>JADMNL010000036.1:14674166-16160000 GCA_016271365.2 Neoceratodus forsteri
GCTCCACAGCCACTGCACTGCACAACTCCCATCATGTCTTATTTGTGGTCCCGCGACTGTTATTTTGTATGTTTATTCTTTCCTCTCTCTGTTTATTTATTTTTATTTTCTGCCTACTTTCCTACTGTCTCCGTGCCCTTAAAGCTCCTGCTCTTCCTGTTCTGGGACAGGAAGTTCCTGTATTCCACAGTAGTCTCCTTCTTACTTGCTCAGAGTCAGACCTCCAGAAGCTAGGGGGGATGGAGAGCTACTCTTTTCCTTCTAGGATGGTGAGTCTTTTGTGCCTCTGTGATCACTCTCTTCCTGCTCCCAAACAGAAAGTTCCTGTTGTCAGTCAAATCCTGTGCCTATAAAAGTGGAACTAGCTAAGGGTGGGCTGGGGAGAGAGGGCTATATAGTCCCAGTAGAGTAGTAAAGTTCTAACAGCACCTCCTTCCTCTTGCTGTTCTCTGCCAAAAGCTATCTAGGGCAGTTTTAAATCCAAACACCTGGTTTCCTGCTGCCTAAGCCACTCCCCCTAATTTACAGTTCCCTTCTTCACCTAGTTAACTGCACATATAACAGTTCCCTTCACCCAACTCAGACAAACACACTAACTCTTGTTTGTTTGTTTGTTTATTTTTACAATAAATTGAAGGTCCCAGTAGTAGAGTTCTAGTGCTTAAGTCCCAGTAGAGTAGTAAAGTTGTAACAGCACCTCATTCTTCTTGCTGTTCTCTGCCAAAAGTTACCTAGGGCAGTTTTAAATCTAAAGACCTGGCTTCCTGCTGCCTAAGCCACTCCCCCTAATTCACAGTTCCCTTCTTCACCTAGATAACTGCACATATAACAGTTACCTTCACCCAACTCAGTCAAACACACTAACTCTCGTTTTTTTGTTTGGATGTTTTGACCCTAAATTGAAGGTCCCAGTAGTAGATTTCTAGTTCTTAAGTCCCAGTAGAGTAGTAAAGTTTTAACAGCACCTCCTTCCTCTTGATGTTCTCTGCCAAAAGCTATCTAGGGCAGTTTTAAATCCAAACACCTGACTTCCTGCTGCCTAAGCCACAGGAAGGGAGGAAGAAGTGTCGCCAGAGGCCAGTTAAGGTCTGCAGAGGACCATCTGGACAGACTGGGTGTGTCAAACAGTACTTTTCTACCTACAAATTCTAAGTTTCTATACCACCTGAAGCATACTATTTTAAAAATGTTCTTATTTACTAACAGTAAGGGACCCATTTCATAATCACAATTAGAAACTCCATAGTGTGCACTGTGCTTGGAATATTGGCACTTTTCTGGTGGTGGAAGGACTCATCCTTTGGTCTCATGCTTCATCCCTCTTATGTTGTGCCATTATCCTAGCATAACGCACATTCTGTTGTGCCTTATTGCTTAAAGAAGACCACAGACTGAGGCATATCTACAATGTGTTGTTTGATGGAATTGCTGTTGGGCCCACAGGAGAGGACTTGGACCTGGGCTGATGCACATCCTTTCGTGTACCAGAACTGGAAGGCAGGAGAACCCAGTGACAGTGGCAGAAATGAAGACTGCCTTCTGATGAACTGGTCAAGTAAGTGTTAACCAGAATCCATAACTTGTTTCCTGGCCCCATTTTCTTAATCCTAGGGGGGTAAGTATTCTGACATTGGAGGGGGTAGACTGCTTACATTGGTGTTTAAGTGCCTCTTACAGGAGGGACTGAGTGCGGCACGGACACTGCAGTGTTCTGTGCATTAGTCTTCCACATAAATATTTGGTGCAGCAGTGCAGCCATATTCAGGGTGATGGGAGGGGATGTTAGGGGGAGGGTAATTGTGAAGGAGTACGCAAGGATAATGATGACTGTCCAGCCATGTCCCAGTAGCTATTCTGGAAGTCCCTGGCCCTAATGGACTGTGCAAGGAGGTTATTCTAAAACTGCAGAACTTGCTAGTTGGCATAAAATTACATCATGTAGTCTTTAAATGTATTTCTGGTGAAAACATCAATGCACATATTTCTTTTTTGTTTCCTTCATGAACTGAGGTACTGAAGATATTTTTGCCTCAAGCATGTATCCTCTTGTCCTTGTCTACAGACCTCCTCTTCTTTATGCCCCACAGCAGCCCCATCTGCTCTCCAGACTCTCCCCTTATAGTCACTTGAGGGACCATCCAGATCTTCAGCCCACACAGACATCCTGACGGACAGGTATGTCCCTGCCGGGGGCTTCCTCTAACCTGAGGAGGAGTGCTCCCAGACCTTCAGACCACACAGATTTCCTGGGGAGAGGTGTATCCTTGTCAGAGACTTCCTCTGGCCTCAGGAGTGCCCCCAAACCTTTGTCCCACATAGACACCCTGAGCAGTGATGTTTCCCTGCTAGGGGCTTTCTCTGGCCTCAGGAGGTGCTTCCAAACACCGTGGGGGATTTTTCTGGCTTGAGGAGGAGTGCTACCAAACCTCCAGCCACACAGACATCCTGAGGAGTGGCATGTACTTGCCAGGGGCTTCCTCTGGCCTGAGAAAGGAGTTCTCCCAGACCCGCAGCCCTCACAGACTTCTGATGGAGTGGTATGTCCCTGTTTGGCGCTTTCTCTGGCCTATGGAGGAGTGCTCCCAGACCTCCAACCCACATATACATTGTGAGGACTAGTGTGTCTTTGCTGGGGTCTGTATCTAGCAAGAGGAGGAGTGCTCCCTGCCTCCGTCACGCACAGATATACTGTAGAGTGGTGTATCCCTGCCAGAGGCTTTCTCTGGCCTAAAGAGGAGTGCTCCCAAGCCCCTGGGCCATGTAGACATCCTGAGGAATAAAGTGACCTTGCCAGGGCTTTTTCTGGCCTGAGAAGGAGTGCTTCCAAACCCCCAGCCCACAAAGACATCCTAAGAAGCAGTGAGTCCCTGTCGGGGGCTTCCTTTGGTCTGAGGAGAAGTGCTCCCAGACCTTAAGCCCACACACACATCCTGAGGAGTGGCATGCATCTGCCAGGGGCTTCCTCTGACCTTGGGAGGAGTGCTCCCAAACCCACAGCCCACACAGACATCCTGAAGAGTGGCTTGTTCTTGTCTGGGACTTCCTCTAGCCTGAGGAGGAGTGCTTCCTGCTGGGATGTCAGCTAACATTGAGGGACCTCCTGAGGCTGTCGTCCTGCTGACCAGCATGAAATTTGCACTGATTTTCTTTCAGCACCACTCACTAACTTGCGTACACTTATGACTGGCCTGAGGGTGTCCGATAATGTGAAGTCAGCCATCTAAGTGACACCCACCATGCCACCACCAGGAGTCACTACAATAGTGATGTGTCAAGCTCCCAGGGTTGCTTTGAGGCACACCCACCATGCCACCACCAGGAGTCACTACAATAGTGATGTGTCAAGCTCCCAGGGATGCTTTGAGGCACACCCACCATGCCACCACCAGAAGCGAGTACAGGACTGATGTATGAAGCTCTCAGGGATGCTCTGAGGCATGCACCCCATGTTACCAGTAGGAGGCAGTACAAGAGAAATGTGTTGTGCTCCCATGGATGCTCTGTGCCCCCCTCCCCCCAAACAACCAGACAGAAGAAGCTAGCAGTAAACACTTCCCAGTGCTAAACATTATCTGGACCATTGATAGGGATGGGGTGAATGTTAGGAATAGTATCATTATGAACAGTATGGCGCTTTGGACAAGTTGTGATGCACTTTCCAAGGGAATCACAAAACAGATGCATGAAAAGATGATAGATAGATAGATAGACAGACAGACAGCTAGATAGATAGATAGACAGACAGATACTGTTTGTAGATAGATAGGTAGATACTGTTTGTAGACAGACAGACAGATAGATACTGTCAATAGGTAGATACTGTAGATAGGTAGATACTGTAGCTAGATAGATATTGTAGATAGATATTATATTTAAAAAAGTGCCCATTTCCAAGGACTCTGGGCGCTGTACAATAAACAGGAAATGAGTTCCACAGGGTTGCGTGGCCACTGAAAATGCCCTATCACCTGAATGCCACAACCTTACCCTGGGAACTCTAAGGATGCCTACCCCGGTGGAACGGAATTTTACAAAACACAATAAAAATATCAGTGTGGTTTATTTTCTGACTAACATTTCTATTTCTGTTTCCCATCATCCTTCAGGCCCTGGACTCTGGAATGACAAGAACTGTGCAGATCAGTATACCTTCATTTGCAAATATTAAACAGCCAAATGAGTCTATGATCGCAGTACCCTCTCCACAACTCCACAGGTCCTGAGTCACCAGCTGTCATCTAAAAAATACACCTGCCTGTCTGTAAAAGTGTCTCATTCTGGTTTCTGTGCTGGGGTTGGGGCAGTTCATAGTAAGGGTCTGTATTATTTTATTTATTTATTTATTTATTAAATTCTCGGATTACAAATACCTTTGAGCAGAAACTGCTCGTTTACAAAGGTTCCACGTCAAAGGATGAGGGTCAACATACATACAGAAGTAGTAAAAGAATGCACAATAAACAACCAAAACAACTAAAAGAAAAAATAAAGATACTCAGTTATAACACACTTTGAGATAATATTCATATAACGAAAGTAGCTTGAGTAGGCAGCTGGTCGGTAACAATAAGAGATAGAGGGCATCATAGGCAGTTAGTATTGCAGGCGTGCGACCGGGAGAGGAAGTTGGCAGGCTAATGGGCCACTGTCCGATGGTGGTGGAAAATGTCTTGTACCAGTGGAGATGCGAAGCAGGAAAGGAGTCACAAGGAAGGCCCAGTGCCAGAGGGAATGAGACTGGGAAAGGGCGGGCTGTGAGACACGAGTGAGCTGGGAGGTGTTTAGAGAGATCTCTGTTCAGAGAAGCAGTCACATTGAGTGGTAGAGGTAAGGTAAAGTTTGAGATTCCTTTTTGAAGGGTCCAAGTATAGTAGAGGAAAGTGCTTCTTTATTGAGGGAATTGAACCATTGAGCGGCTCTATAGATAAAGGACCGCTGACCCATGGAGGTACGACATCTGGGAACCTGAAAGGTTAGAGATTGGGCACCACGTGTTTGTTGAGTGCCACTGTAGGTAGTAAGGAGTGAGCTAACACCAGGTGGCATGAGATCGAGGAGAATCTTTTTGGTAAGTAATTGGGTCTGGTATTGTATTCTGCTGAGTAGGGGTAGCCAGCTGGCCTGTGCATAGAGGTCACAGGTGTGAGTTTGTCGGGCCCGCACCCATTAGTAGTCTACAGGCTTTGTTGAGAGAAACTGAGATCCTGCAGAGGGCACTTGTTGAGGCAGAGCCATAGATGGCAAGGCCATAGTCAATGATAGAGGTGACAGAGCTGTAGATGGCTAGTTTAAGGGCATCCATAGGTATACAGTGCTTGTGTTTGTGTAGTAGTCCAATCCGTATATTGGTGGTCTTGGCAACAGTGTCAATATGCCAAGTGTAGGAGAGGGTACTATCCAGGGTAATACCAAGGTACTTGAACTCCTTGACATGTTCGAGTGGATTCCCAGCGTGGTTCTTGATGGTGAGGGCAAAGAGTTGTGCCTGCTCCGTCGGTTACAGAAGGACATGGCTTTAGTCTTGCTGTGGTTCAGGACAAGTTTATGAGAATTGAACCAGTCTTCAATGCACTTGAAGTCGAGCTGCAGCTGGGATTCAAGGACTGTAATGTCATGGTGGCAGGAAAACAGGACTGCATTGTCTGTGTATAGTAATATTTTTTGGTGGCAGGCACTGGGAAGATTGTTGATGAAGAGGGAGAAGAGTAGAGGGCCCAGAATAGACCTCTGGGGGACTCCGGAGCGGACCGGTTTCTCATCCGAAGAGATCCCTGCAATCCTTACACGTTGGATCTGATTATCAAGGTAGCTGGTGAACCATGGAAGGGCATCGCAGGAGATCCCAATGGAGGACAGTTGCTTGAGCAGTAGGGGGTGGTTAACTGTGTCAAATGCCTTGGTAAGGTCTATAAATACTGCCCCTCCACAATTCCCTTTGTCAAGCGTGGCATGGATGAAGGTTGTAAATTCCAGTAGTGCAGTGGTGGTGCTGTGCCTTTTCTAGCCATGCTGCTCTGGGCACTGTACATTGTACTTATCCAGGAATTCAACTAGTTGGTCCGACACTATTCGCTCCAGCTTTAGATAGTGGGGGAGGAGTGATAGGTCTGTATTGGTGTAGCGTCCTGTCTCGCTTTTAGAACCGTGACAGTGGCTTTCTTCCAGAGAGGGGAAATGGCCCAATCTAAGCGAGAGATTGAAGATCTTTGTAAGTGGTTCTAAGATTTCATCGAGGACTTGTGCCAGCAGTTTCAGGTCAAGGAGTCACCACTGTACCTTGTTTGCCGATGGCCTTTTGAATGTATTTTCTAGCTACTTGTGGTGGGACCTCCTTAAAAAACTTTGGGGTTGTACGTTCTAGTTGGGGGGTAACTTGGGAGGAGCTGGAGGGGAGGTTGTCGAAAAAATTTGGTGGAAGGACACTGTCCAGGTTTGTAAATGCATTATTAAAAGTGCTGGTGATGGTACCTAGGTCGAGTGTAGGAGTGCCATGAAGGTTGAGCATAGTGGATGGTGCTATAGGATTCTTGCCTGTGAGTTCTTTCATGTTATTCCACAATTTGTTTCCCTGGCCCCAAGAGTTGGTCAGAGCCTCTTTGTAATAGCTGCGTTTAGCATTCCGTATTTTTTGAGTGCAATCATTTCTGGCTGCTTTGTATAATTGTATGTTTACTTGCATTGTTAGTTATCAGTGTTACCCACTGTGATTAGCTTGGTTGTAATGTATGTCATTTCATGTCAATAAATGAGCCTGCAAGACAGCTCTGTGTCTTTTTTGGGTGTACAGCTATGGAATGTGTCGCATTGCCAGTGGAAAGATGCCTGTTGGTCCTGTGAGCTAATAATGGGCAGTGCTTTTGGGGTCCTCTGCACTTCTTCACTCATCATTTGTTTAGGAATACAGAATGTGTCCCCAGTTTCCTTATGTGCAGTCCAATAGTTGCCAGATACCATGCTGACCAATCGCACTCATTGGTCTGTCCTGTTCCACTGCCTGGGATTGCCACCCCAACTGACCAATGGGATGTTGCAGTTCCCTGCTGTAGCAGCAGGGGGTCTTGGTAGTGTGCAATGAATTCTCTTCTTTTTGCTGATATGCGCCATAAGCAGAAGCACCCAGAATAAACAAGCATTTGTCAATGCTGGATGTTCGGCACTAGGATAGAAAGCCTGGGTTACTAGACACTTTCTGGTGCACTTTGTCGCGTATGTTGCAGCTAAATAACATCCCTAAGTAGTCCTGGTAGAGGAGGTCCTTAAGTTCCAGTTCTCACCCAGTCCCAAAACATTAATCTTTAACAATGGCGTACAAATAACGACCCACCAAGCCTAAACATATTGCCATAAAAGATATTCGTAATGTACGTTGCAGCTGTAACCCTATCTCAGTACTTGCATCTGTACACACACATGCTGAACCTTTGACTTTCAAATATTACCTGCTCTTCCTTGTACACATGTTTACTATATATTTACCCAGGATACAGCAGCTGAGTTGCAGTATCTCATTTTCAGTGATGTCCTGCTTTGACACACTGTAATTACCCAGGACAGGGCTGCTGAGAGGCAGTATCTACTTTTTGAACCCAAATTTCCAACAGTCGTTTTATGACCTGATGTTGTGATCAAGACAGATGGAATTTTTAAAATCCCATCTGAAAGGTGATTCTGCTGTGCGCCTGTGGAAACAAGCTTTGGAGGGGATTTGAAAAATGACAGCTGCTATGTTCAGGAGGTGGGTAACACAAGGGATATGTTGAACGTTAGGGGCCAAAATCTGCAAAAAATAAAGTTGCGAGTAAACTCTGGAACAGTTCAACGTTTCCTCATAACTTAGTTTTTTTCCACCTTTTTACTCCAAATTTTCAACATAGTCTTTTTCTGACCAGTCCTTCTGAACATGACAGGTGTCATAAAACTGTGGTGGAAATGTCATTTTGCACCACAAGTGCAAACACACATTGTGGCCAGGATTTGAAAAAAAAAAAAAAGAGAGGCGTTACATTTCACTGACCTACGCAGCCAGTATAGTGTTATGCTTGTGTAACTGTGTTAGTTTTGGTTGTGGCCATTCGCACTCTCTATTCCAGAGGAATTACCACCCTGTAGGGGCACGAACCAAGGAACTCTCGGAGAAGGTTCCGCCCCTAGAGGTGCCACCGGACGGTTCCCATGGCTAAAGGTACCTTAGGAATCCCCAAAAGAAATGTAGTATCATCCCCAAAGGAGGCAACAGGATGCACATGAGCAAGCAGTAACTGTGACGGAGAGGCAGTAACTGGAACATAGAGTAGAGAAGAATAGTGATGGCTTGCATTGAGAGAAGGGGATCCCCTAAGGAGAGAGGGAACGGGCAGGACATCCTCCACCTCCATCCAACAATGAAACCTACCTAAGGAAACTAGGGGGAAACAACTATGTTAACTAAGTGTTATGACCCGAGGCAATGGAGGAGAGAAAAAAAACCCTATGAGGAGGAAATCTCTGGGGATCCAAGGTCTAGGTCGCCTTCCCTCCAGGCTTGGGAAAATGTATTTAGTGACGGCTCTGCAGCTGCAATTTGGAAAACCAGATTAAAAGGAGGTGGAAAATATTCCAATTTGGAGGAAGGCTCACTCAAACCCTCTAGCAGGAACATCTTGGAAGGTTGCGAGAAAACTCTGCAACAACACGAGCATCCAAGGCGCAGGAGGAGAGCAACAACTGCTGAGGCACTCACCTGGCCTACCTGCCCTAAATCAAACCAGGTGAACCAGAGGCAGTCGTGGGGAGAGTGCGGTGAAGGTGCCTTGCTAGGAAAACCACTAAAGTCAATGGCCAACCGTTATAGTGGAACACTAGAGCCAAGAAGAAGAATCAGCATTTATATACTGCTTTTCATACACAGTATCCCAAAGCGCTTTACAAGCAATGCTAGACTGGTAGAGAAGTGACTGAATGTGTGGTGGCGGCCATTTCGCACATGATCACCTAAACACAGCCTGGATAATTGCATGAACCAGTTTATGGGAAGGGGAATGATGGCCAGGACACCGGGAATGTTCTCTGCTCTTTTGCAAAGAGTGCCCTGGGTTCTTTTACTTCCACCTGGACACCCACCAGGACAACACCAGGATGGGCAGAAGGGACCTCGATTTAATGTCTCATCCGAAGAACAGCACACCCCAGCAGTACAGCACCCCCCAATACCGCACTCAGATGCCAGTGATTTTTAGGTGCAAGTCCAATCCCGGTGTGGGACGAGAACCCATGACCTTCTGGTCCAGAGGTGGATGTGCTACCAACTGAGCCACGCTGATGCCAAAGGAGATCATCGTAACTACTCTTCACCGCTAGTCTTAAATTCTATACCAGGAGCTGCTGCTGCATAGCAGGCAGCTAAACCCAAGCCCGGGTGGAGGACATTCCCAGCTATGGGCCAGGTGAGAAGATCCCACCCCATGTTGGACACGCTCGACGATGCGGACTAATGCAGAGCGAGACTGTCGGCTGCAGGAACCTGCACCAGATTAGAATGGCTGGCATACCCCAGAACTGATTGAGAGCTGTAAAGCTGGTGAGCTGAATGAGCATGGTGTGCCGAGATCGTAAGGAGCATGGAGTGCTGAGACCTTGCAAGGTCGGATGCAGATTGAGAGCAGTAGAACTCAGCGGCCGAGGATGGCACTAGGCATAAAACAAATGGTTATGAAGCAAGGAGCAACGGTTGCTTAAGCAAGTGGGACCTGATAGGTCAGTAAGCAGTAGTAGTAGTAGTAATAGGTGGACTGCATAACAACTGTATAGCAAGTAAACAGCACTGAGTTAGGAGCAACATAGAAACATAGAATTTGACGGCAGATGAGGACCGCTTGGCCCACCCAGTCTGCCCATTTCCCTACCTACTGGATAAGCTGCAGATCCTAGTTAACCAGCAGCCTACTTCTTCCTACCCCCACCCCCCAGAACTGCCTTATGACTATCCCATGCATGCTTGAATTCCACCACTGATTTTGACTCCACAACTCTCCTCCGGAAAGCCGCTCCATGCAACCACAACCTCTCGTGAAAAATACTTCCTTAAATTACCTCTGTGAGCCGCTCAAGATCTTCAAATTGTGCCCTCTTGTTCTTGCACACCTCTTTTGAAAGATGCTACCTCTTGACTTTGTTGATTCCCTTGAGGTACTTGAAAGTTTCTATCATGTCCCCCTCTCCCTACTTTCCTCGAGCTATACATATTAAGCTCCTTAAGTCTCTCTTCATATGTCTTCCGTGCAGACCCTGCCACCATTTTAGTGCCCTCCCTGGACAGCTTCCATCCTGTCTATGTCTTATGGAGATTGGGTCTCCAGAACTGCACACAGTACTCCAGATGGGGTCTCACTCAGCTGTCTGTACAGAGGATAATAACTTCCTGTTTTCTACTGGTGATGCCTCCCTATGCATCCCAGTATCCCCAGCCCTCCTTGCTGCCCTCTCACATTGCTTGCCCATCTTTAGGTCATCTGATATGACTACCCCCAGGTCCCTCTCCATTTTTGTTGTTGTTAGTATCTCACCCCCATTGTGTACTCTTCCCTGGGTTTTGTTTCCAGGTGCATTACTGCACTTCTTAGCATTGAATCTAAGCTGCCATACATTTGACCATTCCTCCTAACCTTGCCAAGTCCTTCTCATCCTTTCCACCCCGCCCTGTGCATCAACTCTGTTGCAGATCTTAGTGTCATCTGCAAAGAGACATACTTTTCCTTCCAGTCCTTCTGCAATGTCGCTGTAAAGACATTGAAGAGGACCGTCCTAATACTGAACCCTGCAGTCACCCCACTAGTAACCCTCCTTTCTTCTGAGTGGACTCCATTTACTATTACTCTCTGTGTCCTATTCTCCAGCCAATTTTTACCCAGGCTGTCATCTTGGGACCCACTCCCAGGTTGGCTAACTTGTATATTAATCTTTGTGTGGGACTGTGTCAAATGCCTTGCTAAAGTCTAGGTAGGCCATGTCCACAGCCCTCCCTGATCTACTACTTTGGTCACCCAGTCAAAGAAATCTATCAGATTCATCTGGCATGACCTTCCCGCTGTGAATCCATGCTGCCTAGGGTCCTGTGCCCTCTGGCCTCTAGATACTCGACAATTCTTTCCTTTAGAAGTGATTCCATCATTTTCCCTATCACTGAGGTTAAACTAACAGGTCTATAGTTTCCTGCTTCTGCCTTGCTCCCACTTTTGTGAAGGGGAATCACATCTGCCCTCCTCCAGTCCTCGGGTACCACCCCATCCTCCCATGATTTGTTAAAAAGGGTAGTCAGTGGTGTCACTAGTTCTACCCTTAGTTCTTTTAGAATTCTGGGATGAATCCCATCAGGCCTCATTGCTTTGTCCACCTTCAGTTTTAAGAGTTCTTTCAGAACCCTTTCTTCTGTAAATGGGCCGGTATCAACTTCTGTATCCAGCGTGTTACTACTGTTTGTTTTATGTACCTCCCCCTCTTCCTTTGTAAATACTGAGCAAAAATATTTGTTTAGTATCTCTGCCTTTTCACAGTCTCCCTCTGCCCACCCTCCCTCCCTTTATTAAGCCTCACTATCCCTCCCTTGGTCTTCCTTCGCTCCCTGATGTACCTATAAAAGGTTTTATCCCCCTTCTTAACTGAGTTGGCTATCTTTTCCTCGGTTTGGGCAAGCCAGCCAGACATGAATAGCCAAATCAAGGTGACGAACTCTGAGGATTTTCGGCAGCAAAGACAGGATTTAGAACAAAATTAATTAACCACATAGGCCACGATCCCCCAAAACACCTCCCAGTCCCCACCGCAGGACAAACAAGGAAGCGATCAAAAGCCGAGAACCACATGCAGATATAAAAGCTAGTTTATTAGCCTCAGCAGGAGCTTCAGCTAACCTCAGAGTAAACAAGGTAGAATAGGAATGGGTGTAAACAATGCAGCAGCAGGAAACAAGTGGGCCTGTACAGCAGTAGTTAAATGAGTACTGTGTTAAAACACAGGCACTGGGTACAATAGTAATTAAAGTTAACAGTCAGCAGCAGTGGCTGAAATTGTAGGTAACTGAAAGCAGTAGCATGAGCTCTGAGTAGGTTTGCAGTTGCAATGCAGTAAATTGAGAGTTGTAACTGAAAGCAAGCAGAATGAGCTCTGTAGTAGTAGTATGCTAGGAGTTTTAAAAATAAACATTCGGCACTGACAAATGCTCATTTTGGGATCCCACATTCCCTTGTGCCTCATGCACCACAAACACACACACACACACACACACACACACATATACACACACACACTTGCCATCAACATGAGGGAGGGACTGCCATGCCACTGTCACTGTTGAGTAAAAACAGGAGTCTCTCCTGCTAGCTAAAAGATTAATCTGACTGTCATTTGTACAGCATGTCTAATGCTTCATGCTGCACATAAGGAAGGCACTCTAGAAACCACTTTCTGTGTTCTCATATAGTTCGTGGAACACTGAATTGTCACTCATACCTGCACCAGCACCACCATGTGTGGCTATCTTGCATGTCATAACCTTAGCAGTAATTTCTCATTTTTAATTTTTAATAAATTCAGTTCATTAGGACAACATTGACTCACTTTTACTCCCCCAATGCTTGTCGCCTCAAGTGTGAGTGATATTACAAACTTTCCTCTGACACAGCTTTACAACTAATAACTTGGAAGCTGTCAAAATACATGAGGAGCATTACTGCTGTTTGAATAGAAACATAGAAACACAGAATTTGACGGCAGATAAGGACCGCTTGGCCCACCCAGTCTGCCCATTTCCCTACCTAATGGATAAGCTGCAGATCCTAGTTAACCAACAGCCTACTTCTTTCTACCCCCACCCCCTAGAATTGCCTTATGGCTGTCCCATGCATGCTTGAATTCAACCACTGTTTTTGACTCCACAACCTCCTCCGAAGGCCGCTCCATGCATCCACAACCTCTCTGTAGAAAAATATTTCCTTACATTACCTCTGAGCCACCCCCCATCTTCAAATTGTGTCCCCTTGTTTTTGCACACCTCTTTTTTTGAAAGATGCTACCCTCTTGGACTTTGTTGATTCCCTTGAGGTACTTGAAGGTTTCTATCATATCCCCCCTCTCTCTCCTTTCCTCGAGGCTATACATATTAAGCTCCTGTAGCCTCTCTTCATATGTCTTCCGGTGCATACCCTGCACCATTTTAGTTGCCCTCCTCTGGACAGCTTCCATCTTGTCTATGTCCTTGCGGAGATTGGGTCTCCAGAACTACACACAGTACTCCAGATGGGGTTTCACCAGCTGTCTGTACAGAGGGATAACAACTTCCTGTTTTCTACTGGTGATGCCTCTCCGTATGCATCCCAGTATCCCCCCAGCCCTCCTTACTGCCCTCTCACATTGCTTGCCCACCTTTAAGTCATCTGATATGACTACCTCCAGGTCCCTTTCCATTTTTGTTGTTGTTAGTATCTCACCCCCCATTGTGTACTCCTCCCTGGGTTTTGTTTCCCATGTGCATTACCTTGCACTTCTTAGCATTAAATCTAAGCTGCCATACATTTGACCATTCCTCTAACCTTGCCAAGTCCCTTCTCATCCTTTCCACCCCACCTTGTGCATCAACTCTTTTGCAGATCTTTGTGTCATCTGCAAAGAGACATACTTTTCCTTCCAGTCCCTCTGCAATGTGGCTTACAAAGACATTGAAGAGGACCGGTCCTAATATTGAACCCTGCAGCACCCCACTAGTAACCCCCCCTTTCTTCAGAGTGGACCTCATTTACTGTTATCCTCTGTGTCCTATTCTCCAGCCAATTCTTTACCCAGGCTATCATCTTGGGACCCACTCCCAGGCTGGCTAACTTGTATATTAATCTTTCGTGTGGGACTGTGTCAAATGCCTTGCTAAAGTCTAGGTAGGCCATGTCCACAGCCCCTCCCTGATCTTCTACTACTAAAGAATGTTTCTTTATCTTAAAAGTATGGCAGTTTAGCAATGGGTTGTCTATGCACCGCTGTTCAGAGTTCAGCACTGTATAAATTTCAGCATGACTGTACACAGCAAATGCTGTAACTATTTTTGCATAGTAGTCAACATTTTATAAGCAATATCCCAGCCCTAGAATGCTGTAAAAAAACAAACAAAAAAAAAAACAGTTGAACCTTTCAATTAATATGACAGCCTCCTGTTTTTTTGAGACATAAAGCAGTGATAAAGGCTTTAATCCACTGCAATCATGCTCTCATGTTAAAATTAGCGTGTATACAATGTATGTGTGGTGAATCTGGGATCACACACACACACACACACACACAAAAAGTATAGTATAGTGCAAAAGCAGTTTGATATACCACAAAACATATAGACTACTGCTTTGTTCCTACACGCAGTGAAAAAGGGAGAGGAATATAGTAGGTAGGGATTGAGGTGGGGTGACCAGGAGGTAATGGGAGAAAATGAGGGAGAAGGAGGGAATTAAGAATAGTGAAGTAGGTGTGGAGATATCAGTTGCAGGAAGGAGAGGTGAAGTCAAGAGAAGGAGCGGAAAGAGGTGGCAGTGCAGATGGGGAGGGAGAAGGCATTCCAGAATTTAGGGAGTTGGAAGAACACAGTTTGGCTGGCAGAGGATGACCTAGACGAGAGTGCTAGGGTCTGGCAGCCAGCGCTATGAATGGAATAGGAGGAGGGAGGGAGTGAGTGGGTGGGAGTGGAGAGTAGAGATGTGAGGTAGGAGGGGCGTGAGCTCAGCCAGTACTTGGCAATAAGGTTGAAGGCATGTGCAAATCGTCCGGCTTCAAGAGAGGGAAGACTGAGATGTAGAGGGCGCAGTGGTGAGTCAGAGGAGGGCAGTCAAGAGCAAACTGGCAGAAGGAGTGATAGAGGGGGTCCAGTCTGACTAGGGTGAACTTCGGGACACTGCCATAGATGTTGTGTTAGTTGAATATGGGGAGAATCATTCTCTGCACAATAGCTCTGCACGCTGGCAGGTGGATACTACCTCGGTTCCGGTATAAGGTGCACAGTTTTTTGTGGATAGAGTCCATGTGAACAGAGAAATCTAGGTACCGGTCAAGCCACACCCCAAGGTACTTGAAGAAAGGGACATCTTTAAGGATGGCCCCATCTAGGGCGTGGAGTGAGAGGAGGGCTGGAAGTCTAGAGAGCTTTTGCATGGTTCCGAAGGTCATAGAGACCATTTTTTTTTTTTTGTATTAAGGGACGTCTGATTAGAGCGGAACCAGAGCTGGATGTTGTCGAAATCCAGCAGTACACTGGCCATCAGATCAGCAGTGAAGGAGTCAGAGGCAAATATGCATACATATGTATGGATGTAGATGTACAGGCAGAAGGGAGGCTATTTAGAAAAATGGGAAGAGGATGGGACCTAGCACCGATCCTTGGGGATGCCAGTGCTAATGGGGATGGGGGAGAGGAGTTGCCAATTTTAACTGAGTTCTGCCCAGAAGGTATGAATGGAACCAGTCTGTAACTTGGGGGAGTCCTGCAGCAGAGAGCTTTGCAAGGAGGAGTAGGTGGGCTATGGTGTCGAAGGCTTTGGCCAGGTCGACAAAAATTGCAGAGGTGATCAGGCCCTGATCCGTGCTGGACAGAATGGAGTCAGACAGCCTGAGCAGGGAGGTGGAGTGGAATTTGTGAAATCCTGACTGGAAAGGGGTAAGAGGATGAGTCAAGAAAAGGAGAAAGTTGAGAAAGAACCACATGTTCTTGAAGTCTAGCGAGGGTAAGAAGTAGAGAGATAGGGCGGTAGTTCCCAGGAACAGAGGAGTCCCACCTTTAGGGAAGGTAATGACTGTGGCATGCTTCCACGAAACTGGGACAGAGGCTAGGGAGGAGAGACGCGAGAGGGAGGGAGATGGCAAGGGTAGAGAGATGGAGTTTTGGGTCTAGCTGGACTCTTGCCCTTAAGAGGGTTTTACCAGGAGGACCCTGAGAGTGGCAACTTGTAGGCTGTGTTCTTTAATACAGACAATTCAGTGTGTGTGTGTGTGTTTATATAACCCAGAGCAGACCAGCAGATTTCTATCCCCCCAACTCACACACCCTACACCTAGACCCTAGACGACCAAGTTTGCCCAGGCACACTATTTTCCCCATTAACAGACTGGAGGACGCTGGGATGGCATGAAGGGGCAGCCAAACTCGTTCACCAGTCCAGAAAATGTTGCCCCTTAAATTCCCACTCTCTACCTAATCACTCTCACCTTTCTACTCCCCACCTGACCTGGAGGGAGGCTGGATGCAGCATGGTTATCCACAACATCCAAGGCCACCCCAACTCCTCACAGAAGGTGCTGTTGTAGTGTGGAAGTTACCTCCCTCCTGCCAGAGTCTAACAGCACTGTCTCTACTGTTGTTTTACCTACATTTCTCCTGTCTTTGGACATTTAATTTGTGGTGCCTCCTACCTTGAACCGCAGCATCGCCAGCACACTGAGCCCGATCCTCTCTGCCTGCGTTTCCAAGGGCTTGTGCTGTGCGAGGTTCTGAGGTCGGCGTATGTGTGGAGATAGTTTTTTTTTCTCCTGCCTTTTCTCTAGCCCTAGCACAGTTTTGTAGAGCTTGCCTGCGGTTACCTTTAGAGGTCTTTGTGAATAGACTAATACCTGCCTCTATGACAAGTTACTTTAAGTTTCTCTAGCTACAGTTTGTAGAGCTAGACTGCTGTTACCTTTAGAGGTCCTTGTGCATAGACTAATACCTGCCTCTATGAGGAATTACCTTAAGTTTCTCTAGTTTACCTTACTTCTGGGCTAGTGTGGCCACAGTTGCTGCATCCGACAAACCGCAGGTGTAACCGCCATCTTGTTATGTTATGCTTAGGTCTGTAATTACCTGTACTGCCATTTTGTCTACCTGTACTGCCATTTTGTCTATGGTGTTGGCCCTAAACCTCAAAAAAGACAAACAAAAAAAAAAAAATCATAGCCTGATCAGACACTTTAATTTCCTAAAACTTGCATTGAGCTGCATTTATGCTGCTGTTGATGGTTTGTCTGCGTTTAACTGGGGCAAAATCTCTGGAATAAATTGGGCAGACATCTCTGATTATAAAAAGAAATATATATATATATATATATTTTACCTATGCACACAGAGTAACTCGGACTAGCCAAAGCTCACAGTTAGAAGCCACAGAGCAGCTCAAATGATTCTCTCTGTGTGGAATCAGTGCATCCTACTGAGGGCCGTAACCGCCCCACGCCAGCCATTGTTAGTCGCTTGGATAAATTACCTGCACTGAACCTGCTGCATCTCAATCTGCTGTTACTGTAATGTGTTTAAAGTTTACTGCTTAGTTTCATAGCCAGACCGCTCATGTTGATTTTACTCGCCTTGTAAAATGTTTGTCAGCTCGCTTCCACTTTACTGAAAAATGCCTATTACCTTCATTTTTTCCTGCCTAGCTGCTCTCCCCTTACTCCGCCCCACTCATACCCCTTGTTCCTCTACCCTCCCCCCTGCTACCCCACAGTATAAAATACCTCATATTTTCTATTATCCTTACAGGGTGCACAGTTCAGACGAGGGACCTGTGGATCGTGAGGGCTGCCTGGACTAGCCCTCCACCACCCCCACCCCCGAGATTCACCGCAGCACATTGAAGGTAACCTAGCCACTGGACCTGAGGGGCACGCTGCTTAAGCGACTCCCGTTGTTTTACCTACATTTCTCCTGTCTTTGGACATTTGATTCGTGGTGTTGGACATTTAATTCATGGTGCCTCCTACCTTGAACTGCAGCATCGCCAGCACGCTGAGCCCGATCCTCTCTGCCTGCGTTTCCAAGGGCTTGTGCTGTGCGAGGTTCTGGCCCCACCGGCTGTGCCGGCTGCCCCACTACCCCCGCCACCACCCTTGATCGTCACTTCATTATATACTGGTGGTCACGTGTTGGCTGAAAACCCATCAGCCCATTTTTCCATTAGCAGGCTATACAGTCTGTCCACTAGGGGCATTCACAACATCCAAGTGTACTTCCTCTTCCAAATCCCTGTAGCCTTCACAATTGTAAGCACCTCCCTTTCCACTAAGGGCATTTACTACTTCCAAGTGTACTTCCTCTTCCAAATCCTTCCAAATCCCAGTAGCCTTCACAATTGCAAGCACCCCCCTTTTCTTTCTCACTACTAGTTCTCTCCCACCCCCTATCGCAGCTCCATCCTAATCACAGCCCTACCTGCAGTCTTAGTTTCCACTCTCTGGCACACCTCCTGGTTTCCTTCCTGCTTGGCTACATCCCAAACCCTCCCTTCTCCCCTGCTTGGTGCGGCCAACTCTGCCTGGTTTCATCCCTCTACTTGTGTGTGTTCCCTAGCAGCGCATCATGACCGGACAGCTCACTACCTAGTGACATGGCCCCCCCTCGCTCAGGCCGGTCACACAGCCAGCAGCCTGGGCCCCCTACTCTCCCGGTTTCCTACAGTCCTTCCACCACCTGGGGGGGTGGCTAAGGGCATAAAGATAGCCTATCTAAGCATCCGCAGTCTCCTCCAAAACTTTGTGGCACTTACTGCTTGGGCTGCCTTCTATAAGCCTGACATTTTGGGCATCACAGAAACGTGGCTTAAGCCATGCACCCCAGACTCTGCCTGCTCCCTCCTGGGCTACAGCATGGTCCAGCTTGACAGGGGCTGGCAGTAAGCGCGGTGTGGAGTGCTTATATCCTATAAGGTGCACCTGAATGTCTCCATTGTCGCGCATCTAACCCAGGGACCCCTACCCTGAGAGTTTCTCCACACACTTCTCCTACTTGGGAACACTAAGAAGGTGCATCTAGTGTGCGTCTATAACCCCTCTAAGGGGGGAATGCTGGGGCTGTCAACCCTACTAGAGCAACTCGGGGACAAGGTTGGCTCAAGCGAGCTCCTCATCCTAGGTGACTTAAACCTCAACTGGCTGGGGCCCAATGCTAAGCTGATTGAGCACTGCTCTCAGGCCTTGCCCTCAGTCAGGTCATCACAGAACCCACTAGGCTCTCCCATCGTGGTGACAAGGGGACGCCCATTGACTGGGTATTGAGCAACCGTCTTGACAAAATTGTTCACTCAGGGATACTTCCTGACTTCATCTCTGGCCACTCGATGATCTACTGTGTGTGGGGCTCGAACCCATCCAAAGTCCCCTGTAGAGTGATCCAAATGAAGGACTACTTTAAACTCATAATCACTAACTACCTTGAGGACCTACAGGGAGTTGACTGGTCCAGCATCATGGATACACATGACCCCGTCGAAGCCCTAGACTTCTTCATTGCAGCATTTGTCCCACTGCAAAATAGGCACGCTCCCCTCTCTAAGAGGAGAATCAGAGGTTCGGTCACGAAGTGGCTTCACAGTGAACTCCTTTTGAAACGGCGAGACAAGTCCTGGGTAAAATACAGAGTATCTCGCAACCAAAAAGACCTCCTGGAGTACCGCCAGCTAAGAAACTCCTGTAAACGGGCCACACGTGCCATGAAAAGTGAGTACTGTAGCACTGCCTGCTTGCCACTGCAAATGACCCCCGACGTTTCTGGAAAAACGTAAAATATCTCGTCGAGGCATCGGCCAAGGAGCAAGTCACTGACATGATCTTCGGGGGAGCCAACTGCAATAACCCCCTAACCATTGCCACCTCCTTTAACCATATGTTCACTGACCTACTGGCTGCCACCACTCCCTAGTCCTCTGCCCCAGTACCCGCTTCTGGGCCTCCACCCCCCCGGTCCACCTTGCTACCTAAAAAGGATCACTGTTGGTGAGACCCAGGCACTCCTTGCTGGTCTCTCTCACCACACAGGAGTGGAACAGGACAGCCTGGAACCCAAGCTACTCAGCCTGGGGGCTCCTCTAGTCGCCCGACCAGTTGCTCACATCTTCAACGCCTCGCTTATCTCAGGGATCATCCCTGACATATGGAAAGTTGCCAAGGTTGTCCCTGTCCTGTAACATGGCGACCCTAAAGATGTCAACAATTATCACCCTATTGCCATACTTTCGACTGCCTGCAAGCTCCTGGAAAAGGCTGTCGCCTCGCAACTCTCCCACTACCTCCAGGGATATGATGTCCTTTCCCCATCTCAGCACGGTTTCAGAAAAGGCCACAGCACCTCGACAGCTCTTGCTGAGGTCACCTCCAGGATTAGGTCTATAACCGACCAGGGCAAGTTGACTGGGGCTATATTTGTTGATCTTTCCAAAGCCTTCAATCGTGTGGACCACCCCCTCCTCCTCTGCACCCTGCAGACCCTTGGCTTCTCCCTCCGTGCCCTCGAGTGGTTCTCCAACTACCTTGAGGGCAGGCAGCAACTTACCTGTTTCAATCGAACCCTCTCACCTGGAAACAGTGGGGTACCCCAAGGGTCCGTCCTTGGACCCATCATGTTCATCAACGATTTACTCTCTGCCACTACAAAAGGGCACCTAACCCTTTACGCGGATGACCTGGTCATCCTAGCCAGCTCGCACGATGCCACCAGCATCAATACCCATCTCAACTCAGACTTCTCCCGTATCAGGACATGGCTTGATGGGCACAAACTGACAGTCAACTTGAAGAAAACTCAGGCCATGCTCTGGCTCAGCGGCCAAAATTTCCTCCTGCACGATGCCCCTCAAAATTCATGGGTCTTGCAACTCCCTCCTGCCGACAATCGACTCTGCCAGGTACGTAGGAGTTACCCTCAATCCTCAATTAGATCTCTCCGGTCACATCAGGAACATATGTAACTCTACAAACGGCAAGCTTGGCCTAGTATACAGAGCAAAAGACTGCCTTACCCCCGCTGCCCGGCTGGCCATAGCTAGGGGGATACTACTTCCTACTCTCTCCTGCGGGCTTGTTCCTTTGCTCCTGTCCCGTTCTCAAGCCTTGCAGTGGGACACCACGATAACAACGCCTGCTGCCGCACTCTCAGCCCCGTCCACACACCACTGTACGCCTACTCGCCTGGAATGGCTTCCCCTGCAAAACACCGTACCTACATCCTAGGAAACTCTACTGACAATATAGTTTGAATGTCCACTCCCGGCTTTGCTCATCCTTCCCCTGTAACGTGTTCCCCGCCTACCACCTCAGGTCATGCACGTCCCAGACTCTCTGGTCCCTAAGACCTGCACCCTGCAGGCGATTGCGCGTTCACCGTCCACGCGCCTAAATTGTGGAACTCCCTTCCAGCCCAAGTCTGTGCCTCCCCCTCCCATCCCTCCTTCAAAACATCCCTCTGGAACTTCCTAAAGGCTGGAGCGACCTGCCTGTGTGCCACTTAATGCCCAGTCTCTCAGCTCTATTACCCTCACTGGTACCCCTGCTAGGCACTTACTGCCCCACTGTTGAGTTGCATTTATTCTAATTGCTATGCTATGTACTGTTGTTCTAAATACCTAGGGTATGTCTTGTTGTTTTTATACCCCCCCATGATGCTTCTTTGAGCTTGTATATACCTTATGCTGTTTTACCCACTGTTGGAGCATTTATTCTAATTGCTATGCTATGTACTGTTGTTCTAAATTCCTAGGTTATGTCTTGCTGTTTTTATAATCCCCCCAACGATGCTTCTTTGAGTCTGTATGTACCTTATGCTGTTTTACCCACTGTTGGAGCATGTTGCTCCGGTTTGTAACGCTGACTCTGTATTTGTTTCGTGGATACCTTGTAATTCTCCCGGGTCGCACCTGAAAATAGGCACTAGCTGTCTAGTGTGCTGACCTGGTTACCAAAAGCAAATAAATAAATACTGTACTCGGTCTCCACCGGCTCAGGCTCACATCATGAACCTGGGTCACCCTTCATGAAATCGCAGAATGTTCTGCCAGTACCACTGGGCCTGCAATTCATATATTTTATTCACTGTATTTCCCTTCCCTTGGGGTCTTTGTGTCTCCTACTTCACATCTCCTTGCTGTTCCCTCTGCTCAGTGGCGACTCCAGCCACTGTTGGCAACCAGGGCACAGGAGACTACATCAGTGGGCTGCCAGGGCACCTATATATTGTTGCTACGGGGAAGTCCTGCACCGCATGGGGCACCAACTGGGGCTAAGCATTTTATTTTACCAGGAACACACGCTGCTTTCCCCTGGTGTTGAGCCACCACTGCCTCCACTAGCTGAAATCATCATTTTGGATCCGTTAGATCAGTCACTTCCTACAGCAGCAGACTATGATGTCACAATGAATTAAGACTTTGCCCTCCTCACTTCTCCTCCATCTTCTCCTTCCTGCTCATGACCCCTTTTTTATGCAAATTTACTCAGCAGTAAACAGTGAGGGGACATCATTTGAGAATGTTAATAAGGTACAAGCCGAATTGTGTCTGAAGATGACCTGGACATTGGGGCAATACTTTGTAAAAATACATTACGGAGGGGGTGCAAGGGAGCCAAGTTGCAAGGTACTGTACATAGACACCTACAATTTGTCAGCAGAAAAGGACTGATAGGCCTATCCAGTCTGCCCTATTTTTCCCTGCCCATTCTGACACCTCAGATCCTATCTGGTCACCAGCGTCCCTCCTGCCTCCCTTTGCTCTACTTTTTGTACCAGTGTACCTATTCTACGCGTCCCTCCTGCCTCCCGCTCCTCTACTTATTCTACCAGTGTACCTATGCCATGCGTCCCTCCTGCCTCCTTTTGCTGTACTTGTTGTACCAGTGTACCTATGCTATGCATCCCTCCTGCCTCCCGCTCCTCTTATTGTACTAGTGTACATATGCCACGCGTCCCTCCTGCCTCCCGCTCCTCTTATTGTACCAGTGTAGCTATGCCACGCATCCCTCCTGCCTCCCGCTCCTCTTATTGTACCAGTGTACCTATGCCACACGTCCCTCCTGCCTCCCGCGCCTCTACTTATTGTACTAGTGTACCTATGCCACGCATCCCTCCTACCTCCTGCTCCTCTACTTACTGTACCAGTGTACCTATGCCACGCGGTCCCTCCTGCCTCCCTTTGCTCTACTTATTGTACCAGTGTACCTATGCCACGTGTCCCTCCTGCCTCCCTTTGCTCTACTTATTTTACCAGTGTACCTATGCCACGCGTCCCTCCTGCCTCCCTTTTCTCTACTTATTGTACCAGTGTACCTCATGCCACGCGTCCCTCCTGCCTCCTCTTCTCTACTTATTGTACCAGTGTACCCATGCCACGGCCTCCTGCCTCCTCTTCTCTACTTATTTTACCAGTGTACCTATGCCACGCGTCCCTCCTGCCTCCCTTTTCTCTACTTATTTTACCAGTGTACCTATGCCACGCATCCCTCCTGCCTCCCTTTCCTCTACTTATTGTACCAGTGTAGCTATGCCACGTGTCCCTCCTGCCTCCCTTTCCTCTACTTATTGTACCAGTGTACCTATGCCATGCGGTCCCTCCTGCATCCCTTTGCTCTACTTATTGTACCAGTGTACCTATGCCATGCATCCCTCCTGCCTCCCTTTCCTCTACTTATTTTACCAGTGTACCTATGCCATGCATCCCTCATGCCTCCCTTTCCTCTACTTATTGTACCAGTGTACCTATGCCACGTGTCCCTCCTGCCTCCCTTTCCTCTACTTATTGTACCAGTGTACCTATGCCACGCATTCCTCCTGCCTCCCTTTCCTCTACTTATTGTACCAGTGTACCTATGCCACGTGTCCCTCCTGCCTCTCTTTTCTCTACTTATTTTGCCAGTGTAGCTATGCCACGCATCCCTCATGCCTCCCTTTCCTCTACTTATTGTACCAGTGTACCTA
Organism: Neoceratodus forsteri; assembly: GCA_016271365.2. Lineage (NCBI taxonomy): Eukaryota > Metazoa > Chordata > Ceratodontiformes > Ceratodontidae > Neoceratodus > Neoceratodus forsteri. The sequence continues at coordinate 14,697,880 of JADMNL010000036.1, forward strand.
TGCCATGCAGTCCCTCCTGCCTCCCTTTGCTCTACTTATTGTACCAGTGTGCCTATGCCACATGTCCCTCCTGCCTCCCACTCTACTTATGGTACCAGTGTACCTATGCCATGCATCCCTCCTGCCTCCCACTCCTCTAATTGTACCAGTGTAGCTATGCCACGCATCCCTCCTGCTCCTCTTATTGTACCAGTGTACCTATGCAACACGTCCCTCCTGCCTCCCGCTCCTCTACTTATTGTACCAGTGTAGCTATGCCACGCATCCCTCCTACCTCCCGCTCTACTTATTGTACCAGTGTAGCTATGCCACGCGTTCCTCCTGCCTCCCTTTCTAGTTATTGTACCAGTGTACCTATGCCACGTGTCCCTCCTGCCTACCTTTGCTCTACTTATTGTACCAGTATACCTATGCCATGCATTCCTCCTGCCTCCCTTTCCTCTACTTATTGTACCAGTGTACCTATGCCACGTGTCCCTTCTGCCTCCCGTTCCTCTACTTATTGTACCAGTGTACCTATGCCACGCATCCCTCCTACCTCCCGCTCCTCTACTTATTTATTTATTTATTTATACATCAGTTTACAACCTTTGAGCCAGTGGCTCGTTTCCAAAGGTACCTCGTCACAAAGAGGACAAAACACAGTACAACATTTAGTTACATCATTGTAGATAACAGCTTTTTACAACATAGCGGTCACAGTTTTAGGCAGATATATGCAGTAATTACTTTGTTTACAATAACAGTGTTTCAGGTTTGGTATTCACAGGTTATTACAGTAATCTGGATAAGATTGAGAGGTAAGCATACATTGGTTAAGCAGACAATTAGTCTTAAGCAGGTACTGCTAGGTTAGTAAAAACAGGTGGCTATGGGACAAGGTAGGTGATAAGTTAGGGAGGCGAGCCACTCTGGGAGTCTTGTCAGTTTTTGTTGTGGAGCTACTCAGACAGTTTTGTCGGGTACAATGAGCTGGAACACCCACGGCCGGGGACAAGCACAGCTGATTGGTGCTAAATAGCTGACTTTGAAGTGCGAGGTTTTGAAGCTGGAGATTGTAATGGTATCAGTGATGGAGCTGGGGAGAGTATTGTACCAGGAAGGGGCTCTGTAACAGAAGGACCATTGACCATGTGTAGTCCTGGTCCTAGGGACAGACAGGGTGGCCTTGGAGGAGCTACGAGTTTGGACTAAGGGTTGAGCTAGGTGGATAGAGGCTGTCAGGCCAGGAGGGGATAGTCCAAGGAGTGTTTTTTTAGTTATGAGGCAGGTTTGGTATCTGAGCCGTTCGTCCAGGTTAAGCAGCTTAGCCAAGTCATATAGCTGGCAGGTATGGGTTAATCTGGTGGCTCCCTGAATTAATCTACAGGCCTTATTCAAGGTGAGCTTGGATTTTATTGAGGGCGGTCGTGTCCGTGGCACCATAGACAGGCAGGCCTAGTCCACAAGGGACATGATTGAGGAGGTGACTGCTAGTCGGAGGGCATCGGGGGGGAGGCAGCTTGTAGTGATAAAGGATACCTAGCCGTGTATTTGTAGCTGAGGCTAGAGCATCAATGTGGTCGTGGAAAGTGAGGGCAGAGTCAAAGGAGACCCCGAGGTACTTGTACAGGCGGACTTGATCGAGAGGATGCTTAGAGCTAGGGGGGATAGGGAGTGGGAAATTACTGAGTTTGTTTTGGGATGGGCAAAGAGCATGGTTTTGTTTTTTTTAGATTGACTACAAGTCTGTGCTCTTTGAACCAGGCTTCAGCATCATTGAAGGCTAGTTGCAGGTGTCTTTGAAGGGAGATGGGGTTTCGTGGGTGGCAAAGATGACGGCATCATCTCAGTGACAGCAAGATTTTACCCGCAAGCTCTGGGCATGGTATTGAGGTATAGTGAGAAAGAAGTGGACTAGGATGGAACCCTGGGGACACCGGATCGGATAGGACATGTATTGGAGAGGGTCCCATTAATTTTAACACGCTGAGAGCAGTCAGACAAGTACCTGGAGCACCAGGAGACCGGGCCGACGGCAAAGCCGGTGCGGTTGAGGGCATCCAACAGGAGGGGGTGGGAGACAGTGTCGAAAGCCTTTGAGAGGTCAATAAACACTGCTCCTGTTAGTGAGCCAGAGTCCAGGGAGGAATGAAGAAAATTTGAGAACTCAATAAGGGCAGTGCTGGTACTGTGACCTGCCCGGAATCCATGTTGTTCATGGCAGAGGATGTTGTATTTGGTCAGGTAATCTGTGATTTGGGTAGCCACCAGTTTTTCTAGGGCTTTGGAGAGGGGTGGAAGGATGGAGATAGGCCGGTAGTTCCCGGCTGAGGACCTGTCACCTCCTTTGTGTATGGGCATGACTGTGGCTGTTTTCCAGGCTGTAGGGAATTGCCCCAAGCAGAGGGACTTATTGAGCAGGGTAGTTAGGGGGGCAAGGACCTGATCCAGGACCCGGCGGAGGATACTGGGGTCCAGAGAGTCACTGCCAATATTGTTGCTCTTTAGAGCTTGAAGCAGGTGTGGCCTAGCCTCCTGGGGAGTCACCCTGCGTAAGTGGAAGCTAGGATATTGAAAGTCAGGGGCGGGTAGGGTTGAAGGAGGGTCAAAGAAGTCTCTGAGGAGGACCGAACTAAGGTCTGTGAAGGATGTGTTGAGGAAGTTGGCTATGTGGGCAGGGTCAGTGGAGATAGAGCCTTCGATGGTGATCTGTACCAGTGTACCTATGCCACGTGTCCCTCCTGCCTCCCTTTCCTCTACTTATTGTACCAGTGTACCTATGCCACGCATTCCTCCTGCCTCCCTTTTCTCTACTTATTGTACTAGTGTACCTATGCCACGTGTCCCTCCTGCCTCCCTTTTCTCTACTTATTTTACCAGTGTACCTATGCCACGCATCCCTCATGCCTCCCTTTCCTCTACTTATTGTACCAGTGTACCTATGCCACGTGTCCCTCCTACCTCCCTTTCCTCTACTTATTGTACCAGTGTACCTTTGCCACGCGGTCCCTCCTGCCTCCCTTTGCTCTACTTATTGTACCAGTGTACCTATGCCACATGTCCCTCCTGCCTCCCACTCTACTTATTGTACCAGTGTACCTATGCCATGCGTCCCTCCTGCCTCCCTTTTCTCTACTTATTGTACCAGTGTACCTATGCCACGCGTCCCTCCTGCCTCGCTTTCTCTCTACTTATTGTACCAGTAACCTTTTGCCATGTCCCTCCTACTCCCACCTCCCACTTATTGTACCAGTGTACCTATGCCACACGTCCCTCCCGCTTCCCTTTCCTCTACTTATTGTACCAGTGTACCTATGCCATGTGTCCCTCCTGCCTCCCTTTCCTCTACTTATTGTACCAGTGTGCCTATGCCACACGTCCCTCTGCCTCCATTTCCTCTACTTATTGTACCAGTGTACCTATGCCATGTGTCCCTCCTGCCTCCCTTTGCTCTACTTATTGTACTAGTGTGCCTATGCCACGCATCCCTCTGCCTCCATTTCCTCTACTTATTGTACCAGTGTGCCTATGCCATGCATCCCTCCTGCCTCCCACTCTACTTATTGTACCAGTGTGCCTATGCCACACATCCCTCTGCCTCCATTTCCTCTACTTATTGTACCAGTGTGCCTATGCCATGCGTCTCTCCTGCTTCCCACTCTACTTATTGTACCAGTGTACCTATGCCACACATCCCTCCTGCCTCCCTTTGGTCTACTTATTGTATCAGTGTACCTATGCCACACACCCCTTCTGCTTCCCTTTGCTCTACTTATTGTACCAGTGTACCTATGCCATGCGTCCCTCCTGCCTCCCACTCTACTTATTGTACCAGTGTACCTATGCCACGCATCCCTCCTGCCTCCCTTTCCTCTACTTATTTTACCAGTGTACCTATGCCACACCTCCCTGCTGTCTCCCTTTCCTCTACTTATTGTACCAGTGTACCTATGCCATGCATGCTTGAAGCTCCCTATTGTTTTTGTCCCCACCACTACTTCTGGCAGGCTGTTCCAGGCATCCACCACCACCTTTTCTATGAAGTATTTCCTCACATCCCTGTTACACCCCACCACCACCACCTTCACAGAATGCCCCCATATTTTGGTGCTTTCGCTCTGAAAGAGATTCCCCAACTGCACCTTGTCCATCCCAGTGAGGTATGTCACAATCTTTTCCTCTCTCACTCTCCTTTCCTCCAGGAAGTACATCCTGAGATCCCACAGCCTCTCATATGGCTTCTTATACAACCCCCACATGATTCTGGTAGTCCTCCTCTAGACCACTTCCACTCTGTCAATGTGCTTGCAGAGGTGCGGCATCCAAAACTGGACACAGCACGCTAGGCATGGTCTTACTGGTGAGTGATACATTGACACCACCACCACTGTTCTGCTATAATTCCCCCTCCCTATGCACCCCAGCATCCCACTAGCTTTGTGTACTGCCTTATCACACTGCCCCGCCACCTTGAGGTCATCAGATATGATGACCCCAAGATCCCTTTCTTGGCTTGATGACTTGTCAGTACCGCCCCCATCTTATCCACAGCTCCCAAGTGTGCCTGCCCCTGGTGCATGACTTTGCATTTTTTGGTACTAAAACTCAGCTGCCACCTCCTAGACCACTCCTCTAAGTTCCCCAGATCCTTTTGCGTTCTTTCCACCCCTTCCCAACTGTTCACCCTGTTGCAGATTTTTGTTTCATCCCCAAAGAGACACAGCTTCCCCTCTTTCTTTGAAACTTGGCTTCCCGGCCAATGCCCTTTGAGGTAACCATTGCCTCAGTACTTGCGTACAGAGATTCTTTGTCTTTTAGCTTGTTTTTTGTTTTTATTGGACTCACCACAACATAACCCAGATAGACCATCTTAGGGTAGCTGATTCATTCCACTGGGGTATCATACAGATGAGGCACACTGATGAGTCCTGGTAGAATGAAACAAGTCTATGCGTCTTCTGTTGGCACCCTTTGCAGACTGTGAGAGAGGCCTTTTGGCACCATGCAGTTCTGCTTAAAGTTGAACCAGCATAATATTCTGTGGTGATTTGCATATACAGCCCATGATGCTTTGCATTATGGGGGTATGTGTGATTCTGTATTCCCTTCTAGTTCATCAGCAATGTCACGTATGAAGACATTGAAGAGGACCCAAGTACTGATCCCTGTGGCACCCTGCTAGTCACTCTCCTAGCCCCCATGTCTACCATTTACACCCACCTTCTGCTTCCTATCCTTTAACCAGTTTGATATGTAGTTTACCACTTTGTCCTCAACCCTCAGGCTGCATAGTTTCTTTACTAGCCTCCTGTACAGCACAGGTACAAAGGCCTAGCTGAAGTCCAGATAGGCCACATCCACTGACCTTCCCTGATCCACCCCTTAGTCACCCAAAGAAATCTATGAGGTTTGGCATGACCTCCCCCCTGTGAAACTGTGCTGCCGGTGGTTGTGCAGCCCATGTGCCTCCAGGTACTCCAGCAGAATCTCCATTAATCTCCCTGCCACTGATGTGAGACTGACTGGCCTGTAGTTGCTAGCCTCCTTTCTGCTGCTGCTCTTGTGCAAAGGGACCACATTGGCTCTCCTTCAGTCCCCTGGAACGATCCCTGTCTCTAAAGAAGTGCTGAATAATGTTGCCAGAGGGGCAGCTAGCACCATGCTCCATTCTTTTAGAACCCTTGAATGAAACCTGTCCGGTACCATTGCCTTGTTCTCCTTAGGGCTTCCAATGCCTTCTGGACTCCATCCTCCAAAAAAACAGGTTACTCACATGTAACAGTAGTTCTAGGAGTGGTACATGTTGTTCATCCACACTTCTTGGCAGGTACCTTGCCACTTTAAGATGGTCCGGAAAGTCTTCAAGCTGGCTCCTCCCAACCACCTGGGTGGTATAACCCTCAGCTCCACCCCATGATGCCAGATCTTAGCCCACTGAAAGCTAGGTGTGTGCGTCAAAGCCAGGGAGGTTGGGTGGGGCAGTGTGGCTGAACAACATATACCACTCCTAGAAATACTGTTACAGGTAAATAACCTGTTTTTCTAGGATTGTGGACATGTTCTATCCACACTTCTTGGCAGACTCCTAGCACTTCTCTGGGAGAAAGGAGACAAGACACACACCCCCTACTTAGGAAAGAGGGACTGGAGAACTGAGGCTTCAAAACCAGCATCCTGGCATGATTCGAGGTCGATGTGGTAATGGGAAATGAAGGTGGGTGCGGACTTCCAGGTAGCAGCCCTGCAAATTTCCTGGATAGGGACGTCCCTAGAAGCAGCCACTAATGCAGTGGTATGGCGGGTGAAATGAGCCTTAAAGGAGGCTCCCTACCCGCCAACCTATAGCAGATGTCAACGTAAGATGTAATCCATCAACCTACTGTCTGCTTTGCTGCAGGTCTGCTAGGTGCGGCTTCAGCATAGGTCACAAACAGCAGGCGAACCTCTCCCCGAACATCTGACATTCGTTCACTGTAGTGGGCGAGCATTCGTCTCAAGTCCAAGGTATGGAGCCTGTACTCGGCCTCCAATGTGTGACTGAGGTAGAACACCAGCAGAGTAATCACCTGATTAAAGTGAAACCCCCAACACCACCTTCAGAAGGAATTTCAGGTGGGGGCGCAGGACAACCTTGACCCTATGGAAGACCAGGTAAGGAGACTCAATAAAGAGCACCTGCGACTCCCCAGTCCTTCTGGCTGACATGATAGCCACCAAGAAGGCGGTCTTCCACGACAAATGTGAGATGTCACATTTGTGCATCGGTTCAAATGGCTTGCCCATAAGCTTTACCAAAAGCAGCAGAAGATCCTTCATGCACCGGAGGGGATATGTGATCTAGGCCTTTGAAGAAGCGCCAGACCAGCTTCTCCTGTGCCACTGACTGCTGACTGGCCCGCGCCCAGTAAACAGAGATGGCTGCCAGGTGCACCTTTAGGGTCGTCGACCAAAGTCCCTGCTGGGAGAGGGACCAAAGATAGTCTAAAATGCTAGCCACAGGACAGGACGATGGGTCCAACCCTTTGCCCCGACACCAGATAGAGAATCTCTTTCATTTAAAGGCATAGCATTTTCTGGTCAGTTCCTTACAGGAACCCTCAAAAACGTTGAGGACCTCGTTAGAGAGACTCAAGGCCTGGAACTCTAGCCGCTTAGGAACTAGGCCATCTGGTGCAGGGATTGAAGGTCCAGGTGGAGTACCTTCCCCTGATTGATGGAGAGCAGGTCCAGGTGTGCTGGAAGCCACCTCAGAAACCTGTAGTTGAAGCTGAGGAGATCTGGATACCAGAACTGGCATGGCCAGTCTGGAGCTACCAGGATCACCTGCGCCCTATCCCTCCTGACCTTGATGAGCACTTTGTGAATCAAGGGAAGGCATAGAAGAGGTCTGGGGTCCACGGCCTCGAGAAGGCATTCCCCTGCAGTGAACCCTGCTGAGGTGGGCGGGCATGATACAGCCTCAGCTTCATATTCTCCCCAGAGACAAACAGGTCCACTTGTGGGGTGCCCCAGTGGGAGAACAGATCTTGTACTATCTCCTGGTGGAAAGACCACTCATGAGATGCCCCACCCATCTGGCTGAGGGTATCGGCCAGCAGATTCAAGGCTCCTGCCGCCTCCAGGCTGAACATGAGGGACCAAATGCGGAGAGCTTCCTTGCAGTGGGGCAAGGAGCGTGTCTCGCCCTGCCTGTTGAGACAGTACATGGTCATGGTGTTGTCCGTCTGGAGCAGGACTACTTGACCCCGAACAAATGGAGTGGATGCGGTCAGGACTAGCCGAACTGCTTGAAGCTCTAGCAGATTGACGTGGTATCAGGACTCCTGGAGGACCAGAGCCCATGGACTCTGTGCTCCCCCAGATGGGCACCCCAACCCATCAGAGAGGCATTGGTCATCAGGATGCCCGTTGTCTCAGGGCGGACAAATGGGGTCCCTTCCTGCAGGTGGGATTGGATAAGCCACCACTTGAGGTTGTCCCACATCCTCTGGTCACAGAAACCAGCTGGGCGAGATGACCTGAGCACTAAGACCACTAGCTGGCCAGTTCCTACTGGAGGGAATGCATACGCCAGCAGGCCCATCGGACCACGATGGTGCAGACTGCCATGTAGTCCAGAAGACGCAGGAAGTCCTGGGCAGGGCGCGGTTGCCCAACCAGAAATGATTGGGCAAAGGAGGAGAGAACCTTTGCCCTGCCCACCAGGAGCCATGCTCTGGCTCGGCAGAAGTCAAGCTCTGCCCCAATGAACTGAATCACCTGCAAAGGCATGAGTTCAGACTTGGCCTCGTTGATCAGGACTCAGGAGGCCAAGGTCAAGGCAAGTCTGGGGGGTCAGATCCCTGGACTACTCCACCTCCTGCCTGGAGGGACCTGCTATCAGTCAGTCATCCAGGTAAGGGTACACCCAGACCCCTCGGCGCCTCAAGTAGGCCGCCACCACTGCCATGCATTTGGTGAAGACCCTGGGGGCTGAAGGGCATGGCTTGGAACTCGAAAAGGGTTCCCTCGGCTTGGAAGCACAGATTGGGACGTGAAAGAACGCATCCTGAAGACCTAGGGAGGAGAACCAGATGCCTTGCTCCAGGGATGGTATTATCTGAGCCAGTTACCATCCTGAAGGGGCGGGACCTGAGGACCTTTTTCAGATCGTGCAGATCTAGAATGGGGCACCTGCCCCCAATCTGCCGGTATCAAGAAGTACCTAGAAATGAACCCTGGGTCTGAAGGCAGGTCTGCTACTCTGCGCACCACCCTTCCTGAGGAGCTGAGCTAAGTCATCTCGGAGAGCCGACTGAGAGGCTGCAGACACCAGATCCCACCGTGGGGCGCTGGCTCGAAATGGAGGGACCTGCTCGAATTCCAGAGGCAGGCCTTGACTGACTACTTCCAGAACCCAATGGTCCGTGGTGATGATAGACCAGGCGGAAAGGAAGTGGCTAAGCCGACCCTCCACAGGAGGTCCCAGGGGAGGTGTGACGGAATTGAGGGAGGCACCCTCCCAACCCATCATGGAGCAAGCTTGGAAGAGGGTCTAGCGGAGGAGCCCATTTCTTTAAAATCTGTCCTGCTGAAGTCCAGGATTCTCTTCTCTGTGTGTTTTGTCTCTTGCCCAATCTGTATGCCAAGCCACATAGTAGTGATTGCTTGGACCCAGGGGACTACCCACAGTGACGTCTGCAATGCTGTCCCTGTTCATAAATGCCACGCCCAGCACTGTCCTGTCTGTAATTGGTTCCATAACCAGCTGTCTAAGAGATGCCTGCTGTAGAGAGTCAAGGATGGCCCTGATTCTTGTAGCTGCAACCAGAATGCTCAAGTCTACATCTGGCAGATTAAAGTCACTCACAATGTTAGTACATTCCTCTTGCTTGCCATTCTGCTGATGGCCTCCCCCAAACCCTTGTCTAACCCCTCCCCATGTTGGTGGTCTGTACACCAGCCCCATGTGAATAGCAGCCCTGGGTCCACTCTCTCAGCTGACCAGATTACCTCCAGCCCTTCCTCATCATCCTGGTGTCCCTGTATCTCTGTGGCCTTTATGCCTTCCCTCACATATCCCACCTTTCTGTCCTTACGGAACACAACGTAGCTTGGTATGGCCACTTCCCTAGCTGTGGTTGTCAGTGCACCATAACATCATTATGGCCACCAGGTCTGCCTTCGCAGTGACTGCTTCAAGGTCAGGAATTTAATTTCCTAGGCTCCTTGCACTGGTACATAACTCTCCACCCCTTTTGTTCCTCCCTCCTCCTATCTACCCTCCTTTACCTTTCCCTTTCCCTCAGTTTTAGTTCTACTTCCTGCCCCACCCCTCCTGCCCTCCCCCTTGTCCTTATCCACCTCTCCACATAGGGAATTAATTTCCCTCGGGCTTCTTTCTGCTGCTCTATTCTTTGGGGGGGGGTACAGTCTCTGCCTCCATCAGTTTTTCTGCCTCCTCCCTTGGCAAGTTTAAATGCTGGTCAAAGTAGTATCTTGGCTTTCCACCTAGGACTGCAGTTCCCCTCCTGGATGGATGGTGGCTGTCTACTTTGTACAGGCCTCTCCCTCCTCCCATAGGATCCCAGTCCTCAATGTAACCAAAACCCTCCTTCCTGCATCATGCCTTCAACCACTCGTTGAAGGCCCTGGTTCAGTGTTCCCTAGTCATATACAGGTAGCATCTTGGTGACGGTCACTGTGTGAGCTACCTGCTTCAGGCCCCGCTCTAGCTCCTCAATCCTATCCTAAACTACCTCTGCATCATCCCTGACCAGGTCATTAGTTTCAAGATGGACAATAACATCTACAGCAGGACCCTCCCTTCCCTAGCGATCTCTATAATCTGCCTTCAAGCCCTGCCTGCCAAAGCACCTGGTAGGCACTTCACTACACTGTCTCTCCCTACCCCTGCTCCCATCTCTATCTTCCCAACTATTGAGTCCCCCACCAGTATCTGCCTCCTCCCTTCCCGATGCCTCCTCCTAGCTTCCATGTCCCAACAGAATGGCGAAGGAATTATGCAGCCGTAAGGTCTGAAGAGTGCTCTCCTTCCTCCCCACATCCACCCTCCTGGAGTTCACCAAGGTCCAGCCACTCTGCCTCTTATCTGGCTTCCTTTGAGGAAGCAGTGGTAATCTTGGTGGCCCCTAAGTGAAGGAGACGATACCCTGTATTCGTACCAGTTTGGCTTGGAGTCTGGCAACCTCTGCCCTCATCCCAGAGAGATGCCTAAATATGGGGCAGCACCTTTGTCTCCTGAATGTGTCTCTAAAGATTGCAACAGTACATCCATTACACTGCACCACTCCCATGTCCATATCCCCGTTTGCTTAACTGAACTGGTCCCTTTGTCCTGTGTTTAGCCTATCCCTTTAGAGCTTCTGTACCCTTACCCTACAGAGGGCGTTTCTAACTTAAGTCTCAAATTGCAGAATCACATTGATGAAATACAGGAACATGAGCACTGAGGAGGAGCCAAAAGAAAAAAAATCACAAACAGTGAGGGCCAACCTCCATGTTACTCAAAGTATTCCAGCAGAAAAAGTGCATGAGCTAGGGTTACCACCTTTTAAGAAGCCCAAAGTGGGACATTTCTTACTGAATCATGATTTTTTGCAGGACAGCATATAACCTTGACTAGTGCAACAGATTTGTTTTCTCTATATAATCAGAATTAAGGCTAAGTATTGTAGTTTCTTGGTTGCTTCTATGGTTTCATATCATTTTAATTATGGTTTTCTGCAAAATTTAGTGGAAAGTTAGAAAATATTTTTTCTACTATAAAGTCAGGACATGTAGTATTTTTCATGTTTTTTTGCAGGACACAGTTGCCCAAATCAGGACTGTCCTGCGAAACGCAGGACAAGTGGTAACCCTAGCATGAGCACTACAGACTAGAAAAAGAAAACTCTTAAAAAAGCAGACCAAGCAATGCAAGTATACTAATAATTGAATGAAATAAAAAAGAATTAAAAACCCTGTGAACAAGCTCCATGCAGGAGTGAAACGTAGGGGAGATTAAATAAAAAGATTGAATTTTATATCATATTGTGTGAAGTCTATGATTCCTAGGGGCCCCCTGAACAAATTTTCTTTGAAGTAGGTGTTTCTAACTTACCCTTCTTTACCTCACCTTATTTCCCTGTACCCTTTTTTAACTGTCTATTCTCCTGTAAAAGGCTGGGGATATACCCCATATCAACCATTCTAGTCCCTTTCAGGTCTCCCCCCCCCCCCACACTTGTGCTGGTTCCAGGGATGTAGTGGGGGAGTCAGGAGACTGTGGCTTGTCACCCACAGTGCAGCTCCCCAGCCCCAAGGGGGAGGATCAAGATGCTAATCTAGATCTCCTGCATCCCCTAAAGCGGTCTGAGGCAGTACTTGTGTGGGCTCTGACATCATTCTACTGTTGCCACAGAAGTTCTCTTGTGGTTGCCCCTGGAGACACAGACATGCAGTGACAGCAGTGCAGCGCGAGGGGGGTTATCCGATCCTGTCAGCATGGTCCCATGCTGGTGCTGCATTCCTAGTCTCCACTGGATATCACTTATGCTGGGATCCACCACCCCATTCCAGAGAAGGAGAGCACTCTAGCAGATGCACATCCTTCTTCTCCCCCCCTCCACCCAGCTAGCCCTTTGACACTCCAGGCTTATTGAACCCAGGTCATCAGCACTGCAAGCAGCACTACTGCTATGGCAACAGGCAGCCAGACACAGCACTTTGCCTTGCTAGGGCTTCCATATTAGTGTGTGCCCTCCCTTGCCTTGTAGACACACTTCATCCTAAAATTGATAAAAGTATGCAGATTCAGTGATATTTTTACCTTATTCACTTGACACAGTTAGATGAAAGTGGTGGAAATGTAGGTTAGACACATGAGTTTTGTATGTCTAAATAAAATGTTTCTTAGTCCCCAGAGACAGTGTGTCTCACCTCCTCAACCTTGTTATTGTAACCAACCACTAGTTCAGTCAGTCTCTGTAAAGGTGAGTTGTGTCCTGACCCCTTTACCCTAACAACCGGCAAAAGCCTCACATCCCCAAAGCATCCAATTCCAGATGCTAGAAATGGAAATTACATACCATAATTCTTGATCTTCCTGGACAAAGTCTCCATCACTCATTCAAGCTAATGGGACTATGCCGGAGGCACTAGAACCCCGTGGGAGTCAAAAATCTTCAACAGGGCCAGCGCCAGGCTAGGACCGCACCTGCATGGCGCCACGAGACTAGCTCACACCATATAGCCTATCTCGGCGTCAACCAAGGAGGTGCAGTGTAAACTAACGAAAGAAAACCTAACCCTACCTTCCAGGCATATGAAGGCCCAGATGACCCATGTAAGAAGGGTCAATTCAACAATGTTTTCACAGCCTGAACAACAAGGAAGTGAAGACCAAAACAGAATGAGTAAACTCGGGGAATGAAGGGTGGGAGTGTGAACGAGTGGTGGAGGCTTCATCCAAGAAGATCAAGAATTACGGTAAGTGGGCCGGCCCGGTGGCATAAAGGGTTGAGGCGCTGGACGTAACACCTCGTGCCACGCCAGCGACCTGGGTTCGGAAGCGAGCTTGGGTCAGCAGTGGATGGAAAGGATTGAGCATCTGAAGGACCGCTCTCCTCTCCCGGGGAGAGTGGGTGGATGGATGATTCCCTGGTGTGAGCAGGTCCTAGCGGAGGCTGGTAGTGCCACAGTCCGGGGATCACACTAGGTGCTGGGAAGGAGCCTCGGCAGCCGTCCACAAGCTGGGTGTGGGTGTGCACCCAGGCTACTGGGGGGGGGGGGAGCGCTAGAACATGGGAAACCACCCACTGACTGGGGGGTAGACATCACCTACCCCCACCTCTACTCCTGGATCCTGCCCATTGTGTCCTGGTCCCCGACCTCGCCGCCTCCTATGGAGTGCCAGACAAAAGCACCATGGAGCAGAAGGTGGCCCCACCCAAAGGGGTGTATTCCAGGCAGACTGGCTTCATCAGGTGTGTCGTGGGCAAGCCTTGAATCCAGGCACAGATGGGAGGATCTCAGGCTGGAGGGGATAAGGTAGGTCGACCAAAGATGCCCCAGTCAGTGGTGACCGGAAGGAAAGAAACTTTGGCCGGGGAATTACAGTAAGTACGTAATTTCCATATCTTCCTGGACTAAATGTCTCCACCACTCATTCACACTAATGGGAGAGTACAGAGCTAAAATCCCCCCCCAAGTAAGGCGGTAGGAGACAGAACTCGCTCAGGACACAAGTCCATAAGGACTGTCCTGCCGAAGAAAGTTAACTGTAAGGCACGGACATCCCAAACATAGTGCTTTACCAAGGTATGCACTGAGCTCTAACTCGCTGCCTTGCACATGTCTGCAACGGGTACATTACAAATCGCCACAAGGAAAACCACTCTGGTAGAGTAATGCGAACCTGGCCTTCCAACTTGACCTGTGCCGAGGATTAGTAGTGTCGAATATATGCAACTAACCAAGCAGAAATACATCTCATGGTAACAGGCTGACCCCCCCAAAAGGCATGATGCAGAAGATGCAATAGTTGCTCAGATGCATATCCCTTTGTTTTGTTGATGTAGAATCACAGAACCCTCTTAACATTCAGATAGATAAAGGGTGCACTCCCCTTCAATCTGGAGTTAATGAAGTAAGTAGGCAGAAGCAAAACTTGACTAAGTGAAACTAAGCTGGTGACATGTCTACTGGCTCAAGATAGTCTGGAAACGCGCAGAGGTGATCATTCTCTGCCGAGAAATGCAGACCTACGTTCGACAGGTCCACGAGGCGCCCCAACATCTTACTTGGTGGGCAACCAGAAGGGTCCAGATGGAACTTTGCACACCAGATGGTTAACAGTAACCATTTAGCCACATAGGTCCTCCTGGTGGAAGGTCTATACACGGCTAAGATTTCTACGACTGTCTGGAAACCTAAAACTTGCCCACTTTCATCTCCTCAGGAGCCCGGCATGGAGATGAAGGAAGCACAGGAAGGACTAAAGTTCCTGTGTCAGAGGGTCCGCTCGTAGAGGGAGTCGCCTCAGGGGGAACTTCTGACCCACTGATCTACGCAAATTATATCTGCCGAGGTTAGTCTGGGATGATGAGAATCAACCTGCCCCATTTGCCTACAACTTGAGCAGCACCCTCTGAACTAAAGGAAGAGGAGAAAAGCAAAAAGGAGTATCTTGTCTACAGCAGTGACTACATCCTGACAAAAAACACCGGGGTCTAAATTTCTGAAACAGAGTAGAGGCAGATTTGCGTTGAGAGGGGACACAAAAAGGACCAGGTCCAGACAGCCCCACTCGTCGAATAACTACTACACAACGACTGAACTGGCGCAACTTGCTCAAGCCGTCACTCTCACCTCCCCACAGCCTTCCTGCACAGAGGGTAGGAGAGTGCTCCACCCTGCTTGTTGATGAAAACATCACAATTCTGTCATCCATCCGAAGTGGGATCACTTCGTGGCAAAGGGCCTCCTTCAGGACTTGGAAAGCGTAAGAGACAGTGCTCATCTAAGAAATCTATGAGAAGATGTTCCTCCTCCTGACTCCACACCAGAGTGTGAAGGTCTTGATAGTGAGCTCCCCAACCTATCAGGAGTGCAACCATGGTGATGGTGATCTGGGATTTAGAGGGTAAGGGTAGACCTAGCAGAAGCTAGGCCACCTGCGTCTACCACGTAAGTAATTTTGTCCAAGGTTCTGTCATTTATGTGGAGAACTGCAGATGCATGGTCAGAGACCACCATTTGTTGCAGATGAAGGCATAAGTCCCAGCATCCACTGTATGGAAAAGGGCCCAGGACAGAGTCGCTTTCTGTGAAGTAACGAGACATCTGAAGAGGTAATTTCTTCCATTCTCCGGAAGGTAGAACCCTTGCTCTGGAGGTATCCCGGAGGACTCCTATGAAGAGGAGCTGCTGGGAGGGTGAATCTGGCATCTTCCCTCAATCAGAAAACCCCTCCTGGAAGAGAGCAACTGAGAAGCTGTGGCAATTACTTCCTGAGACTCAGCCCAGATGGGCTGGCTCAGAGCAAAACATCCAGGAAGCGAAGGCTTGAATACTGAGGTTGTCGTGAACTGCTCGCTCCCTGTACAGGTACTTGTTTAACCTTCCAAGGTCGAGAAATGGGTGCATGCCGCCTGTTAACTTGGAACCAAGCAAAGGAAGTAGGAACCTGTGTTCCAACTCACCATAGAACAACTTCTACTGCTCTGAGGTCATCTCTCAGAGGAAAGAGGGTATGACAAAGAGGCAAACAAACTGGGCTGCCGCCTGGGTCTGGGGAAAATCTCTACTAAATTGGGAAAGTATCCCTCTTGGACAATCCTGATGACCCATATGTCTGCTGGATTAGACTTCCACTAGTTATAAAACCAAATCAGGTGCCCCCCCACTACCGCCGATAGGCGTCCACCTCAGACAGCGGAGGTGGAACCAGGGCTGGATCCAAGAGGATGGTACCGGACGCTTTCAGGCCCTGTGCCCTCTGCTGAATTCCCCAGCTGAGGTTGGTTCCTGACAAAGGCTTCCAGGCCTCTACCTTGAAAGGACTGCCTGTTATGAGAATGATGACAGTGCCATTCCTCTGAGGGCAGCAGGAGTCTGAGTGCCCTCCAGAGCGCAACCTGAGGGCTGAACCAATAAGCACCACCAAGGAGATGTTAATCAGCTGTTGCCAATGGTATCCACCGTAGGGGCAGTGTAATGGGGTCAATAAAAGCTTTAGCTGATTACAGGGCTATATGCCTCTAGCAATGGAGCGGTAGATTCTGTGAAGCTCTCGACCACTGAATTCAGTGTGTTCAACAGGGTGTACTCTTACTGAGGAAAGTAGAACTCCAGACATAGAAGTCTACTTTGGTCTACAGATGAAGTCTGAAATGTTATGGTGGACCCCATATCCCTGAGGAAAAACTGAAAGAAAATCTTCCATCACAAGCTCTGCTGATACAGAAGGCTTGCATTCCAGTCCCTAAAATGAGTCATCCGCTACGTCTTCAACAAGGTAGGACAGGGAGAGACTCATCCAGATCCACTTCTACCCCAGAAGAACCTCCAAAAGGTAGGTCCAGGCCAGAATCACAGGAGACTCTGTCACCCGGAACGGCGAAGAGTTCGGCACCACTCGGGTGCCAGCACCACAAACAGTGCCTGGCGTACTGGCCATAGACCTAAAGAAAAAGGGGGAGAAGGAAAGCAGTACCCATGCTGGCCCCGGCACAAGAAAAGGTATGGGGGGGTAGGCACACAGGATCTATGTTGAAGGCACCGGAGAGGGTACCGCACATATCCTGCCCACCTGGCCATGGCCCAGTGGCTCCGAGGCCCTGGAACCAGGTCCACTGGCCAAGTGAAGTGGGAAGACGTCAAACCCCCTGCTCTAAAAGAGCAGCCCAGAAGTGAAACACCTCACCAGAGCTCCAGAGGACAGAGACGGGGCCGGCGTCAAAGATCATGGCCAATAAGAACAGAGCCACAGAGGACCTCACCAAAGTCAGGACAGGCCTACCACTTGCCACCACCGACGATCCCCGTGCAGATGTACCAGAGGGCGACCTCAAGTGGTACCGTTTCTTCTTCCACCAAATGGAGAAAGAAGAGCTTGAGTGAAGCTGGGTCCTCGACTGAAATCGGGAATGAGCCCGCTGCTTTTCTGCTTCTGCGGACTGTCCCCCCCTCCACAAAAGGTGGCGGACTGGACACAGCCCCACTGCTATCACAGCTTTCAAAACAAAGTCTCCCTACAGTCACCACTACCATCTAAGGTAGACTCCGTTGATGGCAGACTGAAAATTATTTCTTCTTCTTTCTCCTCTCTTCCTCCTCTTCTTCAAGAATACTAAAAGTAGTAAATTAATTGAATACTGAACACAGAAACATAGAAGTTGACGACAAATAAGGACTGTAAGGCCCATCCAGTCTGCCCATTTCTTTTTCTACCTTATGAATGTGCTATCGGCCTTTGGTCTGTCAATGGCCTATCTATTCATACTCATCTGTATTGCTCCCTTATGCTTATCCCATGCCCGTTTGAAGCCCTGCACTGTTGTTCATATCCACCACTTCCTGAGGTAGGCCGTTCCATGCACCCACCACCCTTTTTGTGAAAAAACTTCCTCACATTACCCCTTAATCAGCCTCCCTCTAATCTCATGCTGTGTCCTCTTGTCCAGCTATTTTTCTTATATTGAAACATGTTAAGACTCTTTCACCTTGTTAATGTCCTTAAGGTGTTTGAATGTTTCAATCATATCACCTCTCTCTCCCTCCTAATCTGTCCTCATGTTTTCTGATGCAGTCCCTGCACCATTTTGGTTGCCCTTCTGTGGACTGCCTCAATTTGGTTAATGTCCTTGTGAAGGTGTGGCCTCCAGTACTGCACGCAGTACTCCAGATGGGGCCTAACCAATGTCTTGTAAAGAGGGATTACCTCCCTCTTCCGACTTGTGATACCCCTTCGAATACACCCCAACATCCCCCTAGCCTATAGCTGCTGTAGTATAGATGAAGACTTGACTTCCGGCATGTGAGCAACATCGTCATTGAAGCACACTTGACAGTGTGAGAAAAGGAACTGAGGCGGTTGGAGGGTCGACGCCAATGGCCTATACACGGCAAGCTAGTCTCGCGGCACCGCCTATGCATGGTCCTATTCCGGCACTACCCCTCCTTAAGATTTTTGCTTCCCGTGAGGGTCCTAGCACCTCCGGCGTAGTCCCATTATTGTGAATAAGTGGTGGAGACTTTTAGTCCAGGAAGATCATGAATTCCAGAGTTCAGTTCCTTGGAAGAGTTCTCCATCCTTCTAGTGCCAGCTGAATATCATAAAGTGATCTTTCCAGAGTCAGTTTCGCACCACGTGACATAGGAAAACTGATCAGATAGTGTACACATCTCTTCATTTTGAATGGCTTTATATGGCATTGGCTTCACAGCAAAATTGGAATGGTCACCTGCCCTCTGGCAGGTCCCCATACCCAACACCCACACCTGTGGAATGAACCTACCTTAAAACAGTGACCAAAGAACATAAAGACAATAAAGGAGATGAACGTCATTCTTTGATGCCATTCCAAGTAAAGGCTGGTCTGCACGCTGCATCTTTTTTTTTTTTTTAAAATCAGCCGCAGCGGCCAGCCGTCAAACTTTCTAATGGTAGAATTTTTTTTGTCTATAGTTCATTGAAGCTTCAACTGCACAGCTTATACAACAACCCAAAATCTATACATAACAAGAAAACTATAAACAAAACAATGTAAATGGAAAAATAAAAATAAACTGTCCATTCTTCAAACTTTCTTTTTTGAGAGATGGTGGTGTGCTTGATGCCACTCCATATGACCTTATCAGTCACCAGTGGAATTTCCCACTTCCTTAAAATGTTTCTTCTGTTAGAATATCAAACCCTGGGCCTAGGCAGCTGCTTTCACTTATCCAATTCTTGGTCTACAGTGACAGTCTGCAAAACTTCTAGGCAGAGGCAGAAATAATGTGGTTCACATCAAGGGTCTTTTATACCCTGGACCAGCTTTAACTGTAAAATCCTACAAGAGTCAGTTATAAAGTAGGACAGCTACATTGAGAAGGGGGGCACTGTTTGGGTTCCATCCACTCCCCCCCTTTAGAGGAACACACTTCTTCATCTGACAAATTTGGCTGGGTTGGATCAGGAAAGGATTCTCTCCAGAACCTTCTACATCCTCTTCTTAACCCTCCATGTCATCAAGGTCAGGGGGTGCCTGCAAATTTGGGTGAGCGGGACACACTGCTCTGCACACCTGGACTTGTCTATATGGCACCCACGACCTGTAGGGCCCACTTTGGGTTTGGATGTCTTCTCAGGTAGCACCTGCGGGGCATTAGCAGGCAGCATCTCATTTAAGATAAACAATATAGATTTGTGCAACTTAGCTTTACTATTGCCAGATAGTACCACAGGTGCACCTTCCCAGACCAGGCATGCAGCAGTGGGGAATCAAAACAGGCATGGTAGAATGCATTATATATTAAAGGCAGTACCCGCCATAGGTAAGGGCCTCACAGGACTACAGAAGGGCTGATGTCATTTAAATATGATGATGCAACTGCTGTAGCCAGAATGTTAATGTCTCTAGGGTTCTGTGCAGGTCAGTTTTTTGGCTGTACAAAATTCACCATGGAGAGATACAGACAAAGGTATTCTTTCCTCAGCGTACCCTAATTTGCCTGATCAGGGATGTCAAAGTTATGTCTCAGTGCATCTGTGTATAAATAGGGGATATACAATGGCCTAACTTAGAACAGGTCATTTATCTTTTTGAGGGGGTGAAACCATAATTCACGTGTGGCAGAGTCAAGAGTTACAAAAGTCCTGCCCCTCATAAGTGATGCTAAATGTCATCCTGAGGGAGGTCACTGTGTGTACAATTTATACAATGTATTTTAAATTGCAGAGCTTTGAGATTAGTTCTTTTAATGAAGAATCGACTCTTCCAGCTTGATTTCACTGCTCTGAGTGCTGTAGAGGCCACTGTGATGCCACATTGTTTAAGCTGCTTTTCCATTAGTTTAGAGCTTCTTTGTTACATACCTTACGTGAAAATAAATGTTGTTGACCCACCTAACATGGAAATAAATTAGTCATTTTCATTTAGAAGGCTTTAGTCACTAAAATAAATAATTTATTCATAATACAAAATCAGATACCCCACAATGCAAAGCATCATGGGAGATACATATGCAAATCACCATGAACATTTAGGCTGGTTCTGCTTAAAGCAGGAATGCACGGTGCCAAAGGAGCTCACACACAATCTGCAAAGGGTAAAAACAGAAGACAGACACATGTTTCATCTTACACAAGACTTCCTCCTCTCCCCAGGGGAAAATGAGCCAGCCCTTATGTGATCCTACAGGTTTGGGTCATGGTGGGTCCAAAATAAGAAAGCAATCTAAAAAGATGAAGAACCTCAGCAGAAAAGCTCTAAGGCAAGGGTTACGCAAAAATGGTGATGGCATTTATTTGTAAGGTCTCTCACCTACATCGTATAAAGAATCATTATAAGAACACGTAGCATTTCTGAAATTTATGGGAGTACCAATCTGACAGAGCAATCTGGAATCCCCATCACAATGCTGGTAGGCACACTACTGAAGTTGGAACCTGTGGTATTCTTTATATTTAAATGTTGTTATTGTACCTGTGTAATAAAATTCTGTTATCGCAGGCTGTTGCCAGATGGGCTCCACACAAAATATGTACTCTCCTTTTGGTCAGTGGGCCAGCCTAGCGACACATCCAAAGGGCTTGGGGGAAGGGATCTGGGCAGAGCTTGTTCATCAAGTGCAAGCGATTGCCTTGTGTGACTGGAAACGAGACCCCAGGGTAGCTAAGTTTTAGTGTTGGAACAGGTACTGCACACAGCTTCTTGGAGTAGTATGTGCCGGGGTCAACAGAAGAAAAAATAGGTTACGCACCTGTAAACATTGTTCTAAGAGTGCTACGCAGTTCACATCCACACAATGGCAGTTCTTTCTTAAGAGCGGATTCCCTTGAATATCTTTAAGCAACGCTCCCCCCACCACCAGGTGGTATATCCCTCAGCTCCACCCCTTAACATCAGATCTTGCACACTGGAAGCAGGGATCTGCATGTCACTTTGCCAGGGGAGGCCGGGTGGTGTGGTATGGATGTGAACGTGAATCATGCATTACTTCTAGAAATACAGTTACAAATGAGTAACCCCCCCCCCCCGGGACGTGGATATGTTTCACTTATCCACAAAATGGCAGATTTGCAACAGTTCTCCAAGAGGAATGGGGCAAGGCACGCACACCCCTACTTGGGGAACAGAGACTGGAGAACTGAGGCTCCAAAAGCAGCATCCAAGCAAAACTCAGGGTCGATGCTGTAATGGGAGATTAAAGTGTGTGCCGACTTCCAGGTGGCAGCCCTGTAGATCTCCTGAATAGGAATGTCCCTGAAAGCAGCCACCAAAGCAAAAGTATTTCTGATGGCATGAGCCCTGGCCCTACAGGAGGCTCTCAACTAGTCAACCTATTGTAGAGGTCTATGCAGGAAGTGATCCACCTGCCAATCATCCACTTAGCTGCCAGTCTGCCAGGCACAGCTCAGAGCAGGTATGAAAGAGCTAGCAAGCCGCTCCACATAATAAAAGCACTCACAAGTCCAAAGAATGAAACCTGCATTCAGCCTCCGAAGATGGGCTGGTACAGTAAACCAGAACATTCATCACCTAGTTAAAGGTGCAACTCCAAGACAACCTTCGGATGGGTCTTCAGGTGGGGGTGAAGGACTACCTTATCCTTGTGTAAGGCCAGATAAAGACCCCATTGGAGCACCTGGAGTTCACTAATCATTCTGGCTGATGTGACGGCCACCAAGAAGGCCATTTTCCACAACAGGTGTGACATCTCACACCTCTGCACAGGCTCAAAAGACGTGCCCACGAGCACTGCCAGTACAAGCAGCAAGTCCCAAGGTGGTGGTGCCTCATGCACCAATGGAGACAAGTGGTCACAGCCCTTCAAGAAGTGGCCAACCTCCTTTTCCGGTGTCACTGCCTGAGCTCCTGGTTCCCTATCTCCCGGAGCGACCGCTCTGCTCAGCCAGCGAGGGGTTGCTAGAGATTCCGAGGGCTGTTCTGAAATTTTCGGGTGCCCGGGCTTTTGTGTTCATGGCTCTGACCCTCTGGAATTCTCTACCACGTTGGATTAGAGTGTGCGACAGTGGGGGGTTGGGGGTTAAACAAGCATTAAAATCCTTTCTATGGACTAAGGCTTATGGGGAAGAGGTTGATCTGGTTTGATTTTATTATTTCATCATGCTGTTTGATGTGACATATTTTACTGGTTTGTATTGTAATGATTTATCTCGATGTGATTTTATAATCTGTTCTGCGCCTTGATTTTTGGAAGGCGCATTAAAAATAAAGACTATTATTATTATACCTGCCTGCACCTGGTATGCAGAAATGGCTGCCAGGTGCACCTTAAGGGTGTCAAACACAGTCCCAGCTGATACACGTTCCAGAAGTATTCCGAGACGTTAGCCACAGGGCAGGCCAGGCCATGGGATCAAGCTCCTGGCCCTGACACAAATAGAAATCCTCTTCAGACAGCAAATGGAAAAAACACTTCTTTTTGAAGGCATAACACTGGCAAGAAGATTATTTTTCAAGAAGCCTCCACAATGTGGAGAACATTATCTGAAAGACCCAGAGCATGGAATGAGAGTTGCTTAGGAACCAGGCTGTGAGGTGCAAGGAGTGAAGCTCTGGGACCTTCCCCTGTTATCTGGTCAGCAGATCCGGGAGAAAAGGCAACCACTATAGCGACCTGCTGCTGAGGAGATCCGGGCACCAGAACTAGCGAGACCAATCTGGACCTCTGAGGACCATCTGGGCCTTGTGCCTCCACACCTTGAGGATTAAGAGAAAGGGAGGAAAGGCATACAGGAGGCCTGGGGTCCAGGGCCTCATGAAGGCATCCCCCACCAGTGTCCTGTACTCTGGGGGAGGGCACGGAATAGCTTCAGTTTTGTGCTCTCCCAGGAAGCAAACCGGTCCAGAGGGACGCCCCACAGGGAGAACAGGTGGTTCACCAACTCCTGATGCAAGTACCACTTGTGCAACATCGCACCCATCTGGCTGAGAACATTTGCCAGTTGTCTGCCCCAGTGACATGAACTACCAGAAGGCCTGCACACAAGGGTTCAGGTGTGGAGGACTTCCTAATACAACAAAAGGAAGTGTGTTCGACCCTGCCTGTTCAGGCAGAACATGGCCATAGTGGTGTCTGTCTGGATTTGCACGACCCAACTCCTGACTAGAGGAGCAAATTCTGTCAGAGCTAACCGCACTGCATGGAGCTTCAGCAGGCTGATGTGGTGATGGAACTCCCTGGGTCATCGTAACCTGTGGGTCCGGTGGCATCCCAGGTGCACTCTTCATCCCACCACAGACACGTCCACTGTGAGGAGGACAGTTTGTCCTGGGTGGACAATGGGACTCCTTCCTGCAAATGTTCTCGGAGCAGCCACCACTGGATAGCCTCTCACATTGGCTGGGTCACTGCGACTGGCCGGTCCAGGTATCCTAGTCATTGGGACCACTGATGGCCCAATTCCCACTGCAGGTGCCACATTCCCCTGTAAGCCCACTAGACCACACTGTTGCAAGATGCCATGTACCCCTGCAGCCTCAGGAGGTTCCAGGCACGGTGCGCGTGTCCAACTTGAAATGACCAGGCTAAGGAGATAAGATCTGATGCCCGGTCTGTAAGGAGGCCATGTTTTGCTGCATGCCCAGGCAGTATATGCATGTATTGTGTAGTCCATGACAGACATCTTCTGCCTGCACCAAATGCAGAACTTGAATCCTGGCTTCTGTTGCTCCAAGGTCGAAAGGAGTCGAAGGGACAGAGGAAATAAAGTCGCTAAAGTTAGAAAACTTTGAAAGTAAAGGTTCTCCTAAGAGTGAGCCACGAAGGGGATGACCTATTCTTCCAGCGGAAAGATCTGCCATCATGGGGAGGGGGTTGAGGGATATACCACCCAGTTGGTGGGAGGAGCTTAGCTTCAAGACATGCGACAAATCAACATTTCTAGCTGAACTGCCAGAGTGTGGACAGTGAGCTATATCCACGCACCCAGAATATACAGTTTCCCTAACACGACCACCAACTGCTGCTTATGCGAGAGATTAAATCCCTAGTCCGCCACCACAAAGTCACTGTGGGCGAAAGTGGCACTGGTGGAGGCATCAGATCTCCCTTAAGGAATAGCAGACAGCCTCACTTGTAGTGCTAGACAGTAAATTGAGTCAGTCCACCAATGACGTCTGGGATGGAGGGCTGGCCAGGTCCATAGGGAAGGAACTAGGTTAAGAGGTGCAGTGGCTTGCTCAGGTACCATTCCTAAATTGGCCACTAAGAAGGTTATCCAGGACAGTGGAGACCCAGCTGAAGGTGTCACCTCTGTAATACCTTCCCCAGCGCTAGGCCACTCTAAGAACGAGGTCTGCTACGAGCCAGTACTCTGTGTTCCAGTACTCAAATGTGATTCCTTTTTTTTTTTTTTTTTTATTATTTATTAGTTTTATTTTCTTGTTGAGGGAAGCAGCTGATGAAAGGTAAACACTTCAAGTAAACTCAAGCACAAAACAATGTTGGAAATATAATGCTACCTATGGAAGCTTTATTTAACGTATATAATTTATTTAAAAAAAAAAGAACAAAAAAAAATCTATATTTCAATACCTTTGAGTCAATACAAAGTGCCACAACTCTCTCAAACACGTCACAGGAAAGGAGTGGTGACAGACGATTACAGCGAGGAAAGCACATTTTGAAATTACAAATAAACAGCAGCAATTCAGTTCACCGCAGTGTGGAGGAGTAACATAAAAGAAAAAAACACAATTAAAACTTCACAAACAAAAGCCGATGATGCAGCCCAACAGTTTACAAAATGAGAAAGCACTTCATACAGTTTCACGAGATTCTTCTCTCGACACCAGGATGCAAGGCCAATTTTCTGACCAGGTTTATTTGTCCCCATTTTACCAAAAAAAAAAAAAAAAAAAAGTCAGCCAATGCCCTTTACTCAGATCTTTAGTGGATAAAGTTCCAGACCGACTTGTTTGGACTGGAGGAAGTGGAATCTCTTTTAACACCCTCTCATTGTTAAACATAGCGTACAGCACCTTCAAAACACTTTTCTATTGCATCATGTAAAACAAAGCATAATTTCACATATACAGTAAACTAGAACAAAATAAAAAAAATGGTTAAGAACAAACTCCTCTAGAACTACTTTTTCCAATGTTTATCACAAGATATGGAATCTGAGGAAGACACCAGTCCCCTCCCCCTAATTTTTTGCCCGTGACCCCCACTGTCTTGTTACTTGTGTTAATACTCTGGTATAGTGGGGCGAAGACAGGCTACAGTCCCCATGTCCACTACATCAGTGGTAGTATTCCAGGCACAACAGGCCACCTCCCAGCCTAGCGCCAAATCCCACTTGTTACAGGGACTGCGGGTTTAGTGATGGGTACTAGGTGCTGTATCCCCCCTCACACAAACACAAAAAATTACACCTCTAGAATACACCCACTTTTCACTGGCTTGGGGGGGGGGGGCAAGAGACCAAAGGATACTGAACCCGGGTCCCCTTCATATCACAGCAACACACTGTCAGACACAAGGCCAGCTGGAAAGTTTCAGTTTCACAATTGCACCTCCTCCCCCAAGCACTAGAATCACACCAGCAAGGTAAACTACATTACCCATCATTCCTTGGGCGAGGGGCTCATGTCAGAAGTAGAAGCAAGAGACAAAAAAAAACTGTAGAATATTTGCATATTTCACGACACATCATAGTGACCAAGCAGCATGGGAGGACCGTATCTCCTCCCCAGATTATAAGAGCACAACAGTGCTGTGGTCCCTGTGTGGCCTAAAGCCATAAATGGTAGAAACTGTGCAGACTTGCTGGCACTCCCCATTCCCCAACCCCCACACACCTAGTCAGTTGGGCAGTAGCACTGATCTGTTCAAACCGGCCATCTAAAATGTGAAATAGTACTTAAACAAGGTTCCCATATAAATCTATGGAGGGTGCCCCGCGCTCTCCAGACTATTACATCATAAAACGAGCAAGGCCAGAGCTTAGTACAGGGAAGTAGAAGGGATTGGGCTCTTGGCTCAATGAAGCCTAAACATGATCCCTTCCCTCCTCAAATCAACAGGATGTAAAACTTTTATTTTGGCAGCCTGCAACTTCCCGGGAAGTAAGGGTCCTTGTGGGGTTCTTTTGCAGGCACCAGAAAAGGTGCTCTTTAAACCCCCCTCTAGAATCAAATTCACTGTGTGATCTTGGGCAAGTCACTTCAGCGGTCAAAACTGGCACTGGCCCTGCGCCAAATGCTGGTAGATTTTGTACGGGGTTAGTAAGAGTATCCTTGCACTAGCCCTGCAGGCTTGGAGAAGGTAATAGTTCAAGAAGTATACCAGCTGGGCCAGTGGAAATATCTGTGGGGCTAGTGGCTGCAAAACTTAGTTTCGACCCTTGCATTTAACCCCTCAGTCCACCCAGCTGCACAAACTGGTATAAGCAAGACCCCACTGGTAACAAGAGGCCGCATCTCCACTGGGCTAAACAGAGAAAAAATGGCCCACTTCCTCTCTTCCAGGGTTACTGTTAGTTTTAACTATACGTTTCAGTTTTTGTTGACTGGGAAAGGAGGGCTAGGCAATTCTATTTTCAACCTTGTCCCCCCGGGGTGGGGGGTGGGGTGTCTGTGTGGAGATACAGAAGGAACAACAACATGCTGAAGCAGGTGAGGCTATTGGGGTTGTTTTTAGTGACCAGGGAAAATTTGGCCAGGACACTCTTCTTGAGAATTGTCATGGGACCTTAAACATCCACCTGAGCAACCTCCAGAAACAGGCAGATGGGACCTTGGTTCAACATCTCATTCAAAAGACGAAAACTACCGACATCAGAAGCTGCTTCCTTTGCAAGCAATGAATTATATATCAATATGTGCTCTCCACACAGGATAGCAGCCTAACTCTGCCTCCATCCAAACATCACCATGTCGAATTCAGGTGGCCCACATAGAACCCCCGACAATGGGGCACCAATGTCTGAACAAAGACACAGTGTGGGGACATTGCGACCCATTAAGAGGAGAAAAAAATGAGGAAGTACATCACAGTCAAAGCAGTAACTGTGCTAGTTGGCAAGCTGTCATTCAGGAAGACATTTTCATTAAAACCCTTAATGGCAATGTGATAGAGCAGAGTAGTGGAAAGAGCTGTCAGACTGTAAAAGAGGGAGACAGAGACAGCATTTCTCCATTTGGTAAACACTCCCCTGTGAAGCACTCTGGAACCTCTTATACAGCCTGGAGGTTCATAAACAATCAGTTTACCAGTCTGGAATGGCTAAGAGCAGGGGTCTGGGTTAGACTGCAAACAAGCAACCAGTAAACATAACTCTCCCCCCCACAACAAACTGGAGTCCAGTTACTTTCATTAGAGCAGGTATGAAGAGCTAGCAAGCCTCGCCCCATTAGTTATAATGAATGTGGCTGGCAACCTCCATTACTGGAGAAGCACTGTCCACTGTAACCGGTCTGCGCATTAACCGCCTTCTCTTCACAAATGGGCTGAGGCCACAGTTAAAACATACCCACACCCCATAATGGACCCATCCCCCCCTCTGAAACCAGCCTAACTGCAGCAGTTTCTCTTAATTACAAGCAAAAAGAGATTTGTGTTGCATAATGTGAGCTTCAGTTTTTTTTGGGGGGGGGGTGAGATGGATAAGGCAGAGAGCAACAGAAAAGATAAAGAGCACAAAACACAACAGGATTACAAAAATATCCGTGGAACCCACCCAGCGCTCAGGTCCTCACAGAACTTAAGACTAGTGCCACCAAGGTTCAGAAAAAGTTTTCTTTTTGGAATTCAAATAAAATAAATGAAAAAAGTACAGTCCTCAACAAATCATATTCGACAAACACAAAATAAGTGTAATATCACAGTAGGAAAAAAGACTTTGGATCATAAAAATCTTACACATGGCACATGCTTTCTGTTGCATCATCTCTTTCTAGTGCCCCATCAAGCAAAAAATAGACATTTCTAGCCACTGCTGGTCCCAACTCCCCCCCCAATATAATAAAATGCTTGGACCTCCCCCCATAATGCAGAATGATATCGAAGTCTGTATGTCTCTTCCCTGAGATGCGCCCACAGCTTTTAGTTAAAATTATTTTGGATGTCATTTCTAGTAAAGCTGCTAGCATGGAATTCTTTAACTTCTCTTAAAATGATAATGATGGACTTACTCAGTACACAGTGGCTACCCACACCACCACATACGGCCGCAGTAAGGTAGGTCCATCCTTTGGACTCCTAGCAACACGGCCAAGACATGCAGCCACCCTCTCTCTCTCCCCACCCCCTTTTCCAAATCTGTAACACAAGAGACACAGTTGAATGTGGCAGAACTGATCCTACGAGGAAGAGTTGCAGTAATGGCCAGTCCCCCCACCTGCAGACTAACACAGGTGCCTACGGTGGCGCCTTTGGTTCCAAATCAGGAATGCAAATCCGTAGCCTCCTATGTAATAGCAGGGCTCCCAGCTCCACCCAGCAACCGTTTCCAGGAACTAGGACTTCCTAGTACAGTTGGTTACCCATCATCTAGCAACATAACGCTTGCACAAACTTAAGTGTTCTGCACTGACGGAAAATACACAACTGTGGCAGGGGTGATGGGGCAGTGTTGCATCATTTCCTGGGACCCCTGCCGGCACTATATAGGTCCACGAAGCGGGTTTTAAGTGAGGTATGGAATACTTGTATCAAAACTGGGGTATTGGTGCAATAACGGGAGGTGAAAAAAGGCAGTCTGTGATCATTTAAAAAAAAAAATAGGATGAGGTGAAAATACATACGATAGTGTAACAAAAAAGTGGTAACCACCATACTAAAACAAACTGGAAACATTAAAATTCCTTCCGTTTACCTGCCTTTTCAATAATTTTTTTTTTGAGAGAATACGCTTTCTTCTTATCCAGCTAAACAGCCCACTATCACACCCTGCCAAAAAACTCATTACATGCCAATGACAGCTTTTACTTCTCCCATCTGAGCCTTGCACAGAACAAGACAATGCTTGAATTCTTTCGATTCTGAGAAGCCTTTTGCAGTAAAACAAAAGAGAAGCTAAAGGGTCACTGTGTCTGCTCAGAAGAAAATCATACATCACATTCCTGTTACAACTCTCAATATTTGAAATGCAATTTTCTTGCTTTAAAAAAAAAAAAAAAATCCTTTCCCACTGAACAAACAAAAGCAGGTAATACAAAAACACTGTACCACAACAGAACTGCATTGCAATGTCAGAAAAACAAAACGCACAAAGCTCCATAATCCCAGGTACAAAGGGGTACGAGGCCAAGGCAGATGACACGGCAAGGAAGCTATCCCACTGTGGGGAGCTGCACATGCCTTACTTAACCCTTTACTTCATGATATATCCCCGGCCTGTGATCCTCACAGGAAAGGAGCAGGACATTCCTGTTCCACTCTTAAAAACGGAAAGGGTTAAAAGTAGTTCACATATTTGCAGGGCTCAAGTGTATGAATTGTTGGCCAAAACCTTCTGTCCACCCAAGAGAGATAAACAGGTGTGTTCCTAACTGGTGACCCGTGTGCTGCTGGCACTTGTCCCCACCCTTTCCTCGTTGAGTGAATAAGTCCTTCACACTGAGAAAGGCTGCAGGCAGTTCGACTGTAGTTTACGTACAGCTCAGGCACACAAGGATTAACAGACTGTCGCTCCAAATTCACCCACAGACCTCACCACAAAAGGAAAGGAAAGGGAAGCCAATGTGTGTGGACCTTTCCGATTCACACTAAGCTGCTAATATTTGGATAACGGCAACCAGACATTTAATTGGAAGTAGGCCTGAAAGCCGCCATCCAACTTGCACTAGGCGATCTAGGCTGTGGAGGCCCAGAAGTAGGTGTGGCAAGTGCAACTCCTATTTCACGCATGTGTATCTGCAGTCTTTGTCCTATTCTTCCTGACAGGCTTGTAAAGTCTTTGTCATAACATTGAGGGTATACACGTGTAATAGCTATTTGTATATACTGTATGTGTTACTACATATACTGGCATATTTTGGGGAATTGTCCAGTGTCACCTGGAAGGTCTGGAACTAGATACAAAAACTGCACTTAACTCCCACGGATTGACTGCTCTGTGTTAATGCCCAGTGCAATTAGAGATTTACTCCTCAGTCAGTTCCACTATAAGTCTCCTTTTATTCCCAGCTCAAGTGCAGTCTGTTATAGTATTTCTTCCACTCCATGTGCAAAGATCATAACAAGTCCAGGCTCTAAAATCATGTCCTCTCCCATGTGCTGGTTCTCACACGCCATCACCACGACTGCCTGCTTGCCAGGGATGCGCTTGGCTACATAGTTCTCATAGTAACGGCGGTTCATCTGGCGTGTTTCCAGTGTGGCAAGGCCCTGCGGCCAGTTGCGCTCATGTGCATTTTCGATGAGTTCGTTCACGATGGAGGCCGGGCAGTTGCTATCTATTAGGGAGCGTTTGATAACTGCTTGAAGCACTGCATCTGGCGTGGAGATCATCCCGCCCCACCGCGTCACCCTTGCAGGCTGTAACGAGTTAACCCACCTGGAATACAAAAGAAAATAGAAAATAGTAAGAAGATTTTATTCAGTAATTCGTTTAGCCAAAATAGCCCACGTAAAATGCAGTGTTCCACTTACAATGGGGTTTAGTTTCTTCACAATTTGCATAGCTAGAAGGGGGGCTCAAACACTTGCCCAATAAGCAAAAATCAAAGGTGGGATTTAAACCAGAATTTCTGACTAAAACTTCTCTCCACAAACCTTTAGACTGTAGGGAAGGAGCTGGGAGTTGAACCAGTACTTCTTGGTTCACAGTCCTTTACTGTAACTGTTAACATTGCTCCAACCCAATCAGAAATATTAATAACTAAGATAAAACTTGCTCCATTACAAGAACCCCCATATTTTCTTTACTATTTTCACACATCTTATATAAATTATAATTTTTCCTCAATAGACTGTATTGATTCAGCTTTTTCATAACTTAAAATCATATTCCATTGCATTAGAGCCACCAATTTGCCATGAACATCAAGATCCTTTAGAAAACATGTTATCTTTATTATTTTCATTGCAATTATTCTCATATAATTACAATTAAAAAGAATCAATAAAATATTTATTACAAAAAAATAACACCCCTCCCAGCAAAACAGAATGTTTGATGGTCAGAACAAAGCACTAGCTTAGCGGCTCATAAACCAGCCATTGACATCCAAGTGACCCAGACCTGAATTCCCAGATCTACAGCTCGGACTGGAGTTGGTACTACACGAAAAAATTACTCACCTTAGTAATGTTGTTTCTTCTAATGGAGTCTTGCTGTATTCTGACTATTGCAGTGATCTCCAACCCTTGAACTGCCCCGGAGAACAAAGAGTTAACTTTCCATGCAAGGCATGGAACGCTGAGCTCAAGCTCGGTTGAAGCCTCTGTTTGCCATTGTTTGAACCCCAACCGTCAGATCTTTACGAGCTATACTCACTGGGAGTTGTGTGTGGAAACTGTAAACTCACACTAGCCAACTGGCAACTAAATTTGATAAAAAGGGTTTTATCGGTTTCAAAGCAAAGACTCAAGTCAGGAAACCCAAAAAACAAAACACAACACACACCCATAATAAAAGAGGGTGAGAAAAAGGAGCACCTCTAGGTGCCAACACTGCTCCAGCCCACCCACATCCCAAAAACCAAGGTTCTGAGAGGGGAGGGGGGTCAGAATACAGCAAGACTCCATTAGAAGAAACAACATTACTAAAGTGAGTAATTTTTTCTTCAAACAACGTGAAGTCTTGCTGTATTCTGACTATTGCAGATTACCAAGCAGTACCTCCATGGAGGAGGGACAGAACCTACTTTGGGAATAGGCTCTGACGCACTGCTGTGCCAAACCGAGCATCACTCCTAGCCTGGATATCCAGAGAGTAATGCTTGGTGAAAGTATGGACTGTTTTCCAGGTGGCTGCTTGACAAATCTCTAAGATAGGAATATCCCTGGCAGCAGCCAGGGAAGCAGCTGTATCTCTAGTAGAGTGAGCCCTCAGGCCTGAGGGTGGGATTCTACCCAATTTTTCGTAGCAGAATTGTATACAAGAGACAATCCATCTGGCAATAGATCTTTTAGTGGCAGGTTTTCCCTTACTGACCTCCTCATAAGTGAGGAACAACTGGAGGGAGTCAAACCTGTGACCCTTGGTACGCTCTATGTAGTAGCTAAAAGCCCTTTTTACGTCCAGGCTGTGCAGCCTCCTTTCTCCAGAGGAGGAATGGTCAGTGAAGAAAACAGGAAGAGACACAGACTGATTAAGGTGGAAATCTAAAACCACATTAGGCAGAAACTTCCTGTTAATATTGGACATCTGGGAGGGTATAGGATGTGAAATGAGTCTCTTCGCCGATGACTCCAAGATGGGAGCAGTAGTTGAGGGAGGTTGGCCCTGCAAGGGAACCTGGACACCCTGGAAAGCTGGGCTCGCACATGGAAATTAAATTTCAATATCACCAAGTGCAAGGTGTTACATCTTGGGCGGGGAAACCCTAAACACAGATACACCCTGGGAGGGGAGGCGCTGGAGGCCTCAATAGGGGAAAAAGACCTAGGGGTCATGGTGGATGCATGTATGAATAACTCTGAGCAGTGCAGGAGGCTGCTAGCAAGAGCAAACAGGATGTCGGGATGCATCGTAGGGGGTTTAACCTCTAGGAACAGGAAGTGATTCTGCCCGGCTGTACAATGGACTTAGACCACAACTTGAGTACTGTGTACAGTACTGGAGACCACACTTGAAGAGGGACATACAGCTCCTGGAGAGGGTACAGAGGAGGGCAACTAAGATGATACGAGGGCTAGGGGATTTGACGTACGAGGACAGACTTGAGGAGCTCTGCCTGTTTTCATTGGAGGAGAGGAGAGACAGGGGGGACATGATTGAGGTCCTCAAGTACCTCAAGGGAATAAATAGGGTAAACATGGAGGGGATCTTTAGCCTAAAGTAGGGAGGTATCACCAGAGGGCATGGTTTGAAGTTGGAAGGGTGAGGGGGGAAAAGAGGAGGAGGTTTTTCACTGAGAGGGTGGTGGACCCTTGGAATGCACTGCCTGGCAAGCTGGTTCAGAGATCAACAGTAGAGGGCTTCAAGAGAGGGTGGGACAGACACAGAAAGTGGATGTATCAGATGAATGGCCTGTCCCGGGGGGGAGGGGGGATGGATGATAGGGGTTTCTGGAACACAAGGGGGGGGGCCTCGGCACCCAATTAGGGATCTGAGGTTCGAGCAGACTTGATAGACTGTAAGGCCTAATCTGCTGGCAAACAGTATGTTAGTTCTTAGGACCACTTTATCTCTATGGAAAGAGATGAAATTAGGCTCCACTGACACTGCTTGCAATTCACTGATGCGCCTGGCACAGGTAATGGCTACCAAAAACACAGTTTTCCAAGTCAACTACTTAAGCTCTGCAGAGAACAAAGGCTCAAAAGGGGGTTGCATAAGCTGAGCAATGCAAACATTAAGGTCCCAAGCAGGAGCAGGGTCCCTGAAGGGAGGATTGGTGTACAACAGTCCCTTGAAGAATTTGCAAAATACAGGATGGGCTGAAAGAGAAGAGGGCTTGCCTACTGACAAAAAAGCAGAAACAGCTGCCAAATGTACTTTGAGGGTAGCTGGTCTGAGTCCCAAGCCATTGAGATGAACCATATAGTCCAGGACTGTAGACAACCCAGCAAATTATGGAGAAATATGCTTATCAGAGCACCAAACAGTAAACCTTTTCCATTTGGAGTTGTAAGTCTTTCTGGCAGAAGGCTTTCGAGAAGCTTTTTAGAATATCCAGGACACCTTGAGAGAGGTGCAGATCAGCAAACTCTAACTCTTCAAGAGCTAGGCCTTGAGATTGAGAGATTTGAGATTCGGATACCAAACCCTCCCCTGAGAGAAGGTCAACAGGTTGTAATTCCTGGGAAGAGACAGGGGAAGGTGGACTGCTAAGGACAGCAACAGCGGGTACCAGGGCTGTCTGGCCCAGTCTGGAGCGATCAGAATTACTTTGCAGTGTTGAGACCTGATCTTGACTAGTACCTTGAACAGTAGAGGAAGGGGGAAGCATAGAGGAACTTCCCTTCCCAATTCAGTACCAGAGCATCCAGGGGGACTGAGCCCAACACTGGGGGTCTACAGCAAAAGAGAGGAAGTTGGTGATTGTCTGGGGCTGCAAAAAGATCTATCTGTGGAGTGCCCCACCTTGAGAAAAATCACCTTCAAAACTAGGGGATCCAGGGACCATTCGTGGTGGCCCCGAGATATCCTGCTGAGAGCATCTGCCAGGATATTGTCCTTCCCTGGCAGGTAAATTGCTGTGAGAGAAGTTTGCAGGGAATAGGCCAGAGACCACAACTTCATTGCTTCTGTGCACAAGGGCGTAGACCGAGTGGCCCCCTTGCTTGTTGATGTACCACATTGTGGTGGTATTGTCTGTTCTGATCTGGACTACTTTGTTCTGAACAGACTTGGAAAAACTTGTAGTGCCAGAAACACTGCTCTGAGTTCCAAGAGATTGATGTGAAGCAGAGATTCTTGAGGTGACCACAGCCCTTGGGTAGTAAGATCCCCCAGGTGGGCTCCCCAGCCCAAGAGGGAGGCGTCTGTGGTGAGGATTAGAGAAGGAGACCGAGTGACAAAAGGAACTCCTTGCCTTAAATTGTCCTGATCCTGCCACCACTGCAAAGCCTGGATCAGGGTTCGAGTCACTGGGACTAGTTTGGTCAAGGAATCCTTCTTCTGGGACCAGAAGGTTCTCAAGTGGAACTGAATGTCCCTCATCTGAAATTTTGCACCCTGGACCACTGCTGTAGAGGCTGCCATGTGGCCCAGGTGCTGCAAGAAGTGCCTTGCTGGTCGAGACACCTGAAGGGTGAAAGAAGAGGCCAGTTCTATTAGTGTCCTTGCCCTGTCTAGGGGAAGGAAGACCTATGCTCTTATTGTATCTAGCTCCGCCCCTATAAAGGTGAGGAGCTGCACTGGCTCTAGAACTGACTTTGGAAGGTTTAGGAGGAACCCTAAAGAAGTGAGCAGTTGCTGAGTTATCTGAAGATGTGACTTAACTTGGTCTGGAGACTGACCTACTATGAGCCAGTCGTCCAGGTATGGAAAGATGGAGGTATTTTTTTTCCTTAGGAAAGCAACCACTACTGCCAGGTACTTTGTGAACACCCTTGGGGCTGGTGTTAGACCAAAGGGCATTGCTCTGAATTGATAGTGGCCTGAGGGCAACTCGAACCTGAGGTACTTTCTGTGGGAGCACCTGATGGGACTGTGAAAGTAGGCATCCTTGACGTCCAGGGAGGCTAGCCAGTCCCCTGGCCTTAGAGAGGGCAGAATTATTCCCAGTCTCACCATTTTGAATTTTGGCTTTAAAAGGTGCTTGTTTAGGTATCTCAGATCCAAGATGGGCCGCCATTCTCCTGTCTTTTTGGGGGTTAGGAAGTATCTGGAGTGCAACCCTTTGGCCCTGTGTAGGGTAGGAACCCTTTCTATGGCTCTGAGAGCCAAGAGGGAAGAAACCTCTGCCTTTAGGGCAAGTGTCTCTGAAGGATTTGCAGGTGGAAAGGATCTGGTTCTCATCTTGGGAAATTTTTTGAAGCCGAGAACCAGTCCCTGGCTTACTACTTCCAGGACACACTTGTCTGATGTTAAAGACTTCCAGTCCTGGACAAAGTAAGCCAGCCTGCCCCTTACAGGTAGTGGAGAATCGGCCCAGGCAGACCCATCAGGGTGTCTGCCTGGCAGGGGCTTTAGGCTGAGTGGTGGAAGCAGGCCTGCTCATACCCAGTCTGCCTCTCCCTCTAAAGATCCCCCTCTGAGCAAAAGCAGAAGAGGAGGCCTGGGCTTGGTAAAAAGGCCTGTGTACTGCCTCTGAGGAGTGGCTTGCCTTTCTTTGGCCTGAGCACTCCTGTAGGTGGTCCTGTACTCATCCATCTTCTTCATGTAATTCTCTGTCTGCTCCCCAAACAGAGAATTACCAATGACAGGAAAATCCATGGCCTTAGCATGGGTATCCTGTGACAGGCTAGTACATCTGAGCCAAGCCATCCCGCGAAGGGCCACAGATGTAGCCATGACTCTAGATGAAACATCACTGGAGTCCACAGCAGCATGAAATTGCACCTTGGATGCCTCAATCCCATCCGCAGCCACCAGCTCCTTGGCAAGCTGGTCAGGGGCCTGTTTAGCTAGAGCCATCACAGTGTCCCACCTGAACTTCTGGTATCTAGCTGTGTAGGCCATATAATTAGCTGCCTGAGTCCCAAAGATGCTGCCATGTACTGTTTCTTTGCCATGGCATCATTCCTCCTGGAGTCCTTGTCTGGGGTGTGTGAAGCCAAGAGAATATTTGCCTTATCACAGGCAGCAGCCTGCACTACCCCAACATGGCTGCATTGCTGGGAAAGGAACTCCGTGTCTGAGCCTGAAAGAGTATACCTCTTGTCCATTCTTCTGTCCACAGGAGGTATGAAATTAGGAGTTTTTAAAATTTTAAATGTCTGTTTCCCAAAAGATTTATGGAGGGGAACAGATGGTCTCCTGGACTCTGGGATGTCCATCATCTCAACAAAATCAGGCTCCTCCTGATCCTCTACTGCTTCTTCCATAGGAAGTTGGAGGGTTTTAGCCACTGTTTTGTAAAACAAAGTGGGAAGGGGACTCAGAAAGCCTAGGAGGAGAAACACCTGAAGGTCTGTCTGGGGAGATGTCCAGGTCAATAGGCACATCCAGACTTTCATAATCACCATCATCATCATTATCTTCATACTCTTCCTCCTCCTCCTCCGGTTCATAAAATTCTTTTAAAGTATAATCCGGAACCGAGGGAACCGACCAAACCGAGCCCCTAACCGATGGTGGCGGTTCGGCCGGAACTGAAGTTAGCGATTGAACTATCCTCATCACTTTGGTTATCTCATCAGCAGTCGGAGAAAGAACTTGTGGATCTAAACCGTATGATTTATCCCTTCTTTTTCTTTTAACCGGAACCGATTCCTCAGAATCGGTTCTCCTTTTGCCCGAAGAAGTTTCGCCCTGGTCAGAGAGCACTCCTCCTGGTTCGGTTGGAACCAAACCGGGCTGGCCAACCGGGTCAGCAGACTTCTCGGCCTCCCTTTCCCTCAGTCTACCTACTCTCTTATCCAGGGTAGCTTTGGGAAAACTTTTACAAATTTGGCAGTCTACATTGAGGTGGTCAAACCCCAGACAATAAACACAGGTGGTGTGGGGGTCAGACTTAGCAAAGGCTTCCCCACACACACTACAGTGTTGAAACCCAGTGGGCCCGGTTTTTTCTTGGGTTTCTCAGACATGGCCAATCCTAACCAAAACATACCCTTTTTTCGGCAATCTGCCAGGCAAGACACCCCTATCGGTTCCTGACCATGTTACGGGTCTTGGAAAAAAACGTAATGAAATCTGTTTTTTTTTTTTTAGAACCGATACGGACCGGTTACCACACTCTAACAAAGACAAGAGTTTTTTTGACACAAACCTGATTGG
Organism: Neoceratodus forsteri; assembly: GCA_016271365.2. Lineage (NCBI taxonomy): Eukaryota > Metazoa > Chordata > Ceratodontiformes > Ceratodontidae > Neoceratodus > Neoceratodus forsteri. The sequence continues at coordinate 14,735,579 of JADMNL010000036.1, forward strand.
TTCAAACTGAACCGATCCAATGTTTACAAGTTCCACACAGAAAACTAATATAGAAAACCTATCTAGTACTCATGGTACCACAGACAGAGACGTAAACCGACAAGTTAGATGCAGAAATTCGGTTGAAACTGAGCGAAAAAACAACACTTTAACCAACTTTTTTGAACTGAGCGAAGGAGAAATCTCCGGAGCGACTGTTCAGTGAGGTGGAGTAAAGAAACTGACGGTTGGGGTTCAAACAGCAGCAGACAGAGGCTTCAACCGAGCTCGAGCTCAGCGTTCCATGCCTTGCATGGAAAGTTAACTCTTTGTTCTCCGGGGCAGTTCAAGGGTTGGAGATCACTGCAATAGTCAGAATACAGCAAGACTTCATGTTGTCTGAAACACACACACGGCACATTTGTTCTTGATGCCCCTTCTGATGCATGCGAAATTGCCAGCAGATACAGGCCGTATGGTCCATCTAGTCTGCTCATGTGTGCAGCACCTGCTTCCTCTGGAGCACCCAAGGTACACCCGTCCCCCTGTACTGCTGCTTACGACATCCTCCACAGAGCCTTGGCTATATCCCTCCCAGGCAGGGACAGGGCAGGGCATCAGCCCACTTCCCATCTACAGCATTGTCAGGAGGCAGTGCAGGGGGTGATGCAGGGTGTGGATATACCAAGGTCAGATGTGGGTGCTGGGTTCAAATTCCATGTCCCTCCCAGCCCACTAGGAAGTTGGCAAGCTAGGGACACAGTGTTGGGCGTGCCCAGTGGTACGCCAGCAGCACACCTGGCAGACGTCCTCACTCCCACTCTGCCCAATGCTGTACTACCACCCATGCTCACCCAGAAGGCAGCACCCTCTTGACGCAGTGGACAGAATCTGCTAGGATACTGAATTCTCTTCTCCCCTCCAATGACCCGAGCTCACTCCCTAATCAGGCCTGCAAGCACTGCAGTCAGTAGCCCTTGCATTGCATTAACAGGCCGGCTGGTATTTATAACCAAAGCACGTTTCCCTGTTCTCAAGCCAACAAGCACGGACCAGCTGCTTCTTACAATGGCTACCCTTTAGGTAAGGTCAACGAAGCTGGAGGAGGCAGCAGCATCCCAGCACACCTCGAGTCTGTGGGGTCACTGGCTGAGCACTAGAGGAAGCTCACAGTACAGCCCAGGTGGTGCCACTGAATGGCACTATGGCCACAGGCAGAAAGAAGGCCAAAAGTACAGTTTGGGGGGAGGGGGGGCACGTTCAAGGAGAGGAATTAAAAGTTACTCTGAAAAGTCAGTACCGCCTTGTGTGCAATCCCATTTTAAACCAGGAGACTCAGCATTTATTGCTGAACATGTTCTGAAATGCATATCATGCCAACATGTGAAGGGATTCAGGGGAGTGTTGGCAGCCTAAGTAGTATAAAGGTTTGCCACAGTCACTCTCCCTGCACCTCACTCGCAGAAATTAGCCCACAGCATCCTGTGTGTGTGTGTGTGTATACACATACATAAATCAGTCTGATGAAAAATAAAATATCCTCTTTCAGTCTTGGTAGCTGGTTTCCCCTCTTGCATACCGTGTGACCCTGAGCAAGTCACGTAACTTCCTTGTGCTCCCAGGTCACACCTGGAAATAAGCTCTGGCTTAAGGGTGCCTTTCCTGGTTAATTTTCCCTTTCCATGCCCACCCCCACCCCCATGAACTGCCCTGCATCTGCTGAGAGTTTCTATAACAGCGAAGCACACTAAATCAGAAACTAGTAAAACTATAACAGGTTAAGGGAACACAAGAGATTTAGCTTTAACTTTTTTTTTTTTTTTTTTTTAAACAAATGGAAATTTGCACAACTGTCGAACCTTCAAATCTCTCTACTGTGCTTTTTTTCATCTGTTCACTTTGAAATAAATGAGTTTTCCCCCTTAGTTGGGGTCCTGTATTAATGCTACCTTTTCCCACCAGATATACATTTTTGTTTAATCTTTATGTTTATTGTTTTGACAAACATAATGTACAGTTTGAAATTGCAAGCAAAGGACATTACAACAGAAAAGTTAAGCTCAGTGAGGGCGCCACTCCTCTTAATACACTCACATTAACCATCCTATGCTGCGAGATACGTCCATGGGGGGGGAGACAAAATTAGTGTCCATAGTAAAATACGATAAAAGCTGCGAGGCGAGCCCATGAGCTGCATGGTTATTACCCAACAAAGTCTGAAGAGTCCAATCAATTTCTACCTGTAAAGAGAAGGTAGATATCGACCATGTGTTTCCACATTATGCACACAAAGTGCAGATACTTATATATGACAGTGCATCAAACAGCATGCAAATATGAAATGAACCATTTAATTGATTGGCGCTGAAAATTACGGAATGAATTGTCGCCCTTTAAAGACAGGCTATATTAGGTGCAGAAATTTCCTTATAAAAACAGGAAAATACCCAAAAGGTAGAATCTTAATAACAACAACAACAGACAGTATTTTGGACTGCTACAGTACTAAAACATTAGGCAGCTAAGCTACCACGAACTAATAAAAACACACGAGTCTGTAGTGGCAGAGAAGGCCAAAAGCCCCAAAGTCAGGTGGAATACTGTCTCAGGCCGCATGTTAAATACTCAGGAAAGTCCAGTCTTACCTGGGTTCAGGGAAATTACCCTCCCAGAATAAGGAAACAATTCAGTTCCAAACAAAATTAGGTTACATCGTCCTCTGAGGACTGATCATCCGGCACAGGTTGCTGAGGTGGCTTATTTCTGGCTCCATTTTAAAGTGAATTTCCAACATGGGTGCTATAAGGTATTGTGCTTTATAGACAAATATCTTATAGCAACATGAGCTCACTGCTACAAAACTTTTAATTTTTAAGTCAGTAGTTTTAGTGGGGAAGGAATTGTAACTGGTGCTGGTTACTGTGTTCCAGTGTGGAGATGGAGGGAAAGCAACACAGAATGTGGAACCCACTGCGGTACAAAGTTGGGCTGATGTTGCAATGCATCAGAGATACTTCTACATTAATGAAAGTTTAAAGGAAATTTCCGATATAATAGCCCAATACCTTATATCGTCCTGAGTTCACTGATACTACTAGTTAAGCAACTGCTTTAATTTTCCTCTAGGAGTGTTTAAAATTACTAAAATCAGGTATTTAAAAACCTCGATAGACTTGTATGGGGCTCGCCCCTGTGCTCTCCCTGGCCACACGTCACAAAATCTGAGAGCGTTGGGGCGGAGCGGGCTCATCAGGAAGTTGGTAGGGACTGGCTGGCCGTGGGTTTAGCGCCAGTTACGCTCCCTTCCTCTACTAAAACTATTCACTTAAAAATTAACATTTTTGCATCAGTGAACTCAAGACGATATAAGGTATTGGGCTATGAAGCCCAGTACCTTATATTTGAAATTTCCTTTAAGGCATCAGCGAGATCTGCAAATAAGTAAATTTTCCCTTGATAGACAATGCGTAATCTGGCCAGAAAGACCATGCCATGAGGGATATGAGCCTCATGCAGCATAGCCCTCACACCAGATTTCTTCCGGTTTTGCCTCGTGGCTAAACTAACATCTGGATACAATCTGATTTGCTGCCCATCCTGAAAGAGTTCCCTTCTGGCGGGCCAGAGCCATTAAGTAAATTCTGGGTAGCCACGCCGCCATCAGTGACCACCACTATGGTTCGCAGAGTGGTCCAAGCGACCGCAATGGGGTTACCCTATAGGCCTTTTGGAGCTGCTGAGCTTTACGTGACACCTCCGCTGCCAACTGTTGCTCGATCCACTCCTGCAGAAACAATAGTAAATAGTCCCCCTTACAACCTTCTGGCATCCCTAAAATACAAATATCTGCTACCCTGATTTGATTTTTAAGAGTCTCTATATGGGCCTTCCAGTGCGTGCTTTCTTTGATCACAGAGGAGACCGCCCCCGTGGCAGCATCAGCCCGCTTTGTTGCTTCAGCGGATGGGGTCTGCACAGATTCCACAGTTGTTTCCAGAGTGGTCACACGATTAGTAAGGCTGTCATTTATCTGACAATCCAGCTGCCATCTTGATAAGCTGATTCAGCTTCATTCCGATGGTTTGTAGAGTTTCTTCTCCCGACTCTGCAGATTCCTCAAGGCAGCCTTATACTGACCAAGAGGTTGGTGCTGCAGAGGCATTTTTGGATGTGGCTCCTGCACCCTGCTGCTGATCTTTAATGAGGGTTCTCCATTCGGTATCAAGAAACTGTATTATTTTCAACGTTTTATAAGAAAAATCTGACTGCAGAACTTAACAGAAGCCCATATTGCTCGGACTCCACAGCACACCCTCCCCCACACCTAATATACATTTTTACAGTTATTGGTCAGTTCTGGGGGGCTGGGGACATCAGTAGAGTGGAGACTGCACTGAAACTCTATCTGTGATGTCACCTGGTTCAGGGACTAAAAAATAAATGCATTGCGCAGGAAAACAGCACCATGAGCAAGGGATGTCAACAAAGGGGAAAAAAATACAGGTTACTCGTCTGTAACAGGAGTTCTAGGAATGGTATATGTTGTTCATCCACACTGTCTGGCAGGTTTCTTGCCGCTTTAAATCTTGCCAGAAGGTCTTCAAGCTGGCTCCTCCCACCCACCCGGGTGGTAAAACTCTCGGCTCTGCCCCGTGATGCCAGATCTAGACCACTGGAAGCCAGGTTGTGCGTCGAAGCCGGGGAGGTCGGGTGGGTCGTGAGGATGAACAACATATACCATTCCTAGAACTCCTGTTACAGGTGAGTAACCTGTATTTCTAGGGACTTGGATATGTTGTTCATCCACACTGTCTCGCAGACTCCTAGCAGTTCTCCAGGAGGAGGGAGGCAAGGTGCACACCCCCTATTTAGGGAATAAAGACTGGAGAACCGAGGCCCCAAAACCAGCATCTCGGCGTGACTCAAGGTCGATGTGGTAGTGGGTGATGAAGGTGTGTGTGGACTTCCAGGTAGCAGCCCTGCAGATTTCCTGGATAGGGACGTCCCTGGAAGCAGCCGCCTATGCAGCGGCATGACGGGTAGAATGAGCTCTTGTCCATCTGGGAGGCTCCATGCCCGCCAACCTATAGCACAGATCTATGCAGGAGGTGACCCACCTGCCTACTGTCCGCTTGGCTGCAAGTCTGCCAGGTGCGGCTTCAGCATAGGTGACAAACAGCTGGAGAACCTCTCCTCAAACTTCAGCCGTCCACTCCTTATAGTAAGCGAGCGTTCTTCTAGTGTCCAAAGTATGGAGCCTATATTCGGCCTCCGAGGTGTGACTGGGGTAAAACACCGGCAGAGTCAACACCTGGTTAAGGTGAAACTCCGACATCACCTTCGGAAGAAATTTCAGGTGGGGATGCAGGACAACCTTGTCCTTGTGGAAGACCAGATAAGGAGACTCGATGGAAAGCGCCTGGAGCTCTCCCATCCTTCTGGCTGATGTGATAGCCACCAAGAAGGCGGTCTTCCATGACAGGTGAGAGATGTCACACCTGAGCATCGGTTCGAATGGCTTGCCCATGAGCTTAGCCAATACCAGCAGTAGATCCCACAGAGGTGAAGGTTCTCGCACCGGAGCGGATATGTGATCAAGGCCTTTGAAAAAGCGCCCGACCACCTTCTCCTGTGCCAGACTGCTTCCCAGCCCGCGCTCGGTAAGCAGAGATGGCTGCCAGATTCACCTTAAGGGTCATCGACCGAAACCCTTGCTGAGAAAGGGACCACAGGCAGTCCAGAATGCTTGCCAAGGAACAGGAGGAAGGGTCCAGGTCCTTGCCCTGACACCAAATGGAGAATCTCTTCCATTTGAAGGCGTAGCATTTTCTGGTCAACTCCTTATGGGACGCCTTAACAATGTTGAGGACCTCGTCGGAAAGACCCAAAGTCTGGAACTCTAGACACTCAGGAACCAGGCCGTTATGTGCAGGGATTGAAGGTCCGGATGGAATACCTTCCCCTGATTGACCGAGATCAGGTCTGGGCGGGCTGGAAGCCACCTCGGGAGCCTGGAGCCGAGACTGAGGAGATCTGGATACCAGAACTGGCGGGGCCAGTCTTGGGCTACCAGAATCACCTGCGCCTTGTCCCTCCTCGCCGTGAGAAGCACCTTGTGGATCAAGGGAAATGGGGGAAAGGCGTAGAAGAGGCCCAGGGTCCACAGCCTCGAGAAGGCATCCCCCTGCAGTGAGCCCTGCTGAGGGGGGTGGGCATGAAACAGTCTCAGCTTCGCCTTCTCCCTGGAAGCAAACAGATCCACCCAAGGTGTGCCCCAGTGGGAGAACACATCTTGTACTACCTCCGGCAGGAGAGACCACTCGTGGGACGCAGCCCCTATCTGGCTTAGGGCATCGGCCAGGGTGTTGGAGGCTCCTACCACATGGATGGCAAGGAGATCCGCCTCCAGGCTGCGCAAGAGTGACCAAGTGCGGAGAGCTTCCCTGCACAGAGGCATGGGGTGCGTCCCACCCTGGCGGTTTAGGCAGTACATGGTAGTGGTATTGTCCATCTGGACCTGAACCACTTGACCCCGTAGAAACGGAGCGAAGGCGGTGAGGGCTAGACGAACTGCTCGAAGCTCTAGCAGGTTGATGTGGCATCGGGACTCTAGAGGGGACCAGAGGCCGTGCGCTCTGTGCTCTCCCAGATGGGCACCCCAACCCATAAGAGAGGCATCGATCGACAGAGAGACCGTCAGCTCGGGGCGGACGAACGGGATGCCCCCCTGCAGATGTGGTGGAACAGTCCACTACTGGAGAGCGTTCCACATCCCCTGGGTCACTTTCACTAGCTGATCCAGCGGATCGAAGTGCTGTGACCATTGGCTGGCCAGCCCCCACTGAAGGGGACGCATGTACCAATGGGCCCAACGGACCACGCTGATGCATGCCACCATGAGGCCCAGGAGGCACAGGAAGTCCCAGGAAGGGCGCAGCTGCCCAACCTGAAATGACTGGGCAAAGGAGGAAAGAACCTCGGCCCTGTCCGCCAGGAGCCGTGCTCTGGCTCGTAGAGAGTCAAGCTCTGCCCCAATGAATTGTATCACCTGCTTTGGCATGAGTTCCGACTTGGCCTCGTTGATGAGGAGGCCGACCTGAGAGCAAACCTGGAGGGCCAGATCTCTGGACTGCTCCACCTCCGATCTGGAGGGGCTGCAATCAGCCAGTCATCCAGGTAGGGGTACACCCGGACCCTTCGGCGCCACAGGATTGCTGTCACCACTGCCATGCATTTGGTGAAGACCCTAGGAGCTAGGGAAAGGCCGAACAGCATGGCCCGGAACTCGTAGAGGGATCCCTTTGCCCTGAAGGGGAGGAATCTCTGGTGGGACGGACGGATTGGGACGTGAAAGAACGCGTCTTGGAGGTCCAGAGAACACAACCACACGCCTCGTTCCAAAGATGGGATTATCTGAGCCAAAGTGACCATCCTGAAGGTCCGAGACCTTAGGAACTTGTTCAGGTAGAGAATGGGGCACCAGCCCCACGTCCATTTTGGGACCAGAAAGTATCTGGACACAAACCCCGGGTCTGGAAGAGGATCCGCCACCTTTCTGATCACCTCTTTTTCGAGGAGCAGGGCAATATTGGCTCGGCGAGCTGACAGAGAGGCTGGGACCCTGTAGCCCCCGAGGGGCTTACAGCTCAGAAGGGCGGAGCCTGCTCAACTCCAGGGGCAGGCCCTTTCCTACCACCCCCAACACCCAGTGGTCCATGGTGATAGTGGACCAGACGGAAAGGAAGTGGCGGAGCCGTCCCCCCATGGGGGAACCCAGGGGGGAGTGACGAGGCTGGGGGCGACATCTCTCAACCCGTCACAGAGCAGGCTTGGAGGAGGGACCGGCCGAAGGACCTCCCGGGCCTTTACCTCCCTGCTTCCTATTAGAGGAAGCTGCAGGCTTGGCTTAGGGGTGCCAAGCGTGAGCCTGCTGGCCCTGGTGTTGGTGCTGTTGGCTAGACAAAGCTGCAGAGCGCAGAAGGGCTTAAAGGATCAGTGTGTTGTTGTTGCCCACGGCCCGTCCTCTGGGCAGAGGTGACAAGAGTCCAGAGTGGCACTGGACTTTTCGATCCGCTTGAGGCGACCTTCCACTCCAGGGCCGAAGATGTCGGTCCCCAGGAAGGGGACATCTGCCAGTTTATGCTGGGTATCCGCAGTGAAGATGGATATCCTCAGCCATGCTCTGCAGCACATGGCCACTGCGGCCGCAACTGATCTGGCACAGGAGTCTCCAATGTCCAGAGCCGTTTGGAGCTCCTGTTTTGCCACTGCCCTTCCCTGGTCCCGTACCTACCTGACCGTGGTCTGCAGGTCAGCCGGGAGATGAGGGATCACCTCATCCAGAGAGCCCATGAGGGCACAGGAGAAGTGTGCCATCAGCACGGCCGAGCTGGCCTGGTGGAGGCCAAGGGAGGACGCAGCGTACACCTTGCGCCCGGCATAGTCCAGCTTTTTGGACTCCTTGTTGGGGGGCTTATCCACATCCCTAGCGTTCCTGGAACACTGGAAAACGCTATCGGTGACCAACCCCTCGGTGGAGGGGTGTTCCGAAAAAACAGACAAAGAGCCAGTAGGGACCGCATACTTTCTGCCCATCCTGGCTGAAGGCGCAGGGCAGGAAGCAGGCCACTGCCAGAGCTCCAAGGCTGGGCCAACAATGACTTCAGCCACCGGAAAGGCCTCTGTGGGTGAATCCCCTTGGTCCAATATCTCCGTTAGGGGATTCTTGGCCCGCTTAGATATGGGCTTGAGCTGCATCCCGGTTGACTCCGAGATGAGCCGAAGCAGACCCATAGAGGACGATGGGCTCTCGTCCATTGACTGGTCCCAGGAGAGCTCCAGGTCAATGGGCCTGGAGAACAGGGAGGAGTCGGACTCCAAAGAGTCCGCTAAGAGCTGCCTGGGGCCTGAGCCACCCTCCACCTGCCGAGGACGGTCAGGGGTAAGGGTGACCGAAAACCTATGGGGCAGACCCTGACCAGACCGAGAGTCCTTGGTCGGTGCCCCCGATTTCGGTTGCGGAGGTTCCACCACAATTGGTGGGGCAGCTGGTTTCGGCCAAACAAGGGGCCCAGGCTTAGGCACCTCGACTACAGCAAGGGGTTGTTTCAGCCGTTCAGGTGACAGCCACTTGATGGCCGGGAAGGTGACGGCGTCGGCTTGTTCCCGGACAGAAGTAACTGCCGCCACATCAGGTCCTTGTAGAGTCGACGCAATTTGCGCCGAAGCCTCTCCTCTTCTGAGGAGGAAGAGGAGGACGAGTGGTGGCGCCGCTTACTTCCGTGCCAAGACCGTCGATGTAGGCGGGATCAGCTGGACCGAGACGATGTCCAAGACCGAGATCCTCTGTGTTTCCGAGAACGGGTCTGGGAAGGGGTGGGGGACATCCGCTCTTCCCTCGGCTCGGAAGCCTTGACTGGGGACTTCAGCACAGGACGCGCAGGCAAGTCCTCAGTCTCCACCGGGGGAACCTGTGAAGAAGGGTTGTCGGCTTCACCAGTCGACAGCCCATCCAACGGGTTGTGAAAAATCTCGACCGCGTCGACGGGTGTCTCAGCCAGCTGACCTGATGGGGACACTGAAGCCAGTGGCCTTAGCCGCAACCTCGACCGAAATTGAGTGTCAACTGTCCGGGGAAGGGGACCTCTCCCGCTCCCACAAACGCCGGCGATGGGACTTACCTTTCGAGTCCTTCTTTTTGGACCGAGAAGAATGTCCCGATGGCCCCTCTCCCTTCGTGGAAAGGGATTGGCAAAGCTCCTTAAAAGAAGCTGAATAGGAGGAACCCAAAGAGAGTGGGATAAATGCCGCGACCGAGGAAGAGGATGATGCGGCCTGTGCCATCCCCTCCTAGAGGGCGATCATCTGCTTGAGTTGCTCAGCCAAGCCAGCCGCCGCAGTCACCGCCCAACGGGCCTCCTTCAACTTCACCGGGTAGCGCTAAGGCGCCCAAGCTGTAACCGGGCAGCGAGTCTTCCAGGACGCTGTCAAATGAACGGTATAATCTGAGGCCTGCTGGGTCATGGTCTAGGCCAAGGCAGCAGACGACGGAGGCGGATCCGTCCCTGGACATTTTCTGCCCACAGGTACCGCCGAAATCCGGAAGTCAATTTGTCCATCGCAGCCGCGAGGGAGTAATTTGACCGAAGTCTTGAAAATTTAAGACTAAGTTTCGGGCGAACCAAAGAATTAGGATCCAGTCTATATGCAGAGTGTTAAGGAGGAAACCCGAGCTTCCAAGCGGTAAGGAAGATCTGACGTAATGGGGCGGAGCCGTGAGTTTTACCACCCAGGTGGGTGGGAGAAGCCAACTTGAAGACCCTTCCGGCAAGATTTAAAGCAGCAAGGAACCTACCTGACAGTGTGGATGAACAACATATCCATGTCCCTAGAAACAATATTTCAAAGTAAACAACTGTAAATGCACAGTAGAGAAACTGCAGTTACACACATGTAAATTTCCAATTTAAAACCAAGGTTTAGGTTTCTTTGTAATTAAAAAAAAAAAAAAATATTAGAGCAGTCTAGCAGGAACAGGAAAATGCATCTCGAGTCCTTACATACAGTCTATAAAAACAGAGGCAAAATCTTGGCAGTCACAGTAAGTGTGAAAATAGGAATTTTTTTTTTCTGGCTTGCACATCGTTTCGGGGGAATTGAAATTGGAACCCCTTCAGACCCTACCCAGCCCTTGGAAGTGGTACTCACTCCAGTATCTCGTTGTACTCGATGGTCTCCTCAAGGTTCTGCAGGTTTGGGTTGGCACTGCGGATAGCCCTCATGTAAGCCTTTAGCAACTGAATGTCTCGTTTCTGTAAAACAAAAAACAAACAAAGCTCTTTAATTAGGGTGAAAGGCCACAGAAACAGAAAATGAAAGCACTTCCATTCTTTAGCAGCGCAGCTCAACAAACCGGACCAGTTAAATTAGGTAAAACAGAAAATTAGCCAGAAAGCAGGCCTGCTGGCACAGTGGCAAGATGTCCGTCTGCAGCACCAACATCCCGGGTTCGGGAACAGACCCAGGAGTCGGAGGGCCGGCCAGGGGGAGAGGCACTGAACATCCTATGGACTGCTCTCCCTCCTCTCGGGGGGGAAGGGTGACTGGCGCAAAGAGGGTCCCTCGCAGCCGGCACCATACGTTTCAAGGTTGCCCATCCCCGTCCCCAAGGAGAAAAACCTCAGCCACAAATGATGGCTCTTACTCTGCCGGTTGCCGCTGGCTTCCCACTCAGACCATTGTCTGCTTGGGGGTGTCCCGCCCTGGGGCAATCCAGGGCTTTGTGACCCACATTCCCAAGGAGGTTGTCCGGGGTGGGGAGACCCGGAGATGGGAGTGAAGCTGGAGTTAGAACCGAGCCTTCGGCCCAAAAAGAAAAGAAAATTAACCAGAAATAGTTAAAGAAAAAAAATTGGCCAGAAACGGGCGTCTGGTCCCCGGGAAATCAAAATAGAGACCGGAGGACCTAATGTCAAACAAAAATATCCTCAATGAGTAGTGGCTTTCATGTTTCCCAAAAGGTAGCCTAAAGGGCTTTAAAACCCTTCTAAAAACTAGCCCCATACACTTGTATGGGGCGCCTCCCCACGCTCTCCCTAGTACCACATCACAAAAGGTGAGAGTGTGGGGGCGGAGCAGACAGACCAGGAAGTGGAAATGGATCGGCTGGCTGGCAGTTCAGCCAGAATTACGATCCCTTCCCTCCCGTAAAGGACTGAATTAAAATTTCTTGGCTATCGCCGCTCCAAGGTAGTGGGCTGTGAAGCCCAAAACTTTATTTACATCACACACTCTCTTTAAGGAACAAATGCATCACTCGCCCAATTTTCAAAGTAACAGTATGTTTTATTACTGGAACACAGATTATTATAAGGGTCCCCTACACCACCAATGTTTCAGGAGTTGAGACCCCTTCCTAAGGGTGGAACAGGTTACCTACATTTCTGTGTCACCACACTTAAAATAGAGCGCAACACACAAGAAATTAAGTCCAGCCTTTTTTTTTTTGTTTTGTTTTACGTAGATAAGCCTTCTGGCGTTTTGTGTAGTTTCTCTTTGCTGGCAATATCCATTCCCCCTCTTGTGAGCTCCTCTCCCTTTGTCCGCCCCCTTCCTCAACATCCTGGTTTTCCTGCTCCCTATTGACTTTAGGGCCCCCCCTCCCCTGGCACCCTTACTTATTAAGGACCCTGTACTGCTGCTTTCAACCCCACTGCTCCTAGGGGCGTGGCTTGCGCCAGAACATGGCAGATTTATGCAGCTGAGCTCCTGAGGTCTCTTGTATTAACTGGCGAATTTCGAGACCCCCCCGCTACCTAATTTCAGTGTTGATTGGGCACGGAGTGTCTAAGTCGCGGATGGCGACGGGAAAGAAGAGATAAGCAGGCAAAACTTCAGTTCGGGTCGGTACACAAGACGGCTTGATCCAACTCTGGGCCTGAGCAAGCGTGTATGAGATCAGAGCCTGACAAGAACCCAGGAGAGATGTATGATTTGCAAAAGTCCCTCGCTGCAGTATCAGCCACCCTTATTCAGATCCAACATGATATGAAAGCAGGCTTTGCCAATATAGCTGCCCAGATTACTCGCATGAAATCCGTGGTTACGGGCCTGTCAGAAACCACCGCCGCTCACTCCGACCAGTCAGCCCAGCTTGAACAACGTGTTAGCACCCTGGAGGATTCTCTGGCTGGATCAGCCCATGATAAGACCTCCTTACAAAGCACAGTAAAGGAATTACTCGCCCAGGTTGATGATCAGGAGAACCGATCGAGGAGATACAATTTAAGGATCGTGGGGTTACCAGAGGGTGTGGAAGGGGAAGAGCCTGTAATGAACCTTCATAAATGGCTAGTTGAGCACCTTGAATTACCCTCTAACTTGGTCCAGTGAGAAGTCGAAAGGGCTCATAGAATGGGGCCTCCACCAAAGCCAGGAGATAAACCACGGCATTGCCTGATCAAATACCTCAGGTCAGGTACACAGAAAAAGAAGCAATTTTAAAAGTGGCCAAGGTGAAAGGGCCGATCAAAATGCAGAACGCCTAGGCTATGGTTTTCCAGGACTATAGTAGGGAGCTCCAGAATAACAGACAACAGTTCAATGAGATCAAGATGAAGCTATTCAATATGGGATGGAGTTTTACCTTCTTATATCCAGCCAAGCTTCACATCAATTGCCCTGGGAGCACTCTGAAGTTGTTTTCCTGCCCCAAGGAAGCTGCTCGATGGGTGGAGGAGGAGGTGAAAAGGTGCAGGAGAGAGGGCCCAAGTGCCCATGCAGATCCAGATAAGTGACTATTGTCAGATACTCCGGGCTTGGTTTACTGCCTTGTGAAGGCGGGATTGAAACGGGTTCCCATTTCTTTTTATAGATGCAGCTACGCCGTAGTTTTACTTATACCTTTAACATGTTACAATAAGATGCTTTGAGTTTAATTGCAGAGGGTATAACTTATCTGAATGGTGGTAGCGATTTGCACCTAAATTTTCTTCAGAGCGTCTGCACTTACTGGAATCCCGGTCTACAAAGCCCCGACCTGATCTGGGGATCAGGGCAGCAGTGGGGCTTCAGAGTTATCATTTCTGATCAGTGGTCTGTGGCTGACACTGCAAGCGATGGTTTATGGTTCTTTTATCACTTGTCAGAACAGTTAACAATTGACTGTCATGACTTGTTTTCTTTATTTCCCCCCTATTACTTTTACCCAGACCGCTTCCAGCCCTTTGTTAAATTTATAGCCTACTGGTGTTATAGTCATGGTCTGGGATCATTACTTGCTCTTAGCCGACAACATGGGCATCCTACCTGCTGATGCTACAAATTTCTGGGGGCATGTATTTCTTTGGGAAGCCAATATCTGGAGGCCCCTGATCTACTGGTTTTGGGGGGGTCTCACTACGATACTTCTCCGGTGGTAACCCACTACATTGGACAATGTGCCTATCAGATACATAATTAAACTGAACATTAGTTTTAAAGTTCGCTGGTTGTTTGTAAGGGAGTCTATGGCAGATCTTGGATCTGTAGGGGGTGGTGGGAGGGGATTTGGTTGTTGCTTCTGTTTGGTTATTGCTGGGGTCAGACTGTCGCCATCACCGGGCTCCATTGTAATGCTGAGTCGGAGCCGTGGGAAGCTCACAGTCTTCAACTTGGGGAAACCACAAGGTGTTAAACAAAAATTGGTTGGATGTGATAGCCAGTCCGTTGTATGCTTTATTTCTGTGTGTATGGTACCCGATATGCTCTAATTCATGGTGGGATCATGGCTAACACTATCAGAATCGCCTCTTTGAATATTAATGGACTGAAATCCTTCCTTGTCCCCAGATGCCGGACTACCATGGGCCAAAGGGCCTTTGCCCACAGAGCACCACAGTGGTACAATACTCTCAACAAAGAAACTCTTACTGCTGCTGCTCTTGGCCCTTTTAAGAGACAACTCTGACTTCATCTCATTTCATCTAGTCGTTGTGACTGCCTCACCTAATCAGGAGCCCACCGCTCACTGCCCTCCACTTCAGTCTTGACAGCTACCTCTCCCCGCCTTGCCCCCTTCTACCTGCCTACCCCCTTGCCCCCTCTCCCTTTCCTCCCACCCCCAGGCATTTCCTGACTTTTATCCCTCCCCTTTAGAACTCTTAGCCTCACCCTCTAACAATGGCCTTCCTGCCTCCATACCCCCTTCCCTCTCACCTGCAGTGCTTATTTCTAAGATTGCCCTTGGCTGCTATGTCATGCTACCTAACATTTGGCACATTCTGAATTACTGGAATTTCCTAAGCCTCAGTCTCTTACTTCTTTTTATTGTGTAACTATGTATTATTATGCTGACCTTTGTATGTACTGTATGTATACCCCCCATTCCGTCAACATGGAACCTTTGTAAACGAGCAGTTCCTGCTCAAAGGCCTTTGTAATCCTAGATTTCAATTAAAAAAAAAAAAAAAAATCGGCCATTAAGAGAAAAAAATTACAGACAGAGGTTAAAAGATCCAAGTGACAAATCATTATGCTCCAAGAAACTCACATGTCCCCGTGAGAGGCAATACAAACTGCAGCGGCTTTGGGAGGGTCCTGGGTATCCTCAACCTTCTCCTCCAAGTCGAGAGGGGCTGCTACATGGTTCTCCAGAGGATCAGGGGTCAAAATTTGGAGGCAGTATAGCGCAGTGGTTTAAGGCTCTGAGCTGCAAATGTGGTGAAATCCAGCAAACCAGACGTGGGTTTGAATCCCACAGCTTCCACTTGCATACTGTGTGACCCTGAGCAAGTCACTTAACTTCCCTGTGCTCCGAGGTTGCACCTGTAAAAAAGCTTTCAGCTTAGTGTGTCTCACCTGGTTAAATAACTAAAAATAAATAAATAAATCATTGAGCAACACATAGACCAATATGGCAGATTTGCTCTTGAGCAGATGTCCCTCCCTAGTGTGGGTACGATCTCTATGGGGTCTAGTTATGCCCCAAATGTAGAGCAGCCACAGTTCTTCCAGCAACTTGCCCTAGAACTGGCCCGTTGGCCTGGTCTGTGGGTGATCGGGGGTGACAACAATTGTGTTTTAAATGGAGTGTTGGATGGGTCGAATACCACCCCTATGGCCAAATCTAAGAACACCTAGGCTTTAGCTGCGCTGCAGGGGGATCTGGGCTTGGTTGATGTGTGGAGGCATGTATACCCCACTGGGAGAGATTATAGTTTTTTCTCGCATGCCCATAAATCCTATGTGCGGTTGGACAGGATCCTGATCTCTCACTCTTTGATCTCAGCTTCAAAGTCTGCGGTCTACTCACCGATGTTACTATCTGATCATGCCCCCTTAACTTTGGAGGTGGTGGTGGACACCTAATCTCCAGTGGTCAGGCAGTGGAAACTAGACCCTTTATTACTCCAAGATGAGACGTACCGTACTGGTGTCTCTGCTATGATAAAGGAATTTTTACTTTTTAACCGGAGTGGGGACACCTCACTCAGGGTTTGATGAGAAGCATTAAAAGCTTCTATAGGGGGTTACTCAATGTCATTTGCGATCCATAAAGACAGAGGATCCCAGATAGACTTACAAAAGCTGAGGACCAAAATTGAGGCCTGTCAACTGGCTCATAAGAATAACCCCACTACCACCATCTATGGGGTGCTACAAAAACTTAAATGGCAATACAATACTCTAAGTAGCACTAGTCTGGAGAGAGCCATCCTGCTGTCTCTAGCAGGTGCCTACTTTGATGGGGATGGGGTGGCAAATACCTTGCCTGGCAGTTACGTAAACAGGAAGCTGACAGGACCGTGGACTCTATTCGGGATGAGGGGGGAACACTTAGATGGGATACTCCAAGCATGGGTGAGGCATTTGGGTAATTTTATAAGCAACTTTACACCTCGCAAGGAGACCCTGAACAACAGGCTCTGAATGTTTATTTGCCCTGGCCCCACTGCAAGCTCTTTCCGCTGACCAGGTCAGAAACCTAGACGTGCCCCTTACTTGTCCTAAGATTGCAAATGCGATTAGAGATCTTAAGGGAGGTAGGGCCCCTGTCCGGATGGTCTGCCTATGGATTGTTTTTAAGGACATGAAATGCTGGTGGAGTGCTTGGAGCGGGGGGAAGCTGCACCCTTCCACATGGTCGGCTGTAATTACTGTGCTCCCAAAGCTGGGTAAGGACTCCACTTGCTGTGCATCATATAGGCCAATCTTCTTATTAACTACAGACTATAAAATTTTGGCTAAGGCCATAGCCTTGAGATTGGAGGGTCTTCTCCCTCACCTGATTCACCCTGACCAAACAGGCTTTATCAAGGATCGGCAGGGGGAAACATAACATTAGGCACACCCTCAATATCATTCACAGGTGGAGGTCCAGAGCCAGTGCCCATGGTGCAGCAGTACTCTCTACGGACGCAGAGAAGGCCTTCAACCGTGTGGAGTGGGGGCATCTCTGACACATTTCATAGGTTTCATGTTGGCCCAAATTTTTGTTCTTGGATACGCACTCTGTATCAGCGCCCCGTACCCAGATTGCAGTTAATGGTGCCCTTCTCAGAGCTTTGAATTGGGGCAGAGTACGAGGCAGGGCTGTCCCATATCACCCCTCCTGTATGTACTGTCATTGGAACCCTTAGCTGCCAGGATTTGGGCGAATACTCATATCCGGGTTTTAAGCGGGGGCATAAGCTGCGCTTTATGCTGATGACCTTTTATTATATCCAGTCCCTTCCAGTGACCTACCTAAGGTATTTAGGGTCATGCGAGAATATGGTGACTTATCCGGTCACAAAATAAACTGGACAAAGAGTGAATTGTTCCCAGTTGGCCTGGAGGATAGAGCCGGTCTGATCTCCAACCTCATAGGCTTACAGAAGGTGGATCGGTTGAAGTATCTGGGCGTCCTTATTTCAGTGCGTGCAAATATGTTGTATGCTTTAAACATTAACCCCCTAGTACAAAAGATCTCCGGGGACTGAGACAGATAGACTGGTTTGCCACTTTCCTTAATTGGGAGGGTTGGAGTGGTAAAAATGATGATTCTTCCTAGATGTATGTGTGTGTGCATATATGTGTGTGTGTGTGTGTGTGTATATGTGTATATAGTGTGTGTGTGTGTATATATATATATATATATATATATATATATATATATATATATATACACATATATACACACATATATACACACACACACACACACACACACACACACACATATATATATATATATATATATATATACACATATATACATACACACACACACACACACACACACACACATATATACATACATACATACATACACACATACACACACATCTATCTCAGGTTCTGCCTGTTGTCCTCCCCCTCCTGCACTTTAAACATATTAATGCAATCATACACAAGTTCTTGTGGAGAGAAAAGACTGCCCGAATTAAGAGATCTATTTTAGTTAAATCTACTGTGCAGGGTGGGTTGGGTCTACCCAACTTTTATTGGTACTACCTAGCAGCACAACTGGCCTATGTGATGGGTCTGCGGGGTGTGATTTCTACTAGCTGGTTGAGCCTGGAGGAAGAGCAACTCAGACTCCCCATGTTTGAAGGATTACTGGCCGGATCACTGTGGCCCAGTAGCCAGCTTAATGTGAGCAACCCCTTCACGGCAACAACAGTTAAGTGCTGGGTTAAGGTGCACAAATTGGTTGGGCATGTGGCTGCCCCTTCCCCAAATACAGACTTGGTAACTGCTTTACAATATAAAGGCCCATGTACTGCCTCTCTTATTCAACTACTGCTGGCCTGGCGAAAAAATGGGTTGAGGGTGGTGAACCAGCTGTATGTGGTGGGAGCGCTGGTGCCCTTTTCCTATTTACTGTATGCAAAAACTGGGGAATTCCATCAGCTGACTATTTTATATACCTAAAAGTGCAGAGTAAACTGGGTACTACACTGGGACCAGAGCATGGGTGGGGTGTTGTGCTCCCCTTTGAGGAGGAGCTTTTCTGCCCGAAGCCACTTTCTAAGCCCCAACTATATTTTATAAATTTCTTGAGGGGGTTGGGAAGGGGGGCATAGAGAAGATTTCTCAGGCTTGGTAGAATGATTTGAATTTGGACTGTAGTGGAGAGGTGTGGTCTTGTGCAATTCGACATTTTAACTCCTGCTCCAGAAGCAATAAATTAAGACAGATCCAATATAATTTTATGTACCCAAGCGTACTTTACCCCAGTGCACCTAAAGGCTATGGACCTGTCTCAGCCTGACCTTTGTCCCAAGTGCCAGGTCAGCCCTGGGGATTTCCTACACCTGGCACTGACATGCCCCAAAATTGCTTTGTTTTGGCTAGAAATCCACCATCTTATGCAGGAGGTGCTGGGATGTGGACTATCGCGTAGCCCCTTGGAATTCCTACTGGGCGCTGACCCGCAGCGACCTGAGGGTGGCACAGTTGAAACACTTTGGTCCTTAGCCCTAATTAATGCTAGTGTAACCCCCTACAAATAGGGGTTCCTAAAGCCTCCTAGGAGCTTGCCTAAGTGTTCCCCCTGCCTGCTGGCATTCCGGGTTTAAGCTGCTAGAATGGTACTGTGAGTGCTGGTAGAGCCTCCACATACTGTCTCTAAGAGCTGTCTGCATATAGGCATAATTAATGCTTTTCTAGGGGGGTTGGTGTTTCCCTGCTCAAATCCCACCTGAACTGTGGAGTAATCGCTCCATTTTGCGGTCGCTGGAAGCACAAAGGGGAGCCCATTTGAAAGTTGTAACTGTTTGCCTGTAATCATTTAAAGCATTAGCAAAACTGTAGTTTGTCTAACCTGCTTTTATTGCAGCTGGGACTCTGTGTGTGTTGCCCCTCCATTTTGGACCTAAACTGCTGTGCTGGGCCAACTGGGTTAAGGGAGCCCTAAAATGCAGTCTGCTTGGACCAACCAGAATTTGGACTCTCTATGGAGCCGGTTTACAAGGGGAATGTATAGTTAATGATTCTGGGAAGTGTAGTTTGGACCTTAGTGCCTTTTTGCACCAACAGAGGGAACTTTGGAGTGATTGACAGCTGAATCCACCAACTGGACCTGTTGGAACCTAAGGGAAATGCCCTGTACTGAAGCTGGAAAGTCAGATCGTTGTTGCCTGTGAAAGGAGTAGGAGCTCTGTGTTTTGATGCGGTGTACAGTTCGCTTGGGAAGCACGTGAGAGGCCTTGAAGTTGGCCTGCTGCTGCCGTAGGCGTTAGTCGGATTGAATCCAAGGATTCTGAGAGGAAGGAAGACTGAAAAGTGGAAACCAAGCTCACCCTGTAGAAGACTGGAGAAATTGCTGAATCGTGCTCGGTCTGTCAGGAACTGAAGCTGCTGTGTGTGCTCCCGGGTATCTTGCAGTAGTTGCGATCGGGATCGAGGAGCAGCCTGCCTGGTACAGTACTTTCCTTTTACATATGGATGTGCGTGGAGCTTGTGGGGAATCGCTATTTCATGTCCCCTGTGCTGTGTGGTGAAGCTAGGAGCAAACCTCAGCGTATCTCGGACTAAATCCGTGGACTATCAACTGCCTAGGGGTCCGGCCACAAGGACCCTGTCTTCATGCCTTGCTGTTTCTGGCAACCCAGAGAATATCCACCATCTGGTTCTCAACTTGGGTATTGTGAGTACAAATCAGGGTATTCCCCTGCAGCCTGTTATCAATCACAAGTGTGTCACCTAATTTCTGTTTAGCTCTTCATGGACTGAGTCATCCAGCTCCAGATTACATAGAGGATAATGGCTGGGGATCGGGTGATAACCACACTGTAATCACCTCGAGTGGTTGCTAGGGCAACATGGTAAACCTCGAGAGCGCAGCTCGAGAGGTTTACTGTAGCCCTAGCAACCACGAGAGATGATTTCAGCATGGTTGTCACCCAATGCCCAGCCATCATCTTTTATAGTGTATGGTCAAAAAAACACTGTTTGCATTCTATGTGTGAGAATTATGGAACTCTGGTGCATTCTTTTTTCTTATGCCACTGTTTGGAAATTCCGAAGTGTGGTTAATAACTTTTAAAATTCTAAACAGTGCATAACAAAGCTGTGTGACTGCTGATTATGGTGGTTAATAGGCACTTACCATACATTATAATTGGGTATTGTGCATATATTTTCTTCTACAGGGCCCCATCCATCTACACCTGCCGGCCAACCCCGGGCAATGGACCTGGCTAGCCTCCCCCTAACCTGGGTACCCAGAGTGTAACTTTTCAGACCCTGTATGTGTGAACAGGACTATGATTTAATTCTGCCAATTAACCTGATCTCCCCCTTCCGTGTTTCATTCCTTCATTCCCCCTAAATAAACCAGATTTGAGGCCGCTGAACTTTAAACTGTCTGAAGTGTCAGTACACTATATTATACACACACACACACACACACACACACACACATATATATATCTCAAGCATTGTACTGTTTTGTGTATGTTGATGAACCTTATTTTACAGGAGGTCCTCAGAGACGAACCTCAGAATCAGTCTCGAGGGTAAGTTGTACTTCATGAGTGAACAGTGTGTACACGTGGGGGTATTGGGACTGTGACTCCTGTGCACTGTGTGAGCCACGAGAGGGAACAAAAAGGGGAGTCACGGTGTCCCAGAGGGCTGTGACAAAACTAGTCTAAACACAACAAACCCTGACATCTGGGTGGAGGCACCTGTCACAGAACCTAGGCCCTTCAACCTGTCCGTAGTTGAGCAGGCAGGGGTAGTAGCCCTTGGAATAGTGCCACCTGGGGGTTACACTAGGAAGACCGCTGCCCAGTGTTGGATGGTGCCCTCCCTCTGTTCAGCAGTGGGCTAACAACCTTTGTCTCAGTATGAAACTGGAAAAGGTGCAATGGAACGCTATGAGTATGGGAGAGAGGTTTTATTTGGTGTGGAGCACTCTGCTATGGGCGATCGAGGAAGCCCACTTCCCTACTTAGGGCAACCTTGCGGGTTAAAAACTGGTTTAGTAAACTGTTATGTGAAGTACAGCCTGTGACATGTTACTGTCTGTATACACTCTGTTACTATGTACTTGAACTATTTATTGGAATGACTTGTGTGTCTGTCTGGCTTGACTTTACCCAACCATCTTAAAATGAAAAAAAAACCAAAAACATTGCTGCTAGCTCCCGTTTCCTGGGGAGTCCTAGTTGTGTTCACCTTGTGCTCTACACTCTCTGTAGTTCCCCAGCCTCAGTTTCCTTGATTTAAAGTGGGTAAGCTGAATTGTACTTTGTTTTATTAGTTTCAAGTAAAACAGACACACTATGCAGTACATTCTCGTACAGGGACTTAATAAAGTGAAGACAATTCTTACATATAGTTGAATTGGTCTCATAGAGTGGATACTCATTACACCCCTCTCTATAGTCTAGTACCCAGGATTTGGGAGAACCAACATTTAGTGGAGAAAAAAAAAAAAAAAACAATCTGTATCCCAAAGTGCTAGCCTCTTCAGTGGCTACGGTAATATCGCTGCGTTAAGGGAGATATAACAAGCCTAAACCTTGCTATAAACCATTTCAGTTTGTTTAACAGGTAGAAGAAAACTAGAGTCCCTCTACCAATCCCCTCAGCTCTCATTAACATCGCAAAGAATGCACCTTTAAACATTAAGAATATTATTCAACTTCTTAGGCCTCCTACCCTAATATGCTAAATCCTACCTCCCCCCCCTTGCTAACCAAGTTATGAGTACCTTTCCTCCGTTACCCTTAAACTCGCTAGAACGATGTATAGCTACGGCCCCGGGGCGCCCTATTTATCACAAGTATAAGGAGAATGGAGCAGCCTCCTGGCCTGCCCCTCTCCCGGTTCCCGCAAGGGTAAACAAACAACCCCCACAGCTTTTTTCATCATATCCAGCATTCCAGCACTATTCAATGGTAACTTTTAAACAGCCACCCCTCCCCCTCGAATGACAAGAAACAATTACTCACCTTAGCAATTGTGTTTCTTCTAATGGAGTCTTGCTGTATTCTGACTATCTGCAGTTAGCTCCAGCCTTTAAACTGCCCCGGAGAACAAAGGGTTAACTTTCTATGCAGAGCATAGAATGCTGAGCTCGAGCTCGGTTGAGATCTCTCTCTGCAGCCGTTTGAAATCCAACACAGATTCTTACGAGCAAAAACTCACTAACTACCCTATGTGGAAACTGTAACATTTTTACTAGCCAACTGGCAAGAAGAGTTTTGAATTCCCAAGGAAGACTCAAGTCAGGAAACCCAAAACCAAAAACCAATCCAAATAAGGATAACAATAAAACAAAACACCCAAACAAAAAGAAGAGGGTGTAAAAGGCACACCCCTGAGGTGCAACACTACACCTGCCCACCCACTTCCCAAAAAACAGGTTCTGAGAGGGGAGGCAGAATACAGCAAGACTCCATTAGAAGAAACACAGTTACTAAGGTGAGTAATTTTTTCTTCAAACAACATGAATTCTTGCTGTATTCTGACTACCTACAGACTACCAAGCAGTACCTCCATGGAGGAGGGAGAGAACCTACTTTGGGAATAGGCTCTGAAGTACTGTCTGTGCCAAACCAAGCATCACTCCTAGCCTGGATATCCAGAGAGTAATGCTTGGTAAAGGTATGGACTGTTTTCCAGGTGGCTGCTTGACAAATTTCTAAGAGAGTGATATCCCTGGCAGTAGCCAGGGAAGCAGCTGTACCTTTAGTGGAGTGAGCCCTCAGGCCTGAGGGTGGAATCTTTCCTAGTCTCTCATAGCAGAATTGTATACAACACACAATCCAGCTGGCAACAGTTCTCTTGATGGCAGGTTTGCCCTTTCCCACTTCTCCATAAGTGAGGAACAACTGGAAGGAATCAAACCTGTGACCCTTGGTATGCTCTATGTAGTAGCTAAGGCCTCTTTTAACATCTAAACTGTGTAGCCTCCTTTCTCCTGAAGAAGAATGATCAGTGAAGAAGACAGGAAGAGACAGACTGATTCAAGTGAAAATCTGAAACCACTTTGGGCAAGAACCTTCTATTGGTTCTAAGGACCACTTTATCCCTATGAAAGAAGATAAAATCAGGTTCCACTGACGGGGCCTGCAATCCACTGATACATCTGGCAGAGGTAACGGCTACTAAAAACACAGTTTTCCAAGTCAAGTACTTCAGCTCTGCTGAGGACATAGGCTCAAATGGGGGTTGCATAAGCTGAGCAATGGAAACATTTAAATCCCAGGCAGGGGCAGGATCTCTAAAGGGAGTATTGGAATGAAGCAATCCCTTAAAAAATTTACAGAACACAGGATGAGATGACAGTGAGGAAGACTTCCCCAATGACAGAAAAGCAGAAACAGCTGACAAGTGCACCTTGAGAGTAGCTGGTCTGAGGCCTAGGCCATTCAGATGGACCATATAATCCAGAACTGTAGGCAATTCAGCAGTATCTGGGGAAATATGCTTCTTGGAACACCAAATGCTGAATCTCTTCCACTTGGAATTATAGGTCTTTCTAGTGGCGGGCTTTCGAGACTGAGGATATCCAGAACCCCCTGAGACAGATGCAAATCTGCATACTCCAACTCTTCAAGAGCCATGCCTTGAGATTGAGAGATCGAAGACTGGGGTACCAAATCCTCCCCTGAGAGGAGGTTAACCGGTTGTAATTCCTGGGAAGAGACGGGAGAGATGGACTGCTAGGGACAGCAACAGAGGGTACCAAGGTTGTCTGGCCCAGTCTGGAGCAATCAGAATCACTTTGCAAGGTTGTGACCTTATCTTGATTAGAACTTTGAACAGTAGAGGACAGGGAGGGAAGGCATACAGAAATTCCCTTCCCAGTTCAGAATCAGAGCATCCAGAGGGACTGAGCCCAAGACTGGGGGTCTGCAACAAAAGAGAGGAAGTTGGTGATTGTCCGGGGCTGCAACGAGATCTCTAGAGTGCCCCACCTTGAAAAAATCACCTTCAACACCAAAGGGTCCAGGGACCATTTGTGAAGGCCCTGGGAGATCCTTCTCAGTGCATCTGCTAGCACATTGTCCTTCCCTGGAAGGTGGACTGCTATCAGAGAGGTTTGCAGGGAATAAGCCAAACCCACAACTTCATGGCTTCCATGCACAAGGCCGTGGACCGAGTGCCTCCCTGCTTGTTGATATACCACAGAGGTGGTGTGGGGGTCAGCCTTAGCAAAGACCTCCCCACACTCATTGCAGTGTTGAAACCCAGTGGGCCCGGTTTTCTTATTGTGTTTCTCAGACATGGCCAACCTAACCAAACTTACCCTTTTTATGGCAACCACCAGGCAAGACTCCCTTATCGGTTCCTAACCGTGTCATGGGTATTCGAAAAATACGTTCAAAACATGTTTTCTTTAGAACCGATAACCACACTAAATAAAATAACAGATATTCACTAAAAGTGATCGGTTCACCCGAACTGATCAAACAAGTTTAAAATTTCCACACAGAATTCAGACAAAACCTATTTAGTACTCACGGTACCGCAGACAGAGATTGAACCGACTATGCAGAACAAATCTGGCTTAAAACCGACAACTTTTACTGACACTTTAACTGACCTGAAGGAGAAATCTCCGGAGCGACTGTTCAGTGAGGCGAAGTAAAGAATCTGACAGTTGGATTTCAAAGGGCTGCAGACAGAGATCTCAACAGAGCTTGAGCTCAGCATTCTATGCACTGCATAGAAAGTTAACCCTTTGTTCTCCGGGGCAGTTTAAAGGCTGGAGCTAACTGCAGATAGTCAGAATACAGCAAGACTTCATGTTGTTTGAAGGAGAGAGGTCGGGGTACCCAATTTAAAATAAATACTAGCAACATAATCCATAGGATGTGGGGAAGAAGAGAACCTACAGCTATCGATTTTCTGGTTTCAGGAGTAAAATAAGGCTTTCATTTATACAAAAGACCCAGTTCAACCAGATCATGGACTAATAGACTGGGACTACCTTTAATGTTGATTTTGTTCCAACCATCATCAATTTTGTTTGCTTTGAGTTTCATACCACAGAATTGTTTGTAAACCTACAAATAATATCAAAATCCTGTTGGATAGATAGGAATTGAATTTGCTTGCCAAAACAAAATAATATCTGCATAAAGAATTGTTTCACAGAGTAAACACTGAGATGGTAATTGATTTACATACAAGGTGAACAGGGGGCCCCAATATAGACCACTGTGGGACCCCAAAACTGATGAGACTCGTGGGACTTAAAATCAATATAGACCACCTGAGACCTCTCAAATAAGTAGTCCTGATAGACAGATTGATTCACGAAATGCCAGGACCGTTTGATGGCTGTAACAGAACACATTTTGAAGTGCTGAGTAGAGTCTGTCTGTTCGTATGCTCTCTGGAGCGGATGGGGATGGTCTGGTGACGAACAAGCAACAGAACCTTGGCTCTGAGGACCTAGATTTGGACTTTATGACCATCTGTGGATGCCAGGAAATGCGTGGGCTGAGGTTACCTGTTCTGCTAGCTGATGCTTGTGCTCTGCTGCTGCCTTCTCCAGTTCAGCGATCTTTGCCTGCTGCTGTTTCACCACTGTCCGAAGGTGTTTGATACAGTTGTGATTCGGTAACTCATCTTTCGGCATTTCCAAGCTGTTAATAATAGAGATCCTTCAGTTTGTCACAATTTATTTATTAAAAGCAAGATACTATGCTCTAATAACTAGTATTATATGTTAGGAGAACATCTTAGGACCAGCCACTATCTCTTCCAAAGTCTGCAAATTATTTACAATACCACTTCACTGTCATTCCACAACGTGACTCTGAAGTAGAACAACGGATGGACACTATCGTCCCCCCCCCCCAGTCACCAACAGGCAGGTACTAAACCACACCCGTAGTCACCCATAGTCAGGTACTTCACTCCTCCCAATTACCCATGGGTGGGCATTCAACCTCCCCCAGTCACCCCACGGTTGGACACTCAGCCCCCATCATGTTACCCACAGGAAAGGGGAGAAGAAACCACACAGCCCCCCCCCCCACAGGTGGGCACTCAGCCTTCCTACCATCACCCATAGGCGGGCACTCAACCCCCACCCTCGCAGAAAGGGGGGGTCACCAACATGCAGGGGTCAGTCATGGTTATCGATAAGCATTTAACCACTATCCAGACCTCCTCATTACAGGTATGAGTGGGCACTCAGCCACTGCTGCAGCCCTTCCCTGAGGCATTCTAATTCTAAACAAGAACGCACCGGATTCTCAAGATCCAAATCAGAAGCGCCCCTTACAGTACAAGGCACTTCACTGCTGGGGAAACTGCTAATGCAGGTAAATGTCACTGTTAATATGCAAGCCTGGTCAAAAATGGGCTGTCATACTACAAAAGCAGTCTTGTACCCAGCCCTACCAACTCTCGGTTGTGCAAGATACCTATCCATGGACTGCATGCAAAGCTCGACCACAATCCCTTTCCTCTGTACTGGTTAGCGTTCACACTCAGAAATGCATAGCTGCCTGTAGGCAGATTGGGAACCGCTGCACTGCTGTGGATTTAGCCGTTCCACATCGGTCCCCAGAGCATGGCATTTCTTAATGGCACAGGATAGCAGCTGTACAGGATAAGGCCTGGCTGTCAGACAGAAGGTGATGTTGGGACTATTTACTTCCCCAAAGCACTGGCACTACCCTCTCCCATGCTAATAACCATCTTAAACCTTCACTTTAATATTTGACCTACAAAAAAACTTTGCTGTCCAATAGAGAGCAGTGTAGGTTTTTAAGATACTCTTCCAGAGCCTGCCTCCCACTCCACATGCACTGGGGTTTACTGTGGACTACCTTATCCTCTGGCCAAGCAAGACGTTTGCTCTCCCTTGCCCTGAAGCCAAACACCCCTCCTCACGCTCTTCACTCAAAAGAAATGAGTTCATGGGAACAGCCTTCCAGATACTGGGGTCAAATCTTAAATCACTTCAAACATTTTTAAGGCAAATATGTACATGAGGAAGGTGGACCTATAATATAACCCCAACTGATATAGCAGGGGTGATTACCATGGGCTTCTGTCTTCAATTCCCATGTTCCTCTGAATTGTGCTCACCCCATACTGCTGATGCAAATCTCTAACACTGCCGCCAAGTCAGGTAGGGTGTTCTCCCCCAATTTGTGTTTCTGCACCTCCAACTCATGTCCTGCGACCCTCCCAGTCACCAATCTCATGGACTTACTAGCTACCCAGGACAACCTCTGGTTGTGGTGGAGACCTGCTGTGTTAGTTATGGGTGGGATTGCAGGGGTGCAAGATCAGCCCAGGGGGCCATTTTCTTCTGGTTTTCGTCCCAGGACATCGCTGTGCAGTGACGCGTGTGTACATGGCGTCCAGTGGTGTGCCCTTCCCTGTGGTGTGCACTTCTTAAGCTATCACCTGGCCTCCGCCAGGTGGCGTCGAGCAGTGAGACGTAAAGTCCCTCTACTCTGAGGGAGGGCAGCTGTCCCTGGGATGCTTGATCCTCCCCTCCCTTGTTCGGCCCCCCAGTGAACAAAGCTTGTTCCTGAACCTGGCCCCCAGTGAACAGAGTTTGTTCCCGAACCTGGCCCCCAGTGAACAGAGTTTGTTCCTGAACCTGGCCCCCAGTGAACAGAACTTGTTCCCGAACCTGGCCCCCAGTGAACAGATCTTGTTCCCGAACCTGGCCCCCAGTGAACAGAACTTGTTCCCGAACCTCGCCCCCAGTGAACAGATCTTGTTCCAACCTGGCCCCCAGTGAACAGACCTTGTTCCCGAACCTGCCGCCCAGTGAACAGAGTTTGTTCCTGAACCTGGCCCCCAGTGAACAGATCTTGTTCCCGAACCTGGCCCCCAGTGAACAGAACTTGTTCCCGAACCTGGCCCCCAGTGAACAGATCTTGTTCCCGAACCTGGCCCCCAGTGAACAGACCTTGTTCCTGAACCTGCCGCCCCCCCCCAGTGAACAGATCTTGTTCCTGAACCTGGCCCCCAGTGAACAGAGCTTGTCCCTGAACCCGGGTCACCGGCACCTCAAGCCATCGCCCTGCTGCTCAACCAACGGCCAGCTGGTAGATTGTGTTGCTTACCTTTTAACTCAAAGAAACTGCCCCTAGATCTAAACCCACGTTGCTTGGGCTGCCTGCTTCCTAGGTGTGCAATATAACCTCTACACCACAAGAGCTGCCATTTACTTCAGTGCAGCTTGGTGGCACAGCGGATGTCAGCAGGCTAGCAAGTGAAAGACCGGGGGTTCATATCCTGGCAATCTCACTTTGTATTTTCAGCAAAAGACCAAAGTTCAGATGTAGTAGTTTTACAGTATTCAGGAAATAACCCGAGTTGTGCTTTATTTTCAGGGGTGTCTTGCATGAAGTTACACAAAACGTTACAGAATATCTTATTTATTTAGGGATTTGGATCATACCTTTGAGCTCAGAGCTCTTTCACAAAGGTTCCACGTCAAACAGTGACAATAACAGTTTACATACAATACTCTTATAGTAGGTAGCTAGTATACAATAAGGTTACAATGTCATTCACAGTACTAATGGTGATAGTACAGCGTCAAGAGCATTCAACTAGGGTAAAGGACAGTGTTTATATGTAGCGAAGGAGATAAAGAGGTGCGACACCTAGTGAGAGCCCGAGGAGGAGTCAAGGTGAAGGGGAGGGGAGAGAGAGTGGGCTGCCAAAAGAAGTGGCTTTGTCTAGGAGGTTGGGAGGTAGTGGTAGTAGGTTGGTTTTAAGGTTGATCCAGTGGGAGAAAAGGCACGGGGGAAAAAGGAAGACAGAGGGATAGGGCAAGAAGGAAGAGTGGGGGTAAAAAGGAAGGAGAAGGAGAATGTGGATGAGTGGGCATTATGGGTGTTAAGAGTCCTAGTGGCAGTCACATTTATTAATACAAATAATGACAACAAAATCAAACTCAATATACAAATGTGTGCAACAGCTTTATTAAAAAAAAAGTTCTGGGGGGCGCTGATGAGCAGCTAAAGGAACTGGTCGCACTGCTTTGGAGCTCCGTATTACAGAGTTAAAATTGTGCTTAAAAGTTGATTTCCTGCAGATTTGTTGCGATTAAAACATACCTCAGGCATCACAAAGATGGATGATTACATTTCTTCGGGCAAATCGATAAGGCAAACAACCAAAAATGTAAGAAAAAACGCAAACCTGGAGGAAGGCGCAGCAAGTGGACAAGGCCCAATCTCCCTATCGGCAGCTGAAGTCGCGGCGATTGGCAGGGCAGTATCGAAGCAGGTTATGGCCGACCTGAAGCCACGTTGGGACAGCATGGAGCAAACACTAAAGGGGGTGGCCCAAGAACTAAAGCAACATGCAAGAAAAATCGACGAAATGGAACAGAGAATATCAGACATAGAAGATCAAAGTACTGAGATACCAAGATGCAGCGTTTAGAAAAGGAAGTAGAAGAATTAAAAGAGGTGCTGAATTACCAGGAGAACTATAGTAGAAGGAACAATCTTAGAATAAGAGGACTACCCGAAAGTGCAGAGGGTGTCAACTTGCAGAAATTCTGCTCAGAGACACTACCAAAGCTGCTAAATCTTGATTTGGGGGAAAAGAAGCTTAAGACTGAAAGGGCTCATAGGGCCTTAGCCCTTAAGGCCCCCGAATGACCAACCACCATGACAGGTAATCTTTCGATTGCACATCTACCAAGACATACAGGCCTTAATGATAGCATTTAGAAATCAAAAAGAACTAATATATGATAGCCATAAGTTAACGTTACATCAGGATAGGTCTCTTAGAGTGCAGAAAAAGTGCAGCAATGTAATGTTCATATGGATGGCTTAAGAAAGCGAGGGCTAGAATTCTGTGCGATATACCCAGCAACTGTTAAAGTTAAAAAGTGGAAGGGGCCAGCTTCTCTTTCTGGGAGGCGGAAGAGCTGCAAACATTCATGGATGACTGGGATAGGAAAATAAGAAAACGTGAGGAACTGCCAACTGACCAGGAGATGGGAGAAATAATGTTGCGTGGCATTTGATACCGTGGTCAGCCAATACCAACGGAACAGACTATAAGGAAATAAAATATATAGATGAAGCTTGGATTCTGTTTCGTATGGTGTTGAAAACTATGCTGTTACGTTCTTCCCCACGCTGAACTGATGTGGAGATTTCCAGAGGCTGAAATTCGATGGGAATTTTATTGTGGGCCTGGTTGGAGCAGGGTGATATCTGAGATCAGAACACTGCATATGTGACTATAAGAAAGGGATAAAAAGGCTTGTAAAAATAGATTGACCTCCCCCCTGATGTGGACTAGAGACAGAACTTTATTCCCTGAAAAGGGCAGATGGCATCAGGGGCTGAGGGAACAATGCAGGACGGAGGAAGATGGACTAGGCCAAGAAAGATTGTTAACAGAACAGACTGAGGAAATCAGTCAGAGAATTGAGGGCTAAAAAAGGAGCTATACAGAATTGGGTTTCAAGGATTGAATGATATATGAAGAGGGCTCTTGACAAGGGAGAGGGCTGAGGGAAATGGAGGAGGAAGAGATTCATGTGAATGAAGGAACGTATGGGTATAGCGTGGGGTGGGAGGTGGAAGGGACAAAAGTAGTTAAAGGACACTAAGCAAGCAGGGAAATAAAAGAATAAATAATGTTTGATATGGAGTAAGGGTAAGATAGACAGTTAAAATACTATATGGTGTAAGCTTGTAGGAAATTAAAAGGCAGGAAAGAAGGAATCGAAAGATTCAAAGCACGCAGTAGAAAATGAAATGCTAGAGTAGAGCGCAGAGGGGGTGAATATACAAAAGAGTGGTATGTTTCAAAAGGGGAAAACAGTTGGTGTTAGGGAGGGGGGAAAGGAAAGAGAGGGGATTGTTTATTTACAGAGACAGTTGGGGAGGGGGGTTAGAGTTAATAGGATAGGTTTAATATTTATAGATGTTATTAGTAATGTTAATGTTAAAATGGTCTATGTACCGTATATTACAAGTGTAAAGAGAAGTCAAACTGATGCTTGGACATTTAAGGAATATAACATAAGGGAAAATGGTTAGTGTAAATCAGGGTCCTACCTATGGGACCAAAATAGTCTCATGGAATGTGAAGGGTTTTACTTCCCCTGCTAAAAGAGCGAAAATACGGGTGGCTGTGAAATGAAAGAAAGTGTCAGTAGCGTTGCTTCAAGAACTCATTTATCTAAATGTGAACATTAAGAAATTGGTGAGGGGATGGGTTGGGGCATGCCACGCAGCAGCATATAAAAGAAAAATAAAATAAAAGGGGGTGACAATTTTAATGAGCTTCCTTTTAAGGCTCAATGGGTGGTACACAATTCCTTGGACGGAAGATATATTTTTGTGGTGGGGGAATTGGCAGGTAAGCAGCTTAGATTTGGTAATGTATACGCACCGGCGGATAATGATAAGGCCTTTTATCAGAAGTTGCTTGATGTGTTAATTAAGAAACAATTCCCTAACCTTATTCTTGGAGGAGACTAATTGCATGGCAGACCCCAAAATGGACTAAATAGGGATAGAGCAGACAAAGCGCTACAACAGTGGCTAGTTGGGCAAGCAGAACTGGGACTAACTGATGGCTGGGGTACAGCTAACCCAGGACTGAAAGAATATACCAGGGTTCCCCACTGTCTGAAAATATAGGGCGGTGGCAGTGGTGATCCGGTCAAAATGTGTGTTATTTTTGTGGACCTCCTATATGCACTGTACATGTGCATAAGCTGATTTTAAGTAAAATATAGTGTGCTGGTATCAAAACAGGTAGTAGTGCAGTAAAGGTTGTCAATAAAAGACAATTTTGGAGGATTTTGTAAAACGATCAATCAGTAATAGAAATATAGGGTGGTGGCAAAAAAATATAGGGTGGTGGCCCACCGCACTAAAATAGTGAATGGGGAACACTGTATACATTTTATTCCAGCCCACATAGTTCATGGTTGGAAATATATATACATACATATATATACACACACACACATTATATTATATATATCTATATATCTATATATATATCTATATATATATATATATCTATATATATCTATATCTATATATATCTATATATATCTATATATATATATATATATATATATATATATATATATATATATATATATACACATATATATATATACACACACACACACACACACACACACACACACAGTATATTATACATACATACACACACACACACACATATATATATATATACACACATACATATACACACACAAAGGAATTTATATCAATATACGAAGGCAATGGATCATTGCCCAATATTTCTATCGGATCATGCTATGGTGGAGATGGAGAGAGAATTAACACAGGGGAATGAACAGAGGGGTAGATGGAGGTTCCCTACTTATATGCTGTTCAGGGAAGATTTCAGAGAGTATATAAAAGAACAACGGAAATTCTATAAAGAGCAGAATAAGGGAACAGTAGAAGCTGAGAGCACATTCTGGGAAGCAGGTAAAGCATATATGCGAGTAGTTATAATAGGGTTTACAGCTAAGAAAAAGAAAGAACGGAGATAGAAACAGAGGGAACTAGAATAAGATATTTGGAAAAATAGATACTTAAAGGAAGAGGGGAGGAAAAAAAGAGAATTAAGGCTGGCAAGAGAAATGCTTAATGCAAATCTAGATAAGGAGGTTAACACCAGAATTCTGTTTGCAAAACAGAAGCTATATGAATGGGGGAATAAACCGGGCCCTCTGCTCCTTAGGTTAATGGGGGGGGAGTGAGTAGTCATAGAATAATCCAAATTAAAGACAAGATGGGGAGACTATTAAAAGAAGAAAAAGGAAATTAGGAACAGATTTGGGGAATATTACGAAAGCCTACACTGTGTAGAATGTGAAGGTAAAGGGGAGAGAAGATTTTCTCAGAAACCTTAAAATTCCAAAGTTAAATGAGGAACAAATGGAGAAATTAAGGGCAAAAGTCACTACAGCGGAGGTTAAGAAAGCGATAGGGCGATTAAAAAATGGTATGGCTGCTGGTCCCGATGGGTTTGGGGCGGAATATTATAAGCTGCTGAGGGAGGAAGTTGCAGGTACCCTGTGCAATATCATGGAGGAAACTAGAGAGGGCCGAGGAATACCTGGAACATGTTGCCAAGCTCGTATTACAGTTATCCCTAAGCCAGGTAAGGATTTAAAGGAATGTGGGTCATTTAGACTGATCTCTATTTTCAGTCAAGATTGTAAAATAATGACAAAAGTGTTTGCTGGAAGGTTGGAGGAAATGCTTCCCCTGCTGGTTAGTCCGGATCAGACAGGATTTGTGCAAGGGCGACAATCGTATCATAATCTAGGAAGGTTACTAAATGTGATCTGGTGGGGTACTAAACATCCGGGGAAGGCCTGTGTTTTATCAGTGGATGCTGAAAAAGCATTTGACAGAATCAAATGGGAACATCTCTTGCAAATCTTGCAGAGATATGGACTGCGGGAGGGATTTATAAAAATGGTAAGCGCTTTTTACAACCCCCGAGAGCACAGGTTCTGATCAATGGAGTACCCACCATAGAATTTAAACTGCAGAGGGGAACACGACAGGGGTGTCCACTATCACCCCTATTGTTCTGCCTTAGCAATAGAACCACTGGCAATTAAAATTAGAGATGATGGCCACATTCAGGGAATTAAGGGGAAACGGGAGGAAACATGTTATCATGTTATATGCGGACGATATTCTGCTGTTCCTCACAGAGTCGGAGAAATCAGTCCCAAAAGTCTTATTAGTCATAGAACAATTCGCAGAATTCTCGGGTTATAGAATCAATCTTCAGAAATCGGAGATTATGTTTTTTTTGGGGGGGGGTGAAAAGAAAAAGGAAACATGGGGTTTAAAAGTACTGCAAAAATCATTTACATATTTGGGCATAAAAATAGGGAAAACACTGGGAAACTATATGATGAAAATTATAAGCCATTAATAAAGGAAGTCATACAGGACCTCAGTAGATGGAAGGAGTTGCCAATATCCTGGATGGGAAGAATCAATCTCTTAAAAATGAATGTGCTCCCTAGAGTGTTATATATTATGCAGATGCTACCTTTTGGCCCTACTAAACAAGATATAAAAAAGTTAGAAAAAGCCTTCACAGGCTTCATTTGGAGGGGTAAAGATCCAAGAATCAGTCTGAATAGACTAAAAGCGCCTGTAGCACAGGTGGACTTAATTTCCCAGGTGTTATGGGATACTTCTTGGCAATGCAGTACAGATATATCCAAAATTGGGTAAACAGGGAAAAAGTAGCTAGCTGGTTGGACTTGGGAGGAAGACGGGATACTGGGGAGGGTGTCGGGATATCTGGGAGCAGAGGGCCTAAAAAGATATAACAGAATGGAAACACCCAATCCTATGGTGGTGGCGAGTCTGAAAGTGTGGGATAAAATTCGGAAGAGACAAAGTACAGATAAGCCTGATACATTGTTGGTACCACTGGTTGGGAATCAGGAATTTCTTCTGAGATTGGAAGATGAAGGATTTAAGTTGTGGCAAACTAAGTGGATAAGGTGTATGGCAAATTTAGCTACGGGGAATGGTATGTATATCTTTCAGGAATTGAAAGAGACAACCTTCCAGCCACACACACACACACACACACACACACACACACACACACACACACACACACACTATATATCACACACACACACACACACACACATACTTTTAGGCGAGGGACTACTATAAACAGATAGATAGTACCCAGGGTAACTCGGATCAGCTGTCCGAAACAGAAAGAGAAATATTAGGAGCCCTTAAAAATGAAAAACGACTTATAGGGAGGGCAGTGAAAATAGAACGTTCTTCCAAACATCTGCACAGGTGGCAAAAAATGGTGGGAAAGAGAAATAGGAGAGGACATTAGTGAAACTAATTGGCAACAAATGTTAGAGTCACAAAGGACTGTTAGTCTGCAATAAATATAAGGAAGCAGAATTCAAGTTTATACAAATATTATATTATCCGCCTGACATGGTACATAGATTTAGTCTGGGGATATCTCCAATGTGTAATAAATTCAAAATACCACAGGATACATATAAACATTACTACTGGGACTGCACCATGATTGTGGCTTACTGGAAAGATACTGCAAAGGAAATTACAGCTGTCAGAGGGCAACCTATGGAATTTCCGTATAAATCATCATTACTTGAGGTGGAAGGGGAAGAAGAAGATGGGGAATGGATTATGTACCCTAGATGATTAGAATCCTTTTAGTAGTTGCTAGACAGGCAATTCAAAATGTTTGGACCTCAACTTGGGCTCCCACATTAGAGCAATGGAAAGAGTTCACACTAAAAAGTCCTTGCAGTAGATAAACTGACATACTGTCTAAAAAGAGAAGAAAATAGATTTGAAAGGGCATGGACTGAATATATAGGCACACTAAATGCAAGGGACAGATTATGGTTAGAAGGTAGTGGCACAGTGTATTACAAGAGGTTAGCAAGTGGAAGCAAGGGGATGGGAAGGATATTCTGTGTAGAGAGGGTAAACTGTCAAATGGAGATACATTTGTATAAATGGTACTAAAATAAAGCAGACAGACCAAATCAATTTTAAT
This sequence comes from Neoceratodus forsteri, assembly GCA_016271365.2. NCBI lineage: Eukaryota > Metazoa > Chordata > Ceratodontiformes > Ceratodontidae > Neoceratodus > Neoceratodus forsteri. Next base: position 14,771,588 of record JADMNL010000036.1, read on the forward strand.
TTTAATATCAAAAGTCACTGGGTTATTGACTTCTGGTTTTGTTGTTCTTGATTTGTGGTTTTATTCATGCTAGATAGTCACAGAATGTAGGTGGGGTAGACTTGGAAAATAAAAGAGAAAAATGACAGTAAGAAATGGAAAATATCTGTAAAAGGAAATATATGGAGCAAGATGGAGCTGATTTTTCATGCTGCTATTATGGATGTAATAATCAAATGTAATGACTGATTGATTGTTAAGCAATGTCATATGATAACTTACACTCAATAAATATATTGAACAAAAAAATAAAAAGTTCTTATTTTAATGTCAAATTTCACTGGAATGGGTGAGCCATGGCAGCGCAGAGCTGAAACAGTAAATATTAAGTAAAAGGGACTCTGTTAGAAGAAATAGTTAAATTCAGCAGAAAAGCCCTACCTCCAAGGAAACAGCAGTTGGTTTCCACCTCTTGTCCTGCCCCCCCACCAGACACACGTCTCAAGATGGAATGTTTACCCAGATACAAGAAATAAGAGACACCTCTTTAAAAAAAAAAAAAAAAATACAAAAAAAGTGTGTCCTGATCCCACCATCAAGTACTGCAGCAAACAACTCACCCACATCCTTGTTCACACGTGACTGGGCGCTTAGGATTATGTTCACAGTCATTTAAGTGGGACGCCAACTGGTCAAGTCGCACCACCGCGGTGCAGCCAAACATCGCGTTGTCACACATTATTTGCAGCTTCGAGAGCATGTTGCGCATGATTCGGGGGACAGGACGGAGATGGGCGAGGGTGACAACGCTCCGGTCCACAGGGCAGGTTTGCTGCTGATTGAACCACTGTGTGATGCAGGCGTTACAGAAAGCGTGTTCACAGTGAGGAGCCTATATGGAAAAGAAGAGAGACCATTTCACATCTTAATAATACAAAGGGTTTCATTTTTTTCTTTTCTTTGCCATAATTGTTCTTCTCCTCCTGCATCCAAGGGCAGCTTATGAGCCCCATCCCTGCACCCTCCAAGCTGGCCATCACTTCCCCTGGGACCTACCTTCTAGTCAGGGTATTCTCACAATTCTGCCCCTCGCGGCAGAGCGGGAGGGAAAAGCGACGTCCCTCCCTCCCCTGGTACAATTAACCAGTGCATATCCAAAGGCAGGAACCCAGGTGGCAGCACAGGTTTGAGGCATGCAGAAGGGGCTTCACAAAGACTTGGATGGCATTTCCCCCCCCCATTTCTTCCCCTTCCCTTGCAGTAAGAAAATCATACATGCACGTGGAGGAGCGCACACCTGAGTTTTGCATTCTGGCACCCTCCCTACATTGCCACCTGGAGGCAGTCTAATGCCTGGCTGGCATGCCTCTCCACCCCAGGAGCGGAGAGCAGTCCATCAGAAATTTATCCTCTCCCACCCCGACCAACCCTTGGCGACCAGAGTCCATTACCGAACCCGGGTTGACGACATGGTAGGAGGTAAGGCAGTAGGCACCTAAACCCTCCATGCCACTGGGCCGGCTAGGCTTGAATGTGTGTGTGTGTGTGTGTGTGTGTGTGTGTGTGTGTGTGTGTGTGTGTGTATATATATATAAAAGTGTTTACACTCCTTATCCCGGCTGCCCCTTCTGTCCGACACCCCTGGCCCTGTCACCTTGGTATCATCAGGATTTACCTTCAGCCTGGTCGCTGGGTGTGGAGCCTGCGGAGAGTCGGGAGTCATCCTGCTGCCGGGCTTTTTCCCACCATTTTTCTCCCTCCCCCTGCTGCTGGGGTGCACACAGCCAGAGGTGCATGCACATAGGCGGAAGTCCCACAGCACCCTCCCCTTGCCAGGCGTCCTCAGACCCATTCTACCCGCAGGCCTCCACTTGGGGGCAGTCATTCAGCAGGAGCGCCTGTCCTCCCTCCCCAGGAGAGGAGAGGAGAGCTGTCCTCTGGACACTCAATCCTCTCCCTTCCCTGCTGACCTGCTCGCACCGTGAACACAGGCCACCAGCATGGCAGGAGGTGAGGTACAGATGTCTCAGCCCTCCACTCGGGCTTGAATGTTCTTAACCGCCACATCGAACTACAGCGCAGGAAGACACATTAACTAGACTACTCCCCCAAACCTCTGCACCCTCATATTTCACATAACTCTCAACAGTGTGTGCCAGTGAATAGAGCACAGACTTGGGAACCAAGAGACCCCGGTTCAAATCCCCTCAGAGTCACTCTGCTGTGTGACTCTGACAAAGTATTTCACCCCTCAGTCCCAGCCAACAGTAAAATGGGTCAAAGCAAGGCTCACTGAAAATGAGATGCATTTTAGCGGAGCTACCATGAGGAAATAAACTGGGGGGGGGGGCCACATTATGTTAACAGCATTTTAAAAACAATGAAAAGAAAAAAAAAACTAGCCCAGTTGTAGACTTTACATGGGAACAGCTCGCTCTCACACAGAGCTGGCTGTAGGGCATGGGGGCTCTCAGCAGAAAGCAGTCTGATCATCATTTTAGTAAATTTATAAGGTTAGTTTGGGGAGAAGACAGCAATGCTAGCCCACCTACTCAATACACCAAAAATGGAATTTCATGCTTCTCAAACTTGGCTTTACTGTCAGTGCAATCTTTGTGTAGTCCTTGTCCTTTTGCACTGAAGGACATTATGATGCCACTTCAGAAAGACCTGCAGAACCTACCAGTGCTGTTTGGTGCTGCCTTAAAATGATGTTCCGACCTAGTGCTATAAGGTATTGGGCTAAAGCTGCGTGAGCCGACAGGAGCAAAACTTTTAATTTAAAAGTTATTACTTTTTGTTGTGGAAGGGATCGTAACTGTCACCTAAGCCTCGGCCAGCCGAAACCTTCCAGTTTCCTGGTGCCCCCGCTCTGCCCAACTCTGCCCCTGCACTCTCCGAAATTGTGACGTGTGGCCAGGGAGAGAAGAAGAAGAATCAGCATTTATTTAGCGCTTTTCATACATCCAAAGCGCTTTACAAACAATGCTAGACTGGTAGTGAAGTGACTGAATGTGTGGTGGCGGCCATATCGCACATCATCACCCACACACAGCCTGGATAATTGCATGAACCGGTTTATGGAAAGGGAATGTTGGCCAGGACACGGAATGTTCCCTACTTTGCGGAAGAGTGCCCTGGTTCTTTTACTTCCACCTGGACACCCACCAGGACAACACCAGGATGGGCAGAAGGGACCTCGGTTTTAACGTCCTCATCCGGATGACGGCACACCAGCAGTACAGCACCCCCCAATACTGCACTCGGATGCCAGCGATTTTTAGGTGCAAGTCCAATCCTGGTGTGGGACGAGAACCCACGACCTTCTGGTCCAGAGGCGGATGTGCTACCAACTGAGCCACGCTGACACCTGCATGGGGGCGAGCCCCATACAAGTCTATGGGGGGTATTTTTAAAGCCATTTAAAATTTTTTTTTTTCCCTGCTCCCACTTGGGCCCCAGAGAACTCTGGCATCCTCGGGACTCCACTTCTCTATCTCCTGCCAGGGACCACCTAACTTCCCTCCCTCGTGTAACCAGACAACCCCGGATCTAAACCCCCCAGAGGAAGGGCCTCCCTATCTGCCCAGGGTGCTCTTTCTATAGTACACGCATCAAGCCACGAGTTGGCCCTGGAGAGGAGAATGAGTCTGGCGTTGAAGTGTGGATGTGGAGCCCGAGGTGCAGTCGCCTATCCCCAGGAGTAGGGGATTTTCTTAGCTGCTTAATGTTGCCTGGCCCCTGTGGAGTGCGGCTAAGCAAGGCGATGCTGTGCTGCAACTCCACCCCCCTGCTGATGCAAGCACTGCATCATTGTGCGTCCGACTGCCACCAGGGACCGCTCGAGAGTGGCAGTTCCCCAACAACCCTCCCCGGGAAGAGAGAACAGTCCTTCAGACGTTCAATCTCTCCCCTTCCCTGCCAACCTCTGGCAATCCGGGCTCGCTCTCGAACCCGTGTCGCCAGTGTGGCGCGAGGTGTGGCATCCAGCACCTCAACCCTCAGCGCCACTGGGCAGGCCATTTTAAAAACCGTCTTGGGGGAAAATTAAAGCAGTCGCTCAACTAGTAGGGTCCCTACTAGTTAAGCAACTGCCTTAATCCACCCCCCTCCCCAAAGACTGTTTAAAATGGTTAAAAACTGGCTTTAAAAATAGCACCCATAGACTTGTATGGGGCTCATCCTCGCACTCTCCCTGGCCAAACGTCACAATTTCAGAGAGCGCGGGGGCAGAGTTGGGCGGAGCAGGGGCTCGGGGCAGCTGGAAGGGATAGGCTGGCCAAGGCTTCAGCACCAGTTACAATCCCTTCCACAACAAAAAGTAATAAGTTTTAAATTAAAATATTTGCTCCTGTTAGCTCAGGACGATAAGGTATTGGGCTATGAAGCCCAATACCTTATATCAGAAATTTCCTTTAACAAGACAACAATGGCAGAATAAACATAAAAGAGATACACAGTGCCCCTTGAGAGAGAGAGAGAGACACACACACACACACACACACACACACACACACACACACACACACACACAACCTATGGTGGCACAGCCTTCTTACAGAACAGCTCACTTAAAACTAATATTTCTGGATTAAATGGGGAGGACGAGTGAAAAGGATGCAGGTAATTCATCAAATTCTACAACTTTTCTCCATTTATTTGTGGATGACAGGATAGTTGGGAAGGAGGAGGAGAAGAAGGGTGGCTGATACAGATGCAAAACCAAGCCAATCACAGCAACACTGTTGGATGCCCCCTTCAATGAGATGACAAGCACAGGACTACCTTACACTGTTCCAATGTTTCCAACAACTTCGAAGCCATTACTTTTTTTGTGTTTGTTGACTTCCCAAGTTAGTCGAAATGACAATGATGCCCTCAAAAACAAACAGCCCTGGTTTGGAGCTGCTGAAAGGCAGTGTGCTGCATGCCGGTAACCAGGGTTTTAGAGCAAACCCGTGAGGTTGGCAACTGGGCGGCTACCTGGGAAAACCCCCCTGCCTGGGGCAGCTCAGAGCCACCATCTATTGCTGCTGCTGCTGCTATCCCTGCTGGAAGGGCAAGGAGTTTGCTTTGTCCCTAGGTGTGCAATGCATTCACAATGTGCCATCATTAGGCTGTGCATGGCAAGGGACAGGGAAGGAAAAATTCATGGGTCATGGGAGGCGAAACACAACAGAATGGTAGCCACCTGCACCATCAGACTGAGCATCTCCACACTGAACTGTGCCACAATCTGGGGGTAGGGGCCCCAGCAGACTCAGACTGCACACTTCCTACTGCTCTACAGTGGACTGTGTCCCAAACTTGGGGGTAGGGACCACAGCACCATCTGACCATGCGCCTCCCAGTGTACCAGATTGTGTCCAAAACTGGGGGTGGGGGCCGGCACCACTGGACTGCACATCTCCTACTGCTCTGCAGCAGACAGCCTCTCAAACTGGGAGTGGGACCCCCAGCACCACCAAACCGCACAACGCCTACCACACAGGACTGTGTCCCAAACTGGGAGTGGGGGCCCTGGCACCACCAAACCGCGCAACGCCTACTGCACAGGACTGTGTACCAAACTGGGAGTGGGAGCCCCAGCACCATTAAACCGCACAACGCCTACCGCACAGGACCGTGTCTCAAACTGGGGGAGGGCGTCCCGGCACCACAGGACTGCACACCTCTTACTGCTCCATATCGCACTGTGTCCCAAACTGGGGGCCGGGCCATTGGACTGCACACCTCTTACTGCTCCATATCGCATTGTGTCCCAAACTGGGGGTTGGGGGCCCAGTCCCACTGGACAACTCAACACCTACTGCTCTGCACCAGACTGTGTCCCAAACTGCACCCTCATGAAGCCTCACTAGCAGGCGAAGCGCTGGGGTAGCTGTCGACTCTCTATGTGGACAGTTCATTAAATTTCACCTCGGTGGTTTAATTCAATTTGAGGATCTCCAATATTTTATTCCATTGGAGTGCATAATACTTTCGTCTGTGCCCCAAACTGGGTGAAGAGGCACCAACACCATCAAGCTGTGCACCTCCTACTACTCTGTACCAGACTGTGTCCCAAACTAGGGGTGGGGTTCTCTCCCTTCTGGCCTCATCACAGTGGAAAATTCGTGGGAGCACCAGTATAGGCAGGAAGTGTTGGGTTGCCAAGTAAAAGCTCAATAAAGAGTTTCTGGCCTAGGAGGATTTAAAAAAAAAAAAAAAAAAGTCAAATTCCTGGTAGGGAAAGGTCCATTTACCTGAGGCTCATTTCCAGGAGGGGGACGACAAAACACACAACACAAATAAAACAGGTAGTACCCAAAAGGAACAAACGTTAAAGGTATGTAAAGATAGGTAACCCTGTATTGTGATAACGGAAGGAACCAAGGTCCATTTTACCCACCCCTCCTGCCAAGTGACAGTGACTATTTTCAGTTCGGGTACGGACAAACATCCAAGTTTAACAGCCAGAATGTTACCCCATCTCATGCTGCGCATCCCTCCATATCATTCTTGCTCTAGAATCAGTTTAGTCCTGTGTTACCCCTACTCATGCTGCGTATCCCTCACTGCCATTCTCCCTCTAGAATCTGTCTAGTTCTGTGATACCCTTACTTATGCTGTGTAACGCTTTGTGTCACTCCCCCAGAAATCTGTTTAGCCCTATGTTACCCCACACATGCGGTGTACCCCTCAATGCCATTCTCACAGAGGAACCTGTGTAGTTCTGCTTTGACTGCCTGAACAATACTAGTTTCCACAACCTTACTGGACTGGCTTTCTCCTGGTTAACGGTGTGTGTGTGTGTGTGTGTGTGTGTGTGTGTGTGAGTGAGTGAGAGAGAGAGAGGAGAGAGCGCGCGCGCTGGCCTGCTGGTGCAGTAGTAGCACTACCGTCTGTGGCGCAGACTCGTGTTCGGATATCAGCACAGAGCACAGGGTGTCTGAGGATTGCGCAGGGGAAGCCAAGATAAAAAGAGTCCCACAGATAGCCGTCCTCCTTCTTGGGGGGGGGGTTCATGGTTCCCCGGTAGTCAGCAACACGCAGTGAAGGCTCGCTCTGCAGCAGCCAGAGCCACTTCAGTGAGGAAGGTTACGGCAGACATCTGTAGGTCGGGTGACGTCACTGAATGTCCAGGGGGAACAATTAAGGGAAAAAACCCTCTGGGCCAGCAGCACCTTGACACCCCAGACCTCCGCTCGTACAACACCCTAGGCACTAACCTCGGCTGGGATTCCCTGCACTGCCAGCCTGCGTCAGTTTCTAAGGATTCCCCACAGTGCCAGCCTGCGTCAGTTTACAAGGATTTCACCCCACTGTAAGGGCCAGGAATAAGTGGACAAGATAAGTGTAAGAGAGGGCAGCAGAGGTCAAAATATCACACCCAAAAGCCACATTTCTGTACTATGCTTGCACAAATTTCCTTTTGGTAGCCCTGCTGGCATTGTTTGTAGGCAGTCATATTTGTTTTCAATAAATCAGTCTGTTGGGAGAGTGCAGTGTCCATGGCACCTGTGAATTAACCAGTCACTAACCCAGCTATGCAATGTCCGTGGCACCCATAGATTTACCCGTTGCTAACCCTGCTGTGCAAGGTCTATGGCACCCGTGGATTAACCAGTCACTAACCCAACTGTGCAATGTCCATGGAACCCATAGATTAAACAGTCACTAACCCAGCTGTGCAATATCCACAATGCGTGTGGGTTAACCAGCTACTAACCCTGCTGTGCAATGCTCATGGCACCCACAGATTAACCAGGCACTGACCTTACTGATGGCAACATTTAATTTCAACCCCAAGTGTAGGAAACCGGGGCAGAGACTGTGGGGCATGGAAGGAAGGGGAAGGACAAAGTATAAGAGGTGGTTATAAACCGGGGCAGAGACTGTGGGGCATGGAAGGAAGGGGAAGGACAAAGTATAAGAGGTGGTTATAAACCGGGGCAGAGACTGTGGGGCATGGAAGGAAGGGGAGGGACAAAGTATAAGAGGTGGTTATAAACCGGGGCAGAGACTGTGGGGCATGGAAGGAAGGGGAGGGACAAAGTATAAGAGGTGGTTATAAACCGGCAGAGACTGGGGCATGGAAGGAAGGGGAGGGACAAAGTATAAGAGGTGGTTATAAACCGGGCAGACTGGGGCATGGAAGGAAGGGAGGGACAAAGATAAGAGGTGGTTATAAACCGGCAGAGACTGTGGGGCATGGAAGGAAGGGGAGGGACAAAGTATAAGAGGTGGTTATAAACCGGGGCAGAGACTGTGGGGCATGGAAGGAAGAAGTGGTAAACTGGAGCACTGACTGGAGGGACTGGAAAGGAGGGGAAGGGTAGCGAACAGGGGTAGTGAAGTAAGGTGCCAAGTGTAGGAGAGACACTAAGTGTAGGAAAGGATGAGCAGCTAGTTACAGGAAGAGCTCTGGAAGTAGTGCTCAAGGTGGAGGGAGGGATATGAGAAAAGGGGCAGGGGGAGATTATTCCAGCAGTGGAGGACACCAGAGCACGGCTGAAACAAAAAAAGTTGCATGTGTCACTACAGTAAGGTCAGCAGTTCGTCAGCAACACAAAATGCATCACATCTCCTGGTAAAGTCAAACATATGACAGAGTCCTGGTAGTGTATGCCAAATGGCTACATTTTATTACAACTCCTAAACAGCTGCAGTAATGGAGTATGTGTAGGGGTGGGGTGCTAAAGACAAACTCCTTCGAGCCTGCAAAACAGGCCTCAGAGGAAGCCTTGCTTGGGAGGAAGGCTGTAAATCGAGCTGTTCTCTTGTAACAGCAGCAGCTGCAGCTGGGGTGCAATGTTCAGCAATGACAATCTAGCAGGCACAAACCTCCAAGCTGCAAATGCAACACCATTCCTTTTAGAAGGTACAGTAGTACCCTGTTATTCCAGCCATTTACAGCTACAGCACCTGGCCATTCCATTTAAAGGAGCAGGCAGATTCCTGGACCTCGGTGCTGGCATCCCAGTAACAGCCACTCAACAGTGAGCATTACTGACAAAGGCAGAGTATGGTATATGCAGTTTCTGTACTGAAAGGGTTGTGGATGCATACTAGTCTGACTCACACTTCCCTAAAGTGGATTTTTTTTTTTTTTTTAACTAGGTTTTAAAATCTTTTTTCCAATATACTTTGTCTTAAACATAACAGAGCGGTACGCAGACAACTCTGACAGTTTAAGTACGACTCTGCAGATCGCCAACATAACGGGATAGCAGGCTTCTACAAGTTGCTACCATAATGTTGGTACATTATTATTTCAAACCCAAGATCAGTGGGGAATGGTTTAAAGCACACTGCCATTGTCGATTAACCAGTAATGACTACATGGGATATGGACACACACTAAACACATCCTTATGGAGAAGCAAAACAATGTCTCAAAACACGTCTCCACCAATTTCAAGCCAACGGGGCGTCATTGTTAACACCAAACAAGGTCCTGCTGCAAGTCAGGCAGACTGCCGTATAAAAACCTTTCCCTTTTGAGACCTGCAGCTCCTAAAATATAACACAGTCTCCGGCACCCTGGCAGGGACAGACTTCCGAGAAAGCTAGTAAATGCAGACGTTCTTTAAGCTCCTCCGTCCCATCCCCACCCAGCAATAAATCCCAAGACATGCCCACACGGTGATGTAGCAACACAAGAGTCAAGGATCCTTAATTACATCCACATCCAACTGCAAAGCACAAAGAACCCCAGCACAGCTCGGGCACACTCACATTTCTACCAGGCCAGCAAGGCTTTCAGACACATTCTCAGCTGTGGTTTAGCTGCCTGCATCTTCCCCAGGCTGTACTCTGCCTTCCCCTCCCTTTCCTATGCATCTTTTTTCTCCTCCTCTGAAGTACTGCATCTTCGCCAAGCAATGACGCACTCCCAAGAAGAAGAGGAAGATATGAAAAGTGGCACCAACAGGCGGCAGGAGTCAAACTGTGTGATGTAATGGAGTTGAAGGTGAGGCGGGTAATGTGCGACCCCCTCCCCCCCAAGAGAGGAGGGCCTGTTTGGATGATGCAGCTACTGCCATTCTCATTATCCTCCTGACCCTGCACTATCCTTGCAGCGCAAAGCAGACACTGCAGAAGGGAGAGAGGCCGCAGGCAGCTGAAATTACAGTGCAGCTTTACAGTACAGCAGTGATCAGGAAGGAGCAATCGACACAATCAGTCTCCCCAAATCAAATGCCAAAGCAGGCTTAGTTGGACACCTCCCCCCAACAATTCCAGACTCGAAATACAGCCCTCTTGATGTGGGCTGAACTTTAGTACGCTAATGTTTTATCTAACTTGTGTCAACTGGTTTCTCTACTTCAGCAGCCACAATAATAGCCAAACTGGGACATGATACTTCTACTACAAGCCTCGGGCAACTGCACAAACAGTGCCCTTCTTTAACAAATAAGCACCTATAAATGCTGCGTACTTCATTGCCACCTGGGTGACTGGGGTTCGCATGTGAATCACAGTAATACATACTATGCAACAAAAAATAAAGATCCAAGGTCCGATTTTCAAAAATATTTTTGCCATACACAAAGAACGGGAGAAATCCTTGGAAAACAGGACCCCTAGGGTCCATCCTGTCCACCCCTCCTGCCACAGAGCTATAAGCATACCCAACAACAGTGCTGGCACACAATCAAGCTTACAGACTGAATGCAAGCTCCCCCCTCCCCCAATATGTCGTGCAACCCTTGTCAATGCTATTCTCCCTCAGGAATCTGAAGTCCTGCTCTAAGAGCACTTGCAGGATTCCAGATAAGGGGAGTACTGACTTGTTTTGCTCACCTTATTTGAAGTAATACCTTCAGAACATTTTTTAATGAGTACCAGTATTCACCCAACATTTGTAAATACTCCACACCAAAGAACAGTGCTTCATAACATAAGTGGTGATTCAAAAGGAGCAGTTTCTTCCAGATTTACAGCACTCGTACCCATCCCAATTTTGTTTTGCTCACTGTATTTTAAAACTGGTGAGTAAACTACTACCTGCCAACATTATCTGGAGATTTGCTGGCACTTGATCAATTCTTGTCTTGGAAAAAAAACAAACTGCATTGTTTGTAAAAATGTGCTCCTCACTCCACTCTGTCCAGACATCTGTATGCAACTGAATTTGGTTTTACTCGACTCACTTTCAAAATGAGTACAATACTCATCCCAAAAATCTTATCTGGAGCCCTGAGAACTAGCTTCCGCAATCTCAACGGGTCATCTAATCCTCATGCTGATCACTCTCTGGGTGAAGTAATGCTATCTGATGGTCCCCCGTTATCCTGTGAAACCCTGCGTGCCCCCCCACCCCAGACTGAGCACATAGCCTCCAGTTCTGCTTGCACTTTTCAGCTCAAAGTGTCTGCTACACCCGCTCTCTCTCTTTAGTATTTGGAATATCACAATCACACTGGCCCCCTCAACCTTCTCTAGGCTAAATAACGGGAGTACTTTCAACCGCTTCTCATAGCTCTTTCCCCATTAAGCCACATACCAGCCTGGTGGACCCTCTCGATCTCTGCAATGTTCTTTCTGTATGGGGGGGGGGGGGCAGAACTGAACACTGTACTGCAGGTGTGGTTGGACCAAGCCTCGTACAAGGGGAAGGATCATCTCCCTTGACCTGCTGCTTACCCCTCCATTGCAACCCAACTCTGGGTTTGCCTGGTTTCAGCTTACTGTTCACAAGTGACCTGGATCCTACCCCTCAATTGCATTGTCCAATGTTTTACAACATGTTAAACGACACAAGTGTAGAACTAAGGACCCCGCCGTAGGCATTATTATATGAATGCCACACTATGGTATTAGCATATCGCAATCCGTCCCAGGCTCTAGCTATCTATCTATGTGTGTGTGTGGGGGGGGGGTGTTAGAGCCCCATAACAAACAAAAACAAACAATTGTTTTTGTTAGAAATGAAGGGCTACAGCTCCACAATCCCCAATTTATTTGTTTATTGAAAATGTTTCACCAGGAAAGGCACGCTGAGCAAAAAGATGCTCGTCTCATGGTGCGACCTGGGGGGAGGGTTACAGAGGAGGCAGGTATATATACAGTAGATGAATTTAGCAGTAATGCAATACAGACAATATACATCGATTGGAGGTATTACAAACGAGCTTGTTACATAAGGAGAGGAATACAGAACAATGAACAGGATCGACAGGGTAAATATGACATAGGTAAAAGGCAAGGTAAGAGCAATATACACTTGTACAACAGGGACAGGGTAAACACGTCATGGGTATACATATCAAGTGTACAGTCATGGTAGGAGCAAAGCATAGCAAACACTACAAACACGTCATGGGTATACATAAGGAGCATCCCAGCAGCAGCATCAACTAGGAGCAGATTTATCCTGGACTCCCTTCAGGGTGCCTTCCTCAAGCAACTGGTCATGGAACCAACTCGGCAGAAGGCAATACTGGACCTTGTGCTCACAAACAGGGACAGTGTGATGGGGGTAACAGTGGGGGAGCACCTGGGAAACAGTGACCACCAGTCATTGTGGTTTGAAATCACAGAAAGAGCAGAACCAAACCACACAAAACACGATCCTGGATTTTAGGGGGCAGACTTTGGGAAAATGGGGAGATACTTGAAAGAGGCATTAAGGGAATGGGACAGGAATCAGGGGTTGAGGAACAGGCAGTATTTAAAATGGGACTACAAGAACAACAGAATTATGCATTAAGCAGGTTAGCAAGAGGAAAAGGAAGAGGAGACCATTATGGTTTTCCAAAGAGGTAGCAAAGAAAGTGAAAGCCAAAAAGATTGCATTCAGGCAATACAAAAAGACACAGGCAGAAGGGGACAGGGAGAAGTACCAGGAGAAGAAAAGGGAGGCAGGGAGGTCAGTAAGGGAAGCCAAAGCTCAGACAGAAGAGCACATTGCAAAATCAGTGGCTAGAGGGAACAAAACCTTTTACAGGTACATAAGTGAAAAAAGAAAGACAAAGGGAGGGATAGTGAGACTGAAGGGGGAGGATGGGGGCCACGTTGAGGATGACAACAGTAAAGCTTGACATATTGAACAGGTATTTCTGCCTGCCTTACTGAGGAAGAGGATGGTAATGGGTCTGAAGGGAGTACAAGGTGAGAATGGTGCAGAAATGGACACAAGTCCCTTTACACGAGAAAGGGTCCTGAAGGAACTGGAAGTAATAAGAGTTGATAAAGCAATGGGGACAGATGGGGTGCACCCCAGGGTCCTTAAGGAACTAAGAGAGGTGGTGGCTGAACCTCTGGCTATCCTGTTTAGCCGATCACTGGAAACAGGGGAGGTACTCAAAAGACTGGAGGACAGCAGATGTAGTCCCCTTATACAAAAGTGGGAACAAAGAGGAAGCAGGAACCACAGACCAGTCAGCCTCACCTCGGTAGTGGGAAGATCATGGAAGCACTACTGAAGGAGAGATTGGTAGAACATCTGGTTGTCAATGGACTACAGGACCCAAGGCAGCATGGTTTCACCAGGGGAGGTCATGTCAGACCAACCTCTGAATTTTTTGACTGGGTGACTAGGGAGGTGGATCAGGGAGGGTGGTGGACATGGCCTATCTGGATTTCAGCAAGGCCTTGACACTGTGCCACATAGAAGACTATTACACAAACTGGGGAATATGGGTGTGGGCAGGACAGTAGTGTGGTGGTAGGTAACTGGCTGGGTGGCAGGACACAGAGGGTGGTGGTAATGGCTGTCACCCACAGAGGAAGAGTGACCAGTGGGGTATCACAGGGATCAGTGCTGGGACCAGTCCTATTCAACATCTTCATCAGTGACATTACGAGGACCTAGAAGGCAGAATTTCACTGTTCGCTGATGACACAAAGCTCTGTAACAGAGTAGACACACCAGAGGGTGTAGACAGAATGAGAAGGGACCTGCAGAAACTTGAAGAATGGTCAGGGGTTTGGCAGTTGAAATTCAATGCAAAGAAGTGCAAGATAATGCATATGGGGCACAAAAACCCTGGCACAATATATCAGTTGGGGGGGAGGATATAGCATGCACCAAGCAGGAAAGGGATCTTGGGGTTATCATCTCTGATGACCTCAAGGTAGGGAAGCAGTGTGACAAGGCAGCAGGTAAAGCAAATAGGATGCTGGGATGTATAGGCAGGGGCATCACCAGCAGGAAAAGGGAGGTCATAATTCCGCTATACAAGACACTAGTGAGGCCCCACCTGGAGTACAGTGTACAGTTCTGGAGACCATACCTACGTAAGGACATAGAGTAGAGAAGGTTCAGAGGAGGGCAATAAAGATGGTGCATGGTTTGCATCACAAGTCCTATGAAGACAGGTTGAAGGAACTGAACATGTACTCCCTGGAGGAGAGGAGGGAGAGAGGGATATGATAGAGACATACAAGTATCTTACAGGAGGAACAGGGTGCAGGAAAACACTATTTTAAGCGAAAAAGATGTTCCAGGACTAGAGGGCATGGATGAAGTTGGAAGGAGGATTATCTAGAGGAAACATGAGAAAGAATTTCTTCACAGAACGGGTGGTGGACAAGTGGAACACCCTGCCAGAGGAAGTGGTAGGGGCTGAAACAATCACGGGATTTAAGAATGCATAGGATAGACATAAAGGAATTCTGGAGGGCAGGGGTAACAGACTTCTAGGAAAACAAACTGAACTTACAAGCTCAAATGGGCAGACTGGGTGGGCCATAGGCCCTTATCTGCCGACACTGTCTATGTATCTATGTATATCAAGTGTACAGTCATGGTAGGAGCAAAGCAGAGCAAACACTACAGGGGAGGAGTGAACATACAATGGATACTCTAAGGGGAAATACATTAGTTATGTAAGTGCCATTAGCACACTAGTGTGACAGGTCAGAACTTGAGTGCCTGTGCAGCCATGAGCTGCAGTGGGAGCACAGGAGCCTCTTGGAGTTGGGGGAATAGTAAGCTTGAAGCGTGGGGGTAGGTATAGGTGATGTGAGAGGGAGGCGAATGGTGTTGGTGCTGAGGGTGAGGCGGGGAGGGAGAGATAGGGAGGTGGGGAAGGGGAGGTTTAGGAGTGAGAGGGGAGTAAGCGTGAGTGTAAGTGCGTGAGCAGAAGGCCAGCCAATTTGGCTATTGCCAGGCCGCTGGTCAGGCTCTGGGAGGTAGCTGGGGGAGAGGTAACGAGGGGGGGAGTTCAGGGCAGTTGCAATTTGTTGACGAGAAAGTTAGTGAGGGCAGAGGATAGGGAGTATTTGGATGAATGGTGGATCTGAGCAGGTAGGCTGCTCCAGAGTTTGGGGAAGAGGTAGGAGAAGGCCGATTACCAGCGGTGGTCTTTCGTGGGGATGGATAATAGCCTTGTGTCGGGTGGATCTGAGGGGTGTAAGTGGGGTAGGTGGGAAGAAAGGGAGGATGCTAGGTAGGGTGGGAGGGAGCTGAGCCAGAAGTTAGAAGTGAATTTTACAGTGTGGAGTAGGCGCCGGTTGCTCAGGGCTGGCAGCGCCAGTGAACGGTAGAGCTCGCAGTGATGTGAGCGAGGGGGGGCATCGAGGGCAAAGCGGCAGAACGCATTAAAGAGGGGGTCCAGTCTGGCTAGAGTGGTCTTTGAGGTGGAGCTATAGACTACGTCACAGTAGTCAAAAGTGGGTAGAATCATTTTCAGGACTAGATCACGTCTGATGGGTAGCAAGAGGGAGGACCCCAAGTCTAGGGCGCAGTTTGGAAGTGATTGCGTCTACATGTGTGGTAAAGGAGAGGTGGCGATCGAGCCAAACCCCTAGATACCTAAAGAAGGGCACTTCTTTGAGGATAGTATTGTTTAAGGTATGGAAGATCAATGGATGGGTGAATTTGGATAGACGCTGCTTTGTGCCAAAAGTCATAGAGACGGTTTTCTTGGGATTTAGGGAAGAGTTGATTGGTACTGAATCAGTGTTGGATTTTGTTGAAATCCGTTTATAGTTTGGAAGTGAGTTCTTCGTGGGTCTGGCCGGAGGTAAAAAGGACCATGTCGTCTGCATACATGTGTATAGCGGAGTAGGAGCATGAATTTGGCAGATCATTTAGGAGGATGGAGAATAGAATGGGACCAAGAACTGAGCCTTGGGGAACGCCGGTGGTGATAGGGAGACGGGGGGAGATGTGGTCAGCTATTCTAGTGGATTGGGTTCTATTTAGTAGGTAGGCGCTGAACCAGTTTGTGGCAGAATCGGCTAAACCAGCCCTTGATAGGTGTGATAGTAGGAGAGGGTGGGAGACCATGTCGAAAGCTTTAGCTAGGTCTATGAAGATAGTGGCCATGATTAGCCCTTTATCCATCCTGGAGAGGATGACGTCCGTGAGACGTAGTAGGGAGGAGGTGGTAGAGTGGTGTTTTCTGAAGCTGGACTGAAGTGGGGTGAAGAAGTCAGTTTCTGAGAGAAAGTGGGAGAGCTGGGATAGAACTAGGTGTTCTTGGAGTTTGGCGAGGGCCGGGAGGAGGGAGATGGGATGGTAGTTTGTAGTGGAGGAGGGATCACCACCTTTTGGAAGAGGTAGGACAGTGGCATGCTTCCAAACGGAGGGGAGTGACTCGGTGGTAAAAGATAGATTTAATAGGTCGGCAAGGGGTGTCGCAATGGCTGGGGCAGAAAGGAAGAGGAGTTTGTTATCAAGACCGGGGGATTTGCCTTTGGAGGGGTTCAGGGAGCATAGGGCATCTAAGGTTTCGATAGGGGAGATGGGTCTGAATGAAAAGGGGGTCCTACCAGTTGGCAGGGGGATAGATGACAGGGGGGTGGAGGAGGTTGTCGATGTGTGGGGGGTGGGCAAGGTTGCTGGGGGTAAGGAATCGAGGAGGGTTTGGGCGCAAATAGTGAAATAGGAGTTAAACTCAGCGGCTACCTTCTGGGAGTCAGTAAGGAGTGTCCCTTGGATGAGGAGAAGAGGTGGAGGGTTTGCTGTTTGAGGGGTGAAGAGGGCGTTAATGACTTTCCAGAATTTAGAAGGATTCCCAAGATTTGCATTTAGGGTGTTGTTGAAATATTCGGCCTTAGCAAAATGGATGGCCTTTGTACATTTGTCGCGGAGCAGGCGGTAGGTGACAAGATTATTTGGGAGGGGCGTGGCTTTGTAGTTATGCCAGGCCTTGTTGGCAGGCTATCAACTCAGGGGAGATCCAGGGTAGATGAGACCCACGGACTCTTGCCCGGCGCGGGGGTGGGGCGTGTTTGTCCCAGGCGGCGAGGAAGGTGTTTTGAAAATGTGTAAAGACCGAATCCATGCTAGAGCAGTCAGTGCTTGGGACCCAGTTTGAGTGAGCGAGATCTTCCAGGAGGGAAGAGAGGTTGAGTGATTTGTAAGAGCGTTGGAAAATAAATTTGGGAGGGGATTTAAGTCTGTGGATTTTGCGGACCAAGTAGATTAGGTGGTGGTCACTAACGGAAATCGGAAAGGAGGCCCGAACTGATGACGCGATGTGGGTGGGATGTAAGCGCCCAGTCTAGTAGTGTGTGATTACCGGACTTATGGTTTAAGCAGGTAGGTTCCAAAATAGTTTGGGTAAGGTTGACAGCGGTTATCTCAGTTTGGGATTTATTAAAAGTGGGAGTTAACCAGTTGTGGTTAAAGTCTCCCATGACGTATAGTTCACCCGACTGGGCATGGGAGGAGAGTTGGCCCAGTAGGTCAGTGACTATTGTGGTAGGAGTGCCTGGGCGGCAATATATGCCAGCCATGAACATAGGTAGTGAGGAGGGAGGGGACAGCTTCAAGTTAAATGGGTAGTGAGTCACTTCACTCTGTTTTTTGCTGATAGCAAAGTAGCATGGCGCAGCTTAGCAAAGCAAGTGCCTTACTAACTGCCACAGTATGATTGAAGGAGGAAGTACAGTTAAGTACGAACTTACCGTAACGGTAGATCTTCGAGAGAGGCTCTTGCAGTAGGTATTTACATATAGGACTGACCCACCACACATCAGGACCCCCACAAAAAACTTTCTAGGTAACAGTCTCTGGCGGGGGACTGCCCCCACGTCAGGTGACCGATGTCAGTATAAAAAGGGGCGGTCCCCCACGTCCGCCTTCCGGTTCTTTCCCACCAAGGGCCCAAAAGAGCAAGACAAGAGAGAAGCGGATATTTCCCTTCAAGGAAAAGGAGCTAAAAATACTAAGGGGGATGGAAGGCGGGAAGGCAGTACCTACTGCAAGAGCCTCTCTCGAAGATCTACTGTTACGGTAAGTTCTTACATGACTGTACTATCTTACTTCGAGAGGGTTCTTGCAGTAGGTATTTATATATAGGACTGAATCCCAAGCAGTCTGGAACAAGGAAAAGCACTCGGGAGGAGGAAAACTATCCATGGTATGGAGCCTCCGGCTGAACGGGTCTTATGAAAGAAGATCCTGAAGTACAGCCAACCTGAAGCTTGCTCTACGGCGAGAGGCAATACCCAAACTGTAGTGTTTCGTAAAGGTATGGACAGAGGTCCAAGTTGCGGCTGTGTAGATGTCTGCCACTGACACATTCTTGAAACAAGACGCAGAAGCAGCTCTGGTGGAGTGGCCTCTGAATTGACCCAGCAGGGTTGTCTTGTACTTGTAACAGAAAGTGATACAAAGAGCCAACCATTTAGATAGGCATTGCTTGGAAACTGCATTTCCCTCTCTTTTGTGAGAAAGAAAGACAAAAAGCTGATCAGATTTCCTGAGCTCCTTAGAGTGGTGTAGTATCTCAATATCCTGTGAACATTCAAAGTATGCAAGAGGTACTCCCCTTGATTGGAGTGTTGCGTAAAGAAAGCGGGTAGCTCAATGGATTGATTCAGTTTAGATTCCGCCACCACCTTAGGGAGAAACTTAGGGTTGGTGCACAAAGCCACACGTTCCTTGTGAAAAATCAAATATGGGAATTTGCACATCAAGGCCTGAAACTCGGAAATTCATCGAGCTGAAGCAATGGCCACTAGGAAGAGAGTCTTCCAAGAGAGGAACTTTAAACCTGCTGAGGCTGCCAGCTCGAAAGGAGGCACAGTAAGCTTCGAGAACAAAATTCAAGTCCCAAGGAGGAGCAGGAATGCGGATGGGGGGTCTCAAATGGACGACCCCTCTGAGGAATGTCTTAGAGACTTCCAACTGAGCAAAAGTCCTGTCTCCGAAGGGGACATGGTAGGCTGAAATTGCTGCCATGTGGACCTTTAAAGAGGAATGGCTAAGACCCAGATCGAAGAGATGACATATGCAGTCCAGGACTCTGTTGGCGGGGCAAAAGAAAAGTTCGAAGTCCTGTGACGTGGCCCACAAAGAACCGGTTCCACTTCACAGCATAGGTGGACCTGGTGGAAGGCTTTCTGGCCTGCACCAAAATGTCTGCTACGAGCAGGGAAACCCCGAAACAGGCCTTGGCTACATCTCCAGGAGCCACGCATGCAAATAAAGGGAATCGAGACCTGGATGGACAAGGGTCCCCCAATCCTGGGTCAACAAGTGTTGCGACAGAGGAAGAGGAAGCGGAGGTTCCTCTGAAAATTGTTGCAGAAGAGAGAACCAAACTTGCCTGGGCCAGAATGGAGCGATGAGGATCATTCATGCCCCCTCTGATCTGAGCTTGTTCAGGACCCTCGGAATTAAGGGAACAGGAGGGAAGGCACAGATGAATCTGTCCCTCCATTCGAGAGACAGAGCGTCCCATCAAAAAATCTCTCACCCTGGAGCGAGCGAGCAGAAGGCGGGAAGTTTTGTGTTTTGAGTAGACGCGAACAGGTCTGCCTTAGGGGTTCCTCAAAGCAAGAAGATGTCATCTACCTTTTGATCCAGCTCCCATTCGTAAGCCCTGGCTGAGGACTGACTGAGATGGTCTGCCAGTGTGTTTTCTACTCACAGAACGTGAATGGCAGTCAGGTAAAGATTGTGCTGGGTGGCCCAGCTCCACACACACATTGCTTCCCTGCATAGAGGGTAGGAACGTGTTCCTCCCTGCTTGTTGATGGACCAGACCACACACACGTTGTCTGTCTGTAGGAGTAGATGACCGGGAAGTATGGAGGAGTGCAGGGCCTGGAGGGCATAAAGGACTGCTCTGAGTTAAGAGCACATTTATGTGCAGATTTTGTTTGAACCTGGACCAGCTGCCCAGAGTCTTGTGAGACCCGAGGTGGGTTCTCCAGCCCTCTCCTGAGGCATCTGTTGTCAACGTCTGGGAGGGGGGTTCGATGTTGAAGTGAATTCCCCAGCAAAGGTTCTCTTGTACCATTCACCATTGCAAGTCCCTGAGCATGGGATCAGAAACTAGTACCTCCTGGTCTAGGTAACCAGTGTTTGGTCCCACTGAGACTGAAGCATCTATTGAGAAATCCTCATATGGAGCCAAGTGCATTGGAATGGCAGGCGCCATTAGCCCGAGGAGGCAAAGGACTGACCTGGCTCTGACCTTTCTGCGACTGGACAGAAGACGGGCCAGAGTCTGAAGGGTGTCCACCCTGTCCGGAGACAAAAAGGCTTTGCCGATGGTCATGTCCAGGATTGCCCTTATAAACAGGAGTCATTGGCAAGGGACCAAATGGGACTTTGCCTGGTTGATGGCGATACCCAGGCTGGTGAAAACCTGCGGGGTGAGGGAAAGGGAGTGCAGCAGTTCCTCCCTGGACAGGGCCGCCAGGAGCCAATCGTCCAAGTACGGGAATACCTGCACTCCCTGGGTACTCAGGTGGGCCGTCACCACTGACAAGCATTTGGTAAATACTGGAAAGACCAAATGGGAGGGCCTTGAATTGGTAGCGGTCCCCCTGAAAACAAAATTGAAGGAATTTGCAGTGGAAAGGGTGTATGGGGATATAAAGAAAAGCATCCTGCATATCCAAAGCGCACAGCCACAGTCCCTGCCGAAGAAGAGGCAGAAGGCTCGGCAGGGAGAGCATTCTGAAGCGTCTGTACTCCACGAACATGTTCAGGGAACTGAGGTCTAGAATCTGCCTCACATCTCCCGTTTTCTTTGGAACTAGAAAGAAATGGGAATAGTAACCCATCCCCCAAAGGTGGCTGGGAACCGGTTCTATCGCCGCCTTCAAGAGAAGGGAGGTGATTTCTTCTAGGACCAGAGGAAGATGTTCTGGGGAGTAAGACAATTTGGGGGGTGGTCTTTGGGGCGGTTTCTGTAGAAACGGAGTGTCTGGCTGCAATCAGCTGAAGCACCCAAGCATCCGACATTATCCTCTCCCAACCCGGTAGCTGGAAGGAAAACCTCCCTCCTATGGGTTCCTCTGGTGCCTCCAGAGGCCGTGGGAGAGGTGAGGAGTCAGGAGGTCTGGGGCAGTGCAGCGGCCAAGGCTCCCGTGGCTTTTTTGTTTTGTTTTGTTTAGGAGGGGGAGTCTTAGTTGCTGGAGGGGCTCGATGCTTGTTGGCTCATTTGTCCTGTGGTTTTTGTTTTGTCGGTTACGTCAACGAAAAGGGTGCCACTGCCCCGAGGGGGTCTGTACAAAGAGTCCATGGACTTGAGTGCAGTGCCCTTCTCTTGCAGGTCGGTAATTACATCCTTGACATCACCGCCGAACAGCACCGTAACCCTGAAGGGCGCATCCTGAATAGCGGATTGTACTTCAGAGACCAATCATGACACGCAAAGCCAGGCATGATGCCGAAGACCCACGGCGAAAACCCAGCTGCGTCCACTGCATCATAAGTTGCACGAAGCATGTGCCGACTGGCCGAATGAGCAGAACAGACAAGATCTGCCACTTCCTGTTCTGTCTAAGACTCAGGAAGGGAATCTAACTTTGATTCCACATAAGGATGGTCTTCTGGTAATCCCCCATATGGAGCTACATAATTCAGGGCCCTAATACCCAGGGGAGAAGATGCAGAGACCTTCCTCCCATATTGATCCAGAACTAAAGGCTCCTTGTCAGGCGGAGAGGAGCTTAGATGTTTAGGATTAGCGGAGCGGCCATGAGCGACGCCAATCACAACCGAGTCCGCTTTGGGGTGTAGATTCAAGAAATTTACTCCCTCAGGAGCCTGGTATAGCCGATCTGCCTTCCTCAGAAGGGGGGCTAATGTGGACAGTTGTTTCCAAATAGTGGAAACAAGGTCCGCGTGAGGCTCTATCCAGGGTGGAATCAACGTAGGAGTGGTCTCGGGCAGATCCAAATGGGCAGCAAGCTTTTTATGCTGTGGAGTTGGCTCCAGAGATTGCCACTGATGAACTTCCTGGATCTTTCTCAGTAGCTCCAGAAAAGAAGGATCCTCCAGAGGAGTCCTTGGCCTAGGTTGTTCTGGAGTACAAGGCTCATCATCTGGATCAGAGCACCCCCCCACCCAGAGTCAGAGTTGGAGGTCTCCGAAGAAGAGGAAGACTCCTCCCAATGCGAGGGAGGGACGGTCCATTTGGGAAGCATATCCTCCCCAACCCTGGTGCCCAAAAGGTTCACCTCTGGTGTTGGGTAAGGGGGGGAAGAGAGTCTCCTGTCTCCGGTAGACGGCTCTCTACCTCTCTGGTGAGCTGAGCCTTGGCCTCAGCCCACCAGGCAGCTAGAGTCTCCATCAAGTCTGCCGGCGGCTGTTGTGTGGGCGGCGGAGGAGGAGGGGGATACGGATACTGAGGGTATCTGTATATCGAGTATCCATAACCCGACGGCAGGAAGCCCGGCACCAGGTAAAGCGGCATCGGGTACTGTGGCGGATACTGTGGCCCAGGTAAGATGGCACCGGATTTTGTGGTGTCGGATACCCAGGTACCAGGGGCTCTGATGGAGCAGAGGAACCTGGTAGAGGCCCAGCTGGTGGGCCAGGTAAAGGTGGCCCCACGGGCGGTGGGCCCGGCGTGGGAGGGCCGTCCAGTAGGGGGACGTCGGCTGGCGTCAGGTAAGCCGGCATCGGAGGGTTCGGTGTCAGGGTGTCTGGCCCAGTAGAAGGGGGCCCTGACGGCAGGGTGTCCAGGTCCTCCGTGATGACCGGTAGGGAGGGTTGGAATCCCCAGGATTCAGTAGGGGAGACACAGGGACCTCAAAGGGCAACACCAAGCGCTGCAGGGAGCCTGGGGCAGACTGATCAAAGGGGTCCGATGCAGGCTCCTTGGTTGGGCGGTTGTCGAAGGGGCCAACGTCTGGCTTATCAGCCAGATCCGGGCAGGCGGAGGAGCTGGCGTCTGACTTATCGGATCCCTTGCTCGAAGAAGGCAGCGCTGGAGATGCGGCCTTGTCAGGTGAAAGAGTGACTGTGCGCCCTCCCAAAGGAGCAAGCAGCTAACCAGTCTTGTGCGGCCGAACGTCAGTGGCACCAGCGTCCGACTTAGCGGACCCGCTCGAACCCGAGGGCCGCATGGCCCTCCCAGGAGTGGAGGCCTCCTTTACCCCGGAGGTACCAGAGGACCGGCGCGAGCCTGGACGGGAGGGCGACACCTTCTGGACACCAAAAGACTGCAATTTCTGGCAGTGCTGGCACTTCTCCACAGGATGATCCGAGCCTAAGCAGAAGAGGCACAGGAGTGGCAGTCCTTATCGGCAGTTAGGAACATAAGAGTCACACTTATTTTCGCATTCGGAGGCGTTGGAGATGACATACATGGTGTATTAAGAGAAAATACTGAAAAAGTGGTTGAAAGTTTGAAAACTGAACAGGATGACTGGACGTTAAAACTCTACATGAGGAACTTTCTAAGTCGACATGGAAAGAACTGGACCGCCCCTTTATACTGACGTCACATGATGTTGGTCACCTGACACGGGGGACCTGACGTGGGGGTGGTCCCCAGCCAGAGACTGCTAGCTAGAAATTTTTCCATGGAGTCCTGACGCCTGGCGGGTCAGTCCTATATGTAAATACCTACTGTAAGAGCCCTCTCGAAGTAAAATTCAGCATTTATATAGTGCTTTTCCATCACATGGTATCCCGAAGTGCTTTACAAGCAGTGCTAGACTGATACTGTTGGAAACATGCACAGACATCAGGAGGTACAGCTCAGGAGTAAGGAAGCCCGGAGATCAGCTCAGGAGAGGGAACATGCACTGGCAGCCATTTCCTACAACAACATCCACACACAGCCCTGGGTATTTGCATGAACCGCTTTTATAGGAAGGAGAATCCCCCGCTCTTGTGAAAAATGCCTCGGGTTCTTTCACTTCCACCTGGACACTCACCAGGCCAGCATCAGAGATGTGTAGGAAGGACCTTGGTTTAACATCTCATCCAAAGGTCGGCACACCCCAACAAAACCACAGCACCCTATGGTACTCACTCTGGTGTTAGTATTTAAGCTATGAGCCCAATCTTAGTGTGTGACAAGAAACTACATTTTTTTTTTTTTTTTAAATTGTTTGGCATGATTAAAAACAGTTAAAACTAAGTCCCGTATACACACACACAAAATTAAAAATAAATAAAAAAAAAGCCAGAGCTAACCCTGATAAAGGAAGCCTCACCTGGGATGCTCATTCCTCCTCTCACCTGCAAAACTGTGTTCTAGGGCTTGAGATGTAAGCAAATGGTTCACCAGCTCCCCTGTAACATGGACCAAAGGCCATTCCCAAATTTAGATCTATGTAAATACCTAAAATCACACACTGGTAATAACCTTTCAAGAGTAAGTGAAGGACTAAAGGACCCTCTCCATTTAGCACAGGAGTGGGCAGAAGTAGAGTTTTGAGTTTGTGCTACCCTACATATCACTTACTGCACTTTGGCTGTTCCCATTTCCCCCCCAAAACTGGGGGGTGTTAGGGGACAGAGACTTTCCCCAAAACATCAATAAATATAAAAAAAAAAAAAAAAAAAAAAACACACACACACACTAAAACACTATTCTCTAGTCCATTTATGGAGTAGGGGTGTCTATATTCTTTCATTTTCGACCCCTTTTCCTGATGAATCTGAACAAAATGCTTAATTTTCCCTTAGAAAATAAAAACTGTGGAACCTAGATAAACAAGTCTTTAAGGATGCTAGAGGTCTGTCTCCAGAAGCGAGTCAGGATCTGGAGTTCTCAAATAGGTGGGTGGGGGTGGGGAAAGGAAGGAAAGGCAGCAGGTTTTATAGAGTGACTTTTATACAAATCATAACACAAGAAAAGTCTTACAATCCGGGATGGGGAGAAGCAGTAGTGTTACTCAGTATTAAATAAAAAAATAAATACTCACTTCAGTAACTGTGTTACTTGTAGGGATGTGATGTGTCTGCATAACTAATGCACACCATGCATGATGCCCCGGAATTTGGAATGATTTCAAAAAAACACATTCTACACTGAGCTGGTCACAAGACACCCAGCCTTCCAACAGTAGATCTTTAAAGAGAACCTTTCTGTGATTTTATTTAAATATACCCACAACAACAAAGAAGAAGATACCTTATCTCAATGGGAGTTCCTCTGTGGCACTCTTTTTAAACAGACCCCCTCCCCAAAGGGATTGTAATTTGCCCCCGAGGGCTAGCCACAAGATCCCTTTCCATTTACTACTAGACCCCTCTGCTTCACTCTCTGAAGTTTTATGACGTCTGTGTAAGGGCAGCATGGGTGCGTGCGCCATCACACTTCTATTAAGTGTCATTTTAATACACTTTTTTGCTGTTTAAAGGGGACATTAGGTCACACTGGAGGCAAGGGTCAACTAACAATAATGACACTCCATAGACATCAGTGGAGTGCACCCCCATGCTCTCCCTATGCAGCAGTCATAAAATGCAGGTGCAGGCTAGTAGCAAATGGAATGGGATTGTGCGGCTAGCCCTCAAGGGCAAATTATGATCCCTCCCCTTCCTTGGGGGACTATTTAAAAAATTAAAGTGCCGCAGAGGAACTCCCAATGAGGCAAGGGAGCTTCCCTCTGTTGTTTTTTTCAACAGATCAAAATATGTTCACTTTAAGCTGAAGAGCTCTGTAGATTTTGACCAAAAAAATAATTAACTTTAAAAATGCTAATGCATGATGAGTTTTTAAATAAAAAAAAAAAAATTATTACTTCTTTAAAGGAAAGCTGTAGTTATGTGTAATCCCCCACACCTCCAAAGCTTTATCCCTCAATTAGGCTTTTCAGATAGAAAACATTTTTTGGTACCCACTGTAACTTACTTTGTTTCGCTTTTGATAGCGGTCCGATTCCCAAACATGGGCGGACTCTTGGTGGTACCTTTCCTCTTAAAGTCTTGGCTCCTCGGCTCGCTCCATTTGTATTGAGGGAGAGCAGTGCAGTGCCGCACATTCAGAGAGTGGTGCCATGCAGCGTCCATGAACCTTACAAAAAAGCTAAATAAATGAAGTTACAGTGGGACACAAAAAATTTTCTATCCGAAAACCTAATTGAAGTAAAGCTGAATAGTGAAGATAACAATCAACTTCTTTATTAATAAATTTAATTTTTATTGAACAATTTTCAAGTCCTACATCGCCAATATTCAACTTTATTAAACACAATACAGAGATAAGAACACCACTGGGACTTTACAAATAGTTATATTCTCATTTACAGTGGGAACCTCCATCCACACGCTCCGCGGAGCCCATCCTCCCCTCATCTCATTCCCCCCATGACATAGTGCAGGGGGACGAGTTTCCTAGCATTCGAGCTGTATACTGCATTCTGACTCCAACATGCAGCCAGGCTACCCAGCCTGCCACGGTATCAGGGCATTCACAGGGGAGAGGAGGACAGCTTTCCTTTAAATGCTTAACCTAGCTTATACAACAAAAAGCCGTCAGTTTATTGTTTATTCCTCACTCGGTATACTAAAACTTATTTTTTTTTTTTTTTATTAAGGTGATGCCAATCGCAATATGATTTCAATAACAGACTGTGCATTTACTGTATGTAAAAGTACATGTTATTTATTTATAAATTAAGTTTAAAAATTAAAAAGGCTATAGCAAATTACTGAAGAACCTATTGTTATTTTAGAAAGGGAGGCTGGAAAGGGACTAGTTATACCGACACATCTCATCCATTAGAAGAAACAGGTTATTATGGTGAGTAACCCTTTCTTTTACTCCTGCTGCCTTCTCCTCTGACCTGGTGAGTGTTATTCCTAGTCCCCGATCCCATTTTCTCCTTGGGGGAGGTGATGTGCAGGGACACAGTACCATACCCATGCACAGTGTCATGCTGGCGTACAGCAGCGTCACATCAGCAGCTTGGTGCCTCCACTACATCCAATTTCAGCCAGGTGGCAGGTGCTATCCTAAAGGAGACCCACCCTAGGATGCTTGATCATTCTTCCACCTGCTTGCCCCCAGCGACTAGGTAGTTTACGAATCTGTTGCCAGCACATCGCGTATTTTATTTATACATTTTGCTTATGGGGTGTCAAGGAGATAAAAATCTTGTTTATAAGAACATCCTGTACAAACAGCAGCTCTCTCCTCGCGTCAAGGTCTGAAAGAGTTCCAAGTAAGTCATGCAGAGACCCTGGAATAAGCCTTACCAAAGTCACTAATAACCTTGAAAAGTGGAAAAGATCAAAACTTCATGTCTCAAGACTGCAAGTGGAATGAGTTACAGGAAGATTCAAAGATACAGTGCAAAGGTATTTTCATCACCTGATAAACTAGCTTAGTCTAATTTCATTTGCGTCTTGTTGCTAAAGGAGGACCAATCTAGATCTGTGAACACATCACAATGCTGATTCTGAGAACCTGCAGTCTACCATCAAATGCAGCGATCTGTGTAAACCTGAACTCTCCATGTTTCTATGCAGTCCCCAAGACTGGGAGTACTGATTGCTTAAGGATGACTGCTCCATCTGTTTGACTTGGGCAATATTTAGCTCTAAAAGCCCACTAAGGTAACAAGCCACATGCCTGATGATGGATAAAATATTTCGCCGGAGGGGGACGGGACACAAAGAAGGACTGAAAATGGCTTGAGGCTGGTTTCTCAACCCAAGCATGTCACGGCCATGTCACCACTTTCTCTGCCACTCAAGATGCCAATGATGTGTTCAAGCCTGAGCCCAGGGCAGAGGGTCAGTCAGGGGGTTTGAGCATCCCAGAGAATGCTCTCAGGCAGGGAGGTCTGATACCAGAGGAAGGTTCATACTAAGGTTTAGAGAGCACAAGAGAGTCTATAGGCCCCATTGATGCTCTCATACTAGTCAAGGTCAATAATATATCAGAGATCTGCCGGCTCTGCACGGCTCCACACAGCTGCATGCACAGGTGCCAGAGTATGTCGACATCCTCAGGGTGGAAAGATGCCTTGTCCTGCATATTGATACCTGGTATGTTTGGGGCAAGTGTGCAACCTACTATACCCATCTCCACCAAGGGGCAACAGGGCTGGGTGTTGTTCCATCAAGAGTCGAGCCTCTGGTACCACCCCCCCAGTCCAGTAACAGCGCTGCAGCTCACCACCCCGCCCGGTCCAGTTACAGTGCTGCAGCTTGCCACCCCCCAGTCCAGTAACAGCACTGCTGCTCACCTCCCACCCTCCAGTCCAGTAACAAACGCTGCAGATCACCACCCTGCCCCCTGGTCCAATGTAGCGCTACAATTCGCCACCACCCCCCCATTCCAGTAACGGCACTGCAGCTTGCCACCACCCCCCATCCCCAGCCCAGTAACCGCGTTGCTGCTAGTCATGCGGGAGACCTGCACTTGAGCCACTTGCCATGCTGAAGACCTGCGTTTGACCCCCTTACCATGCTGCAGACCCATATTTGAGGCCCAAGTCTGGGGCTGCTGCTTCAGGCAGACAGTATGTTGGAGAGGCATCACGTTGGCTACTGTCCTCCAAGATGGGGGATGAGCATCATGGACATGGAGCGCCATGTGGGAAGGTGCCCCCTCCCAACAGGGACAAATATAGGGTTGGGGGGGATGGAAACTGTAGCTCTCCAAGAGCTGGAGAAGAGGAAGTCAGAGATGTAGTGCCAAGGCAGAAATTAAGACACTGGCTGGCCAAAAAGACTGACACACCAAAGAGCTAGTAAAACCCCAAAAAACATGCTGGCCCGGCGGCATCGAGGGTTGAGGTGCTGGAAGCCACACCTCGCGCCACGTCGACGACCCGAGTTCAGGAACAAGCTCGTAGCAGGGAGACAGCAGGAGGAAGTTGGCGTCCGATGGACAGCTCTCCTCTCTGTGGGAAGGCCAGGGAGTGTCTGACATACCAGCGGCTTCAGTGGAGATCGGGGGCGTTGCAGTACAGACACAAGTAGCGTGGTTGACGTCGGCAGGGGTGCCATGCGTATGGCGGCAGGGGTGCCAAAGTGGGGGGGTGTAGGGACGTCAGGGGACCAGAAAAACAGAAACACCCAGCTCTGCGGGGTAGGCGATGGCACCTGATCCCCCATGCCCACTGCCAGATCCATCTCACCCGGCCCCTCCTATCCTCCACCCGGGCCCTCACCCACAGCCAGGGTCTGACTTTGAAGAGTGCCCAAAGAGGAGGGGCAGCCCCATCCCGGAGGGATTTAGCTGGTGGCACTGGCTGTGGGGGGGAGAGGGGGAGTTCAGGGTCGAGAGGATGCTCGAGAGAGGCTCCACAGGCCGCGACCAGAGCGAAAGAGAATGCATTAAAAAAAAAAAAAACACATTTCCTTCCTTGAAGTGCACTGTACTAGTTGGTTGCAAGTTTTCCAATAATGATGTCAATAAAACAGGTCCATACAACCCTCACCCCTAGGGCGCACCACAAAACAAGCTATCACAGGTTAGTGTGCGTTTCCTGGTCCAGTAGTTACGAGCAAAATAATGGTCTACCTTTATGCTGGGCTACTAGCAAGGCTAGGGACTCTACCAAGACAGGATCGATTCATGAAGGTGAAACACACATTGCAGAAATCAAGGATCAGTTACAGATTGAAGCACAGAGAGTGGCAAACGAAAAATGCATACATATGAATGGCACCCCCCCCCCCCAAAGAAATCACTGGCATCAAAAACTCATAATACCATTGTTCTGACATCAGAAAGTCCTACCACTACTGTTCAGATTATCAATGATATTTTGAGGTGGAATATTTGGAGTGTTCCCAAAAAAAAAAAAAAAAAAAAAAAAAACCAACAGTAACTAGGCATGTCATTCCATCTCAGGATTCAGGCTGCAAAAGTGAGGAAGAATTGGTGCTGCTGGGAAGGAGAGTGAAGTGTTAGCCATGGGATTTAAGGCATAAAATGAAGGTTTACTGGCCTCTGCAGATACTAAATAAACTAGGGGGATTAATACCAAAATTAAAAAAAAAAAAAAAAAAAAGTGCAAAAATATTTTTTAACATTTAAACAGACATGAAATTTTCTATGCCAATATTAAAAAAGTATATAGATGTGCTTTATAATTAAGGAAAAAGGATATTGATAACATTTAATTTAAAAAAAAAAGTTCTCATGATGTAAATGTGTATATCGATATAGCTAAAGAAAACAGCCTGTTTTTTAAACAATATAATTACAGTTACATAATAACGACATTTGTTTTTATTTATTATTTATTAAATTTTGTTAACCATGTAGGCCCACTGGGTCCCAGCGGTCTCTTTTTCAGGGGTGACTCGGGGTTAGTTACATAGAGCTAAGCAAGCACAATCAAGTAATACACAGGACATTCCATACAGAAGGGCTGCGACACTGTACAGTAACCAGTTATACAATCACAACAACAGTGGCAGCAGTTAGATTTAAGGCAGACGGAACAATAAAATACAAAAGCAAAACAGAATACGGCTAGAGGTACAAGGCTAACGGTACAGAGTACGTTGGGAATGACAGGTTTTCATTAGGGAGGGCAACTACCTACAGGTCAGGTGCACACGGTCTACAGTGGCAGTTAGGTTGCCCAAGTCCTGGCTATGGGGGCATGATTTAGCTAGCCTTCTGGACAGACACAGGAGCCGAGGTTCAGTAGGCGAGTATGTGTGGCCCCTTCTGGAAAAAAAAAAAATTAAAAATCGCTAGGCAGGGGGCTTGTTGGAGGTGACACCATTTCTTAATGGCTGGACTCCAAGCTTTCATTAAAAATAAAAATCACATTTCTGGACTGAATGGTTCCAGAGTTAGACCTTTCAAAAGATATTTTCTTTAAAATGAGAACTTTGGAACCATTAGGACTACAGACAATTTTTTTTTTTTTTTTTAATTAAAACTTGGGAGTTAAAGCTACAGGTAGCTATATTGTTATTATACAATGGCAAGAAAGAATCCTGGCTTCTGATTGGTCAGTTGGCTGTCACAGCAGGGATGTTATCCTGGCATAACCTCCCTGCTGATTATTTCGATGATATGGATGACCTCCATGCCGATGATCTTTTTCTCTTAAGAAACAAAAATGTTTACACACTAACAAAAACGTTCTTTAAAATTAATTTTTTATTATAAAACAACAAGCCATTGTATAATAGGAATAATGCCCTCCAGGGTGGGTGTTATGCTGGGATAACATCCCTTCTCGGGTGTTGAACGCCCTCGGCCAATGGCCTCGGGCCCAACCACCCGAGGTGGGATGTTATCCCAGCATAACTCCCACCCTGTCAGGCATTATTCCTTTAATATATCACTACAGTGACCGTGTATATCGTTATAAAAACATTAAATGGTTCACTGAATTTTTAAAGTCCTGTCATTTTTAATATATTACATCAACAAATATATGCATGTAGCAACAATGAAGTAAGTCTATTAATTGTTCACATCTTACAGCTTTCTAAATATAGGTTTAAGCATTATATCATTCAAGAACATTTTTGGAAACCATCGGAAGATACTAGTGGTTGTTCTGCCTAAGAATAAACACATTTTTTTCTAGTTTGTTTTCATTAGCTTAACTGGCTTCTTTAGACAAACCGTGTCCCAGACAGGACTGTGAACATGAACATGCCACTGGCTTCTTACTGGCTGGCCTGCTAGCGCAGCATTAGGGTTACCACCTGCTAAGCCGGCAACTCACGTTCATAAATGAGCTCAGACTGCTGAGAGAACCAGCCAGGGGAAGAAGGCCAAGCATCCCAGACAGCGCTTCTTCCTCCAGGGATAGAGAAGAGTCCTGCTGCCAACCCCAAAAGCAATCACGGAGAAGCTCCAGCTAAGTTTGAAGTCTGGATAGGTGTCAGGGATATCGCCGACAATATGGGCTTCATGATCTGCACCAGTACACCCAGCACCGTCCTGCGTTGTGGTATCCTTTTGGGGGGGAAATAGGGGGACAAAGATGGTAAATCCTGGGCTCATGGCCAGCATGACTGACTGAGACCCACCTGCAAGCCTGCATCCACGGACTCAGACAAGTCTCCCCTGTCAGCTAGCAGTTGAAGTTTCTGAGGGACTTGGGAAATCCAGATGATTGCCCCACTGTGGAAGGCAAACCACAGAAGCCCAACAGGAAGACAGTGATGGCAGAGTGATGGGGCTGATGCAATGGACGCAAAGTCCCGAGAGTAAAGAGGGTCCTTGGGACAAAGCAAAGAGATATAAAAAAAAAAAAAAAAGCACCACCACCACACAATACTGTGAAGTTCCATGGCTTACTGCACAGGCTCTTCAGGACCCCACTGCAGATGGGGCACAGGAGGTCCTCATCGACTTCGCCCTGAAAGCGGCCTACGTCATACCCCATCACTCATCACTGGTAAAGCCAACCCTAGAAGAGACAAAGGAAGAAATGACACCATCTCCCTTGGTGTTTGCAAAGGTGTGCATGCACACACACACACACACACACACACACACACACACACCAAGCTTAGCATTATGTGAAGTCTGACACAGATGATCTGGTGGCGCATCATACCAACTACAAAGATAATAATTTTCCCAAATATGTCAACTCTTTCGCTGGATTACTTTTCCAAGTTTGACAGACTGTAAAACAATCAGACGTAGCTGCTGCCTAGTGCTGCCAAGGAGATCACAACAGTCTAAAATCTGGGGTGAGCCCCACAGAACAAGTCATGGGTGCTGAACCGTGACCAGGTATTCACTAGAGACCAGCACTCAACTATGAACCTTAAACAACCTGTTGGATGTCATGGTGCCACAGGCTCTCAGATCTACTCCAGCCAGACGAAACTCCTCTCAGAAGACGGCGGATACACAACCTCAACAGAGCAAGGGGAAGGGGATGGTACCTATTAAGGTCAGGCAGAGCAGGCCTCCCACTGCCCTCTTGCTACTCTGTCAGCACACTACAGATGAGCCACAGCTGGTCAAGTGGCATTTCCACTTTCCATACCAAGGACCAGGTGGTGGGTCCCCATGCAGTTTCCCTTGGTCATGTACACTCAGTAATGATTTTCAGTCGCACGGGACCTCAAAGATGAAAGGGTAGTGTAGTGGAATTCACACTACTGTTGAGAAAAAAATCCTGTGTCCCATTTTGCATGGAGCACCCCCACCTGTTAATTTTGTTTTCCTCTTTTTCTCTGCTTCATTTTCAGGGAAAAAAAATAAATAAAAAAATCTGGGTTTATGCAAGGTGCTGGATTGACAGCACTGGAACCTGAAGTGCTCCGCTTATCCACTTGACCGATACAGCACAAGCAATCACAGTGCAAGCTTCCCCATGCTGCCCCACCAGGGCACCTCAGCCCGGTCCTGGGGGGCCCCACCATGTAGGTGATAAGAGTAGCGGAGACTCCATGCCCATTCAATCCTTGGCCTCTCTTGTGAGACTGCCAATAAGAGTGCCAATTAGTGTCCACTGGGAACTGGGCTGAGAACACCACAACTCATTTCACACAGGCCACTGAACAGCCCTCAGGTGATAACAGCTTTCGTCCACTACCAACCTGCACTGGATTTGAATCGGTGACCTTGAGATGAAAGGCTCCTTAACCCAATACCAATCCATTAAGTCATCCAAGTTGCCTCATCAATTAGAAATCTAAAAAACAGGAGACCTGGAGTACACACACACCCCCCCACCCACACAAAATGATGAGTACAACCTGTATTACTACATTTATAAAACTGTGCACAAATCCCAACGCAGTTCTTAAGAACGAGAATGGGCCTAGCTGTAGAAGAGTGAACAGTTTATGGATTCATTCGGTTCCCAGTACACAGTAACTTCCCAACTATCACCCTTTTGGGGGATTGTTTAACCAGGAAAGGCACACTAAGCTGGAGCTGGTTTCCAGGTGCAACCTGAGAACACAAGGAAGTTGAGTGACTTGCTCGGGTTACACAGTATGCAAGTAGGGGCTGATGGGATTAACACCCAGGTCTCCAGCTCACTGCCCTTAACCACTGCACTATACCGCCTCCTATACCCAGTCACGACCAAAGGCAGCCATGGAATGACCCCCTGCTCAACACGGACGGTGCTGGGGGCTCCCTCAGATATCAGGTTAGACTCCTTCTCCCCCCTCCTTGCTCCTGTTTCCTCATACACTTGCTATAATGTTCAGCCACCTACTCATGATCTACTTGCTCACTGCACACTTTCTGTGGTCTGTGTGTGTAGACTTTGCACTTTTTTCCTTTTTTTTTTTATAACGCTGTTGTGTCTATGCTACGTATCAAAGCCTCTGCTCCCCTTCCCCCTAGGTCGCACATGGAAACAAGCCTCAGCTCAGTGTGCCTTTCCCAGTCACCAATTTTCATATAAACAAATAAAGGACCTGCCGTAGCACCTCATTAGCCAACTCCTCTTCTGCCTCCTGAAGCAGCAGTTACAACAGGCGGCGCCTGGATGTCTTGGGCAATTATTCAGCCTCACGCTATTCAGGTTATGAGGCCCTTGCCCCAGCATGAGAGAAAAGCCAGACTTGTACCCTTCTCACATTGACAGGGTCCACTCTGCAGGTCACTGCCTCTCACTTTTAGCCCCCTCACGAGCCACTATTTCACTGGTAGCCACCCTGCGGGGGCGGATGTCTCAGCAGGAGGTAAGACTACTTGATAGATTTTTAGTTTGAACAGAAAGGTTCTTTAAAATGTTTCCCCTGAATCAGTTTATTTATTTATTTCGTTTCTGTTGACCAGGTAAGTAAATTAAACAAGTCCTGCCTATTTTCAGGCACGACCTGGGGGAAGGGGATACAGATGAATGCCAACTGACCCTGAACTGTTGGTGGTATTTTTAGTGAACGAGAGGAAATTTGGCCAGGAAATTCCCCTGCTCTTTTCGATAAGTGCCATGGGATCTTTAACATCCACCTGAACTACCACCAATCCAGGCAGATGGGACCTCGGTTTAACGTCTCATCCGAAAGACGGCACCTCAGAAGTGCAGCACCCCTCTCATGCTGCACTACAGTGTCAGTACTGGGATATTAACCCAAGTGCCAGATGTGGGAACTGAACCCACAGCCCTCTGATCTCCCGGCCTCCGAGGCGAGTGTGCTACCTACTGAGCCACTGACAACATTGGCTACATTGTTATTAGACAAGGCTCTGCCTGCTCCCTGACCCAACCCAACCCAAGCTCAAAAAAACAAAACAAAACAAACAACAAAAACATGCTGGGAACTAAATGTTTTCTGCTGTTTCAACTAAAGGAAGGGGAGGGAAAAACGACACACCCCATTTGTTATAACTTCACACGAAATGACAAATCCACCTTACAGTCCCAGAACATGCCACAGTTCTCAAGAAACCTTGCCTTTAGGTAAACCTACTTCTTTGGGTCGCAAAGCTCCTGGAGACCACACAGCTGTTTTTACTTTTAAGTCTCACTGCAGAACAATACTTTTAACTCCATGTCTGCACAAATACTGTCTCAGGCTCACCCACCCTTACACACTGGGTGCTGGTGGAACTATGCATTCATTTCACAGCCATTGGACCAGAAACTAATAAAAGTGATCTTGGATCTGTCAACTCTTCTTGAAAATCAAAACCTGTCGGTCTCCTGATGCTGCGGTACTTTTACCATCTGCAACGCCCATGACCTGGGTTCAGAAGCAAACTCAGCATGTTGGAGGCCCAGCCAGGGGGAGAAGAAGCCAGTCTGCATAGGAAAGCTCTCCTCCGGATGGGAGGGTGGGGGGCTGAGCCCGGCACTTGCCTAGCCTCTAGTGGAAGTTGGGGGAAGCCAGCCCAAGCTAACATGTGGGTCATGGTTGGCAGCAGACGTCAACACGTATCATGCATGGCTAGGTCCTACATCACTACATGTCACACCTCCCAAGGACAAGTAAGGGGGCGGGGTGGACAAAAAGCCTGTGTCAGAATGGCACCGAGCACCCGCAGGCCTCGTACTCTACTAGCTGGGCATGCTAGCTGGAAATGAATACGTTCCAGTGGACGTATGGGTGACAAGACTTGGTGCTCACCAGACAGGGGACATACCAGAGGAGAATAAAGAAAAGAGAAAATCAAACCCTAGGTTTGTTATTTTATGCTTAAACAATCTAACCAGCTAACTGGACATCACCCAAGTTCTGTAGAGTTCAGCAAACAGGCTTCTCAGATCTAGCAGAATGTAACAGGCTACCATCTCCCTTCGATAACCCCCCAATTTTCTAAATACTGCTTACCGAAACAGTTCAGAGATTCATGTAGATGCCCTCCCCCTTGGAACCCCCCCACACTTATCGTGCTCCCCCCGACAGTAACCTATTTATGCAGAATACTAACAAGCTTCACATACAAAGCAGCAACCCTCAAAACATATGGCTCTCATTACTCCCTCTGTATATGCAGCTGTGCTCTGCTATTGCCATGAGTTTTACAATACCATACAAGAAACTTGCGCGCATGTGTGTGTGTCTCCCTGTTGGAACTAGCACTTGTGTACCATACTGTACTGCACAATGAACTCAGAACTTTTTGTTCCCTGCTGTACCAAAGGACCCCCCCCAGTATCTCATTTGTCCCTCCCTACTCAGACTGGTCTGCATTATACAGGAATCAGCACCTTTTCAGCAGTGCCTACCTTAAAGTAACATATCGTTGGTTTTGTTTCGCGGAAGACACTCTCAAGTCTCAAACGTCTTCTCTTCGGTCAAAATACCTCCCCCGTGTCCTGTAAACAAAAGTAGGGACTCCATCGGGTCACAGTATAGACACATGCATTCCTCAACAGAAATGGACATTCTACAGAGTACAGGGAGCATGTCCACCCATAAGATACAGGGGTATCTTGTTTTCAGGAAGTTTCTAAGGAGAGCAGTAGCAGACAGCAATTGGGGCGATATCACCATGCAGAGGACTGTTCCAAAGGCCCAGCGGTTGCACACTGTGCAGTCGTTCAGGCGAGCGGGTTCAGGAGCAGACTCAGGGGGCCATGCTGGGCTGTGATAGTGGGCTGCAGAAGCTGTGCTCTAACCAGTGAGGGCTAACAGTGGCTTCCGGCGCCACAGCAACATCCGTGGGGTGGAGCAGCCAGGAAGCTTGCTCCCACCCCCCGCACCCCCACAGTGCATTCTGACCACGTGGTGCTGAACAGCTAAGGCTTGTGCCACAGGGTGGAGGGACAGAAACAAGATGGGACAAATCTGTTTGAGAGCTGCTGGTTGGTTTGGCCACTAGCTTTTAAAATCAGGTAGCCAAATATTTTCTCTTTTTAACATATTAAAAAGCCAGCAGAATAGGAAAAATGGTCTGTCTTGTCTACTCAAAAGCCAGCAACCTAGTGGTTGCTCTCCTTACCACCCCCCCAACTCCCAAGAGGGCTTTCTTTAGTTTCAGTTTCCCCTTGTACCTGTCCTACCCTTTCTTGAATCCCTCCACTGTGCCCTCCTCCACCAGCCTCCCAGGCAGCACATTCCACCACCATCTCAGTGAAAAAATGCCTTCTACGCTCCCCCCGTAGTTCCCCCCCTCCAGCTTCCACTAATGGCCCCTGGTTGTTCCCCCCTTCTTTAGCCTTAAAAGCTCCTTGATTCCACTCCTGGTTATTCCTTTTACATACTTGAAAACCTAAAATCTAATAAAACATGCTGTCCCCTGTCACCCGCCAGAATAGTGGCACTGCTACTGCCTGTGGCACAGACAACCTGGGTTCGGGAGCAAACTTTGGGCACAGGGTTAGCCGAGGAGAGGAGGACGGAGCTGGCATCCACAGGACTGCTCCCCTCTGGGGAAGGGGAGCTGCAGCACTTGGCACTAACCTGACTCCTACCACAGGATAGGGTCAGGGCAGCCACAGACTGCATGCAAGGGAGTGGAGGAGTGGCAGCCGGCAACATCCTATGAACAGGTGCACATGCAGGGTCACATGGATGGCACTGCATGCCCGTGTATCCCGGGGTGAAAAATGGAGGTTGAAAATCGATCCGAGGCACAGCAGGATGGCAGTCCAACCCCTCACAGGCTACATGGCCATCTCCCAAAATCAGATCCGTTGACAGCAGCAGGGAAGCCAGTGACCCCACCACAGGGGGCAAGGCGTGGAGGTAGACAGAGATTGGACGGGGCCCTGTGATGCCAGGTGACTGTGCTGGGGCGGGGAGTAAGATGGTAGCCTGCACCAGTCAAGGAGGAGAAAGAAATCAACAAAATATGCCATCCTCTGCCCTCAGTTTCACAGCTGGTCTTACAGTTTCAGAATTTTTTTTTTTTTTGTACTTTCTACTTTTCCCTCCTCTCTCCCTCAACTCCAGTCTCCGCGGGAGTACTAAGGAGTCATCCCACTACGGTTCACTCCTACCTGGTCAATCCTCCGTCGCCCATGTAGGTTCAGTTTGCCCCACAGGCGGGGGCGGGGTAGGCTCCAACACCCCGGAATTTCCCAGGCGGCGGTCGGGATGATGCCAGGAGGGCGGCCGGAAATTGTGGGCAAGCCCCGGTTCTCAGTCTCCGCCAGAGCTGAAGGGGTTTCCCCCCTTTTTCCCCTGGGAGTGGCCAGTGCCCTAAAGTCAAGGCCTCACCAACATCTGCCACTCCCCGCCACTTCGCTATGCTTCTCTGGTGCTTGCTGTATCTCCGGCTTCCACCAGAGGTCAGCCAAGCGCCGGATAGGGACCCCTGTCCCTCCCAGGACAGGAGAGTTGTCCTCTGGACGCTCGATCCTCTCCCTCCCCTGCCGACCCCCAGCAACCCGGGCTCGTACCCGAACCCGGGTCGCCGGCGTGGTGCAAGGTGTGTCATCCAGAGCCTCAACCCTCAGCGCCACCATGCCGGCCCAGAACTTGGTTTTAATTAGTCAAACACATCCTACTCCTGTCAAATATGTCAGAGAACTATGCCAAGGTCAGTGTGGTGCCTTGGTTAGAGAACAAACAGACTTGCAAAACCAACAGACCCACATTCAAATCCCACCATAGCCACTTATTTACTGTGTGAACCTGACCAAGTCACTTCACCTGTCAGTGCTTCAGAACACCCAGCTGTCATAAATAAACACACACACACACACACACGCATAGGAAAACCCAGGACCCCACTGAAAAATGAAATATTCTAGCCAACCCGGTGGCGCTGAGGGTTGAGGTGCTAGACGCTACACCTTGCGCTTCGCCAGCGACCCGGGTTCGGAAACGGACCCGGGTAGCTGGGGGCTGGCAGGGGAGGGAGGATCCCCAGGATGCACCAGCATCCAACATTCCTGTAGCGAGTCGGTGACACCGGTCCTTGAAGGTATGGGTGGCTCCAATACTAGGGGTCGGGGGCGTCGTGCGGCACATGAGAGGCCAGACGTGACGCGGCACGCCACCTCTCGAGACTGAGCCTCACACCGGCATCCCCAGGGGATGGGAGAGGGGGACAAAAACAGAAACAAGGGAAAAAAAAAAAAATCACCCTGGCAGTCCTGGATGACGACCTCTCTGCTCGCCTCAGACCACCAACACCAGACAGACCCCACTGTGCAGAGAAGGGGAGGAGGCACTCTAGGGGCAGATCATGAGTCCGGGATCTGGCAGCGAACAAAGAGGCCTGAAGGAGAGGATCAAGAGGGTAGGAAAAAAGAAAAAGTATTTAAAAAAAAAAAAAAAGATTCTATTATTTCAGCTGGGCTGTCCTGGGTAGACTGCGTGGGAGGAGACCAGATTAAAATGGTACTTCAATTCCTTGGTTTGAAGGGGGAATTGTGTGTGTGGGTGGATGACAGAGACCATCTCTAGCTGACAACCCTTTTGTGCAGAATTAATATTCACTGCTTTACTGCACAATTGATGTTCCATTCAGTAGTGAGGCTTACTTCCGCTTTGTTTAGCATTCATGAAAAAGCGAGGGGAGAGAAAAAACAAAAAAAAAAAACGAACAAGACAGGAAAGAGATCTCAATCAGTTAACCCTCCTTTCTAGCCCAATACCAAAAAACACAACACTAACACAGAGGACAGAGTCATTGTCTTGTGCTAATCCAACTGCCATGCACAAACCTAGTAAAAAAAGACATCTCAACCACTAAACCGCACAAAAAGGAAGACTGAGCAGATTATATTTTTCTTCTTTTTAAAAGGAAAGCTGTCATAATATTCAACTTCAATTAAGCTTTCTGCAAGTGAAACACTTTTCACATATTGGAACTAACCGTTTTTTAATGTTGTAAAGTCGGGGTTCTGCAAAATGTCGGAGCTGCTAATTCCATTTCATGGTAAAATGGGGTGTTGCACAGCTCACTTCAACACATGTGTATTGAGGCAAGCAGTGTGGCACCGCACTTTCCTACAAAATGGAACCATGCAGCTTCTGACATTTTCCAGAACCTCGGACTTTACAACATTGAAAACAGCAAGTTACAAAATGTGAAACAGTGTTTCACTTGTGAAAAGTTTAAAACTGGAGGGGGGCTGAGATTAAGAGCAGCTTTCCTTAAATGGATTATACACTTCATGCCCGTTTAAGACCCCACCTCATCCCCCCATGAGGCTCTCACTGCTAAAGGCCCCCTCCCTTCCCCCTCTCTCCCAGTCCCCGCTGTCATCGCTGTACAGCAGCACATATAGAACAGTATATGGCTGACCTGACACAAGGCTGTGATGACATCACAGGACCTCAAGAGTGAAGCCTTGATGGAAACGCAGCCTGTGCATGGTTACCCATATACTGTTTCATATAAGATACGGTTGGTAAGACTGTCAAGATTTCTAGCAGAGCAGGCGACTGTGGCTGTGCTGTGACTCAGTGCGCACTTTCACTACCGCTGTGACGCTGTCTCCCCTCCCCCCCCCAAACTGTCTTAACTGGAACTAAGTGACAGAACTGAGGAAAAAAGGCACAATTACATTTTTAAAGGAAATTTCCAATATAAGGTATTGGGCTTCATAGCCCAATACCCTTATGCTAGTGTGACCTTATTAATGCAAGTATTTTAATTTAAAAAGCGACTCAGTTTACTATGGAAGAGATTGTAATTGGTGGCAAACCCACGGCAGGCCAATCCCTTCCAGCTTCCTGGTGCCTCCACTCTGCCCCCACACTCTGAGATTTTGTGACGTGTGAGCAGGGAGAGCGCGGGAGCGAACCCCATACAAGTCAATGGGGATTTTCTAAAATGCCCTCTTTTAGTAACTTTATGCACTTGTAGAAGAAAGTTAAAGCAACTGCTCAACTAATAGGGTCCACAAGACCATCAAAGAACATCCCAGGTAAGAAGGCTTTCCTTAAACCCCCAGCCCACTGGACTCACCCTCAAAGCAAGTACAAAATAGTGCTTTATAAATCTAAAATGAGTTAGCTTGAGGTTTAAAAGAACCCCCGACTATCTATACTGTGCTCTCGGGTAGAATGACAGAATATAGTGGAAAAAATGGCTGCATGTTGAGAGGGCGCCCACCACCACCACTCTGGGCTTGTGTCCTCTTGCACCTCCAGGAAGGTGCCGAGAA
Organism: Neoceratodus forsteri; assembly: GCA_016271365.2. NCBI lineage: Eukaryota > Metazoa > Chordata > Ceratodontiformes > Ceratodontidae > Neoceratodus > Neoceratodus forsteri. The sequence goes on from JADMNL010000036.1 coordinate 14,813,135, forward strand.
GGCCTCTGCCATGGAAACCAGAAATGGAGGGGTATCACTACTGGGAAGCAGAAGACAAGACCATACGCTGTGGGACAAACAGGAGGCCCATCACATTGGGTAAGGGCAGCCTGGAGTCCGAGATGGTCTGGAAGAGGTACAGCTTACAGGTCAGGTAGGTGGCACCGCATCAGTAAAAAAATCAGTCTCAGCAGGCGACCGTGATAGCAAGAAGAGTCAGATCACAATGAAAAAACAGCACTGTTGGGATCTGGTTATGGCAGCATATAGGAGGAAAAGGAAGTGGCCAGTAGATGCGCCAGGATCATGCCTGCAGTAACGGAACTCTGCCAGCATCTGCTGGGCCACTAGTGATTATGGTAAAGGGAAGGGTCCCAGCATGTGCTGCGACAGCAGAGTCTGTGGTAGGTAGTCTCGTGCCTGATTTCCTGCCTCCAGAGGAGCATGAGAAGGAGATCCCACTGGTCCTAAAGCCCTGCAACCAGCACAAGGAGATAAAACAGAACTCTGCCAGCTGCTAGGACACGAGTGTGTGTGTGTCTGTGTGAGTGTGAGAGAGTGTGTGTGTATGGTAAATGGAAGTGTCCCAGCATCTGAAAACTACAAGCGAATCTGCCAGGACAGCGGTCACAGTTTTTGTTTATAGAGCACTACCAGACTGAGCAACCTGCCTTCCGGTGTCAAATCAATGAGTCAGCACGCCTTCCAGGAACTCCATGACAAGCAAATTCCTTGCAAACCACAGCTGCCCATACATATTTTCTAGCACACTACAAGCCTCCCAGACTGCTGTATACTTCCCTAATGTCCTGTGTGCACTTCTGTACCGTGAACCATGTCAAAATCTAGGCCACAGTGCAGTTCTGCTTCTGAACGTCCCTTAACCTGCCATCTACAACTAACGGATCTGTACGGTGTCTAATCTAATGTATAGTATGGTGCATGCTGCAGCCCCTACAAAACAGGTAATATTTTATCTTCCAGTGCTTTCGCAGGCAGCGAAAGCAAGGACGATTTGGTACTGCTGGGGTGGTGGAAATGTTTACAGCACAATTAAGATCATAAGATGAATAAACATAAACCAACACAGGTAATGTGTAGCAGTACCAACATTCAGAAAAAAAATGACAATTTGTTTTTAACTGTCATGTTATTTTCTGTATCAGTACAACACACAGTAATTAATACAATCTGTACAAAAAAATATTGGCATTATGTATTTGGAGTTTTTTTTGGCTGTCATAACTAAAAATCCTGTATCAATAATACACTGAAAAAGCAGGTTCAAATAACTTTACATCTTTACTCACATGTGGAACCTTGGTAAAACAGCACCTGTGCTTAAAGGTATTTCTCTAAATTAAAATAAATAGTATTGACACACCCACAGTAGTTTCAACACATAAAAATAATATTGTTCAAGGTAATTCTTAAATGGCTGGGCTTCAAGCTTTCACTAACAGAAAATATTAAGTTTCTAGCCTCAACAGTTCTAAAGTTAGACATTTCAAAAGACAATGTCTTTAAAATATGATAACTTTGGAACTGTTAGGGCTTGAAACTTAAATTGTATTTTTAAATGACAGTTTGGAGTCCACCAAGTAGATAAATCAGTAAGATATCACTACAATGCCCATCAATCAATGTAAAAATAAAATATTTCATATCATATAAAAAAAAAAAAAAAAAAAAACACACAGCCGGCCCAGGGTTGCATGGCGGCGCGGGTTGCCCTTACCTCGCACCACCAGTGATCCATGTTCGGGGGCGAGCACAGGCCACTGGGGGTTTGCAGGGAAAGGATCGGCGTCGAGGACTGCTCTCCTTCTCGGGGTGGGGTGGGGTGGGGGACGTCAGTGGTCGGGACCATGACTGGCCCCTAGTGGAGGCTGGGGGCAGCGCGCCAACGCTGCAGAAAGAGGGGCGGAGATGGGGCAGGCGCCTGGAGGGAGAGCGTGTGGACACTTGCACGCTCCCTCCTTCGGCATCATTGCACACCTCATCTCCAGGGGGATCAAAAAAAGTGGAAAATGGCTCCGGCTGGGCAGCATGAGCTTCCCACCTCTGTGGCCCAACCCTGAAGGGCACCTCCTCATCCAGATCAGTCTCGGTGACTAGAGCTGCGGGGGGAGGGGGGCTCCTCACCATCCCACCACAGGGGGTAAGCCATGGGGGAATTGAGGTGGTGGCCTGATGTCGGGTGTGTGGGCCGGATGTCCAGGCCGACCGCAGCCAAGGGAGAAAGAATAAGCTAAAAAACACCTACAGAAAACACACACACACACACACACACACACACACACACACACACGCGCCACACTGGTGAGCTGGGCTCAGAAGGATTGAGCATGGACAGCTCTCCTCCCTTGTGTGTGGTGGGGCTGAGAGAACCATCCACTAGCGACTGCCACATAGAGGTTCAAGGTGGCAACACAGGCGGGATGTCAGGAAGGCGTCTCACCTGTTTACGACACCCAGGTTGTATTTTACACTAGCGTGGAGCTTGCATAAAGTGTCACTTCATGTGCGTGACCCGGACACCCCCGACTACTGCCGATGAAGGCCCAGTTCCCTGCAGACCCCACACGGCAACTGGCCTCTCCAGAGCAGTCAGGCAGAGGATGGATGGCAGGCATGGGTGAGTGCAAAAGAAGCCAGCTGATGGGGCCAGTTGGGCAGCTACAGGAGATGAAACAGTAACTGAGAAAAAAGAAATAAAATGGGTCACTATGTCCTGTCTTTTTTTTTTGGTATTTGTTTATACGCCACCCTCAGTCAGTCTCTTCTTCGAACCACCAAAGCTTAACCCCACCTGGCTACCTCTTCTTACCCTCTGCAAGCCTAGATAGCCACCATACCCTCTGGTAACCCGACGTATCCAGTGATCGGGCGGGTCCTCTCCCTATGGAGAAAAGGGGCCTTATAGCCTACCTTACTGGCCCAGAGTGTGACTGGGCTGGTCCCGGCTGATCGGGGGCTCCGTGGTGAGGGGTCCGGGCAGCCGTCATCCAACTGGCTGTGGAACTCCCCCCCCAGTATTCCACCTCTCCCTGCTACGTTCCTGGCCTATAGCAGGCGGTGTCCTTGAGCGGGAGGGCGTGCCAGGGGCATGTTGAGGTCCACATCCCCACATGCATTCCTCCTTGTGTACTCTCTCCCTGCTGGCCTCCGCTCCTGGCACCCGGGCTCAGGTTGCGCAGCTGGGTCGCCAGCGTGCCAAATGAACCTCCTTCGCTCGGCGCCACGAAGCCGGCCAAGTCCTGTCATTTTTACCAACATATTATATTGACATATAAACATGTAGTAAACAAGGAAAACTGTATTGTTAGGATCTATACATTGATCAGTCTCCAAGCTTTCATTTAAGTTTCTATGATTAACAGTTCAAATGTTACAGCTTACAAAATGTAATTTCAAGAATCATAAAGTACAAAGATTTTTGGAAATGGTTGGAAGATTCTTTTCTAGGTTATTTAAAGCAAATGGTATGATGCAGCCATGAGACAGCATCTTGTTTTCATGGGAGTCCTCCGATATAGCAGTGTACAAATACAGCTCAGTTTGCCAAGCAATATAAAAGGGTACACTGTTCAATAAAAATATGAATGTTTCTGGATTAGAAATTAAGATCATTCTGGCGTCAGACCACTGGGTTACTTTTGAGTTTTACTGCTACCAGACCACACTGTAAACGCAATGCTGCATCCAAGGGGGCTTTATTGCAAGAAAGAAAACTTAATAAAAATGATGGGCTGGTGATATATCTGATCAGTTTCTTTTTTAGAGAAGTAACTCCATGGGGCTACTGAATGCCCCACCTAGGAATGGACTTGTAAGCTATTTGTTTTCATTATATTACCAAAAAACGATCAAACTTTGAGCTATGAAAAAAAAAAAAACAGGACTAAAAAGGTAATGCACAAATGGCAGACTATTAAAGGTATTCCAATCTCTTAAAGCAAGGCCTGGAAATCAATGTTAGTTTTTTTTTTTTAAGTTGTTGAATTTGTTGACTGAAGAGGCCTCCTGAGACTAGAAGTCCTTTTAACAGGGGCGACCCAGAGAAGGGGGGTGGGGGGGGGGATACAGATGGCAACCAACTGAAATTGAACTACATCAAGCTGTACGTGGTATTTTAGTGAATGGGGGAAATTTTACCAGGACACCGGGGAAATTCCTGTACTCTTTTCGAGAAGTGCCATGGGATCTTTAACATCCACCTGAGCCACCACCAGACAAGCAGACAGGACTTCGGTTTAATGTCTCATCCTAAAGACAGCACCTCAGGAGTGCAGCGTCTGCTTCAAGAAGCACTACAGTGGCAGTATTGGGATGTACCCTAAGTGCCTGATGTGAGGCAAGAACCCACAACTCCCCCCCTCGAACTTTATGTTTATTGATATGAATAGGCATACAGTTACAGTCGCTAATTTTAGATGGTACACACATACATTTTATAACCAAGAGGGCGCCACTCCTCATGATACTCTCTAATTTTCCATCCAAAATTAAAAGATACGTCATAAGGGGATTACAATTACACACAATCCTATGTAAACATTCCTCAAAAGCTGTGGGATGAGCCAAGTTGCATGGTTTTAAACAGAACTGTCCATGTCAGAATTCCAGTCTTTATTCTTCTTTCCTCAAGGGAACAGAAGATCTCCATCATGCTTACGCAACAGATAAGGGCACAATAAAGTGCCAAATCGAAACAACAGAGTCTACAACATCTCTCTGAAACGTTAGTGTAACTTAATACAGGAGCAGCTAGTACACTCCAACTTCGGAAACAGTAGGTGTTCGTGTGAGCTTAACAGTGAAACAGCCTGGCCAAATAAATGTAAACAGTTCTGTACTATATACAGTTCAGCAACATTTAATTTACTAGGTGCTCTAAAGAGTAAACTACTGTTAGTAAGCAGCATAACAACTAAGTAACCTTTATATAGGAGACAATAGTCCCCAGAAAGTTCCAATAAAGTAAATATCTGGAACATACTGGCAAAGGCACCACATTGCACGACCAGTTTACCAAACTAGACCCCTATTTGTAACCCCAAATAAAGAAAACCTGGGTATCAGTCCAAACAGATTATGGCTTCAGGGGTCTTCGTTCGACGAGGAATCATCCTCTTTACTTTCTCTGGGCTTGCTTGTATTCTTCTGGTACCACCCGAGTGTGTTGTTTGGGTCAGAGAAAGGGAAAGTTTTTCAACAATGTGCAATCCTTAATCTCGCAAGGAAGACCATGCCGTGTGGTATCCTGGACTCTCTGAGCATCGTCTGAGCCACGTCGAATTTTTTCCACTTTTGTCGGGTGGTGTACCCAATGTCTGGAAACAACAAAAGTTGACTGACCTTCAAATAACAGCACTCGTTTTACGTCTAGCCGTAGCCAGTAGAAAGTCTCTGGATCCCACACCATCTGTAACCACTACCATCGTACATGGGGCTTCTGGATTGTCTGTGCACCCCCTTGGTGTAACCCTGTAAGCTTTCTGGACACGTTGCACCGTGTGGGTCACCTCATCTCCTAACTGCTGCACCACCCAATCTTGCACAAATAATAGCAGGTGGCTTCCCTCAGCTCGTTCCAGCAGACACAAAAGACGTAAACTGGCAGCTCGAGCCTGGTTTTCCTGGCTCTCCAATCTAGAATTTAAGTGACCATTTTCTTTTATAATAGCCGAGACTGCCCCCATCACCGCATCCGCTCTCTTTGTAGCCTCTGATGTAGCCAGGGTGACAGATTCCATGTTCGTCTAGATTCGTTTTGTCAAATTTATCAGCCAGTCCAGCAACCGTTGTAATAAGTCGATTAATTTCTATTCCGAGAGACTGCAGAGTTTCTGTGCCTTCGTCAGCTCCCTCTTGTTCGTGTCCTTGTGCCGTCCGCATGGTCGGGGCTCCAGAAGGAACTTTAGATTTTGCCCCTACTCCTGTCAGCTTATCTTTTTTCGAGTTGCCCATTGTGATGGGGGAGGGAGGGCGTTAAGACACACCTCTGTGTAAGTTGTAGAAGTTCTGTTCCGGATAAATCGAGTTTTAAAAGTTAAAATATTCTGAAAGATATACAGAGCTCCATCAAAATGCAACCGCCATACCCGGGCTCCACCGCACACCCCTCCCCCCTCCCAACTTTTGATCTGCTGGCCTCAAGGCAAATGTGCAGCCAGCCGAGCCAGCAACACTGCAGTTTTTGCATTGGCTGACAGAGAAGCACCTCTCTCCAGCCACTGGAGGCCTTGCCAACATCACCTTCTGCAATGGTTGGAGGGTGACCCATTCCAGGCCCAGCTACAGCAGAAACAGCGGAGGCAGGGCACCTCCCACTGTGACCAAGGATGCACTACCACCAGCAGAACTTCTCAATCACAGCTTCCAGGTGCCGTATCCTGGGCTCGCACCCAGACCCCTGCCGCCCATATGGTAGCACAGCACTGCGTAGGCCATCAGGTAGCCACAAGGATGATCACTTTACTATAATATTCCTTTGTATCCACACCAATGTTTTTAATGTTAGTTCTTTTCCACAGTTTTAAAAGCATGAAGTTTTGGGAGAAAAAAAAAAAAAAAAAAAAAAAAAAACACATCATGCTGGCAGACAGCTACTAAAACTGTAAGTTTTCCTCTGCACTGTTCAATAAGAATTTGCTATCAGGAGATAAAAATCAAAACAAGTTTAGAAAAAAGTCAACATGTTAGCCGTGTCCTTGCCAGTTAGTTCCTGCCCCAAGATTCTTTGGATATTTTCTGGCACAGTTTACAACTAAAGACAACGAGTACAGCACGGGTTGCAAAGATCTGTTACTGTGCTATATACAGTGAACGTGGTTTCTTCTAGACACCATCGTTGCACTTAATTGCAAGCATTAATGAAGTAAGAGGGCCGGCCCACCGGTAGCACTACCGCTTGTGACGCCAGCGACCTGGGTTCAGGAACAAGCCAGGGAAGCTGGAGGGCTACCCGAGCGCCCAATAGGCAGCTCGCTTCCCCCCGGGGGGGGGGGGTCGGTATGGCAGCTCGAAGACGTATGTAGGTGGGAAGTAAGGTAGGATGTAGGCGTATGTGCCTTGATATCACGGCGCAACCACGTCTCCGGGGCCATGGGGGGGGGAAGAAAAAACAAAACAGCAAGACAGACAGAAGAGGCGCTCCACCCGGGAGGCTCGTGAAACAAGGACATGGGATTCCCTCTACCCCAACTGGGGGGATAGCCAAAGGCTACATGGAGGCACCTGACCAGTGGATCATGGGGTCAAGGGGAATAACGAAGCATAAAAAAAAAAAAGGATTCCAAAATGGGTCCCTCTCCTGAGCTGCTTAGTGGCCAAGATGAGCAACTGGGACAATCTGCCAGCAACATTTTTTTTCCCCCTTCCCCAATCTATTATTTCTGGTCCTGGGCTGCTAGACAGTCCACATCTGACTCGCCCACCGCCCAGTCACCCATCATCCCTAGATACCTGCACCAACCTCCAAGCTCTCCTCTGGTTTGCCTCCCGGCAGAGATCCCCCCAAGCACACCTCTCCCCAGAGGATGGGAGCAGGATCCAGTCCCGAGGTGGATGCAGGACCTGCGAGGGGCCAGTCGCCATTCTGCTTCTGCAGCTCCCCCCAACCATTTTCTCCTGCCTGCCAACGTGCGATCATGCAGTGCGAACAAGTACAGCAGTGCCCACTAAGCACAGGCATCTGCAGCCGTCCTCAACCCTTCAGGCAACTTCTGCATGTGCTGCTGCCCAGCATCTACGGACCAGCAGACAAGCAGCGGGGGATGGGGACCAGCCCCAAAGGAGGAGAGCTGTCCAGTGGAGTACTCATCACCAGCCAGGTCCCTGCAACCAGAGTCCGTTCCTGACCCAAGGCTGCCGGAGCAGGGAGCAGACGCCTTGTCACTGTACTGCATGGCTGTCCCAGTGCCCCATTTTCTATGTCATGTTTACATTCTGCTGGCTCACAGATGGCTGCGCTGCATGGCAGGATGATGTCAAGTTGTCCCCGGATCCCACAATGTGTAAGCAACTAGAGAATGGCCCTGTCATTTTATTTCAGGGTACCTGAAAGTCAACACTGTCTGTACTGAGGAAGTCCAAGCAGTCCGTATGCTTCAGCAAACCTTAAGATGCAGTCAAGGTCCCCAACACGCACACACCGTCCCCCCCCCCCCGTTACTATCAGGTCCCCCACAGCTGCATTCGTCCTTCCTCCAAATGAGAAAACAGCTACCTTTCCAGACAGTGGTACTTTCACTCACCGATTGGTGGGTAGCAGCTTACAGATGTCGGAGCACTTTGCCTCCCCAGTCTCCTGGGAACCAAGCACCTGCCCCAAGAAGTTCAGACGCCATGCAAGAACATTGGTCTCCGCGTCACAGCAGCCTAATATGCTATCGCTAAGCCTGCAGGCCAGCATCCAGCATACACACACACACTTTACCATCCTTCATAAAAACAGGCAGGACTGTAAACAGATTCCTGTGAGCACATTACAGCTGACATCAGCAAGGCTTCACATGCCAAAACATTTCCTACACAATTGGAATTTCAGGAAATTATGCTGTTTATTATCAAAGACATCTGCATGAAACTGGACTCTGTGCCCTTTATGCTTAATCTGTCCCTGCTGCATTTCCTGATCTGAAGTCGTAATACTCTGCTTGAAGATAGTTTCTAGAAACATAGAATTTGACGGCAGATAAGGACCGCTTGGCCCACCCAGTCTGCCCATTTCCCTACCTACTGGATAAGCTGCAGATCCTAGTTAACCAGCAGCCTACTTCTTCCTTCCCCCACTCCCCAGAATTGCCTTATGACTATCCCATGCATGCTTGAATTCCCCCACTGATTTTGACTCCACAACCTCCTCCGGAAGGCCGTTCCATGCATCCACAACCCTCTCTGTGAAAAAATACTTCTTTAAATTACCTCTGAGCCGCCCCTCTATCTTCAAATTGTGCCCTCTTGTTCTTCCACACCTCTTTTTTTGAAAGATGCTACCCTCTTGGACTTTGTTGATTCCCTTGAGGTACTTGAAAGTTTCTATCATGTCCCCCCCTTTCCTCGAGGCTATACATATTAAGCTCCTTAAGTCTCTCTTCATACGACTTCCAGTGCAGACCCTGCACCATTTTAGTTGCCCTCCTCTGGACAGCTTCCATCCTGTCTATGTCTTTGCAGAGATTGGGTCTCCAGAACTGCACACAGTACTCCAGATGGGGTCTCACCAGCTGTCTGTACAGAGGGATAATAACTTCCTGTTTTCTACTGGTGATGCCTCTCCCTATGCATCCCAGTATCCCCCCAGCCCTTCTTGCTGCCCTCTCACATTGCTTGCCCATCTTTAGGTCATCTGATATGACTACTCCCAGGTCCCTTTCCATTTTGTTGTTAGTATCTCACCCCCATTGTGTACTCTTCCCTGGGTTTTGTTTCCCAGGTGCATTACCTTGCACTTCTTAGCATTGAATCTAAGCTGCCATACATTTGACCATTCCTCTAACCTTGCCAAGTCCCTTCTCATCCTTTCCACCCACCCTGTGCATCAACTCTGTTGCAGATCTTAGTGTCATCTGCAAAGAGACATACTTTCCTTCCAGTCCTTCTGCAATGCCATATATAAAGACACTGAAGAGGACCGGTCCTAATACTGAACCCTCGGTACCCACTAGTAACCCCTTTCTTCAGAGTGGACTCCATTTACTAGTACCTCTGTGTCCTATTCTCCAGCCAATTCTTTACCCAGGCTGTCATCTTGGGACCCACTCCCAGGCTGGCTAACTTGTATATTAATCTTTTGTGTGGGTCTGTGTCAAATGCCTTGCTAAAGTCTAGGTAGGCCATGTCCACAGCCCTCCCTGATCTACTACTTTGGTCACCCAGTCAAAGAAATCTATCAGATTCGTCTGGCATGACCTTCCGCTGTGAATCCATGCTGCCTAGGGTCCTGTGCCCTCTGGCCTCTAGATACCGACAGTTCTTTCCTTTAGAAGTGATTCCATCATTTTCCCCATCACTGAAGTTAAACTAACAGGTCTATAGTTTCCTGCTTCTGCCTTGCTCCACTTTTGTGAAGGGGAATCCATCTGCCCTCCTCTAGTCCTCGGGTGCCACCCATCCTCCCATGATTTGTTAAAAGGGTAGTCAGTGGTGTCACTAGTTTCTACCCTTAGTTCTTTTAGAATTCTGGGATGAATCCCATCAGGCCCCCATGCTTTGTCCACCTTCAGTTTTAAGAGTTCTTTTAGAACCCTTTCTTCTGTAAATGGGCCGGTATCAACTTCTGTATCCAGAGTGTTACTACTGTTTGTTTTATGTATCTCCCCCTCTTCCTTCGTAAATACTGAGCAAAAATATTTGTTTAGTATCTCTGCCTTTTCACAGTCTCCCTCTGCCCACCCTCCTCCCTTTATTAAGCCTCACTATCCCTCCTTGGTCTTCCTTCGCTCCCTGATGTACCTATAGAAGGTTTTATCCCCTTCTTAACTGAGTTGGCTATCTTTTCCTCGGTTTGGGCCTTTGCTTTTCTGACTGCCTTCCCAGCCTCCTTTGCTTTAACTGATAAAGTTCTCTGTCCTGCTCCTTCTCGATTCCTTGTACTTCCTGAATGCTTTCTTTTCTCTTGAACCTTCACTGCCACTTCCTTTGAGAACCATAGTGATTTCTTACATCGTTTTGTTTTGTTTATTTGCTTCACACAAGGCTCGTTACCTCTGTGATGGCAGTTTTTATTATTCCCATTGTTCTTCCACCCTCCTTCCTGCCCATTTGTAATTGCATTCCTTAGGCACTCACCCATTATGGCAAAGTCAGCCCTCCTAAAGTCCAGTACTTTTGTCTTTGTATGGCTTGACTCTGTTACTGTGTTTATTGTGAACCATACTGTTAGATAGGTCGCTAGTTCCCAGATGGCTACCCACTTCTACATCTGTGATCCTCTCTCCATCTCCATTTGAGAGTATCAAGTCTAATATTGCTTCTCTCTCGGTGGGCTCCAGTACTAGTTGTCTAAGGCATGCCCCTGTAGGACATCTAGAATAACTGCACTCTTCAAGTGGCAGCTGCAACTGCACTCCAGTTAACATCTGCCATATTCAGATCACCCATCAGCAGTATCTCCCTTTTTTCTGCCATTCTAAGTACACTTTCTATCATTTCCTTGTCCATTTCCTCCCCTTGAGAAGGGGATCTGTATACAACTCCTGTGCGGATTGTGGTGCCATTACCTGTCTCCAAATTTACCCACAGTGCTTCTTCTCCTCCCTGTCTACCCTTTTGTTCTGTTGCTTTTATTCCTTCCTTTATGTAAAGAACTACTCCTCCTCCTCTTTTACCCTCCCTGTCCCTCCTGTAGATAGTGTATCCTGGTATGTTTACGTCCCAGTCATGGTTTTGTGTGTACCATGTTTCTGTGACTGCCACGATATCCAGATGTTCCTCCTCCATCAAGGCCACTAATTCAGGAAGCTTGTTACCTAGACTATGGGCATTGGTACTCATTGCTCTCCATTTTTTGATGGCTTTACCTTCTGTTGCAGCATCCCCCACTTACCGTTCTACCTTGGTCTTTTTCTCATTTAGTACCCTGTTTTGTAGGGAGAGGCTGGGATTTTTCTGCTGCTTGTCAGTGCCTCCCCCTTTGACTAGTTTAAAAGCTTGCCAATGAAGCATTTAAACCGATTGCTCAAAAGACTTGTTCCCTTCCTGGACAGGAAGGAAAAGGTTGTGATGCCACAGGGAGACAGTTATGTTTTACTGAAGGAATAAGAAATGGATAATGCGTATGGAGGAGGATCCTGTTTCAGTGAAAAAGTCTTAGTAATAACGTATCAATGGTCTTAAACTTCAGATCCAAGGAGGTTTGTGTAACGGAGTACACGGACAACAATGGAGTTTTTTTTTTTTCTGGAAATCAAGAACTCTATAAATTCTTAGGAGCCCCTGACACGAATGTAAAAGTTTTGAAAAATACAGAAGATTTAGACCTGATCCAGGTACTCTCATATATTCCCTGTACTTCTCAGCAATAAACGAAAAGGGGAAAGAACAGATGCATGAAAATAAGCTCACTGTGCCCTAGACTTTAGCTGTGCTTGCTGCTTACCTACACCTGAAATTGTAGTCCTGTTTACGACATTATAATCAGTGCCACAGCAACACTCTGATATTATAAACAGCACTGTGACGTCAGGTGTAGACATGAAAACCGAGCAGACAAGGCAGAGACCCTGTTTTAATGCAAATGTCCCTAATAAAGAAATGTGTGAAAATTACACGGCAAAAAGGTGAAATCTGATGATGTGTATCTACGTATTACAGTTTTTCAAAGTTGTTCCTTCACTGTCTGGGGCTCTTTAAGGAACAAGAATGGTGAAAAGTGCTAACTAGGTCGACTGTAGTGACCCAACGATGCCAGCACTGAAGACAACACAAGGACAGACTCCTAGGGGTGCGAATGCACGAGCTATCAGAAATAGAAGAAATAACAGGAGACTACAGAACACTGTTCTGCATCTGAACAAACATCAAAAACAAGGAAAGCAATCAACACACCAAGATGGCTAAACAGGCCTTGTTGCCTGCAAATTTCCTGTATGTTTAATCTTATATGGACGTATGCCAATTCAGCTGCAGCTTGTGCCATTCTCAGCTCTTGTACCATCACTCAGAGGGTAAGTTAACTGTAGTAACAAAAAAAAAAAAAACTGTCTAAAAGCAAGAGAAAAACAACCAAATTCACCAACTACCTCTGCCAAGAAGACAAGGGGCATTATCAATAAAACAGAATTGGATAAACTCTGCCATAACGAATTAACTGAACTGTCTGTAACTGCCTCTGATGATGTGTAACTCCGTCTCTTTACTCTCTACTAACCTGTAACTTCATTATTGTATATTACTAGTATATGCACAAGCTGCCCCGGTAAAAAGGGACTCTCCCAGCAGCCTCACCTGGTTATCAAAATAAAGAAAACTGTGATGGACAATACCACGAAGCAGCGGCAATTATATTACACAGTACGAGAGGCTTTTTTGTGCGCCCTCATGCCCAGAAGTCTTGCTTGCTTGGCTTTATCTGGAGCTCCGAAGGTTGAACTGTAACTGTCATTTCTTAAAGCCACAGACTGTTTTAAACACTGACCTTGCATACTGAAAGGTTTGCACCTTTATTATTAGCAGATAAGGTGTCAAGTAATGTGGTACAGACCCTCCAGCATGTCTGTCCACCAACATTTGAAGCAAAATGTCAACTTGGGCCCCATTTTATTGGTACTGCTGCAACCTCTATGCATTCTGCATTCTATTCCACCTAGTACTGTTTTAGCCTAGTCTGATCTCGTATTTATTATTCCTGTATAATCTGTGATTTGTATCTTTTCCTGTAAAATTGTTTATTTTGTTTACCATCTGTGTATTACAATGTCCTGTTGTAACCTTCTGTCACATGCAACATTGCTCTTTTGCTGCATGTCTGCTGTTTAGATCAACTCTGTGTCAGAGTACGAGGCCTGGGTCGTGCCTGAAAAACAGTCCCTGGGATCAGTGCACCTACCCAGTTACCAAAGTCATAAATAAATAAAATAAAATAAACACCCACCCGACTACCCTTTTAACAGAAACATGGTAAACCATCAAAAACTGCAGTGCTTCATAGCAGGTTGAACCCTGTTTAGTTACCAAAAGAAATCATTTTGCTAAATGGGCCCTGTAAAATAATCCGCCTCTCAGTAAACGATGTAAGCATCAGAATAGCATGTGTTAAGGTCAATACTTTGTTTTATGTATGCCCTCACATTTTAATACTCAAGGACAGCTCTTGGTTTTCCACACAATTACTACAATGGTCATACTTGCTCTCTGTTAGTCCAATGTATATTGGATAACGACAAATAAAGTCAATTTCTTTGTTGCCCCACGTGAGGACCTTGTACATTATTGGTTTACCTTGGACTATCTGGACTCGTACACAAAAACGTAACAAAGTTACGATCGCTTAGCTACACTAACTTTTCATCTATGTGAATTTTCCATGTTATTGGACTTTGTTTTTATACTGTGATGCCCTGTTGTGCTGTTTTTACCTTCTGTCTTAAATACAATAAATAAAGTTAAAAAAAAAAAAAAAAAAAAAAACAGTACTGTTCTGGTGCCAATATTAGAAAACCGGCATATTATAATCTGTGGCAACCATCTTTTTATTAGAATTTAAATTTTCTCCCCAGAAGGTATTTCCAAAAATGAAAAAACTACTCAGGTGTGGTTAGCAAACCAAGCATTATGACGGCAGAAACGTTGCAACACAAGAAACTAAGACAAACACCCATCGAGAGAGGTGAGCCACTGATGAGCAATGGAAGCAAACTCTACCTTGAAACTGCCTAGGAATTTAATCATCTGGATAGAAACAAGGAAATGGATTCTGCACAATGACAGCATAAATCTCAAACAGGAAACACAAACTCATGCCGTGCAGAGAAACATTAAACTCTCAACACCTGAATATGCCATTGTTCCCCAAGGGGAAAAATGTGTAGAAACACCACTTGACACTTTTCAGGACAAGATGTGGACGTTCTTGCCACCATGATTTGTTTGGTTTGCTCACTTATGGGGTTAATTCTCTCACATGTGGACAATAACAGCGTGCGCGTGTCTACGTGTGTGTGTGTATACATATATACTAACATACTAAAAAAGCCAGCAGAATAGGCCAAATGGTCTGTCTTGTCTGCTCGAAAGCCAGCAACCTAATGGCTGCTCACATTACCACCCCCCCAGCCCCCAAGAGGGTCCTCTTTAGTTTCAGTTTCCCCTTGTACCTGTCCCACCCCCTCTTGAATCCCTCCACTGTGCCCTCCTCCACAAGCCTCCCAGGTAGCGTATTCCACAGTTCCACCACCCTCTCAGTGAAAAAATGTTTCCTACGCTCCCACCTGTAGTTCCCCCTTCCAGCTTCCACTCATGGCCCCTTGGTTGTTCCGCCTTCTTTAGCCTAAAAACCCCCTTGGTTCCACTCCTGGTTATTCCTTGTACATACTTAAAAATCTCTATCATGTCTCCCCTCTCCTCCAGTGAGTAAAGCCCAAGCTCTTCCAGTCTCTCCTCATGAGGCTTCCCCTCCGTACCGAGTCATCCTGGTCGCTCTCCTCTGAACCCTCTCCAGCAGCGCTATGTCCTTCTTCAGATGAGGTCTCCAGAACTGTACACAGTACTCGAGCTGCGGCCTGACCAAGGCATTATATAGAGGGAGGATCACCTCCCTCCTTCTGGATGCAATTCCCCTGGCTATGCAGCCCAGTATCATGTTTGCTTTGGCTGCAGTTCTTCTACAATTTTCAGAGTTATTCATTTTGACATCTATCACCACCCCTAAATCCCTTTCTCCCAATATGACTTGCAGTGTGACCACCCCCCGTGTATAAATGGCCTGGGTTTTTTTTTTTTTTTAACCCCAAATGAAGTACCTTACATTTCTTAGCATTAAATTTCAGTCCCCACCTCCTTGACCACCTCTCCAGGGTATCCAGATCCCCCTGGACCACCTCCCTCGCTTCTTCACAATACACCAGTGCTCCCAGTTTTGAATCATCCGCAAAGAGACTCAACCTATTCCTAACCCCCCTTCCTATATCCGAGACACAGACGTTGAACAATAGCGGCCCCAATACCGAACTCTGAGGGACCCCACTGATTGTCTTCCTAGGAGAGGAGAATATCCCACCCACCATTACCCTCTGTAAACGCCTTAAGAGCCAATTTTCAACCCGACTGAGCTCCTGCCCTCCCACCCCCATCTCCCCAGTTGTTTTTTTTTTTCAATCAGCTCACACACACATACACACACGTATATACATACATACAGAAAACTCACTTCCTATTGCAGTGGTCGAAATTATCACTGGCCCACTAGCCAAATACTAAAAGATTCTACATAGAGCCAGTAAACGTTTCCTTTATCCATCTCTGCAGGCTTGCACTGCAGAAGACAACATTTTAATAAGTAAAAACAATGTGACTGGTGGGGGGGGGGGGGAACCACGTGGGGTCAGTGGATTTTACCTGCTAGCAAACAGCTGCAAAATAATAATCTTACCCACTATAATACTTCCATTTCCTAGTTTTCACATGGGGTCTCTGAACATAGCACACTGGGCACATCACATAAAGGTGATGAGGGTGGGGGAATATTGTTCTAGATGAAGCGAGTAAAAACACATTTTACTCTTCAGATCCCAACCCCCCCAAACAGGAATCCAACAATGGCACTGCCAGTGTGTGATGATGCCCCAAAGACAGAACTTTATATTAATTTCAAAACGTAGAACACCGGTTCCAACTCATGCTCCCATGAGTACCGGATACACATCCCAATACCTGGAAATGCCCCATGCACTTTTTAAAGCTGCCCTACTTGCACAGTTGTTGTATGCGACTTATTTCACACCCAGCTGCAATGTTTGACATTACTGTCTGTACTGCTCTAAACTTATGCACTTTAGGTCATCGTTCTTGTGACCTCATCACCAGTCTGGTTTGTATTTCCTCATAACTGCGTTTTTCCCCTTCCTCCCGATCGCACCTGAAAATAAGGTTCGGCTCACTGTGCCTCTCCTGGTTACAAATTTTCAACGTAAATAAATAAGCAGACAGAGTGTATGTGTATATACACATTATACATGTATTTTAGTTTTTGTTGACCAGGTAAGTGCACTAGACAAATCCTGCCTATTTTCAGGCACAACCCGGGGGAGGGGGATATAGATGAATGCCAACTGACCTTGAACCAGATTAAGCTGTTGGCGGTATTTTGAGTGAATGAGAGAAATTTGGCCAGGACACTGGGGAAATTCCCCTACTCTTTTTCGATAAGTGCCATGAGATCTTTAACATCCACCTCAACTACCACCAATCCAGGCAGATGGGACCTCTGTTTAACATCTCATCCGAAAGACACCACCTCAGATGTGAGGCACCCCTCTCATGCTGCACTACAGTGTCAGTACTGGGATATTAACCCAAGTGTTATATGTGGGAACTGAACCCACAGCCCTCTGATCTCCCGGCCTCAGAGGCGAGTGTGTTACCTACTGAGCCACTGACACTGGCATATGTGTGTGTGTGTGTGTGTGTGTGTCTCTCTCTCTCTCTGTCCAAGAGGTATTAAAAAAAATAAAATAAAGGACTACGACGACGAGATTGTTACGCCTCGGAAAGGGGACAACAGGGTAGAGGAGAACAGGGGAAAAGCTAAGATACTGAACAAATACTTCTATTCCATCTTCATCAGGGAGAAAGACAGATCAGTGCCTATGGGGTGGGGCACAGATGTTGTGGTAGAGGAGGAGGGGGGCAGATTGAGGGAAGGGCTGCTATCCTTGAAGGTGGACAAACCACAAGGCCCAGATGGCATACACCCATGGGTACTGAAGGAACTGGCAAAGGAGCTTTGCTCTCTTTTCTAATACTGATATAAATGTCTACTTACTCATTGCAAGATGTATGCCTGTTACAACCGCTTCCCGGAAATTTTTTTTTTTTTGTATACTTGTGTATGTACTCAGTTTTAATATTCCTACTTGGAACCTGTGTAAACGAGTCTCAGATTCAGATATTGTAATCAGAGATATAAAATAAATAGCTTGCAGGGCCACTGGTGGGCCTGTTCAACAGTTCACTGGAGTCAGGCGTGGTGCTGCAGGACTGGAGAATGGCACATATGGTGCCCCTCCATAAGAGCGGTCCCATGGATGACGCTGGGAATTACAGACCGATCAGTCTGAACTCAGTCATATGCAGACTCATGGAGACCATGTTCAATGAAAGGTTGGTAAACTACGTAGAGAAGTACGGTCTCCAGAAGGCAAGACAGCATGGCTCCATGACAGGAAGGTCAAGTCAAACGAATCTGACTGACTTACTAAGACAGTAGACAGGGGCCAAGCAGTGGACATCCTTTACCTGCACTTCAGCAAGGCCTCTGACTCTGTACCCCACAAGGGGTTGTTCAGGAAGCTGACAGATCTCGGAATTGGGGAGATGACCAGATGGGTAGAAAACTGGCTGAGAAACAGGAGCCAGATGGTGGGGGTGTGTGTTGGGGGGGGGGGGAGGAGTTATCCAGCACCAAGGAGGTCACCAGTGGGGTCCCGCAAGGCTCAGTGCAGGGACCATTGTTTAAATGTCTTCATCAGTGATATTGGGGATGGCATTTAAGGGCAAAATGTGCCTATTCATGGTGCTCCACCACCACCCGAGGAGTCAGTTCCTTAATTTGGGGGGTATTTTAGGGTTAGAACTTGGAACTTACAAATTTACTTACCCTCCTTTCTTCTGTGATAAACTTATTTTGTCCGGATTGTCATTGTGCGATGAAACCCTTGAGATTTTTGTGATTTTGCTACACTTAAGTGGTATATTATTTATCGTAAACTGAGTAATCCTGTGGTCAATTTATTTACTCCCCCCCCCAGCAGTTTCTAATTTAGTATTTTTTCTCTTTTCCCAAAATGTGCTAAGTTACAGGAGAGCCATCTTTTTCACTAGTGAATCAGATTGGAAGAATGCTTGCTTTTGCCAGCTCGATGGCGCCGAGGGTTGAGGCGCTGGACGCCACACCTCACGCCACGTCGGCAACCTGGGTTCAGGAACAAGTCTGGGTTGTCAAGGGTCGGCAGGGGTGGGAGAGAGTGAGGAGTGGAATCGAGCTGCCGCAAGGCAGCTCTCCTCCCCCGGGGATGGATGTGGAGTTCCCCTGGCCCTTGGCTTCCATCTGGTGGAGGACAGATGGCAGTCAGGCCACAGGGAGCTTGGCAATAGCCAGCAAGAGGCGGAAGGGGCAGAGTCAGCTTCACGGGTTGCATGTGCGCCTCCACGCACGGCCGTGTGCTGCGGCCCCAGGCACAATGGGAGAAAACGGGGTTAAAAATCAACAAAAATGTTAAAAAAAAAAAAAAAAAGAATGCTTGCTTTTATATATTTCTCCTATATGAATCTGCAATTTCTGAATAAACTTAGGCTTCAAAAAAAAAATGCATATTCGTGGACAAGCTCTGGGAGAGTGGACAAAGTCGAAGGGATACAGAACCTACAAGACAATCTAAAAAAAAAAAAAAGCTTGAGAGGTGGTCTGGGATTTAGCAGCTTGACTTCAATGCCAAGAAATGCAGAGTTATGCACACTAGAGCCGAGAATCCCAGGGCGGAGTACTACCGGGGAAGGGTCCGGGTATCTGCAACAGAGGAGGAGAAGGATCTGGGAGTGATGATCACTAGCAAGCTGTAGCTCTCCCCAGTGTGCAGGTGAGCAGCAGCAAATAAAATGTTGGGCTGCACAGCCAGGGGATCAGCAGCAGGTGAGAGGGGATTATACTGCCCTTGTACATGTCACTGGTGAGGCCACATGTAAAGTACAGAGTACAGCACTGGTGCCCACAACGTAAAAAGGATATTAACTTAGTCGTCCCAGTGGCGCGGGGGGGTTTGAGGCACTGGACACCACACTGGCGATCCGGGGTTGGGAGTGACCTCGAGCTGCCAGGGGTCGGCAGAGGAGGGAGACGATTAAGCATCCGATGACAGCTCTCCTCTCCCAGGGTTGGGGAGGATGTTGTTCCGCTCCTTAGTTGCCCCAATGGAGGCCGGGGGGGGGGGACCAGTAGGCAAGAGCATGGCTGCGTGAAGCGCATGTGCCTCCACACCAGTGACAGCGCTGGGGCATTTAAAACATAGGTCAAATTGGACACACTGGTGTTAAAAAAAAAAAAAAAAAAATTGGGGGGGTTTAAAGAGGAACCTACTGGGTCAAAACATAATCAGTGGCAGATTTTGAACAGTTCAGGTTCCCTTTCTATAGATACTGTTAGAGTAGGTGCATCCAAACAGATATCTGGACAAATAGGCAGACTTGGTGGGCCTTGTTTCGGTCCTTTTCTGCCGTCACACTTCTATGAATCTATGAATCAATTTGGACCCACTGGCAATGGAAAGAGAGGTCAGTTTTGGAAAGGATGCAACATTTGCCCTTTTGGTGCTTGTTAGCACTGTCACTTCACAGTCACAAGGGGAAGGGACCAAGAAAAGCAAAAAAAAAAAAGGGGCTACCGCAAGCTCTGCAGCCACCAGCGTCTGTCTCCGTCCTGCCATGAGTGGGGCAATCTGAATTATGTACTGGGTGGGGGAGGGGAGAGACAGACCTCCCCCTTCCCTCCCTGGGGGAGATGGGGCCCAGGGTACTGGAGGGAGCAGAGGCGGACCAAAGCGGCCATCAGGGGGGCGAAGAATCCTGTCTGCGGGGCCCCAGGAGAAACAGAAAATGAAACAAAAATAGAGGATATTAACCTGCTGGAGATGGTCCACAGGAGGGCAATGAGGAGGATCACAGGTCAGCAAGGTAGATCGTATGAGGAGAGGGTGGGGGCTCTGAACATGTACTGTCTGGAAAAGAGATGGGAGAGGGGACAGGACTGAGACCTTCAAGTACTTGAAAGGGATAAACAGGGTGGACAGGGAGGGTCTCTTTAAGCTGAGTGGCAGCCAGAAACACAAGGGGGCAGTCTTAAGCTGGGGGGAGATTAGGAAGCACTTCTTCACTGAGAGGGTGGTGGGCAGTTGGAATGCACTGCAGGAAAAGGTGGTCTCATTGAAGACAGTGGGCAGCTTTAAGAAAGGCTGAGATAGACATAAGGAGAAAGTAAGGGTCATGAGAGGGGCAGACGGAAAGGATGGGAGGGCTTGGGAGAGGAGGCAGGGTCAAGAATTTAAGCCGTGGACTCTGCAATACAAGCAGACTAGATAGAGCAAATGGCCTTATTCTGCTGGCTTCTTCCTATGTTTGTAAAACCCATATAATTGTACTTGCAGTTCTAAGGCCAGTAAATCCTTTTACAATACAAGTCAGTCAATGAGGTAACATGATACTGAACTGTCACAATAAACTGAAGATCAAATCAAACAGTCAGTCAGGTTCAATACTGTACCCCAAACAATGTCTCCGTAAGTTTTACAAACCCTTAGCCAGGGCCAGTCAGGCTGTTAACAGTCTCCAACCATGCTGACAAGTGGCTGCAAAAAATAATCAACAATGTTAAGATTTCCCAGTTTTAACACAATACACCAGCTCCACTGCGTCCAAGTAAGACTGTTTATCAACATCATATTTAACTGGTCAGCATAAAAGACATTACTATAACATACCATACATACAAACAAACAAGTGACAGTATCACGCTACAACACCCCTCTACGACCTCATGGAATAAACATGTAAATACAAAACTACACCAAAAACTAATTACTAAAACAAAATACACTGCACACCCATGCCAGAAAAGAGACCACCCTGCCACCACGAAGAGCAGCTATAGGGCAGCATGATGAGACCCCGGCCCCGCTCCCGCTACACCCCCAGGAGATGAGTCCTCCCCTGACATGCTGCACTTCTGATGTCCTGGACCCGAATCACAAACCCAGGCTGCCAGTATGTTAGTGCAATCCCCAGCATTCAGCACCACAGAGCTAGCTAAAAATTCTGTTTTTTAAAGTGCATTTTATGGGAATCACTTAGATGATATTAAAAAGAACAAAAAACATAAATGGGTATAACCTCACTTTGTCCTTGGTGAACTACAGTTGAACTCTGTAAATGTATCTTTTCTCCAAAGAACTAGGTGTACTAATCTATTATGTTGCATCTTGGACATTTTGGGGTGGAACAAACCAGCCTCAGTGAAGCTGAGAGTGCTGACAGTAGCATATGAAAACAAAGATCTTTCAGTCAGCCTAGACTCATACAGTGCAGGGCCAACATTCAGGGGAGGCTGGCTATAACATTCATGTGAGAATTGGACAAAAAGACACCTTTGCATAAAGACTACTAGCTGGCAGAGGTCCTTTACAAAAGCTTCACGTGGGACACGGAGAGATGATGATAGCTCATGATGATGCTCGGGGAGGGGGCTTGATGCTCAAGTACCGCGGGGGTGATACCACGGTATCACAAACAAGGGCTAGCTTTAAATGTAAAAGCTACTACGAGTCGCTCCGTGGAAACGTCCTGCAAACTTGTCAACAGTGTCACCCACTGTGTGTGATCCGAAGACATGGGGTCCTTTCTCGGATCCCTCATCCCCGCCCCCGAGTGCTCCCACGGTGGCGGGCACACACATTCATTTCGACATGTAAATATGTAGTCTGTTTTTGGACTGTAAAATCGATACTTTGCTTCACTGGAAAAGTTATTGCAATGTAGGCGGTCTGACCCTCTTGCCTGCCCCGGGACGGGGCCCCGCTATAGACCGAACAGAACCTGTGGGTTATATTCTATCATAAACCTTGTATTGCCACATAAATTACTAAAATATATAGTTATCCGCCCGATCATCAAGATCCTCCTTCCTTTTCATTTACGGGGCCGTCCTGCCCGCTGAGGCTCAACATCTCGCCTCTGCCCGCCCCTTACGGTACATAACGGCCCCCCCGCCGCCCGGAGGCGCTCCCTGCGGAGAGAGGAATGGAGGGAGAGTCCCCGGGAGCGGCTCAGTTCGCTCTAGGCCGATCTCCCTCCCCAACCTTTCCTGTCTCCAACCCCCGCTCGCTCTCTCCCAGAGCCGGGGCGGCGATCCCTTGCGACCCCCAAGGGTTTGTGCTGGTCAGTCGCTGAGGGGGATACGTACCTGGTGCCGAGCCTCACTGCTGCTGCTCCGTCCGTCCCCCCCCCACAGCAGCTGGAACCCAGTTTAAATCCCGGCGAAGCGCCGCAGCCTCGGCTCGCCCTCCCCGCCTGTTGGCTCCCGTTTTTTTTTCCTTTAATTCTGTCAGACTGAAAGCACGACCTTCCGCGCAACGCTGCTACGCAACCCACCTGGGAGACACGCCCCGTCTCACTAGACTGGCAATCTTCTGCACCAATAATGTTGGAAACGGAGATGGGGGAATACGCCCCCGCCCTGCGCTGCCAAACACCAATCAGCCCCTTAGTTGTCAACCCCCTTTAACACGGGGTCACAAAGATAACTGACATATGCGATTAACCAATTACACTTCAGCATGTTTGCCACTAGCTTGGGCGGGGCGGAGTTAGAGGATTCCAGGGGGTGGGAGCCAAAGTGATTGGCATATTATAGGAGCAATCATTGCGTGAAGTGTGCTGCCAGGTTAGACATGATTTCTACAGCTGCAGGGTGTAGTTTCCGAGGCTTGTTTAGGCAGCGGCACCCCAACCAATCTCAGCCGGTGCACGTCAACAGAGGGGCAAATGCACAGTTTCTCAATCTATTGCACAGCTCCAGAAGCAAATGATTTGACACCTTTTATTGGACCAACATAGTCATTAAGCTTCCGAGAAAGGGCTGGGTTGGTCCGGAAGCTAAAGCATTTTGTTCTTTTTGTTGCATCTATGTTGGTCCAATAAAAGGTATCCAATCATTTGCTTCTGGATCTGTTCTTACCAGGACCAATAAGGCCAAGGCTAAATCTGTATGCCATGAATCTATTGCAGTCACAGTGCTCTTATGAACCATCACACAGTGGGTGTCACTAAGGTGGCCAGACGCTGGTGATGTGGCACAAGGATTTCATGATATTAAAAGTAACCAGATTTATTTGGGCTGGGATATGCCCTCTGATTAAAATTATACACTGTTTCTGCCTAAGAGGAGGCCTTACTCACCCTAACCTTAAACTTTACTACTGGGCAGCTCATCTCTGTTTCATTAGTGGCCACCCACCTAGGGGCTCCCCGAACACTGTTGAAAGACTGAGACAGTTCTCCAGTTTCACAGTTTGTCCAACCTATTATTACCCTGATGCACAACCCAGTCATAAGTAAGCATTAATCACCGACAGGAGGGCTCTGCCGGTGGATTAATGCCCGCTGGGGGGGGGAGTTGGTGCCCAAGGGCGAAGCCCGTGGGGTCCAACCGATAGTGGGCATTAATCACCGGCAGAGCCTGACGTTGGAGGTGATTAATGTGCTTGTAACATAGGCTCGTTGCGGCGGCGACAAGCCTCTGTTACCGGTGTGTGCACCCTTCGGCCGGCAACCCTACGGACAGAGGCACAAGGAGACAGGTCGTTGAACAAAATCTGTTTATTTACCTTACAGTGACAGCACATAGGAAAAGTCGTGCAACGGCTCACTCGAGCACTCGTCAAGGATCGCGTTGCGTGGTGAGTCCCGGTTATATCGGTGCGGTGAAAACCGTGGTGGGCAGCGGGCGGCTGTCTAGCGCAATGATTCTGGGCGATTGCCGCTGCCGGGACACGGGTATGCAGATTTCCTCGAGGTGGGCAGGGTCACAGTACGTGCAGCACAGCATTGCTCTCTCCACTACCTCATGCTGCTTCCAGTGTTACAGAGCCCAGCTGTCCTGCGGGACACAGGAGAAGGTTACCGGGCCGTGGACAGTCATGATGTGTATGTGAAAGCTCTGAGCAGCAGGGGACTGCTGGGCCACCCATGGTGCACAGGTCGGCCGGATGTGGGGGGCCTCTGTATCACCTCTCGCAGGTCGGCTGCTCGGATTCACAGTGGGTGTGCCTCTGGGGTCTGTGCCTTGCCGGGCAGCAGGGGCTGGTGTGTGCTGCGTGCCGCTTGCAGGGTGCTGGTCGGGGGGCCGGGGTGCCTGCTCTTCATTGCCTGCTGTCTCCGGTGTGCTGTCCTGGGCTGTGGCAGGGGCCTGCGGGGTGACCCATGCTGTGATGCTTGGCTGTCTGTGGGCACACTGTGCCTCAGCTCTCGAGGTCGGCTGCCTGTGTTCATGGGGCCTCAGGGGCTCTGCCTGGGGCAACAGGAGCTGCTCTGTGCCTTGGGTTGCTTGCAGGGTGCTGGTTGGGGGGTGGGGGTGCCTGCTGTCCAGTGCCTGCTGTCTCTCTGGCATGCTGTCCTTGGCTGTGGCACAGGATGAGGGCTCCGGTTGCTCTCTGGAAGCAGTGGTGGGCTGCGGGGCTGGGGGGGCCTGACCCTGCTGTCTTGCCACTGGAGAGGACGGACGACCACTTTTTGCGGTCAGATGTTGAGGGAGACCAGTAGCTGCGCAGGCTGGTCTTGCAGCGATGACTGGTGACAGACATGATCTCCCTGCTCACCAGTCCGGCCTGGGACAGCATTGTCACCACTGTGCTCCTGATGCTGTAGTTGGTGTACCGGATGGAGAGCTGCACGTCATCAGAGATTTGAGGCATGAGGGCACTGAGGTAGTTCTTGCCCATTGGTTGGTGGCTGTACCAGCAGTCCCGCTCCCTGGGACCCAGCTGGTCCACTCTCCGAGGGTGCAGATAGAGGGCAGGAGCATTGGGCGGGCACCGCTGAATGTACTCGTGGAACATTCCCACTACACAGTCTCTGCTGCCAGGGCTGCCGTACAGTACGCCCCTCAGACTCTGCCATGTGGAATCCCCCAGCTGCCCATGGTTCTTGGTCTGCTCGTTGAAGGACAGCACCAGGAACTCGTTGCCCTCATCATCTGCCTGGACTGTGAAGGAGTCCTGGCGCAGCTCTCTCTGCCCCTCTGAGCAAGACCCAGCTGTATTTCGAACCACAGCCTGCGCACCAGGCCATATGGGGTCTCGGGGCTCAGCTTGTCGCAGCTGCAGATTTTTGCCAGGTCACTGGTGCTGATGCTGGGGTGGTGGCTGGCTGTGTCCTGCCCTGCACGCTGGTAGTCCTTCAGGACAGTGACGAACACATTGTTCGCCGCCACAAACTCACTGTCCATGATAACGTTAAGGACTCTTTTATTGGGTGGGCCAGTCAGGTAGCATTGCAGCCCCGCACACAGTCCGACAAAGGAGCTTAGGCTGTATTGCTCCCTCTGCTCCGTCCGGACTGAGGCGTAAGATTGGCATAGCAGGGCTGCCAACTGAGCTGGGGAGACAGTCTTGAGGTCCACCTGCTGAGCTGTGCCTCTGAGCAAGTCTGAGAAAATGTTGGAGGCCCACGCTCTATTTTTGTGGGTGTTTGCCTCCACCCGTCGGCTCTCCAGCCCATCCAGCTCCTCCTCGCTGACAGTGGCGTGGAGTCTCTGCGGTGTGCTGCATGGCCTCCCGCTGCTGGTGATCACTATGGCAGGACCACTGCAGGTGCTGCTGGCTGCAGGACTATCACCATCTTTTCTGTGCCTGGGTGCTTGCATGTCTGTGTGGTGCTGAGGGGGCTCTCTGCCCATGGAGACACTGCTGTCCTGCTGACACCCTGCTGCCTCACTGCTGCTGCATGTGCCTGACTGCACCATGCCATGTCCTGGGGCTCCGGTGAGTGGCCAGCACTGCCCACAAGTCTCCTCCACAGCTTTGACGCGCATAGCAGCACTGTCTGGTGAGTCCAGGTCTGCTGCTGGGAACAGCACAACTGACTTTGGGGGCCACCAGGGACTCGGCTTCCACAGCACCTCCTCCACCCAGGGGCTGAGCTCTAGTGTCGTGCTGCCTACAGCTTTGGGGATTTGTGTCATGGCGCTGACAACTGCAGTAGTGCTGTGCTCGGTGGTGCTGGTGCCAAACTCCTCCTTGACCCATCGAGGGATGCCTCTCACTCGCAAAGGGAGAACGTGGCAGTACAGCAGTCCATCATTGTGCTCTCTCTGTCTGCTTGCCATGTGCACATCTAGATGTGCAGAGATGCTGCACTGCTTGTGGTACTGTTCTGACTACCGGAACACTGCGCAGGTCTCGTCGGTCGCCCACTGGTGACGGTGCGGTTCATCAGAGGCAAGCATCGGTAGGCTGCAGCTCTCGAGCGCTGCGGGTGGGCTCAGGAGGTGGTGACGGAGTGGGCGGGTCCCCTCTACTGCTGCGGTGGCCACAGGTGGTACTAACCAAGCAGGCGTTAACTGTGGGTTAATCACCGCTCGGTTGGTGTCACCTGTGCCACTTCAGCCAATGCGGCTTCCTCCATTTCAGTCCTCTCTCCTATGCCATGTTACAACAGGTCTTAATCTGTGACTTTGATACCAATTTTCAGCATGGCTTGCTATTTGTGAAACGATGCATTTAGTCGCCTTAGTTTGCTGTACCCAATAATAGCCTTACTGGAACTCTTCCAGACAGCCCCGACTGATCCAGCCTTTCGAAGGTGGGAATATTTCTAACTATACCAGTTCTACCAGTGAATGGCAGGGGCAACGTTTAACTCCTTTGCTGATGTTCAGCGGGAGTTTAGCCTCCAGCAGTGTGACTTCTATAGGTACCTACAACTCCGACATTACTTTAACAACCTCCCCATAGGGGCACGCCAACCTAAGTCTCACTCCGTTATTGTTACTTCCCTCATTTCTGTAATACCAACCGGTGAAGCGAGACACTTGATTTCTCTTTTTTACAGTTCTTTGATCAGCACTACGGGTGACTCGACGGAATATGTGTTACAGCGGTGGCGTGAGGAACTTGACTAGCAAATTACACTAGGCCAATGACATGTGTCCTGCCAGGTCATCTCTAAAATCACTAGTTCTCACCGATAGCGGGAATATACGTGGAAACACAAGATATGATCATTCCGAACACCGGCTATAATGGCCCATTTCCACGCAACCAGAGATGCCTCCTGGTGGAGGCAGTGTGGGGAAACTAATGCACACCATACTCATATAATGTCTGTTTGCGGATGACATCAAGATCTGCAACAGGGCGAATACTCCAGACAGGGTGGAAAACATGAGAAGGGTCCTAGGAAAACTTGAAAAATGATTGTAAGAGTGGCAACTAAAGTTTAAGTCTAAGAAGTGCAAGATTATGCATCTGGAGAACAGAAACCCTGGGGAGAGCTACAGGATGGGAGGGGAATTGCTAACAATCACCAGGGAGGAAAGAGGCCTAGAGGTTGTTTCAGATGACCTGTAAATGTCAAAGCAGAGTACTAAGGCTGCAGGGAGGGCATGCTGGGAGTGCACAGGCAGAGGTCTCACTAGCAGAAGGCGGAGGTGGTGATACCTCGGTATAAAACACTGGTTAAGGCCTCATCTGGAGTACTGTGTGCAGTTCTGGAGGCCGCATCTTCACAAGGACATTGACAGGTTGGAGGCAGTCCAGAGAACGGTGACCAAGATGGTACAGGGCTTGCACCACAAGACTTATGAAGAGTGATTAAGGGACCTCAAGATGTACTCGCTGGAGGAAAGGAGGGAGGGAGGACATGATAGAAACTTAAAAAAAAAGACAGACTTGTCCCATGATGGGAACGTTTGTCTGAGCACAGCCCTGCTTCTTCCTATAGTAGAAAAGCCCAGTGACAGTTCCAGCCCATTAGATTACCTACTTGAGAGGATCATCCCTAGTGTAACAACTGATCCCATCTTCTTTCATTGCTCCCCAGTCTCCTACCTTTCTGAGGGTATATGAACTGGTCCCTGTGGCTCCCTCACCCCACACACATGAAGCCTTACCAGTTTATCCTGGTCTGAGGGTAACATTACTTGTTGCATATTATCATAACTCCCTTCCTCCCCTCTGCACTGTCCCCAAGGGGGTGGTGGACTTACTTGACGTTGTTGCCTTATGGGCTGGGCCTGTCTCACTGTATTGCTTTATTGTGACTGCTCATTGAATTGTGTGAACTGCTAGCTTGTTGTAAGTATGGTTACTACAAACTTTGAAAAGTTGAACAAAACTTATATTTACAGCCAGTTAGCCAGCGCAGCGGTAGTGCTACTGCTTGTGATGCTGGTGACCTGGGTTCGGCAGTGAGCCCAGGTTGCTGGAGTGCTAGCTGGGGGGAGAAGGACTGAGCACCCAGCGAGCTGCTCTTCTTCTCCAGGAGGGGTGAGCTGCAGTCCTTGCTGCCATACCACCACCTGGGTGACTACGGGTGGTGGGGCAGCAGAGGACGTAGAATGACAGGGAGGGGTGGATGTTGGCTAAGGGCTGGAGCGATAGCATGTCTCTACATGCCTCCGTCTCATTGGTCCTCCCTGGGCAACGATGTCCACAGTGGGTAGGGACCAGAAAACCAGGAAAAAAAACACATCTGGCCAGGCGACGGGCTCCTGCACCAGTGACTGAGAGGAGCCAGGGGTGCAGCTCCAGGTGCATGCTCCCCTGAAGGTTTTGGAGGAGAAAGGGGGAGTCCCCCACCCCAGCCAGGGGTCAATCATGAGATGCCTAGAATACTGGAGTGGGGCACTAATGCAGCGAGCTCCTCCAGTCCTTACAGTGCTGTGTGTGTGGTGCATTGGGAGACCCTGAGGGAAGGATCAGACATGGAGACAAAGGGGGCAAAAAACAGAAAGAAAAAAAAAAATTATATTTACCAATAAGAAAAAAAACTGTGTGAGCTAAAATATTTTGGATTCATGTGATGCGGCCTGGGAGAGTGGAAGCTGTCTGTTTGAGCTCCACTCCCTCTCGAAAATAAAACAAAATAATTCAGTCTTAAAGTAACAGTATTTCTTAGTCGGCGAAACATTTTATATATATACATATATATGTATATATATATTTATTTTTTTTTAACCCCCTCATTGGGAGTCACTGTATATGTGTGTGTGTGTTTCTTTAAAAAAGGCTTCTGCTTTCTACAACTGTGCCAATTTCTGTGCCCTTGGTTTGACCAGAACACCTGCTGCCCTGAACATTCTAAAGGGGAGGCTCTGGAACTCTCAGTTTGAAAGAATAGAAGATTCTAGTCAGTTCTGAAGTGGACGTTTGAGGGAGAAAACTGACTGCTCTACACTGCAGTCTCCCTCTAAAGTAAAACCTTTTTCAGAAACATAGAATTTGACGGCAGATAAGGACCGCTTGGCCCACCCAGTCTGCCCATTTCTCTACCTAACGGATAAGCTACAGATCCTAGTTAACCAGCAGTCTACTTCTTTCTACCCCCAACCCCTAGAATTGCCTTATGACTGTCCCATGCATGCTTGAATTCAACCACTGTTTTTGACTCCACAGCCTCCTCCGGAAGGCCGTTCCGTGCATCCACAACCCTCTCTATGAAAAAATGCTTTGTTACATTACCTCTGAGCCAGCCCCCCATCTTCAAATTGTGCCCCCTTGTTCTTGCACACCTCTTTTTTTGAAAGATGCTACCCTCTTGGACTTTGTTGATTCCCTTGAAGTACTTGAAAGTTTCTATCATGTCCCCCCCTCCTTCCTTTCCTTGAGGCTATACATATTAAGCTCCTTTAGTCTCTCTTCATATGTCTTCCGGTGCAGAACTTGCACCATTTTAGTTGCCCTCCTCTGGACAGCTTCCATCCTGTCTATGTCCTTGCAGAGATTGGGTCTCCAGAACTGCACACAGTACTCCAGATGGGGTCTCCAGCTGTCTGTACAGAGGGATAACAACTTCCTGTTTTCTACTGGTGATGCCTCTCCCTATGCATCCCAGTATCCCCCCAGCCCTCCTTACTGCCCTCTCACATTGCTTGCCCACCTTTAAGTCATCTGATATGACTACCCCAGGTCCCTTTCCATTTTTATTGTTGTTAGTATCTCACCCCATTGTGTACTCTTCCCTGGGTTTTGTTTCCCAGGTGCATTACCTTGCACTTCTTAGCATTGAATCTAAGCTGCCATACATTTGACCATTCCTCTAACCTTGCCAAGTCCCTTCATCCTTTCCACCCCACCTTGTGCATCAACTCTGTTGCAGATCTTTGTGTCATCTGCAAAGAGACATATTTTTCCTTCCAGTCCCTCTGCAATGTCGCTTATAAAGACATTGAAGAGGACTGGTCCTAATACTGAACCCTGCAGTACCCCACTAGTAACCCCCCTTTCTTCAGAGTGGACTCCATTTACTAGTACCTCTGTGTCCTATTCTCCAGCCAATTCTTTACCCAGGCTATCATCTTGGGACCCACTCCCAGGCTGGCTAACTTGTATATTAATCTTTTGTGTGGGACTGTGTCAAATGCCTTGCTAACGTCTAGGTAGGCCATGTCCACAGCCCCTCCCAGATATACTATTTTGGTCACCCAGTCAAATAAATCTATTAGATTTGTCTGGCATGACCTTCCCGCTGTGAATCCATGCTGCCTTGGGTCCTGTGCCCCTCTGGCCTCTAGGTACTCGACAGTTCTTTTCTTCAGAAGTGATTCCATCATTTTCCCTATCACTGAGGTTAAACTAACAGGTCTGTAGTTTCCTGCTTCTGCGCTGCTCCCACTTTTGTGAAAGGGAATCACATCTGCCCTCCTCCAGTCCTCAGAAGTTGGCATTGAGTTAAAAAAACAGTTGTTCTTGGCGTCAGCCGTTTGAACAATATCCCTAAGGGGGGTGCCCCTTTCCACAGGAGAAATACCAGCTTTGGAGTGTGTAGGAGCATCTTTGGGAAGGATTGCCCGCCTTAGAGCAACCTGAAGGAACAAGGTGACATTTAACCTTTTTCAAAATGCTGTGCCACTTGTAGACTATTGTGATTCAAGGCTTAAAGAAGTTTCCTGAGTTTTTAAAGAATTTCCTGTCAGAGTGTGACTGTCTCTCAGAAAGGGGACTGTCGTATGCTCTTATGCCAGTGAGTTAAGGTGTCAGTGAAGACACTAGTTAATGCCCCCTTTGGGCACCAAAAGCTGTGGTGTTACCACAGTGAAGATGTTGTGAGGAAAATGCCAAGCTAAATACAGTCTGTCACAGAGAGTAATTTTTAACAGTTCTGCAAAAGTGTGTGTGCGTGTGAGACCCTGCCTGCATCACACAAAGTGAGAGACTGCCAACTAGCCC
The DNA here is from genome assembly GCA_016271365.2 of Neoceratodus forsteri. Lineage (NCBI taxonomy): Eukaryota > Metazoa > Chordata > Ceratodontiformes > Ceratodontidae > Neoceratodus > Neoceratodus forsteri. Next base: position 14,844,790 of record JADMNL010000036.1, read on the forward strand.
AGTGGCTAGTATGTGACGTGTGAAATGTGCCTAGTAATGTTTCACTGATATTCTGCCTGCTGTTGTGGACTTTGGGACCCTCTCTCATGGGGGTCAGATCTTGAGTGAGGGTGTGGGTAGAGATCCAGTGGCACCTCGGTCCCGCAGGGGATGCTCTGCTCTCCTTGCCCCTAAATTTAGCCCTGTGTGGGCTATCCTCCGATGTGGACTTTGGGACTTTTCTCTCACAGGGGTCAGTGTCTTGAGGGACGAGTGGGAGGTTTGGTCTGAGGCACCTCAGACCCCCAGAAGATTGTAGCCTCTCTCTGCCATTCAAATAATAGGTTTGGAAATAAAGGAATAAGCAGAGAGCCTATCATGTGTGTTTCCTTGAAGGCAGAAAGTAAAGAACATAAATTAAATAAATCCCTGGGGTATAATACCTAGCCCCCAAGGGTGACAAGAGCCGCTGTTGTGGTGAAGTGATGAAATGTTCCCCCTGTGGGAATTGAACTTATGACCACCCTGTGTTCCCTGCTGGCCAGATGAATCTGTAACATCAGCCTCCTTGGAGAAAAGTTTTAAATAAAGGATTCTGTTTGGACAATGGTCTTATTGCACAGTTTGAATTTCTGCCTACCCAGTTTTAAATCCACAGCCTTGCCAGCCCACCCTGTGCCATGGGATGCTCGGAGGTCACCCTATTCGATGGAGGTCAAGTAACTGCATTTGGTTTGTGTGCTTGCCCCTTTAATAAATGTTGGCTCCCCCCTTAGGTGCCAGGGGAAAAGAGGTTAAATTTTTTTAGCACAAATGTATTTCTGACATCTTCAAATTCATCTACAGTGCATTTTTTTCAAATATTGTTTTAAAACAGCTTTCACAATGAATTGTGTAATTAGACTCATGTCATTAAAGATGGCTGCCACTTGTAATTTTTAAAAATCTCATCCGCCGAGGTTACTTGTTGAATGTAAATGATAGTGCTGTACTAAAGATGTAGTAGGATGATACTAGCACATGTTTTGTGACGGTAAACAGCTTAACACTGTACCATGATATTTTTTTCATGACCGCTGTGGCACGGGAGTAGGAACTTTTAAAAACTTCAAATTCCCATGTCTTGGTTCAGGAATGAAAGAAAATGAAAAGAAAAATGAGCAACTTGATATTTTTTCCAAACGGACCTTTATTGCTGGAAAAAAAAACAACACAATAGCGGTACTAACAAATATCGCATTTTTAAAGGAAATTTCTGATATAAAGTATTGGGCTTCATAGCCCAGTACCTTATATTGCCATCAGCTGACTGATGCCAAAATTTTAATTTAAAACAACCTCCTTTTAGTAGTGGAAGGGATCGTAACCGGTGCCAAAACTGCAGCCAGCCAATCCCTTCCAGCTTTCCCGTGCCTCCGCTTCGCCCCCGCACTCTGAGATTTTGTGACATGTGGGTAGGGAAAGTGCTGGGGTGAGCCCCATACAAGTCAATGGGGGCTGTTTTAAAAGCCATTTTTTGGTTATTTACTTTCCCCCGTTTCCTGCCCAGAGGAATCCACTCCTTGGGTCTCTTCATCTGGGTCCCGACGTAGTGTGGACCCAGCAACATTTTGCATGGGAATGGGAGATTTTTACCTTTGGTTTTCTCCCGGTCCCAACCCCCTGAGAGTGCTGACGCAGAGGACTGACATCCAGAAGGCAGCGTGCTTACGCATGTTGCTGTCAAGCGTCCACAGTGCCCTCCCCACCCCCTGGCTCCTGTGTAGAGAACCATTTTTATGCCCTGCCACCTGTGCTTCCACCGGCAGCAACGCACATGGGCATCGCTGTCCTGGAACCCACCCCCTCTGGAGGAGGAGAGCATCTGTGGGGCCGCTTAATCCTACCTCCCCCCACTGACCCCTGGTGGCCCGAGTCCGTTCCCAGGTCACCGGTGTAGCGTGAGGTGTGGCGTCCAGTGCCTCAACCCTCAGCGCCACCAGGCCAGTCAATTTTAAGCATTCTTAGGGGAAAATTAAAGTCATCGCTCAAGTTGAGAGTTGGCTTTAATTTTCCCCTAAGAATGCTTAAAATTACCAAAAAACGGCTTTTAAAATAGCCCCCACTGACTTGTATGGTGGTCGCCCCTGCACTCTCCCTGCCCACATGTCACAAAATCTCAGCACATGGGGGCAGAGCAGAGGTGGAGTGGAGGCACCAGAAAGCTGGAAGGGATCAGATGGCTGCGGGTTCGGCACCATTTACGATCCCTCCCACTACTAAAGGGAGGCGGTACTTCTGAATTAAAATTTTACAGTTCATCAACTCATAGAAACATAGACTTTGACGGCAGATAAGGACCGCTAGGCCCATCTAGTCTGCCCATTTCCCTACCTACAGGATAGGCCGCAGATCCTAGTTAACCAACAGCCTATTTCTTCCTACCCCCCACAAGAATTGCCTTATGTCTGTCCCATGCATTCTTGAATTCTCCCACAGTTTTAGACCCCACAACCTCCTCAGAAAGGCTGTTCCATGCTTCCACAACCCTCTCTGTGAAGAAATACTTCCTCACATTGCCCCTGAACCGCCCTCCTTCTATCTTTAAATTGTGTCCCCTTGTTCTTGCAAGTCTCTTTTCTGAAAAATGCTACCCTCTTGGACTTTGTTGATTCCACGAGGTACTTAAAAGTTTCTATCATGTCCCCCTCCTTCTTTCCTCAAGGGTATACATATTAAGCTCCTTTAGTCTCTCCTCATACGGCTTCTCTTGCAGACCCTGCACCATTTTAGTTGCCCTCCTCTGACTGCCTCTATCCTGTCTATGTCCTTTGGAGACGGGTCTCCAGAACTGGGCGCAGTACTCAGATGGGGTCTCACCAACTGTCTGTACAGAGGGATAACAACTTCCTGTTTTCTGCTGCTGATGCCGCTCCTATACATTCCAGTATACCCCAGCCCTCCTTACTGCCTTCTCACATTGTTTGCTAACCTTAAGGTCATCTGATATGATTACCCAGCGTCCCTTTCCTTTTTGTTGTTGTTACTACCTCCCCACCCATTGTGTATTCTTCCCTGGGTTCTTGTTTCCAGGTGCATTATTTTGCACTTCTTTGCATTGAATCCTAGCTGCCATACTTGACCATTCCTCCAACCTTGCCAAGTCCCTTTTCATCCTTTCCACGCCTCCTTGTGTATCAACCCTGTTGCAGATTTTGTGTCATCTGCAAAAGGCATACTTTTCCTTCCAGTCCCTCTGCAATGTCACTGATGAAGACATTAAAAGGACTGGACCCAATACTGAACCCTGTGGTACCCCACTAGTAACCCCCCTTTCTTCAGAATGGACTCCATTTACAATTACCTTCTGTGTCCTGTTGTCCAGCCAATGTTTTACCTCAGGCTACCACCCTGGGTCCCACTCCCAGGCTGGTTAATTTGACTATTAATCTTTTGTGTGGACTGTGTCAAATGCCTTGCTAAAGTCTAGGTAGGCCATGTCCACAGCCCCTCCCTGGTCTACTACTTTGGTCACCCAGTCAAAGAAATCTATTAGATCTGTCCTGACATAACCTTCCGGCCAGAACCCATGCTGCCTTGGGTCCTGTGCTCCACTGGCCTCTAGGTACTCAACTATTCTTTCCTTCAGAAGTGACTCCATCACTTTCCCTACCACAGAGGTCAGACTGACAGGTCTGTAGTTTCCTGCCTCTGTCTTGGACCCACTTTTTGAAGGGAATCACATCCGCCTTCCTCCAGTCCTCGGGTACCACACCATCCTCCCATGATTTATTAAAAGAGTAGCCAGCGGTTTCACTAGTTCCTCCCTTAATTCTTTTAGAATTCTGGGGTGAATTCCATCAGACCCATTGCTTGTCCACATTCAGTTTTAGGAGTTCTTGCAGAACCCTTTCTTCTGTGAAAGGACTGGGATCGACCCCTTATCAAGAGTGCTTCTGTTAATTGGATTAGGCACTTCCCTCCTCTTTGTGAATACTGAGCAGAAATATTCGTTCAGTATTCCTGCTTTTCACTGTCCCCTCTGCCCACCCACTGTTCATTCTATTCAGCCTCACTATCCTCCCTTTGTCTTTCACGCCGCTGATGTACCTATAAAGGTTTTATCCCTTCTAACTGAGTTGGCTATCTTTCCTCAGTTTGGGCCTTGCTATTCTGACTTCCCCTCCTGCTTCCTTCTGCCTTAACTGGTACAGCTCTCTGTCCTGCTCCTTCTGTGTTTCCTCATACTTCCTGAATGCTATCTTTTCTTCCTGACTTTCACAGCCACCTCTTTGAGAACCATAGTGGCTTTTCTTCATTTGATTTGTTCATTTGCTTCACACAAAGGCTTGTTGCCTCTGTGATGGCAGTTTTGATAATTCCCCATTGTTGCTCCACACCTCCTTCTAGCCTGTTTGCTAGTGCTTTTCTGAGGCACTCTCCATCTTGTTAAAGTCAGCCCTCCAAAAGTCCAGTACCCTCACTTTGTATGGCTTGACTTGTAGCTGAGTTTAACGTGAACCACACTGTTTGATGGTCACTTGTCCCCAGATGGCAACCCACTTCTAGATCTGAGATCCTCTCACTGCTCCCGCTTGAGAGCACGAGGTCTAAGATTGCTCCTCACGAGTGGGTTCCAAACTAGCTGTCTAATGCCTGCCACCTGTAGGGCATCAAGAATGGCCTTGCTTTGGATGTGGCTGCAGCAAATGTGCTCCAGTTAACATCTGGCATATTCAGGTCTCCCATCAACAGTATCTCCCTTTCTCTGCCATTCTAAGAATGCCTTCTATCATATCCTTGTCCATTCCTTCCCCTGACATGGGGGTCTGTACAAACCCCTGTGCGATTGTGGTAACCTTTCCAGTCTCCAAGGTGACCCACGGTGCCTCCTCTCCTCCCTGTTTACTCTTTTGTTCAGTTGCTTTATCCCTTCCTTTACATGAGAGCTACTCCACCCTCTTCTCCTTGCCTGTCTCTCCTGTAGGTTATGTACCCTGGTATGATAACATCCCAGTCATGGTTCTCTGTGTACCATGTTTCTGTGACTGCTACAATATCCAGGCATCCCTCTTCCATTAAGGCCATCAGCTCAGGGAGCTTGTTGTCCAGACTACGGGCATTGGTACTCATTACCCTCCATTTCCTGATGGCCTTACTCCCTTTTGCCCCATCCCTGTCCTTCTTGCCTTTGTCACTTTCCATTTACCCCTGCCCTTCTTCCTATCGACACCTCTATGTTGGTGTTTGCCGCACTTACTACCGTGATTATTTGGGGCTAGGATTTTCCTGCTCCTTTCCAGTGCCTCCCCCCTTGGCTAGTTTAAAAGCTTGCCAATGAAGCATTTAAACCTATCACCTAGGATCCTGGTTCCCCTCCCGGACAGATGCAGCCCATCATGCCAGTATAGGCTTGCATCACTCCAGGTGGACCCCCAGTCCCCAATGAAGCCAAATCCCTGAGCTCCACACCAGTTTTTCAACCACTGATTGAATCCCATGGTGCGGAACACCCTAGCCTCTCCTATGCCATAGATGGGTAGCACCTCCGAGAAGGTTACCGTGCGTGCTACTTGACTAAGGCCCCTCCCCAATTCCACAAACTCTTCCTGCACTTCTCTAATCCCTTTCTTAGCCAGGTCATTTGTCCCTAGGTGGACAATGACATCCAGCTCCCTCCCCTGTGCAGCTGCTCCGGCAATCCTGAGGATTCGCTTCCTGTCCCTGCAAGCCATGGCGCCAGGCAGGCACCTTACCTCCCTCTCCCCTTCCTCCCCAGTTCTACCTTCCCTAACAATGGAGTCCCCACCAGGAGTTGTTTCCTTCCCTGCAGGGTCCCCTGCCACCTCTCCTGTAGGTCTCCTTTGTGGAGGTTCCCACATCCTCCTTGGTCTCCACTGTGGGTGCCTCCATAGAGGAACCACACTTTGCCAGAATGGCATAGGAATTGTGGAGAGGTACAATGGGAGGGATGCACCTCTGTTCCACCACCCTCACCCTCCCTGAGCCCACTGTGGTCCAACCGCTCCTCTTTCTTGGCAACCTCTGAGGCAACGGCAGTGGCACTGGTGGTCCCTGGATGGAAGAGGAGGTCCCACAAATCCTGGCCAACTCAGCCTGGAGATGAGCAACCTCCTCCCTCAGCCCAGAGAGGTGCCTGCAGATGGGACAACATCGCATCCTCCAGAACATCTCCCGGAAGACTGCTGCTCCACAGCCACTGCACTGCACCACTCCAATCATGTCTTATTTCTGGCCCCTTAACTGTTTGCAATCCTTACTCTTTCCTCTGTTTTTTTTCTCTCTCCTTACTTTCTGCCTGTGTGCCCTTTAAGCTCCTGATTGTCCTGTTCTGAGACAAGAATATCCTATATTTCTCAGTAGACCACTTACTTGCTCAGAGGCAGACCTCCAGCAGCTAGAGGGGGCCGGAGAGCTACTCTTGCCCTTCTAGGATGGTGGGTCCTTGGTGGTTCTGTGATCACCACTCTCTGCCCTAAACAGGAAGTTCCTGTTGTCAGTCAAATTCTGTGCCTATAAAATAGAACTAGCTTGGGGGCCGGGGAGTGACTGCAATATAGTCCCAGCAGAGTAGTTCAGTTACACAGCAGTCCTTTTCTTCTGGTGTCTTCTGCCAAGCTACTAGCAGAAACTTTCTAAGGCAGTCTTTAAATGTAGCTTCCTTCTAGCTAAGCCACTCCCCCTACTTACCAGATCTTTCTACAAGTAATTTAAACCTCACAGCAGTTAAGTCCTTTCAGTCACCTGAGATTTACACCTAGATAACTCTTCAGACACCCATTCGGTTCAGTTAACCCAAACACACACTTTTTTTTTGTATGTTAGTTTTTTTACCCTAAATTAAAGGTCAAATACAAAAGTTCTTCTACTTTAGTCCCAGCAGAGAAGTTCAGTCACCCAGCAGTCCTTTCTCCTGGTGTCCCTGGAAGCCCAATACCTTATGGCAGTAGGTCGTTATTTAATTTTAAACTTGCTCAAAACCTCTATGAAGACCTACAATTGAGAGCAGAAGACATCAGGAACAACACTGATGCGGTCTGAAGTAGTAGAGTTTAGTGGCCCTGATTCAGTTCGTCAAGAGCCCAAAAGACACACAGCTGGCTCACCAGAGAGCGGCAAAAATGTGGGAGTCAGCCTGATCGTAGAGCAACTTTCTCACATCCTTCTAGAAATGGCTGTACTCAGATCATCAATTACAGATGCCCTAGCACAAATTAAAACTATAAAAGGAATCGTAGAAATACACGGCAGGAGACAGACAGATGCAGAAATCAGAATTTTGAGTTTAGAAAATGCACTCGATTGAGAAACGGAGGAGAGAATAACATAATCCAGGAAACTACGGAGAATAGGGAAGAATGTCAAGTATCAGGAAAACTATTCAAGACAGAATAACCTTCTCCTCTTTGGATTACCTGAAAAACAAAAAAGGGGGGGAGATGCAGTTGAATTTGTGCAAAAGATGCTGCAGTCACTTTTTGGGCTACCAGATGGCAAAACTGAGTGACCTGTTGAAACAGCGCATAGAGGTTTGGCACAGAAATGCAGCCTCAAAGAGAGACCCTGGTTCTTAATTTTCCATTTTACACACGTCTATGAGAAAGTGTTTATAAAACAAGCAGTAAGAGAAAAACAAACTGTAAAATACATGGGGTATACCATACAACTATTTCATGATTACAGCCCAAGTGCACAGGAAAAAAATGGGACAAATTCCATGACCTTAAAGCCAGTCTGCACAAGGCAAATGCAAGGTTTCACCTCATGTACCCAGCCAGGCTAAAGGTACGGATGAAAAGTTGTGTGCAGGCAGAGTTTTAATTCAGTTGAAGCAGCAGAACAAGAACATGTCAAAGCATTCCCCAATACATTCCTGTACACAACAGATCATCCAGCTGCTTAACTTCTTACCCTAGGAGTCTTTTAGCATCAGTAACTTTAGCAGTTAGCTGGATGGGTGCAACTGCCCCGGAGGTGTGCCTTTAAGAGAAATTTAAATGAGCTTAGGGCCATAACCAATCAGAAAACAGAACAGGAAGGGTAGTGAGCAGAGTGAGAGCTGCTGAAGGCTTCACAATTTTTTCTCCCCTGAACTGAGCAACACTGCCCCTGAGGTGTCTCTCAACTTTCCTTGTTGACAGCCTCCTAGTGCTTATCTGGGTAAAGTGTTCCTCATATTTCTGTTTTAATAGTGTGCTGAATGAAATTATTACAAATTCGTTAGCAGCACGCACATTTTTTAATTTTAGCACAACCGCACTATTTTGACTTCATTTTTACCGCGACTGTTCATTTTGAATGTTAAATTTATCATAGGTGCTTAATTTTGATGGTTCCTCTCGTTTCTTACCAAATTCTTGTGGGAACCATCAAATTAGGGACAGTTACCTAAATCCACAAGGCACCCCACTGGAATTCAAATATTAACAGTGCCTGGAGGTTTCACTCAAGACTGGAAAACATAACAGACAAACTTTTGATTATTATGTCTGAGGACATATCAAAGGCTTCCAACTAGGGGCCATTCAAAAGTACTAAAATGTAAGGAGGTGCTGAGGAGCTCTCCAGATCCCAACCACAAATTAAAGTTTCCAAATTATGACATTCCTCACAGTTTAAAAAATAATAGAAGTGACAAAGGAAAGAAGCTTGATCAAGCCACTGATGAAATGGTTAAAAAGAAACTCTGTCTAGACATAAATGCTCCCATTGCTCCTGGGAAAGTCAATACCAAGACAACAGGCAGCTTAAAGCATACAGAAAAATCTGTGCAGTACTCCATCCATGCAAAATATGGAAAAAGCATGGCAACTGTTTCAGACCATACAAAAAAATTAGTCCTTTCTTTACTGGGACTGGCAAACACTCTTCCACAGTTCTCTTTCCCATAGACTGTGAGGGTGATACAGTTGATGATAAATCATTTTACGATGCCCATGCCTACAGAAGTTGGTATCACTCTTCCACAGTTCTTGCCCCAGAGACTGTGAGGGTGATACAGTGGATGGAAAATAATGTATTCTGCTCCTGCTTACAGGGGCTGCTATCACTCTTCCACGGTTCTTGCCCCAGAGACTGTGAGGGTGATACAGATGATATGAGAATTTTTATCATGTGGAGGGTCTAGAACCTTATGTATCCAAGGAGGTTCTCCCTCCATGCCTTCCTCTTTCCAAAACAAATTGACACCCTGGACCTCCCTTCTCAGAAGTCCTTCCAAAGTGAGAATAAGGATAAGAAAAGATAATAAGGGAAAGGTTCCACTTCCTACAAAGCCCTGTCTTAATGAAAAATATAAATACAATACCATGAAACTGCTTCAACCCCCCACTTCTGTGACAGAGGTTCACAAGCGGTCGGGAAATGTTAAATAAATACATAAATATATCGGGCAATGCTGTAAAATATCTTTTACACACACCCCTTTGTGCCTTATTGTTTATTTAGCACTTTAAACTATTGAAAACTTTCAACTCCTCAGTCAGGAGTGATGCAGAAGAACAGATCTTCAACTAGGACAGTTCACACCCACCTTTGTAAAACTATGTAGGCCTCAAAACCTTCTAAAAGTGTTCAGATATGGCAAGTGTAAACTGGGCCAATGGCAGGGTTGTGTGGTCCAGCAGTGGTTAGAGTACAGAACTTGGAACTAAAAGGTCTCAGGTTCAAATCTAACCAGTCACTGATTCTGTATTATCCTGAACAGGTCACCTGAACTCCCTCTGCTTCAGTTCTCCTCAACTGTAAGACTAGGTAGAATACCCAGAATGACCACCCTCTCTGCATCAATGCCACAGGGCTGGAATATCCTGCTGGTCTGGGGGCAGTCCAGGGAGGGTGGTCAGCTGGGGAGGTGATCCAGGAGCAAGGAGGGTGGTCAGCTTAGGAGAGGCTGTTGCAGGGGCTGGAAGGATGGTCCTGGGTAGGGAGCATGATCCAAGAGCATGGACTGGTGTTGGCTGGGGAGGAAATGCTGGAAGGGTAGCCCAGGGAGACTGGTTGGCTGGGGAGAAGAGGCTAGTCCGGGGACTAGATGGGTGATTCAGTTGCAGGGAGGGCAGTTGACTGGGGGTCATAGGTTGGACTGGGGTCGGAAACGTGGTCCAGCTGCAGGGAGAGTAGCTGGCTGGGGTCCAAGAGCGTGGTCAACAGTGGCTGGTCTAGAGAATGGAAGTGTGTTCAGCTGCAGGGGTATGGTTGGCTGGGAGTCAGAGGCTGAGAGTGGTTCGGCTGCAGGGAGGGTGGTTGAGGGGGGGGGTCTAGGTCCATGGAGGCTGGAAGCGAGGTCTGGTGGCAGGGAAGATGATTGGCTTGGGAGGGAAGGATTGTCTAGATGCAGGGAGCATGGTAGACTGGGTGTGGTTGCTAGTCTAGGTGGGTGTGGAGTATGGGCCCCTGCACTATGGGACCGGGACCAGGACCAGCCTCCCTCATGGGACTGCCGCCCTGCACCTTCCACTGAGGGTAGGCTGGTCCTGGTCCCTTTCAAATATATTGGAAGGGGCCCACACCTTTCAGTACCTTGTAGTGAAATATGGACTAGTCAGACTTGTCGAACAAAAAAAAAGTCGCGCAAATGTTGCCACTATAGTCCACTCGAGATTTCTCCAAAAACACCCTTCCCTGCCACTGCTTCTATGCTGCTGTGGGAACAGCAACCAGACCCCACAAGCACGGTCGGCCACGTATTAACGTTCTCCCGCTCGTGGCCGTGGCTCGGCGCGCGCGTCTCCGAGCCAGGTTTCCCTTTCTCTGGTTGGTCGGCCGTAGGGAGTGGGCGGGGCACTTCATGAAATGTATCAAAACAAATGAATCGAGAGCTTAGAAAGACTGGGAAGGGGCAGTAGCACGCTTTGTGCGAGAAGGTCCGCTATCGGTCGGGGTTTTCAGTACCCCTTCCCTAAAGGCCGGGCCGGAGATCGGGTAAGGTGAGTGATTGGGCAGGGGTACCTGCGAGGGGTGGGGCCCCAAGCCTTGAGTGCAAGACTGTTCTCACCAGGCAAGGATTATTTTTTTTATTTTCTTTGAAACGCAATGGGGTCCCTAAATGCCATGACGGTTGCAAGACACGCACCCTGAACAGGGAAATCGCTATCGATCCGTGGTCTTTCCGGGCGATCTTGTTGGCCCGCACCTGGGCTCAACAGTGCTTGGGGTCCAGGCAAGGGATCCATGATCGTTATTCGTTGCAGGTGTCAGACGGGGGACAGTGGGATACGAAAAAGGGAGGGGGTGGGATTTGAGTCACTTCAGGGAGGGGCGGTTTTAATTTGGGAACCCCCGAAGGATGACGATGTTTTGTCCGAGGGGGATTGCGGGTGTCTAGAAGCTGATCAGCATGCAGCGAATCAAAGCAGGGGTGTAGCTAGAAATGTCCATTTTGTGCACAGTCTCCAACAGTTGCACACCCCCAATTAAAAAATGTACATATCCTCTCCAAATGGTACCACCTTCCAAACAAATCAGATTGTTGTCTGATGATTCTTCTAATCTTTAAAGAGGTTATACATGTATCTGTTTCCTAAACAACAGAAGTTTGAACACAGACACTCCTCAGTGGCCTAAACTAACTCCAATACTACAGATTAGAATGAAAATGTTAACAGAAAGGCATGTGGTTTGTGACAGGCAGTCAACAAAACTACTCAGATGTGTACAGTGAGTATGCCTGCCCACACCCTTTAATCAAAGCACCCAATTATGTTAGTAATGGGGGTGAAACAGATGCAGAGGGATCTGGGGAGGCTTGAAGCATGGTCAAAGAGGTGGCTGCTTGCATTCAGTACAAACAAATGTCAAATCATGCATCTTGGCTACAGAAATCGGAAGGCAGGGTACTGTACACGCTTCATACATGGCAGATCCTGCCAAACCAACCTGGTCGAGTTCTATGACTGGGTAACTAGGCAACTGGACAGGGGCCATGCAGTGGATGTCCTGTATCTGGACTTCAGTAAGGCATTCGACTCAGTGCCACATGGAAGGCTGGGAAGGAAGTTAGTAGGCACAGGGGCGGGTGCAAAGCTGGTGAGATGGGTAGGAAACTGGCTGCAGGGAAGGCAACAGAGGGTGCTGGTGGGTGGGGGAGCTCACACCCAAGGGCAGTGACGAGCGGTGTTCCACAGGGCTCAGTGTTGGGACCAGTGTTGTTTGGGATATTCATTGCAGACATATCATGGGACATCAAGAGCAAGATCAGTCTGTTTGCTGATGATACCAAGGTAGGCACGGTGGTGGATGACTTAGGGGGATGGCAGGGGTTGCAGGATGATCTGGCAAAGCTTGAAACCTGGTCAGACACCTGGCAACTGGGCTTTAATGCCAAAAAGTGCAAGGTGCTGCATTTTGGGATGAAGAACCCAAGGAGGAGTTACCAGCTAGGGGAGTGCAGCTAGCCCAGACAGAGGAGGAGAAGGATCTGGGTATGCTCATTACAGGGTCAATGAACAACTCGGCACAATGTAGGAAGGCAGCTGCAAAGGCCAACAAAATGCTGGGTTGTATTGCAAGGGGTATATCCTCGAGGAGGGAGGAGGTGATTCTGCCACTGTATGGGTCATTAGTTAGACCACACCTGGAGTACTCGTGCAGTGCACTGGGCGTCTGTATCTGAAGAGGACATTAAGTTACTGGAGGGTGCAGTGCAGAGCGACAAAGATGATCAAGGGGCTGGGGGACTTATCATATGAGAGGAGGTTGAAGGAGTTGAACATGTACTCACTGGAGGAGAGGAGAAACGGGTGACATGATTGAAACCGTTAAATACATGAAAGGAATAAACAAGACGGGTACAGAGGGGCTGTTCAAGGTAAGGGAAGGTAGTGCCACCAGGAGCCATGATATGAGACTGGAGCGAGGAAGGTTCAGGAGGGAGATGAGACACTTTTTTACAGAGAGGGTGGTGGCTGGGTGGAATGCGTTACCTGCTGAAGTGGTATGCAGTAGAACAGTGGACTGCTTCAAACGAGGATGGGACAGGACAAGGGAGGATTAATGAAGGGAAGGGTGGAAGGGAGGGAAGCTGCAGAATAAGGGTGCTAGCTGCACATTCGAGCAGACTTGATAGACCTCTAGGCCTTTATCTGCTGGCAAATTTCGTATGTTCGTATTGGGGGGGGGGGGCAGAGATCTGGAAGAGACGGAACAAGAAAGGTCAAGAAAATAGCATGATTATATCTGGGGACCTGAAGGTGGAAAGGCAGTGCGGGAGGGCAGTGGCCAGGGGGAGTGGAATGCTGGGATGCATCAGAAGGGGGATCACCAGTAGGAATAGGGAGGTCATAGTACCCTTGTACACCCATCTAGTTAGCACTTGGAGTACGGGGTCCAGTTTTGGAGGCCATACCTCAGGAAGGGTGTGGGGAGGCTAGAGTGGGTTCAGAGGAGAGTGACAAAAATGGTAAAAGGGTTAAGCCACCTATTCTATGAAGAAAGATTGAGTGAGCTGAACATGTACTCCCTGGAACAGAGGAGGTGGGGGGGCATGATCGAGACCTTCAAGTACCTTAAGGGTATAAACAGGGTGCTGGGGGGAGCATCTTCAAGATGAAGGGAAATCAGAGGATGAGGGGGCATGGCCTGCAGATGGGGGGGGGGCGGTTCAGAGGCAACATTAGGAAATACTATTTCACAGAGAAAGTGGTAGAAAAGTGGAACAAACTCCCAGAGGCAGTCATTCGAGAGGAAACAGTGGAGGGATTCAAAAGGGCATGGAAGAACCACAGGGGAGTGTTAAGGGGGGCACAGGTCCAAGCAGATAGCTGGACAAATGGGCAGACTTGGTGGGCCTTGTTTCTGTCATCACACTTCTATGAATCTGTGAATAATGTCATATTTTCCCATCCCCTGTAGTGTCCTTCCACTCTGAGTAAAGGCTGCCTGTCAGAGTTCCCTTTTGTCTTTCTGCTGTCTCAGACATACCTCTCAGGTGTCACTGATTTTCAGGGACGTCCCTGATTTTGCCTCAAAAGTTTACTCTGTCCCTCCAAAAATTTGTGTTTTTGTGGCGAAACAGTGGGGACTGTAAGCACAAAACAATGTCAAGCATTAAAGTTACAGACTTGTTCTTCTTTAGAAAATGCATTTTGCACTCAGCCCCATGTTCTACCAGCTTTCTTGGTGTATATCTTTAATTTTGAAAATGTGTCCCTGATTTTGGTCCTTTGTCCCTGATTTTTTTTAAGCCTTGTCCCTGATTTTTGAGGCAGGAGGTTGAGAGGTATGGTCTTGGAGCATTTTGTGCAGCTCTGCCAGGCTGCCACTCTTTCTGTTGGAAAATACAAAAAGCACACATGCACACTTCTTATTAAACAACATTTCAAGTGCAGTTGAGGTAAATGGAATAAATAAGTATATGTGATGGGGCTACATGTAGCTGTGCTTAGGAGTAGGGAGTCCTTGGGCATATCTGGCCATGGGCAGGGGTCCTCAGACATTTCTGGGTGATCATGGGGCCTTGGACATTTCTGGCCGTGGTCAGGAGTCCACATACTTTTCTGGTATTGGTTAGGTGCCCTTAGGCATGTCTCCATGTTCAGGGGACCTTGTCTGAAAGGCTGAGAACCCCTAAAAGAGCGAATTGACCTTAAAGTGATGGGAATTGTGGGGACAAGGTCCGGTGTAAGTGAGGAATAACTCACGACAAGGCATAGGTTTATTGAGAATTCATGCACGCCCCTGGATGCGTTGTAAGGCATTAGGTCACAGACCAAGTGCCTTCAATCACCCAGGAAGTGCATTCATGCCCTGGAGTGGGTTATTCCACTTATAAAATGGGTAACTTTTAAAAATAAATGGTTTAACGATGAAAAATATAAATCTCAATATTTTGCCTCAAATAGGCCTTCAGTGTGCTGGAACAATGTGCTTACTCTTTTGACTTTAGCTTAATTGTCCTACTGAGGATTCCATACCTGTAGTATGATGTGTTTCGGTTCCTGGTTGCAAGTCACCTACCCACAGCAATATTCACCATTTATAGGCACCAAGCAGCACAGCTAGCATTGTGAGCTTCCCCCTACACAGGAGCGACAAGCATGGTTCTCCGCCCACACGCCGTGGCCACACACACACACACTGCATCACAGTTCGGCATCTGTACTGTGTAAAATCTGAGTGGAGAATGTGCAGGTGTTCTTCTTCCAGGTGCGGGCGTGAGTCAACAGTACACACTACGAGAGGCACACAGTGAGCGGATTCAGTATGTCAGACACAAACGCAAATAACGGACTGGGAGTGGAACTGTTGCATTGGGAGGTGTGTGTTTTATTTTATTTTTTTGGGTGGAGGGATCGGGACTGCTGTTGAGCACCGATTGTCGGGTCCTGAGCCACTGTCATTCCCCCAGTCTGAATTTGCACCATTTGTTTTTTACATTTCTGAAATGCAGAGTTGTGATGAATATGGGGTACATCAAACATTTTTGTGGCACCAAGCCTTCTCAGTTAATTGATTGATTGATTTTTTTTCTGATTTATTGTTATCCGATTTTAATTGAATTGTTGTTTGTTTTGATCTTGATTTTATTTTATATTCTTAGGCACCTTGGCTTTGGATAAGGTGCTGTATAAATAAAATTTATTATTATTATTTATTATTCACTCCGCTTTCGAAAAGCAAAAAATGGCTGCCAAATATTTTTCAACAGAACATTCACTGCCCATTGGCGAACGGATTTGTGATGGGGCCAGGTTCCAGGAGGACAGTGCATTGATTGAGAATTAATGCATGGTCACCTGATGTGCTTTAGCCAATGATATTTTTACTTTCAGACACAAACAGCCACATGGGGGTTTTGTGGTGCTCAGTGACAGTATGCAGCTGTAGAAAACCAAAGTCACGGTTTTCACCATGCACATATAAAGAAAAAGACAGAGACTTGATTCAGTGGAGAAATGTCTCTTGTCCTTACTTAAGCCAGTAAAAAAAAAAACAGGAAACGGGGTGCCACCCACAACCATCATCCACTGTCCTGGCCACTTCTGCTGCTGCATCCTCCCCAACTTGCCCCCTGTGACAGAGACCTGGAGGAATACCGTTCTGTCCCTCACTCCAGCTGACGAGCTCAGGATGCGATGTCACGCTAACAGCAGATGTTATTGGGGGCCTGAACCAGCCCCGTCATTGAGACGGAAACAAGGGTTTTATCCTGTTTTTCTTCCCTCCTTCCACCCACTACCCTTCACCCACTAGATGGCGTAGCACAGCCTTGCAGTATCCCATGACACCATGACAATGTCCCTGGCAGTACTGTGCGTCCTGACCTGCTAAAGGGGTCACCGAGGTGTTGGATACTGGTGCCAGAGGGGTCACCGGCGAGGTGGTTACCCCACCACAGGGGCCGCTGCAGTGCTGGATACCTGGCTACAGGGGTCACTGTGGTGCTGGATGCCACTTCCACAGGGGTCACTGCAGTACTGGACACCCCTCTACATGGGGTCACTACGGTGCTGGGTACTCTTCCAGAGTTGGGAAACGCTGCCGTTGGCAGCACTCTCTTCCAGCTGTGGCTGCCCATGTGGTACGAGTCTGCATCTGAACCTGATTCCCCAGCATAGTAGTGTGCTGGACCAATAAGCAGCATCAACCGTGACATTTTGTGCTGGATGTACTATTTTGTACTGTGTCTTTTAGTAACATGAGGCTAGTTGAGGCAAGCCCGGTGTGCCGTATAACCATACCTTTCTTATTTATACAGTAAACGCTAGAAGTCAGGAGTGTCTCAAGGATGACAACAGAGACTGTTGTGAAAGATATTAAACCGGGGCTGAAAAACTTAAATGTCCTCTTCATTGTGCTGGAAACAGGTGAGCATGCCACAGTGTGTGTGATATAATATTCCATGTGCCACAGTATCTCATGTAACAGGCCACGTGCCATGGTGTCTCATGTAACAAGCCGCGTGCATTGGTGTCTCATGTAACAGGCCGCATGCCATAGTGTCTGATGTAACAAGCCAGGTACCACAGTGATGTAACCAACCACATACCACAGTGTGTGATGCAACAGGCCACAATGTCTGTCATAAGTGGCATGTCACACTGTCAGATGCTGTCCAAGTGTTGAGCACAAGAGGCCATGTGTTGCAATGTTGGATGCAAGATGAATGTCCTCCTCCCATCTCCTTCATTCCCTGCCTTGGGTTTCAGGGGCTTGAGTGGCATCATGGAGGTGATGTGCTCGAACAACCTTGTGTTGGCACCACTAATTACAGGATCACATCCCGTACATATTGCCTGTGTCAGCGTTGCCTTTGTGCAGCCTGCATGATAGATCTTATGGAAGAGGGTCAGCGGTGCACATGATGAAGGGGAGAAGCTTGGCAACTCTTTGTTTTTGCATTTTAATATTTTCTTTTTCAGAAGCAGGGAAAAAAGTTGCTAATATACCCATTTGATAAGTGCAGTAGCACACTCCAGGATAAGTAACTTGTGCTCTGTTAACCCACTCGACAGCAGTTAAAGCCATTTGGCTTTGCCTCGTACCTTCAGCGCACCTGTTTTGTGGGTTATTAGGGCACAGTCCACACCGTAGTGTGTGTTTTTGTTTACGTGCACACCAGTTGTATCCTGTCTCATGTGTGACCCCCCGATATTCTCTGACCTCCTGGCATGCTGAAGAGGGAGTCCCGTGCCAGAATTGGTGATGAAGCATTTAGGGGAGCAGTGCAAGTTGCTCCTTGCCCCTGGTCCATGTTTTATTAGTAAAATGATGGACCTGCTCTGGGCTGCAAGTTCAGTACAGTATTACTGGAGGGAAGAAAAAAATAATTAAACAAAATCACGCATACCCTCATTATTAAAGCATCATGGTTGTATATGAAATCACTGCTGGTTCAGTTGCTTAATGGAATGATGGGCCGAAGGCTCTTTCGCATAGTCTTCAAAGGGCGCCTTTGAAGACAGTGTGAGAGGCCTTCGCACCATGCATTTTGCTTAAAGTTGAACCAGCATGATATTTTGTGGTGATTTGCATATACAGCCCATGATGCTTTGCATTATGTGGGTATGTGTGATTTTGTATTTCTTTGAAACTTGGCTTCCTGGCCAATGCCCTTTGGGGTAACCCTTGCCTCAGTGCTTGCGCATTAAGGTTCTTCGTCATATATATTATATACATACTGTATATCTCCCCTTTGGGTGGGTCAGTTCTCTGGGGCCTCTCATACGGCAACATCTAGATGACTCCTCCACACTTTGACCACCACTGAATTAATTGTTCCTCTCCTGGAGTAAATGGGATGGGGTCTCACTGAAACAGGAAGGGGGACCCGCCTTGGGGGTAAAACCTTAGGAGCACCAGTCAAGGCACAGAGAAGAGAGGGTCTGGCAAGGCAGGGGCAGTGGCACCAAAAGTGTGGTCCAGGGACAGGAAGTGGATCAGCTATATGAGAGCCAGGTGGCAGCAGATGAGAGGGGGAAAAAAATGGTAGCACCCTATATGAGTGCCTGTTATTGAGCGACTCAATATGAGTGACTCAGTAACAGCGCTTGAAACTAGAGCGAGTAGTGAAACAAGGCATTATATCCTGAGCAAGTAGTGAAACGAGGCACTATATCCTGAGCGAGTAGTGAAACGAGGCACTATATCCTGAGTGAGTGTAGCAGGGAGCTACATTTGCTGAAGCAGGATATAACATGATGATTGGGCTGGCACTGCCGAGCTAGCCGTGTAGCGTGATGCTATGCGCTACCGACCCTGAAGCTAGCGACCCAGGTTTGGATCCAGTGCCTGGAAAAGAAATATATTTTTTTAAGTCTTTGTGATTTTCCCGAAGTCTGTGCCCCCCATGGAGTTGATAATCTTTATTTTGGGGTGTGCAGGGGGCTTCCTTCCTGCAGAGGGGATGATGGGGGGCATAGTCCCTGCATAAAAACACATATATTGTCTTTGTTTTTGTATAGCTTCAGCGACCGTTGCAATTTGTGACGGCTGCTCTAGTACCCATCACCCTTTCTCAGTTGGGCAGTTTTTGACTCACTGTTAGTGGTCGGCGCTCATTAGGAGTCATCGTTATCACATAAATCCCCCCAAAAAATTGAAAGAAAAATATAAAGCATTTTTATTGGAACCCACTTTTTAATTTGTTACAGGACGAGTTACTAAAACAAAAGATGGACATGAAGTGAGAACATGTAAAGTGGCAGATAAGACCGGCAGTATAAACATCTCTGTTTGGGATGATGTGGGGAGTCTCATACAGCCCGGAGACATTATCCAACTGACCAAGGGGTATGCTGTCTAGTTGTGTGGATTCAGAAATATTTTACTGAAGATCCTTTTTGTGGGTGGGGTTCCAGTGTCTTTATTTTTTCTTTATTTTTTAATCCCTTTTGTTATACAGTCCTCTTGGACCTCCTTCCCCCTCCCCTAGGTACACTTGCCAGTGACTCTTTTGGGAGGTCACACTCGGCACCAGGTCGCTGCTTCCCACTTGTGCTGAGCCCTAGATGTGTCCCTGTCCAAGCAGGGTTTCCTGATTCCAGATTTGAGAGGGCTTCCTCCAGGGTTGGAATTCAGCACCTTATTAGTGGATAGGGGAGGATCCCGAGGTCCGAGTGCCCAGCTGGGTGTGAGGGGTGGCTCCATCTGCCTCCCTCCTTTGAGCACTTTACATCTTGTGGCCACCCAGGTTGCAGTATTAGAGAGGGCTGCAGTGCCCTCTCACTTCCCCCTCGGAGAGCATTCTCTGGGATACACGACCCTTCTCCTGCTGGCTCTCATGGTGTCCTCATCTCAAGAGTGCAAGTCGGGGTCCCCAACGCCATCACCAATATACCGGTCTGTGAGATCTTTTTTGTTTGTATGTTTTTAATAATAAGGTTTATCTAAGAACAACTAATTTAAATAAATAAGGATCATTTTTATCCCTCCCTCAGGTACGCATCTGTGTTTAAGGGCTGCCTGACTCTATATACTGGAAGAGGAGGGGACCTTCAGAAGATTGGAGAGTAAGTGCATTCGAACTTATGGCAAGAATTGCTGGGGATTATTGTTTTGCAGTTTCCTTATCCCCTCCACTCGCTCTCTGGAGATCATCCCACCCAAGGGGTGAGGAAGTGGAAAAGGACATTGGCACCACTGAACTCATTTAGTGGGTTAGAACTGTACTTGGGTCTGATTTAGAGGTCTACAGTTTTGCCAGGAATGCTACTGGTGATTTTTGAAGAAGGGGGAAATTAAGGTGGGAGAGATGTCAGTGCATTGGGTCAGTGGAGGAAGCTGATTGTATCTTTCCGTGTGGGACCACCAGAAGGTCTGCGTGTAAGCTTGCTGGCCGGGTCTGAGTGTGAGCTCGCAAGCTGGGTCTGAGTGTGAGCTCGCCGGCCTGGTCTCACTGTGAGCTCGCCAACTGGGTCTGAGTGTGAGCTCACCAGCTGGGTCTTTCTTAATCTGCATTAAAATGAATACATAAAGCTTGCCAAGCCTGTACATGAGTGCGGTTTGGTTAAACATCAGAGATGTGTGCTCTGCACCACTAGCAAAGCGTTACTGCATTGCGCTTCAATGGGGTGACCCAGAATCTGGAGTGAGCGTGGGAGCCCCACTGTTTGGCAGCTCGAGGATGAATGTGCTGGCAGCAGCAACACTGGTTGACCCGGGGGGATCATGTACTGCCTTCCAGCTCCTGCAGCGACTCCTGTGGCAGGGTTAACTCATTACCTCCAATAGCTCCATATGAAGTCCAAACTATACCTGTTATTTGTTTTGTTTGCCAGTTTTGTATTGTAACCTCCCGGGTCGTGTCTAAAAATAGTCGTATTTTGTGGCTACGATACCTTACCTGGTAAACAAAAACGAAATAAATAAAATCCATTGTTTACCTGATGCAAAATGGCTGCCCAGGAGGTAATGAGTTAAGGAGGGCTTTGGATGCAAGTTTTCTCTCCTTCTCCTCTTCGCTAGGGTTGCTGTGGAGCCGGGATGAGCTGCAGTGCCAGTGGGGAGGAGGGAGAGGCAGAGAGAACAGGAAAAACCAACGCAGCTGTCGACTGATGCCCCTGGTACTCTCTGGTCCTGGGCACCAAGCATGCTGCAATGAATGTGTTATTCCTGATGTAGAGTGGCTGTGCAGTGGGAGCATAAATAAAATGTTTAAGGTATACGTGTGTTTATAGCTGATTGTGGGCTAGATTATGTTAGAAATCATACAGATTTACGATTATAGCTAGTAGTCACAAGGGGGGATATGTAAGTAATATACCACTACAGAGTGTTTAAAGGATTTGAGATGTACACTCCTGGGGTGTAGAGACACTGAGCCTTCAGCCCCTGGCCTCACAACCCTGTGGTGTGCATCTTAAATCCTGTAAACCACACTCTGAAGTGATTTATTGCCCTTGTATAACAGCTGGAATGACCTGTGTGCAGCCCGTGTACATAAGATTTATTAAAGAGCAACTTTATCGCTGTATTTTAAAATTTCCCTCCTAGAAGCATGATGAAGGCTCACCAGAGCAGAAGTCGTGATGCAAATATATATATATATTTTTTTTAGTAGTCCCTATTTAGGCAGAGAAGGGATCGTAATTTGGCTCTTTGGAGCCTCGCTGATCCCTTCCACTTCCTGGTACCTTGTCTGATAGCGATCTGCCCCCACGCTAGCATGTTTTGTGATGTCACTATATGGGCAGCACGGGGTCGTCCTCCATAGATATCAGTGGGGCTGTTTTTGAAATTTAAATTTTCCTAGTTTTGATGCCCATTCAGAACGGATTATGGCCACCGCTTAACTAACATTAGTTAGTTTATGATCCCTTCCCTTCCTAAATGGGAGCTATTAAAAAGAAAAAAGTGCACCATGTGACTTCTGCTCAGGTGAGCCTTCACCATGCTTCTTGAGGCAGGGACCTGGTTAGTTGCTCTTTAAATAGGCAAATACATTTGTAAGAGTACAGCAGAACAGGAAATTTATGTTTTGTAGGGCAAGAACTGATTAGTCATTCATGTCACAGTGTGACTGGCAGTGACTGATAACACTGCTGCTACTGATTAGCTGAAACACAGCTGTGCTCTCTCTTTCTGCAGGCTGCACTAAAGGAATAAAGAAGGGCAGGTAGGTTGGTTTGAAAGCTAGTTTGTGAGTGTAGTTATATTTTTCCCCCCCGTTAGTCCATTTCTCCCTCCTCTCCAGCCCCCCCCCAGGCCCGTTACCTGGTATCTCCTGGACTTAATGGCTCCAGCTTCCCCATGGCTTAACCCCTGTGGTGGGGGGCAGAAAGTCATGCTCAACCTGCTGGACAGGATCTGGTTGGAGCCGCGTGTTGGTCACTGGTGTGAGGTCAGCGAGCAGTCAGAAAATCATCCTGCAGCCAGCTTGATTTTTCTTTTTTTTTTTCTCTCTCTCTCTCTCTGTCTCCCCCTGTGGTGCGGTGGAGCTGGTGTGCAGTGCCATCAGTGGCCAAGCTGTGCATGCTTCTGTACGTTGCACCCCAGACATCAGCCATGCCCCCTTCCCCATGTGATCCCAGCGGTCTGACCCCTCAGCCACCACTAGGGGTGAGGCTAACATCAGGTGTCCCCCTTCCCCGGAGGAGAGAAGTCCATCAGATGCTCAGTCCTCCTCTTCCCCCGGCCGATTCCCAGTGGTCTGTGCTCTTTCCCACACCCGGGTCACTGGCATGGCAGGAGGTAAGGCATTTGCCTCCACCCTCCACACCACCAGGTCGACCGAGTGTAGTGATTTTGAACACAGGTGGTTGGTAATCAGGTTTTGATTAGGGCAGCAGTGCATATTTCACAGATTAAACTACTGTCTGGTGATTTGATTTGGACAATGACGGATTCTTTCATGTTATTTTATCTTTTTTAATTTTTTTTTTATTTTAGTGTGCTGTTTCCCCTTGCTGCCAACCAGCCCCCATTGGTCCTGCCCCCTCACCCAGCCATCTCCCACCTTCTCCGAGACTTACCGCTCCTCTGAAGTGCACCGTGGCTTGCCCTCTTGGGCGGGGGGGGGCATGACCCCTGACTGGAGCCTCAGTCATTGATCTGAAAGAGAGTGCCATGGTCTGTGTTGAGTGGTGGACGTCCTCCCACTTCGGTTGGTGATTTTTTTCCCACTTTTCACCACTCCCCGAGGACACATCTGACACTGGTACTCCTGTGATGTTGTCAGAGCATGTTGGCATCATCGTTCCTGATTCGTTGGCTCCTGTGCACTGCTCGCTACCTGTGGTCATCCAGGTGGCGGCAGTGCAGTGGAGCTCGATCTCCTTCTCTTCCTGAGGTGGAGAGTGTCCTGCAGGATGTTCAACCCAGCTCCCTTGGCCGTCCCTCCTATGATTTAGGCTCATTGCCGAACCCAGGTTGTTGGTATCATGAGTGTGCCCTTTTATAAAGAGCTGGTTACAAATTTGAGGAGAAAGCAGTGCATGTATATTCATAAATCCAGGCTGAGGGGAGGATAACTTTGGGATGAAGATAAATCCCAATACTCATGTCTAAGACCAAGGGGCCCTGAGCCCCTTGATGTTGTTAGAGAAGTGATCAAGGAAGAACAATGTTTTGCTCTCCAAAATAAAATGTCTGTTTGGGTTTTCTTCCTCCTCTGCCAGGTTTTGCATGGTTTACTCCGAAGTGCCAAACTTCAGCGAGCCCAGCCCAGAGTATGTGGCTCAGATGGCTCAGAACAAGAATGTGAGTATCGTCCGTGCAGTGCGGAAGTGACACACACGTGGTTCAGTACGTTAGTGTGTTTGGGAGGTGAGAGACTGCAGCTTGGGGTTGGGAGTTGGATCCTAGGCATTGTGAGTAAATTCGGAGCCCTTCCTGTCCCTGTTCCAATGGCTGCAGGCCATGCAGCAGATGGGATTAGGAAAGATTATACAAGTACACTAAGTAGGGGGCCCGATGGCCCCATGGGTGGTGTGTCATGCTCCCCACACTGGCAGCCTGAGTTCTGACCTTGTCCACATGGGCAGTTTTGGACTTTGCAGTTCATGAGATATGGAGGGGCAGGCTTCAAATTGAGTGCCCTCCCCATTATTTAAGTGGTGGTGGTACATGGTTTTACAGGGCTCACTTCAGAACTGTTGGAAACTCTACTCATCTGAAATTCCAGCACTGTGTTTGGGTGTACGATACAAGACCCAAGACAGAAATACCTTCACCATCATCCTTGGTTGGTAGATATGCCCCCCCTCACTTTGAAAGACCTACAGCAATTCTGCTGTGGGCTTAAAGAGCAAGTACTTAGTGTCACAAACCCACTCAGCAGGTCAGCCCTCTGCTCCCAAAGTGCCGACCTCCGAGCGCAGTCTTGTGAACAGTTAACAGAAACAGGGTAGCCCCCCTGTCTGTTTGTTGGGTTCGAATCAACCTTTGGTTTCAATTCTGGAGGGAGTCAAACTGTGAAACTCTTGATAGTGTACCCAGTGCACAGGCTCAAATAATTCTGTCTTTGGAGGGGGCCAGATATCTTTGCCTACAGGCACCTAACCAGGTGTACAGAAATGAACCCTTAAAAACTCTAATAAAAGACCTCAGATTACTCTTAACTTTTTACAGTTTGGTATCACCATTCAAGCTTATGCACAGTGTCTGCTTTAACCACATATACTTCACTTGTTAAAGAAAAGAAATTCAAAGACAGACTAAGTCGGCTCTAAAAATAGAGTTTTACTAAAATAGATAAAAGTATGTAAAACATACAACACAGAACTATATATCACAAGAACCGTACAACCTTTTAAAAGAACAAGGTTTTAACAGTGCAATTCCTACTACAGTACTTAGATGTCTCATAGAAACATAGACTTTGACGGCAGATAAGGACCACTTGGCCCACCCAGTCTACCCATTTCTCTACCTATTGGATAAACTGCAGATTCTAGTTAACCAACAGTCTACTTCCTGCAGCCCCCCACTATAATTGCCTTATGTCTGTCCCATGCATGTTTGAATTCCCCCACTGTTTTAGACCCCACAACTTCTCCAGGAAGGCGGTTCCATGTGTCCACCACTCTCTCCGTAAAAAAGAATTTCCTCACATTACCCCTGAGCCATCCCTCCTCTAACTTTAAATTGTGCCCCTTGTTCTTACACATCTCTTTTTCTGAAAGATGCTACCTTCCTGGACTTTGTTGATTCCTTGAGGTACTTAAAAGTTTCTATCATGTCCCCCTGTCCTCTCCTTTCATCAAGGGTATACATATTAAGCTCTCTCAGTCTCTCTTCATATGGTTTCTTATGTAGACCCTGCACCATTTTTGTTGCCCTCCTCTGGACTGCTTCTATCCTGTCTGTGTCCTTGCGTAGATGAGGTCTCCAAAACTGCACGCAGTACTCCAGATGGGGTCTCACCAGCTGTCTGTACAGAGGGATAACCACTTCCCTTTTTCTACTTGCGATGCCCCTCCCTATGCATCCCAGTATCCCCCTGGCTCTCCTTACTGACTTCTCACATTGCTTACCCACCTTTAGGTCATCTGATATGACTTCACGCAGATCCCTTTCCATTATTGTTGTCGTTAGTACCTCCCCTGCTATTGTGTACTCTTCTCCTGGGTTTTTATTTCCCAGGTGCATTACTTTGCACTTCTTTGCATTGAATCTAAGTTGCCATATGTCTGACCATTCCTCCAACCTTGCCAAGTCCTTTCTCATCCTTTCTACCCCCCCTTGTGTATCAACTCTGTTACAGATCTTTGTGTCATCCACAAAGAGGCATCTCTCTCTACTTGTATACTTGCTTAAAGTGCTCAATGATGTTTCTTTGTCAGAGTGTAGATAAAAAATGTTTCTGAAGGAAAACAGAATCTGTTTAAAAAACTGTCTCCTCCTCTGTTTATGAAAAATCATACACCCAGGATATTTTTTTTTATTAATTTTTTTTTTTTTTTTAGCCTTACTTGCCCCCCTCTCCTTCCGGCTGCTTCATGACTCCTCCGACCCCTCCGCCTGGCCCCCTTCCACTCACCTCAGATCGCAGCCGACCCAGGGGTGGCCCGGCGTATCCCTTCGCCGGATGGGTCCCTCTCCTCCGAGGGGGAAATCGCCGGGAGGGGGAAGCCAGCGCACTAGTCAGTCAGTCCCCAGGCGCTGCTGAGGTGGATTCCGGGAGTCGGGCATCTAGAGTCGGCAGGAGCCGCAGCCGCATCCGCAGACCAGGAGGCCAGATTCCGCTTTTCGCCGGGCGTGGTGTGCCACGAACGCCTAGGCCAAGTCGACGCTCACCACGCCTCAGTGGCTACGAAGCTGTTGCTCTCCCGGCTCCGCCCAGGAGGCAGATAGCGAGCCATGTCTCCGGAGAAGGCGAGCAGTCGCAGGACGCCAAGTCTACTTTCTCCTGGCCGCTCTCCAGCGACTCGAGTCCGTTTTCGAACCTGGGTTGCCGGCGTCACAAGCGGAAATCCAACCGCTGTGCCAACGAGCCGGCACCCAGAATATTTTATCGTATTCAAAGGTAAGATAATTAAGGTTACATCAGCAGAAACTCCTTTCCCCATGTGACTTTCCGAATCAAGTCTGTACATTTCCTTCCATCTATAAGCAGTATCCTCTCTCTCACACAGATATCAAAGCATTTATGATTTCGCACCAGTATGCCAAACCTGGTTCCCTCCTCGAAACGTCATAAAATGTATACTGATTTCCCTCTTAGCAGTTAAAACTGTATTTAACTTAGAAAAGCAGAAGATTCTTGATTAAGGCCTGTTCTAGTCTGTAATTAGCTTCTGGCCTTCCAGGTAACACCTTGTATCTAAAACCTGTGTGTGTGCGTCTCAACTCACATGCAGTCTAGGCATCTCTCATGAGAGACAGTCCATAACACAGTTTTATATTACAAAAAAATCATAGTGTACTCAGAACTGGCTGTTCATGTGTCACACTTAGTAAGGATGTACATCTTAAAGAATGGAGGTTTGGGGCCTTTAGGTACCTCTGCAATAATTCAGTTTATTTGTTTCTTTACTCACCTTTTTACAATTTTATTTATATTTTGTGAACTACTAGTAAAAAAAAGAATCCAGTGTAATTCTTGTATTATGATGTCAGAAAATCCTTACTGGCAAGGCTGGCAGTGTATTTCAGTGTGAAACTGCAAATCTGTTTTCAGATTTTTATGGAGAAATAACATTTTCTATCTTCAGAATGTAATATAGTTTACAGAAACACATGATTTTGGGTAGTCTGTGATGTTTTGTATAATTGTAGTAGGTGACATTTTCTTCTTAACCAGATTTTAACTAGGAACAAGAAAAGAGAAGCCAATTACTGCTTTAACAAGTGTAAACTCATTCAGATTGACCACAGTAGCGCATACTTATGAAAGGCAAAGTTTGTTACTGAAAGAAGTTTCTATTTCTTTTGAAAAAGCGAGAACAATATATTTATTTTTCTCTTTGAAATACACTGGGCTCCTAGGTAGTTGGCAGTTTCTGACATCACAATACCAGAATTCTGTTGAATTCTTTTTTTTTTTTACCAGCAATGTGAAATGCAAAGATAAAAACCTACGTGTTTCACTGCACTTACAGATATTTTATTATGAAAGTCTGTGCAGGTGGATGAGCAGCTGGCACTGATGCTGCTCCATATTTGGCCAGCAAGGGGCACACAAATGCCCCTTGGCCAGCCCCCACTCCGCCCCGACAGACTGGAACATCTTGCCTCCCTAACATACACCCGGCACCCAGCAGCACCAGTGTGAGATTCTGGGACTGTGAGGAGTGAGAGCACTGAAAAAAATGAAATCATACTCCTTGACCTGAGACACTAACCGTGACAGGTACATTTCAACCCATTGTAGCAAGCTTAAAAGAGAAATGTTTCCCTCAGATCAAACATGGTATTCTGCTTCTTTTTGCTTTTAGGCACAAAATGATGGAGCAACTTCATCTACCAATCAGAATGCTTCTGGTACCTCTGGGAATTCAGGTGAGGAAATAACATTTCTCTAGTCCTTAAGTTGGACCTAATTTGAAGACATTTTTGTCATGACTGGCTCATGAATTCTGTTTGAAGTAGCCCGTACACCATTTTCTGTTCTGACTTCTCCAGGGAGAGGAGGTAGTAGCTGTGAGCCCCCCCCCCACACCCAATGCTCCTAAGCCATTTCCTGCAGTGCCTCCTGCTGGGAGAGGCTGGGACTGCAAGTAGCTGTCAGCTCCCCCACAGCCAGTGTTGTTACATTATTACCTAGAGTGACTCCTGCTGGAAGTGGCTGGGACTGCAGTAGCTGTGAACTTCCCCCACAGCCAGCCTTCCTACACTGTAACCCACTGTGACTCGTGTTTGGAGACGGTCTGGAGTAGCTGTGAGCTCCCCTGCACCCAGTGCTCCTAAAACTTCACCTGCTGTGACTCCTGGGAAAGGCTGGGAATATAGTAGCTGTGATCTCCACCACAGTTAGTTTTCCTACAGTGACTCCTGCTGGAATAGGCTGGGACTACAGAAGCTGTGATCTCCCCCACAGTCAGTGCTCCTACATCATTAAGTGACTCCTGCTGGGTGAGGTTGGGGCTGGAGTAGCTGTGACCTCCCTCACAGCCAATGCTGCTATACCATTACCTACAGTGACTCCTGCTGGGGGAGGCTGGGACTGCAGTAATTGTGAACTCCCCTCACAGGCAGTGCTTATCTTACACCATTACCTACAGGGACTCCTGCTGTAAGAGGCTGGGACTACAGTAGCTGTAAACTTCCCTACTGCCAGTACTCCTATACCATTGTCTATAGTGACTCCTGCAGAGAGAAGCTGGGTTTGGAGTAGCTGTCAGCGCCACCACAATCAGTGCTCCTCCTACACCACTACCTACAGTGACCCCTGCTGAGTGAGGTTGGGACTGGAGTAGCTGTGTCCTCCCCCACAGCCAGTGCTCTTGTAACGTTACCTACAGGAACTCCTGCTGGGAGAGGCCGGAACTGCAGTAATTGTGTCCTCCCCCACAACCAGTGCTCCTGTAACGATACCTGCAGGGACTCCTGCTAGGTGAGGCCAGGACTGCAGTAGCTGTGAGAGGGTATGCCATAGCAAGAGGAAACAGTTAACAGAGTGACACTGCATCAGTACTCCATGGCAAATCATGCCTTCTTGGGACTTGGGACTATTTTACAAAGCATGTTCCTCACAGTCTGAAAGCCCCTGAAAAGAAAGATCCCGGACTACAGTAGCATTTTATCAAACCTTGAGATGTCCCGCATGATGGTGCTGCACCTAACTGCGTTGTACTTAGGCACAGCAACCCCAGCCATGATAGCACAAGGTTTCACAGATCATGGCAATGTAGGTATCAACATGGGGCAGTCGTAGTTGGGCATATCACTGGACTGCTGTCCGCTCTAGTCAGACGCAGTGCCCCCTTCAAAAGAACTCTTCACGGACTTTCAAACTGAGGAAAGGAAAGTTACTTGAGATAACTCTAGCTCTTCAAGAATGTCTTTCCCATAGACCCACATTCTTTAATCTTTGGGTCAGAGACACTAGTCTGTGAGGGTGCTGATGACGGTGTCGGCAGTGATGCATTGTCGACAGAGTGCACCTGAGCCAAAAACTGTCATCAGTGCCCTGACTATGTTGGTTCTTTTAGCAGGGAGAGAATACACACTGTGAGATTGCTGTGTGTTTCAGCAAGCCAGGATTGGCCCAGGATTCAGAACAAGTCTGGGAAACCAAGTGGATAACTTCAGCAGTCTTCGGTCAGTCTTCATGTCCTAAAAAGCAAACACGTTTTCATCCCAAATATTTATTTATGAAACTGTCAGATTTACAGGGAACCTTAGTAAACCCCAGATTACACCATTGCTACAAGCATAATTGTGTTAAAACTGATTTATTTCAAA
This sequence comes from Neoceratodus forsteri, assembly GCA_016271365.2. NCBI lineage: Eukaryota > Metazoa > Chordata > Ceratodontiformes > Ceratodontidae > Neoceratodus > Neoceratodus forsteri. The sequence continues at coordinate 14,874,553 of JADMNL010000036.1, forward strand.
ACGTAGAACACGGTTAGTATGAAACAAAATGTCACTGTTGAATGAACTTGTGTCAACCCTTTACTTGCTGTCTTCGCCAGTATTGATAAACGTGCCTGTACTGCCTGCAGCAGTCTGTCTTGTGCTAGAGTAGACACAGCAGCCATGTATTCCCCACAAAAATATTTACTCTTTATGAATTTTACTGAAATGCATAATCCTGTCGGTCCACTCCTATTCTCCACACTTGATGCCAAAGCCGTGGTCACATTTGTAAATGACACCAAAGTACCAAAAAGCTTGTTCTCGGACTGTTCTGCCTGAGTTCAGTTAAATACAGTTTCTAATGGTAGAAAGAAAGCTGAACTCGGGAATGTGTTTCTTTTTTTAAAACGAGTGCTCAAACATCGGTAAACCACGGTCTGAAAGTCGAGTCGTGATACTGGGCATGTGCCTATGTATATGTATGAATGTAATGTTTATGCACATGCCCAGTATCACGGCTCGATTTTCAGACTGTGGTTTAACTAACTTTGAGCGCATGTTTATAAAAAAAAAAAAAAAAAAAAAGAACCACTTTCCCATGTTCATCTTTTTTTCTACTATTAGAAACTGTATTTAGCTGAACTTGGGTAGAATAGTCTGTGAATGAGCTTTTTGGTGCCATTTACAAATGTGACCACGGCTTTGGCATCAGGCGCAGAGAATAAGAGTGGACTTACAGGATTACAGATTTCATAAGAATAAATATTTTTGTGGGGAATACGTTGCAGCACAAGATGGATTGCTGCAGGCAGTAGAGGCATGTTTGTGAATGCTGCTGCTGAATCCAACACCGGCAACGACAGACTGTAAAGGGCTGGCAGTGTCTCTTTAAACAGTAAAGACATACTAGATTTAGAGATGCTGTATATTGTTGCCACCCAGTGGCTGGAGTGGTGCATTACACAGAGAAAAAGGTATCGTGCGAAATGTGGTTATACAGAGGAGAGCCTAGAAGGAAGTGTGGCTTCATTTATGGGACTGCAGGAAACGACCCCTTTGACTTGTGTTACCCACCTCAAAAAATAAACGTATGCTGCACTCCACCCTGTAGTTAATTGGCATGTCTTAGCCTTCAAATGGCACAGTATACTCCAATGTAAATACACACATCACCTTTTATTTTTTCAACCACAATGGGAAGAGACTTGGATTTATGTATCCCCTTCTGTATATTGTGTCCCTTCGTGCTTTACAAGCCATGAACAACTGTAGCAGCCAGTAGGAGTGCGGGGAGGTTTTGGGGGAAGGGTGATGTATGTGGGGTCGGGGGAGAGGGAGGGTTGCACACAGAGCTTGTGTCTTCAGGTTCATAGCTTTCGGCTGTATTCACGAACTCTCATTTCTGTTTGGCTGAAATAAGCAAAAGTGCTTTTATAATTCCAGGTAACGATTCAAATGGGAACGGTGCCAGCCTTCCGGCACCGGCAGTTTCTAGCCAGCAGCAACAGACGCCCACTCCGGCGACCAGCGCCAGCATCCGGAGCAGCACGCGCAGCCAGGTGAGCCACCAGCCGGCTCCGGCCGCCAACAGTGTGAGCAATGGCAAGGAATCTCGACGGACGACAAAGAGATGATGGCGCGTGGCACTTGTGGTTTACTGTTCACCAGCCCACTCTTACGCTTAGGAATTCTCTAAGAGCACTTTTTATAAAGGATTTGTACTTGGGGGACTGTTAACGAATCTTTCTGGCTAGCCATGGCAGGTACTGTAAGCCTTCTGCCGTGCTGACAGACCAGGCATGATACGGAGTTGGAAGCTGCTGCTATCATCCGAGAACTGGCTGGAGGTTTTTAATGTCAGCATCGCATCATCCATTGTCATCCCCGTGGAGCCCTTGCTCCCCAGGTAGCACAAGAAACTAATCTTTCCAAGCAGCAGGAACCAGCTGCTGGTGTATGGGTGCCTTTGTCAAGTGGATTTTTTCTTGTATCTGCTTTTTCAGAAATTGATAGTCAAAGGTATTTTAAAAATAAAGAACTTTTGTTTTGTTTGTTTTTTAAATCTGTGATTTCTTGCCACTTTCATATCACTTTTTCCTTTCCTGTAGATCCCCCTTATTTTCTACCCTAACAGTAGTTTGCTGCATTTTTACAGACGCTGACTAGGAGAATGGGTGAGCCCTGACATTATTCTGTTGTATTTAGGTTCTGCGATAGTAATTCGTTACCTCTTAGAGCCCCATATTGCTGTGTTGGGTGCCTGAAGCAAAAGCGAATGTTTAGTCCCTGCAAGTTTGTTTCTGAATACAGACTGGTCATATTCCATTGTGACTGTTGCAACATACAGTCAGGTGGCAGACACCCCCATCATTTTGGGATATTGACTCTAGTAGCTTGATTACCTGTAGAGTTGAATGGTGCTGGATGGAGGTGTTTGCGCTGCTATCCCTCCTGTGACGAGTAAAGGTCTGTTCAGTAAGTAAGGCCTCTGGTTATTCCGGTTTCAAAAAACGTCAGTTCTGTTTTACAGAATCTTAAAAGCTGTTTTTTTCCTCCTGAACTGGGTGCAAAGCAGTATGTTATGCACTACAAATGTGGTGCAAGTTTAGGTGTTTTACACACATGTGGCACCAAGTGGGGCTGTAAATATGGTTTGTGCACTATATGAGAAAGTGTCTCTTGGGTGAGGTTTTAAAAATGGCAAATATACTGTTTAAGACGCTCCGCCTTCAGCTTGCGGGTGCAACTGGATTGCCACAAAACGGTCACTAACACCATCCAATACAGCACTGGTAAGTGCTAACAACTTGCACCCCCTGAATAGGTCTTTGTGCCTCATTTAGTTGGGGCAAAGATTTTAATATAACCTCCCCCCCAATCCAGCCAACAGTCTCTCTCTTTTTTTTTTTTTTTTTGTAAATATATTTTTGTATTGATTATTTTCATATTTCTACAGTCACAGTCTCATTCATTATAACCAGCAATTATTTCAACTTTGGCAGGGTCACAGTTCATATATTGGTACATCATTATTGACAATATAATCAGAACATTAAGAAGACAATTTTGTTTCATTTTTCTAGCATGTTCCTTAGCCCCGGGCTGGGGCCTTCATCACTGTCTCATCCCTTATCCCACCTGCTCCTTATACTTGGGGATCATACACAACCATTCCTTCCTCCCCTTTCTGTCTACAGAGTGCCCCTCCCGGGGGCACTCTAGTACTAAGTTCCTAAAAGGTGTAGGGCGTGAGCATCCAGCCAACAGTCTCTCTTAATGGCTGAGCACGAATTGCATCACTGCAAGACTAGCTGCTTTCCCGATGTTTAAACTGCCTTTTAATGCTGGTGCTTCACCCATTATAGCATCATTCATTTCTTTGGGATAATGAAGCAGGCCCATGATTAGTAGAAGTAATAATCAGTGGATACATTTAAATGCCCTTTGGGAAGCCTCTTGAAATGTAATTGGCAGCAGCTGAGCCATGCCTTTCCTCAGTGACTAATCAGCAGACAGTGACACTGTAAAACATTGTGACCTCATAGCATCTGTACTCCCAGAAGGAGTTGATATTGGCAGTGGTGTAGGAGCACTAACTGCAAGAGGAGCAAAAAACTGCTGTAGACCCACCCATCCTCTCCCAGCCGGAGGCACTGTAGGTAACTGTGTAGGAACACTAACCTTGTGAGGCACTCGCAACTACTGCAGTCCAAGCCTCTCCCAACAGAAGGCACTATAGTTCAGGTTGTAGAAGCAGTGACTTGGTGGGGGGAGTAGTTTATAGCTACTGCAGTCCCTACCTCTCCCAGCAGGAGGCACTGTAAGTAATTATGTAGGAGCACTAACTGAGTGTGTGTGTGTGTGGGGGGCTCACAGCTTCTGCAGTACTAGTCACTCCCAGCAGGAGGCACTGTAGTTGTGTAGAAGCACTAACGGGGGTCTCACAACTAAACTAGTAGCAGCCTTTACCTGAAGGGATTTTTTTTTTTTTATTTTATTTAATTTTAGCCTTTGGTAACCTGGTAAGACTCACTAGGCACAAGTGCCTGTTTTCAGGGGCAACCTGGGAGCACTGGGGAGGTTAAGTGAGTTGCTCAGAGTCACAGTGTGCAAGTAGAAGTTGTGGGAATCAAACCCAGGTCTGCTGGAGGTACGAAGCTCATTCACAGCTCGTTACTCATACTCTAACCTCTAGGCTATACTACCAGCCCCAGATCTTTGGGAGGTTACATAGGAATGATTACCGTGGACAGGCAAAAGAAACTGGTCTGCCAGTCCCTTTATCTGAGAACCACGTGGCAACAACTCCACATGGTAAAATGAGCAACGGGAGGATTTATTGGCTTTAGACTATCAAATTAGACATCACGGTAGGGTAAAGGCTGATACTTTGTTATAAACTTTGGGCCTGTCTGCCCAACTCCCACGCTCATCATTCTTACAAGCAGAAGTTTGTTTTGTAAGAACTGTCTGTTCCATTGAATTGTACATAGACCTCAAACCCTTTGAGGTCTGGGCCAGATTGCTGGATCAGGTCACGAGTGTACTGAGGGGAGTGCATTCCTAGTTGCCCCCTCCCCGTGACTAGGAGTGCGTGCCAGGGATACAACCCATTCATTGTATCCGCTGTGTGGTTCCCGGTCTCTGCTCAGAAGTGAGTAAGGATTGGTGGACGGCAGCACAGGGTCACATAGGTGGAGCAGTGTGAGAGGAAGCCTTTACTGTCCGGCGTCTTATTGTAGGGCTTCAGGCTTCTGTACTATTGCTCCTTCACCAGTGCTGAATTTGTGTTTTAAAGATTTCTATATACCGAGCATCATGAGAAAGTATCTGTCTTTAAACCCATAGGTCCTAAAACTGAGAAACAGCTGATTGATATTGTATTGGGAAGGTTTGGGGGGGGGGGGGGAGTTACCACATCGGGGCCCCCTTTTTATTATTCTGTGGTTTACTACCCCAGTGGGGCCCATGCTGACTGCACTCTTTCTCTGGCTGGAAGGGTAGGCGATTAGTCTCTGTTGCCAGTGTCTGAGCCCACTGCTTGGTTGGCCAGTAGGTGGTGCACAAATGCCAGATAGCCCATTATCCGAGTGTCTTATCTCCGTGATCTGCCCAGCCAGCTTCAGTGTGGGATTCTAGGGGACAAATGCTAACCACGTTCTCACCAGGCCAGCCTGATTTCCTTCTTTTAATCCCCCTTCCCAGTGTGTGTCCCACAGCCATCATCTGCTGCAAGTGAAGTCCCACTGGTCCCTTGGCCACATGAGGACATTGGAGAGCAACGGACACTGGTTCTCTTTGCAGGAAGGTCAGCACGTCACTTCCGCCGCAGCATGCATGTCCTGCAGAGGCTTTGTAACCGAAAGCCTCAAGGATGCTTCTGAATCCATTTGCCTTTGGGTGGCACTGTATTTGAATATTCTTTTAAAACCAAAACACCAGTCTTACGAATCGGCATAGTACCACTGAATGTGCTTTGAGTGGTGCTTACTTTAGGTTTCACCAGGGACAGCCCATCCCACTTTATTTTGTCATTGCAGTTTATACCACCTTAGCTAGACCATCAAGCTTGGCCAGCAACCTCCCAGCCCAGCAGCTCCTCTTCCCTTCTCCCATGATCCTTCGGATCAGGAAGGGACGCAGGGATCAATACTTCTGGTATCATCTTTCTTGCACCTGATGTTTTTTTACCTATTTTTCTTCCTTTTCCTCATCCCTGCCACCCGCTGGAGCTATGTACAGCTGTTGTTGACCTTGTGTATGTGCACACATGTCCATATAACGTAGCAAGCTCTTGGTCTCACCAAAGGGATTGCTGGGATATCAGACCACCGTGACACCTGCCCCTGGCTGGGACATGTCCCTTGCCCTGGCCGCCTGATTGCTGGCAACCTGGGCTGGCTGTCAGTGCGATTTGTGTACATGGCAGCAAGATGGTCTACTGTTGGGCCATTGAGCAGCTCACAGCCCAGCCTTTTATCGACTTCCACCCCACCCCAGGTAAAATGAGGAGCAAAGATAATACAGTGCAGATAGGCCGCCAGAATGGTCCAGTGGTAGTGCACAGTGCATGTGACCTGGTTCTGTGAGCGAACTTGACCAGACCACAGCAATGGGTGCTCACAGTGTGCTGTGGTCTGGAGGGAAGGCATCGGGCACATGTTGCCGTGGTGATTGCTGTGATGGGCACGGGGAGTTTGCTCCTTCCACAGTGTGTCGCTGCATGCATCAAAGACTGTCAGTAGGCTCTGCCCACACCAGGGAAAGCAGGAGAATGCAAGGGATAAAATCCCACGTACTGTCTGCATGACGACTGGGGTTCCTGGTTCCTTTGGGTCGTAGTGCCACATGGTGGACTGCCTGTTTTGGGGGGACAGTTTTTCCCCTTCCCTCAGAGCCCCTTCCCATGGACTGGAAGCAGTGGGAGCCATTGTGTGGCAGCTGGCAATGGGGGAGCACCAGACCTGAACAGGGTGTGTCCCTGGGATCAGGATCTATCCCTAATGATGTGGTCAAGGGAGATAAAACTGTGGGGGGGAGAAAGTGCAGATAAAAAAGATTCTACCATGACAGAATACATGAATTCTGAGGCTGGTATCGGGGTGGTGGGGGGGATGCAATATATGTCAAATAAGGTCATTTGGTTGATGGTGGTGTTTTGAGTTTTTTTTTTTTTTTTGGCCATGTCACTTTGCTCTTTGGAAAGACTCTGTTTCACACCAGTCTCATTATTCACTTCCACAGTATCTGTTGGGCAGATATCTTCCCTTGTGTGATGTCCTCTCCAGGACCCCTTGAACAGCACAGAGAATTAGGAAGTGTGGATTCATAGCTAAATCAGATTTTAAACTGGTGAAAAACAGGAAATGTATGAAATGGAAAGTCAGACTCCAGCAGTGTAATACAGATACATTTATTTACATATGAATCACTGTCACATCCCTTATAAAAGAAATACGTCAGTTATTTATTTCCATATAATAAAAAAATAAACCGTGCTGAAGTCCAGCGGGGTCCCACAACTTGCTACAGAAGATGTAAGAAGATGATCCCTGATCGTGTGAGTGCTGACTACCCTTGTTGATTTTATGGGGGGGGCACATAAGAACGTTGAAGATTTGAATGTATCCTTGTGAAGTAAATCTCATTCATCTTTTCATACTTGTCTTCAGTAGCGACTGATTTACATGCACAGAGGTATACGGTAAGATAGCGTCTCAAATGGGCAGATAGGATGGACCAGTGTTTTTTTTCTGTTGTCATTGTCTGTTTCTGTGTAATGGCATTAAATGTGTGAAGGGAAGGGCACCTGCTGCAAACTGGCTTAAAATTTGTGATAAGGCGGCCCAGTAAAAGAATTTATGTCATACACCAGGCCACATGCAGTTTAATACTGAAATATTCCACTGTGAGTGACCCTGGACTGCGTGAATATGGAGACTGAGGTCTGTTGTTGAGGGGGCACTCAGACAATGTTTTTTGCTTGCAAGGGGCCACAGAAAATACCAAGAAGTGATGCAAGACTGTTCCGTATTTTGCAAAATCATTCTATGCTGCGCCCATTCTAGTCATTGTTAAACAGGAGTGGAGGTGCCAGCCCACTGGCACAAATGTAGCACTACCACTTCCGGCACAGATGTAGCACTACCACGTGCGGCACAGACAATCTGGGTTCAGAAATGAACTCGGGGTGTTGGAGGGTCAGCCATGGGGAGGAGGAGTGAACATCCATGGGACTGTTTTTCTCCTCCGGGGGTTGGGGGACGCAGCGCCCAGCATATGCCTGACTCCTATTGAGGCTAGGGAGAAGGCAGTCTTGGGCCACCAGACATATGTGGTGGTGCAGTGGCCATTAACCCACATCGCGCAGAAGTGTGCGACATGCGTCATGACAGCATTGCACGTTGGCTGCGCCTCCTGGGGAGAACACGAGAAATTTCTCGGGCTGACATCAGTCACCTGCAAGCCCCACACCTGACTATCCAGGCTCTGTCTAGCACACCGGATCCTGTTCAGTGGGGTTGGGGAACCTTGCTGACCTCGCCGGGGGGAGGGGGGGTAAGCTCTGGGGGAAGACACGGACATGTAAGTCCTGGAGGACGCCAGGATGGCAGGGTTGAGGTGAGTGGCAGAAGGGGGCCAGTTGGGTGGGGCAGAAAAGGATCAACAACAAAAAAATAAACTGGAGTGAAGGAGCCTGTGTTTAATCTGCACCACCCCACCCAGCGCGTGCGCACACACTCTCTCTAAAACTAAATGGCCCTTGTCCATATCTGTTGCATTTTGCAGCCAACTGGGAGATGGGTTTGCGTGCGAGTCTCTGAAGCCCATACTGGAGCCGAGTAGAGTTGGGTGCGTCGCACAGGTGAAGCACCTGGCTGCTGGGGAGGGAGCATGCAGGCTACCCTGAATCTCCCACCCGCCCACCAATCATGGAGTGATGTTGGCTGTGATGGTAGCCGTCGCCAGCCCTCATGGCTGGAAGGAGTAGTGCAGCTGTGGCACATGTGATCGTCTTGGTGGGGGAAATGGGGGAGCCAGGCCCCAAAAATAGGGGCTGAAGATGTCTTGCGACTACCAGCCTCTTCAGGCATCTCCATCTCCTCCTGCTTGACCCTAGCAGAGGAGACTGGACCGAGGAGAACTGATGGTGAACACTTCTGGGGTTGTAACCCCCAGTGCCAGTGATCACAGCTGCACCACTCAACTCTGCTTCCCTCGCTTTTTCCTTCTCTCAAACCTCGGTCTCAGCTCTGCAGTCTTCTCAATATGCACATTCGGATTACAGTGCCATGCATGCACGCTCCAACCCAGTCTCTTGTGCAACAGTATGGTCTGGTGCCCAGCCTGGCCCATCAGGGAATACAAATCTGTGCCCCTTCTGCAAACTAGCTGATGGGTTCGGTGCCCAACGCAGTATGGAATAAAAATAAATCTGCCCCCCTCCCCCAACTACCTAACCGGTCCAGTGCTCACCACAATCTGTTCGAGAACAACCCTATCCCTCCTTCATCCAACTACCTGATGAGTCCAGGGCCAACCCAGGACTTCTGGATAAAAAATATCTATCCCCTCCCCTCAACAACCTGACGAATCCCAAACCCAACCAGGCCTGTCAGGGAATTAAAAAAATAAATAAATTTGTCTCCCTCACCCAAAGTACCAGATGGGTCTGATGCCCAACCTGGCTCATCAGGGAATAAAAACAGTCTGGCCTCCTGCTCCAGCTACCTGACAAGTCCAGTTTCTAACCTGGACCATCAGAGAATTAAAAAAAGGGTGTTATGGAGGGGGGCTGTACGTCAGTTTGGTGCTGGGGGAATGAAACTAGTTGCCTGTTATTGGGTGGACTTGAACCATGGCGTACAGTGTAGGGAACATTACTGAAAAGCAGTGCTGCTGCGTCAAAGCCCTCCCTGTGGGTACTGTGTACAAAAAAGAATCTGTAAATCTGATCTTGGAAGTGGTCTTCCTATAACTACAATTATATTGGTGAGACAGAAATGTCTACCATGAAAACATCATCATAAACTGGAGACCAGAGGGGAGAGTGGAGACATGACAGAGACCTTCAAGTTCCTTAAAGGAATTAACAAAGTGAACGGCGGGGAACTATTTAGCCTGAATACCAATTCGTGGTCATGTGGACACTAATGGAAATTAATAGGTAGGTTTAGGAGAGATGTAAGGAAGTACTACTTTTGGAAAGGATGGTGGAACCTTGGAACAGTCTGCCGGCTGAAGTGGTGGGTGCGAAAACAGGCTTCAAGCAGGGCTGGGGCATGATGAAGGGAATAGTGGTTTATGAGGGGTGACAGGACCAAGGAGAATAGAGAGAGGACGGGGAGGGTTAGTATCCTGGAGGAACAGTAGGTACCAGGGATTATAGGAAACTTGGGCAGACTGTATGGACCTCTGGTCTTTTTCTGCCGTCATTGTCTGTGTTTCTATGTTAAAATTCCCCTCCCCCGGCTCGTGCCTGAAAATAGGATTTGTCTAGTGCGTTTACCCGGTCAACAAAAACTAAATAAATAAAAAAACACAAAATCGGCCTTTGTTGGCACTAGCCAAATCTTGTTATAATGTTCATAGAATGGCTAACATTTTTAGCTCATAAGTCTGCCAGGAATTGTTACCGTCACTTGACCCCAAAATCTTTATATTGGAGGACACAACGGATTTGTTTCTGTTAACAAGGAACAACAATATTGGGTTCTGGCTGCAGCACTAGGCCTCAAGAGGCGACTGTTAGCAAAATGGAAATATAATTCTAGGGACATGGATATGTTGTTCAATCCACACTTCATGGCAGGTTCCTTGCCACTTTAAATCTTGCCGGAAGGTCTTCAAGCTGGCTCCTCCCACCCACCTGGGTGGTAGAACTCTCTGCTCCGCCCCATGACTCCAGATCTTCCTTACCGCTTGGAAGCTCAGGTTCCCTCCTTAGCACTCTGCGTTTTAGGCCTGGATCCAAACTCTTCGGTTAAACTGAAACTTATTCTTAAATTTTCTAGACTTCGGTCTGTTTCTTTCTTCGCAGCTGTGATGGATAAGTCGACTCCCAGATTTCGGCGGTGCCCATGAGGGCAGAAAATGTCTCTGACCGATCTGCACTCCACGTGCGTCTATTGCCTTGGACTCGATCATGATCCGTAGGCCTGCGAATTGTGCAAGTCCTTCTCGGTCAATATCCTCGAAGACCGTGCTGCCAGACTCCAACTTGGGCGCCCCGAGAGACGTGTTCCTCCGGTGAAGTCAAAAGAGGCCCGTTGGGTGGTGTCCGTGGCGGCTGGCTCGGCTGAGCAACTTGAGCAGAAGATCGCCCTCAAGGAGGAGGAGGCCCAGGCCGCATCTTCGTCTTCCTCGGCCACAGCATTTATCCCGCTCTCCTTGGGCTCTTCCTACACGGCTTCTTTTAAGGAGCTTTGTCAGTCCTTCTCTACAAAAGGTGAGGGTCCATCAGGACATTCCTCTCAGTCCAAGAAGAAGGACTCGAAGGGTAAGTCCCACCGTCAGCGTTCGTGGGAGCGGGAGAGGTCCCCTTCCCCGGACAGTCGACTCTCGACTTCAGTCAAGGTTGCGGCTAAGGCCGTTGGCTTCACGGTGTCCCCGTCAGGTCAGCCGGCCGAGACACCCATCGACACAGTCGAGATTTTTCTCAACCCGTCGGATGGGCTGTCGACTGGAGAAGCTGACAACCCTTCTTCACCGGTTCCCCCGGTGGAAACCGAGGACTTGCCTGCGCCTCCCATGCCGGAGTCCCCGGTTAAGGTTCCTGAGCCGAGGGAGGAACGAGTTTCCCCCGCTCCCTCCCAGACCCACCCTCAAACACCGACGGTCTCGGACCTCTTCTCGGTCCAGTCGATCCTGCTGACACTGGCGGTCTCGGTCTCGGCACAGAGGAAGGCGGCAGCACCACTCGTCCTCGTCTTCTTCCTCCTCAGAGGAAAGGCTTCAGCGCAAATTGCATCGACACTACGAGGACTTGATGTGGTAGCAGCTCCTTCTGACTGGGAACAGGCCGACCCCGTCGCCTTCCCCGGCCATTAAGTGGCTGTCACCTGAGTGGCCGAAACAACCCCTTGTGGTCATCGAGGAGCCGAAGCAGGCACCGGTTGTTCGTCTGAAACCAGCTGCGCCACCCATTGTGGTGGAACCCCCCCACCTCCACAACCAAAAACTGGGGCTCCAACCAAGGATTCTCGGTCGGGTCATGGGTTGCCCCATCGGTTGTCGGTCACCCTCACTCCCGATCACCCTCGGCAGGTGGAGGGTGGCTCAGGCCCTCAGCAGCTGTTCGCCGACTCCTTGGAGTCTGACGATGACTCTTCCCTGTTCTCCAGGCCTCTCGACCTGGAGTCCTCTTGGGACAGTCAGTGGACGAGAGCCCATCCTCGTTCATGGGATTACTTTGGCTCATCTCAGAATCTACTGGGATGAAGCTCGAACCCGTGTCAAAGCGGGCCAAGTATCCCGTCACGGAGATACTGGACCGAGGGGATTCTCCTACGGAGGCCTTTCCTGTGGCCGAAGCCATTGTTGGCCCGGCCCTGGAGTTATGGCAGCGGCTGGCTTCTTGTCCAGCTCCCTTGGCCAGGATGGCCAAGAAGTATGCCGTTCCCATGGGCTACTCTCCGGATTCTCGGAGCATCCCTCCGCGGAGGTGTTGGTGACCGACGGTGTTTTCCGGCACTCCAGAAATGCTCGGGACATGGACAAGCCACCCGATAAAGAGTCCAAGAAACTGGACTACTCCAGGCGTAAAGTTTATGCTGCGTCCTCCTTAGGCCTTCGTCAGGCCAGTTCCGCCATACTGATGGCACACTTTTCCCACACCCTTTTGGGCTTCCTGGATAAGGTGATTCCTCATCTCCCGGCTGACCTCCAGACTACGGTCAAGCAGGTGCGGGATCAGGGAAGGGTGGTGGTAAAGCAACAGCTCCAAACTGCTCTTGACATTGGAAACTCTCATGCCCAGGCAGTAGCGGCCTCAGTGGCCATGCACCACAGAGCTTGGCTGCAGATCTCCACCTTCACGGCGGATACCCAGCACAAGCTGGCAGACGTTCCCTTCCTGGGTACCGACTTGTTCGGGCCCGGGGTGGAAGGCCATCTCCAGAGGACTGAGAAGTCCATTGCCACCTTGGACTCGGTCACGTCCGCCCAGAAGGACAAAGGCCGCCAGCAGCAGCGTGAAGCCCTTCGGCCTTCTGCCCCTGTGGCACGTCCGCCCAGCAAATACCCAGCATCAGGGCCAGCAGGCACGCATTCTGGCACCCCCAAAGCCAAGCCTTTTCAACTTCCTCCAGCAGGAAGCCGGGAGGAAAAGGCCCAGGAGGTCCCTCGGCCTGTCCTTCCTCCAAGCCTGCTCAGTGACGGGTTCAGGGGTGTCGCCCCCAGCCTCGTCACTCCCCCCGTGGGGGGACGGGCCCGCCACTTCCTTTCTGCCTGGTCCGCTATCACCGCAGACCGCTGGGTGTTAAAAGTGGTAGGGAAAGGTCTGCCTCTGGAATTCGAGCAGGCCCCACCCTATCAGGCCATAGTCCCACGGGGGGGCTAAGGGGTCCGCAGCCTCTCCTTCGGCTCATCGAGCTGACATTGCTCTGCTCCTCCAGAAGGAGGTGATCAGGGAGGTAGCAGATCCTCCACCAGACCCAGGGTTTGTGTTCAGGTAGTTCCTGGTCCCAAACGACGGGGGCTGGCGCCCCATTCTAGACCTACATGACCTAAACAAGTTCCTAAGGTCTCGAACCTTCAGGATGGTCACTCTGGCACAGATCATTCCATCCTTGGAACGAGGCATGCGGTTCTGTTCTCTGGACCTCCAGGACGCGTTCTTTCAAGTCCCAATCCATCCGTCCCACCAGCGATTCCTTCGCTTCAGAGTGGAGGGGTCCCTTTACGAGTTCCGGGCCATGCCCTTCGGCCTTTCTCCAGCTCCTAGGGTCTTCACCAAATGCATGGCAGTGATGACAGCATTCCTGCAGCGCCAAAGGGTCCGGGTGTACCCTTACCTGGACGACTGGCTGATTGCAGCCCCCTCCAGGCTGGAGGTGGAGAGGTCCAGGGATGTGGCTCTCCAGGTCTGCTCTCAGATTGGCCTCCTCATCAACGAGACCAAATTGGAACTCATGCCAACGCTGGTGATTCAGTTCATCGGGGCAGAGCTAGACTCTTTTCAAGCCAGAGCACAGCTCCCGGCGGACAGGGTCGAGGTTCTCTCCTCCTTTGCCCAATCATTTCTGGTTGGGCAATTGTGCCCTGCCTGGAACTTCCTGCGCCTCCTGACCCTCATGGTGGCCTGCACCAGTGTGGTCCAGTGGGCCCGATGGCACATGTGTCCCCTTCAATGGGGGCTGGCCCGCCAATGGTCACAGTGCTCCGGCCCTCTGGACCAGCCAGTGGCGGTGACCCAGGAGATATGGAACGCTCTCTAGTGGTGGATCGTTCCAGCTCATCTGCAGGAGGGCATCCCGTTTGTCCGCCCCGAGCCGACGGTCTTTCTAACGACCGATGCCCCTCTGATGGGTTGGGGTGCCCATCTGGGGGAGCACAGAGTGCATGGCCTCTGGTCCTCTCAGGAGTCCCGATGTCACATCAATCTGCTGGAGCTTCGAGCGGTCCGACTAGCCCTCCCCGCCTTCGCTCCTTTTGTACGGGGTCAAGTGGTCCACATCCAGACGGACGATACCATGACCATGTGCTACCTAAACCACCAGGGCGGGATGCACTTCTTGCCCCTATGCAAGGAAGCTCTCCGCACTTGGTCCCTCGTGAGCAGACTGGAGGCGGATCTCCTAGCCATACATGTGGCGGGAGCCTCCAACACTCTGGCTGATGCCCTAAGCCGGATAGGTGCTGCATCTCATGAGCGGTCTCTCCTGCCAGAAGTAGTACACAATCTGTTCTCCCACTGGGGCACACCTCAGGTGGACCTGTTTGCCTCCAGGGAGAATGCGAAGCTGAGGCTGTTTCATGCCCGCCTCCCTCAGCAGGGTCGCTGCAAGGGGATGCCTTCTCGAGGCCGTGGACCCCGGGCCTCTTCTACGCCTTTCCCCCATTTCCCTTGATCCACAAGGTGCTTCTCAAGGTGAGGAGGGACAAGGCGCAAGTGATTCTGGTAGCCCCAGACTGGACCCGCCAGTTCTGGTATCCAGATCTCCTTAGCCTCAGCTCCAGGCTCCCAAGGCGGCCTCCAGTCCACCCGGACTTGATCTCAGTCAACCAGGGGAAGGTACTACACCCGGACCTTCAATCCCTACACCTGATGGCCTGGTTCCTGAGTGGCTATAGTTCCAGGCCTTGAGTCTTTCCGACGAGGTCCTCAATGTTGTTGAGGCATCCCGTAAGGAGTCAACCAGAAAATGCTACGCCTTCAAATGGCAGAGATTCTCCATTTGGTGTCAGGATAAGGGGTTGGACCCCTTCCTCCTGCTCCTTGGCCAGCATTCTGGACTACCTATGGTCCCTTTCACAGCAAGGGCTTCGGTCGATGACCCTTAAGGTGCACCTGGCAGCCATCTCTGCTTACCGGGCGTGGGCTGGAAAGCAGTCGGTGGCGCAGGAGAGGGTGGTCGGATGCTTTTTTAAAGGTCTTGATCACATATCCCCTCCAGTGCAGAACCTCCACCTCCGTGGGATCTACTGCTGGTATTGGCTAAGCTCATGGGCAAGCCAATTGAACCGATGCACAGGTGTGACATATCTCACCTGTTGTGGTAGACTGTCTTCTTGGTGGCCATCATGTTAGACAGAAGGATGGGAGAACTCCAGGCGCTCTCCATTGAGTCTCCTTATCTGGTCTTTCACAGGGACAAAGTTGTCCTGCGCCCCCAACCGAAATTCATTATTACAAGGAGCGGACGGCTGAAGTTTGGGGAGAGGTTTGCCAGCTGTTTGTCACCTACGCTGAAGCCGCACCTGGCAGACCTGCAGCGAAGCGAACGATAGGCAGGTGGGTCACCTCCTGCATAGATCTTTGCTATAGGTTGGCGGGCATGGAGCCTCCCAGAGGGATAAGAGCTCATTCTACCCACCATACTGCTGCTTCGGTGGCTGCTTCCAGGGACGTCCCTATCCAGGAAATCTGCAGGGCTGCTACCTGGAAGTCGGCACACACCTTCATTACCCATTATCACATCAACCTTGAGTCATGCCGGGTTGCTGGTTTTGGGACCTCGGTTCTCCAGTTGTTTCCTAAATAAGGGGTGTGCACCTTGCCTCCCTCCTCCCGAAGAACTGCTAGGAGTCTGCCATGAAGTGTGGATTGAATAACATATCCATGTCCCTAGAAATACAGGTTACTCACCTGTAACAAGAGTTCTAGGAATGGTATATGTTGCTCATCCACACAACCCACCCGACCTCCCCAGCTTTGACGCACAACCTGGCTTCCAGCAGGCTAGATCTGGCATTATGGGGTGGAGCCAAGAGTTTTACCACCCAGGTGGGTGGGAGGAGCCAGCTTGAAGACCTTCCGGCAAGATTTAAAGCAGCAAGGAACCTGCCATGAAGTGTGGACAAACAACATATACCATTCCTAGAACTCCTGTTACAGGTGAGTAACCTGTATTTCAGTACCTGCTCTGGGTGATTGGATTGTCTACGTGGGGAATTTGGCATGTAATGAAAAGTTCAGTGATTTGATTCAAGACACAGTTGATTTATTTGAACAAATATGGAACCTGTTTCTAGATTTATTAGGAAAAAGGCTGGGGGAGAAGGATCGAGCGTCCCAGAGACTGCTCTCCTTCTTCGGGGAGGGAAAGTAGCAGTTCCTGCTGCAGTACTGCCACCTGGGTGACCACAGGTGACTGAGCAGCGGAGAACACCATGTTGAGAGGGGAAGACGTCAGTTGGGAGACCTGCACTCGCCGCCGAATTGGCCTCCCCATGAATGTGCAGACGTTGCCGGGGACTGTGGGCACTAGGAACAGAAAAGCTCTGCCCTGGTGCTGGATGCTGGCTTCCGGCAGGGACTCCGGTACAATCTGGAGTGAGCTCTGCCACCACCTTTCAGCTGGCTGAGGACTTGTGTAACCAGGAGTGTAGCTGGCCACCCCCTACCCCTGCATAGAGGATAAACTGAGGCTCCGTGGGGGTGGGTTGCGGTGGGACAGGCACGCAAACTCGCAGATGGCCTGGTGGCTCCTTAGCCTGGAGGACCAGCCCAGTGAATCAGAGGCAAAAAATGTAAATTAGAAAAAAAAGAACAGGATAACTAAGTCCATCGCCATAAATAAGACACGTTCATGCACTTAACATTGTTTGGGTGAGCGAGAGAGACAGATGAATAGAGAAAGAATACGTGTTATTTGAAGAAATGGGACAAAATAATTTTCTCTTTTACGCATATAGTTTATTAGATGTTTTCTTTATAATGAATTACATTTGATGTTATGTTAGTAATTCTTTATCTCTATATTGTTAATGTGTTATACAAATAAACATTTATAATAAAAAAACAAAACAGGTCTACTAGGAATCAGACCTCTGTCATTAGTAACCTGTGATGACTCAACTTCCCATCAGGTTGTGTGTAGAGTAAGTTCCGTAAGTAACCACTGGAGTCAGCCTGGATAATTTATAATGACTTTAGGAAGCACTTCAGGGGATTAGAGGTTGCCATTAGATAACCCTTCAAGGATCCTTCTTGCTTCTTCCAAATTAGTTGTGACGAAATCAGGTTATCTGCCCAGGCGATTGGCTGAAGATGTCTTGCAGGAAAGCAGCTGCTTGTCTTGACTATTGGATTATTTTCCCTTTCCTACATTGCTTCAGCATGCAAAGAGGCACCAGTCTCTGATTTATTGTTGCAAAGATTTTTGTACACAGTCAAGATTCCTTCAGCCATAGAGGAACGGGCTAAAATTCAACTGCGAGAAGAAGGTATGTTGCACAGCAAAGGGACAGGTACGTTTCCTAGTTTATTTGCAGGCATTAAAAGGCTTGTGCTACCTCTGCCACTGCTACAACTCTTGTTTTTCTTTGCTGTTGACTACCCACCCCATATTTATCACTCTTGGTGGTTCGTCCATTATACAGTAATTGTTTTTTTTTACATTGTCTGTTTATCTTGCCCCTGTCCACCAGCAGGCCTCCTTTCTCCTCCCCTCCAGCCTTAGCCCTAGCACCCAGCTTCTCTGGATCTTTCCCACCTCCATATGTCACCCCTTGGCATACTCCCGAGGGCGGGGGGGCTCGTTTACCAGAGTCCTTAGGAGGATCTCGAGGCAACTCAATTCAGTGTCTGTTCGTGGTGAGAGGCCTGCGAGCGGAGGTGGCGAGTCATCCTGCTTGGATGTTTTTTTTTTTTCTCTCTTTGTTAGTTACTCCCAGCCTTGAAGCACAGGTGCGCTAAGAGAGCCAAGGGGCATGCGCAGACTGAGTGTGTATGTCGCTACCAGTCCCAGCCTTACGTCTCCTCCTCCCCAGCGCCCCTGCTGCATTGCCACCTGAGTCACTCATGCAGCAACAGAGCAGTGAGACTGGCAGTCCTCCCTACCTGGAGGAGTGCGTTAGTGGGGACACTTGATCCTCCTTCCCCCGGCTGCCCCCGACAGCCCAGGCTCGTTCTCGAACCAGGGTCACCGGCATCGTAAGTGGAAGCACTGCCGATGGGCCAACCCATACAGTGAACTTCAAAGAAGAGAAAGCACTACACGGAAAGCAAGATATATTGGGGGGGGGGACAGATGGGTGTGGGGATAGACAGGAAATGGAAGAGCAACACGACTGCAGAGAATGGTTAAGTAGGACTGAGTATTCAGGACAATTGCAGGTGAACAGGCAGCAAAAGTATTTGGATCCACTGGTGACTGATAAAATAAGCATGGAAGCAGGGCTTCTGAACAGGCTAAAGGTGAGCCTGCCTCCGGTAAGGAGGGAAGAAAAACAGGATTTGGTTTTATGCAGTGCCTCCTATGTATTGCATCATAAACTGCTTCACAAAGTTGTGAGTTAGACTTCTGATTGTGCAGTCGTTTGCAGTCTTATGTACTTTAAATCCCTCCTAGGTGTGGTCAATCACATTACAACCAGTAGTATAGCGGTAAAAGCACTGCAATGTACATCAAAGAGAAGCCTCACAGGATTTGAAAGAATTTAGGAATAAGGTGGGGAGTCATCCAGTGGCCCAGTACTTGTAAGTCATGTTACCATTTAAGTGAACTGGGTTCTGAAGACTGTCACAGCTCGGCAGTCAGGGCTGAGAGTAGCATGGGGGGAGGGCAGTGCTGATCACTGCAGCCGTAGCAGTTCCTTGATTGCCATGCCGTAAACGATAGTCTCCAGTCAAAAACACAATAAAAATAAAATTGCTTTTTGTTTTAGGACCAGGATGTCAAAACTTGAGAGTGCCATGATAACAATCATTGAGGTTTTCCACAAGTATTCTGGGATTGAGGGGGACAAGTGCAAGCTGAAGAAGTCCGAACTGAAGGAGCTGGTGAACAATGAGCTGTCCCATTTCATACAGGTAATGGGATGGCACTAGCTAATCAACGGCTGTGTCCCTCGCATGACTGTTGCACGATAACACTTCCTGCTTATATCGATCAAAACGTTTTGGGACTAGTGCTACCAAGGTCTGGGTGAGTGCAGGGAAAGATGATATGGAGGGCTCGAGGTCATATTCATTCTGAAATCTTTTTCTAACCTGTCGTGGCTCTCGGACTTGGAACCTCCTTTGGCTGCTGAAGGGCCTCTTTCCTAGCCTCAGAGATATTTTTTTCCCCCCAACTCTCTTGGGATAGCACATCCTACCACAGATGTGATACCCCTTGGCAATATTTATTCATGTAAAATGTTACTGGCAGGAAAAAGCCTGCTTAGCAAGACCCTTATTTTCCATGCAGATTCTGGGGCAGCAGAGGACTTTCATTCACACAGTTCATCTTTAGACATCTCCCATCGATAATTGAACATTTCACTACACTGAAGGGTCGGGTGGCTTGGGGTGGGGTGGGGTAAGCATGGGGGCTGTAATTTAGTTTGCTGAAATGGATGCTTTTTCTTACTCCGTTGCTGGCAAGCATGCTGCAGTGTCCTTTGGGGAGGCAAGGAGCAGTGTGTTGTCACTCATGTTGCCAAATGCACCTCCCCAGAACTGCTGCCTGAGTAATTTTGTGCCCCTTCATGAATCTCAGTCATAGGCAGCCAAACATCACCGTGTCGGGGCTTGATTTATTAACAGACCCCTAGTAATATGGCTGATGGAAACTGTCAAGGTGTGTACTTGCAACATCGCAGCAGGAACATGCACAGGAATCTCAGATGGAAAGAGACTACGATGGCCCGGGCCCCCACTGCTATCTCAGTTCTTGTAAAACCTGATATTATTTTCCTGTTTTTTTATCATTCTTTTGTTCCAGTCATACCAGGCTTGTACCTTCTTTTTTTTTTTAATGTTATGTTTATTAATTTTCTGGTTAGACAGACAATTAACATCATTTTAGCTCATACATGGTATAGTGAAATAATGGTTACATTCCTGACCTAGGTAATATTAGTATTGTATAAGCCATGTATTCTGATACAGTAGGAGATGGGGGGAGTCCTGGACAGAGTGTCCGACTTATGACAAAGAGTCAGTAGCGTTAACGAAAGTTGCCAGCCTCTTCAACGGCTAAAGGTATTTCCAAAGGCAGAACTTCAACACAATGTGGTAATACAGTACTAAGACTGTTATTTGAACCTGTTACATAATTATAGAAATAAACAGGAGAGGTAAATACACCCCCAATCGCCCCCTTCTTACACTTGTGGTCAATAATCAGAAAAAATCTCTTTAAACCTCTTCCCAAAACAATTATTTAAGACCTCTTATAATAATCGTGAGAAACTTAATAAGCTCTAACAGTTCTGGCAAACATTTATGGCAGCAATCACACAGGGCCCTCTTAAAACTACAGAGCATAACATTGTGACTCTCTAGTTACTTGCAGGGATTCTGCAAACGTCCGCGTGACAGTGATGTCACCAGTATGTCCAGAAAAACTTACTCTATTGAGTCCAGAATCATGCCCTTGTATTCCATATTCAGCAATTATGTGTTGAGATTAATAGTTTCCCAACAGTCTTCCCAAAAATAATAAAACAGAAAAGAGGGACTTTCTATGAAAGAAACATTGCTGTTCTGAAAGGTCCCAGAACTTTTTACAAGTGACACCGACTCACTGTTCATGTTCCTTCTGAATCAGAGCTCCGTGGTTCCGAAGGGTCACGTTGTCCGGTAAACTCCTGCTCCACCTTCTCTATCCAGCGCCCCGCATCTTGAGGACTGGTAAACTGCCAAGTTTTCCCACCATAGACGATCCTCAGACGTGCAGGTAGTGAAAAGGAATGGATAATCCCTAGGCCCCTCAGTCTTCGACGTACTGCATCAAAGGCTTTACGTTTTGCCTAAGTTTGATAGGAGAGATCTGGGTAGAATTTTATATCTGCTCCATTCACATTCAGGGGATAGACCGCTCTGGCAGCTGCGATTAGCACATCTCTGATTTCGGAGCCTCTAGACCTCACAAGTACAGTACGAGGTTGGGTAGGGTCTACAGGACGCACATGAGGGGTTATTCGGTAGGCCTTTGTAAGAGCCTCCCATTGAAAGCCTGCTTCTATCTGTAGATTCTGTTTGAACCAGTCTACCAGGTAGCCAAGTAGTGAGGTCCCTTCAACTCCTTCCGGGAGACCAACTATCCGAACATTGCCTGCTCTGATCTCATTTTCAAGGGCCTCCAGACGAGTTCTAAGCTGGTTATTTTCTTTAGTTAAAGTGGCCACTGCATTCATTGTGGTCACTGTCCATTTTTCCATGTCCACTACGGAACCTGCCAAGGTCTGGATAGCCGAGTCATGTTGCTCAAGTTTTTGTAATGTTTTTTCGATTTTTGAGTCCATGGCACGCATGGACTCGAGCATTGTCTGCCAAGGAGGTTCCGAGGTTTGGTCTGAAGTGCCGATTCCATTACCTTGCGAGGAACATGCGGCCTTATGAATTTGGAGCGGTGGTGCTTTCTGCGCGCCCTGCTGTAGCCCCTTCATTCTTCCCATTTCGTTTTTAGTATCAGACGATTCAGAAGAGCTAGCAGAATCGAGTTCTGAGGTCCGTTTTTAAAAAAAAATATTTTATTTTGTTTTTTTCTCTTTTTAGCCAGCAAGTGTAGAAGAGCTCTTGAAGGTGATTCCAGCCTAGAAGATGGCTCTCTAGCACCCCCTCCAGGCTTATACCTTCTGCTCCTGTAATCCAGCCTGCCATGACAGCACCAGCCTTAAGATGTCACCCCCGAATCCCTGTGGCTTTCCACCTCCAGGATCCAGTGTGGGGTGGTTGAGTCTAGGAAGTGCCTCACAGCCATAGGCCATTGGAGTGTGTGAGGGTGGGTGAGAAAAGGGTGTAATCCTAGGCCTGGCTCATCTATGATTTAGTTCCTTCATAGGTCCCTCCCATCTTCCATACATTGGCACCGCCCACACTATATTAACCTTTGGTGGCGGCGGTGGGAGGGGCATTGTGTGGTCACTTGTGACGCCCTGGCTGCTTGAGATTCCCCGGAAGAGCATGTTGAAGCAGCGTGGTGTGCGATACCCTACTGCAGATTCTGAACACAGCGTGTCCGTAGGGCTTCCCAGACTCCACTGGCCCAATGCTGACCGTCTGCCTCAGGACACAAAGCCTGTTCTCCTTTCTGGTAGCATAACATGCCACTGCATGCATCGCCATGCCAGGCCTATTCTATTTTTTATCCAGAACTGGCAAATGTCCAAGTCTCATTTGGACTTTGTTACATTGCTGGCCTCTGTCACTCCCACTCCCACTGCAAGTCTAGTTTGTGCTTAAAGAAAAGTTCTCCTTAATTCCTAATTAAAACACCCTTTCATAGTTCAAATCCATGTCCTCTAGTTTTTATATCTAATACAAACCCAAATGACTTGGGAACACAAACCTGCCAAGTACAGATTTGCCTGTAATTGCCTCTACTTACCATACCTCTCAACTGTCCCACATTACCAGGAACATTTCCTCATTTTGCTTCACAAAAGCTCTCTGTTCCACATCGAAAAGACCTGCCCGACATTGCACGCTAAAATTTTAAAGAAAAAATCCAAACAATAAATGTGAAATATGCATTGTTCAATGAACAGCAAACTTTGTGAACATGAAAACATGCATTCCTACAGTGTTCTGTGCTCCTGTCTCCATGATTTGACACGGTGTTCCACATTTTGCCTTTTTGTTCCACATTTTGAGAGGCACTTTTCCACATATGGGGCTTGAAAGGTTGAGAGCTATACTACTTACTCGCAGTGGGCTCTATGCATGACGTTGAAAGTATAGGTTACTCACTGTAACCATAGTTCTACGAGTGGTAGTGTATAGTGTTCACATCCACACTTTGGCAGTTTCCTGGGGCAGGCTGATTCATTGGACGTCTTCAAGCTAAGCTCTTCCCACCACCCTGGCAGTATATCCTGTGGTTCCACACCATGACATCAGATCTCTATGTGCTGGCACCGAGGAGCCAAGTGCCACATTGCCAGGGGAGGCCAAGTGGGTTGTGTGGATGGGAACTGCATACCACTCCTAGAACTACGGTTACAGGTGAGTAACCTTTCCTTTTTCAACATAAGTTTTTATAAAAAAATAAAAAGTTCAAATACTGTATACTATAAAATCGTACAAGTTAGTGACCAAGTTTGAGTTACATATTAACAAAATGATTGTCTAAGAAAAGATCTGTAAACAATTAACAAGTGTCAGAGACAATTAACAAAAGGTTGTTTGCATTGCTGTCGTTTTAACATAACATAACCTGGACATGTACTCCTGACTTGCCAGGGCATCTGGGACACAGGCTATGGCTCTTTTGGCTAGGAGCTGAGCTATGTCCTCCCTGAGGGTAGACAGCGTATCCTGCAACAATCTGGACATCCAAGGAGTGTGGAGTTGGTAAGGCAGGAGAGTCTTGAAATCCAGAGGAAACCCTCTACCTATCACTTCTAACACTCGTCTGTAGTGATAGTGGACCATTGTGACAAGAAGTGGTGCAGTCAACTTTCCATTGGTAGCTGGGTCAGAGACTGGACAGGTGGAAGTATGTTACCCCCTTACCTGTGACTACAGCTTTGGAGGGGGCTGGGGCTGGAGGGGCACCACTTCCCCTGCCTGTTTTAGGTCCCTGGCCACCGAACTTGGGCTTCGGGCTCCAGTACTGCTACTGCCCCTGCTGAGGCTGAAAGTACCTGTACTTGAAGGCCTTTTTTTAAGGTTTGGTGCCTTGGGGTCTTTCTGGGATGATGTCACAGAATCAAAAGTGGCATTGGACTTCTCAATCCTAGTGAGATGTGACTTCACCCCATGGCCAAAGAGGCTCATGCGCAAGAAGGGGGATCAACCTGTTTGTGCTAGGTCTCAGCTGTGAAGGTGGAAAGCCGCAGCAAGGCCCTGTGATGCATCACAATCGCTGTTGACATGGCACGGGTGCAGGAGTCCCCCATGTCCAGAGCAGTTTGCAGCTGGTGTTTAGTGAGTGCGTGACTTTTATCTTTGACCAACTTCAGTGGCAGATGCTTATCAGCAGGAATGTGAGGGAGGACTTCATCCAGCACTCCCAACAGGGAGTGATCAAAGTTGGCCATCAACACAGCGTAGATTGCCTGTTGAGGACCCAAGAATGCAGCAGGGTAGAACCTTTTAGTTACATGGTCTAACTTTTTGGTCTCTTTGTCTAGAGGCTTGTCCTCATCCTCTTGGCCACCAGATTTCCAGAAGGTTGAGTCTGAAACCAGCCCTTCGGTTGGAGGGTGATTGGGAAACCCCAAAAGGGACCCAGTAGGGACCACATACTTGTGGACCATATGGGTGGAAGATGCCAGGTAGGATCCTGGATTTTTTTATTTATTTTTATTTATGACTTTGATAATCGGATAGGCGCACTGATCCAGAGGACCATTTTAAGGCGCAACCCTGCTGCTGCAGCTCCAGGACCAGTCCCAAAATGGCCTCAGCCACAGGCAGGTAACCCCGGGGAATTGTCCCTGTCTAGGATGTCGATGAAGAAGTATTTAGCCCTCTTCTGAACTGGCTCCAAGGGCATGCTCATGGACTCCCAACAGGCAGGGTAAAGCCCAAATGACACTGGTTCATGGTCAGTGGTACTTCTTCGACCGAGCCATAGTCGAATGTATGAGTCCTCAAAGAAAGTATGGATGACCCATCTGAGTAATCTGAGGACTCTGAAAACAGCCCTCGACCCTTTACTGCCATGGATCACCCTGGTGTCCTCAGACTGGGTGATCTCTACTGATAATTGGCCTGACAAGCCAGCAGCAGCACGGGAGTCCTTGTAGGGGCACCCAACAAAGTCTGCAGTGGTGATGGCTCCATCCTTAGTGGTGGAGAAGCAGGTGCTGGGAGACACCTGCATGGGGTGGACCGGTGTGTACACCACTGGCGGATACCAAGGTACCGGTGTTCCAGAGGGTAGAGCCCTACCCTGCCCTGCAGTGATTCACTGGTATCAGAGGAGCTCTTCCTAGCACCAACTCATCTTATGCTTGTGCCTCCCTAGCATGCCACAAACAGCTATGCAGCAGTACAGAAAGGAAAATTACGTACCTACCGTAATTCTTCATCTTCTCTTGTATCTTCACCATTCATTACTTACTGGGGTGTAAGCGGAGGGCGTACCCGTCCACGGGAGCTTTTTTTTTTTTTAAAGAAGTTGCCCTGGCCACGCCCTCGAGCGGCGTCATGGCGGCGTTAATGCGATCGACTCCTCCTCCAACTCAGTTCTGTGAGCCGGAGAGGCAAAAATGAAAGCAGAAAATATAGATAGCGAGGCAAGATAGCCGAGGGATAGCAAAGCAAGGAAGAATGAACTGAAAAAGGAATAAGCTGATGGAGGAAGGACAGAGGAGATAAGAACATCCCTAGCCTAGGGAGTGCAGGGCCTCCTTACCTGGGCGACTCTAGGAGGAGAGATGAGTAAGGAAATGAGAAAATAGAAGAAGAAGAAGAAAGAGAAGAGAGAGATGGGATGTTGAAGGGACCAGAATGCCCAACGAGCATAGTTAGCTTGTAGCTGAAGG
This sequence comes from Neoceratodus forsteri, assembly GCA_016271365.2. Taxonomy (NCBI): domain Eukaryota; kingdom Metazoa; phylum Chordata; order Ceratodontiformes; family Ceratodontidae; genus Neoceratodus; species Neoceratodus forsteri. The sequence goes on from JADMNL010000036.1 coordinate 14,900,104, forward strand.
CTCGACTAAAGGGAAGCAAGAATCCTCGAGATAGAGCTGAAGAGAAGGTTCACCGAACCCGCTTAGACAGACTCAGGAGGGCATAGTCCTCATCTTCAACATGCCATTAGCTCTTGACACCCACTCGGGCTCCTGGCCGCGGAAGGCCTTTAACTGGAGGACAGCCGAGGAGGGAAGAATAAAACCCCAACAGCATGAGAGTGCTGCTCAGGGGTTTAGAAATGGAAAATGTAAGCCTTTCAGGCGTTCCAAGATAGAAACGGGACTCAGACTGACTGGCTAAGGCCGGCCAAGGCTTAGGCTGGCTAAGATTGGATATGGTCAGCAGAGCTCTACTGTAAAAATTGTCCAGGAGGACACTTAAAGGGAGAAACCACTTAGCAAAACAGCGAGAAGGATAGCCTACCTTCTCATTTGCCTTCTTGTTTGATTTCTCATTTTCCTTTTTTTTTTTTTTTTTTTACAGATAAAAATTTTTTTTTTTTTTTTTAACTAGATGCATGACCCAGATACCAAGATGCCTATAGCAGTCGGAGAGAGTTCCCTCAGCATTTTTTTTTTTTTTTTTAGAAGAGAAAGGAACAGACGTATCTGCTCCTCTGTTCTGCAAGGCAAGAATAGAGGGGGGATTAGATTTCAGGGCAACTACCTGAACACGGGATTGCAGGATCAAAACTGAATAGCCTGAGCCAGGCCAAACAACCCCAGAGGTATCTTGCCATAAGAATAGCAAGAGATAGTTGTGCAGTCTGATCGCCAATGCAATCCGCGAGATGGCCCATGAATCTTAGAGTAAATAATTTTTCTGGATTTTAAACACCCCAGAAGATTTTTTTTTTTTTTTTACTTTTGTTTTTTTTTGGAAAATGAAGCAATTTTCCCTATATTTTATATAATGCAGAGAGAGGAAGGAGACAGAAGGTGGAGAAGCCACAGGAAGAGGCCACTGAGGGGATGGTGGGCGGGTGTAAGTAATGAATGGTGAAGATACAAGAGAAGATCAAGAATTACGGTAGGTACGTAATTTTCCTATCTTCCCTTGTCAATCTTCACCATTCATTACTTCCTGGGTGAGTACCAAGCTCCTCTTCCCCAGGAGGGGGAAGAGGCCATACCCTGAGGGAACAAGACCCCCAGCCTTCTGCTGGTGAGAAACAGAAGGAGAAGACCCTGGCTTATTCAGAAAGCCTAAGTGGGAGAAGAGCTAGAGGTGCCTCCCGAGGACGAGGAGACAGAGGGAGCCCCGTAAAGTCTCCTAGCTCTGGATGAGAAAAGACGGTCCCCGGAAGGCGGAGCGCATCACCCTACGCCGGGCCAGGGTGACAACCTGGAGAGACGGGCATGCCGTCCGCCTGATGCAGATCGCTGTCCCTGCAAGCCTGGAAGCCACCTCATTGGCGCCATAAGATGCCCCTTGCTTGGTGTCTTGCCAGCTCCAGGCCTACCCGGAGAGGGCAACGGCTTGTCTGGTTTGCTCCGTGTCAGGCATAGATGCCAGCAGCTGGGACATCATCGACCACAGATGCCGTTGTAGGCAGCGTGGTGAGCCTGATGTGATGCAAATACATGCACTCGCACAAGAAGAGAACACTCTTCGCCTCAACGGTCGAATTGGAGAGAGTCCGAACTGTGGGCGGTCGGCGCCAGGCAACGGCGCCCAGAAGGAGTATCCAGGTATACCAAACCTGAGGACGGGTTGGGAAGGGAACCTAGAGACTCAGAGGGGCACAATACCTACGCTGGCAGTCCCGGGCTGGGGAAGAAACGGCAGGAACTGCCAGGACCGGATAGACGCCCTGGAAGGGGATAGGCCAGGAAGGTACCACCAGATGCTGGGCACTGAATTCACCAAGGAATTCACGCCACCGCTCGGGTATTGTCTCTCCGAACGAGGAATCCAAGATCCCTCACCATCCTCGAGGAAACGCTGATATTCTGTGAAATCAGCATCGGAGGACAGATGAGCAGGTTCCTCTCCTCAGAGGAGGGAGACGAGGATGATGGGGAACTGGAATGTCCAGAGGATTCCTGCGGCGGTGGGGAGAGTCGAAAGACCCGCTCATGCATGTAACTAACATATGAGGGGAAGGCCGCCGAGAACCCTGAACTGCTCCCAGGATAACGGACCCGAGGGACCGACATGGCCTGGGAGCGGGGTGAGAAGGCAGAGAGATGGGAGAGGGCACCTCCGAGGAGGCAACTGTCATAGGGCTCTGGAATCCGGGAAGGAGCTCTAGTAGGAGGGATCCGGATATCAAACCAGGCCGCAGAACGGAACTCTGGGGAAGCGGAACCTGGAAGAGCCCTGGGGGAGAAACTCCCCTGTGACGACGCCGGGACTGCATGGATCCAGAAGGGCAGTCCGCACAAACGCCGCCAGAGGACACCCTAGAACCCTGGGGAGGGGCGGGGCTCTGCGCTACGGCTCCTGGCCACCCCCCCTGAGGTGGCCAAAGAAGACCGAGCAGCAGGACGCCTGCCCTCAACCTCGGATTCCGAGAGGGCCCTCCTCCCGACTGCAACGCTCTAACCCCAGAGGAGGTAACAGCACCCGGGGTAGCTGTCACCGACCTCCAGAGAGGGAGCCTCCCTCCGTCACTCCCCACATCTGCCCCCGGGACCTCGCCACCCCCAGCCGAGGAACCCCAGGAGAGCCACGGGCAAGGGGATAGAGGGAGGGACCACTGCGCCGCCTGGTACCCCTAGCCACCGAGGACCCAGATTCCAAGAATGGGGTGCCAGGATGGGTCCACATCTGAGTCATCGCCCTCCGAGGAGGACAGACCAGCAGGACCTCGATGCTGGCCACCCCAGGGTCCCCGAGGCCACGGGCCGAAAAGCACGCCGCCGCCCCCAGCACGCCGGGCAGCATGAAGGCTCAACCCCACACCCCAGCGGCTCCGCAGACCCGCACCGCCCGGAGGAGGGGAAGCAGCCGATGCCGCCGGGCGGCGCCGAGGCGAAGCGGCACCATCGGCGGCACCGCCAGGCTTTATCGGCACTGCCAAACGGCGCCAGGCCAAAACGGTTCGCTAACGGCGCCGCTGATCGCCGGCGCTAACGGCGCTGGATCCAAAGCGGTGTCGAACGGGCGCTGTTTCGATCACCGCACCGCAAGCGCGCTCGATCTGAAAACAGCGCGGAATGGCGCTGGTTGATCACCGCACCGCGAACGGCGCTGGATCTCAAAACGGCGCCGCGAGGCGACGCCGAGGGTCCACCCGAGCCGGGCCCAGCTAAGGGCCTCGACACGGGGAGCCTGCACCAAGAGGTGACTGCCGAGGCGGTGTCAGCGCTATGTGCCCGGAGAGGGGCTACGACGCCTCCAACACCGCTGAAGGGCCCTCGCAAGAAGGGAAGAGGACCCTCCTCCTCGGATCAGAGTAGGTCCGGAGGGGACCCGGGAAAGGCCTAAGGATCTCGCCTCGAGATTCCTCATAGCTGACGCCGTCCCCCGAAAGTCGGCGGGGCCTTGCCGAGCTTGTACGCGCGGACTTCGAGGACGCGACGGTCCATCGAGAAACAAGCGTCACACTAATCCATATTATGGTTGGGTCCCAGGCAACGAAGACAGACGTCATGCCGGTCCGAGACGGAGAAATGCCGGCCGCAGGAGCACCGACGCATAGGGGCACGGCCCGTCTTAGAAGAACGTTTCGCTCCAGAACCGGACATAACGCGAAATAAACAAGATTAAACACAGTCGGAAATACACCCGGCCCGTATAAAGGAAAGAAAAAGGAACAGTCTTACCGTGAGGGCCGAGTGTAGAAAAGGAGTCGGATACGCACTTTTCGTTAGCTACCGCGAACAGGTGCTGCCTCGGTCGGGAGAAACAGAATTGAGTTGAGGAGGAGTCGGTCGCGACTAACGCCGCCCTCGCGCATGACGCCGCTCCGAGGGCGGGGCCGCTAGGGCAACTTAAAAAAAAAAAAAGTTTCAGACGGTGCGCGCCCGCTCGCACTCCTGGGAAGTAATGAATGGTGAAGATTGACAAGGGAAGATCATGCAAAACTAAGCGGACATGTCATCACTGCGAGGCCCAGGATCGCTGGGACGCCAGTAAATTAATCAAAATACATCTGCACAAGCACATACAAAGTAAGGAAGATGTTAGCAGATACACGGCAAGGAAAATGTTATGCGTACAAAGCAAGGAAACTATAAGCACGTATAAAGTTGAGAAAATGTTATGGGTACCAGGACCCTGCTGTAACATGAGATTGCACAGGACAAGGCAAATACATGACACACACCTGTGCAGCGTTGAACCTCATCTTTAATGACATGTCTGGAATGTCACGGAGCCAGGTAATACATGTATGTCATGCAGAGGTATAGCAAGGGTGTGTCAAACACTGATTTGTGCACGTGACAACCCCCAGCCCAACCCCTGGCCACCCATCACCCCCAATCCCATGCACAATCTGTAAGTCACAAAACAGCTCTCCTTGCTACTGGTGCCACCCACCATAGCCCCCGGTCACAGACTGTACAGCACAATGCAATTCCCCCAATACTGGTGCCACCCATCATAGCCTCCAGTGACAGACTGTACAGCACAACATAATCCCCCCAATACTGGTGCCACCCACCATAGCCTCCAGTGACAGACTGTACAGCACAACATAATCCCCCCATACTGGTGCCACCCACCATAGCCTCCAGTGACAGACTGTACAGCACAACATAATCCCCCCACTACTGGTGCCACCCACCATAGCCTCCAGTGACAGACTGTACAGCACAACATAATCCCCCCAATACTGGTGCCACCCACCATAGCCTCCAGTGACAGACTGTACAGCACAACATAATCCCCCCAATACTGGTGCCACCCACCATAGCCTCCAGTGACAGACTGTACAGCACAACATAATCCCCCCACTACTGGTGCCACCCATCATAGCCTCCAGTGACAGACTGTACAGCACAACATAATCCCCCCAATACTGGTGCCACCCACCATAGCCTCCAGTGACAGACTGTACAGCACAACATAATCCCCCCACTACTGGTACCACCCACCATAGCCTCCAGTGACAGACTGTACAGCACAACATAATCCCCCCAATACTGGTGCCACCCATCATAGCCTCCAGTGACAGACTGTACAGCACAACATAATCCCCCCACTACTGGTGCCACCCACCATAGCCTCCAGTGACAGACTGTACAGCACAACATAATCCCCCCACTACTGGTGCCACCCACCATAGCCTCCAGTGACAGACTGTACAGCACAACATAATCCCCCCAATACTGGTGCCACCCATCATAGCCTCCAGTGACAGACTGTACAGCACAACATAATCCCCCCAATACTGGTGCCACCCATCATAGCCTCCCCCGGTCACAGACTGTACAGCACAACATAATCCCCCAATACTGGTGCCACCCATCATAGCCCCCCAGTCACAGACTGTACAGCACAACATAATCCCCAATACTGGTGCCACCCACCATAGCCTCCAGTGACAGACTGTACAGCACAACATAATCCCCCACTACTGGTGCCACCCATCATAGCCCCGTCACAGACTGTACAGCACAACATAATCCCCCAATACTGGTGCCACCCACCATAGCCCCCAGTGACAGACTGTACAGCACAACATAATCCCCCAATACTGGTGCCACCCACCATAGCCTCCAGTGACAGACTGTACAGCACAACATAATCCCCCACTACTGGTGCCACCCACCATAGCCCCCGGTCACAGACTGTACAGCACAACATAATCCCCCACTACTGGTGCCACCCATCATAAACCCCCAGTCACAGACTGTACAGCCCAATACAATTCCTCAACCCTACTACTGGTGCCACTTATCATATCCCCTCAGTCACAGACTGTACAGCCCAATACACCCCTCCCCACTACTGGTGCCACTTATCATAGCCCCCGTCACAGACTGTACAGCCCAATACAATTCCCTCAACCCCACTACTGGTGCCACCCATCAAAGACCCCCCAGTCACAGACTGTACAGCCCAATACACTCCTCCCACTACTGGTGCCACTTATCATAGCCCCCTGGCCACAGACTGTACAGCCCAATACACCCCTCAACCCCAATACTGGTGCCACCCACCATAGCCTCCAGTGACAGACTGTACAGCACAACATAATCCCCAATACTGGTGCCACCCATCATAAACCCCCAGTCACAGACTGTACAGCCCAATACAATTCCCTCAACCCCACTACTGGTGCCACTTATCATATCCCTCAGTCATAGACTGTACAGCCCAATACAATTCCCTCAACCCCACTACTGGTGCCACCCATCAAAGACCCCCAGTCACAGACTGTACAGCCCAATACACCCCCTCCCCACTACTGGTGCCACTTATCATAGCCCCCTCACAGACTGTACAGCCCAATACAATTCCCTCAACCCCAATACTGGTGCCACCCACCATAGCCTCCAGTGACAGACTGTACAGCACAACATAATCCCCCAATACTGGTGCCACCCATCATAACCCCCAGTGACAGACTGTACAGCACAACATAATCCCCCAACATGGTGCCACCCATCATAACCCCCAGTGACAGACTGTACAGCACAACATAATCCCCAATACTGGTGCCACCCATCATAAACCTCCCCAGTGACAGACTGTACAGCACAACATAATCCCCCAATACTGGTGCCACCCATCATAGACCCCCAGTCACAGACTGTACAGCCCAATACAATTCCCTCAACCCCACTACTAGTGCCACCCATCATAGCCCCCAGTCACAGACTATACAGCACACATACACCCTCCCCCACTACTGGTGCCACTTATCATATCCCCTCAGTCATAGACTGTATAGCACAATACAATTCCCCCACTACTGGTGCCACCCATCATATCCCCCAGCCACAGACTGTACAGCACAATACAATTCCTCCCCCACTACTGGTGCCACCCATCATATCCCCCAGCCATAGACTGTACAGCACAATACAATTCCTCCCCCACTACTGGTGCCACCCATCACAGCCCAACAGCCACAGACTGTACAGCACAATATAATTCCTCCCCCACTACTGGTGCCACCCATCATATCCCCTCAGTCATAGACTGTACAGCACAATACAATTCCTCCCCACTACTGGTGCCACCCATCATAAACCCCCAGTCACAGACTGTACAGCCCAATACACCCTCAACCCACTCACTAGTGCCACCCATCATAGCCCCCAGTCACAGACTGTACAGCATACAATACCCTCCCCACTACTGGTGCCACTTATCATATCCCCTCAGTCATAGACTGTATAGCACAACATACCCTCCCCACTACTGGTGCCACCCATCATATCCCCCCAGCTACAGACTGTACAGCACAATACAATTCCCTCCCCACTACTGGGCCACCCATCATAGCCCCCCATAGACTGTACAGCACAATACACTTCCCTCCCCTACTACTGGTGCCACCCATCACAGCCCAACAGCCACAGACTGTACAGCACAATATAATTCCTCCTCCCCACTACTGGTGCCACCCATCATATCCCCTCAGTCATAGACTGTACAGCACAATACACTTCCTCCCCTACTACTGGTGCCACCCATCACAGCCCCCATCACAGACTGTACAGCACAATATAATTCCCTCCCCACTACTGGTGCCACCCATCATATCCCCCCAGTCACAGACAGTACAGCACTATACAATTCCCTCCCCACTACTGGTGCCACCCATCATATCCCCTCAGTCATAGACTGTACAGCACAATACAGTTCCTCCCCACTACTGGTGCCACCCATCACAGCCCCCCATCACAGACTGTACAGCACAATACAATTCCCCTTCTCCCCACTACTGGTGCCACTCAGCATAGCCCCAGTCACAAACTGTACAGCACAATACAATTCCTCCCTGCTGGTACCACCCAGCATAGCCTGAGGTGACAGACTGTACAGCACAATACAATTGTATTATACCATGTAGCCTGTTTTGTCCTTGCATCTTTTAATTTATGTTTAATTATGTTGTATAATTTTCTTTTGGTATAATGCATATATTTCTTTGTTGAAATGTAACTGTAACTGGACCCTTGTGAAAGCAGGCAAGTTTTGCCCACATGCCCTTTCCAGTATAAAAAAATCATAGCCCCTCGGTCACAGACTGTACAGCACAATGCAATTCCCCCTCTCCCACTACTGGTGCCACCAATCACAGCCCCCGGTCACAGACTGTACAGCACAGTACAGTTTCCTCTCCCCCTCCCCCGACTACTGGTGCCACTCATCATAGCCCCTGGTCACAGACTGTACAGCACAATGCAGTTCCCCTCCTCCCAGTACTGGTGCTACCCATCATAGCCCCTGGTCACAGACTGTACAGCACAGTACAGTTTCCTCTCTCCCCCTTCCCCCACTACTGGTGCTACCTATCATAGCCCCCGGTCACAGACCGTATAGCACAGTACAGTTTCTCTCCCTCCCCGACTACTGGTGCCACTCATCATAGCCCCTGGTCACAGACTGTACAGCACAATGCAGTTCCCTCCTCCCAGTACTGGTGCTACCCATCATAGCTCCCTGGTCACAGACTGTCAGCACAGTACAGCTCTCTCCTCCCCTCCCCCACTACTGGTGCTACCCATCATAGCCCCTGGTCACAGACTGTACAGCACAGTACAGTTTCTCTCCCTCCCCCACTACTGGTGCTACCCATCATAGCCTCTCCGGCACAGACTGTACAGCACAGTACAGTTTCCTCTCCCTCCCCCACTACTGGTGCTACCCATCATAGCCCCTCAGTCACAGACTGTACAGCACAGTACAGTTTCCTCTCCCTCTCCACTACTGGTGCTACCCATCATAACCCCCGGTCACAGACTGTATAGTACAATACAGTTCCCCCTCTCGTGCCCACTACTGCTGCCACCTATCATAGCCCCTGCTGGCAGACTGCACAGGATGATACATTTCCTCCCATCCCCCCACTACTGGTGCCACTCATTATAGCCATTGGTAACAAACTGTACAGCACAATACAATCACAGCACCATAAGCACTGCCAGAATAATGTGTTTTTTTTCCCCCTCCCTCAGAAAATTCGAGACCCAGCGACACTGGACAACCTCTTCGCAGATCTGGATACCAACGGAGATATGGAGATTGATTTACAGGAGTACACCAGTTTGATCGCAATGGTAGCTTCAGCCTGCCACCAGTTCTGCACCCAGAAGTGATCAGCCTCCTTGCCATCTTTGAAAGTGACTTCCTGATTTTATTTGAGCGATGTGATAAAGCACAATCTTTTTATTGTGGCCTGTTTTTTTTTTTTTTTTTTTTTAACTCCGGTGACAATGTTTACAAATCGACAGGGTCAACTCCATATGGTTGCATATACAGTCACTTCCTCTTATGGTAATAAGAGTACATTCTTGTTCTTTGGGTGAGAGAATTGTGAATCAAAGCTGTTGAAATCACATTGAAGATTTCTGTTTAAAAAAAAAAAAATTAAAATTAAAAATTTAAAAATCTAAATGTTTTGCTTTGCAAAAAGAAAATGAGAGAAGCCCATGTGTGAAACATTGTGCAAACTGAACTAAGAACTTAAGAATTTTAGAACTGTTAGTGCAAGACATCCTTTTGTGTAAGTAAATGGCCATTTTGGATGTTTCTTGACTGATCAAGAGTGTTGTTCTCGGCCGGCCCAGTGGAAAAGTGGTTGCGCTTCTGCTCCCACTCCGGCAACCTGGGTTCGAGAGTGGACAGGGTCACTCAGTGGGCCAGCAGGGTTCGGGAGGACTGATCACTCGGTGGCAGCTCTCATCCCTCGGAGGGGGTCTTAATTTTCGCTGCTGCGACTGCCATCTGGTGGAAGCCAGGCAGCAACACAACAGGACAGCACATGGGGAAGAGCTGGAAGGGGACATGCTGCTACACACACGTCCCTGTGCTCCAAACACAGGGAGGAAAATGGCCGCACTGCTATATGCCGGCACCCTCTGCAGGCTGTCACACAACCATTGTGGTCATGGGTAAGTGGTGGATAAATAAAAATTACGTACTCACCGTTAATTGTTGATCTTTCTGAATATTTTCACCATTCTTTCACACTCATTGGTCTAAGCTGGAGGTGCTAGAACCCCACAGGAGCAAAGTCTTTGCAGTTTAGGGAGGGGACCACCATCTGTGCTGGTGCCGCCCACAAGGTCAATGGTCAAAGGTCATTGCACATGTGAGCTAGTCAGTAACTGATGCTGGACCACCCCCCTTCTCAGTTCTGTTGTCTGGAGAAGGAAACAAGTGGGAGAGAAAAAAGAGAGGGCTATAGACTCCTAGCCCAAAGGGATAGGAAAAGGGTTTAGGATGTAAAAATAATGAACATAATAAAAGCCAGCTACCAACTTAGAGAGCTAAGGGTAGCAGGTGTGAGAGACAGAGCCTAATTCAGCCACCAGCACAGAGAGTTGGAGATGAAAAAAAGGGCAGCAGCCCTGGCTGGTGCACAGGGGGCTAAGGGACCATTGTGTAGGTAAGATGGTAAATGCCGTCTAAGTAAAAAAAAGGCTTTGCACTCCCAAGTGGACAAAGAATTTGGTAGGGTAAACCCCTAAAGTGTACTCGAAAGAAGTAAATTGCAGGTGTGATTGGACAGAGTCCAGGAGCACAAATACTATCTTCTTGCCACTCCAAGAGTGAAAAAGGAGAGAAGAAACATATAACAAACATGAAACGTGAAAACATGAAGTCTGGCAGCTAAATGTGGAATAGCACCCAGCCAACAGGCTGAGGAGTGTAGCGCTGAAAATCCTGATGCATCTACCTCTCCCTGTAACACAGGAATGTTAACAACTACACCTTCTCCCAAGAGTCAGGAACTGCTATACAGCAGAAGCAGAGGTATGGACAAGGTGAAGCCAAATAAGGCTGCAACAGGGACATATCCAGAGATACTGCCTAGAAGGGACAGGAAGAGGGCTAAGGGGAGAAAAAAATATCCAAGCATTTTCTCTTTTTCAAAAAAAAAAAAAAGGTGGCCCACTTCCTGATTTTGTGATTTTAAAAAAAGGAAAAAGATGCGAGAGAGGCAGAGCTCCCTAAGAGAGTGGCAAGAGATGTGCCAGTGTGCAGAGGCACAAAAGGGGGAACTGCCCAGAGGTCCTGGCTTTTATTTGAGTAGAGGATGGTGGTGGTGGGGGGGCGGGTATATGAATGAATGGTGAAGATATTCTGGAAGATCAGCAGTTACAGTGAGTACATGATTTTCATATCTTCCCAGAATCAATCTTCACCATTCATTCACACTTGTGGGTCACAGTACCAAGCTTTCCCCAAAAGAGAGGAGTTGGCTCACCCTAAGGAAATATCCCTCAGCCCTCCGGTGGGGGAGAACTACTGGCGGGCAGGGACTCCTTACGGATCTTGCAGAATCCAAGACTGGTCAGGGGTAGGCGGAGACTCCCATGACCTGGGAGCAGGAAGGCACCCTGCTAGCTATGCCTGACTACGGGGGGAGAAGTGAATCCCTTACAAATGCGAATTAAGCATCCTGTGCCAGGCCAGGGGTGCCAACCAGGAAAGATGAAGCTGTGCCATCCGCCGAATGCAGACTGCTGTTCCTACCAGCCTGAAAGCTATGTCATTGGCATCGCACAACACCCTTGTTTGGAGTCTCACCATCTCCAGGCCATGGTCAAGAAGGCAAATGGCCTGCCTGGTTGACTTATGGTCTGGCATGGAAGCTAGGACCTGGCCTAGCTTTGTCCACGGGCACTTGTTGTAAGCGGTCTGATGTGCAGCACTGCACATTATGGTGCATACTGCCCCAAAAAACTTTTTCCCCAAGCATCCATCTTCGCAGAGTCAGCCTCAGGAGGGCAGTCATGCACAGGATGTTTGGGTCCAGAGGGGATCTGCAGTACCAAAATCCCAAATGCTGTCTGAGGTACAGCTCCTGCAGACTCTGTGAGAGTGCAGTATCTGCACTGGATGTCCGTAGGGGCTGCAGAAGGGGTGAAAGAACAGAGCTAGACATTCCTGGATGCCTCCTCAAAGGGCCAAGGAAAGAGTCATCACTGAAATCACCAAGGAATCTCAGCACCAGGGCAGCAGTATTGTGACCAAAGAAAGAACACATGTTCAGCTCTTTCAACATCTGTCAGTAAATGAAAATTAAGTACCTACCATAATGAATGATCTTTCTGTGTAACTTCGCCATTCATCACTATTGGGTACTGCGCTGGAGCTAGGAATCCGCGCGAAACTTTTTTTCTGGGCGGGTCGGCGAGGGCCTGGCACCGCCCTCGTGGGCCAATGTTCCACGTGGTGCTTGCAGGTTGGCCGTTATCTGTCGACTCTGCCCTAGCCTCAGTTCTGAGACGCCAGAGAGTGTAAGAAAAGGGAAGGAGGGGTGGGGCAAGGGAGCCCAAGGGACAGATAAAAGGAAAGGATATAAAAACCAAAAGGAGAAATAAACAACAAAGGAGAAAGGAAAGAGATGTTAGGTTCAAGAAATTGGAGAAAAGGGGGAGGGACCCCAATCTCTGGAAAGGAAGAAGGGAAAGAAGAGGAAAAATAGAGGGATAAGGAAGAGGAGGTGGAGAAGAGAGGACTGCACCCCTAAAGCCAGTCCTGGACCCCAGGGCTTTGAGCAATTGATGACAAACCAGAATCGTCTGGACTATCTGACTTGGTTAAGAGCCGCCAGGAGGCGAAGCCTGGCTTGAATGAGCAGCATTAGCCTGAAAGGGCCAAAATCTTAAAGAGGGGTCAGGAATAAGGGTGCCTCTCTCCCCTTCCCCCCAAAAATAAAGGGAGAATCTAAAAATATTAGGGATGAATAGCCAAGGGATATCCCATCTGGGACAAGGAAAACAAAGGGTTTTTAGGCCAAGGGAAAAAAGGGGGGAAGAAGGGGGGTCTCCCCTTGGTCCCTCACCACACTCCAGAAAAGGAGGTGAGGAGAAGACAAGGCTAATGAAGGGGGAGAGGACCCCCCCACACCCAAAAACAAGAACCTCTTACATGTGAAGCTCCTCCCTGTGTGCCTCCAGGGTCCCCTTCCTCCTGACCGCAAGGGAGAGGAGAGGAGAGAGAGAGAGAGAGAGAGGAGAAAAACAACAGAGATACACGGGGGGGAAGGGGAGCCCGAAGACTGAGGCCCGAGGGGGAAGGTGGGCAGAATTTAGTGATGAATGGTGAAGGTACACAGAAAGATCAATAATTATGGTAGGTACGTAATTTTCATATCTCATCTGTGTTAATCTTCACCATTTATCACTACTGTGTGAGTACCGAGACCCCCGAAGGCGGCCCAATGTTCCCTAGGGACTAAGTCCCTTAGCCTCCAGTGGGGGAGACTCTGGAAGGGAGAACCCTTACAGGCCCGGGGAGGCCTGAGATGGGTCTAGGTGAGACGGGGAGCCCCCACTGGGGGAGGGAAAGTGCCCCGAAAGCCGCCAACTCACCCTGCGGGAGAAGAGGTGGGTTCTCTGGTAGGTGGAGGAAATCACCCTACACAGGGCCAGGGGTGACAACCAGGATAAGTGAAACCATGCCATCTGCCTAATGCAGATCACTGTCCCTATAGCTCTGAAGGCTACCTCATTGGCATCATAAGATGCCTTTGCTTGGTGCCTTGCTAGCTCCAGGCCCTAAGCAGAGAGGGCAATGGTTTGCTTGGTTTCCTCCTTATCAGGCATTTAGGCTAGGAGCTGCCCTAGCCTGGAACACAAGAACTTATCGTAGGAAGCAAAGTGGGCCTGATGTGAAGCAATGGAAAGAAGGATCTGTGCTGAATAGAAAATCCTTCTCTCCCCAAAATTGAAGTCCGCAGAGTCTGAATCTGGGGGTCGGTCACAAAAGGGGGGCATGACGCCCAGAGGGGTGTCCAGGCAAGTCAAACCTGAAGAAGGATGACGCAAGGTATCTGGAGACCTGGGGTACAATACCATTACAGGTCTTCGGGTTGGAACAGTGGTGAAGGGATGTAGCCAAAGCCGATGTGATGCTTCCCAGACGGGGACAGGCCAGGCGGGAACCACCAAGTTGGCCACACTGTATTTGTCTAAGAAGGTGCGTGTTACATGCTACTGGGGTAAGATGGAGCTCCTCCAACATCCTTGAGAGGAAGCACTGGTACGATGAAAGATCAGACGCTGGGGAGATGTGGACAGACACTTCCTCTCCCTCTGAGGAGGATGAAGATGCAGGTGAGCTCAGAAATTCAGGGTCTGACTGCACAGGACCATGGTGGAACACCTGCTGGTCCAGGGCATTAAGGTAGGTAGGGAAATGTGCAGCTGAACCTCTGAATTGTTCACAGGTGAGAGGTCCCCTAGGACCAGGAATGCCTGGGATAGCCCGGGATGGAGGCAGAGGCATGGGGACTAGCTCCTAGCAGCAGCAGAATGGCCTATGTCAGGGCAGGGGGGCCTAGAGGAAACTCCCTGCAGGGAGGGAGACCTGAAGGTCCCAGCAGCTAACAGCCGTTCAACCAGATAGGAACAGTCAGAGCTGTGCCCATGGGATGAAATCCCCTGTGAGGTGACTGGGACCATGTGAGTCCAGATGGACGGCCCCTGACCTCTGAAGTTAAAGTCCTTCTCAAGGAACACTCCAGGGAAGAGAAAGGGTCTGCACTGTGGCTTCTCCCAAAACCTGGACAGGCCCTGGAGAGGGCGCACTGCATCACACCCTAACTCCTCAACACTCCTGAGTCCAAGAGGGACCTCATCCTCATAGCCACCAGCCTAGGTAACTGACAACTCTTGGTAGTCTCCAAAGAATCCACTCAGGGAACAGTATCCTCCCTGTCCTGGGGTGCCCTGGGCTGTCCCAAACTTGGACTGTCCAAACACACCAGAGAAGGGGATGACCCAGCCGAAGAAGCAGACATGCCAGTGGCCCTGGGTTGTACAGCAGCGGCCATGTGGAACACTGCTGGCTGGTCAGTCCCACTGACCCCAGAACCTACCGTCAACGGCTGACTCCCGGAGGGGGGCCAAGGTGCTGGACACAGAGGGATCGGAGGATGCCGAAGAATCCGGGATCCACTCTGGATCAGACCCAGAGTCCCCCTCCGAGGAGGTAAACCCCGATGCCAGATCACCCCCTCGATCCCTACCAGTTCCTGGAACATGAGGCGGACCACCTTCAGCCCCGGCACCTCGGGCGGCACTGGAGCCAAGTGTGGCACTGCGCCCAATGCCGTGACCCTCCTCAGCACCGCAAACAGTGCCCGAATCGGGAACGACACTGAGCGTGGCACCACACTCCACCCCAGTGCCATGAATGGCCCCAGAGCCAAGGTCAGCACCGACCGTGGCACCACCCCATCCCCGGTGCCGTGAACAGCACCGGAGTCAGGAATGGCACCGAATCCAGTCCCAGTGCAGTACACGGCGCCAGAACCAGAGCCAGACCCAGAATCTGAAACAGCACTTCCCCCAACGTTGCTGACATCCCCAGCACCTCGAATGGTGCTAGGAGTGATAGCGACACCAAGGGATGGCCCAGCACCGACCGTGACACCGCCCTCCAGGCCTCCGATGCCATGAACGGCACCGGAACCATGGGTGGCACCGCCAGTAAACACTGAAGATGGTGCCGGCCCAGGCCTGGAGGGCCCAGAACATGACACTGAGGGAGTCTTCACCTCCAAAGAGGCTACTGCCATAGCGGTGCCTCCTGCCTGCCCCCCCGAAAGGGGCAGACTGGGCCTCCCGCACTGCAGAACGAGCCCCTGCTGTGGCAAGGCTGAGAGAGCCAGAGGCCCCCCTCCTCCACCGGCTGTATAGGACTGGGAGGGGACCTGGAGGAAGGGTCGAGAGTCCTGGCCTTGGCCCACCTACTGTGAACCCGCTCCCGAAAGTCGTCAGCGCATGTCCAGCTTTAAACACGTGAATCTCAAGAACTCTACCATCCATAGAGGCAGGCGTCACAGTTGTCCATGTCGTGGGCTGGGCCGAGGCAGGAGAGACAACGATCATGTTGATCCATCACAGAATAAAGGTGGCCGTCCTGCCTTCGATGACTTTTTGCCCCCGGGACGAGACATGACCACACGGTAAACAATCAACAAAAACAGTACTCGACGTCACTAGTAATAATGAAACGGTCTTACTGGCACCAGAAGCAACATCAAGCAGGGCAAAACAGAACCAAGAACCTTCGAAAACTAGGCCGCGAATGAGTGCTAGGCTGCAACACACACTTGCTGGAAGTCTCCTCATGAGGTCTGCACTTGACGGCGGGAGAAGGAGAAGAAGAAGAACTGAGGCTAGGGTGGAGTCGATGACAGATAACTGCCAACCCATGGGCGCCACATGGAACATCAGTCTCGAGGGCAGCGCCGGCCCTGCGTCGACTCCGCCCATCGAAAAAAATAAAAGTCTCCCACGGGGTCCTAGCTCAGGCGCAGTACCCAGTAGTGATGAGTGGTGAAGATTGACACAGATAAGATCCTTTAGTACACAGAGTACTCGGCATCTGCAGACATGTGAACTGAAAAGTCCTCTTCCTCAGAGGAGGAAGTGGGAGAAGAGGAGCCGGGCTCAAGAGAATGGTGGTACCAGGGCCACAGGCCTTAACTGGGCCTGGTCAGACTTAAAGTGATACTGGTGGAAGACGCCAACCATTCTGATGTATTGCTGCCAGGTCATGGGCCTTGGAGGACCCACAGTTCCTGACAGTTCAGGGAGGGGAGGCAGAGGTGAGGAAGGGATATAAAAGCCAGTGGCTCCAGGTTCTCTGCCAGGGCTGTGAGAGTACTCTGGAACTTTTCGGGGGGGGGGGGGCTGGCAAACTCTTCTGAGTGGAACCTGCCAACCTCAGAGGTCTGACTAAGACAGTGCCCTTGGGGCGAGAACCCCAGGTGGGGAGAACAGAGCTGTACAGGTCCCATAGGGTGGCACTAATCCCCATCAGTGACAATGTCAGCTGGCTCTGGGGAGAAACGCATCACCGGGCCAACATGAACCCAGGCCAGCGCTGTCTCCAGCACCAGTCCCAGGGTCAGCCACAGACCCAGTGTCAAGTCTCAGCCCCGCACCAATACTGGCACTGCCCCCCAAGCCAAGCCTAACACCAGATCCAGGGTCACTCCCGGAGTCACCCCTGAACCCGGCACTGCAAATGGCATCGGGGCCAGGCTCGGCACTGAGGACAGCACTGAAAACCGACCCAGTGCCATGGGTGGCACCAGAATGGGTCCTGGTACCGTCTATGGTGCTAGACCTAGGGACAACACTAGGAGTGACACTGTCTCTGGTATTGGCTTTGGAACCGGGACCGGTTCCCCCATTGCTGTCCCCTTCTTCCCGCTGACAGTCAGCATCCTTATCTCCCCCAGGCCATTAGGTCGCTCAATAGAAGAGATGACCACCACCTCAGGCTCAGAGTTAGGGTCAACTCCGGAACCAATCCTTCTTATGGTACAGTGGGAAGTACCAGAAGGGGAGCCCGGTCTCGTGGCCAGTGTCACCCTACTCACCAGTACCCGGGCTTGGTACCAGGAGCTGGAGATGCCCACAGGTATAGACTGAGTGTATAGCTTTGGCCTCACCACCAGGGGTTTCTGCTGCCCCAAAGGGCTACGGAGTGGCGGAGTGCTCATTTGGCTCACCCGAGGAAGCCAGCTATCCACCAGACCCCTAGGATCTCCGATGTCTCGGTGAGGTGAGTGCAGGGAGGACCCTGGTCTTCCTCAGTACTAGAAGTACTAGGAAGGGGCCCAGGAGAAAGGCTGAGAGACCTTACCTTGGCATTTCTGGTATGAGACCTACCTCCAAAAGTGGGGGGCAAATTACCCCACTTCAGCACATGGACATACAGGGTACATTTATCCATCAAGAAGCAGGCATTGCACCTGTCCATATCATGGTCTGGTCCAAGGCAGATCCAGCACTTCCGATGCCAGACTGATGCTGTGAGATGACCCCTGCAGGGTCACTGACACATGGGGACCCTGCCTTTTTCTTTCACCCTTTTTGACTGCAGCATACCAATGTCAAAATAATAAAATGAGTAAATAAAGAATTTGGTGCTGAATTACTACATAAAACAGAACCGGGATGAAAAAGGTGCCAGGAAGTATAAAAAAATGTTTGGTACTACATCAGCCTCATGGGTGGCGTCTGCACTGATGTCGGTCCCCTCTCTAAGCTGCAGAGACTTTGCTCCAGCGCAGTCCTAGCACCTGCAGTCTAGACTTAAGAGTGTGAATGAGTGGTGAAGATTGATTCATGGAAGATCCGGCAAGTCCATGAGAAGGGCGGTGCCGTTGGGCAAACCTGGGGATAGAAGCATAAAATACTGATTTGAAAAAAATGTTGTCTCTTTACATCACAGGGGTTTGAGAACCACAAAGCTGAGCAGTTTTAGAACCTAAGATGTCATGGGACAATACTCTTGCCCAGCCAAGAGATATCCATAAAAGCCATTAACTTTTTATTAAGCAGTTCTTTTTTAATTTTTTTGGGGGATACCGCACTTCCTTCTGCAGTATGCTCCTTCCAGATGTGGGTTTCTATCATGGATAAAACAGGAAGCAGTGTGATAATTTTTTTTTTTGTAAATATAAAAGTTTATATTCTCCTGGGCTGACCGGGCGGCTGTTCAGCCCTGTCCCTGGGTGCCATCTCTCCTGCTGCCTCTCTTCTGTTAATGGGGGGTATTCCCCCCTGTGGCAGGGTCAGGGGGGAGGGCCATCCTACCCCCCCGATGCTCATATAGAAGTCTCCTCCTTACCCAGCAGAGCAGCAGGGTGGGCCGTGGCACCTCAGACAGGGCTTCTCGTAACCCAGTCCCCTTCTATTTTCCTCCTGTTTTTCTCCCACTCTCCTGGAGCTGCAGCACGGCACAGAAGCACATACACATGGAAACACATATGCGTTTGGTACTATGGTCTCCTTCTGCCCACCCAGATGTCCGTCTGGCGCCCCTGTAGCATTGGCGCTACCACCAGGCCTCCAACTTATGTTAGCCAAGAGCCAGAAAGATGAACCACCCATGTCCGGGAGAGGAGAGCTGCCTGTTGGCCACTGACTCCGTCTCACAGCCTCTCTCCCCCCCCCCACTAGTCCCCGGCAACCCAAGCTCATTCTCGAACTCGTATCACCAGTGTGGCACAACAGAAGGTGCTTTTACGGTGCCTCAGCCCTTCGTGACACTGGGCCAGTGTTCAGCTACTTTTATTTATTTATTTATTGTTGACCTAGTAAGTGCTCTAGACAATTTTAATTGCATTGTATTTCATATACCACAAGGGTATGTGATTTGGTTTTATGGGGTTTCAGTATCCAAAACAGACGGAGTTAAGAAATCGGGAGGTACTTTCAGTTCCTATGTTTCTTTACATGTTCAGGCTGATTTGTTTTATTTTTATTTAGACAGGAAAGTGGCATGCTAAAGTAAACTTTGTTAGACATCGGTATATACCTATTTTTATTTCTAGGCTATGTTTTGTGCACTTATTGATGTAGGGCTTGATTTGTGCCGAGCAAAGTCCCTGTGCGATGTAGTACAAAGTGTAAAGTGTGCTATTTTTAAACCAGCATATAGCAAACTCCATATGCCCAAAGCATGGCTAGATAACTCTTAGAGAGCAGCACAAACCAAAGCCCTAACAGGTGCAGTGGCACAAAGCATTACCCCCTGCTGGCCACTATGGAATATCACCCTCAGTCTATACAATAGACTGCGATTAATTAAAGTAACAGGGCAATCCAAAGGTGTTTGCGCTTTTGCACTTTGTTGCAGTCTGTTACATAGAAACATAGAATTTGACGGCAGATAAGGACCGCTTGGCCCACCCAGTCTGCCCATTTCCCTACCTACTGGATAAGCTGCAGATCCTAGTTAACCAGCAGCCTACTTCTTCCTACCCCCAACCCCCAGAATTGCCTTATGACTATCCCATGCATGCTTGAATTCCACCACTGATTTTGACTCCACAACCTCCTCCGGAAGGCCATTCCATGTATCCACAACCCTCTCTGTGAAAAAATACTTCCTTAAATTACCTCGAGCCACCCCCTCTATCTTCAAATTGTGCCCCCTTGTTCTTGCACACCTCTTTTTTGAAAGATGCTACCCTCTTGGACTTTGTTGATTCCCTTGAGGTACTTGAAAGTTTCTATCATGTCCCCCCTCTCCCTCCTTTCCTCGAGGCTAAACATATTAAGCTCCTTAAGTCTCTCTTCATATGTCCTCCGGTGCAGACCCTGCACCATTTTAGTTGCCCTCCTCTGGACAGCTTCCATCCTGTCTATGTCTTTGCGGAGATTGGGTCTCCAGAACTGCACACAGTACTCCAGATGGGGTCTCACCAGCTGTCTGTACAGAGGGATAATAACTTCCTGTTTTCTACTGGTGATGCCTCTCCCTATGCATCCCAGTATCCCCCCAGCCCTGTTAAAGGGGAAGTCCCCTCACTCTATTTTCTGTATACCTGTGTAATTTGTAGGCATGAACAATGATTCCTTCTTTTATAGCCCCCCAATTTCATCCTAATTTAAATATAAATGAGGTTGCGTCACTCTGTTCTGCCCTGGTGTGAAAACCTGTTTATCTCCATTGCAAAGATCATGACCTAACTCATGTACGGCATCCTGGAATCTTATGGTGTTTTAGTGCTAAAGCCTGCAGTAGTCATACTGTATTAGTGCTATTGATGTCCTCTGCAGTCCCTGTGTTCTTGTCTTATGTTGGACATGAAACTTTTCAAGGCACAGTAAGTCCCCTGCTGTTGTCTGTAGTTTAAAGTGTACCTGAGTTAGAAAAAAATGCTTTTAAAGAATACAGGGACTTCACAAGACGTGTAACAGAGCTGAATGAGAGTATAAGTACTGCTGGTTTGTACATGTACATATCAACTCCCTTGATGCCTTACATGAGGGGGTCATGACCTTTGCAATGGAGACAAACAGGTTTTCACACCAGCGCAAAACAGAGTGAAGCAACCTCATATTTAAATTAGGATGAAATTGGGGGGATGCAAGAGAGAGGGAATTATTGGTCATGCCTACAAACTACACAGGTGTACAGAAAATAGGTTGAGGGGACTTTCCCTTTAAAGGAGAGATGCAAATAACCCCAGGCTGTAGGGAACTCCCTATTGCTGACATACGCATTTTTCTATACAGATTTTATTTCCTAGCCAGTAATGCATCTTACAGGCATTCATCCTGTTTGCAGGGATATACAGTAAGCTGTTTTTTTCTCCCTGGCATTTTTTCCCCACCTTCCTCTCCTGGTGGGAGGGATGTCTTTGTCTGCCTTGCAGATGTGCAGCTTCATACTGTGGCAGGAGCACGCTCCCTGGCTCAGCCATAGGGGTTGCTGTGGTGGTGGAGCCTACCGCCAAGCCTCCCCGGCAGAGATAGACTGCCAGGTGGCAGCTCTCTTGTTCTGGCCTGCCTCCCAGCAGAATGCCTCTGGATTTGGTCATGAACGCAGATTGTCTGTGCAGCAGTGTAACACACTGCCCCATGGCCAGTGGGCAGCCTCTTCCTTATTTTTTTTTCTTATTTGAAATTTGCATCAAACAGATAGCAGGGTGATCCCATGAGATACAGTATCTCATTTTTGTGGAGGTCCCTTGGTACATCAGATGTCGAATTTATTATGCAGTGCAATAGGATACAAAAGTGCTGGTTCTGAAAGGATTCTGTTAAGTCGCCTCAACATGCCCTGCACCTGCTGTTACATTTTGTTCTCCATTTTCTACATCAGTGTGTTTATTTTATTGTTTAACTTTGTAATGTGTGTACCACTGCTGCTGTTTGTGCTCCTGAGACCCTCTTACAAATGAGGTGCTATATCTAAAGGCGGCTTTCTCGGTGTAGAAAATGTCAAATAAATAGCAGGAAAAACGAAGACTATCACAAGGTGGAATGTGACTATTTTGTTAACTGAGGTATAACCAACTGTATGTACATCCTGCATATTGCCAAGTGTTTTTTGGTGGTTTTTGGCAGGACTCTCCCTGCAAACGAGATGTTCCGTTTCAGTGGGTCAATGCTGTGTACACAGATTTAAATAAAATGGATTGAATGCACCAGAGCCAACTGGACAGTCATTTCTCCCCTCCCCCCAACTATTTTTTTTCTGTGCCTTTGGCCCCTGCTCAGCCTCACCTTGGGACCCCCCCAACCTGGTATCTGACTTTCTCATGGACTAACCTGTTATTCATCCCCGTCACTGACCTTCTCATAGACTTATCTGTTACTCACCCCATCACTGACCTTCTTATGCACTACCCGTTACCCCCCGTCACTGACCTTCTCATGGATTTACCCCATTATTCACCACTTGCTCAGGGCCACAACAGTGGTAGGTGGTTTGCGTTGTCTGTACTGTTTGGGCCTGTTGCAGTACCAACATCAACCCCTGGGCGGATGGTGGTAGGTGGCTTGCTGTGTCTTCTGCAGTGTTTGGGCCTGTGGCAGTGCCAGCATCAACCCCTGGGCGGATGGTGGTAGGTGTCTGGTTGTGTCTGTAGTGTTTGGGCCTGTGGCAGTGCCAATATCAGCCTCCGGGCAGACCAAGGCTTTTCCTTCCATCTTCTCCCATAGGATACTGGGGTGCAGTGACATGTGCAGTGGTGTGCCTGTGCACACGCCATCCAGTGGGGACCCTTCCCCAGTGGCATGCTCCTGCAGTGCTGACACCTGGCTTCCACTAGGTAGCAGTCTACGAGCAGGACACAGTGTCCCTCCTCTCCAACAGGAAAGCTGTCCTTGGGATGCTGAATGCTCCCTCTCCCTTGCCAGCCCCTGAGTGACCAGAGTCCGGTGCTGAACCTGGGTCAACAGCACAGCAAGCAGCAGTGCTCCTGGGCAGTTCCATGTCGCTGCAGCAGCAGGAAATTTGCTGACCGTCATTACAGCAATGGCACAATGCCCACAATTGGCATTGTGCCATCACTGTATAATAATTTGTTGCTCCTCTGTACTATAGATTACCAACTCTGAATCGGAGTTGGCTGAACTCCCCATAGACAGCAGCATGGGGAAACCAGCGGACCTTCACAACGAACTGCTGATTCTGTCGCTGTGATGGTCTTCACTGTTTTCCCGTCGCTGCAGTGACGGTATACGGCTCCGGGGCTGGTTTGGGGGGTTCATTTCTGAAACTTATGTTAATACAGTACTACCCTCCAAAAAGAAAGTTGGACTACAGTGTAAGTTGACCCACCGCAATCCTTCCAGTCACACAACAAAAAATGCCATAGCCCGTTTCCCACTTCATGTCATCTAAAGGCTATTTTGTGAGATGGACTACAGCGGGGAACTCCAGGCTGACACCAGACATCCTAGTTACAATTGAACATAAAAACATAAAAAAAACAAACCATACAATTATTTAGTGTTCCCAAAACCAATTTATTCATTTTATCCAGGCCCTGAGGCAAGTTGCTTTGAGTGACCTGATGGCCATGAAAGTGTTGAATGTTCTTTCAGTAAGTGACAGTCCTGAGCCAGAGAAAAAAGGATAAATTCATACACAATTTTGTCAGTTTAGAATTTGTTTCCCATTTTTTAATAATTTACTAAAGCAACAATATATCGCTTTTCTGTGTCATTAAATATTTTAATAAATACAGATCAAGCACTATCTGGATCATCGCACACAAATAAACTATTTATGAAAACTGTCAGTGAGTCCAAAATAAAAATCAGAATGCGTGCAAACCATTTTTATGTTACAGTTTGAATGGTAAACCTAGCTCAAGAGTAGGTGAGTAAAAGGGCGCTCTGCAGTGATGGCTATGCACTTTCTCAAATGATGACTCCATTTGCAATGGCTTGTGTCAGGCAAATGAAAAAAAAGTAACAACGGGTGATAAAATGACACGAGGTTCTATCTGTATTCTCTAGTGCAGAACAAGACTTGTACTAGCAAACGAATCTACATCCTGAGTATGCTCATTAAGCAGACGCAGCACGCAGTACCATGTCTGAGGAGATGCAGGAAGTCACAAATGCAGGATCCAGGCACCTATGTATACAGCAGCTGGCCCCGCAGCATTCACCGCCCACTTTAATGCAGTGGATAGGATCTTCATTAAACCTGCTGCAGTCTGCTATACACAAATCTCATGATCAACATCCTATCCTACTCATTATTTTATTTTTTGAGAAAGTAAAACACCAGTATGTCTTCAAACAATAAATTTAAAATTGTGGCACCAGAAAAGGGGGGGGGAGGCGAGTCATCACACAATTAAAACAAAAATGTTAGTAATTAAAAATGTCAAAATGTTACCCACTGCAGAATAGTTGTAGTCCACGTTCTATGTATTTTGTTTACTGTGTTTTCTGAGCATGCTCAGTCTGAGCAGTATTTGTTCCATGGAAACCGTTCTGTGAAAACACAGCTCCTTTGTACAACATAAGGATGAGTTTTACCTGCATCCCACATCAGTGTTTTTATCTCTTAAACCGTAAAAGGGCAAGATTTTTTAAATATCCTTAAACACCCTCTTGTAGCTTCCAATCAATGGTATCCACAGTTCTGACAGGTGTGGCCTGTGCTTTGATTCAGAAAATTATTTTTTATTACAGTTTTTTATGTTGCTTAGTATGCCATTGTTCACACCATCTAACTGCTTGTAACGTTCTGTCCTAGTGTTCCCTGAACACTCCAGGAATGAAAATTACGTACCTACCGTAATTACTGATCTTACTGTGTATCTTCACCATTCATCACTATTGGGTTAGCTCACCGGAGCTAGGACCCCATGGGAGACTTTTTTTTTTTTTTATATATAGGAGTACGTCGATGTCGGGCTGGCGCCACCGAGACCAGCTGCCCCACGTGGCGCCGAGGGCTGGCAGCCACCCATTATCGACTCCCGCCTCCAGCCCCAGTTCTGACACGCCACAGAGTGTATGGAAGGGAGGGAGGAATAAGGCAAGAGAGCCTAACGGATAGATAAAAGAAAAAAGAAGAATGAACTAAAAGGAGAAATAAATGACTGAGACGACAGAGGAGGAAACTTTAGAAAGGAAATTGGGGAGAAGAAGAAGAGGGGCCCCAATCTCTGGAAGGAGAAGAAGGAAAAGAGAAGCAAGGGAAAAGAAGTGAGGGAGAAAGGGGGAAGGAAGAGTAACACAACCTCAGAACGGAGGTGCCCCACGTATATATATATTTTTTTCAGGCGT
The DNA here is from genome assembly GCA_016271365.2 of Neoceratodus forsteri. Taxonomy (NCBI): domain Eukaryota; kingdom Metazoa; phylum Chordata; order Ceratodontiformes; family Ceratodontidae; genus Neoceratodus; species Neoceratodus forsteri. The sequence continues at coordinate 14,925,238 of JADMNL010000036.1, forward strand.
GACCTGGAGCACAGGGAGTCAAGTGACTTGCCCAGGGCCACACAGCACAAAAGTGGAAGCTATGGGATTCAAACCCAGGTCTAGTCTGCTGGAAGTCACCAGATTTGCAGCTCATAGACTCAAACCACTGCACTATACTGCCTCCGTTTTAGGCATAAGGTCTAGACTTGGACAAAGAAGCCGGCTGCAAGAGAAAAACCACATGGAGAAGTGCAGGCTGAATCTGTGTCCCAACCCTTTCCCCCTCTCTCACTAACTGAAATTTTTTTTTTTTTCACCAACTAGAGGTTTCAAAAAAGAAAAAAAATACAGGGTGGCCTCAAGTTGAGGTCACTAAAGAAAAACTCTTAAAAATATAAGGAGGGGGTAGAATGACCCTCTTCACACTCCACAACCCCTCTGGAGGGGAAAAGAACGGAAGGTTCTTTTCAAACTCAGAAAGACAGAGGATTACACTTGTGTGTCCTCACAACCCCCTCCTGTCTACATATCAGGAGAGGAGATGGAGGGAAAAGACACACGGGGGAGAGGGGAGGAGTCCAGAGACTGAGGCCCCGGGGGAAGGAGGGTGGGATTTAGTGATGAATGGTGAAGATACATTGAAAGATCAATAATTATAGTAGGTACGTAATTTTCATATCTTATCTGTGTCAATCTTCGCCATTCATCACTACTGGGTGAGTACCGAGCCCCCCCCGAAAAAAGGGGGTTACCGAGAGCACCCCAAGGGACCAGGTCCCTTAGCCTCCAGTGGGTGAAACACCGAAGGGGAAAACTCTTACAGGCCTGGGGAGGCCTGAGACTGGTCCGGGTGAGACGGGAATCCCCCTGTGGGGGAAGGAAGGCACCCCGAAAGTCGCCATCTCACTCGGTGGGAGAAGAGATGGGTTCTCTGGTAAGTGAAGTAAATCACCCTACGCCGGGCCAGGGGTGACAACCGGGATAGGCGAAGCCATGCCATCTGCCGAAGACAGATCGCGGTCCCTACCACCCTGGTAGCTACCTCACTGGCATCATAAGATGCCCTTGCTTGGTGCCCTATTAGCTCCAGGCCCCGCACAGAGAGGGTGATGGCTTGCCTGGTTTCCTCCGAATCAGGCATTGAAGCTAGGAGCTGTCCTAGCCTGGACCACAAGAACCTGTCATAGGCTGCAAAGTGGGCCTGATGTGCAGCAATTGAAAGGGAGATCCGTGCAGAGTAAAATATTCGTCTCCCCCAGAAATCGAAGTCCGCAGAGTCCAAATCCGGAGGGCGGTCACGGTAGGGGGCACGAAGCCCCGAAGTAGTATCCAGGGAGGTCAACCCTGAAGGGGGGGTGAGGCAGAGAACCTGTAGACCCCGGGGGAGCGCAATACCGCTGGCTTAAGTCCCTTGGGGCTGGAACAGTGGAGAAGGGACAAAGCCAGAGCCGATGTGACGCTCCCTGAAAAGGAATCAGCCAGGCGGGAGCCACCAAGTGGGCTGCACTGAACTCGCCCAAAAAGGCGCACGTCACATGCTCGGGATTGCTTATAGGTATGGGGGTCAGGTGGAGTTCGTCCAACATCCTCACCAGGAAGCGCTGATAAGATGACAGATCAGACAAAGGGCATATGTGGACCGATGGTTCCTCTCCCTCGGTAGAGGAAGAAGACGAGCTCCCCAGTTCAGGGGTCGGCTGCACGGGGGCATGGTGGAACACCTGCTGGTGCAGGGCATGGAGGTAGGAGGGAAAAAATACAGCCGATCCTCTGAATTGCTCCCAAGTAAGAGGACCCTGAGGGCCCAGAATACCTGGGACTATCGGGGGTGGAGACAGAGGCTCGGAGGGCAGGCTCCTGGCAACAGGAGAACGGTCTCTGTCGGGGCAGGGAGGCCAACAGGAAACCCTTTGAAGGGAAGGGGAACCCAAAGCCGCTGCAGCTAACAGCTGTTCAACTGGATTGGAACGGTCAGAACTGTGCCCCAAGGAAGAAATCCCCCCATGAGGTGACCGGGACCGTGTGAGTCCAGAAAGACAGCCCCTGACCTCAGAAGTAGAAGTCCTCCTCCTGGACTCCGCAAGGAAAAGGTGAGGGTCTGCACTACGGCTCCTTCCAGGACCTGGCCTGAACCCAGAAAGCACTCGCTGCGCTACCCCGCTACCTCTCAACCCTTCAGAGTCAGAGTGGGACCTCGTCCTCTTCACCACTAACCGAGGCAGCTGGCATCCCCGAGTAGGCTCAGAGGAGACCACCCAGGGAACCGTACCCTCCCCCTCCTGACGTGCCTCAGGCTGCCCCAAACTTGGACTGTCCAAACAAGTTAAGGAAGGGGGAACCCCAACTGAAGCAGCAGCCTCTCCAGAGATCTCAGGCTGCCCAACGGTGGCCACCGGGACCACCGCTGGCTGGTCAGACCCCCTGACTCTGAGGTCTACCGGTGAAAGCTGAACTGCAGGAGGGGGGAGAGTGGGGGCCGAGGTGCTGGAGACAAAAGGATCTGAAGACCCTGAGGAATCCAGAAGCCAGTCCGGATCAGACCCAGAACCCACCTCCGAGGAAGTAGACTCCAAGGTCCGATGCCAGACCACTCCACAGGCCCCTCCAGTTCCCGGGCCCCGAGGTCAGGCACCCTGAAACTCAAAACCCCCAATAGCAGCAGAGGACAGTACGGTACCACGCCCGGCACCAACACTGTCCCCGGCACCACGAATGGCGCCAGAATCAGGCGCGACCCCGAGCCCGGCTCCACGCTGATCTCCGGACGGCCGAGAGCTGGAATCTGAAGCGGCACCGCACTGGCGCCGGCAATGACACTGCGAGCAGAATCAGGGATGATGACGGCGCAGAAGATAGGCCCGATGCTGACTGTGGCATCGCTCTCCAAGCCGACGGCACCACGAACAGCACCGGGTCTAGAAAGCGACACTGAGGACAGCACCGAGGGCGGTGCGGTCCATTCCAGAGGGACCCAGAATGCGACACAGAGGAGCCGCCCGCTATCAAGTAGCGACTGCCAGGACGGTGCCTCCCGACTGACCCCCAAGAGGGCCAGCCTGGGCCTCCTGCACCGTGGAAGAAACCCCCGCCATGGCAAGGCTAGATGAAGTGAGGGTTCCCTCCTCCACGGGCCGAGAGTCCTGACCTTGACTTGACGACTGCGAATCCGTCCTCTGAAAGTCGGTGGCGCACGTCCAACTTTCCAAGCGTGAATCTCAATGACACGGCGGTCCATGGAGAAGCAGATATCGCAGTTATCCATATCATGTCCTGGGCCGAGGCAGGAGAGGCAACGGTCATGCTGGTCCATAACAGAGAAAAGGCGGCCACAGGGGCACCGACACATGGGGGACCGCCCCGCCTTCGACACCTTCTTGCCCCCTGGATGAGACATGACCGGATGAAAAATTAAACAACAGGCAGTATTTGATGCCGCTTTTAACAAAAAAGAAAGATCTTACTGGAGTCGAAGAAACAACGTCGAGCAGACAGTCAGAACAGAGGCAATATACACATGACGGACTTAGGCCGCAAATTTTCTCTTGTCTCACATGCAGGATCCTCACTTGACGGTGGTAGAGAAAGAACTGGGGCTGGAAGGGAGGCGGAGTCGACAACAGCTAACTGCCAACCCTCGAGCGCTACGTAGAACGTTGGTCTCGATGGCAGTGCCAGCCCGACGTCGACTCCTCCTATATATAAAAAAAAAAAGTCTCCTGCGGGGTCCTAGTGCTGGTGAGCTAACCCAATAGTGATGAATGGTGAAGATTGACACAGATAAGATTGGCTATTTCCACCGTTTCCCACTGATGACAGTTAGACTGTGGGAACAGTGTATGTAGACACCAAAGAATGTTCTGGAAACCTAGAAACAGACTGTGTAAACAGTGAAGGAGCAAAATGCAGACTGCACTGTGTAGTAGTAAAAAAACCCGCAATAATCATTTTGCGAAGAAAAACAAGCAGAAGCGTGAATATGGCTGATCATGGAAGAGAACAATTCGAATGTCTAAATATTTCCTAGCAGTGGTAAAAGAAGCCCCATTCAGTTGTCTGTAGACATGACGCATGCCTAATACAACATGTATATTTATGTATGTAAAGGAGACCACAAATAGACCTCCGCTGCCAGTTATTACTGTGTGTGATAGCAGTAATAGTGGGAAGCACAGCTGAAAAGCACGAGCTGAAACTTTAAAAATGTTGGTGAACAAAAGCTGTGATAATGGAATAAGGCACTTCATGGTAACAGGAACACCAAAAAAAATAAAAATAACCCAGCAAAAGACTTTTAAACCCTGGTCATTGCTGCTGTCTGCGGCTCTGTACGCGGTGCCAGACCTGTACTTGGGATTAATGCTCTACAAAAGTGTGAAGGGAACAAAAACCTGGTTTTAAAGGAACATAAACGCTAGAATTCGGGCCAGCCCATCAGTGCAACGGTAGGGATACCAGCGACCCAGGTTCAGAAGCGAACCCATGACATCGAGGGCTTGGGGGACAAGGACTGAGCATCTCAGATGACGCTCCCCTCTGGGGAGGAAGGACGGTGTGTTCGGCTGTGCTACCCCCACCTGGGTGACTACAGGTGGTGGTGGCACAGGCTGAAGCTGCAATGGGAAGGTGAGCACCTGCTGACTGGGATGTAAGCATGCTTGCGTACTCATGTCTGCTCAGTCCTTGCCCATAAAGCAACCTGCAGGAAGGGAAGAAAACAAACAAATCCTGCTAGGCAGCAGCAGAATGAATCTGTGTTCCTCTGCAGGCCATGCACTGTCCACTGGGCTACCTGCCACAGCATCCGGGCTGAACACCTGTCGGGTCTGGGAAACTGAGGGATTCTGCCACAGTGGGTAAACTGCAGGGCATTGAAGTACCAGGTCATAAGCCCTAGGGACACCAGGTGATAGGGGCCCTGAGCAGAGAATGGAGAGTATAAAGTACAGTAAAGATGACTCCCAAAAACACAAAAGCTAGAATTCAATAGTATGAGAAACCACTGTGGCTGTGGTTTAAGTGCACCAGTAAATGTTATGGTCTTCTGCATTATGAAGAGGAAAGTCAACGGACTTTTCCATCAGAGACACTTTTCTGTGGGTGAACATTACAAACAAGGCTTGAAGTCGAACGCGAGTGGAGAGACAGGCTGCAGCATGCCTCAGCAGCAGTACATCAGAGAGTGATGGTGCGCATCTGCAGGTCTTCCCAAAGCACCTTGTATGGGATTATGATTCTGACACAAACAAACGCTGGCTGTATCCTTTTTTGTCACCTGAAATGTGATCTGCTCACTAAGAGAGAGCCATCTAGTATAAGGCAGCCTTACTGGTACAGAATCTAACTGGCATACTTAAAACAAAGGCTCATAATGTATACAACTCGGGATAACTTTCCATTTCTGATTATTCATACAAGGTGCAGTGAGCAATTTTTGTCACAGCAGACCCATGTACGCTTTGTTCTTGTAATCTCCTTTCCCTTCCATGACTTGGGTTTTTATTTTTCAATGCTGAGTGAGGAAAAGTGCCACAGAACAAAGGAACTTAATTCTCGCAGGCTTCACAGTTTCCATGACCCTCATTTCCCCCCTCCCCTCATGTAACAAGATGGCAGATCCAACTTCAGTGGGTGGCTCTTATCCTGATACATCTACCAGAATGGACATATGAAACTACTTTGCTGAAGCGCTGGAAGGGAGCTCCGCATCTTTACTCTGCTGCATCTGCCCATTGGGGCTTATTTATAATCCATTAAATATGGTACTTGAAGAGTCACAGGCTGCCCTTCCCTGGAAATATGAACATGGTAGAATAAATCCATATGTGTGTCATCGGCTGTTAGTGGATCAATGTTGTGAGAATTTTGTATCCAGAATCTAATGCCAGCCCCCCAAAACAGCAGGGATGGTGAGAACGACAGGGCAAGGTGCCCACTTTCAGTTCAACAGGGCTTGTGACATTTTGCTGGGCAGGCCTTGCCTCCCCCTCTGGCCTATTCAAAATTCAGTCTTGTTTGCAGGAGTCGTCTCAGCTCACCGAACACATCTTGGAGTGAATCTACAGTCCATGACACCACAGCCTTTTTTAAATATGCCACTCACACATTTCCTATTTAAACTCCTTGTGGTTCTGAAATAATATATTATCAGTTTTGATTGTTACAGCTGTTTGTCTTTAGTAATCAGAAACCAAGATACAGTTTTTTTTTGGGGGGTGGGACTTGTTATCAAGTCATAAATGTTTGATTTATATGAGTTTATAAGTATCCATCGTTTTCGTTCCAGTTTGTGACCCACTCCTTTTTCTGAAAGGTCCCCGTTTTTTCCTCCTTGTATTGCTGCCGGTCTTCTTTGGGGATCTTCACGGCGTGGTATTGGGGGACTTTGTCCTGGGGTGTGGTCCGCTTGAAGAACCCGCACTGGAGAAAAGGGGGAAAGAAACAGATGTTACATTTGTTATTACAGTACAATGATATTTTTTGTTTCAATTTTACACTGCAGCTAAATAACAGACAATTTCTTCATAGTAACACAACACACAACCTCCGGGGGTGCCCACCCACCATACAATTCACTTGGCGTCTTTAAAAAAAAAAGAATTTAGAACACTGCAGCAAGTCGTGTATGTGTGTGTGTTGGGGAGTCCTGATGTTACCCAATATTTCAGCCAATATGTGTGAAGACAGGTCAAATAATATGCTCAAGGTCACACAGAGTTAGCAACTGGTTATGATGGGATCTATTTATTTTCTATAGCTTTTTCTCTGCCCCTTCATGTGCCATTCCACTGGACGCCAGCCCCATAACCGACCTTCTCGGAGACTTATTGGTTATCCACCACATATCCAGTACCACAGTGTGGTGGGTGACCTGCCCTGCTGCTTGTGCGTGGGCCTGCAAGGATGTCAGAATTGACGTTAGCAGATTTGGGGATTTTCTCCTCCATTTTATGCCCTAAGAGGGTGCCAGCTTGCTCTGACGCCCACCCATGTGTGCCAGTGACTGTCAGCTGCCCCTTCCAACTTTGTGTCAAGTGCCCACTGTGGTGCCACCTGGCCTGCACCAGGCAGCAGTCAGTAAGGGGCCTGTAGTCCCCTCTCTGAGGGAGGAAAGCTGTCCTATGGGATGCTCAATCCTCCCTCTCCTGGCTGGCCCACGAGTAATCCAAGTCCATTTATTTACTTTTTTTTAAATTTAGTATGCTTTGTGCCTCCTTGCACCAACTAGCCCTCCATCAGCCCTACCGCCCCCACCAGCCTCATAACCCACCAACCCCGGGACAAACCCAGCTCCATGTTCACCACCTGGATGATGCCCCCCTCCCCAGGAAGGGGCCACTGGAGGCTGGTCCAACTCCTCCGGTGGAGCTGAAGTTTCTGTTCTGGAGCAGGAGCCCAGCTGGCAGTGTGGGACCTGTGGTGGGCAGCATCATGCACGGTTGAGGTGTTTTTCCTTCTTCTAACCACCCTTGGACATCACGTAGGCCCTGGACTGATGCACAGATGCATGCATACTGTATGCATCAAGGCAGCAATGTCCCCCACTGATTTGCTGGCTCTGCTTGCACCACCACGTGTGATCACCCAGGTGGGGGTAGTGCAGCGGACACCAGGCACCCTCCCATCCTCCTCTGCGGAGGCGAACATCTGTTGTTATGCTCCACCATCCTCCCCCGGCTGGCCTTCTGATGATCTGGGCTCATTTTCGAATCTGCTGCCAGTATCATGAGTGGCAGCTCTACCAGTGCACCGGTGGGCTGACCTATCCACGTCTGTTTCTAAACTGGGGTCGCTGGTATACTGAGCATTAGTGCTACCAGTGTGGTATCGATCTGGCCACTATGATGGCATTTAAACTGAGAATGCACAGTCTTACAGTTCTGTGCTGTACTGGCTGCTAGCCCTCCTTATCCACTACACAATAAGAGAACTACAGGGTTCATGTAGCATTTTGGAACTAGAAATTGGAAGGCTGCAGCCAATCCATTTTTTTTCCTGCTCCCTCCCAGTTCCAAACCGGCCTCTCCTTCAGGCCACCTACTGTGCCGCACTGCATCGGATCAGCCACCTCTTCACCCCCACATTTGCAGCTCCCCGGGTGACCCCCGGACGCACCTTAGTCGTGGGTCCCTTAAGGCTGACTGCAACGCTCACCATGCCCTTAGTATTTGGGGACCCCGTGCATTGCCGCACTCTGCCTCCGCTTAGGGGTCAGCAATCGCTGGGTCGTGGTCCCCGCCTTTCCCCAAGAGAAGGTGAGCTATCAGTCAACGCCAAGCCCTCTTCTTCCTTGGCCGCCCTCCAGCACCCGAGTCCTTCCTAAACTCCAGGTCGCTGGCGTCGCAAGCGGAAATCCAACCGTTGTGCCAACAGGCGGGCTCGACAATCCATTTTTAATACCAACTGTGTGCAAGTATCTGGCCTAATCAGGGAACACTGCAGCCCATTTTGTTTTGTAGGGGTATCAGTAGTACACCACTCACTGCATGCACTCCTCTCCTCCCCTGGCTTGCAATGTTGCCACTTCAATGTGTACAGCTCTCCATCCCCCCACAGCAGGGAGTCGGTACCGGGGGACCATCCTGGATCTCATACCGAATGCAGTGTTCTCCTTCCCTTGTTTTAATATCACATGGAGGCTCCTGCGTATGAGGAACTTCAGCACAAAGCCATGCAGTGCAGTGGTTAAAGCGCAGAGCTACAAGCCATGCATTCCAACTTTTGAATCCCTCTACAGCTACTGCCTCACTGAGCGACTCAGGCAAAGTCACATAACCACACTCTGCTTTGGCCATGCCCAGATGTAAAACTGCATAGCAACAAGCCCCCCACACACACACACACACTTAAAATGATCTTAGCTAGGCTATTCTGAGTTCATAACTAAAAAACTAGCACAGCAATTTGTCTGTTTTTGTATACATGCAGCAAAAAATAAATAAAACAAAACTGTTTGCACAACATGCAAAACAGCCATCAGTAACTGCGGACATCGAGGACTGCAAAAAAGGTTGCGTGCTGTGGAAGCACATCTTCCCTTCTTGGAGGATCTGTTTGTGCAGCTAGCAACACTGGACAAATAAATATTACTGTACAGCAACAATAACAAGGACATGCATGTATCTTGCAAAATCCATTAGGGCAGGACAGTTCCCTGCAGTTAAGTCACAAAAAGGGTTAACTGTGATGCTGCTTCCTTATTGGTGGCAGTAGGAAGTTTCCATGGCACCACAGGTATAAAATGGGGAGTTTGGAGGGAGGGACTGGAGGGGATAAGGGAACCTGGGGATGTGTGTGCCTAGGACTGCAGGATTAGAAAGAGATGGAAAAAAACGAGACTGCTGCTGTACCGTACTTCCTTTCTCGTACTGCCTCACTTGAAGTAGTGGTAGATGGCGACAAAAATAGCTGTAAGGTGAGGGTCTTGATTTGAGACCCAGTGACCCCCCCCATCCCTCAAATTTTTCCCCCAAGTCTGAGACCCTGCCTGACCCGACATGCTTAAAGCTATGTCTCCCTGTGGCTGAGGTGCTTTGCGTGGATGAGAGTAGTGCAGAGTGGAAAAAGGGGAGAAGGAAATGAGGAATTGGAATGAGGACTTTAGAGAAGATATAGAAAAGTGGAGAGGAAAAATGTGCTGTATTTATGTTTATAGTCAGTTAACCTCGCTCACTTTTTCTTTTAGACATTATTCCTTGAGATGGCCTTGCCTCACAGTGGGGATGTCATTTTGAACTATTGCTGGTTTCAGGCTGCCAACCTGTATGGTATTTGAAGCCAGAAAAGGATTGTGTGTGTGTGTGTGTGTGTGTGTGTGTGTGTGTGTGTGAGACTAGGCACCAAGGCTAAGGCCGAAAGACTGTTGGTGGCAGCCTACTGTAGCTTTAGCCAGTACATATGGAGGACATGCAAAGTATCAGCTACTTATGATAGCACTAGCAGGCAAGAGGGCTCTGAACACACACCCCAATCTGAGAAGGCATCTTTAAAACGGCGGCCTATGGAGCACGTTCTGCTCTTTGTTAATGTGCTGACTGGGTTTGGATCCCCTCTGCGTGACTGACTTCTGTGACACACAAGAACAAACCATGCCCCCCCCCCAATAACCACTGTGCATGCAGCACGTTCATCTGAACCACTCCGATGCTGTCCAAACGCACAGTGCAGACATGTGTTTTGGTTTACCGTTGTATGGGGAGCCACTCATGTGTCTCTGTGGTTTGTTTTTCCATCTCTGAGGGCTGGACCCCTAAGTGGGCCCGGTGATACTTGGTGGTGTGCTCAGGCTCTTTGCTTGTCCTCTTGAAGAAACCGCACTATGGGAAAGAAGCTTATCATCACCTTCCCTCAGACAAATATGGAGGTTCTAGTAGGCCCCCCAACCCCACTCTGGGCAGAAGGCCCACTAGAAGAGATTGAAATGAAAATGACTTACTCACTGTAGTTCTTGATCTTCCAGAATATCTTCACCTTTCAGTCATCCTGATGGGTCTAAGCCGGAGGCACTAGAACCCGGTGGTAGTCAAATCTTTTGCAGGTTAGGGAGGGGACCGACAGTGCTGGTGCCACCCACAAGGCAGACATAGTGATGTTGTGCATGTGATCCAGCCAGTACCCGACGACGCCCCTTCTTCTCAGTTTTGTTTGCCAGGTGAAAGAAACAACTTGTAGAGAAAAGAGAGAGGGGGCTATTGACTTCTAGCCCAAAGGGATAGGAAAAGCATATAGGAGATTGCAAAAACATGTAATAAAACCCAACTACCAACTTAGCAGAACTAAGGGTTGGTCCTAAGAGTGGCACAAGGGTAGCAGGCAGGAGGTGGAGACAGGAAAGGGCAGCAGCCCTGGCATATAGCTCTGACTGGTACAGAGAGGCTTAGGGGACCGCTATGTAATTAAGATAGTAGGATGCCAAATTAACTCAAGGACTTTGTACTCCCCAGAGGACAAAGAATTTAGTAGAAAAAACAGCAGAACTCCTCAATAGGAGCAGATAGCAAGTGTGATTGGACAGAGTCCAGGAGCACACACACTCTCTTCTTGCCACTCTAAAGGAGTGAAGAAAAAAAGATGTGAAAAGTGTGGAAAAACATGAATTCCAAAAGCTAGTTGTGGAATAAGTACCCAGTCCAAAAGGCTGAGGAATATAGCACAAAAAATCCTACTGCATCTGTCTCTCCCTGCAATACAGGAAGGTTATAAGCCGCACCTAGTTCCAAGAGCTAGGGGCTGCCACATGGCAGAGGTATAGAGGCATAGACAAGGTGAAGCCAAGTTGCAACAGCAGCAATAGGGATATGCCCTAAGAGATCTCCCTAGAGGGACAGGAAGGACTGCTTTAAGGAATAAAGGGGAAAAAATACACCCCAAGGATTTTTTTGTAATTATTTTCTTTTTTCTGGGAAGAAGGTATGGGGACGCACATCCCAATTTTGATTTTCTAAAGAAAGAGGAGCTGAACCTCCAAGACAGGAGAAGAGAGCTGAGGCTGTGGCAAGATGGATGCCAGTGTGCAGTGGTACAACAGGGTGAGCTGCTCAGATGTCCTGTCAGCAGGGGATGGTGGGCGGGTATGTGACTAAATGGTGAAGATATTCTGGAAGATCAAGAATTATGGTGAGTAGGTAATTTTCATTTCTTCCAAGAATCAGTCTGCACCATTCAGTCACACTGATGGGTCAAAGTACTACGTTTTCCCCCAAACAGGGGAGGAGCTGGCTCACCCTAAGGGAAAAATATCCCTCGGCCCTCTGTGGAGGATAACCACTGGAGGGACTCCTTACAGATATGGCGGGACCCAAGACTGGTCAGAGACAGGCGGAGACTCCCGTTGCCCTGGGAGCAGGAAGGCACCCCGACAGCTCATGCCTGACCTTGCGGAAGAAGACGCGAGTCCCTTTGAAGTGCGAGTTAACTCAAGATCTGGCATGGAAGCTAGGACCTGCCCTGGCTTTGCCCACAGGCACTTGTTGTAAGCTGCCTGATGTTCCTGATGTGTAGCAATGCATATCACAGTGCCTGCCACTGCAAAAAAAAAATTTCCCTCAAAGCATTACTATCTGCAGAGTTGGAGTCAAGGGGTGGTTGTGCACACGGCGTTTAGCCCCAGAGGGGGTCTGCAGCACCAAAATGTCTGGGGGGGTGAAGAATAGCTTCTGCAGACCCTGCAGGAGCACAATATTTGTGCTGGCTGTCCTTAGGGGCTGGAGTAAGGGCACAAGAACATAGCCAGACATCCCTTGATGCCTCCAAAACAGGCCAAAGCCAAGGAAGGATGACGGAGTAACAGCCTACCAGCCGATGTGGTGGAGGCGAAAACCATGGTGGGGTTCAAGAATGCATGGGCTAGGCATAAAGCAATCTTAGTGGAAAGGAATTGGGAGGGAGAAAGAACCGGAGAAAAAGTAGGGTCTACGGAAGTACTGTAGGAAGGGAAAAACTGGCAGACTAGGTGGGCCAAGCAGTCCTTATCTACCGACAAATTCTATTTTTCTGTTTCTATGTTTCATTGCTGAAATCCCCAAGGAATCTCAGTGCCAGGGTAGCAGTACTGTGACCAACATAGGACCCCATGTTCAGCTCCTGCAACATCTCTGTCAGGAACCGTTATTTGGTAGAATACTTAGCATCCAAGGACATATAAATGGAAAAATCCTCTTCCTCAAAGGAGGAAGTGGGAGATGAGGAGCTGGACACAGAGAACAGTGGTACCGGGGCCACAGGGCTGAACTGTGCCTGGTTGGACTTAAGACGGTACTGATAGACACCAAACATTCTGCTGTACTGATGCCAGGTCATGGACCCCAGAGGATCCACAATACATGACAGATCGGGGGGAAGGCAGAGGAAGAGGGTCATAGAAGAACAACCCAAGTCCTCTGTCAGGGCTGCAAGAGTGCTCAGGGGAGCTCTCACAGAGGGAGGGCCTTGCAAACTCATCCATGTGAAACCATTCAGTGTCAGAGGACCAATCCAGGCACTTCCCTTGGAGGGGGGCCCAGCTGGGGAGAGTGCAGCTGTACAGGTCCCACAGGGTGGCCTTGGTCCCCACCAGTGACAGTGTCAGTCAATTGCTGGAAGAAACGAGCCACTGGGCTAGCATTAGAACCCCAACCAGTGTTGCCTTCAGTGCTGGTCATGGGGTCAGCTGCAGGCTCAGTGTCACCCCTCAGTCTCTCACAAGGACTGGCACTTTCCCCCAAGCCAAGCCTACCACTCAGTCCAAGGTTAGCCCCAGAGCTTGCCCCGGACCCAGCACTACAAGTGGTGTTGGAACCAGACCCAGTGCTGCAAATGGCACTGGGATCAGACATGGCATCGGAACCCAACCTGGCAGCACCAGAATGTTTCCTGGTGCCATCCCCTGTGCATTCCTAGGGGTAACACCAGGAATGACACCAAGTTTGGAGTCGGGCTCAGAACCATGTCCAGGGTGGGTTCCTTCATTGCCAGCCCCATTCCCAAGCCCAAGGTTGTCCAAGGTCAGCACCATTATCCTCCTCTAGGCTGCTAGGGCATTCAGGGGAGGAGATAACTACTACCTCAAGCTGGAAGTCAGGGCCAACTCCAGAACCCGCCCCTCTTCTAGCACTACGAGCAGAGCCAGAAGGGATCCGGCCTCACGGTCAGTGCTGCCCCACTCACCAGTACTGGACGCAGTACCAGGAGCCCAGGCCGCATAGGCCATGACATGGAAGTGCCCACTGGCGTAGACTGAGCATATAGCTACAGCCTCACCACTGGGAGATTCTGCGGCCCTGAAGGGCAAACAGACTGAGAGGGGTGTTCAGCCAGCCCCCCCCCCCCGGAAGAAGTCGACTGTCCACCAGACTCCCCTTCAGATCTCCAACAACTTGGTGAGGTGAGTGTGAAAAGGATCCTGGACTTCCTCGGTACCAGAAGTACTGGGAAGGGGCTCAGGGGAAAAGCCCGAAGACCTTACCTTGGCATCCCTAGTGTGAGGCCTGCCTCCAAAAGTAGGGGGCGAATGACCCCATTTTAACGCCTGAGGTTCCAGGGTGCAGTAGTCCACTGAGAAGCAGGCATCGTACTGATTTATATTGTGGTCAGCTCCAAGGGAGGTCCAGCACTTCGGATGCTGATCCTTGACAGTAGTGAGGCCCCTATGGTACTGGAGACACACGGCTCTGCCTTTGTTCTTTTTGGTTCTTAGATGTGGCATACTAATGGATAACATAACGCAAAAAGTGCCAAACTAACCGAGAAAAAGCAGTACCAAAAAAAAAAACTATGCTAGAAGGAGAAAACAATGGTATTTGACACTGAAAGAAAGCGACGATGAACAGAGGAGATAACTGTGACATAGCTGATGACTCTAGCTGCTCCCACAGTGCACTCTCAATGGCAGGAAAAACAGAACTGAGGAGGGGGGTGGTGTTGGTTACTGGCTGGCTCACGTGTGCAATGTCACTATGTCTGCCTCATGGGAAGTGCCACCATCAATATTGGTCCCCTCCCTAAACTGTAAAAGACTTAGCTCCCGAGTCTTGGAAGATCAGCAATTTTTTTTTGGGGGGGGGGCATCGATTTTTGCTACCTCTTGTCTATGTGGTCTAACCCACTTCATGTGGACATCCCCACCCCCATCACACAGCTTCCCTTGGACTCACCTCTACTCCTGATTCCCCCAAAGCTTTTCCCCTGTGCTGGGGTGGCAGGGCTCCCCAACTCCCATTGCAATGGGATCCAGTTGAAGGTGGGCCAGGTCATTGCTGCAGGGCCAGTGGGACATTCCAGCCAGCTTGCTTAGGCTGACACTTCCTTGTTTTGGGTCTTCACTTACTGGACGTCAGTATGCAGGGGTGCAAGCACAATGTGCAGCGTGGCACCTGCTGGCGTCTGTCCCTCCCAGTGTATCTCCTACTGTACCTGCCACCAGTGGTCTCCCAGCTGACAATTTTGTAGTGGAGCTATCAGCCCTCCTCCCTCCTTTAAGGAGATCATCCTCTGAGATGTTCTATCTCCACCCTTGCACCCTCGGCTGACTCAGGCTCACTTCCCTGAACCTGGGTTACTGGCATCGCAAGTGTAACCTTCCACTGCAACGACGGGCCTGCCAAACATTTTTTTTAACAAAACAGAAGACTGATTATTATGGGATGAGATGCTATAATCAGGGAACAGAACAGACATTTGGCACCCATCGAAGCTCATATCTGTTGGCCCAAGTTTACATCATGGTAGCCACAGTATGGAAAAGGGAACAGACTTAGGCTGCACAATTTCGCATGCTGTGAGCTTGAACTCCTCCCCCTTCTGTTACTGAGCCATCTCTAACACATGCATGCCATTCAACTGGGCCAGGGGTGGGGCCCAAGTTCAGTGACAGTCCCTGTGGCTGAAAATTCAGGTCATGTCTGAAAATAGTCCTTGCAATCACTGCACCTACCCGGTAAACAAATGCATAAATAATGCTCTGAAGTCAGGCCAATCAGCAACTAACGTACAACACCAAATCTCTTCAGGACTGTTGGGGGAACTAGAAAGGACCTACCTGCAGCGATCCCGCCATTTTAAAGAATGACCACACTTGTAGGTTACAGGAACTTTTGTATGAGTAACTAATATCAGGGAGAAACTATGGATTTTTACTACACTAGTACATGTGTCTTTGGTAACAACTTAGCCTGGATTTATACATAGCCGGATCAGCCCCAACCCCAAACCCCTACTCTGCTGGCCTTCAGAACCAACTGTATTAACGCAAGGAGATTTATACACAGCTAACTCCAATATCCCCATTGTAACCATCTACAGACCCCAGCTGAATCCATCAGGAAGGCTTATGTAATGCTGTCTCTCTTTTTATTAAATTGATTTGGAGCTAATTCTTGCAGAAGGCACTAAATTAGAGCAATTTTCTTTTGGCCCAATTGAAGTGGCAGCCACAGGGCTCACCATCATCGTCCCTCGGACAAGAGGTCACTAACCAAATGACAAGTCTCACCTTCCAGAGTAAGAAAACCAACAAGGCCAGCACCAGGATTCCAGCCAGGGCTGCGATCAATATGATCCACCAGGGCACGCCCGCATACTCTGCTGTCTCTGGTTCAGGGTAGATTGAAACCGGAATCTGGGAATGAGAGGGGTACAATTCAGCAGGTATCTGAACAACACTTAACTCCCCACACCTCCCCTTGAAACATGCCCACACCTCCCTTGAAACATGCCCCACACTCACACCTTGAAACATGCCCACACCTCACACCTTGAAACATGCCCCACACTCACACCTTGAAACATGCCCACACCACACCTTGAAACATGACCACACCTCACACCTTGAAACATGACCCACACCTCACACCTTGAAACATGACCCACACCTCACACCTTGAAACATGACCCACACCTCACACCTTGAAACATGACCCACACCTCACACTTGAAAATGACCCACACTCACACCTTGAAACATGACCCACACTCACACCTTGAAACATGCCCCACACCTCACACCTTGAAACATGACCCACACTTCACACCTTGAAACATGACCCACACCTCACACCTTGAAACATGACCCACACTTCACACCTTGAAACATGACCCACACCTCACACCTTGAAACATGCCCCACACTCACACCTTGAAACATGCCCCACACTTCACACCTTGAAACATGCCCCACACCTCACACCTTGAAACATGACCCACACCTCACACCTTGAAACATGACCCACACCTCACACCTTGAAACATGCCCCACACCTCACACCTTGAAACATGACCCACACTTCACACCTTGAAACATGACCCACACCTCACACCTTGAAACATGACCCACACTTCACACCTTGAAACATGACCCACACTTCACACCTTGAAACATGACCACACTCACACCTTGAAACATGACCCACACTTCACACTTGAAACATGCCCACACTTCACACCTTGAAACATGCCCCACACTTCACACCTTGAAACATGCCCCACACTTCACACTTGAAACATGACCCACACTTCACACCTTGAAACATGACCCACACCTCACACCTTGAAACATGCCCACACCTCACACCTTGAAACATGACCCACACTTCACACCTTGAAACATGCCCCACACCTCACACCTTGAAACATGACCCACACTTCACACCTTGAAACATGACCCACACTTCACACCTTGAAACATGACCCACACCTCACACCTTGAAACATGCCCCACACTTCACACCTTGAAACATGCCCCACACCTCACACCTTGAAACATGACCCACTTCACACCTTGAAACATGACCCACACTTCACACCTTGAAACATGACCCACACCTCACACCTTGAAACATGCCCCACACCTTGAAACATGACCCACACTTCACACCTTGAAACATGACCCACACTTCACACCTTGAAACATGACCCACACCTCACACCTTGAAACATGACCCACACTTCACACCTTGAAACATGCCCCACACCTCACACCTTGAAACATGACCCACACTTCACACCTTGAAACATGACCCACACTTCACACCTTGAAACATGACCCACACTTCACACCTTGAAACATGCCCCACACCTCACACCTTGAAACATGACCCACACCTCACACCTTGAAACACACCACACTTCACACCTTGAAACATGCCCCACACCTCACCTTGAAACATGCCCCACTTCACACCTTGAAACATGACCCACACTCACACCTTGAAACATGACCCACACTCACACCTTGAAACATGACCCACACTCACACCTTGAAACATGACCCACACTTCACACCTTGAAACATGCCCACACTTCACACCTTGAAACATGACCCACACTTCACACCTTGAAACATGACCCACATCACACCTTGAAACATGCCCACACTCACACCTTGAAACATGCCCCTACACCTTGAAACATGACCCACACTTCACAACTTGAAACATGACCCACATTCACACCTTGAAACATGCCCCACCTCACACCTTGAAACATGCCCCACCTCACACCTTGAAACATGACCCACACTTCACACCTTGAAACATGCCCACACTCACACCTTGAAACATGCCCACACTTCACACCTTGAAACATGCCCCACACTTCACACCTTGAAACATGCCCCACACCTCACACCTTGAAATATGACCCACATCTCACATCTTGAAACACGCCCCACACCTCACACCTTGAAACATGCCCCACACCTCACACCTTGAAATATGACCCACACGTCCCCCTTGAAACATACCCCATGCCTCCCCTTGAAACATGCCCCACACCTCCCTGTTGAAACATGCCCCACACCAACCTGCCCCTTAAAAATGGAAATAACGTACTTACCGTAATTATTGATCTTCTTGGACAGTCTCCATCACTCATTCACACTAGTGGGATAGCGCGAGGCGCTAGGATAGCGGGGCAAACATTTTTCTGAAGGGTAGGCACCGAAGTAGGACTGCGCATGCGTGGCACTGCGAGACTGACTTGCGCCTGTGTAGGTTATCTCAGTGTCGACCCTCCAACCACCTCAGTACCTTTTCAACTGAGGAGGTGCAGCGTAAATAATGAGAATAACTCAATCTGAGTTTCTGGGCCTGAGAGGGCCCAGATGGCATTTGAAAGAAAGGTCAAAGAACAATGTCTTCACAGTCCGAACCACAGGGCCATGAAGACCAGGAAAGAAAAATGAGTGAACCCAGGGGATGGTGGGTGGGTGTGTGAATGAGTGATGGAGACTGTCCAAGAAGATCAATAATTATGGTAAGTATGTAATTTCCATATCTTCCTGGACTAAGTCTCGTCACTCATTCACACCCTAATGGGAAGTACCAAGCTGAAACCAACAACCCTGAGTACACGAGGGTGGCAGGAGATAGGGTTCACCCAAAAAGGACGGCCAAGGACCGTCCTGTTAAGAAAAAGAGCTGTCTTGTAAAGAACATCCAGAATATAATGCTTACAAGATAAGCAATCAAGTTGTAACGCACCACTTTGCAGATGACTGCAATGGGCACAAAATGAAACTCTGCCAGGAAGCCGCAATCACTCAGACAGCAATGAGAACCTGGACTCACAATTTGGTATAGGATCACAATTAACAGTGTCAAAGACATGTACTAATAACTAAGCTAATGTAAAAGGACCTCAGGAACTGCAAGAGCAGGAGGTAAAGTCTACTGGTTCAGGGTAGACCGAAAAGTGCAGACGGAACCCCCACTACCAAGTATGGCTGACCTGCAAACAACAGGTCCAGGAGCACTTGAACCCCTTACTTGGTGAGCAAAAGAAGGTCCAGGTGGGGTAGCCCATCAAGAAGAATGGTTTTCACTTAGTCACTGAAACCTTCCTGATGGAAGGCGAAGCACAACTTAGAAGCCTCTTGTGGTGGTCTAGTAGAATCAGATCCTAGTCACTGCATATTGCAAAAAGGAATCATCCTGCCCCTGTGTGTATAACTGTAGTAGCAGTCTCTGAACTTAGGGAAGAAAGGAAAAAGTGTACAGGAGGATGTGTCCACTGCGGAAAAAAACATTCCGATAGAAAAAAACAGGGTCTGGATTTGTAAGGCAAATAGAGGCAGATGTGCGTCGAGGAGGGACACAGCAGGACCAAGCTAGGGCTAACCCATTCATTGAAGTGACCAAACAGCGGCAGAAATGGCTCAATGCGGTGAGGCACTACTTACTTCGGCCTCCCTGAAGGAAGCAGGAGGACTCTAGTTTGCGTTGTTGGAAAAAAAAATTAAAAATATCACAGCTCCGTCACATGAAGTCAGAGAGGATAGTTCTTTGGGTACGACTGGCTCTAATTGTTCTTGGTGCTGAACGATGTGAATATTTGAGAAGCTATCTCGGAAAAAAGATCTCTTGACCTATGATCAAGAAAGGAGCATGTCGTCTGTTAAGTTGAAGCAAGCATGGAAGTAGGAATCTAAGTTCTGACTCGCTGAAAAGTCACTTCTGTTGCTGCGAGGCTCTGATCCAAGAGAAGAAAGCCTGATTAAAAAAAGGAGGGACTAACAGACTGGTTAGATGCCTAGGTTTTGGAAATATCTCAGAATAAGAGAAATCTCTCTAGAGAAGAGAGGTGAGCCATACCACCGCTGGATTGGACTGCCCCTAGGGGTGGAAGAAATCAGGTACTCTTTACCGAAGTTTAGAGATGAACGCCTTAGGGTTGAGGCGGAACCTGACTAGATCCAAAGAGTGGTATCAGGAAATTCTGACTAGGCCCTGTGTTGTGAAAATTCTAACCCCACCTTTTTTTTTTATCATTAGCCCAAGCGAGACACCCACGGCACCGTTAGCGGCGCCGGCAACGAAGGCAACAATGACAGCACCCACGACGCCGCATAGAGCCCATGGCACCCAGCATGGTGCCGAATGCGATGCCAAACACAGCACTGAGCCATGGTGCCAATCCACGGTGCTGACTCCCAGTGCCGACCCAAACACCAGCGGCACCGATGCAAAACCAGTGGCCACGCCGCCAAACCTGTGGCACCACCAAGGCATTGGGCATGGCACCAGGAAAAACACCTTGGAAAAGCCAATGGAGAAGATGGAGAGAAGGAAAAAGGTGACCCCCATGCCGGCCCCCGTATGGAAAAGGAAGAAGGGGGTAGGCACTTGGGGTCGACACAATGGCGAAGGCACCAAGAGAGCACCACGTTCATCCTGATCCAATTGACCCGGCTCTGGTCCAACGGTTCCGAGGCCCGGAGGCCCTGAAAACAGGAACACAGCCAGGAAAAAAAGGAAAGTCAAACCCCCTGCTCCACAGGAGCGCCCAGAGGTGAAACTGCTCACGGAACTCCAACGAGGACAGAGATGGTGTCGGAGTAGAGAATCGCGTAGGGAGGCAGGCCAAGGGAACCCACAAAAGTTGCTTCAGGCCTATCGCCCCTTCCGACGAACAATCCTCGTGCAGGCATACCAAAGGGCAACCTCGACCGGCACCGATTCTTCTTCCCCAAACGAGGAAGAAGAACTCGAGGCTAAGCAGAGCCGGATCACTGGAACCGCTAGATTCATGTTTCGGTGGACTGTCCTCCCCCGACGAGCACAGGACTGTCCGTAGTCAGACCCTCCCCCATTACTTAAGGGGAAGGAACAGAAGCAAGACTTTCAAACAAAGTCTTGCTTCTGTATAAGGACAACTCTACTGATGGCAGGAAAGAATTTCTTTTTCTTCATAATCTTCTTTTCTTGTTCGTGAAATAAGAAATTACTGCTAAATAGTTAAACAGTTAAATTAAACACTAAAAGCTGCTGTCATATAGATGAAAACGTTAACTCCGGGAGACGAGCGACGTCAACATCCAAGCGCACTCAACAGTGGGAGAAAAGGAACTGAGGTGGTTGGAGGGTCGACACTGAGATAGCCTACACAGGCGTGAGTCAGTCTCGCGGTGTCGTGCATGCACGGTCCTAACCTGGTGCCGACCCTTCAGAACATTTTTGGCTCCCACTTGGTCCTAGTGCCTAAGGCATTATCCCACTAGTGTGAATGAGTGGAGACTTAGTCCAGGAAGATCATGCCCACAGCTCCCCCTTGAAACTTGCCCCACAGCTCCCCCTTGAAACTTGCCCCACAGCTCCCCCATGAAACATGCCCCACACCTGCCCCTTGAAACATCCACTACACCACCCTCTAGAGACCTACCCCACACCTTGCCCTTGAAAGATGATACACACCTCCCCCTTGAAACATGCTCCACACCTTCCTGTTAAAACATGACCCACACCGACCTCCCCTTGAAACATGCCCCACACCGACCTCCCCTTGAAACATGCCCCACACCTCCTCCTTGAAACATGTACTACACCACCCTCTAGAGACATGCCCCACACCTTGCCCTTGAAAGATGATCCACAATTCCCCTTTGAAACATGCCCCACACCTCACGCCTTGAAACACGCCCCACACCTTCCCGTTAAAACATGACCCAAACCTCACACCTTGAAACATTCCCCACAGTTCCGTTAAAACATGCCCCACACTGACCTTCCCCTTGAAACATGCCCCACACTTTCCTGTTAAAACATGACCCACACTGATCTCCCCCTTGAACCATACCTCACACCTTGAAATGTGCTCCATACCTTCCCATTAAAACATGCCCCAAACCTCCCAACTGAAACATGCCCATCTTCCACTTGAAACATGCTCCACACTGACCTCCCCCTTGAAACATGCCCTATACCTGCCCCTTGAGACATGTTCCACACCTCCTCCATGAAACATGCCCCACACCTCCCCACTGAAACATGCCCCATACCCACCCATTGAAACATGCCCCATACCCGCTCCTTGAAACTTGCCTTATACCTTTTCCTTGAAACATGCCCCACACCTCCCCCATGCAACATGCATGCGCACACCTCACCTTTGAAACATGCCCCATACCTCCTCCATGAAACATGCCCCAAACCTCCCCCATGAAACATGACCCTCACCTCCCCCTTGAAACATGTCCCATACCTTCCCCTTTAAACATGGCCCACACACCCCCTTTGGTAAATAACAAGAAACCAATGCCAGCGCCATTTCAAACATACCGCATTCACAGCACAGTTCCCATCCAACATACCGCATTCACGGCACAGTTCCCATCCAACATACCATGTTCACGGCACAGTTCCCATCCAACATACCGCGTTCACGGCACAGTTCCCATCCAACATACCGCGTTCACGGCACAGTTCCCATCCAACATACCGCGTTCACGGCACAGTTCCCATGCAACATACTGCATTCACGGCACAGTTCCCATGCAGCATACCGCATTCACAGCACAATTCCCATACCACATACCATAGTCACAGCACAGTTCCCATACAACATACATGGTGCTCCATGAGGTATGCTCACCCTTTCTGTGTGACCCCTTGACCAGTAATGTTACATGAATATCGGATCCATCCTTTGCATAGGAGAATGGGAACCCATAATAGATACTACCATCAAGATTGCTGTCTGGAAGAATGAGCATTACCCCCTGGAGGGCAGCATCACTCTGCTCTTTCCATGGACATTAACTAAAACAATCTGGCTTTCTACCTGTGTTACAGCGTCCTTCAATCTGAGGTTTTTGATGCTGGATTTCACAGTAATGTTTGCTCTCACCACCAAATCAATTCTGCTCACAGACGAGAACTCCTGGTGGAACAAACCCAGAAACAAAAATAAAAAAATGAAAGAATGAGTCAGTAATCAGGAGCAGATAAAGCAGACAGAGTGCAGATACTGGGAGGGCTGCCTCACCATCAGTGAAGAGGCATGCGCCAGGCTTCTGTTAGGGGAGCATGTAAGTAACAAGGGCTGGGTCATGCTTGGATTTTTTTTTTATTCTTTCTGTTCCAGTCACAGAGCCACCCCCTTCAGCTACTCCGTCACCTCTTAGCCTCATCAATCTCTATTCTGCCTCCTCCCGACGAGCACTTTTCTTGACGTACCCCTTTTGGGGGAGGGGACAAACTCCCTGTCACACAAATATGCAGCACACCATTCAGGCCCGTCAGGTGATGTATGAGACCCAAGAGGGCTGCAGCATCATGTGCTGGATCCCAATATTTCCTGCTTCTTCCATCCTGCTGGAGACAGACAACATGGAGCTCCAGATGCGCGCACGCCAAAGCATTACTAGTAATCTGTTTTGTCTGTTCGCACTCCAAGGTACGGATGAACAAACCATTCACAGTCACAGACTCTTCAGCCAGTGTCTGTCCCTTCCCAGCTGCTCTGCGTTCACTATCACCTGTGGTCACTCAGGTGGCAGTCAACAGCAGAGCCCGGCACCCTCTCTCCCTGCAAGAGAGCATCCTCTGGGATGCAGAATTTTCCTCTGCCCCAGTTGTCCTTCCGACAGTCTGGGCTCAGTCCAAACCCAGGTTGCAGGCACCACAGGGGACAAGATCCCATGTGATTAATGCAGCAGCAAGCCCTTCATCTGTGACAATCAGAATCTGCAAACTCATGTGACAGTTTGCAGTTTGTTTTGGTGGACCGGCACTTTGCCTCAGGTGCACGGTAGCCAAACAAGCACTCTGTGTTGCGGCATAATCGTTTGTTGTAGCTATATAGCTGAATGAACGGATGACTCACCATACATGTAGTCCATATAAAAGAAAAAATTACTCACCTTAGTAATGTTGTTTCTTCTAATGGAGTCTTGCTGTATTCTGACATATTGCAGTGATGTCCAACCTTTGAACTGCCCCGGAGATGAAAGAGTTAACTTTCCATGCCAGGTATGGAACGCTGAGCTCGAGCTTGGTTGAGACTCTGTCTGTTGCTGTTTGAACTCAAACCGTCAGATCTTTACAAGCTATACTCACTGAGTATCCTGTGTGGAAACTGTAAACTTACACTAGCCAACTGGCTACTAAATATAATAAAAATATTTTTTGGTCCCAAAACAAAGACTCAAGTCAGGAAACCCAAAAAATAAAACAAAACACAACACCCACCCACCTAAACTAAAGGGGTGAGAAAAGAAGGGGTGGGGGCACCTCCTGAGTGCCAACACTGCTACTGCCCACCCACATCCCAAAACCCAAGGTTCTGAGAGGGGAGGCAGGGGGAGGTCAGAATACAGCAAGACTCCATTAGAAGAAACAACATTACTAAGGTGAGTAATTTTTTCTTCAAACAACATGAAGTCTTTCTGTATTCTGACATATTGCAGACTACCAAGCAGTACCTCCATGGAGGAGGGACAGAACCTACTAGGAATAGGCTCTGAAGCACTGCTGTGCCAAACCGAGCATCACTCCTAGCCTGGATATCCAGAGAGTAATGCTTGGTAAAGTGTGTACTGTTTTCCAGGTGGCTGCTTGACAAATCTCTAAGATAGAATATCCTCGGCAGCCAGGGGAAGCAGCTGTACCTCTGGTAGAGTGAGCCCTCAGGCCTGAGGGTGGGATCCTACCTAGTTTTTCATAGCAAAATTGAATGCAAGAGACAATCCACCTGGCAATAGATCTCTTAGTGGCAGGTTTTCCTCACCAACCTCACCATAAGTGAGGAACAGTTGGAGTCAAACCCTGGACCCTTGGTGCACCCTATGTAGTAGCTAAGGGCCTTTCACATCCAATCTGTGCAGCCTCCTCTCCCAGAGGAGGAATGGTCAGTGAAGAAAACAGGAAGAGGCATAAACTGGTTAAGGTGGAAATCTGAAACCACCTTAGGCAAAACTTCCTATTAGTCCTGAGGACCACCTTATCTCTATGGAAAAGATAAAATCAGGCTCCACTGACAGGGCCTGTAACTCACTTGTGTCTGGCAGAAGTGATGGCCACCAAGAAAACAGTTTTCCAAGTCAGTACTTAGCTCCTGCTTGAGGACAAAGGCTCAAAGGGGTTGCATAAGCTGAGCAATGCAAACATTAACGTCCCAAGCAGGGGCAGGGTCCCTGAAGGGGGGATTGGTATGAAGCAATCCCTTGAAAATTTTAGAAAATACAGGATGAGCTGAAAGGGAAGAATGCTTGCCTGCTGAAAGGAAGGCAGAGACAGCTGCCAGATGCACTCTTAGTGTAGCTGGTCTGAGTACCAAGCTATTAAGATGAACCATATAGTCAAGCACTGTGGGCAGGCCAGCAGACTCTGGAGAAATTCAAATTACGTACTTACCGTAATTATGATCTTTCTGTGTATCTTCACCATTCATCACAGATGGGTACTGGCCGGAGATCAGGACCCCGCAGGAGCCTTTTTTTTTTTTTTTTTTTAAAGGATAGGTGGAGCCGACGCAGCATCGGCGCCGTCCTCGAGGCCAACGTACTATGTGGCGCTCGAGGATTAGCTGTTAGGCTGGGTCGACTCCCCCTGCCTACCAGTTCTGAGTCGCCGGAGAGGTAAGAGGAAGGGATGGAGGGTGGGACAAGAGAGTCCAAGGGACAGAAAAAGGAAGAGAAAACTGAACTAAAAGGAGAAATAACGACTGAGAGGACAGCATAGAAGAAGTAAGACTAAGGGGATTGGGTAGGGGCCCCAATCTCTGGAAACGGAAGAAGGGAGGGAAGGGAGGAGAGAGAATTTAGGAGAGAGTGAGAGGTAACAAGGATCCAGGACCCTTGTCCGTCACCAGACTGTATAGGAACTGCAAGGAGTTAGCAAAGCTCTTTGCTAGAATTCAAGGCACAGAATAACTGCAATACCCCAAAAGCAGAGTCGGCTATTCTGGAGAAGGACAGGGTACAGGGACTCAGTACTCTCTCTTTAAGGAAATATTTGGTGAAAAAAAGGGGACTTTTTTTTTTTTTTAAGATGGATAACAGAAGGAGGGCAACTACCAGCTCCCACCCTGTAGGGGTGAAGATATGTAGAAGAGAAGGGGTGCCACTCAAACTGTACCCCTTAGGGAAGACTGTCCCCCCTGTGTGTCCCAACTAATCTCACTCAAGCAAGGGTGCCGGAAGATGGCAAAAGCTGAGGGGCTGAGAATGAGAGGGCACTTTTCCTATACTGGTTTTACCATACAGAAATAGAAAGTGGGGGACTCGCCTTTCGCCCCAGTGTTTCGGCACCTATGCAGTGAGCGAGGAAGGCACAGAGGAGGAGGATTCCAGAGACTGGAGCCCCAAGGGGATGGTGGAGGGTTGTGATGAATGGTGAAGATACACAGAAAGATCTAATTACGGTAAGTACGTATTTGAATATCTTATCTGTGTCAGTCTTCACCATTCATCACAGATGGGTGAGTACCAAGCCCCGCGAAGGGGGTTGACTGATTGCACCCTAAGGGACAGTGTCCCTTAGCCCTCAGTGGGTGACACACTAAGGGGGGGGAACCTTCTGGGCCTGAGGAGGCCCTAGAGAGGAGAGAGCGAGACGGGGTTCCCCTGGAGGAGGAAGGAATTTGCCCCGATAAACGCCGTCTCGCCCTACGGTAAAAGAGGTAGGTTCCCTGGTGAGTGGAGCAAATCACCCTACACCGGGCCAAGGGTGACAACCGGGAAAGGCGAAGCCATGCCGATCTTCTGGTGCAGATTGCTGTCCCTACGACCCTGGTAGCTGCCTCACTGGCATCGTAAGATGCCCTTGCTTGGTGCCTTGCTAGCTCCAGGCCACGTGCAGAGAGAGCAATGGCTTGCCTGGTTTGCTCCGAGTCAGGCAGAGCGGCTAGGAACTGATCTAGCGCTGACCACAAGTACCTGTTATAGACAGCGTAGTGGGCCTGATGCGCAGAGATGGAGAGAAGCAGCCATGCCAAGTAGAAAGTCCTCCTCCCCCAGAAATCAAAATCCGAGGAGTCCTGATCTGGGGGCCGGTCACGGTGGAGGGCGCGAAGCCCATCAGGAGTGTCTAGGTGCGTCAATCTGGACTGCGAATGAGGCAAGGAACCTGGAGACTCCGGGGGAGCGCAATACCTCTGGCAGAGGTCCCTAGGGGCAGGAACTCCGGAGAAGGGCCTCTGCCAGAACGCATGGACGCCTCCCGAAAGGGAGTGGGCCAAGGCGGCACCACGAGGGTGGCTGTCCCAAAATCGCCTAGGAAGGCATCGCCGCATGCTCGGATTGCTCACAGAAGAAGGA
The DNA here is from genome assembly GCA_016271365.2 of Neoceratodus forsteri. Classification (NCBI taxonomy): domain Eukaryota; kingdom Metazoa; phylum Chordata; order Ceratodontiformes; family Ceratodontidae; genus Neoceratodus; species Neoceratodus forsteri. The sequence goes on from JADMNL010000036.1 coordinate 14,952,701, forward strand.
GAAAGGTGAAGGTCCTCCATCATCCTCATGAGGAAACGCTGATACTCAGAGAGATCAGCAGCAGGAGAGATGTGGACAGAAGGTTCCTCTCCCCCAGAAGAAGGGGATGAGGAGCTGGAGGTCACCATAGGCTCGGAGGGTGGCTGCTCGGGGGGAGGTTGAAAAACCTGGCTGTCCAAAGCCCTAACGTAAGCAGGGAACCGAGCAGCCACCGCTCTGAACTGTTCCCAGGTGAGAGGCCCGCTAGGACCAAAAATACCTGGGAACGCAGGAGAAGGCGGCAGAGGGGAGTGGACAGAGCCGAGAGAAGAAGTCGGCTGACCTCTGCCAGGGCTAAGAAGCGGACCACGGACTCCCGCGGTGGGAGTCCTGGAAGACCCCGCAGTTGACAGCTGCACAACCGCTTCAGTACTGCCTAGACTGCACCCAAAAGAATCCCCCAAGTGAGGCGACCGGGGCCGTGAAGGTCCAGAAGGACGGTCCCCTGCCTCGAAAGAATGAGACCCTCTCAAGGAACCCGAAGGGGAAGGGTGGAAGTCCGCACTCCGGCTCCGTCCAGGACCCGGGTAGGTCCCAGAGAAGGGCCGGCGCGCCAAACCTATACCCCTCGACCCTTCGGAGTCCGAAGGGTCCTAGCCCTCAGTGGCCAGTCTAGGCAACTCAGACTCCAGGGCCGCCTCAAGGGCAACCTCGAGGAGCACCTTCTCTCCCGTGGCCCTCTCGACAGGGCCCCAAAGTTGGGCGACCAAGAGATGCCACAGTGGGAGTACCACCGAGAGGGTCAAGGAATCCACCAAGGCTAGGCTGCAAGGCGTGGTGGCATGCACCACAGCCCACTGGTCAGCACCACTGACCCTAGCCCTGAGAAACCCGACTCACCTTGGAGGGGACAGGCCACGACCAAGAGGGAAACCACCAGCTCGTCCTCCTTGCAGACAACCCCAAGGGTGTGACTGCCATTCGACCTCGAGCTGGACTCCGACCCAAGAGGAAGAGTCTGAGGCCCTAAGCCAAACAGTAGAGTGAGGAAGGACACCTTCCGAGGGGCCCAGGAGCCAAAGCAATCCCCACCTGGTCCACAGCACCGCGGCGGTGCCAGCAGAAGGTGGCAGGGCAGCTTGGGCCAGAGTCCTAGGCCAGGGCCAGCTGCGGCACCATCAGGTCCACGGTGCCAGGAGGCACCGGGGCGAGGCGCCCGACAGCAACACCAGTCTTGGGCCAGCGCCACGCCTGGGCAGCTCGACGCCGCGTCGGCAGCGAGGACCAAGCGGCGTGCGTGACCCGAAGACTCGGCTCCGACCCGCGGTGCCGACACCGGCGCCGATGAACCGCTTGGCGCGCGGCGGCGTCGAGAATCTAGCGGCGCCTCACGTCGGCGCCGACGGACGACACCGAAGGCTCACGGCGCCGGGTAAGACATGCGAAGGACGACGTCGAGGCGGTTTCCGGCGCGCGAGCAGTGTCGCGCCCGCGAGCGGCGCCGCCGAACCTCCGCGACGCCGACAGTCGGGTCGGGCGCCGACAACCGACAGGACCCTCGCCCGCGAACAACACGAAGGCCCGATGCGCGACGAGCGTGACGCGTCGACCGAGCCTAGCGGACGGGGAGGCGACACCGGGAGCCTTCACCAAGGAGTGATTGCCGGAGCGGCGCCTCCCGCCCGCTCCCGGGGGGAAGCGGGACGGGCCTCCTGCGCCGCGGAAGGAGCCTCGGCCACGGCTAGGCTAGAAGAGGCCGAGGCTCCCTCCTCCGCGGTCCGTGTAGGACCGGGAGGGGAACCGGAGGAGGGGCGAGAGAACGTGGCTTGGCCCGACGAGTGCGCTGCCTACCCCCGAAAGTCGGCGGAGCTCGCCCGACCTTAAACGCGCGCTGTTCCAAAACTCGGCGGTCCATCGAGAAGCAGGCGTCGCACGAATCCATGTCGTGTAGCGGGCCAAGGCACGAAAGGCACCGGTCATGTTGGTCGGTGACGGAGTACTTGCGGCCGCACGGGCACCGACGCATAGGGGGCCGCCCCGTCTTCTGCGATTTTTTGCCCTCCGACCGCGACATGACCTACGAGAAAAAACACCAAAAACAGACTCGACGTCGCTTTAAATGTAATAAAAAGGAAAGATCTTACCGGCGACGTCGAGTGGAGGCAAACACAGAACTAGTAGACCGACGACTAAAGACGCAAGTTTCAAGGCCTAAAATTTTTGAATAAGGCTTCTTCAGGCTTCCCACGAGGAGACCTCGACGGCGGGAGACGAAGAACTGGTAGGCAGGCGGAGTCGACCCAGCCTAACGGCTAATCCTCGAGCGCCACGTAGTACGTCGGCCTCGAGGGTGGCGCCGATGCTGCGTTGGCTCCGCCTATCCTTTAAAAAAAAAAAGGCTCCCGCGGGGTCCTGATCTCCGGCCAGTACCCCATCTGTGATGAATGGTGAAGATTGACACAGATAAGATATATGCTTCCCAGAGCACCATACAGAAAATCTTTTCCACTTGGAGTTGTAAGTGTTTCTGGTGGAAGGCTTCCGAGAAGCCTTTAAGGTATCCAGAACATCTTGAGAGAGGTGCAAATCAGCAAACTCTAATTCTTCAAGAGCCAGGCCTTGAGATTGAGAGATTTGAGATTTGGATACCCAACCCTCCCCTAAGCACATGTTAACAGGATGTAATTCCTGGGAAGAGACAGGGGAAGGTGGATTGCTAAGGACAACAAGTGAGGGTACCAGGGCTGTCTGGCTCAGTCTGGAGCAATCAGAATCACCTTGCATGGTTGAGACCTGATTTTGACTAACACCTTGAACAGGAGAGGGAAGGGGGGAAAAACATACAGGAACTTCCCTTCCCAATTGAGAACTAGGGCATCCAGGGGGACTGAGACCAACACTGGGGGCCTGCAGCAAAAGAGAGGAAGTTGGTGATTGTCTGGGGCTGCAAAAAGATCTATCTGTGGGGTGCCCCATCTGGAGATCACCTTCAAAACCAGGGGATCCAGGGACCATTCGTGATGGCCCTGAGATATCCTGCTGAGAGCATCTGCCAGGACATTGTCCTTGCCTGGGAGGTGTACTGCTATAAGAGAGGTGTTCAGGGAATAGGCCAGAGACCATAACTTCATTGCCTCTGTGCACAAGGCCGTAGACCGAGTGCCCTTGCTTGTTGATATACCACATTGTGGTGGTATTGTCTGTCCTGATCTGAACTACTTTGTTCTGAACAGACTTGGAAAAAACTTGAAGTGCTAGAAATACTGCTCTGAGTTCTAATAGATTGATGTGAAGCAGAGATTCCTGAGGAGACCACAACCCTTGGGTGGTCAGGTCCCCAAGTGGGCTCCCCACCCCAAGAGGGAGGCATCTGTAGTAAGGATTAGAGAATGAGACTGAGTGACAAAAGGAACTCCCTGTCTTAGACTGTCCTGATCCTGCCACCACTGTAAGGCCTGGATCAGGGTTCGAGTCACTGGAATTAGTTTGGTAAGAGGGTCCTTTTTCTGAGACCAGAAGGCTCTCAAATGGAACTGAATGTCCCTCATCTGAAATCTTGCTCCCTGCACCACTGCTGTAGAGGCAGCTATGTGTCCCAGGAGCTGCAGAAAATGCCTTGCTGGTCGAGACACCTGGAGGGTGAATGAAGAGGCCAGTGAGATAAGGGTCCTTGCCCTGTCCAGGGGAAGGAAGGCTCTTGCCCTTACTGTATCCAGCTCTGCCCCTATGAAGGTGAGGAGCTGCACAGGCTCTAGAACTGACTTTGAAAGATTCAGAAGGAAACCTAGAGAAGTGAGCAGTTGCTGAGTTATCTGTAGGTGTAACTTGACTTGGTCTGGAGACTGGCCTACTATGAGCCAGTCGTCCAGGTATGGAAAGATGGAGATCCTTTTTATTCTTAGAAAGGCAACTACTACGGCCAGGCATTTTGTGAACACCCTTGGAGCAGAAGTTAGGCCGAAGGGCATTGCTCTGAATTGGTAATGGCCTGAGGGCAGCTCGAACCTGAGGTACTTCGGTGGGAGCCTGATGAGAATATGGAAATAGGCATCCTTGAGGTCCAGGGAAACTAGCCAGTCCCCTGGCCTTAGAGATGGGTTATTCCCAGAGTCACCATTTTGAACTTTGGCTTTAAAAGGTGCTTGTTTAAATATCTGAGATCCAGGATGGGCGCCATTCTCCTGTCTTTTTGGGGGTTAGGAAGTACCTGGAGTACAATCCTTTTCCTTTGTGTAGGGGTGGAACCCTCTGTATGGCTCTCATAGCCAAGCGGGAAGGGACCTCTGCCTCTAGAGCAAGTGCCTCTGAAGGAATTGCAGGTGAAAAGTATCTGGTTCTCATCTTTGGAAATTTTCTGAAGCTGTGAACCAGTCCCTGGCTTACTACTTCCAGGACCCATTTGTCTGATGTTAAAGACATCCAGTCCTGGACAAAGTAAGCCAGCCTGCCCCCTACTGGTGGTGGAGAATTGGCCCTGGAAAACCCATCAGGGTGCCTGTTTGGCAGGGGCTTTAGGCTGAGGGGTCGAAGCAGGCCTGCTTGTACCCCGTCTGCCTCTCCCTCTAAAGAACCCCTTATGAGCATAAGCAGAAGAGGAGGCCTGGGCTTGGTAGAAAGGCCTATGAAAAGGCCTGCCCCTGCACCTGGAATGCTGCCTCTGGGGAGTGGCTTGCCTTTCCTTGGCCTGAGCACTCCTGTAGGTGGTCCTGTATTCATCCATTTTCTTCATGTAGTTCTCTGTTTGCTCCCCAAACAGAGAATTACCTACAACAGGAAAATCCATGGCCTTAGTCTGGGTATCCTGAGACAGGCTAGTACATCTGAGCCAAGCCATCATCTACAAAGGGCACAGATGTAGCCATGACCCTAGATAAAACATCATTGGAGTCCACTGCAGCATGGAATTGCACCTTGGATGCCTCAATACTATCACCAGCCACCTGCTCCAGCTCCTCAGCAAGCTGGCCAGGGACCTGTTTAGCTAAAGCCATTACAGTGTCCCATCTAGATTTCTGATATCTAGATGTATAGGCCATATAATTAGCCTGCCTGAGTCCCAAGGATGCTGCCATGTACTGTTTCTTTGCCATGGCATCAATCCTCCTGGAATCCTTATCTGGGGTGTGAAGCAAGGGTATATTTGCCTTATCACAGGCAGCAGCCCTGCACTACCCAACATGGCTGCATTGCTGGGTAGAGACTCCCATATCTGAGCCTGAGAGAGTATACCTCTTGTCCATTCTCTTGTCCCCAGGAGGTATAGAATTAGGAGTCTTTTAAATTTTTATTGTCTGTTTCCCAAAGGACTTATGAACGGGAATAAACAGCCTCCTAGACTCTGGGATATCCATCATTTCAACATAGTCAGGCTCCTCCTGGTCATCCACAGCTTCTTCCATAGGAAGCTGAAGAGTTTCAGCCACTTTTTTGTAGAACACAAAATCGGAAGGGGACTCAGAAAGCCTAGGAGGAGAAACCCCTGAAGGTCTCTCTGGGGAGATGTCCGGGTCAATAGGCACATCCAGACTTTCGTAATCACCCTCATCCTCATACTCTCCTTCCTCCTCCTCCTCCGGTTCATAAAAATCTTCTAAATTATAATCTGGAACCGGGGGAACCGATCGAACCGAGCCCCTTCCTGATGGTGCAGTTCGGTCGGAGACTCAGATGTGACTGAACAATCCTTATACGCTTTGGCTATTTCATCAGCGGTTGGAGAAAGAATTTGTGGATCCGCGACTGATTTATCCTTCTTTTCTTTAACGGAACCGACTCCTCGAGTCGGTTCTCCTTATGCAAGAAGTTTCTCCCTGGTCAGAGGGCACTCCTTCTGGTTGGTTGGAACCGAACCGGGCTGGCCACGGGGTCAGCCGGACTTCTTGGCCTCCTTTCCCTGAGCCTACCAACTCTCTTTTCCAGGGTAGCTGCAGGAAAATTCTTGCAAATCTGACAGTCTAAATCGAGGTGGTCAAACCCCAGACAATAAACACAGGTGGTGTGGGGATCAGCCTTAGCAAAGGCTTCCCCACACACACTGCAGTGTTGAAATCCAGTGGGCCCGGTTTTTCTTTTGGGTTTCTCAGACATGGCCAGTCCTAACAAAACTTACCCTTTTTTCGGCAATCCACCAGGTAAGACACCTTTATTGGTTCCTGACCGTGTTACGGGTCGTGGAAAAAAACGTAATGAAATCCGTTTTTTTCAGAACCTATAAGAAAAAATTACTCACCTTAGTAATTGCTTTTCTTCTCATGGAGTCTTGCTATATTATAACATATGATCAGTCAGCCACTGCAGCTGAACTGCCCCCGAGAGGGAAGGAGTTAACTCCAGAGGATCTGGAGTTCTATAGCCGAGGGCGCTTTTTGTGCCTAAAGTTTCATCTGGCAGTTTCAAATGAAACTGTCAGATCTTTCAAGTAACATCAAAGAAAGGAAAATTACGTACCTGCGTAATTCTTGATCTTCTTGTATCTTCACCATTCATTACTTCCTGGGTGTAAGCCGGGCGGCGCACCCGTCACGGAAGCTTTTTTTTTTTTTTTTTGAAAGTTGCCCTAACGGCCCGCCCTCGGGAGCGCGTCATGCGTCATGCGGGCGGCAGATTATGAGCAAACTCCTCCTCCAACTCAGTTCTGTGAGCCGGAGGCAAAAATGAAAGCAGAAATATAGATAGCGAGGCAAGATAGCGGGGATATGCAAAGCAAGGAAGAATGAACTGAAAAGGAATAAGCCGATGGAGGAAGGACAGAGGAGATAAGAACATCCTAACCTAGGGGTGCAGGGCCTCCTTACCTGGGCGACTCTAGGAGGAGAGATGAAAGGAAATGAGAAAATAGAAGAAGAAGAAGAAAGAGAGAGATGGGATGTTGAAGGGACCAGAATGCCCATCGAGCATAGTTAACTTGTAGCTGAAGGCTCGACTAAAGGGAAGCAAGAATCCCGGAGATAGAGCTGAAGAGAAGGTTCACAGAACCCGCTGAGACAGACTCAGGAGGGCATAGTCCTCATCTTCAACATGCCATTGTTCTTGACACCCACCTCGGGGCTCCTGGCCATGGAAGGCCTTTAACTGGAGGACAGCCAAGGAGGAAAGAATAAAACCCCAGCAGCATGAGAGCGCTGCTCAGGGGTTTAGAAATGGAAAATATAAAGCCTTTCAAGCGTTCCAAGATAAGCAGGACTCAGACTGACTGGCTAAGGCTGGCCAAGGCTTAGGCTAGCTAAGATTGGATATGGTCAGCAAGAGCTCTACTGTAAAATTGTCCAGGAGGACCAAGAGGAGAAACCACTTAGCAAAACAGCGAGAAGGATAGCCTACCTTCTCATTTGCCTTCTTGTTTGATTTCTCCTATTCCTTTTTTTTTTACAGATAGAAAAAATTTTTTTTTTTTTTAACTAGATGCATGACCCAGATACCAAGATGCCTATAGCAGTCGGAGAGAGTTCCCTCAGCATTTTTTTTTTTTTTTAGAAGAGAAAGGAACAGGCATATGCTCGTTCCTCTGCTCTGCAAGGCAAGAATAGAGGGGATTAGATTTCAGGGCAACTACCTGAACACGGGATTGCAGGATCAAAACTGAATAGCCTGAGCCAGGCCAAACAACCCCAGAGGTATCTTGCCATAAGAATAGCAAGAGATAGTTGTGCAGTCTGATCGCCAATGCAATCATGAGATGGCCCATGAATCTTAGAGTAAATAATTTTTCTGGATTTTAAACTCCCAAGAAGATTTTTTTTTTTTTTTTGGAAAATGAAGCAATTTCTCTATATTTTATATAATGCAGAGAGAGGAAGGAGCGGGGAGGTGGAGAAGCCACAGGAAAGAGGCCACTGAGGGAGTGGTGGGGCGGGCGTAAGTAATGAATGGTGAAGATACAAGAGAAGATCAAAAATACGGTAGGTGACGTAATTTTCCTATCTTCCCCTTGTCAATCTTCACCATTCATTACCTCCTAAGTGATACTAGCTCCTCTTCCCCAGGAGGGTAGAGGCCATACCCTGGGAACAAGACCCTAGCCTTCTGCTGGTGAGAAACAGAAGTAGAAGACCACAAACATTCAAGCCTAAGTGGGAGAAAAACTAGGAGGTGCCTCCCGAGGGCGAGGGAGACGGAGAGGAGCCCTGTAAAGTCTCCCTAGCTCTGGATGAGAAAAGGCGGGTCCCCGAGGCGGAGGCGCATCACCTCGCCGGGCCAGGGGTGACAACCTGGAGGCGAAGCATGCCGTCCGCCTGATGCAGATCGCTGTCCCACAAGCCTGGAAGCCACCTCATTGGCGTCATAAGATGCCCTTGCTTGGTGTCTTGCCAGCTCCAGGCACCCCATGAGAGAGACAGCAGGCTTGTCTGGTTTGCTCCGTGTCAGGCATAGATGCCAGCAGCTGGGACATCATCGACCACAGATGCGGTTGTAGAGCAGCGTGGTGAGCCTGATGTGATGCAATACATGCACTCTCGCCGAAGAAGAGAACACTCTCTTAGCTAGCGGTCGAACTGGAGAGTCCGAATCCGGTGGCGGTCGTCGCCAAGCAACCGCCCAGAAGGAGTATCCAGGTATACCAAACCTGAGGACGGGTTGGAAGAGACCTAGAGACTCAGAGGGCTGTTACTACGCTGGCAGTCACTGGGGCTGGGGAAGAAAGCGGCGGGGAACTGCCAGGACGGATAAGCGCCTCCTGGAGGGATAGGCCAGGAAGGTACCACCAGATGCTGGGCACTGAATTCACCAAGGAATTCACGCGGCCACCCATTCGGTATTGTCTCTCGAGCGTGGAATCCGAAGATCCCTCACCATCCTCGAGGAGAAAGCGCTGATATTCTGTGAAATCAGCATGAGGACAGATGAGCAAGGGTTCCTCTCCCTCAGAGGAGGGAGGCGAGGATGATGGGGAACTGGAATGTCGAGGATTCCTGCGGCGGTGGGGAGAGTCGAAGACCGGCTCATGCATGTAACTAAACATGAGGAAAAGGCCATGAAGAACTGAACTGCTCCCAGGATAGCGGACCGTGGGAGCCGACATGGCCTGGGGAGGCGGGGTGTGAAGGCAGAGAGATGGGAGAGGGGCACCTCAGGAGGCAACTGCTCTCTGCGAGGGCTCTGGAATCCAGGGGAAGGGAGCTCTGACAGGAGGGATCCCGGATATCAAACCAGGCCGCAGAACGGGAACTCTGGGGAAGCGGAACCTGGAAGAGACCCTGGGGAGAAACTCCCCTGTGGCACGCCCGGGACTGCATGGATCAGAAGGGCAGTCCACACATAGCATGAATGACACCCCTAGAACCCTGGGGGAGGCGGGGCGCTCTGCCTTCTGACTCCTGGCCACCCCAGTGGCCAAAGAAGACCGAGCAGCAGCGCCTGCCCCTCAACCCCTCAGTTCGAGGGCCCTCTCCCGACTGCAACGTTCCCTAACCCCAGAGGAGGTAGCACCCGGGGTAGCTGTCACGGACCTCCAGAGGGCCTCCCCTCCGTCACCCCACGTCTGCCCGGAACATCCCCCCAGCCGAGGAACCCTCAGGCAGGGCCAAGCAGGGACAGAGGAGAACCCGCTAACACCGCCTGGTACTAGCCACTGAGGACCCAGATTCCGAAGAATGGGGATGCCAGGATGGGTCCCCATCTGAGTCATCGTCCTCCGAGGAGGGCAGAACCAGCAGGACCTCGATGCTGGCCACCCCAGGGGTCCCGAGGCCCACGAGGGCATGGCTTGACCCAGTACAGAGACGCCGCGCCCATGCCTTGCGCACGGCATGAAGGCCCAACCCCACCCCAGCGGCTCCGCGAACCAGCACCGCCGGAGGGAAGAAGGCCGCCCGGCGCCCGCCCAGCGGCGCTCGGCCAGCACGTCAAACTCATCCGCACAGTGACGGCGCTGAGGCTAGCAGCACCGCCAGCGGCGCCGCCCCTGATCACAGCGCCCGCGATCAAAGCGGCGCGCGAACAGCGCCGCTCAATCCTGACACCGCGGCGGCGCCGGGATCTAAGCAGCGCCGGGAAGCAGGCGCGCCCGTCACCGACACACGGCGGCGCGGAGATCAACAGCGCCAGGCGGCGTCGTCACCGAGCGGGCCTTGAGGCCTCGACACGGGGGCCTGCACCTCCAGTGACCTGCCGGGCGGTGTCAGCGCTGCGGCCGGAGGGGCTACGGCGCTCCCCAACACGCGGAAGGGCCTCCCCTTGGCAAGAAGGAAGGAGACCCCCTCCTCCCGGACCGTATAGGCCGGGAGGGACCAGGGGAAAAGCCTAAGGATCTACGCGAGATTCCTCTGACGACGCCGCCCAATCAGTGAGGGCCTTACCCGAGCTTGTCTGTATGGACTCGAGACTCAGCGGGTCCATCGAGAAACAAGCGTCCTTGTGCAGATCCATATGGTTGGGTCCCAAGGCAGACAGGCGTCATGCCAGTCGGGGCGGAGAAATGCGGCCCCATGGAGCACCGGCCGCGCCGAGGCCCGGCCCGTCATAGAAACGTTTCGCTCAGAGCCGGACATAGCGAAATAAACAAGATTAAACACAGTCGGAAATACGCCGGCGCCGTTACAAAGGAAGAAAAGGAACAGTCTTACCGTGGGCGTGGGTGTAGAAAAAGGAGTCGGATCGCACACCGGTTGGCTACCGCGAACAGGTGCTGCCTCGGCGGGAGAAACAGAACTGAGTTGGAGGGAGGTGAAATTATACTAACGGCCGCCCCTCAGCGACAGCATGGCGTCGCTCTCGGGGGCCGTTAGGCAACTTTAAAAAAAAAAAAAAAGCTCCGGGTGGCAGCGCCTCCAGCTTACACCCAGGAAGTAATGAATGGTGAAGATTGACAAGGGAAGATCAGAAAGTCTGTGTGGAAAAACTACACTAGCCCATGGCTACCTACTAGTAGTAGTAACAACAATATAAACAACAAAGAAACACCCAGAACCATAATAAAAAAATTGATGGTATTATGGTTCGTTACCACCCTTGACAAGCACATTATGAACTCCCCTTCCCCCAAGACTCAAGTCCAGGAAGGGGCAATATAAATAACCTAAATGAAAGCAACCAGATCCCTAACCCAAGGAAGAGATGAGGGATAACTACAATGGCATGACACAGTGCTTGCACCAATTCGCCACACCTACCCAAGTAGAGGTTCTGAGAGGGCAGGAGGAGGGTGGTTATAATATAGCAAGACTCCATGAGAAGAAAAGCAATTACTAAGGTGAGTAATTTTTCTTCAAACACCATGAAGTCTTGCTATATTATAACATAACAGATACACAGCAGTACCTCCATGGAGGGTCAGAACCTACTTAGGAAATAGGCTCTGAAGCACAGCTGTGCCAAACCGAGCATCTCTCCTGGACTGGACATCCAGGGAATAATGCTTGTAAAGGTGTGAACTGTCTTCCAGGTAGCAGCTTGACAAATCTCCAGAATGGGAATGTCCCTAGCAGCCGCTAGAGACACAGCTGTACCCCCAGGAGTGGGCCCTCAATCCTGGAGGGGGTACTCTACCTAGTTTCTGATAACAGAGTTGGATACAAGAAACAATCCACCTTGCAATTGTTCTCTTAGTGGCAGGTTTTCCTTTGCCAACCTCGCCATAGGTAAGAAACAGTTGGAGGGATTCGAACCTATGACCTCTGGTGCGCTCTAAATAGTAGCTTAAGGCTCTTTTGACATCCAAGCTGTGCAGTCTCCTCTCACCTGAGGAAGAATGCTCAGTGAAAAATACTGGGAGAGAGATAGATTGATTCAGGTGGAAATCAGAAACCACCTTAGAAAAACTTTCTATTAGTCCTAAGGACTACCTTATCTCTGTGGAAAGAGATAAAATCTTCTTCCACTGACAGGGCCTGTAACTCCTTATCGTCTGGCAGAGGTGATAGCTACTAGGAAAACGGTTTTCCAAGTTAATACTTGAGCTCTACTGAAGACAGAGGCTCAAAGGGGGTTGCATTAACTGAGCAATGCAAATATTCAGGTCCCAAGCGGGAGCTGGTTCCCAAAAGGAGGGTTAGTATGAAGTAACCCTTAAAAACTTGGAGAACACAGGGTGAGAAGAAAGGGAGGCAGGCTTCCTGCTGACACAAAAGCAGAGACAGCTGCCAGATGAACCTTCAGGGTAGCTGGTCTAAGGCCTAGGAATTCAGATGGACCAAATATTCCAGAAGAATTGGAAGATCAGCAGATTCTGGGATAATCTGCCTCAGAGCACCAGATGGAAAACCTCTTCCACTAGAATTATAAGTGGCCCTAGTGGAAGGCTTCCTAGAAGCCTTTAAATATCCATGACACCTTGAGAAAGGTGTAAGTCAGCAAATTCTAGCTCCTCAAGAGCCAAGCCTTGAGGTGGAGGATTTGAGGTCCGGATACCACACTCTCCCTGTGCACAGGCCAGTAAGTCGTGGACTCTGGGTAGGCTCAGGGCAGAGTGGACTGCCAGGGACAGAAGCAGAGGTACCAGGCTGTCTGGCCCAATCTGGGGCAATCAGAATCACTCTGCAAGGTTGAGATCTGATTTTACTAGTACCCTGAAAAAGAGGAAAGGGAGGAAAGGCATACAGGAACTTCCTTTCCAGTCCAACAGAAAGGCGTCCAGAGGACTGAGCCCAGTACTGGAGGCCTGCAACAGAAAAGAGGAAGTTGATGGTTGTCTGGGGCTGCGAAAAGATCTATCTGAGGAGTGCCCCATCTGGCAAAGACGGACCCCAGCACTTGTGGATTCACAGCCCATTCGTGATGGCCCTGAGAAATTCTGCTGAGGCGTCCATGGGATCTTGTCCTTCCCTGGGAGGTGAACCGCTATCAGGGAGGTGTCAAGGAGTAGGCCAGAGACCACAACTTATTGCTTCGATGCACAAGGCTGAAGACCGAGTGCCCTTGCTTGTTGATGTACCACATTGTGGTGGTATTGTCTGTCCTGACTTGAACCACTTTGTTCTGGACAGAATCTGAAAACACCAAGAGCTAAAAGACAGCTCTGAGTTCCAACAGATTGATGTGGAGCAGAGATTCCTGAGGAGACCACACCCCTGGGTGGAAGATCGCTCAGGTGAGCCCCCACCCTAACAGGGAGGCATCTGTGGTGAGGGTGAGGGAGTGAGAAATGGGAATGAAGGGAACCCTGTCTTAAATTGCTCTGGACCTGCCACCAGTGGAGGGCTAGGATCAGAGTTTGAGTAACTGGAACCAACTTGGTAGGGGTCCTTCCTTGAGACCAATAGGCCCTCAAATGGAACTGAATGTCCCTCATCTGGAATCTTGCTCCCTGCACGACAGCTGTGGAAGCAGCCATGTGCCCAAGGAGTTGCAGAAAATGCCTTGCTGGTCAAGAGACCCTGGGGTAAAGGAGGATGCCAGGGCGATGAGTCTGTCCACCCTTTCCGAGGAAGAAAAGCCCTGGCTAACCTTGTGTTCAATTCTGCGCCTATGAAAGTTAGGACCTGAACGGTTCCAGAACTGACTTTGGTAAGTTTGCAGGAATCCCAGGAAGTGAGAAGCTGCTGGGTGACTTGCAAATGGGTTTCACCTGACCTGGAGACTGACCCACAATGAGCCAGTCATCCAGGTAGAGGAACTAAGCAACCTTGCCTTCTTAAGTGAGCCACTACTACAGCGAGACATTTTGTGAATACCCTTGGCGCAGAGGTCAGGCGAAGGGCATTGCCCTGAACTGGTAGTGGCCTGAGGCAGTTCGAACCTGAGGTACTTTGGGTGAGAAGGCCTGATCAGAACATGAAAATAGGCATCCTTGAGGTCCAGGAAGCTAGCCAGTCCCTGGCCTTAGGAAAAGCAATATCATTGCCAGAGTCAACATTTAACTTTGGTTTCAAAGATGCTTGTTCAGTACCTTAAATCTAGAATGGGCCTCCATTCTCCTGTCTTTGGGGTAAGAAAGTATCTTGAATAAAGCCCTTGCCCTGATGGCAAGGAGGAACCCTTCCACTGCTTTGCAGTCCAGAAGAGAAGAAACCTCTGCTTCCAAAGCAAGGGCTTCTGAAAGGATTTGCAGGTGGAAAATGTCTGGCTCTCATCTTTGCAAAGTGTTTGAAGCTGAGAACCAGACCCTGGCCTATTACCTCCAGAACCCATCTGTCCGTAGTTAGGGACAGCCAGTTCCGCTGAAATAGGCCAACCTGCCCCACTGGTACAGGAGAATCGGCCCTGGGCACCCCATCAGGGTGCCTGCTTGGCAGCCTTAGGCTGAGGGAGGACGGTCTACCAGCCTGTCTACCCCTGCCTCTGAAGAAACCCCTCTGCGAGACAGCAGAGGAGGCTGAAATTGGTAAAAAGGCCTGGAAAAGGCCTGCCCCTACCTCTGGGAGCATGCCTTTGTGGCATGGCATGCTTCTCCTTAGCCTGGGCACTTTGTAGGTAGTTCTGTATTCATCCATCTTTTCATATAGTTTTCTGTTTGCTCCCCAAACAGAGAATTTCCTACAGGAAAATCCATAGCCTTTGACTGGGTATCTTGGGACAGATTAGTGCATCTGAGCCATGCCAACCTCTAGGAAAGCTACAGAAGTGGCCATGACCCTAGAGGAAACATCATTAACATCAACAGCAGTATGAAATTGAACTTTAGAGGCTTCAATGCCATCAGCAGCCACCTGTTCCAACTCACTAGCCAAGCTGGCCATGGGCCTGCTTGGCTAACTGCAATACTGTGTCCCACCCAGATTTCTGATATCTAGCCACATAAGCCATATAATTTGCCTGCCTGAGTCCCAAAGAAGCTGCCATATACTGTTTCTTAGCCATGGCATCAATCTTCCTGGAATCCTTATCAGGAGGATGTGAGGCCAGAGGAATATTAGCCTTGTCACAGGCTGCAGCTTGTACCACACCCACATGACTACACTGTTCAGTAAGGAAGTCTGTATCCGAGCCTGACAAAGTATACCTTCTGTCCATTTTTTTATCTACAGGAGGGACAGAATGAGGATTTTAAAATCTTTGTTGTTTGCTTCCTAAATGACTTATGCAAAGGAATAGACAACCTCCTAGACTCTGGAATATCCATCATTTCCACATAATCAGGCTCCTCTTGCTCATCCACAGCCTCCTCTAAAGGAAGCTGGAGGTTTCTGCAACCTTTTGTAAAAATAAAGAAAGAAGGGACTCAGACAGAATAGGAGGAGATTCTAAAGGTCTGTCTGGAGAAATGTCCGGTTCAATGAAGCACGTCAGACCCCCAGCCCACACATATATTGATCAAATTCCTCCTCCCCCTCCTGTGGTTCATAAAAATCCTCAACTTCAAAATCCTGAACCACTGGGACTGAACGAACCAACCTTTTACCAACTGTTGGTGGTTCTGAGATCCCTGAGACAGTGACTGGACAATCTGAATGGCTTTAGCTATCTCTGCAGCAACTGGAGACACAATTTGGACCCCAAACCTACTGATTTCCTTGTCTTTTTACTGGACTGGTTCCTCTGAACCAACCTTCCTTTGCCGGGAAGTCTCACTCTGGTCAGGGCACTCCCTCTGGTCCAGTGGGTACTGGACGGCTGGCCATCGGGTCAGCGGACTTTTTGGCCTCTCATTCCCTGAGCCGGCCCAATCTCTTTTCCAGGGTGGCTGCAGGGAAATTTTTACACACCTGGCAGTCTGACAGGAGGTGGTCAGCCCCCAGACAATAAACACAAGTGGTGTGTGGGTCAGCCTTGGCAAAGGCCTCCCCACAGACATCACAGTGTTGAAACCCAGTGGGCCCGGTTTTTCTTTTGGGTTTCTCAGACATAATGCCAGCCTAACCAAAACTTGCCCTTTTGATGGCAGTGCTTGGCAAGACACCCTTATCGGTTCCTAACCGTGTCAGGTATTTGAAAAAACGTTATAATTCTGGTTTTTTTAGAACCGATAAGAACCAGGAACCACTCTAAAACCCACTGTACACTTTTAAAATGTAGAAATAACAAACCGATCGGTTCAAAACCGAACAGATAATTAATTTTCCACACAGACTTAAAATTTAGTACTTACAGTTACCAGATAGAGCTTTAAAACCGAAATGCGGTAAAAATAATGACTTTTGCCGGTTCAAATGAACCGAAAAATACTCACTTGAACCGAGCTGAAGGAGCTGATCTCCGGAGCGACTGTTCAGTGAAGCGGAGTAAAGAATCTGACAGTTTCATTTGAAACTGCCAGATAGAGCTTTGGGCACAGCGCCCTCGCGCTGTAGAACTCCAGATCCTCTGGAGTTAACTCCTTCCTCTCCGGGGCAGTTCAGCTGCAGTGGCTGACTGCTAATGTTATAATATAGCAAGACTTCATGGTGTTTGAAGGACCGGTTACCACACTCTAAAAGTAGAATAAACTTTTTTGAACAACTTGATCGGTTCAAACAGAACCGATCCCACGTTTACAAGTTTCACACAGAAAAACAAGAAAATAAACCTATCTAGTACTCACGATACCACAGACAGAGACTGAGCAGATAGGTTTATGGAATAAATTCGGTCGAAAACCGAGAAAAACAGCACTTTAATGGACAAACTTGAACCAAGCAAAGGAGAACTCTCTGGAGCGACTGTTCATTGAGGCGGAGTAAAGAATCTGACGGTTTGAGTTCAAACAGCAACAGAGTCTCAAACAAGCTCGAGCTCAGCATTCCATGCCTGGCATGGAAAGTTAACTCTTTCATCTCTGGGGCAGTTCAAAGGTTGGACATCACTGCAATATGTTAGAATACAGCAAGACTTCATGTTGTTTGAAAAACTTAGTGCTCCCTCTTTATTGTAGTGAAAAACAACAGCAAACTCCCCGCTCCTTCACATAACAGATGCTTCCTTATATGTCACTACATATTATTGTTTACCTCCTTCAGAGGGCTCCACGGGGGCTATGACGCCCCTCAGGGGGGGTACATCCTCTGGTCCACCCCCAGCTTGTCTGCCCCGTTTCCCCCATAGATTCCCCCTCCACAGCAGGGCCAGGTGGGGGTGGCGAGGGGTAGACTCGCCGCAGCGATTGGGCCATCACGGGTCACGTGGAGCCCTGGCTTTTTTCATTTTCTCGCTTCCCTCCCTTCTCACATAAGTATGTCAGCTTTTGAGCCTCCCAACCCATACTGCCCTCAGGTCACTGCCAGAGGGCAGTCAGTGAGCAGGACGACTAGTCCCCTTCCCCAGAGAGAGGACAGCAGTCCTCCGGATACTCAATCTTCTCTCCTCCCTGCCGAGCCCAGGCAGCCCAGGTTCATTCCCGAACCCAGGTTGCTGGCATGGCGCAAGGTGTGGTATCTAGTGCCTCAACCCTCAGCACCACCGGGCCGGTCTCCTCCCTTCCCTTCTTAACCTTACAATCGCACCCCTGGTCTTCCTTTTTTCACGTACTTACCTAAAAAAATATCTTGTCCCCTTTTGTTACTGCCTTGGCTGTTCTCTCTTCAGTTTGTGCCTTTGCACTCCTTACTGCTTTCCCTACTTCCCTCTGTTTCCCCTGCTATATCTCCCTATCCTCCTCCCTCTGCATCTCCTTGTACTTTCTCAATACTACCCTGTTAGTGCTTATCTTTTCCGCTACCTCTTTCGAGAACTAGCAGTCTCTTTTTCCCTCTTTCTTTTGCTCCCTTGCTTGATGCAGAGGTTTGTTGTGTCCACTATGGCCCTTTTTAGTTTCCCCCACTGTTCCTCCACCCCACCCAGTTTATCCCTCCCTGCCAGGTCATCCCTGAGGCATTCACCTATCTTTTTAAAATCTGTTCTACTGAAATCCAGGATCTTCACCCTTGTGCCGTCCTTATATTGAACTACACTGTATGGTGATCACTGGTCCCCAGGTGGCCCTCCACCTTAATGTCTGCAACACTTTCCCTGTCGGTGCGTACCAGGTCCAGTACTGCCCCATCACAAGTGGGTTCACTCACTAGTTGCCTGTTTTTCTACTAATTTCATCCATCTCTTTTCTCCACCAAAACATACTGACTTTGATCTGTGCCTCTTCCTGCCCTCTACGGTTCTTTCCCCAGAACACTAGGGGGCACTGCTATGGCAGAAGGTCTCCATAACCACAAGGAGGTTACTGTGTTCAAGATGGGGCTCTGGGGTGAGCAGGTGTATTATCTACCTAGACCACTCTTCTATTTTCTGTGTTTAACAATTTAAAAATATTATTTAATTTTATAAAGCTTAATGAATGCAAAACAACTGAAATGAATCTGAATAAATGAAGAATAAAGATACTGCCCACCTAGTAAAATCATAAAAAAAAAAAAAAAAAAAATCAAGATTACATGCTTGTTAGAAATACAATAAGCCGGCCCGTTGGCACAGCAGTTGGATCTCTGCTTGTGATGCTGGCGACCCGAGTTGCTGGAGGGCTAGCTGCGAAGAGAAGGCTCGAGTGTCCGATGACTGCTTGCCTTCTCCCGGGGGAGGGAGGGGATGTGGCTCGCTGTGTGCTGTCTTCTGGTGGAGGCCAGGAGCGCGACAGTTTGGTGAGCCCCATTGAATGCAAGTGGCGTGGTGGACATCGGCATGCGCCTTGACATCTGTGGCACACCACGCCCCCCAAGGGAGCAAACCAGAAAACTGCTACTCAGCCGGCCGGATGATGGCCACCAGCTCCTGCCGCCGCTTGTGCCCTGAGGCCCCAAAGCCACCTCAGAAGCTCCAAGGGACAGAAAAGGTAGTGCGCTGGTTGTCCTCCCTGGTGCCTTTTCCCTCGGAGAGGGACCCACCCAGTGAAGGGATACACCAGGCTACCCCCTGGGACGACTGCAATGTGAGGTAGGTAGAGGGGGTTGGGGTGAGGGTGTCAGTGGGGTCCATGGCTAGCTGGAAGGAGAGGTGGACCGAGAAGCCTAAGGAAGGAGCAAAAAACAAAACAAAAAAAAAAACAATAGAGTGTCAGCCCAGTGGTGCTGGAGGTTGAGGTGCTGGTCTCCACACTAGTGACCCGGGTTCAGGAACAAGCCCAAACCACTGGGGGTCGGCAGGGGTGAGAGAGAGGATGGAGCATCTGGAGGACTGCTCTCCTCTTCGGGAAGGAGGTTCTGTCATCCCGCTTGTTGTCTGCCCTCTGGCAGTGGCTGGAGGGAAGTACAGGTCAGTAGGCACCTACCAGCATCCTTATGTCGGTGGGGAAGGGGGACGGCAGAAAACGTGAAAAGGGAGCTGGCAGGCTCCATGATGGCTTGTCACATCCCTGTGCCGCCCCCCACTTCAGGATTATGCTCGGGGGGGGGAAGCTGGTGCTCTCCTCCCTGGCCCCACCACAGGGGGTAAGCCATGGGGGAATTACGGGGGCCAGCATGAGTGGAGACACTCGGGCCAGAGGATGAGTCCCCCAAGGGAGGGCCACAGCCACTTGCCAGGCTCTGGGGAGCATAAATAAATAACAGAAAAAAAAAAGAAATACAATAAAGTGTGGCTAACTGAAACAAATTACTAATATTGCAAGTTAATCAGTTAAAAATGCTCCCAACCATCCAGTCCCCCAACCTCCACCTGACCAAAGTCAGGAATACAGTGCCCACGCCACTGATCCTCCTCCGTCATTGAGGGCGTGTGCTGCTATCCGTTGTGGCTCCAGGAGGCTGTGCCATGACAGAGAATCTTCACCACCCCACCCATAGGATGAAAGCATCCTGTGGGATTCCTGATCCTCTTCCTTTTAACCCACCACACTTTTCCAGAATACTGGCATGGCAAGCAACTTCCCGGGCCGCTGTACAGTTGGTCCGACACCTGCACAAGTGCAGCTTTATGACAGGGACGTGCAGCTCATTTCCACTACGGTACTTCATAGTCAAGATTACCTCCAGGAAGGTGGCATTCCACAGCCTGCCACGGATTTTCAGGATGGAGGATCTTTCAAAGCTGTAGAGAGGACAACTGAACACAATGCAGTTTGCGCTGCCCTTCTGACAGTCCTGGAGGGGAAGGGATAGAGAGAGAGAGAGAGAGAGAGAGAGAGACATGATTAGCTCAGCTGACAACATACACCAAGCTAGTTCCTAGCAGAACCACCCCCTCCAATGAAAGGTAGGGGTTAGGAAAGCCCAAAATACATTCCCCAGAAATAAGTACTGAATGTATTATTCTGGATGGCCCGAAGCGCTACTGTGCATTTAAAACTGTGTACTTTTCCATTTTAGTTACCTTGAGACAAATTTCAGAATTTGGTTTCAATGCTTGTGTTTTTATGCTTTCTCTCACTGCTTCTGAGTGAATTAGGATGAACGTACCAGTGCATTAGGGCAGCAGAATCCAAGCACACTACTTGTGGGATCACTGGATTCAATGCACGAGCACAGATGTACTTAATCCCCTCCACCCCTGCCAGCCTTCAGCAGATCTTGCTATTGAAGACAAAGCTCCAAGCACATCGCTAACAGAAATGTGTTAAACCCTGCTAGTTACCAAGCTGTGAGTCTTCTTCTTCTCTAAGGATGCCACCGGCCACACTGCACTGCCGCTTTCAACCTGCTTCCTTTCGATCTCACGCTTCTCTCTTCCGCTACTAAAGAAATCCTGTCAAGGAGAGAAAATGAGATGTGAGTAACTGAAGGAAGACCCGAAACAGCTGCCATAGTTCACAGCTGGCAAGACAGCATGGTGATGTCCCCAGCTTCAGTTGCCTGTATTTATGTCCCCTCATTCTTTATTACAAAGGACATTTGCATGAGAACAGGATCTTTGTGTCTCCGACGCCATCTATCCACCTGCCTTTCCCTTTGATGATGGCATAATTCTCTGCTTGTGAGATTATAGGCATCTCTACAGCAACAAAGTATGAAGTCACCAACTGGATTATGACTTCAGTGGAGGGAAAGGCAGGGGAATAAGATGAATTCTGGGATACAAGGCAAACATCCTCAATAATAATGAATATGGGGACAAGATAGCGTCTTGGAAGAGTGGTAGGGCTACCACCTGCAATGCTGGGGACCCAAGTTTGTGAATGAGCTCGGCTGGGGATGGGGAGGCTCGAGTATCCCAGAGGATGCTCTCTTTCTCTGGAGAGGGCGGCAGACAGCTCCACTGCCACCTGGGTAACCACAGGTGGCAATGCAGCTGGAGTAGCTTGTGGGTGGAAGAACGCTGACAAGCGCGGCACCACATATGTGCTTTGTGCACCCTTGATGTCAACATCCTTGGGGAAGATGGGAGAAAAACACGAAAAAAAAAACAAGCGGCTTGTTGAAGCCAAACCACTTACAGGCCCTGCACTTGGCTACCTAGGTGCTGCCCCCCCACACTGGATACTTCAGCAGTGGGGTATAGGGGGACCCCACCATCCCTGCCAGAGGGGGATAGCTCTGGGGGAACATGGGGAGGTGTAAAGGTAAGTCCTAGGGGCTGTCAATGTGACAGGACTGAGGCAAGTTGAGCAGATGGGGGCAGTCTGGAGAGCAGGGGGCATAAACAGATTAACATAAAAAATAAAGTGTGTGGGGACATAGAGTAACTACTGAAAGGCAGTGAAATGCAAGATAAAATGTGTCTGAATTGTATTTTTAATTTTAAATGTTTTCCTTGATACTAAAAAAATTGCTTTAATGTTAGCATCCTGCTGTCTCCATGACACAGCCAGGAAGTGAGTCCATTTTGGAAAAGGGAGGGGAGTTGGAAAGAATTCTGAATATCCCTGCAGAACACCAGATCAAAAAGCTCTCCTGGGCTGGGTCAAAGCAGCAACCATAGTGTTCCATGGCACCACCTGGGAAACCCAGGTTTAGGATTAAACTTAGGATCCACAGACTCAGGATTCCCAGATTCAGGATTCAAGGATTCTGAGACTCCGGATTCCCAGACTCAGAATTGCCAGACTAGGTATTCCCAGACTCGAGATTCCCAAACTCAGGATTCCTAAACTTGGGAGTTCCTAGACTAAAGTGGATTAGAACCAGTGAACTGATCAGTCTCTGGAAGGAAGAGGAAAAACTGCCTTGTACTCCAGAACCTCCTTTTGGCTGTATTAGAAAGTAGCCCTGGTGTTAGTAGCAAAGGCTGTCACTCCTCCTCACTGATGCGACCCAGATTACCTCAGCAGCGTTTGTAAAGTGTAGGTTTTATAGCTCTGTAAATTGATATACATATATTTGGTTTTGCTGCATTATTTCTATTGCACAGGAAATGCACTTGCTTTGACACTTTATTGTTGCAGTATTCTCCCCTTTGTAGCTCCTCCCACAGGTCATGCCAGTAAATGACCTCCAGCTCACTACACTTTTCCCAGTCAACAAATCTTTTTTTTTTTTTTTCTCTTTACACCTCTTGCCGCCGTTAGCCCAAGCACTCAGCCCATTTCTACGATTCCACCCCCCCCACATTGACCTCGGGCTCCCCGGATACCCTGCGTGGTTTTCCCCCACGGGGCCGCGGCACTGGCGCATGCCGCTGACCTCGGATTAGGTCCGGGCTGGCCTGGGGGCTAATTGAAGCTGTGATGGGCTTCATTGAGGCCTCCGGCAGCTCTCTCCTTTTTTTCCTTCAGGAGGCGGGACGCAATGACGCACAGAGCGGCCCTGCCCCGCCTCCACATAGAGCTTGGTGTCCAGTCATGCGCCTTGCCTCCCGCCAGGGGTCACGTAGACTCGACACAACCCCACCTTCCCCCGAAGGAGAACAGTCCTAGGACGCCTATCCTTTCCCCCGGCCGCCCTCCAGCGACCCAGTCCGTCTCGGCTTCGGTCACGGGCGCCGCAAGCCGGAAATCCAACCGCCGCGCCAGCGGCCGCCCAGTCAACAAATCTGAATAAATAAATCATAGCTGCCCACTCACCTGTCCTCCCAGCTAATGGGACAGTGTTGGTATAACCTCCGCAAATCCTGAATGATGGGGGGGGGGGGGCAGAGACCACTCACTCGAACAACACTGTTACATGTCCTAAACTACTTTAGTGGTTTCATTGCAGTCTATAAGGTACAGGAATCCACACTGCAAAATCAGCATTGTACATCAAAATGCACCCACATAGCTGTATACTTGCACCCCCCATACACACTCACACATGCACCCCACACAGACATTCGCCGCTGCCCACAGAGTTCTGTATAATTTGGCAGTCTGCACAAAACAAAGCTGAGGGCTGTACAAGTAGGAGATATATCATGGATGCTATAAGAGTACGTTTATCTGGATGAGTTAATTTCAGAACTCAGTGATCTCACGAGTGGCGGAGCGTAGCGGATCCATGAGTGTGATCAATGAGTTCTGAAATCAATAAGTCCGGATAAACGCTGTATTCTCACAGCATCCATGACATGTTCAGTGTATGCCATGTGAGTGTGTTTCTTCCCAGATATTTTCCTTTCCAGTACTTTTCTGTCTTTTAGAAAGGAATTATGGTTTGTCTTAGCTGAGCGTCAGTTTCTTTTTTTAAGACTTAAAATTTTATTGAAATTTTTTAAGATGACATACATGAGGCAACACCGAATACAAACATTCCATACAAAATGTAGGCATTTCATTTTAGCTTAAGTGCAGTGAAACAGTTTTGGAATACATAGGAACCTCTCTCTCTCTAGCTAAGCTCTGGCTGTACAACCCACAACCAGTGAGTACGGACATGATGTAGGCATTTGGGCAAATCTAGAGTCAGTGGGTTTCTTGGAGGCTAGTTTGTCCAAGTACACTGATGCGTTAGTCCCAGCTGTATACGTCACAACTGCTAGAGATAGACATGTAAAGGGAGAGTGGGCCTACCAGTATCTTTCATACTGGCTATTTCACTGACCAGGCAGAAGTATAACTATGTACAGTAAACACATATATTGACTCAACAAAATATTGACCATTCCTTCTAGAAGTAAATAACCATTTGATTAACCCTTTAGAGGTTGGCCCTGACTTAAGCCTCGGATTAAAGGGCATTTGTAATGGAACATGCATATGCTGAACATGTAGCGTGCATTCATGTAGTGTAGATGGATTTAGGACTAAGCAGGCTAAATAGGTTATATACGTCTGGGGGGGTATTCATAGGAGTTTTCGTAAGAGCATTCTTTTTTATCATAGAACAGTTTATCCTCCTCAGCGGAGCGGCCCCCACGATCTCCGGACGCCGACATCTGAACCCACACACTCAGGGCTGGCCTTTAATTGCTCCGCACCCTGGTTAGGCACCTCTCACGAGTCCGGGGGTGCAGGATGTGGTCATCAGCCATAGAGATTGCTCCCCGCTATTTTCCGCCATTACTTCCCCATGGGAGCTGGATGTGCAATGGCATCAAAGCACGTCGTGCTGCCACCTGCCGCACTCCCCCCTTTGTTAGGCACGCCACTGTAGTGCGGCTGGCTTCTGCTGGTCACTGCTGCAGCGCAATGCGACGCCTCTTACCCACCCTAGAGGAAGGAGAGTGCCTTCGACACTGATCCTTCCTCTCCCCTGCCAGCCCCCGGCAGCCCAAGTCCATTCCCGAACTCGGGTTGCCAGTGTGGTGCGAGGTGTGGCGTCCAGCACCTCAACCCTCAGCGCCACCAAGCCGGCCATGGTAAGAGCATTCTGATTAAATGTTTACTTCTTTTTTTTTTTTAGCCTTTGGTAACCAGGTAAGGCCCACTAGGCACAAGTGCCTGTTTTCAGGGGCGACCTCGGAACACTGGGTGGTTAAGTGACTTGCTCAGAGTCACACAATATGCAAGTGGAGGTTGTAAGAATCAAACACAGGTCTGGTCTGCTGGATGTATCAAGCTCATTCACACCTCGTTCCTCTAACCTCTAGGCTGTACTGCCAGCCCTCTTCATGTGGAAAGACAATAAGGGCTTCTAGAGGCCCGAATTTCCTTAGGTAAGCTAGATGGGCATCTCTGCAGTTGCTAGCAAGCCGTTCTAGTCTGAGGCATTCCACTGTGTCTGCCAGCCATTCTGAGTATGTTAGTGGCCTCTTGTCCAGCCACAACTTTAAGATTTGCCTCTTGGGTGTGTCTGAGATCAAAACCAGGGTGTGTTGTCTGGAAGTAGCCACTCCTAATTTGTCCATATTGCCCACTACATAAATATCTGCTTCATATAGATCTGTAAGGTCCAGGAGGGAATTGAGTTTAGACTTGGTCTCACACAATACTTTTTAATAAGGGGACATTTCCAGAGGAGATATAGAAGCAATCCTTCTGGGTGGTTACATTTATAGCAGGAAGCAGATGGAATGGTACACATTCTGTTTAGCTTCATGGGGGTTAAATACAGATTAGCTAATATCTTGAATTGTTGGATGTTTAGAGCTAATAGAAGTGGCCTTTTTTTGAGAATTGCCAGCTTTTTGGCCAATCCCATGACTCAGTATTTGATCCAGAGCTGTGTGCCATTGTGAGATAGAACTGTTGTTCTGTAGTAGATTTTTTTATTTCTTATGACCACGAGGAGCAATTCTTCTTGGGCGTGTGTCTTTCCTAATGAGTGTTTAATGAGTGTTGTATCTGGATGTATTGCTAGGATGCAGCTGGTGGCAGGTCACGTTGAACTTGTAAAGTTCTGAATGGGGAAAACTTACTGCCTGTTATAATGTCCTGGACTGTTCTGGTCCCTGCTCTAACCCATGCTGGATAAATGATCTGTTTACCACTTATTAGAAAACTGCCATTTCTTACAATGGTTGATCAAGTGATCTGCAACAATTTCAGTAAGATCTTGTGAGCTAGACCCACTGGTATATCTGATAGGGCGGTAGGCACAGGTCTGTAAAGGAGTGCATCTTTGTTTTTTAATATTTACTATTTTTATTGGCTCTTTCAATCAAAATACAAGCACTGAGACAGGAGTTAATACAGTACATCCAACACTGTACATAATTAATACAACCATATATTATTATTTTATCGTGTGGTTCTTTCAAACAGGTATAAACAGACATACCTACTTCATACATTGCTACATTAGTGTATTATCATGTGGCTCACTCACACATGTATAGACAAACATTCCTTTACCTTGTAGTAGTGCCATCTCAGCCATTACCTCTTGATTTATGATTGTTCTCCCTCCAGTTCCTCTCACCTCATCACTAATCAACTGTGTCCCTGCAGAAGTGCCTCTTTGTCCCTTTCTTGATGGTACAGCTGTAGATCTGGTACTTTAAGGCCCCCTTGATTGGGGAGTCTAGCCATTTTTCTAATGGCGCATCTTGGCTTTTTATACGGTCAGATGAATTCTGATATGAGGCGTTGCATATTCTTGATCCAGGAGCCAGAAATAGGTGCACATAGCATGGACAGAGTAAACAGGGGCATTGGCAGCACATTCATTTCTATGGAGGTGATTCTGTGTCCTGTAGACAGGGGCATTTTTTTTTTTATTTTATTTTTATTTTATTTTAGTTATTTAACCAGGTATAGCACACTAAGCTGGAAGCTTTTTTACAGGAGCGACCTGGGAGCACAAGGAGGTTAAATGACTTGCTCAGGGTCACACAGTATGCAAGTGGAAGCTGTGGGATTCAAACCCAGGTCTGGTCTGCTGGATGTCACGAGATTTGCAACTCAGAGCCTTAGACCACTGCGCTATACTGCCTCCATTTGATACCAACTGTTCAGGTCTGATTATATAGTCTTGTAAATTTCTTTCACTTTTATTTCTACTGTATCTTTCTGTCTAGAGGTGCTGTACTGCTGTTTTCTGCTAGATCGTGCCAAATTTCGCAACATCATGCTGAAGGATCCTGTTGTTTTGTGGCAGAATTTCAGACTTATTTGAGCTGAGCTTATTTTCTGAGATTGTGCCATATTGTTCGAGGAGATTTAGCAGAGGGGGGAGGGAAGTTGCAGGGTGGCATACTGATACAAATATGTCATCAGCGTATGCCAGTACTTTTTGTTCCATGCCAGCAACTGGGATACCTTTTATCCTTTCATTGTTTGGGATTTTGGGCAGCAACAGTTCAAGCACTAGGCTGAAAAGGGGAGGGAGACGGGGCAACCTTGCCTTGTTCCTGTGTGCAGGGGGAAGTCCTTTGAGATGAGTCCAGTGATCTTGCTGGCCACTGTGGGGTTCCGTATATAGTAGCTTCACCATGGATGTGTAGAGTGGGGGGCTGCCAAATGAGCAACAGTTTCTAATGTGCTCAGTGTGAGACAGCAACTGTGCAGCTTTTACTCTCACTGCACCCAGAAGTGTAGTGCCAGCGGTAAATGATGGGATCAACACTCAATATGAGAATAAACGTGGAATGGCGAGAACAACATGTTTATTCTTATTTCGGGTGTTGGTGAGAACACTGTCTGTATGTAAGAAACAAGAAACACATTCTCATGGCATACGTATGAAGAACAAATTACCTTCTTACAGTTTCTCGTGATGGGTTAGACCCCTAGAGTACAAGAGCAGTGACAGATCGGTACAACAGAGAGGTCCATGCCCCCTGGTCTTTGATGAAACAGAGCACCTCCATCTCCACGGTTATCAGTCCTCCTGCTCCTCCAAGCACTAAATTCATTGTGGAAGACAGGTCGACCTACTTGTGTCATCAATGTTGGACTGTGAGGGCGAGCATCATGGTGGAGCTGAGATGCTCAATTTCCAGGGAGGGTTAGCATCCCCATATGGAGCGTAACCACCACTGCCTGCCAATTAGAGACAGACAAGGAGGGCTTGTAGTCACAGATGGAATCTGTTTGAAGTGGTGGAGAGAAGGGTTTAAAGTGACAAACCTGGCATCCAGTGAGAATGTGGAATCTTGTGCCCACCTCCCCACAAGCCAAAACCTCTTTCACCAGCAAAGAGCCAAATGTTGAACAGGCTTCCCAAATTCTAAAGGTGCCTTGCTTTCTCACCTGTGGTGAGACATGCTAGTAACGTCAAACAAAAGAAAATGCACACAAGCTCCCATAACACAAATAGTTTTACTAAAGTACATGAAAAAGTGCTAACAGTGCTAAAAAGTGCTATGTCCGAAATATAGAAATTACGTACTTACCGTAATTATTGATCTTCTTGGACAGTCTAGATCATTCATTCACACTAGTGGGATAGTGCCGGAGGTGCTAGGACCTAGCGGGAGCCTAAAATTTTCTGACTGGTCGGCGCTGAGACAGGACCATGCATGCGTGACACCACAAGACTAGCTTGTGCCTGTGTAGGCTATCTCAGCGTCGACCCTCCAACCGCCTCAGTACCTTTTCGACCGAGGAGGTGCAGCGTAACTAATGAGAATAACTCATCCTGAGTTTCTGGGCCTGGGAGGGCCCAGATGGCCTTTGCAAGAAAGATCAAAGAATAAGGTCCTCACAGTCTGAACCATAGGACCATGAAGACCAGGAAGAAAACAAGTGAACCCAGGGATGGTGGGGAGGTGGGAATGAGTGATGGAGACTGTCCAAGAAGATCAATAATCACGAAGTACGTAATTCCATATCTTCCTGGACTAAGTCTCCATCACCCATTCACACCAGTGGAGAGTACCGAGCTAAACCAACAACCCTGAGTAGGGCGGTAGGCGATAGGGTTCATTCAGAAAGGACAGCCAAGGACTGTCCTGCTTATAAAACGAGCTGTCTTGTAAAGAGCAACTAGAACATAGTGCCTACAAGATATGCGCTCGAGTTGTAACTCACCACTTTGCAGACGACTGCAATGGACACAAAATAAAAGTCTGCCAGGAAGCCGCAACCACTCTAGGAAAGCGGCAAGAACCTGGCCTCACAATTTGGTCTAAGACCAAAATTAATTGTGTCAAAAACATGTACTAATGTAACGTAAAGGGACCTCAGGAACTGAAAGGGTCAGAGGTAAAGTCTATTGGTTTAGGGTAGACCGGAAAGTGCAGACGGAAACCCCCACTATTAAGTATGGCTGACCTGTAAACAACAGGTCCAGGAACACTTGAACCCCTTACTTGGAGAGCAAGGGGGTCCAGGTGGGGTTAGCCCATCAAAGAGAATGGTCTCCACTTAGTCACAGGAACCTTCCTGTTGGAAGGCCAAGCATGACTTAGAAGCCTCTTGTGGTGGTCTAGTAGAACCAGATCCTATCCACTGCATATTCCAAAGGAATCATCCTGCCCCTGTGTGTACAACTGTAGTAGCAGTCTCTGAACTCAGGGAAGAAAGGAAAAAGTGTACAGGAGGACGGGTCCACTGCGGAAAAAACATTCAGCCACTGCGGAGAAAAACATTCCGACAGAAAAAAACAGGGGCTGGATTTCTAAGGCAAATAGAGGCAGATATGTGTCGAGGAGGGACACAGCAGGACCAAGTTAGGGCTAACCCATTTGTTGAAGTGACTGAAAGAGGCAGTGACTCAATACGGTGAGGCACTACCCACTCTGGCCTCCCTGAAGGAAGTAGGAAAGGATTCTAGTTTGTTTGCTAAAAAACAAACATCATAACTCCATCATGCACTTGAAGAGGATAGCTTCATGAGCGACTGGCACGGACCAGTGTGCAGGAACTGAAGGTGTGAATATTTGAGAAGCAACCTCAGAAAAAAAGACCTACTTGACTTTCCGTCAAGAAGGAGAAACTCCTGGTAAGCATGCAAGGAAGTAGGAATCTGAGTTCCACTCGGTGGAGAGTCGCTCTGTTGCTGCAAATCTCTGCTCAAGAGAAGAAAGCCTGATAAAAGAAAGGTACTGGGGCGGCGAGGATGGTCGGCTGAGATAGCCTACACAGTAGCAAGCTAGTCTTCTTGATGCGTATGCATGGTCCTGTCTCGGCCGACCCTTCAGAAAATTTTTGGCTCCCGCTTGGTCCTAGCGCCTCCGGCACTATCCCACTAGTGTGAATGCGTGATGGAGACTTAGTCCAGGGAGATGAACATATACACTGGTGATTGAAAAAACACCCAGTTACAAACACCTGCTGGACTGCTGTGACAGAGAAGCATACCTATGTATCAGGTCTCCTTGACTCTTCCTCAGGTGGGGCAGTCACCAACGTATGTGTGCACTTCAGACATAGCACTTTCTTAGCACTGTTTAGCACTTTTTATGCACTTTATTAAAAATATTTATGTTATGGGACCTTGTGTGCTCTCCACTCCTTCACCAGCACCTGCACTTGGGTCCTGCACACATGCTGCCCTCTGGATGCAGTCCATTTCAGTGCTGGCTAGCGTGTATATACACATACACATACACACACACACACACACACACACACACACACACACACACACACACACACTGAGAATGGGCTGCTCCACATGGGTTATTACTTTACTCACAAATTTGGTCCAGGAAGGCATGCGGAGCTGGAGCTCACTCCCAGGAAAACATGCAGAGCCAGAGCTCATTCCCAGGAAGGCATGCAGAGCTGGATCTCATTCCCAGGAAACATGCAGAGCTGGAGCTCATTCCCAGGAAAGCATGCGTAGCCAGAGCTCATTCCCAGGAAAGCATGCGTAGCCAGAGCTCATTCCCAGGAAAGTATGTGGAGTCGGAGCTCATTCCCAAGAAAGCATGAGGAGCTGGACCTCATTCCCAGGAAAGAATGCGGAGCTGGAGCTCACTCCCAGGAAAACATACAGAGCCAGAGCTCATCCCCAGGAAAGCATACAGAGCTGAATCTCATTCCCAGGAAAACATGCAGAGCTGGAGCTCATTCCCAGGAAAGCATGCAGAGCCGGAGCTCATTCCTAGAAAAGTATGTGCAGTCGGAGCTCATTCCCAAGAAAGCATGAGGAGCTGGAGCTCATTCTCAGGAAAGCATGCAGAGCTGGAGCTCACTCCCAGGAAAACATGCAGAGCCAGAACTCATTCCCAGGAAAGCATGAGGAGCTGGAGCTCATTCCTAGGAAAGCATGCAGAGCTGGAGCTCACTCCCAAGAAAACATGTACAGTCAGAGCTCATTCCCAGGAAAGCATGTGGAGCTGGAACTCATTCCCAAGAAAGCATGCAGAGCCGCAGCTCATTCCCAGGAAAGCATGCGGAGCCAGAGCTCATTCCCAGGAAAGCATGTGGAGCCAGAGCTCATTCCCAAGAAAACATGTGGAGCCAGAGCTCATTCTCAGGTGCCACCTGGTTGGCTGATCTCATTCTGGAGGCTGGGTAGCCCACCAAAAATTATTAAAAAGAAACTGAAGAAGAAAAAAAATTCCTACCAGTTTGAGGGGGTTAACTACGTCGAATGGCATGCACTGTGTCCGGCGGTCCCCCTCGAATTGGACTTTCATGGGGTAGAGCAGCCACTTGCCGTTGCTGATCTCATGGGGCCACATGACATTGAGGAAGGCCGAGCCCAGGGTGTTCAGTGACTTCCCTCTATTTGATACCTGAAGAAAAGCCAAGACTTAAACAGCAAGAAGACCACAGAGGAGGTACATACCAACACAGACAATGACAGCAGAAAAAGACAGATGGTCCAATCATTCGTTTCATGGTTCCCTATCTAACATCAGGATATACTGTCCATACAGGGTTCTAGCCTCCCTATCCACTCATGCCACTCCATAAACATCACTCCCCAGAGGATGAATTGCTGCATAATAAATGATGTGTTCATTTTGCAGACTCGTTCCAAAGCTGTTCATAGCTGAGTAGAAACGAAACGTGTATAATGACTTGCAATGTGGCAGCTTGACTGCACCTTTCATCTGGTTGAGTGCATCGCTGATGGCACTCCTTGCTTGGCCCGCATGAAGCATACAAATGCCAGGCAGACTGCACTTTCCCTACTTGGAAGCAAAATGCCTTAACTCCTTGATGCACCCAGCCCCCAGCTTGCCCCGTTGTGGGTTTTCCAGGCTGACATGCACATTCCTGCCTGTCAGGTGACTGGGACCGGGTTTCGATATATTCATGCCCCTCCTCTGTGACGGCAGGAGTATGGGCCAGCACAAAGTGCAAAAATGCATCCACAAAGCTGCTCTCCTCCTGGGGCGGGTGGCATGAAGTATACCTCATTGACCAACACCTAAGCGTTGCTTGTCAGGGTTGCTGCTGATGGCATGGGTGACAGTGTGACACCTGGCACCTCCTGGGCTGTCCTGGGCTGGTTGTAATGATTTTTTTTTAAATTATGCTTTATTCCCCTGCCGCCAGCCACCCGGTACCTCGGCCTGGTCACGGACCTCAGGCTTCCACCTCCAAATCGGCTGCAACCCTCCGATACCCTCTGGCTTACCCCCCCAGGCAGGGCTGCAGCACCAGATTCCCCCCAGTGCCGCAGGACAACGGGATAGGTCGAGGCCGCCTGGAGGTGTTAATCAGCCGAGGTGGGCCTTCAGGGCGCCAGCAGCTGAGCTTTTTTCCTGGGCGGAGGTAATGATGTCCAGCATCCGCCCCGCCCTGAATGTTCTGGCACCAGTCACTGCAGCACCCCCGGTCTCCGCCAGGGTCTGTCAAGCACCAGTCATACTCCCCTCCCCCCTCGAAGGACAGCAGTCCTCAGGATGCTCCATCCTTCTCCCCTGAGTTAGCCCACATGTCCTGTGTGGGTCCATTCCTGAACCTGGGTCAGCGTCAAGAAATCCAACCGCCAGTCACAGGCTGGGCGAGGCTGACTGTAATGATGCCAGGATGATCACTGGCCACCCATGCTCTACGGCATGCTGAATGTCCAGTCCTCCCCAGCCAAGCACTTGGTGTGATCCATTCCATCCCTCTGCCTAGGCCCTGGTCAGGCTGTAAGGAGGACTCCAACCTAAGGGGAGGGAGGTCAGCCAGGGCTGTCTGAGAGTGCATAGGGTTACTATCAGGATAAGAGGGCTCTTGGACAAGCAAGTGGTGACCTGGAGCTGGATGGGGGCTAAAGGCAAGAACAAAAGGAGGGTCGATGGTGTGGGTCTAAAAATAGAAAGTACAAAAAAGTGGAATTAAAAAAATAATGATTTAAATTAGTCTGCACAAGAGTCACTCCGTCTCAGTGTACATTAGAAGTACCGCTCGTGACGCCGGGGTCCTAGTCAGAAATGAGCTCTGGTTGCTGGAAGGCTGGTGGGAAGGAGGACTAAGCATCCCAGACAATGCATGCTTCATTTGGAGAGGGTCACTGACTGCATTGCAAGGTTGCCAGCTGGGTGACCAGGGGTGGTAACACAGAGAAAGGAAGAGTGGGAGGGTGAACATTAGCTGGGTTCATGGTTGGTGCACCATCTTGTGCATCCCTGAACTAAGCTACATGCGTGCTGATATCCAAGGGACTGGAAGAAACTTGGATAATGGCCCCAACATGGTGACAATGGACCCTGGTACCTCAGGGCCCATGAACCACCGCCAGCAGAAGCCTCCTGACGTTACATGAGATTCAGGTAGTAAATCTCCCCCACTTCCTGTCCCCGCCTGGGGGGGGGGGGTAAAGCCAAGGATCAATGGAGGACGTTGTTGAACAGTAGGAGTGTTGGGGAGGAGTTGGGTGCGATACCTGGGTGCTCCTGAAGGATGCAGATGCTGGAGATTGGAAGGGGGGCACAAATAGACTGTTACAAAAGAAATAAATAACCCAATAAAAAAAATTAACTTTATAGTTGGCCCTGGGCAGCTCGGAATTCCTTTGGCTACTTACTGCTATTTGGTATTCCACCATCTGTCCAACATCCCGCTCTGTCTTCATAGCTTTCTCCCCCACAACCTCTCCACTGAAGAACAATTGGAGGGGAGACACGGAGCTGGAACCAGGAACAGATACGTTACAGTTTTAGATTCAATACTGCAAAACAGTCTCTACAACTATTACAAGCAATAAATGATGATATAAAGACACATTGCCAGCGCTGCATGCTTGGGTTTGTTCCCCGGGTTTCCTGCTCAGTAACAACTGTGAGTGACACTGCGAGCCTTTTCAATCAATCAGTAAATACATGGGACAAAGCACAGTGCAGTTGGTGTTTACCGAAGAAGGTTCAGGAATTCAGCCTGGGACTGCTAACTTGTTCTTGTTTACCAATGAAGCCAGGATGCACCAGCCGGCACCTCGGTGCAGCGGTGGCGCTACTGCTCGTGACACTGGCTATCTGGGTTCAAAAATAAGTCTGGGATGTTGAAAGCCAGCTGAAGGGAGAGGAACTGAGCATCTGCCAGAACACTCCTCCTCTCCAGGAAGGATGGGTCATGTCCTCTGCCACATTACTGCCACCTGTGTCACCACATGTGGCAATGCAGCTGGAAGACCAAGGGTAGGCAGGGCCTCTACTTGACGTAGGGACGTTGTTATGCTCAGCGTGAACACACATCCCCTTGATGTCCTGCACTGCAGAGGACCACAGGAAGTAACAGAACAAGGAAAAACCCCTGACTCCCAAGGATGAAAGACCCTGGTATATCCGGGGCTGGACCTGACCAATTGAGGACCCACCTGGTGAAGCACAGTGAGTTCAAGGGTATATTCCCCACCTCCTCCCTGTCTGGGGATATCCAATGTAGCATGGAGGAGGGAAATTTAAATCAGGTAGGAGGACCAACCAGAGCACTGTGTGGTCTGGAGGGTGTTGGGATCAGCGGAACAGGGGCGTGTAAAACAGAATAATAATAAAAAAATCCAGGATGCACCATCTCCTAGGTTAATTACATAGTACAGTGTATGCAATCTTCAGAGCTCAGAAGCCTTCATTATAAATCTTCTATAAGAGGCTGCCCAGTAGTGTGGAGGGCTGAGGTGCTACTGCGCCTTACCTCCTACGGCATC
Organism: Neoceratodus forsteri; assembly: GCA_016271365.2. NCBI lineage: Eukaryota > Metazoa > Chordata > Ceratodontiformes > Ceratodontidae > Neoceratodus > Neoceratodus forsteri. The sequence continues at coordinate 14,987,164 of JADMNL010000036.1, forward strand.
GGCGACCTGGGTTCGGGAATGAACTAGGCTTGCTGAAGGTCGGCCAAGGGGAAGCGGATTGAGTATCAGATGGACAGCTCTCCTCTCCCCGGGTAGGGAGGTATGCCATCTCGGTCTTTAGCTGCCACCTGGTGGAGGCTGAGTGGTAGCTCTGGAACTATAAGCAACATCGAAAGGGAGGGGCCGCAGCTCTGTAGCATGTCTGCACCTTCACGCGCACATGCTAACGTGCCACTGTGGCTTGGGAACATGGGAGAAAACGGAAAAGGGTTGGCGCCTGCTCAATGAAGCCCTGCATGCTTAATCCATTCCCGTATCACCACCTGGATCACCGACCCCTGGTTCTGGATGACAGAAACTGGGTGGGGGGAGGACACCCCCCCCTTCCTAGCTCCATCATAGGGGGCAATCCATGGAGGAAACTACAGGGCAAGGTGAGTCTGGGAGAGGTGGATGCCAGGTAGGGAAGGCAGGGACAGGGCTAAATAGCCTGCCAGAGCCAATCACGGGAGAAGAAGCTCTATAGAAAAAAAAAAAAAAGCTTTATAAGGCTGGCTCTATGGTGCTGAGTGGTGGGGGAGCACCCTAACATGCTGACAACCCAAGTTCTTGCCCCAAACCGGGGATAAACTACTATTATAAAATTACACCCTTATGACATAATTGTGTTAATTGTGTAAGTCAAGCACTTTACCCAGTAACAGAGACGGGCAGTTCAATGATCACAAGAGCACTGGCTATGATTGGACCCAAATCCTGCTGTTCACTGGTTCTGTGAATAGAAACAAAATGTTGACAGTAGCTCAAAATGAAACCGGATAGCCAATATTTTGCCACCATGTGCCTATTTTCAGGATCCATTTCCACCCCATCAACTGACAAAATGCTCTTCAATAAAATCACGGGGATGGTGCGTAATGCTACATCCTTCACTGTGATTGGCTGTGGCTGTCCATCCCTCACAGTGACATGCTCAACAAGAATAAATGTTTTCTTCCCCCTTCTGATGTAAATACACAGGACACGCCTCTCTCTACTGTGAATGATCCTGCCCCTGACTGTCAATTTTGAGGAGGAATTCTAAACTGCAGGCCCCTGATAGTGTGTCAGCGGTGGGGCATGGGGCCATCTCACTGCACACAAAAAACTCATGGCAATTAATGCCGCAAACATTAGGGGGTGCGCTAAAATAACATCAGGCAAAACACTGATGACCACAGAACAGCGCACACCCTTAGAAAGCATGGGCTTCCTTGGTTTTTTTTTTTGCAGGGGCTTTATCTCCCCCACACACGGGGTTGTGGGACTTTAGGGATGGGGAGAAACCATTGGGGTAAAACTTTTTTTAATTTAGCAAAAAGAAAAATATTACTCGCCATAGTAATGTTGTTTCTTCTAATGGAGTCTTGCTGTATTCAGACATAATGCAGTTAGCCCCAGCACTTGAACTGCTCCGGAGAGGAAAGAGTTAACTCTACGCAGAAGCACAGAATGTTGAGCTCGAGCTCCGTTTTCAAACCTCTGTCTGTGGTACTTTCCAGTGTAACCGTCAGATTCTTACAAGCTAACTAACTAGTAACGAAAGTATGGAAATTGTTCAAATAAAGGCAAAGGGCAAAATATATCTTCTTGGGCCCCAAAAGACTCAAGTCGAGAACCCAAGAAGTAAAAGTAGTGACAGTATTTAGTAAAGCACCAGAAAAAATAATAATAACAACATCTACCCAAAACCAGGTTCTGAGAGGGGAGGCGGGGGGGAGTCTGAATACAGCAAGACTCCATTAGAAGAAACAACATTACTATGGTGAGTAATTTTTTCTTCAAACACAAGAAGTCTTGCTGTATTCAGACATAATGCAGACTATCAAGCTGTTCCCGATGGAGGAGGGAATGCAGAACCTACTTTGGGAAGAGGCTCTGCAGTACTGCTGTATCAAACCTAGCATCACTCCTAGCCTGGATGTCCAGGGAGTAATGCTTGGTGAAAGTATGTGCTGTTTTCCAGTTGGCTGCTTTACAGATCTCTAACAAAGGTATATCTCTGGCTGCAGCTAGAGAAGCAGCTGTACCACTGGTCGAATGAGCCCTCAGGCCTGAAGGGTGCGTCCTACCCAACTTTTGTCATAACAAAATTGTATACAAGAAATAATCCACCTGGCACTAGTTCTCTCAGTGGCAGGCTTACCCTTTCCCACTTCACCATAAGTTAGAAACAATTGAAGACAGTCATTTCTATGTGCCTTAGTATGCTCAATGTAGTAGCTAAGGGCCCTCTTAACATCCAGACTGTGTAACCTTCTTTCACCTGAAGAAGAATGGTCAGTGAAAAACACAGGAAGAAATATAGACTGGTTCAGATGAAAATCTGAAACCACTTTGGGCAAGAACCTCCTATTGGTTCTGAGGACTACTTTGTCCCTATGGAAGGAGATGAAGTCAGGTTCCACTGACAAGAGCCTGTAACTCACTAATCCACCTGGCAGAAGTAATAGCTACCAGGACCACAGTTTTTCAGGTCAAGTACTTCAACTCGGCCGAAGCCAGAGGTTCAAAGGGTGGCTGCATTAGCTGAGCTATGCAGACATTAAAATCCCAAGGCAGAGTGGGCTCCCTAAAGGGAGTGTTAATGTGAACCAGACCTTTGAAAAACTTTGTGAAAACACGATGAGATGCCAGGGAAGAGCCCTTCCCTGCTGAGAGGAATTCAGAGACAGCTGCTAGATGAACCTTCAGAGTGGCAGGCCTAAAGCCTAAACCACTGAGATGACCTAGATAGTCTAAGGTTGTGGAAATGTCTGCAGAATCAGGCAGGATGCCTTTCTGAGAGCACCAAATACTGAACCTTTTCCATTTGGAGTTGTAAGTTTTTCTAGTGGAAGGTTTCCTAGAGACCTTCAGAATATCCAGAACTCCCTGAGAAAGATGTAGAGCTGCATATTCTAACTCTTCAAGAGCCAGGCCTTGAGGTGGAGAGACTGGAGATTGGGGTACCAGATCCGCCCCTGGGAGGAGGACAGGAGATTGTATGTCCTGGGCAGAGACAGGGGACATGACACTGACAAGGACAGCAGTAGAGGATACCAAGGCTGTCTGGCCCAATCTGGAGCCACCAGTATCACTGTGCAGGGTTGAGTCCTGATCTTGATCAGAACTCTGAACAGCAGAGGGAAGGGAGGGGAGGGAAGGCAAAGAGAAACCTGCCCTTCCAGTCCAAAAAGAGAGCATCCTGGGGAACCGTCCCCAGGACTGGAGGTCTGCAACAAAACAGAGGAAGTTGATGATTGTCCAGTGCTGCAAAGAGATCTATCTCTGGAGTGCCCCACCTGGAGAAGATGACCTTCAGTATGTGAAGATCCAGGGACCATTCGTGGTGTCCCTGTGAAATTCTGCTCAGAGCATCTGCTAGTATGTTGTCCTTCCCTGGAAGGTGAACTGCTACCAGAGAAGTATGAAGAGAACAGGCCAGAAACCACAGCTTCATGGCTTCTGTGCACAAGGCCGAGGGCCGAGTGCCTCCCTGCTTGTTGATGTACCACATTGTGGTGGTGTTGTCCGTTCTGACTTGGACCACCTTGCCCTTACATAGATACATAGACAGTGTCGGCAGATAAGGGCCTATGGCCCACCCAGTCTGCCCATTTGAGCTTGTAAGTTCAGTTTGTTTTCCTAGAAGTCTGTTTCCCCTTACCCCTGACCTCTAGAATTCCTTTATGTCTATCCCATGCATTCTTAAATCCCGTGATTGTTTCAGCTCCCACCACTTCCTCTGGCAGGGTGTTCCACTTGTCCACCACCCATTCTGTGAAGAAATTCTTCTCATGTTTCCTCTGAATCGTCCCTCCTCCAACTCATCCCATGCCCTCTGGTCCTGGAACATCTTTTTGTCTTAAAATAGTGTTTCCTGCACTCTGTTTCTCCCTGTAAGATACTTGTATGTCTCTATCATATCCTCTCTCCTCCTCTCTTCCAGGGAGTACATGTTCAGTTCCTTCAACCTGTCTTCATAGGACTTGTGATGCAATCCATGCACCATCTTTGTTGCCCTCCTCTGAACCTTCTCTACCCTATGTCCTTACGTAGGTATGATCTCCAGAACTGTACACTGTACTCCAGGTGGGGCCTCACTAGTGTCTTGTATAGCGAACTATGACCTCCTTTTCCTGCTGGTGATGCCCCTGCCTATACATCCCAGCATCCTATTTGCTTTACCTGATGCCTTGTCACACTGTTTCCCTACCTTGAGGTCATCAGAGATGACAACCCCAAGATCCCTTTCCTGCTTGGTGCATGCTATATCCTCACCCCCCAACTGATATATTGTGCCAGGGTTTTTGTGCCCCATATGCATTATCTTGCACTTCTTGGCATTGAATTTCAACTGCCAAACCCTTGACCATTCTTCAAGTTTCTGCAGGTCCCTTCTCATTCTGTCTACACCCTCTGGTGTGTCTACTCTGTTACAGAGCCTTGACTGAATCCGAGAAGCTCTGCAGGGCTAGAAAAACTGCCCTGAGTTCCAGGAGATTGATATGAAGGAGAGACTCCTGTGGAGACCAGAGCCCTTGAGCTGTCAGGGCTCCCAGGTGGGCTCCCCACCCTAGGAGAGAAGTATCCATAGTTAAAACTACTGATGGGACTTGAGGGAGAAATGGAACCCCTTGTCTTAGGTTGTCCTGGTCCAGCCACCCCTGGAGAGCTTGGACCAGAGTCTGAGTCACTGGAATCAGTTTGGTAAGTGAATCCTTTTGAGACCAAAAAGACCTCAGACGAAACTGAATGTCCCTCATCTGGAACCTTGCTCCCTGCACCACTGCAGTGGAAGCTGCCATGTGGCCCAGGAGCTGGAGGAACTGTCTTGCTAGGTGGGACAACTGAGGTCGAAAGGAGGAAGCAAGATCCACTAGGGCCTTTACCCTTGCCAGGGGAAGGAAGGCTTTTGCTTGTACAGTGTCTGACTCTATGCCTATAAAGGTGACAAGTTGAACTAGTTTGAGTACAGACTTTGGAAGACTGAGAAGAAAACCCAAGGAGCTGAGTAGGTCCTGGGTAATTTGAACAGCTGACTTGACCTGTAAATGAGACTGACCCACTAACAGCCAGTCGTCCAGATATGGAAAGATGGTGATACCCTGTCTTCTGAGGTAAGCCACCACTACTGCAAGGCACTTTGTGAACACCCTTGGAGCTGATGTTAGACCGAATGGCATGGCTCTGAATTGGTAATGGCCTGAAGGCAACTCGAACCTGAGGTATCTTCTGTGGGAGCACCTGATAGGAATATGGAAATAGGCATCCTTGAGGTCCAGAGATGCTAGCCAATCCCCTGGCCTTAGAGAGGGAAGGATTATTCCCAGAGTTACCATTTTGAATTTGGGCTTTGAAATGTGTTTGTTCAGATACCTTAGGTCTAGGATGTGTCGCCACTACCCTGTTTTCTTTGGGGTAAGGAAGTACCTGGAATGCAATCCTTTTCCCTTGTGCTGAGATGGAACCTTCTCTATAGCTCTGAGAGCTAGAAGAGAGGAAACCTCTGCCTCTAGGGCAAGGGTTTCTGAGACTGATGCAAGTGGAAAAGACTTGGCCCTTCTTTTTGGACATTTTTTGAAGTTGAGGGCCAGTCCCTGGCTTACTACTTCCAGGACCCACTTGTCTGAGGTCACAGACTTCCACGCCTGGAAGTAGTAAGCCAGCCTGCCTCCTACTGGAAATGGGAAGTCGACCCAGGCTGACACATCAGGGTGTCTGCTTGGCAGGAGCCTTAGACTGAGAGGAGGAGGGAGCAGCCCTGCTCATCCTCCTCCTACTCCCCCCCGAAGAACCCCCCCTCTGTGGGAAGGGAGAGGAAGCCTGGGCTTGGTAAAAAGGCCTTTGAAAGGGCCTGCCCCTGCCCCTAGACTGCTGCTTGTGAGGAGTGGCCTGCCTTTCCTTGGCCTATGCACTCCTGTACATGGTCCTATATTCATCCATTTTTTCATGTAAGCCTCTGTCTGCTCCCCAAACAGAGAGCTACCTACTACAGGAAAATCCATGGCCTTAGCCTGGGTATCCTGTGAAAGGCTAGTACATCTGATCCAAGCATGTCTTCTGAGAGACACAGATGCAGCCATGACTCTAGATGCCACATCACTGGAGTCCACAGCAGCATGAGATTGCATTTTGGATGCCTCGATTCCACCAGCAGCCACCACCTCCAGCTCCGTGGCTAGCTGGGGAGAGGCCTGTTTAGCCAGTTCCAGAACCGTGTCCCATCTGGATTTCTGGTACCTGACTGTGTAGGCCATATAAGTAGCCTGCCTGAGTCCCAAAGAGGATGCCAAACACTGTTTTTTGGCCATGGCATCCACTTTCCTGGAGCCCTTATCCGGGGGTGTGAAGCCAAAGGAATGTTAGCTCTGTTACAGGCTGCAGCCTGCACTACCCAAACATGGCTGCAATGACTATAAAGGAACTCTGCAGCTGAGCCTGATAACGAATACCTCCTGTCCATTCTCTTATCCACAAGAGGTATTGAATTAGGGGTTTGTAAAATCTTGTGTGTCTGTTTCCCCAAAGATTTATGAAGAGGGATAGACAGCTTTTTGGATTCTGGGATGGCCATCATTTCCACAAAATCAGGCTCTTCATCCTCCCCTTCTGCTTCAACCAAGGGAAGCTGCAGGGTTTGTGCCACCTTTTTGTAGAACAAAAAGTGTGAAGGGGACTCAAAGAGCCTGGGAGGAGAGACACTTGAGGGCCTGTCTGGGGAGATGTCCGGTTCAATGGGCACATCCAGACCCCCTTCATCGTCATCATCATCGTCATCATCGGGATAGTCTTCATCTCCTTCCCACTCCTCATAATAAGCATCTGGGTCATAATCCGGAGGAGACGGATCCGACCGAACCAAGCGCTGAACAGGTGGTATCGGTTAGACGGAACCGGTCTAAGCGACTGGACAATACTACTTGCTTTGGCTATTTCGTCCGCGGATGGAGAGTGGGATACAGGATCCGAACCGGCAGACTTGCGCTTTTTCTTTGATGGAACTGACCCCTCGGGGTCAGCTCTCGGTTGCAACCGAACTGGGCTGGCCATCTGGATCTACGGACTTCTCAACCTCCCTTTCCGTCAGCTTACTCAGTCTTTTATCTAGAGTGGTTTTAGGAAAGTTCTTACAGATTTGGCAGTCTGACTTGAGGTGGTCAAACTCCAGCCAATAAAACACAGATGAGGTGGGGGTTGGCCTTAGCAAAGGCCTTCCACACTCAGTACAGTGTTGAAACCCAGTGGGACCAGTTTTCTTCTTGGGTTTCTCAGACATGGCCAACCTAACAAATTACCCTATAGAAGCTTTCAAGCCAGGTAATAAAGCAACCGATCGGTTATAAACTGTGTCACGGGCTTTTTAAAAGAACCAGAAAAAGTCCGGTTCTTTTGAAACCAATCGGTACTGGAACACCACACTAATCCCAGAAAGAGAGAACAATTTTACAAAGTCGGTTCCAAACCGGACGGACCGGAAAGAAACCGAAGAAAGTGAATTTCCACTCTTTTTAGCAAAATAAAACATAGTCACTACCTATCTACATACTACCTGTACCATAGACAGAGGCTGGAAATCCGAAAATAACAAAAATATGCAGTTTAAACTGAATGTTTTATTTTTTCTTTTACTGAACCGAGCAGAGGAAATCTCCGGAGTGACTTCACTGTTAGGCAGATTAAAGAATCTGACGGTTACACTGGGAAGTACCACAGACAGAGTTTTGAAAACCAAGCTCAAGCTCAACGTTCTATGCTTCTGCATAGAGTTAACTCTTTCCTCTCCAGGGCAGTTCAAGTGCTGGGGCTAACTGCTTTATGTCTGAATACAGCAAGACTTTATGTTGTTTGAATGTTGCAGCACAGGGAGACCTGGGGGAACCAAACCACGGTCCCAGTTCTCCAATTCCTCCATGTACCAGTGCCTTAGCCACTCCACCACAGGAGCAGCTCCACCAGGCACCCAGAACATGACAACTTCATCACTCCCAGGAAGAGCATGCAGTGACAGGGGTAGCGGTATTTCCCTAGCGCTGTCCTACCCCTGTCGCTGTAAATCCATGTGCTCTCTATACAGTGTGGTTAATACTGCGCTGTCTTTCATGCGTGGTATTGACCCGGGACCCAGTGGTGGATCTCACCCGCTACACCAGAAGCCTGGACTGGCAGGGGAAGACTAGGCACCCCGAGAGACACTCTACTCCTCAGGGGTAGAGGGTTTAAGGCCCACTGTGAAACTGTCACCTGGGTAACCACAGCTGCCAGTGCAATTGGGGAACTTGAGTTGCAGGAGGAGCTAGTGGAACTGGCTTGCCAACACTGGCATCCCTGCATCCTCGAGAGCGTGAATTGGGGTGAAAGATGAGATGGAAAATCAGCCGTCCATTGCACATGTCACACAATAAGAAAAACAGTGAGCACCCGAGGTTGTATTAAAGAATATTTTGGTGGGCCGGCCCGGTGGTGCTGAGGGTTGAGGCGCTAGATGCCACACCTCGAACCATGCTGGCGACCCACAGTTGGAAGCGACCTCGGGTTGTCGGGGGATCAGCAGGGGAGGGAGGATCGAACGTCCAAAGGACTGCTCTCCTCTCCTGGGGTGGGGAGGGGAGCGTTGTCATCCTGCTTCTTGGCTGCCCCCTAGTGGAGGCCAGCGCCAGAGGTCAGGAGATACAGAAGCGTGGTTACGTGATGTACGCGTGCCTCCACACACGTATGTTCATGCCGTGAGGGGGAGGGGCTGTACGGGAAAGAAAATGGAAAAAGTAATATGGAAAAAAAAAAAAAGAATATTTTGGTGAAATTAGTTCCATTTTGTAATAATTTGTACGTGCAGAAACAGGCGTAAAGTACTGGGCAGAGGAATAGTGCATTAGTCATTCTTTATTAAAAGAAGACTACATTTGGTCTCGATCTTGTAATCCAATGTCTCCTTACATTTCATTCATCCAATTATGAGCTTTTTTTTTCCCTGTAACAGTCCCTGGTCTTGCTGCAGATGGACATGTGGTTGGTATTTCTACTGTTTATATTTTAGGCCATCTTCTTTATGAGTGACAGAGGGAGACCAGAACATCATCCTTGTTTATCAGTTCACCGTATTTTCCATTCCTATGCTTGTAATATTCTTGTTACAGTTTATCAGCCTGTTTTGATGCCTCCTTTCAGCACCAGCTCAGCCTACCTTCACTCTGGCCCTGTGCAGTTTTCAGGTTTGCCCAATTTGACCAGATGATCTGTATGCTAATTTATTTGTCCTTCATATACAATGTTTTGCCATTTTGCCTGTACTGCACTCAACGTACGCTCTTTATGTTATCCTCATTGTAACCACATCACCTGACTGGCTGTATTTTGTTTGCAACTGTGCTTCTCCCCTTTCCCTCTAGGTTGCAGCAGCTGGAAACGAGGCTTGACTCAGTGTGCCTCTCCCAGTTACCCATTTTTAAATCAATCAGTCAATAAATACATACATACATAAATAAGTTATTGCTTGGAACCAAGTATATATGCTGTGTACTAACTGATGTTCTATTTGTCTCCCTCCATCTTGAGGTCAGGCAATAACTCACCCCTCAGGTCAATCACCTGCTGTCAGTGTTGCTCTTGTCCGTCAAGCATTGCTGCCACTTAGAATCTACAATTGCTAGGCACACTCACTGAGCTGCACCACACTTTATTCTCTGCACATACCGTTGTTTAGTATTTACACTAATTTTGTACCAGCTTTTACCGAATGTTGTTCAGGTGTTTTAATACTATGCATTGTGTTGCTGTTCTTCCACCGTTCCCCTTTCCCGGGTCACACCTGGATATAAGCCCTGACTTAGTGTGCCTCTCCTAGTTACCAATTTTCAAATAAATAAATAAAATGAAAATAAAGATGATCAGCTTCTTGTGAATCTCCAGCTGTGACCCACTAAAGAGGCCCATATCACAGAGACAGAAACTGAGGGAAGCATTGACCCCAGCAGTAATGCCTCATCAGGGAGCAATGACCCCAACAGTAATGCCACATCAAGAATCACTGACCCCAGCAGTAATGCCACATCAGACAGCAATGACCCCAGCAGTAATGCCAAATCAGGAATCAATGACCCCAGCAGTAATGCCACATCAGGGAGCAACAATCCCAGCAGTAATGCCACATGAGGAAGCAATGAACCCAGCAGTAATGCCACATCAAATAATGCCACATCAGTAATCAATGACCCCAGCAGTAATGCCACATCATGAATCAATGACCCCAGCAGTAATGCGACATCTGTAATCAATGACCCCAGCAGTAATGCCACATCAGGGAGCAATGACCCCAGCAGTAATGCCACATCAGGGAGCAATGACCCCAGCAGTAATGCCACATCAGGGAACAATGACCCCAGCAGTAATGCCACATCAAGAATCACTGACCCCAGCAGTAATGCCACACCAGGGAGCAATGACCCCAGCAGTAATGTCACACCAGGGAGCAATGACCCCAGCAGTAATGCCACACCAGGGAGCAATGACCCCAGCAGTAATGCCACATCAGGGAACAACGACCCCAGCAGTAATGCCACATCAAGAATCATTGACCCCAGCAGTAATGCCACATCAGGGAACAACAACCCCAGCAGTAATGCCACATCAAGAATCAATGACCCCAGCAGTAATGCCACACCAGGGAACAATGACCCCAACAGTAATGCCACATCAAGAAGCAATGACCCCAGCAGTAATGCCACACCAGGGAACAATGACCCCAACAGTAATGCCACATCAAGAAGCAATGACCCCAGCAGTAATGCCACATCAGGGAGCTTTGACCCCAGCAGTAATGCCACACCAGGGAGCAATGACCCCAGCAGTAATGCCACATCAAGAATCAATTACCCCAGCAGCAATGCCACATCAAGAATCAATTACCTCAGCAGTAATGCCACATCAGGGAGCAATGACCCCAGCAGTAATGCCACATCAAGAATCAATGACCCCAGCAATAATGTTACAGCAGGGATCAATGACCCCAGCAGTAATGCTACATCAGGAAGTAATGACCCCAGCAGTAATGTCACATCAGGGAGCAATGACCCCAGCAGTAATGCCACATAAAGAATCAATGACCCCAGCAGTAATGCCACATCAGGAAGTAATGACCCCAGCAATAATGCCACATCAGGGAGCAATGACCCCAGCAGTAATGCCACATCAGGGAGCAATGACCCCAGCAGTAATGCCACATCAGGGAGCAATGACCCCTGCAGTAATGCCACATTAAGAATCAATGACCCTAGCAGTAACGCCACATCAGGGAGCAACAATCCCAGCGGTAATGCCACATCAGGGAGCAATGACCCCAGCAGCAATGCCACATCTGGGAGCAATGACCCCAGCAGTAATGCCACATCAGGAAGCAATGACCCCAGCAGTAATGCCACATCAGGGAGCAACGGTCCCAGCAGTAATGCCACATCAGGGAGCAATGACCCCAGCAGCAATGCCACATCAAGAACAATGACCCCAGCAGTAATGCCACATCAGGCAGCAATGACCCCAGCAGTAATGCCACATCAGGGAGCAACAGTCCCAGCAGTAATGCCACATCAGGGAGCAATGACCCCAGCAGCATTCCCACATCAAGAATCAATGACCCCAGCAGTAATGCCACATCAAGAATCAATGACCCCAGCAGTAATGCCACATCAGGAAGCATTGACCCCAGCAGTAATGCCACATCAGGAGCAATGGCCCCAGCAGTAATGCCACATCAGGAAGCAATGGCCCCAGCAGTAATGCCACATCAGGGAGCAATGACCCCAACAGTAATGCCACATCAGGGAGCAATGGCCCCAGCAGTAACGCCACATTAGGAAGCAATGACCCCAACAGTAATGCCACATCAGGGAGCAATGACCCCAGCAGTAATGCCACACCAAGAATCAATGACCCCAGCAGCAATGCCACATCAAGAATCAATTACCTCAGCAGTAATGCCACATCAGGGATCAATGACCCCTGCAGTAACGCCACATCAGGAAGTAATGACCCCAGCAGTAATGCCACATCAGGGAGCAATGACCCCAGCTGTAATGCCACATCAAGAATCAATGACCCCAGCAGTAATGCCACATCAGGAAGTAATGACCCCAGCAGTAATGCCACATCAGGGAGCAATGACCCCAGCATTAATGCCACATCAGGGAGCAATGACCCCAGCAGTAATGCCACATCAGGGAGCAATGACCCCAGCAGTAATGCCACATCAGGGAGCAATGACCCCAGCAGTAATGCCACATCAGGGAGCAATGGCCCCAGCAGTAATGCCACATCAGGGAGCAATGGCCCCAGCAGTAATGCCACATCAGGGAGCAATGACCCCAGCAGTAATGCCACATCAGGCAGCAATGACCCCAGCAGTAATGCCACATCAGGGAGCAATGACCCCAGCAGCATTGCCACATCAAGAATCAATGACCCCAGCAGTAATGCCACATCAAGAATCAATGACTCCAGCAGTAATGCCACATCAGGAAGCACTGACCCCAGCAGTAATGGCACATCAGGAAGCAATGGCCCCAGCAGTAATGCCACATCAGGAAGCAATGGTCCCAGCAGTAAGAAAAAATTACTCACCTTAGTAATTGCTTTTCTTCTCATGGAGTCTTGCTGTATTAGGACTATAGCAGTCAGCCTCAGCCTCTGAACTGCCCCGGAGAGGAAAGGGTTAACTCCAGAGAAGTCTGGAGTTCCACAGCGCGAGGGCGCTGTTCAAAGCTCTATCTGTGCAGTTTGAAGTCAAACTGCCAGATTCTTTACGAAGCTAAACTAATATAGCAAGTCTGTGTGGAAAACCCTACACTAGCATTGGCTACCTACCAGTAGTAGAATCAAAAACACACAACAATCACAGAATAGCAACAAAATTATTAAATATTGTTAGCATCACTGAAAAGAAGCATTAACAGACCCCTCTCCAAAAGACTCAAGTCCAGGGAGGGGCCACCACCACTCAGCGAACAACAGAATTACCTAGTTCCTAAACCCAATAAGCAAGAAAAGGCATGACAGCGAGTACTAATTTGCCAACCCCATACCCAAGGAGGAGTTCTGAGCGGGTAGGAGGGTTTTTCTTAATACAGCAAGATTCCATGAGAAGAAAAGCACCAAGGTGAGTTTTTTCTTCAAACACCATCAGTCTTGCTGTAGTCAGGACCTGCAGATACACAGCAGTACCTCCATGGGAGGTCAGGAACCTACTTGGGAAATAGGCTCTGAAGCACAGCTGTGCAACGGGCATCCCTCCTGGATTGAACATCCAAGGAGTAATGTTTGGTAAGGTGAACTGTTTTCCAGGTAGCAGCTTGACAGATCTCCAAATGGGAATATCTCCAGCAGCTTGAGATGCAGCTTGTACCTCTGAGTAGAATGAGCCCCTCAATCCTGAGGGGGCTCTTTACCCAGTTTTTGGTAACAGAATTGGATACAAGAGACAATCCACCTGCAATTGTTCTCTCTAGTGGCAGGTCTCCTTGCCGACTTCCCATAGGTAAGGAAGAGCTGGAGGATTCAAACCTATGACCCTTGGAGACGTCTCCAAATAGTAGCTTAGAGCTCTTTGACGTCCAGACTGTGCAATCTCTCTCCCCTGAAGAGGAATGCTCAGTGAAAAATACTGGAGAGAGATATGGATTGGTTGAGATGAAAATCTGAGACCACCTTTGGTAAAACCTTCTATTAGTCCTAAGGACTACCTTGTCCCTATGAAAAGAAATGAAATCTTCTTCCACTGACAAGGCTTGCATCTCACTTATATGCCTAGCAGAAGTGATGGCCACTAGAAAAACAGTCTTCCAAGTCAAAACTTGAGGTCTGCCAAGACAGGGCTCAAAGGGTCTGCATTAGCTGAGCAATGCAAACATTCAGGTCCCAAGCAGGAACTGGTTCCCGAAAAGGAGGGTTAGTGTGAAGTAACCCCTTAAAAAACTTGGAAATTACAGGGTGAGAAGAGATGGAAGCAGGTTTACCTGCTGACACATAAGCGGAGACTGCTGCCAGATGAACCCTTAAGGTAGCTGGCTTAAGGCCTAGAGAATTTAAGTGGACCAGATAGTCCAATAAAACAGTCAAATCAGCAGATTCTGGGGAGATTTGCTCCCAGAGCACCAAATGGAAAACCTCTTCCACTTAGAATTATAGGTCCTAGTAGAAGGCCTCCTGGCCGCCTTCAAATATATCCAAGACACCTTGAGAGGTGTAGATCAGCTGATCCTAGCTCCCAAGAACCAAGCCTTGAGGTGGAGGGAACTGAGGTTCGGATACCACACTTCCCTTGTGCACAGGTCAACAGGTCGGGTCCTGGGCAAGCTCAGGGAGGGTGGACAATCAGGGACAGAAGGAGAGGGTACCAGGGCTGTCTGGCCTAATCTGGAGCAATCAGAATCACCTTGCAGGACTGAGTTCTGATCCTCACTAGTACCCTGAAAAGGAGAGGGAAGGGAGGGAAGGCATATAGATATTTCCCCTCCCAATCCAACTGAAAGGCGTCCAGTGGGACTGATCCCAACACTGGAGGTCTGCAACAAAACAGAGGAAGTTGGTGGTTGTCTGGGGCTGCGAAAAGATCTATCTGAGGGGTGCCCCATCTGGCAAAGACTGACCCCAGCACTAGAGGGTTCAGGGCCCATTCGTGGTGGCCCTGAGAAATCCTGCTGAGGGCATCCGCTAGGACATTGTCCTTCCCTGGAAGGTGAACTGCTATCAGGAGGTATTCAGGAGTCAAGCCAGAGACCACAGCTTCATTGCTTCGGTGCACAAGGAAGAAGACCGAGTGCCCCTTGCTTGTTGATGTACCACATTGTTGTGGTATTGTCTGTCCTGACTTGAACTACCTTGTTCTGGACAGAAGCTGAAAAGGCCTGAGAGCTAAGAGGACAGCCCTGAGCTCCAGAAGGTTGATGTGAGCAGAGATTCCTGAGGAGACCACACCCTGAGTGGAAAGGTCGCAGTGAGCCCCCATCCTAGGAGGGAGGCATCTGTGGTAAGTGTGAGGGAGTGAGGAATGGGTAAGAAGGGACCCCTTGAGTTAGATTGCTCTGGTCCTGCCACCACTGAAGGGCCAGGATCAGAGATCTTGTCACTGGGACTAATTTGGTGAGGGTCCTTCTTTGGAACCAAAAGATCTCAGGTGGAATTGGATGTCTCTCATCTGGAATCTTGCTCCCTGCACGACAGCTGTGGATGCAGCCATGTGTCCTAGGAGTTGCAGAAAGTGCCTTGCTGGCCGAGAGACCCGCATGGTGAAGGAAGATGCCAGGGCAATGAGTCTGTCCACTCTCTCGGAGGGGAGATATGCCCTGGCAGACTTTGTGTTCAACTCTGCACCTATGAAAGTTAGTACCTGAACTGGTTCGAGAACTGACTTTGGAAGATTCAACAGGAATCCCAGAGAGGTGAGAAGCTGCTGGGTGACCAACAAGTGAGATTTTACGTGATCTGGAGACTGACCCACTATGAGCCAGTCGTCCAGGTAGGGAAAACGGCCACCCTTGCCTTCTCAGATGAGCCACTACCACAGCCAGACATTTTGTGAAAACCCTGGGGCAGAGGTAAGGTCAAGGGCATTGCTCTGAACTGATAGTGGCCAGAAGGTAGTTCGAACCTGAGGTACTTTCTGTGAGAAGCCTGATCAAGAAATGAAAATAGGCGTCCTTGAGGTCCAAGGAAGCTAGCCAGTCTCCTGGTCTCAGGAGGGCAAAATCATTGCCAGAGTTAACATTTTGAACTTTGGTTTCAGAAGATGCTTGTTCAGGAACCTTAAATCTAAGATGGGCCGCCATTCTCCTGTCTTTTTTGGGGTAAGGAAATACCTTGAATAAAGACCCTTGCCCTGATGGCAAAGGGGAACCCTCTCTACTGCTTTGCATCCCAGCAGAGAAGAAACCTCTGTTTCCAAAGCAAGGGCTTCCAAAGGATTCGTAGGTGGAAATGTCTGGCCCCTCATCTTTGGGAACTGTTTGAAACTGAGGACCAGACCTTGGTCTACCACCTCCAGAACCCACTTGTCCGAAGTTAGGGACAACCAGTTCTGGCTGAAATAAGCCAACCTGCCCCACCGTACAGGAGATTTGGCCCTGGGCACCCCATCAGGGTGCCTGCTTGGCAGCTGTTTTTGGCTGAGAAGAAGGGACGGTCTGCCTGAGCCCCATCTGCCCCTGCCTCTGAAGAAACCCTCTGAACAAAGGCTGAAGAGGCTTGAGCTTGATAAAAGGCCTGTGGTAAGGCCTACTCCTACCCCTGGGGCATGCCTTTGGGGCATGCCTTCTTTAGCTTGGGCACTTTTGTAGGTAGTTCTGTATTCATCCATTTTTTCATGTAATTTTCTGTCTGATCACCAAACAGAGAGTTACCTACTACAGGAAATCCATAGCCTTTGCCTGAGTGTCTTGGGACAAATTAGTGCATCTGAGCCATGCCAACCACGGAGAGCTACAGAAGTGGCCATGACCTTAGAAGAAACATCATTAACATCAACAGCAGAATGAAATTGAACTTTAGAGGCCTCAATGCCATCAGCAGCCACCTGTTCCAACTCACTAGCCAGCTGACCCTGGGCCTGCTTGGCTAACTGCAAAATAGTGTCCCATCTAGACTTCTGATATCTAGCCACGTAAGCCATGTAATTAGCCTGCCTGAGTCCCAAAGAAGCTGCCATATATTGCTTTTTGCCATGGTATCAATCTTCCTGGAATCTTTGTCAGGGATGTGATGCAAGGAATATTAGCCTTGTCACAGGCTGCAGCTTGAACAACACCTACATGACTACACTGCTCAATGAGGAAGTCTGTATCTGGGCCTGATAAAGTATACCTTCTGTCCATTTTTTGTCTACAGGAGGGACAGAATGAGGATTTTTAAAATCTTTGTTGTTTGCTTCTAAATGATTTATGCAAAGGAATAGACAACCTTCTAGACTCTGGAATATCCATCATTTCAACAAAATCAGGCTCCTCTTGCTCATCCACAGCCTCCTCTAAAGGGAGCTGGAGGGTTTCTACCACCTTTTATAAAACACAAAATGAGAAGGGGACTCAGACAACAGAGGGGAGACTCTAAGGGTCTGTCTGGAGAAATGTCCGTTCAATGGGCACGCTCCAGACCTTCCCAGTCACAAATGCACTGATCAAATCCTCCTCCTCTTGTGGTTCATAAAACTCCTCAATAACATAATCTTGAACCCTGGACCTGGACGCAGCCACCCTCTGCCACTTGTGGAGGGCTCCAAGTCCCTGAGACAAAGACTGAACAATCTGTATGGCTTTTGCTATTTCTGCAACAGTTGGAGAAACTATCTTAGACTCCAAACCTGCTGATTTCTTTGTCTTTTTGCTGGTGTAGGTTCCTCTGAACCAGCCTTCTCTCTGCCGAGAAGTAACGCCTGGTCAGAGGGCACTCTCTGGTCCAGTGGGTACTGGACCGGCTGGCCATCCGGGTCAGCGGACTTTTTGCCTCTCGCTCCTCTGAGCCGGCCCAATTCTTCTCCAGGGTGGCTGCAGGAAATTTTTACATATCTGGCAGTCTGAAAGGAGGTGGTCAGCCCCCAGACAATAAACACAGTGGTGTGTGGGTCGCCTTGGCAAAGGCTTCCCACAAACATCACAGTGTTGAAACCCCTGGGCCCGGGTTTTTCTTTTGGGTTTTCAGACATAGTGCCAGCCTAACCAAACTTCGCCCTTTCTTCAGGCCGTACAGAGCAAGACACCCTTATCGGTTCCTAACCGTGTCACGGGTATTGGAAAACCGATTAAAAGCGAGGGTTTTTAGAACCGATAAGAACCGGGTACCACGCCTAAAAATTCACCAAAATACAAGAAACGATCGGTTCAGACTGAACCGATAATTATTTCACACAGACTAAATTTCGCTTTACTTACGGTTACCAGATAGAGCTAGCCTAAACCGCGGGTAATTTTGAGACTTTTGCCGGTTTTCTGAACCCAAGGAACCGACCGAAAACCGCCAGAGGAACCGAGCTGAAGGAGCTGATCTCCGAGCGATTGTTCAGTGAAGCGAGAAGAATCTGGCAGTTTGACTTCAAACTGCACAGATAGAGTTTTGAACAGCCTGCTGTGGAACTCCAGACTTCTGGAGTTAACCCTTTCTCTCCGGGGCAGTTCAGAGGCTGAGGCTGACTGCTATAGTCCTAATTACAGCAAGACTTCATGGTGTTTGAATGCCACATCAGGGAGCAATGGCCCCAGCAGTAATGCCACATCAGGGAGCAATGGCCCCAGCAGTAACGCCACATTAGGAAGCAATGACCCCAACAGTAATGCCACATCAGGGAGCAATGGCCCCAGCAGTAACGCCACATCAGGAACTAATTGCCAGTTTCAAAGTATAGCAGCAATAAAGATGAAATATCTCTAAGAATCTTTCACAAACATTTCTACATTTGATCGATATGTACTTTAAGAAATGTCATATTACATATATTGTCATTCAGCACACCCTGTGGTAATGCTTATGTGTATTTTCCTTTTGTATGTTGTTCCTTTTTCACTGTTTATTATGTCCATTATTTATTTTCGCTTCTATGTTGTTACTGATAGTTTGGTAAATTATGTAAACATTAATAAAACTGGTTATTTAAAAAAAAAAGGAACCGAGCATTAGCCCTTCTGCTGGAGTGGAGGTTCTGCAGGTCCTGCCTCTTTCCGCTCTTGTACTTACGTTGCCAGCTGAAAATGAATATCAAGTTGTGTTGTTTCTATGGTAATGCCAGAAGTGCTTAAAATGAGGAGGATTTTGACCTGAGGAGACAGAGAAATTAACAATGGTTATAGGAATTATGGTAAAAATTGACCAATCCCGTCTCTCCTCCTACAGGTGCTACTTACATGGAAACACATATTTTGTCAGCAGTAAAGGACCTTTAGGCCCATCCAGTCTGCCCCTTTTCCCTGCCTATTCCATCACCACTAACCCTAGCTGGTCATAGGTGTCACTGCCTTCCCTATTCCTCTACCTAATATGCCCCGGTGCCTCTCCCAAACATGCTTGAAGCCCCCCCACAGTCTTTGCCCCCGCTACCACCTCTGGCAGGCTGTTCCACCCATCCACCACCCTTTCTGTGAAGAATTTACATACATCTCTCTTAAACTTTACCCCTTTTGGCTTAATTGCATGCCCCCTTATTCTAGTGCCTTCCTTTCTCTGAAACAGACCCTCCACTTGCACCTTGTTCACTCCTGTGAGGTACCTGAAGGTGTTTCATGTCTCCTTTCATTCTCCTCTCTTCCAGGGAGTACGTGTTGAATTCCTGTAGCCTTTCCTTATGTGGCTTATCGTGCAACCCCCCACCATTTTGGTTGCCCTCCTCTGTACCGCTTCCACCCTTTCAATGTCCTTGTGGAGGTGCAGCCTCCAGAACTGGATACAATACTCCGGGGGGGGGGGGAAGTGGTCTCACTAGTGAGAGATACAATGGCAACACCACCTCCCTCCTCCTCCTGCTAGAAATCCCTCTCCCAATGGACCCCATCATTCTGTTAGTCTTTACACTACTTTATCACATTGCCCAACTACCCTGAGATCATCTGCTATAATAAGCCCTATGTCTCTTTCTTGCTTGGTGACTGTAAACTGCACTCCCCCATCCTATACACAGCTCCTGGGTTATGTGGCCCTAGGTGCATAACCTTGTACTTTCTGGCACTGAAACCCAGCTGCCGCCCCCTAGGCCATTTCTCTAGTTTCCTCAGATCCCTTTTCATTCTCTCCATCCCTTCCTGAGTGCCAACCCTGTTGCAGATTTTTGTATCATCTACAAAGAAGCACACACTACCCTCAAGCTCCTCCGCAATGTCACTTATGAAGAAACTGAAGAGGACTGGTCCCAGCACCGAACTCTGTGGTACCCCGCTAGTCACTCTCTTGTCCCCTGAGTGTCTACCATTTACTGCCACACTTTGCCTCCTATCCCTTAACCAGTTTGATACCTAACTTGTCACTTTCTCCCCCAACCCCAGGCTGCTTAGTTTCTTAACTAGCCTTCTGTGCGGCACAGCGTTGAAAGCCTTACTGAAGTCCAGCCAGGCCACAGCCACTGTTCTCCCTTAATCCACCTCCCTGGTAACCCAGTCAAAGAAATCTCTGAGATTACTTTGACATGACCTGCCTCCTGTGAAACCATGTTACTGGTGGTCCTGCAGCCCTTTTGCCTCCAGGTGCTCCACAAGCCTCACAGGTAACTTGCCAGCACATCCAGTGTGTGAGTTCTTTTGCTTTCGTGATGTGTTCACCTGTTCACTCGTCCGGTAAACGTACTGTTTAAAAACATATGAGATATAGTACAGATATCAGTACAGGAAAGCCTCATACCTCAGTGTTCCTTTTCATTGGGTTTCCCAGCTCACACTCTGCCTGTGATCCATTCTGATTGGCTATGCAAACAATTTGCTTGTCCTAACAAAAATAAGAAAACACAAAAAGAAAGTATGAAAAGAGTGATCATGAAGTTGTGGATGGATTACTGCCCAGGGCACAGCAGTGGTTGGAGAGCTCACAGTGAACAACCATGTTGGGGGGGGGGCTAGCATGAAACACAGTACAAGTCAACCTCTACACTATTAACTGGATGCAGCAATTGGAAGCAGTATAGCCTAGAATGTTAAAGCACTAAGCTGTGAATCTGGAGACCCAGAAGATCTGGGTTTGAAACCCACAACTACCACTTGCATACTGAGTGACCCTGAGGAAGTCCCTTGACCTCCCTGTGCTCCTTGGATGCACAAGAAATGTACTTCAACTCCGTATGCCTTTCCTGGTCAAATGTTCTAAAATAAAAACATAAATTAACACTCTCCAGAAACTCCTGCAGATAAGACCCCACAGTGTAAAGGACAAGAGATTGTAATTGTTTGTTTATGCTGTGTATGTTCTGATGTCCTCAGATTTGTTAAACTTCTGTAGGTAGAATGCACGGAATGCTGGTTTTATGTGTGCTGTGGTTTGTAATGTGTTTGCATTCCTCCAGTAAACTGGCACTTTATTTCATTGGCTGCATCAGTTTTTTGGAGCTTGTGGATACCAGTTTTTTTATAGCCCTAAACTACAAGGAAACATCAGGAGTGTGGTTAGTGTCTGGGGCTAAGCAGAATGGAGAGTCTGCTGTTTTAGCATGCTGTGGGTGTTTTTCCCAGTTTTATTTTATTGTAGATTCTGTTATCCAGGTAAGAACCCAAGGACAAGCAGTGTCCCTTTTCATGGGTGACCCAGGAGAGGTGCAAAATACAGGGGGCAGAAAGCAAACCAATTCTGGTTGGGGCAAGCAGCTCTTGTCAAGTAGCTGCAAGCCCCGGGACCTACACTAGCTATAGCGATAATTGTTTTGTGAAGGGAATAAACAGTATTTACGGGAACACTGTCAGTTGTTCTGATGAATATTCATGTCCTCATTTCAGATATGTGCCTGCAGCCATTTACATGTATATCCCCATGATACATGGTCCCAGAATGGCATTCCACAGTCATTTGTTGTGATTTTGTTAATTTTACCTTTTTTACGAGACACGCTGTCCCCTGGTGGTCTGCTGCGGTAGTGTGTTCACATTTCAAGCTGGTGCTATGGCACCAGTAAACTCGTTCAGGAACGAGTTTATAATTTTTTATGCACTATCAGGCTGAAATAGTTTTTAATAATAGGGAGTTGAACATAGTAATGTCACTCCCATTTTAAAATGAGCGCTATAACCCTGCTAAATAAATATTTGAATGTAAAGTGGTGACACTGTGCATACCCAGAGTCATGGCTTTACTTTCAGATCATCATTTAGCAAGGTTACATCAAATTACATCACTGCAGGTACTTAGCTGACATGGGGACATCAAAATTCAACAGAATGGCTGACGATGTCCCTTTAAACTTACAAATAGTGCTATCCTACTTTCCTGACATACCAAAGTCACCGACTGCCCACTGCAGCCCCGCCCAGAAAAACGTGTTTGATGATGCGAAGTGGGGAAGGGGCTCCAAGGCTACAGATAGTGTTATAATGTACTACCCCTCCTTAACATGCACAAGTGCTTCTATAAGCTGCAGTAGAATGCAAAGGCCGCCATTGCCCCTGATAGCATTATAATGCTATCTATAGCTCGTAACCCCTTCCCCATGTCTTGTCAGCAAAACACAGTTTTCTGGGTGCGGCTATGGTGGGCAGTTGGCAGCTTTGGCATACCACAGAAGTGAGATCACACTATTTGTTAGTTTAAATGCTATTTATTCCTTGCACACAAAAAAATACAAATACAGCTAGTTTAGGTCCTGGGGCAGGCAACTACTACACATGAGTTGGCTGCCTCAAAGGTGTCAGCAGCTCTTTAAATTGATGTCCCATCTGCCTGTTCTGGTGGTTGTTGAAGTGGATACAAACTCCCATGAAAGTTCTTGAAAAGAGCAGGGGAAGTTTCCTGGTGTCTTGGCCAAATTTCCCCCATTCACTAAAATACCACCAACAGCTTAACTTGGTGCAATTTGAGTTGGTTGGCATCTTCAATCCCCACCCCCCCAGGACGTGGTTGAATGCAGGCAGAATTGTCTAGCCCTCCATTCCCAGTCAACAAAAACTAACTAAATACATAAATATCATACAAGACATCTTTCAGAGCACATATAAACATATCCTTTGATGACAAGCTTCTTCTCTCGTGCCAGCGGGACCCCCCACTTCTGCTACATGTGCCATCTCCTTCGGTCTGCCTTACCTGGCATCGAAAGCCGGAGTAGGACAACGTGTCTGGAAAGCTGGCAATCAGCTGTGCCTCATAGGCATCGTCGCCATCTTTGTGTGGGTGGCGCACGTCAGATGGCTGGTTGGTGATTGTTACTTCCAGGGCGATGTTCTTCTGGTCACTTAGATAGAAAACCGGCCTCCCTTGTGAGTCTCTGGAACTACAAAACATTGACATTTTTTACTCCAATCTCAGATGTACTGTTAGGTTTAGGGACTTAGGGGCATGAATTTTGAGGAGAGATGGGATCTACCTAAATTATGCAGCCTAGAGAAGAGAAGGCTGAGAGGCGACACGATGATAGTGTTCCAGTTCATCAGGGGATAGACAGGGTTGAATATACACAGAGGTTTAAGCTGGTGAGTGCAAGAGAACTAAAGAGCATGCACACAAACTGGAGAGGGGCAATATAAAGGGAAATATTAGAAAACATTATTCACACAGAGGATGGATAACAAGGGGATTAACTTACACAGTGAGGATATTTTCTCTCAATTAAATTTTTATTGAACCATTCAATTGAAGTTACTAAACATTATAATTAGTGCACGATGCAATCAATGTTTATTATTTTGTTTGTTTTCAATTTTTGACCAGGATAGGCACACAAAACTGTGATAGCTTTTTTCCAGGTGCATCCAGGGGGTAGGTTAGCTGGACCGGTTTTATTGATGGGGGATGCTGGCTATGACACCGGGGAAACGCCCCTTTTCTTCGGTAGGGGGACCCTTTGGCCTCGCTGATGGAGGTCTCATTTGCTGCTGGGATGGAGACGGAGGAGGTTGTGGAGGTGTTTTACGGTGCTAAACACGTCGATCCTGTGAGTTCTGACTGTGGGGACACGAATGATGGAAAGGGAGACGTGACTGAGCTCTCTCGTGATGCATTGCCAAGTGAATCTGATTCTTCTGTTCCACCGGTACGGCTAGTAGTGGAACCAATGGTGTGGGATTCAGAGTTTGCTTCAAGTGAAATTCCATGTATTGCTTCCCGAAGTAGGGATGAGATTACTGCTGTGGCACAGGGGCCGCTTCCGGGAGATTTTGCATCGAGGAAACCCGGAGACCAGGAGGTCTCTATATCTCATATTTTTCTACAACAATTTGGAGTAGAGACAGTAAAGGGTGCTCCGGAATCTGACTGGACTGTTTCAGATGCGTTGGTACAATCGAGCTGGAAATGGTTGACGGTGGGTACATGGATCCCTGATTACTCCTGGAATGAATCCGAGATGGAGTACTACATACCACTCACAGGCCTGCACCAAACTTGCTGAGCTCAGTTAAGGTACTGAGTCCTTCTCTTCAGACTGGTTGTAACACTGCTGGAACTGAACAAATTTCTAAGAACTGGGGGGATATTGTGGACAAGGATGTATCTAGTCAGTCTATACCTGTAAATGACGATCAAGGAGATTTTGCATCTGTGGTTTCATTATCTGGGGAACCCTTTAAAGCGCCTCCTGATAAAGGGGCTTGTGGTAATTCTACATTACAAACTTCTGTGTCCCTGACAGATGTGGAGGGTATACCTAATAGTGGGGATACTAGTACTGTGACTTCTTTATCTCACGCTATACCTCTTACAGTGCCTACTATAGCTTCAAATGATAATAAGAGGCAACAATCTACTCCTCTCTTGGATGTTCCAAGGAAGGGTACCTCAGGTACAGCTTTTTCTTCAGGCAGGGCTCCTGGTAGAGGGCCTCCTCTTTCTGATTTATTTAAGAATAAATTGGAGCAGGCCCGTAGACATAATGCAGTGCGTATCCGCTACAAGGGGGCCTCTGAACATGGGCCTGACCGATAATATGCCGTCTCGAATCTACTTAAACTTTCTATGCATTTTCAAGCAGCTGATATACTGTATAAGCCCTTATACATATCTCACGGGAAGACACATTTGAAGTAAGTTTTAAAACAACTGTGGGTTTACAGAAATTTTGGCAAAAATATGGCACTTTATGACAAATCCCTCTCTGGAACCCTTTTTATGCTATACCATTAACAAAACCGGCTATCAGGACTGTTACTGTAATGTTTCGAAATGAGGGTGTTAACATTAGTGATATTTATCACTGGTTGCAAAATAGGTGTAGTATTTTATCCCCTCCT
Source organism: Neoceratodus forsteri (assembly GCA_016271365.2). NCBI lineage: Eukaryota > Metazoa > Chordata > Ceratodontiformes > Ceratodontidae > Neoceratodus > Neoceratodus forsteri. The sequence goes on from JADMNL010000036.1 coordinate 15,012,066, forward strand.
GAAGCTATTATTGATTCTGAAGGTTTGTAGACTGGGGGATGGAAATTTCGGGTTAAACTTTTTCAAGTTAACTCTGAAATTATGCATCTTCCCAACAGTTTTCTTCCTTGGCAAAGATAGGGGTGTTTGTTTTTATGGGGGGCAGCCTAGGGCCTGCTATAAGTGTGGGGCCCACACACATTTGAGTAGCACATGTGATTTATTGAAATGTAGTCTTTGTGGGGGGGTTTGGGCACCCCAGTGTAAATTGTGATAACACATATTAATGTAATTTATGTGATGAGACGGGACACACATATCACCAGTGTCCTTGGGCAAGCAGAAATAGAACAGAAGGATGGAACCAGGAACATTTGGTACAGAAGGCACAAGATAAACAGGAAAAACAGCAGGAAGATATTGCTCCTCTTCCTGTTCAGGATCCTGTTCCATCTTCTCCTCAGATGGCTGACACCTCTCTGGTCATTCCACCGGAGGCGGATTTGCCTTCATCTCAAGCAGAGATGGAAGTCCAGCTGCCCGAGGTTGCAGCCTCTTTACCTAGGTCTCAGCAGCCGACCGGGTCTCAGGAATTGGATACCTCTCAACATTCTGTAGATTTGTCGTCTCAGAGCAGGAGGGTAACCAGAGCTACAACTAGAAAGTCCCAAATGGCTAGTGATATCTCACTACATGACACATATGATGTATTACAAGGGGGGGATCATTCAGATATGGATACTGAATCTTCTGTACTTCCTTCTGATGTGGATGTTCCTACTGTTAGGCCTCCAAACACGGTCAAGAAGAAACAAGAAAAAAAAAAGAAGGGAGGGAAAAAGCGAAACAATATGGCCACTCAGGATGATAGTGGGTAGCTTTTTTTTCTACAGAACTGGCGTTAATTCGGGTCTCCTCTTTGAATATTTGTAGTTTTAAAAACTACAAAAAGCAGTCTGCCCTTTCTTCATTATGCAGCTACGGTGCAAACTGATATTTTTCTCCCTACAGGAGACAAGACTTAAGACCATTCTAAACTAGCAGGCCTAACGGGTTGGTGGGACCTTCCTATTGACGCTTATGAAGAGACAGCTCGGTATTGCAATTCTATTTAAATCTACTTTCTTTTCTGTTTCTAGGATTATTGATCTTCTTCCAGGTAGGACGTTGATTATAGATTGTAAATTTCAGGATTTTTCTTTTCGGATAGTGAATATTTATGCCCCTCAGTCCAAGGCTGCTAGGATAGATTTATTTAATCTGATTCACCTTTCTCTGTACCGAAACATATCGCAAGGGAGGGATTTAATTGTAGCTAGACATTTCTGTAGGACAGAAGGGGGTATAAACGTATATTGTGATACTATCGCATTAAAAAACCTGATCCAAGATGCAGCCTTAACAGATACTTATAGACATTTACGGTCTGATGCTGGGGCTACTTATCATAGGCATATCTATAATACCAGAATAGACTATCTTTTTACATCTCACTATTGCAAGTTTCTGTCAGTCCAGGTGAATACTCTGATTATCATTTGTTAACTGGGGTATTTAGTTTGGGGTCAGCACCTACCATATTTTTTTCTTCTGAGTCTTTGTGGAGACTTAATGGTTCCCTTCTCCAACAAAATGTTTTATTATGTCGGGTGAGATCCCTGCTACAAGCCAGGACGTCTGTCTTATGTTTATATGATTCTTTATGGGTCTGGTGGCAGGATACGAAAACTGATCTGAAGGTGGCTGGGATAAGACCATGGTCCGAGGGTGGTGTGTGTAAAGACCTTGGTCTGAAGGTGGCTGGGAGAAGATCTTCGTCTGAGAGTGGCTGGGAGAAGACGTTGCTCTGAAGGTGGCTAGACAACCTTGATCTGAAGGAGGCTGAGAGAAAAGGCTGGGAGAAGACCTTGGTCTGAAGGTGGCTGGGAGAAGACTTGGTTTGAAGACGGCTAGGAGAAAACCTTGGTCTGAAGGTGGCTAGACGACCTTGGTCTGAAGGTGGCTAGGAGAAAACCTTGGTCTCAAGATGGCTAGGAAAAAACCTTGGTCTGAGGGTGGTGTGTGTAAAGACTTTGGTTTGAAGGTGGTTGGGAGTATACCTTCATCTGAGAGTGGCTGAGAGAAGACCTTGCTCAGAAGGTGGCTAGACAACCTTGATCTGAAGGTGGCTGAGAGAAGACCTTGGTCTGAAAGTGGCTAGAGAGAAGACCTTGGCTAGGAGAAGACCTTTGTCTGAAGGTGGCAGGGAGAAGACCTTGGTCTAAGGGTAGCGGGTGTAAAGAACCTGGTCTGAAGGTGGTGAGTGAGAAGACCCTAGTCTAGGTAGTCAGGATGAAGGCCCTGGTCTGTAGGTGGTTAACAAGACAACCTGGGCATGTAGGTGCTTGAAGTGAAGCCCTGGGTATGTAGATGGTTGGGGGTGAAGCCCGAAGTTTGAAGATGGTTGCAGTGAAGCCCTGCTCAGGTAGCTGCAGGTCCTAAGGTGGCTGGGGTAAATTTCCAGTTAGATAGTGACAAACTGGGGTGAAAGCACTGGGCCTTGATTAGAGCCAATAATTAACACAGTGTTATCCACCTGTGGTTCAGGCTTCTAACTCAGTCTTTATGCAAATGAAACAGATCTGCTCGAGGACGGCCCAGTGGCGCTGAGGGTTGACGTACTGGACTCCACACCTCACGCCATGCTGGTGGTCCGGGTTTGGGAACAACAGCGGGTCATCAGGGTGCCGGCATGGGAGGGAGTAGGATTGAGCACCTTCTCCTCTTCTGGGGTGGTTGTCGCCCCCCCCCACCCTGTAGTTCCGCTGCCACCAGGTGGAGGTCCAGTGACAGTGAAGGTGGGTGGAAGCAGCAAGTTGAGAGGATGTCTTGGAATGTGGTGCACATGTGTCTCCACACGTGCGCGTCCTGGACTGGGGTGGGCGAAAACAGGAAAAAACACATAAAACACATAATGAAAAAAAAAAAGAAATAGATCTGCTCTGTCTGCTTTTGTTGCTTGAATTACAAACTACAGCAGTTCTTTATGACCACTGGTTAGAGTTTTCTAAACATATAAAGACTTGATATTTTAAAAGTTGGGGGGGTGGGGATAAACTAGTGAGTGAGATAAAATGGTGTACAAAGTGGGATGCTGTGGAGCAGAAACATGGAGGCTGAAAAACAAAATTGCTCCGTACTACTCAAACTAAGATCGGGAGATAAAGTACTTAGAATCTCTCAAACTCGGTCGCAGAAGCTATTAGCCTGTGTCGGAAACTCAGCTGAGCACAATGACCCCTAAAAAAGATGCCAGACATGCTACACAGAAATTAGATGTGTACCTTTCTTCCACAAGCTCCTCGAAGAGCCTGGGGCTTACAGCATCGAGTAATGTGGCTGCACCTGAACTTCCGACGGCCCAGATCTTAGCGATGCTTACAAAAATTCAGGCAACAGGTGATGAAACAAACAAGAGACTGGCTGCAGTCGAAGCAAAACTCACAGAACTGGACACTAAAATTGCCGAAAACTCAGCTGTGATTCTGGATCTCCAGGCAGTGAACGTCCAGCAAACTGACTGCAACACTGCCTATGTCCGGGACCTGGCATTCTTAAAAACAAAACTGAGAGCCTGGAGAACAACCAGCATCAGGCCAATGTCCGCATAGTTGGGTTCCCGCCCTGCTTTGGAGTACAGAGCAACTACAAGTGGTTAACAGACTGGTTTTTACAGACTTCAAATGATTGCCAGTTGTCTCCAATATTCGCATAACTAAAGCTTTTGCCATATTTCAGTGGGCCAGAGCATGAGGGGATACCGCATGGCGACCAATGACTGCCATCATAACTCTCTCTCTCTCTCCCCCCCGGAAGCGAGGATACCCCTGTTGCAGGCTGCTTGCACTAGAGGGGACACTGAGTGGGAGGGTAGCCACAATGTCTTTACTATTGTCTTTTCGATTTCAAGATGGCTGCCAGGCTGGGGGCGGAGCTAGCAGCCCAGCCAGCAGCAGCCTTTCTCTGGAGCTCCCTATTGCAGCTTAATAAAACTATAAAAGTTACAATTTTATGAGCTTGGAACTATCTACAGCCATAACACATCAATAAAAGAGGAACTTCTGCAACAGAATCGTGTTTTTTGAAGCTCATAATGGGTCGTACGAAGACAAATAAGCAGGATTTCTTCCTTCCACAATCTTCATTTACCAAACCGCCTGAAGATCCTCCATGCCCATCTCATGCCTTGAACTCAGATGCAAATGGAGCTACACTGTCGACTCTCCAAACAGCGGTGCAAGTGCTCACCAAAACGGTACAACAGATGGACCAGAAGTTGGATAATTTTACTGAAAAATTTATCACTATGGAGCATAGAATGGAAGCGCTGGGGGAAGCAACCAAACAGACGGAAGCTACGGCGGGAAAGGCCCTGGCCGCCACGGCGACATCGCTCAAAGAGCAAGCAGCACTTAGAAGCCGCGTGGAGCAGCTGGAAAATTCAATACGAGCTGCCAATATCCGTGTTCTTGGATTATCCGAGGGGTCTGAAGGCTAATCCTTATTGCAATATCTGCAATTCTGGTTGGAGGGCATAACTGAGTTAACAGAATTTAAAATAATCAAGGCTTACCGAATTAATCTGGGCGACCCTCTAATGAACTGGCAAACCCACGCATGGTGCTTCTCACTCACGCTCCCGAGGCGAGAAGATCTGTTGTTGGGGTCCTGAGAAACAAACCCCAATCTATGTGGACGAGGCCGTGTTTTATTTTCCCAGACATCTCGTATGCTACCCGCATGAGGAGGAAGGCCTTTGACACAGTAAAAAGCGCCGGAGATGGACATATCTTATTCCCCTCGCTTTCCTGCTCGATTGTGTTTCACTATAAACCGCGCCAATATCGGCCTACGGATCCAAAAGAAGCTGGGACTTGCATTGAAAATATATTCTCCAAAAGACAACGGGAAGCTCAACCATCAGAAGAAGAAGATTCGGAAGGGGACTAAATTAACTTAGAGACAATAAGTCCTGAGAGAGGGAAATTATCATTCATTAAAACTCTGCAGACTCTGAGCTTCTGATAGTAAATAAATACCATGCTATATCCACTAGGTTTTTTCTTTTCTCCCAGTATTGGACAATCTATTATTAAGGTTTGGTCACGGTAAATGCTGAACAGCGTTCTTTAAAGTCTGGGGAAAGCTTAGTAGGTGTGGATTTTCAAAGCTCATTTTACACTATGAACGATGTAGTATTATGACTGCAAAGCCTGCGTGCCCCACTGAGATGATTTAACTGATGTCAAAATATTTTGGGCTAACTATTGCTTCTATTTTGTCATGATCAGCAGAGTAGCTGTGCTTGGAAGACCCAGTAACTTGTCACACCACATTGAGGGCATGTTCAGTGTTTACTTAGCAGTCGATCTGAAATTTATTCTGGGGCACAGCTTTAACGGAAAGTATATTCCATCTTGTTATATGAAGGAGGGCAAAATCCCATCTGGTCATGGATAGCTTAATAAGCTCTCAGATCTGCAAGGTTATCGAGTAGAGATTCTTTTACTTTTATCAGAATGAGGCTAAAACTTTTATTATGACCTGAGGTCTGTTAAATTTGATGTTATGAATTTCTAGAAGTCAAATAGGGCTTTGGCTGCATGAAAGCTCCATTATTATTTGATATTGTTGAAAATATTATTGTTGGGATACCTCCCAAATGATGTACCAACCGAACAGATAGTCACTATCCTATGTAATGTAATAACTAAATGTTTCTCTATATATCTGTTCAGGAAGTGAGTATGATGTATACTTGTATACCAAAATACTATAAATAAAAAATTACAAAAAAAAAAAAAAAAAGATGGCTGCCAGGCTGGGTGTGCTGTAATCTGCTCCTGCTCTCTTTTGCGTTATTTTGTTTTATTTCATTCTATTTGTTTTATTTTAACTTACAGGGGCTGGTAACGTGAAAGTGGCAGTCTGCACTGAACAGCTTTTGCGACCTTTTTTGCATTCGCATTCCACAGTCTGTGTGGCTTGACTTGAATGATCCCGCTATCGCTAGTTTCACTTTGTGAAAGCGGTGATTTTTATCATTGAACTTCCTCACTGAATCTCCTCAATCAGGTTATTCTGGATTGGAGAGGAGTCGTACAGAGTGAGTAGTGAGGAGCGAGGAGTTGTGAGGAGCCTTGTGGGATGAAGGGAGCGGAAGAGGAGTATGGAGATGAAAGGAACTTGGCGGACGCGGGGAGTTGAAGAGAGGTCACTGGTCTGCTTTAAGGATAACCCGGGTGGAAAGCTGAATGTGGAAAGAGGTTTATTTTCGGTCGATACTCTGGATTTGTATGGGAGTTGGTTCTGAAGTCGAGTACTGGGCCTGGGACTGTGTTTTATGGACCTGGAATCTCTGCTTGGAGTGACTGACTAATGATTAGGGACAGGAGTGGACCTGACTCCATTGGGCAATCACCAACTGAATTTGCTGCTTCACAGGGGGTCACAGTACTTGCTCAGTTGGAGAGTTGGCTGGTGTACCGTAGTTCCCCTAGATTTAGGGGATTGGCTACGGTGTGGCCATTACCTGGATGTCATGGTGGGGCTGCAATTATTTTGGGCTGTGCTTGGATATGGAGTTGGAAGGGCCCTGGTCTGTTGCTGGCTGTTTTCAAATTCTTTGACTGGCTTTGATTTGATTGAACTTTCCTGTGGCTTCCTTATTTTAACTCAAGTAACACCTTGGATTTTCCCCTTTTTTGGATTCTTTCTGTGGCTCCTACATTTTATGGATGATTGACATCTTGGATTATCCTGCTTTGCTCGGGACCTAAGGCCTAAACTTGCTTGTGTGGTCTCCCTGGTGGTGAGAGGACCTGGGCGTCCATATACTTTAATTTTTTCTTTCTTTTATTTATTTATTTTCTTTATCTTACTTCTGATGAACATTTTGTAGTTTTATTTTGGACCTCATCTGAGCAGACTATGACTTTAATCCAGGCAGTGAGAGTACCTGGACTTTCCTGCTTCCCTGGCCGTGAGAGGGCTGGGGGGGGGTGATTTCATAATCCATAATTTTGTGTTTTGTACATTATCTAAGTAGACTGTGACCTTCATTCGGGCAGTGAGAGTGCCTGGACTCCCCTGCTTCCCTGGCCATGAGAGGGCTGGGGAGGGATAAATTCATAATTCATAATTTTTTGTTTTAGGGGACGTCAGTAGCTCCCGAGTCAAGTTTAGGGGAGCGACTTATCCAATTAGTGTGGGACAGGGTGGTGTTTTCTTTGTGTTTTATTACGTATTAGGGTGGGTCTTTTTTTGTTCCGTCTTTGTTGGGTATTTTACTATTGCTGTTTGGGGGTCTTTTCTCAGGTTAGGTGCTTTTGGATTTGTCTGGGGAATGTGTAGGTTATCCTCCTTGGTCATGCTGCTATTAGTCCCTCCTTCCTCCTCCCTCCACCCTTTCCCCCTCCTTTAATTGTCAATCCTACCACACCGTCGTGCACTAGGTATTGTTCTCAGGAGGTGGGGGTAGGGGTGCGACATCGGAAGGCTTAATAAACAGACCGCTCAAATAGGTGTGGCTAGGCCGAGAAGACGCCCTGGGGTGAAATGGAGCCTGGAACGTGGTGCCACATTTTATTTATTTATTACATTTTGGTGACCGGGTAGGCCCACTGAGACCCGAAGGTCCCTTTTTCAGGGGCGACCCGGGATAACAATACAAGATAAAATACAGTGGAGAAAAACTTTTGATTACATAGGTTGTTCAAGCATAAGGTGGTTACAGACAGTGGTTACAGACATGGGTATCATCATGACACAGTTTTGCCTTGGTACTACTTGGCAGAGTGATATACATGAGTCTAGTCCCCATACCCAAGGGCACTACCGTTTGCGGTGGGCAAGTAGCCGTGGCGGCCCCTGAAACCCGTCCAACTCAAGCGGTGCTTTGCAATGCCAGATCTATTAAGAATAAGACTGCAATTATTGCAGATCTGGTTGGAACAACAGTTCTGGCTTGCATCACCAAGACCTGGCTGGATGAAAATGCTGGCCCCATATTGGATGCTGCTATTCTGGCCCGGTACTCGGTGATACAACACTCGAGACTGGATCGCGGGGGGAGTGGGGGGGTGGTCTATTTTAAGATCAAGTTGGGCCTCATGAGTGCACCAGTTGAGGAGGCCGAATCATTTGAGTGTACTGGGGTGACAGGTGTAGGTTGCAGGATAGCTCTCGTCTACCGTCCACCCAGGGATGAGAAGCGATTCCTTCAGGAAGTAGCAGATTTCATGGTCGACATGGCGTTGGGAGTCACCTAGATTGATGGTTCTGGGTGACTTCAATGCCTGGGTCGATGACGAACTCTCGCAGTTTGGACAACACTTCCTCCAGCTCATGACATCTCTGGGCCTTACACAGTTTGTTACTTCTGCCACCCATAAACACTGTCACTCTCGAGTTTGTCTTCCTCCTGGGGATTGAGGCCTTCGACTTGGGGGTGGAACCTGTTAGTTGGTCTGATCGTTACACCATGAGGTTTAACTTCTGTGCGCTCTTCGAATGCCTGCCCCTGTGGAGATGGTCAGTTGCCGCCCTTTACAAGGAGTAACTCCTGAAGGCTAGTGGCGGTGATTGACCTCTCAGAGTTTTCTGTGGCCAGCTCGAGCCCAGAGACTCTGATCATGGCCTATAATAAAGCCATTTCCGTAGCTCTGAACTTGATTGCTTCCATCTGTGTTTGTCCTCTCCCACTTCGCCCTCAGGCCCCTTGGTTTGATGGGTCTTTGAGGGAGTTGAGGTGAGTAGGACATAGGTTAGAGTGGTATTGGCGGAAATCCACCCTAGATGTGGACCACCTTAGAGTAGTTGAGCATTATCAGATTTACCAATTAGCGATCTCCCTTAAGAAGGCAGAATTCCTGTCCGGGGAGATTGCTGCCGCTCAGAACTGACCAGCTCAGCTCTTCCGAACTGTTGATAGGTTGTGCAACCCAACCTGTCTTCAGCTCCGAAGACCTTTTTTGCAAGTGAAGTGCAAGGAACTTGCTCAGTTCTTTGCAGATAAGGTGGCCGACATCAAGTCGGAAATTCTCTCGACTCGCTCTACAGGGGTTGCAGGTGATCGGTGTCTGGTCACCTCACCTCGAGCTTCCTGGAGTATCTTTGTCCTGCTGGAGTTCGCGGATGTCATGCGGATTGTCCAGTGTATGCGCCCTACATACTGTAGTTTGGATCCGGACCCAACTACCTTGATTATGGCTTATTATGATATTATCGTCTCGGTCCTGGCACAGATAGTACGGTGCTCCCTGGAATCCGGTGAGTTTCCAAGCTCCCTGAAGGAGGCAGTGGTGACACCCCTCCTAAAGAAAGCTTATTTGGACCCGGATTCTCTGGCCAACTACAGACCAATTTCAAACCTTCCCTTTACAGGGAAGGTGATTGAGAATGTAGTAGCGGTACAGCTGGAGGACCACTTGACCATCCATAACATCTAGGAACCTCTCCAGTCCAGTTTTCGAAAGAGGCATAGCACCGAGACCGCACTGGTTCGGGTGCTCAATAATCTCCTGATGGCGAGAGATTGGAGAAGCCATTCTATCTTGGTGCTCCTTGATCTTTCCTCAGCATTTGACACTGTGGACCATGGGGTACTGCTTGGGTGCCTGGGGTCCATCTGTGGCCTGACAGGTGTGGTCCTCAGGTGGTTTACATCTTTCCTCACTGGCAGAAGTCAGAGAGTGGTGTCTGGGATTTTTTCCTTGGACCCATTCTCTCTGCCATGTGGGGTACCTCAGGGCTCAGTGCTGTCCCCCATGTTGTTTGCAGTGTATATGCTGCCCCTTGGAGACATTGTAAGATGGTATGGGCTAAGGTTTCACTGCTATGCTGATGATACCCAGCTCCACCTGTCTTTTGCACCTGACCAGGGCACAGCTGTCCCGGTCTTTCATAACTGACTTGCTGAAATCCAGGACTAGATGAATTCAAGCTGGTTAAAGTTGAATGCCGGAAAGACCGAGGTGATGGTGGTGAACCCGGGTCGCCGGATAGAGGAGCTGTGGGCTGGTCAGCCCTCTTGACTTTTTCTTGGGGGCTCCCAGATCCCTTCGTCTGAATGGGTGTGAAACTTGGGGGTAGTGCTTGACGACGGGCTGACGTTACGAGCTCAGGTGTCGTGGTTGTTAAGTCTTCCTTTTATCATCTAAGGATTATCTCCAGGATTAAGCACCTTGTTCCATCCAGGGACCTACCTATGTTGGTCCCTGCCTTTGTGACCTCACGCCTGGATTACTGCAACTCCCTGTACTCAGGGCTACCTGGGGTTGATATCTGCCGCCTGCAGCTCATGCAGAACACTGCAGCATGACTGTTGACGGGGGCTTCTCGAGCCTCCCATATTACTCTTGTGCTGCGCGATCTGCACTGGCTGCCGATTGGGTGGCGGCTCACCTTTAAAGTTGGTTTTCTGACTTACAAAGCCCTACATGGACTTGGCCCTGACTACTTGAAAGAGCTTCTTGTGCCTTATCGCCCAATATGACAGCTCCGTTTGGCTGACGAGGGGTTGCTGGAGATTCTACGGGTGTCATTGAAATCTTTGGGGGCCCGTGCATTCATGCACGCGGCCCCTTCCCTTTGGAATTCTCTACCCTGTCAGCTTCGGGAGTGCATGACTGTGGGAGGGTTTAAACAGGAGTTCAAAACTTACCTATGGCGTCAGGCATTTATGGGTACTGAATTAGTATGATCATCAGACAGCTTTTATTATATTGTTCACTATTGGTTTTATTATTGTTGTTTTATCTTGTTGTAAAGTGCCTTGATGGCTTGAAAGGCACTTACGTGAAATAAAGTTATTGTTATTATTATTACAACCCTCCTCCCGTACCTGTCGGCTCAAACCCAGGTTCGGAAAAAAGAGCTGCAGAAAATTAAAAAGGAACTCCTCCAAAATGGAATAGACACACAGTTTAACTATCCCGCTCATCTACAGGTGCGTCACAGCTCCAAGGCCCACATCTTTGTTGACCCAGACTCTGCTGCTGCATTCGCGGAGAAAATCCTTTCTAAATTGCACTCTAGGGAAGTGGCTTTGGACGACGATGAAGGGTGATGTACTTGTAACTCCCCTACAAATGGGGGTTCCTGAAAAGTCTTCCTCGAGCTTGCCTAAATGCTCACTGCCAGGCTGGTGTCCTGCGTTTTAGCAGTTTAAATTTGACTGCCACAGAGTGCCTGTATAGCCTCTGTGTACTGTCTCTTTAAAAGCTGCCTGAATTGCAGTCATAAGTAATCTGAGAGGAAGCTCTGTTGAAAGATGTAACTATTTGCTGAAAATAATTTAGAGTGATAAAGATAATGTAGTTTGTCTAACCTGCCTTCTTTGCAGCACGGACTGTTTTGTTTATCTCCACTGTCTTGGTCCTGGACTGCGAATTGGACCAATCAGTTCTGGTGGTACCTAAAATGGAGCCGGATTATAGGAGCTGTCTGGAGTCCAAATCTGTAGGAATTGTAGTTTTGGGCTTTTGGAGCCTTTTTGCACCTGCAGGGGTAACTTTTGTTGTGACTGACAGACAGAACAGCCAACCAAACCTTTTGGATTCTGGGGAAAGTCCCTGGCTTGCTGGCAGTTGAGTTTGATCTCAGTTCGGAGCTGAATGAGCAAGAGCTTGAGACAGTCAAGCAGCCGTCTGAGTAGTCTGGCGTGGGGTAACTGTGGAAAGGCCTGAGTTGTGGCCTGCATGTCTGCCTGCTGCCCCTGAGAGGGAGAGAAGAGAATTATTTCAGATTAAATCCAAGTTTGTGAGAACGAAGTAAACCACTGATTTTTTACCAGGCTCATACCTGAAGAAGACTGAACATTTGCTGAATGCAATCGGCCTGTCAGAATTTCCAGCTGCTTTTGAATCCCCGGTTTGTGCAGAGACTTTGCGATCATGACCGGAGAGTGGTTTGCCTGGTACAGTAGAATTTCCTTGCATGTAAATGTGCTGTGTATTGAAAGTGGGTCATGATTTGGTTCCCCACTGTGTGAACTGTGTTCTGCTTGCTGGAAGCTTTATCCAGCCTAACCGAACTGAATCCGCGTTCATCTCCATTTGGCCTGGGCCATGCCATGCTGGCCCTGCCAGACTACCCCACTGCGCAGAGAAAGCCACCAACAAGAGACCTGCCTGGGGATCAGCCCCCTGCTCCACGCTTGAACAGGAACGATGCCTCGGCGAATCGTGTGGGCCCTGCTTCTCCTGGCACTCCAGATTAACCACCTGCTGTCTTGATTTTCGTCCAGCCTGTGTCCAGTCTTGGGTATCGTGAGTAATCATCAGGGTAGCTCCCTGCAACAACAGTCTAATCTAAAAGTGTGTCATCTGATTTTCTTGTTGTTTTCTTTTCATGAACTGAGACCTCCGGCCCCGGATTACAAATAGTGTGTGTTGTGCATGTTGTTTTCTTCCATCACAGGGTCCCAACCAGCTGCAACATTCCTGGCTAGTCCACCATTCTCCATCTGGGTACCCAGAGTGTGTGACTGTTTATTGACCCTGAAGTGCATGCATAAGTGTTTGTTTGACAAAGCCTTTAAGCAAATTAACCTGATTACGCCCCTCTCTTGTTCAAGCCCCTTAAATAAATCAGATCTCTTTTTTGCATTTACCCTGACTGTGGTTCCAGTTTGTGCAAGAGTACTGTACTGCTGTTATTTGCTGTGTATAACCTTGTTTTACAGGGGTTCCCCAGGGCCGGGCCAGAGGAAAGCCCTGGTGGTAAGTGCAAACAATGTGGGTACTTGTGTGGTGTATCAGGGGTATTGTGAAAGTGATTATTGTGTATTGTTCTGGCCACTAGTAAGGAAAGAGAGGGGTTACAGTGTCCCGGAGGGCTGTATCCAGGTTAGCTTGACCACTACCAATCCTGACCTCCAGGTAGAGAAACCCGTTTCAGAACTCAGGCCCCTTAACCTGCCAGTAGCCAAGCAGGCAGGGATAGTAGTCCTTGGGATAGTGCCACCTAGGGGTTACATACTCTTGGGCTGATTAAATACTTTTTACATTGACTCTGGTACACGGGACTGCTTGCCAATATGTTTTGCAGTAATGTTGTTGAAGTGTGCAAATCGCATACAAATTAACAATCTAATTTTTGTGTGAGGTCTTACCTACCAGGTCCTGAGCAAGAGATTGCTGTTTTACTACAGTTTAAAAAAAAAATTCTTACTTGTTATATGAAGCCATGTTTGCTGCTCCATTGAATATTTTTTTTAATTGTGTGTCAGTACAGTAGTACTTATAATCGATGGTGTATATATACACCATCTCAGTTTGTGAACGTTAGCCCAGTCCATCTTGTTGTTCCCTGTTAACCCACAGGGCAGGATGCCTTGTCTTTATCTGTGGGAAAGCCTCATAACTTTACTGAGCCCAGGCCTTCATTACAAAGACCTCTCTACTAGTGCGAATGCTTGTGCTCCCCCCAGGAGCTAATTCTGCAGGGGATCTGATATGTTAATGTCGGAGATTTTTTGTATAAAGTGCTGGTGAGAGTGTAAAAGACCTACAATATAAACAGATTAGATTTTACTCCTAGACTGCCTGGTAGCTCCTTAGATTGTATGGACATATGGAGATTAACGTTAAGGAACCTATGTATTGTACCCTGTACATCCACTTTAGAGGTCTGCGTACCTCTCTCTGTGTATTTTATGTTCTACAGATACCTACTGTGATATCATAAAATCTATAAATAAAAAGTAAAAACAAAAATGGTGTACGAGGCAGAGTACTCACGGTAACAATGTCTGGAATCGCTCGGTGCTGCTATTCTGGGACATGAAACGTGACTGCAGCTGCAGGTTGCTCTGGCAAACCTTGTCCTCACCGCACCCCTCCTTCTGGAAGTTCACCTGCAAATCCACGAAACACAACACTCATTTCCATGCAAATCCACAAAACCCAGTATTCATTTCTCTGCAAATCACTGAAACGCAATATTAATTTCTATGCAAATCCACAAAACACAATGCTCATTTCTGTACAAATCAGTGAAACACAAAGGTCATTTCTATGCAAATCAATGCAATACAATGTGTATTTCCACTCTGCATTTCTGGTTATACTTCATACAGTTGGTGTGTCCATGGCTAGTGTTGTAAAATGGAATGGCAAAACGTTTCCACGCACACATACTGCTTGTGTCTGAACTGTTTTACTAAAGAAAGGTCTCCTCTGGACTTTTGCTGGTTTTGGTTTACACTCTGAAACAGGAATTTGTTAATAAAATTATACGGAGGTTTATGCATGGGCTCCCATCAAGAATCGGGTAGCAATTTCAAGTGAATATGGGGGCTGTAAACCTTGTGGCTTATTATGCCTCCAGCTCCACAAGACGAAAAGACCGAGTTCTTCACAGGCATCTATGTCTAATGAGTTATATTACATGGTAAAGAGGAAATACATTTAGAAAACTGAGTGCAAGAGATTAGAGGAATGCAGCGGATATCAAAATCCAGTCCAAGTTTTACCTAGAGTCTTATGTTTATTGAAGCCCTTGCTGATTGAAAGTTCCACTCCAGTTTTTTTCTCTGCTGCTGAAGCCAAGTGATTTGGAAAACAGTCTGTTTTTATCTCTACAAACATTTATTTAATTTATTTATTTAAACATTTCATAGAAATTACAACCCTTTGAGTCATAGACTCATTTACAAAGACTCCGCGTCAAATATAAATCATACATACAATGGTACAGGATAGGAGCATTCCTGGGGTAGACGGTCATGAGGGATTCATGAGGGCCCCCAAAACGCATCACAGACTTCAGCATTCCTGGGGGTAGAAGGTTGTGAGGGATTCGTAGAGCTGCCATCCCCTCCCGAAACCGCATCACAGACTTCAGCATTCCTGGTGGCAGAAGGTTGTGAGAGATTCATTAGGAGGTGCCCCCTGAAACTGCATCCATGAACTTCAACATTCCTGGGAGTAGACAGTCGTGAGAGATTCGAACAGCTGCCTCCCTCCACCGAAACCGGCCTCGAGACTTCAGCATTCCTGGGGGCCGAAGGTTGTGAGGGATTCATAGGAGCTGCCCTCCCCCCCAAAACCGCATCGCAGACTTTAGCATTCCTGTGGGTACAAGGTCGTGATAGATTCGGAGGAGCTGCCCTCACCCCCCCGAAACCGCATTGCAGACTTCAGCATTCCTGGGGGTAGAAGGTTGTGAGGGATTCATAGGAGCTGCCCCCCTTCCCGAAACCGCATCGCAGACTTCAGCATTCCTGGAGGTAGACGGTCATGAGGGATTCGTAGGGCTGCCCGAACCCGCATTAGCAGACTTCAGCATTCCTAGGGGTAGAAGGTCGTGAGGGATTCGTAGGAGCTGCCCACCTCCCGAAACTGCATCGCAGACTTCAGGTAGACGCTCCACTGTTACAACGGTTGCTGTGTGTTTTGGCGCCATTCTCACAAAAAGGGGGACTTTCAGACCTGCTTCAAACTCGGGACTTTAATTTTACACTGCCTGCTATTACTATTGCCTTCGCAGTTGCCACACAAGGTGGAGACAGTTTTTTTGTTTAAAGCTTCTTTGTGAAAACTGGTGTATTTCCTGGAATACCTAGGTTGCCTTAAGTAACTTTACTTAACAGAGCTATCGCTAGTGATCTGGTAATTACTGCTAGTCCTGGGCTCACCAGGTTGCCTTAATTATTTTCTAGGCTCTCTATTTGCTAGGTTCTGTAAAATTTGTAAAAACTGTGCCCCAAACTGTGTTTGTTCTCTGCTCCTCTTGCTGCTACCTCAATGGCGAATCCCCTATCGTGGTAATCTCTGACCCTCCCCCTTTAGGAGGTATATAGTAACTCACCATCTCTTTCTGTCTTCCACAGCATTCCTGGGGGTAGAAGGTCATGAGGGATTTGTAGAGCTGCCCCGAAACCACAGCAGACTTCGGGTAGATGTTGCACTGTTACAATGGTTGCAGTGTGTTTTCCCTGCCGACACAAAGCGTCGGCTCCCCACCACCACCCTTGGTGGGCTCTTCAGTATATAGCTTAGGAAACTCCCGCCCACCTGCGTTCATAATCAATCAGCCAACTTTCCCATCTGCTCGTTATATTCTGTCACCACCAGAGGTGACACCATCTTCTAGATTCCCTCTCATTACCTGCTCCAGCCATTCCTCTTACCTCTCTAGCTCACTGTTCCTTAAGCTATATTCTTCACCTCCCTAGTCCAACATGCTGCTACCCTCTGCTATCCCTCTCATTATTACTTTTACTTGGCATTACTTGGTATGAAAGAACAGAAGAAGGCCAGAGCCCGTCGAAACTGTTCCCCACACTATGTGGGACATTATTTATCTATCATCCCTCAACCAAACATCTACTTTGTTTTTAAAGACAGTGGCACTAGTTGCCTCTACCAATTCTTGTGGCACGGTGTTCCATACAATGGATGCTCTTATTGGAAAAAAGTTTCCCCTTTTGCTGGTTTTATAAGTTTTATTTCAAGCTGTTTATTATGCAGTCTCAGAACATGTCTCCTTTTGGAGAGTGTTAGACCATATTTTTTCATTAGATCTGGTGAATTTATTAAATTAAAAACCATAAGCATATCACCTCTTAATCTTCTAGTTTGAAGAGAGAAGAGACCAGTAGCTTTTAATCTGTTCTAATAATCCAAGTTTGTTAATCTTGGAATCATTCTAGTTACTCTCCTTTGAACCTGTTCAAGAATTGCTATGTCTTTTTTTTGGTTTGGATTCCAGAAAGGGGAGCCATAGTCTAGATAAGGTCTATGTATGCCCTATACAATGGAATAAGGCATTGTTCAGTGCGATTAACAAAAGTGCATTTTATTTGCCTCAAAAGTCTGTTGGTCGTGCAAGCAGTTCTAACACAGTGATCATTTGATGCAAGTGTATTATTAACACTATGCTGCTCTCCTCCCACTCCCTGCTTCCTCATGCCATAATTTCACCTCCCCAGTCCAGCATGCTACTGCCCACCTTCATCCTTATCACCCTCCTGCTCTCCCCCCCTCCCTACACAAAGCTGAACCTTACACGTCTGCTACATCTGCAGACAGACTGGTACTCTCCCTCCTACCCTACCCTCTCCTGTTTACCCTTGAGCGGGGAGTTGCCACTATGGCTGTCAGGTACCCTGCTGCCAGCACCCCTCGCCCCCCTGACAACTGCAACCTTAAAACTCCCTTCCGTCCTACTCTCTGTCAGTAGGTATCAGTATGGGCACTGGATTCTATGTAGCCCTGCTCCCTCCTGCACGCCCCAAATAGCACTCCCACAACAGCTCCGCCCACTGCCCCGCCTTCTCCTCCTCCTCCTGGCTGCACCCCAAACCTTGAAGCTTCCAATACCCACCTACCATCCAGTTAAACGGTATATCCTGCGTAAATGCCACCAACTCCATACCCAAATGTCAAAAAAACACCTCTGGTCACTCGTCCTATTGCTACTTCTAACGGGCAATGTCTACCCCAACCCTGCCCAAAGCTTGCCCCCAAGCCCACCCCCTCCCCTTCCAATGGGTTACGCATCACCTCACTTAACATCCGCAGCCTGCAAAAAAAATGGGACCCCTTTCAGGGGTTGGTACTCAGCACCACCCTGACATCATCGGATTGAGTGAAACCTGGCTCTCCCTCTGTGCCTGACTCTGCTGTGAACCTCCCCAGTTACATCCTCTATCGCTCTGATAGAGTAGGTAAAATCAGGGTGGTGCTCTTTCTCTACCTTAAAGCCTCGCTAGTCGGGCCTTCTCCCTACCCCGAGGTCGCATCAAGGCACAAGCCCTAACTCTAAAATTAGCTCTCAGTAGGTCTACTACCCCCTCCTACTCACCATTGTCTACATTCCACCCAATGAACACAAACTAGCCTTCTAGGCAGTCCTGAACTACATAGTGACTCTACCACCTCATTACAAAAAAACAGTCAAGGGTGCCTTCAACATAAATTGGTTGGCCAATAAATCAGCCCCATTTTCTGATGATGTCGCAGCGCTCAACCTCACCCAGATTGTCACCTCACCCACCAGGGTAAATACCCGTACAGGGACATCCTCCCTCCTGGACCTGGTTTTCACAAACCGCCCACACAGAATAACCAACACCCAGGTACTCACCAACGCTCTAAGCAATCATTCTCCTGTGCTCTGCTCTTGGTCCTGCAGGGCTCCCAAACACCCCACCCCCAAAATTACCTTACAGCGCAAACTTGGCCCTGGCAAACTCTCCCAACTCAAGGCCTTCCTTACAGGCTGGCACTGGACACCTCTCGTAAACACCTTAGACCCTGATCATGCACTTAATCTATTTATCTCCACTTTCAATAGTGTCTGTGACAAGTTCGCCCCCCTTACCAAGAAAATGTCCAAAGGATACCAGGTCCCCTGGTTCTCTGATCACCTCCTGGGTCTACTGAGGCAGCGTGACTCCCTTTGGTATATTGCTAATGAAACCAGACGACCAGCTGACATGCACCACTATAGGGAGTGGTGAAACAAATGCACGTGGGCCCTCCGCACCGCCAAAGTGGACTACTGCAAAGCGTCCTTGACATCCACCTGGGGTAATGGGCGTAAATTCTGGGATAATATTAAGGAACTCTGTGGTAAAACCCCAAACCAGCCCCCAGACCTATTAGAAATAGACGGTAACACCTCCACGGATCCCCTCAGCATAGTCTCAGCCTTAAACTCCGCTTTCACCAATCTCAACCACATTTTCCCCCCCCCCTCAACTTCTTCGACCCTCCACTGGCCTGGACCCACCTCCCCTTGCTCCTCTATTTTGCCTTCGCGTTCTCCCCCTGTGGATGCCAAACCATACCTAGCCAAAGCCCTTAACCACTCAATAAACTGCAGCGATTCCCTTGACCTGAAACTTCTCCACCTTACTCTCCCAGAAGTACTCTACCCTCTCATTCATATCCTAAATCGGTCCCTTTGTCAAGGGAAATTTCCCTCCCTTTGGAAGCTGGCCAACATCACCCCT
The DNA here is from genome assembly GCA_016271365.2 of Neoceratodus forsteri. NCBI lineage: Eukaryota > Metazoa > Chordata > Ceratodontiformes > Ceratodontidae > Neoceratodus > Neoceratodus forsteri. Next base: position 15,031,048 of record JADMNL010000036.1, read on the forward strand.
ATATTTAGGAGTGGGGACAGCACCTCCACAAACAACTTCAGCCCTATATCCATCCTCCCCCCCAAAGCCTTAGAGCATATCGTCGCCGACCAAATCACTGACCACCTCACAAAATACAATCTTCTCTGTGACCAACAACATTGTTTTCGTAAGGGGCACAGTACCACAACTGCCCTCCTCACCTTCACCTCACATGCTCACTCCGCCTTGGATCATGGCCACTTTACAGGTGTTATCTTCGTGGGTCTCTCTAAAGCTTTTGACACTGCCAACCACGCCCTACTTCTCAACACTCTCTCCTCCAGTGGCTTCTCCAACGACTCTCTAAACTGGTTCGCCAGCTATCTGTTGGATAGAACCCAACAGGTCAAGGTAGGCACTGTCTTGTCCCCCTGCCTCCCGGTCCGCTCTGGTGTCCCACAAGGTTCAATTCTTGGCCCCCTACTTTTCAGCTTATACCTAAACTCCCTCCCATCAGCCATCTCAGGAAACCTGCTCCTATATGCGGGTGACGCCGTACTGTTTGCCTCAGACTCCGACCCATTTAAACTCCACCAAATACTCCAACATAGCTTCCATGAAGCAGAACATTGGTTCTCCACTCAGCGTCTAATAATCAATTACAAGAAAACTAAAGTAATGATATTCTCCCACCCGCAAAACCCCTGTAAGAACCACTGTCCCATATTTCTCACTGTCAACCACACCCCCTCGAGCAAGTTAACAACTTTAAATACCTAGGAATCACCCTAGACCTGGCCCTCAACTACAAACAACACATTCTCCTCCTTGCCTAGGCCCTAAACTCGAGATTAGGTGTGCTGTATAGGTACAAACATTGCCTCACCCCGGAGGCTCTATAGATCACCGTCAATTCCTCCATCCTCGCCCTTCTTGACCACGGCATTACCATGTACTCTGCTGCCCCAAACTCTGCGCTACACGCACTCCACCTGGTACTCAACAAAACTCTGGCTCATCCTAGGCTGTGATTGCCTCACCCACACTTGCACACTATACAATGCCTCTAAATGGCTCAACCTAGATAGCAGAATCAGGCATCATACAAGCCTGTTGACAAAGAAGATACTCCTAGGTCTCGCCCCTCCCTCTCTCACCTCTATTATTCGACCAGCATCCTCAGCCAGATCCACACGAAACTCGAACAAGCCGCTACTATGGGTACCCCGTCCCCATACCTCCCAAATGCAAAGGACTTTCAGCTACCAAGCCACAAATTGGTATAACTCTCTCCCAATCCAAATAGCCAATGAAACAAGGCTAGGTCCTTTTAAAGCTAGACAAAGGGAACTTCTCCTAAACTCTAACGTGTGTGACTACCCCTGACCCTTTTCTACTGCATTCTGCCCTACTGGCGCCCATATCTAGCTCTGTCTCTAGTTCAAAATCTCTTCTACCTCACTATCTGACTACTAGCCGGTTACAGTCCTCTCTGCAACCATTGTGGCTGTGCTAAAGTACAACTCATCTATTGCACAGACCCTGACCTCCCCCTGATCAACCCTGTCTGCCATGTACTGTAATGTAATATAATGTAACGTTATACTTCATTATGTATTATGACTGCCATGTACTGAAATGTAACCTAACTCCTCATTATGTAATATACTGTAATGTCTCATCTCTGTTAGCTAACGTTTGCTCTATACTCTAATGCATGACATGGAACCTTTGTAAATGAGTCTGACTCAAAGGTCTTTCTGAATTTGTCCAATAAACAAAAAAAAATTAAAAATAACAATCACATCTTATACAGAGGTATTTCACATACAGTAGCTAAGTGTCTGTTGAGCTATACATGTAGTAGCTAGGGTATTGAACGTAACCACAAACGAAATGAGTTACAGAGCAAGTGCAGCCTCATGGGCGTTGTCAGATAGCAGAATACAGTGATCAGTAACAAGAACTGTCCTATACAGTTGGTAGCTATGGGTAGCAGTACCATGTATTGAATACAGACTCAGTTGTAAATAACAGTTGGGAGTAGTACATATTGGTATGGGCAGCGAAGCCCAAAGTGCTGGCACTTAGGTCCACTTGAGAAGTCTGTGGATCTGTAGGCTGGGGAAACTGAGTTAATGGGTGCCATCTAGGAGAAGACATTGTCCGGGGCAGCTCTGGGATTGGCTAAGTCAGAGAGGAGGATTAGCAGTCACACTGGCAGTGGTGCAAAGCAAGAATGAACTTTTTTAGGGTAGTCTTAAAGTGCTCTAGTTTGGGGAGGGAGGTAATGGCTGGAGGGAGTTCGTTGTACCATACCGGGGCTCTATAAGGGAAGGATCGCTGCGCTAGGGATGTCCTGACCCTGGGCACAGTCCACATGTGTTTGATGGTGGAATGAGTGGTTGCAGTGGGGGAGCATGAGAGTAGGGAGGCAGAGACCCCTGGGGGGACAGCCCCAGGTGGATTTTTCTGGTGAGGAGACAAGTTTGATATTGTAATCTTTCCTCCAGAGTAAGAAAGTTGGTGAGGATGTAGGGAGTGCAAGTATGGGAGCGTTTGTCTGCCCCTAGGAGGAGTCAGCATGCCTTGTTAATAGCTAGGTGAATTTTGTTCAGGGTGCTGTGGTCAGCAGCTGAGTAGATGGGGAGCCCATAATCAACGAGAGAGAGAGAACAGAAGAGGTGACAGCCAGATTGCGTGCTTCTGGTGGTAGGCAGTTCTTATGCTGGTAGAGAAGGCCTATGCAGGCATTAATTGCTGAAGACAGAATGTTAATATGGGCATGGAAGGACAGGGAGGTGTCAAAGGTAAGGCCGAGATATTTATAGGTATGAACTTGTTCCAGAGGGAGGTGAGCATGGGAGAGGACTTTTAGTTCCGCATCCTTGGCCTTGCTTTGACCTTTGTTTTTTTTTTATATTGACTACAAGTCTGTGGTCGGTGAACCAGCTTTCAATTTGGTTGAAAGAGTCTTGCAGGGAGGACTGTAGGACAGCTGGGCTGGGGTGCAAGGCATAGAGGACCGCCATCATCAGCGTATTGCAGTAAGTTACCAGAGCAGGATTTGGGTAGGGCATTTAAGTAGATGCTAAAGAGTTGAGGACTCAAAATGGAACCTTGGGGGAACCCAGAGTGGACAAGCAGGGTGGTAGATAGGGTGCTGTTTATCTTGACACATTGGGATCTAGCTGTAAGGTAGCTGGTGAACCAGGAGAGGGGACCACGTGATAGATCAGTAAGGTGGAGTGTGTCTAGGAGGAGAGGATGGGAAACCGTATCGAAGGCCGTTGGCAATGGCCTGGGGGTTTGTGGAGGTGGCATTATTGATGCAAAGCTGGGGGGGGAGGCAAGTTTTTCCATTTAGTTCTTTAATATTGTCCCAAAATTTCCACACACTCCCCCAGGAGAAGGCCAGGGTGGCTTTATAGTAATCAGCCTTGGCCTTGCGTATGGTCCAGATGCACCTATTACATGCAGCTTTGTAGGCTTGCCTGTCTGTTTGTGAGCCAGATTCAACGGCTCTGTGCCAGAGATCATCTCTTTGTTTTAGTTGTTGCCATAATAAAGGCGTGATCCAAGGGACATTATATTTTACAGACTGCGTTTTTGTAAGAGGGGCATAAATGTCACACGCTTTGTTGAATGAACGTGTGAAGTAATCAAGGGCCGAGTCAATGTTTGGGGTCTGGGATATGGGGGACCAGTCCCACTGGGCCAGATAATTTTTTTCAGGCCACCAGGCTGTAGGCGCCTGCGAGTGGATATGCTAGGTTGAGGTTTGGGCAGGTGACATGACCAGGAGAAGAGGATGGGGGAAGGGTCACTCAGAGAGTCCAGAAGGACCTCTAAATCAGAGATTCTATGGGGCCGGTTGGTTAATAGTATGTCTAAAAGAGTCTGGGAGCCATTTGTGGGATTCACCCTGGTGGGTTGGAAAACCAGTTGGGTCAGGTCAAGCGCTGTAAAGCTGTCCTTGACAGCAGCTGCCGAATTGGCAAGTCAGTTAACATTAATATCACCAACCAGGATATGTTCCGTTTTGGGTAGGAAGAAAAAATTACTCACCATAGTAATGTTGTTTCTTCTAATGGAGTCTTGCTGTATTCAGACATAATGCACTTGAACTGCCCCGGAGAGGAAAGAGTTAACTCCACGCAGAAGCATGGAATGTCGTCTCTCCTTTTGCCCGAGGAGGTATCACCCAGGTTAAAAGGCACCTCCTCAGGTTCGGCAGCAACCGAACCAGGCTGGCCATCCAGATCCACGGACTTCTCCGCCTCCCTTTCCTTCAACCTACTCAGTTTTTTTTCTAGAGTGGTTTTGGGAAAGTTTTTGCAAATTTGGCAGTCTGACCGGAGTAGTCAAACCCCAGACAATAAAAACAGATGAGGTGGGGGTTGGCCTTGGTAAAGGCCTCCCTACACTCAGTACAGTGTTGAAACCCAGTGGGACTAGTTTTTTGTTTGGCTTCTCGAACATGGCCAACTTACCAAAATTACCCTAGAGAAGCTTTCAATCAGGCCAGTACCAACTGATCGGTAATAATTGTAGTCATTTGGTTTGGAAAAGAACCGAGAAAAATCCGGTTCTTTCAAACCGATCGGTACCGAACACCACACTAATCCTAGAAAGCTATTATTTAAAATTAGAGAATTCACAAGGTTGGTTCCTAACCGGACCGACTGAAAAGAAACCGAAGAGACAAACAATTTCCACAGTTAAATAAATAAAAACACAGTCACTACCTATCTACAACACTACCTGTACCGTAGACAGAGACTGGAAATTCAAAAAAAACAATAAAGAAATGTTTTTTAAATTGAACGCTTTACTATATCGAACCAAGCAGAGGAAATCTCTGGAGCGACTTCACTGTTAGGCGGAGTAAAGAATGTGACGGTTACACTGGGAAGTGCCACAGACAGAGGTTTGAAAACGGAGCTCGAGCTCAACATTCCATGCTTCTGCATGGAGTTAACTCTTTCCTCTCCGGGGCAGTTCAAGTGCTGGGGCTAAGTGCATCATGTCTGAATACAGCAAGACTTCATGTTGTTTGAAAGTGGAAATGTAGTTTGCGAGGGATGGTATGTCCACTGCTTGGTTCCATGGGGGAACATATACAGCTGTGATGCAAGTTTTCTTCTTATAAGTAAATATTGCTATTTCTTTGAAGCCTGCCAGTATATATTTTCTCAGAGCAACTGCTTAAGGTTCGGTATGCCACAATTAAGTGATTTTTATTTACAGGGTTGTTGTTTTATCAGTTTGAGATAGCTGAGAAAAGTTTACTGATTGAACACTGAATACTTTCAGGCATTTATACTTTAGAGATTTCTCTAGATTCTTTTATTTCCTGTAGGAGTTTTATTACAGTTTCATGTCAGATTTTGTTTTTTCTTCAAAGTTTTTCCTCCCCTCTCCAGTGCACATCCTTGCTCTCCTTAGGTTAGGGCAATCACACAGCTCATTCAACCACCCATTCACCCACCCCTCTGCTTGTGGGTGGCAGGCTCCATGGGATGGGGCCCAAGTGTACTCCCCGGGTTCAGGAATGAACCCTAGTTGTTGGAGACTAACCAGGGTAGTGGACTGGGTGTCCCAGAGAACACTGTCCTCCTCCAGAGAAGCAGGCGTTACACACATCCATGTTGTGCTGAGGGCCACAGCAGGCTGCAAAGCACTGATGCCAGGCCGTCACAGCCACACAAGGACACTGACACATAACGGGAGGCTGCCAAACTTTCTTGGTCTTCTTAGCCCTCTTCTTCTTGGACTTTGGCATGGTGAAAAAGTAAAATAATAAAGTGAGAAAGGCACTGCGACTAAACTAAGTAGCGATGTATGTCGAAATTCGATGATAAGGAATTGAGGCACTGATGCTCCCAGGGTGTGCATTCTATGGTGGGAAGAACAGAACTGAGGTGCACGAGGGAGCTGGTGATGGTTATTGGCTGGCGCATGTAGCACCATGTGAGGTGTGCAGGCACTGTCAGTAGCCGAAGTCTGCTTCTTCCCTGCAGAATAATTTGCTCCTGCAGGATTCTAGTGCCTGCAGTTCCAGACCCTGGAGGGCGTCCAAGGTGTCCAGGGAGCCGAGGCTGGTGCAGGGAATTAAAAGTGGAGAAAAAGACTTCTTCTACTACATCGGAGAGAGAGAGAGAGAGAAGAAAGAGCAAGGATCAGCTGGTGAGGATTAAGAAGGACAGGGGGTGGGTGGAGAAAGAGACAAAGCAGGCAGAGGCACTGAACGAATACTTCTGCTTTGTATTCACGCAAGAAAGGGGGAGCAGATACCCCAGGCGAGGGTGGGGGTGAGGGGAGGGGATGACAGATGTAGGGATTACAGACAGCAGGGTACTAGATGGGTTGAGGGCAAGGGTAGACAGAGCACCTGGACCTGATGGCATTCACCCTGGAGTACTAAGGGAGTTGGCAGAGGTCCTGGCAGGGCCACTGGCCAAACTGTTCAATACCTCCCTGGACACGGGATGTGTATCACAGGACTGGAGAATGGCCTATGTGGTGCCCATCCACAAAAGTGGCCCAAAGGATGAACCAGGAAACTATAGGCCAGTGAGCCTCACATCAATCGTGGGAAAGCCCATGGAAACCATACTAAAAGAAAGGCTAGTCAGCTTCTTAGAGGAAAACAGTCTCTAGGATGGTCAACCACACGGGTTTATAGCAGGCAGATCCTGCCAGACAAACCCTGTAGAGTACTATGACTGGGTGACGTGGGAACTGGACAAGGGGCATGCAGTGGATATCCTGTATTTGGACTTCAGCTAGGCCTTTGATTCAATGCCGCATGGGAGTTTGGGGGGGGAAACTGGAATATGTGGGGTGGGATCAAAAATGGGGAAATGGATTACAAACTGGCTAAAGGGAAGGCAGCAAAGGGTGGTGGTGGGGGGCCTCTCATCACCAAGAGCAGTGACGAGCTGGGTACCACAGGGATCGTTACTGGGACCGGTACTGTTTGGGATTTTTATTGCAGATATCTCACACGGGATCCAGACCAAGATCAGCCTGTTTGCAGACGATACCAAGATGGGAGCTGTGGTTGATGACACAGGGGTGGAAGGGGTTGCAGGAGGACCTGACTAAGCTGCAGGAGTGGGCGGAAACATGGCAGTTGGGGTTCAATGCCAAGAAGTGCATGGTTATGCACTTTGAAGCCAGGAACCAGGGGAGGGATTATCATTTGAATGGGGTACAGTTGTTGAGCTCCACAGAGGAGAAGGACCTAGGAGTGATGATTACGGGGAGCATGAACAACTCTGCTCAGTGCAGGAAGGCGGCAGCAAAAGCCAACAAAATGCTGGGGTGTACTGCAAGAGGGATCTCCTGCAGAAGGAGGAAGGTTATTTTGTCCCTATATAGGTCATTGGTCAGGCCTCACCTGGAGTACTGCATGCAGTACTGGTGCCCATTCCTGAAGAAGGACATCAGATTGTTGGCATGGGTGCAGCAAAGAGCCACAAAGATGATACAGGAATTGGACAGCAAGCCCTACGAGGACAGGCTGGGAGAGCTGAATATGTATTCGCTGGAGGAGAGGAGGGATAGAGGGGATATGATCGAGACCTTTAAGTATCTAAAGGGGATAAACAAAACCAACACAGAACGGATTTTTCAGATGAGAAGGGGAGGGACATGAGAGGGCATGGACTGAGATTGGAGGGGTAAGATTCAAGAGGGAGAGGAAGAGACATTTTTTTACAGAAAGACTGGTGGACAAATGGAACACCTTACCAGACGAGATAGCGTCCCGTAAGATGGTGGGCAGTTTCAAGAGGGGTTGGGACAGAGTAAGGGGAAAGGATACTGGGAAGGGGACAGGAAGGGCAGCTGCGTGAAGAGGGGCTAATTGCACACTCGAAGAGACTCAACAGACCATGAGGCCTGTTTCTGCTGGCAATTTTTTATGTTCGTATGTACCTATGTACCCATAAGTGGGAATTAATGGTGAAGATTGTTTCCTGGAAGATCACTGCAGTGGGTCAGTCCTCAAGGTCGCTGGCAGAGGCTGATGCCTTGGCTAGGCAGAGCTCAGACGTCAATTCCCTACAATCACTAAGACTCAAGCTGCAGTGGCTGACAGTATCTGTCTCTGACCTTAGCCAAAAGATGGATTTGTTTAACTCCAGGACTTTGGTGGTACAAAACACCATGGACAGTGTCAAATGGGACATGACAGAGATCCAGAAGCAATCCTCAGCCTCAGTGGTTGAAAAACTGGTGCAGAGCTCAGGGATTTGGCTTCACTGGGGACTGGGGGGCCACCTGGAGTGATGCAAGCCTATACTGGCATGATGGGCTGCATCTGTCCAGGAGGGGAACCAGGATCCTAGGTGATAGGTTTAAATGCTTCATTGGCAAGCATTTAAACTAGCCAAGAGGGGAGGCACTGGAAAGAGACGAGGAAATCACTTCCCAAAAAATCACAGTAGTAAATACGGTTAAACACCAACATAGAGGTGTGATAGGGAGAAGGGAGGGGTAAATGGGAAAGTGACAAAGGCACAGGATGGAGCAAAAGGAGTAAGGCCATCAGGAAATGGAGGTAATGAGTACCAATGCCCGTAGTCTGGTAACAAGCTCCTGAGCTGGTGGCCTTGATGGAAGAGGATGCCTGGATATCGCAGCAGTCACAGAAACATGGTACACAGAGAACCATGACTGGGATGTTAACATACCAGGGTACATAACCTACAGGAGAGACAGGCAGGAGAGAAGAGGGGGAGGAGTAGCTCTCTATATAAAGGAAGGGATAAAAGCAACTGAACAAAAGAGTAAACAGGGAGGAGAGGAGGCACTGTGGGTCACCTTGGAGACTGGAAAGGGCACCACAATCCGCACAGGGGTTGTGTACAGACCCCAATGTCAGTGGGAGGGAATGGACAAGGATATGATAGAAGGCATTCTTAGGGATGGCAGAGAAGGGGATACTGTTGATGGGAGACCTGAATATGCCAGATGTTAACTGGAGCACATTTGCTGCAGCCACATCCATGAGCAGAGCCATTCTCGATGCCCTACAGGTGGCAGGCCTCAGACAGCTAGTTTCAGAACCCACTCGTGAGGGAGCAATCTTAGACCTCGTACTCTCAAATGGGGGCAGTGAGAAGATCTCAGATCTAGAAGTGGGTTGCCATCTGGGAACAAGTGACCATCAAACAGTGTGGTTCACGTTAAACTCAGCTACAGAGTCAAGCCATACAAAAGTGAGGGTACTGGACTTCAAGAGGGCTGACTTTGGCAAGATGGGAGAGTGCCTCAGAAAAGCACTAGCAAACAGTCTAGAAGGAGGGGGTGCAGCAACAATGGGGAATCATCAAAACTGCCATCACAGAGGCAACAAGCCTTTGTGTGAAGCAAATAAACAAATCAAAATGAAAGAAAAAGCCACTACGGTTCTCAAAAGAGGTGGCTGGGAAAGTCAGGGAGAAAAAGATAGCATTCAGAAAGTATAAGAAACACAGAAGGAGCAGGACAGAGAGCTGTACCAGTTAAGGCAGAAGGAAGCAGGGAGGGAAGTCAGAATAGCAAAGGCCCAAACTGAGGAAAAGATAGCCAACTTGGTTAAGAAGGGGGATAAAACCTTCTATAGGTACATCAGAGAGCGAAAGACAAAGGAGGGATAGTGAGGCTGAATAGAATGAATGGTGGGTGGGCAGAGGGGACAGTGAAAAGAGGGATACCCGAACGAATATTTCTGCTCAGTATTCACAAAAGAGGAGGAGGTGCCTAATCCAGTGATAGAAGCACTCTTGATAGGGAAGTCGATCAGCCCTTTCACAGAAGAAAGGGTTCTGCAGAGAACTCCTAAAACTGAAGGTGGACAAAGCAATGGGGCCTGATGGAATTCACCGAAGAATTCTAAAAGAATTAAGGGGGGAACTAGTGAAACCACTGACTACTCTGTTTAATAAAACATGGGAGGATGGTGTGGTACCTGAGGACTGGAGGAAGGCGGATGTGATTCCCCTTCACAAAAGTGGGACCAAGACAGAGGCAGGAAATTACAGACCTGTCAATTTGACCTCTGTGGTAGGGAAAGTGAAGGAGTCACTTCTGAAGGAAAGAATTGTTGAGTACCTTGAGGCCAGTGGGGCATAGGACCCAAGACAGCATGGGTTCACAGCGGGAAGGTCATGTCAGACGAATCTAATAGATTTCTTTAACTGGGTGACCAAAGTAGTAGACCAGGGAGGGGCTGGACATGGCCTAGCTAGACTTTAGCAAGACATCTGACGAGTCCCACACAAAAGATTAATAGTCCAATTAACCAGCCTGAGTGGGTCCCAGGGTGGTAGCCTGCAAAACACTGGCTGGACAACAGGACACAGAAGGTAATTGTAAATGGAGTCCACTCTGAAGAAGAGGGGTTACTCAGGGTACTGGTCAGTACTGGGTCCAGTCCTTTTAATGTCTTTATAAGTGACTTTGCAGAGGGACTGGAAGGAAAGTATGTCTCTTGCAGATGACACAAAGATCTGCAACAGGGTTGATTCCACAGGGGAGGCGTGGAAAGGATGAGAAGGGACTTGCAAGGTTGGAGAATGGTCAGAAGTATGGCAGCTAGGATTCAATGCAAGAAAGTGCAAAATAATGCACCTGGGAAACAAGAACCCAGGAAGATTACACAATGGGGGAGGTAGTAACAACAACAAAAAGGGACCTGGGATAATCATATCAGATGACCTTAAGGTTAGCAAGCAATGTGAGCAGGCAGTAGGGAGGGCTGAGGTATACTGGGATGCATAGGGAGAGGCATCACCAGCAGAAAACAGGAAGTTGTTATCCCTCTGTACAGACAGTTGGTGAGACCCCATCTGAGTACTACGTCCAGTTCTGGAGACCCCATCTCCGCAAGGACATAGACAGGATAGAGACAGTCCAGAGAAGGCCAACTAAAATGGTGCAGGGTCTGCAAGAGAAGCCATACGAGGAGAGACTAAAGGAGCTTAATATGTACACCCTTGAGGAAAGAAGGGAGAGGGGGACATGATAGAAACTTTTAAGTACCTCAGTGGAATCAACAAAGTCCAAGAGGGTAGTATCTTTCAGAAAGAAAGACGTGCAAGAAATGAAAATTACGTACCTACCGTAATTCTTGATCTTCTTGGATGAGTCTCCACCACTCATTCACACTATTGGGATCTGCGCCGGAGGCACTAGGACCCATCGGGAGCAAACTTTGCTGGAGTGGTCGCCGCCAGAGATGGAGCCATGAGGAATGGCATCATGCAGCCCAGCCTGCCATGGGTAAATGACTATCCCGGTGCTCGACCCAACCGCCCCCAGTACCTTTCAATAAGGAGGTGCAGCGTGAACTAACCTAGGAGGGTAGCTTGATCCTAAAACCGGACATAAAATAGTCAGGCACCCATGATAAGAAGGGTCAACAAAGAAGTCTTCACAGCCTAAAGATTTGAGGGAGGAAGACCAACAACAGAGGTGAGCTCGGGGACGGAGGGTGGGCGTGGAATGAGTGGTGGAGACTCATCAAGAAGACCAAAATTACGGTGAGTGCATGTGTTGCTCTTCCTCCTGACATAAGTCTCCACCACTGATTCCACACCATTGGGAGAGTATCAAGCTAATAACCTCCAGAGGGCTGCAGGAGAGACCAAGAGCTCACGTATTCTAGGACAGAAGTCCATTAAGAATGGCTCTGCCAAAGGAAGAATGTCGTCTGAGCATGGACATCCAGTGCATAATGTTTAACAAAAGTATGCACTGAGCTTCAGGTGGCTGCTTGCAAATGTCTGCAATGGGCACGTTGCAATTTCGCTAGGGATGCTGCGTGACCGCTCTAGTAGAGTGGCGTAAACCCTACCCTCCAACTAACTCTGCGCCTATGGAATAGCAGTGGCGTAGCACGCCACTAACCATGCTGGAGATACATCTGATAGCAACAGTTGACCCAGCCGGGTCTCGGGGCTGAAGGAGACAAACAGTTGCTGGGCTTTGTGAAAATCCTTGGTTCTATCTAGATAGAAATGCAAAGCCTCTTAACGCCCAAAGAATGAAGAGCTGTTTCTCCTTCATTTTGAAGTCTCAAAGAAAGAGGAAGGACCAGAGGTTGGTTTAGATGAAACTCTGACAACCTTAGGAAGAAATTTCAGATGGGTCAAGGACTACTTTGTCCTTATGGAACACAGTGTACGGAGGATCAGTGACCAGGGCATGTATCTCAGAGACCCCTGCATGAGCTGAGGTAATGGCCACTAGGAAGGCAGTCTTCCAGGTGAGAAATTTTAGCTCACAGGTGGCCAGAGGTTTGAAAGTACTCAAGTGAGCATGTCTAACACAAGATTAATGTCCCAGGCTACGACTGGACGTCTTGTAGGAGGCCTGGTATGTAGAATTCCTTTAAGAAATCTCTTAACCACAGGTAATTGAGCTAGTGTTAAGGAAAAAACCGGCTCATGATACGCTGAAATAGCACTAAGGTGAACTTTGACTGTAGAGTACTGCAGACCTGAGCTTGAGAGGTCCAAGAGGTACTCCAGAACCTTATCTGGTGGACAGGAAAAGGGATTCAAAGAGGACTTTGCACACCAGAACGAAATACACTTCCACTTAGCTGTGTAAGTTTTCTGAGTGGCTGGCTTCCATGCAGCCAGAAGAAAAAAATACTCACCTTAGTAATGTTGTTTCTTCTAATGGAGTCTTGCTATATTATAGACATTAGCAGTTTGATCCAGCTCTAGAACTGTTCGGAGTGAAATGGTTAAACCATATCCAAAATAGAATTTTGGCACGAGAGCAGCTCTATCTGTGCATTTCAAACTTGAACTGTCAGATCTTTACGAGCCAAACTCACTAAGGTCTGTGTGGAAGCTGTAACCTACACTAGCCAAATGGCTACCTAAATAATAATAACCATTGATGGTCCCAACACCAAGACTCAAGTCAGGGACCAGAAATACTAACACCATTCTAATAATATGAAAATGGAACATAAGTATAATAAAACACACACGCGTGACACATACACACCCCAAAGTCCCAAAGGGGACAAAATGCTAACAGGACATAAGTAGTGCCTACACTAAGTTGCCCACACCCCACCAAGTAGAGGTTCTGAGAGGGCAGGTTGGGGAGGTCTATAATATAGCAAGACTCCATTAGAAGAAACAACATTACTAAGGTGAGTAATTTTTCTTCTCAAACAACATGAAGTCTTGCTATATTATAGACATTAGCTGAACATACAGCAGTATACCTCCATGGAGGAGGGCAGAACCACTTAGGAATAGATTCTGAACAGTTGTGCCAAACCAAGCATCTCTCCTGGCCTGGACATCCAGGGAGTAATGCTTGGTAAAAGTGTGTACCGCTTTCCAAGTAGCAGCCTGGCAAATCTCTAATAAAGGGATATCTCTGGCAGCAGCTGAGACGAGCTGTACCCCTGGTAGAATGAGCCTCAAACCTGGTGGGGGCGCCCATTCACTTTCTGATAACAATATTGGACAAGAGACAATCCACCTGGCTATTGATCTCTTAGTGGCAGGTTTGCTTTCCCAACTTCACCATAGGTAAGGAAAAGTTGGAGGGATTCGGACCTGTGACCTTTGGTACGCTCTATATAATAACCAAGAGCCTCTTAATATCCAGGTTGTGCAACCTCCTCTTCACCCGGAGGAGTGATCAGTGAAAATACTGGAAGGAGATAGATTGATTAAGATGGAAATCTGAAACCACCTTAGGCAAAACTTCCTATTAGTCCTAAGGACTACCTTATCCCTGTGGAAGAAATAAAGTCAGTCTCCACTGACAAGGCTTTGCATTCACTTATGCTGCCTGGTAGAAGTGATAGCCACTAGAAAAACAGTTTTCCAAGTTAGGTACTTAAGCTCTGCAGAAGACAGAGGTCTGCAAGGGGGTTGCATTAACTGGGCAATGCAAACATTAAGGTCCCATGAGGGCGGTTCCTTAAGGGAGGATTAGTATGGAGTAATCCTTAAAAACTTGGAAAACACAGGATGAGAGGAAGAGGGATGACTTTCCTGGTGACACAAAACGACACAGCTGCCAAATGAACTCTCAGGGTAGCTGGTCTGAGACCCAAGGAAATTAAGATGTACCATGTAATCTAACAAATGGGCAATTCAGCAGATTCTGGGGAAATATTTTTCCCAGCACCAAATGGAAAACCCTTTCCATTTAGAACTATTACTACGTTTCTAGTGGAAGGCTTCTGGAAGCCTTTAGGATCTCAAGAACACCCTGAGAGAGGTGTAAATCAGCAACTCTAACTCCTCAAGAGCCAGGCCTTGAGGTTGAGGGATTTGAGGTCCGGATACCAAACCCTTCCCTGGGCACAAGTCAACAGATTGTGATTCCTGGGGAGGCAGAGGGAAGATGGACTGTCAGGAGACAGAAGGAGTGGGTACCAGGGCTGCCTGGCCTAATCCGGGGCAATCAGAATCACCCTGCAAGGCTGAGATCTGATTTTGACTAGTACTTTGAATAGGGAGAGGAAAGGGGGAAAGCATAGAGGAACTTCCTCCCAATCCAGAAGAAGGGCATCCAGGGGAACTAAGCCCAGCACTGAGGCCTGCAACAGAACAGAGGAAGTCTGTGATTGTCTGGGGCTGCAAAAGATCTATCTGAGGGATGCCCCACCTGGCAAAAACTATCCCCAGCACTTGAGGATCAGGGACCATTCAGGATGGCCCTGGGAAATCCTGCTGAGGGCATCCGCTAGGACATTGTCCTTCCTAGAAGATGAACTGCTATGAGGAAGTGTTCAGGGAATAAGCCAGAGACCATAACTATTGCCCCCGGGTGCACAAGCACAAGACCGAAAGGCCCTGCTTGTTGATGATGTAAATTACATTGTTGTGGTGTTGTCTGTTCTGACTTAATCACCTTGTCGTGACAGATGCAGAAAAAGCTGAAGAGCTAAAAAGACAGCTCTGAGTTCCAGCAAATTGATGTGGAGCAGAGATTCCTGGGGACCAACTCCCTGAGTGGAAAGGTGGCCCATGTGGGCTCCCCAGCCCAGAAGGGAAGCATCTGTGGTGAGTCAAGTGAGAAGGGGAAATGAAGGGGACCCCGCCTAGAATTGCTCTGATCCTGCCACCACTGGAGAGCTAGGATCAAGGTTCTAATACTGGGACCAACTTGGAAAGGGGGTCTCTTCTGAGACCGAAAGGTTCTCAAGTGAAACTGAATGTCTCTCATCTGAAATCTGGCTCCTGCACAACAGCTGTGGATGCAGCCATGTGCCCCAGGAGCTGCAGAGAAAGTGTCTTGCTGGTCGAGAGACCTGCAGAGTGAAGGAAGAGGCCAGGCCCACTAAATTCCTTACCCTTTCTGGGGAAGAAAGGCTCTGGCTAGCTTTGTGTCCATTCTGCCCCTATAAAGGTGAGTACCTGGACTGGTTCCAGAACTGACTTTAGTAGGTTTAGCGGAAAACCCAGGGAGGTGAGAAGCTGCTGGGTGACCTGCAGGTGAGATTTTACCTGTTCTGAGGGCTGGCCTACAATGAGCCAGTCGTCTTGATAGGGAAAACAGCAATCTCTGCCTCCTTAAGTGGGCCACTGCCACTGCTAGACACTTTGTAGAATACCCTTGGAGCAGAGGTAAGGCCGAAGGGCATTGCTCTGAACTGGTAATGACCTGAGGGCAGTTCTGAATCTGAGGTACTTTGATGGATCTTCTGATTAGGACATGGAAATAGGCATCCTTGAGGTCCAGGAGGCTAGCCAGTCCCCTGGCCTTAGGGAAAGGTAAAATCATTGCCAGAGTTACCATTTTGAACTTTGGTTTCAAAGATGCTTGTTCAGATATCTGAGATCTAAAATGGGCCGCCTCTCCTGTCTTTTTGGGGTAAGGAAGTATCTGGAATACAGACCCCTGCCCTGATGCAGGGAGGAACCTTTCTACTGCTCTGAGAGCTAACAGGGATGAGACCTCTGTTTCCAGAGCGAGGGTCTCGAAGCACTTGGTGGTAGAAAAGTCTGCTTCCTCAACTTGGGAAACTTTTGAGCAGAGACAGCACCCTGGCTTACTACTTCAGAACCCACTTGTCTGAGGTTAAAGCAGCTCCAATTCTGACTGAAGTAAGCCAGCCTGCCCTCCACTGGTACAGGAGAATCGGCCCTGGGCACCCCATCAGGGTGCCTGTTTCTAGGAGCTTTTGGGCTGGGGGTGGGAGCAGGTCTGCCCACCCCCGTCTGCCCTGCCTCTGAAGAAGCCCCTCTGAGCATAGGCAGAGGAGGCCTGAGTCTGTAGAAAGGCCTGTGAAAAGGCCTACCCCTACCCCTGGGGCATGCCTTTGAGGAGGGCTTGCTTCTTAGCCTGGGCACTCTTGTAAGTAGTCCTATATTCATCCATCTTCTTCATGTAATTCTCTGTCTGCTCTCCAAACAGAGAATTTCACACACAAGAAAATCCATAGCCTTAGTCTGGGTATCCTGTGACAAACTAGTACACCTGGGCCAGGCCAACCTATGAAAAGCTACAGATGTGGCCATGACCCTAGAGGAAACATCATTAATATCCACAGCAGCATGAAACTGAACCTTAGAGGCTTCAATGCCATCAGCAGCCACCTGTTCTAGTTCACTAGCCAGCTGGCCATGGGCCTGCTTGGCCATTCGTATAACAGTATCCCATCTAGATTTCTGATACCTAGCTACATAAGCCTATATAATTTGCTTGCTCTGAGTCCCAGAGAGGCTGCCATATACTTTTTTTGCCATGTCAATCTTCCTGGAATCCTTGTCAGGAGGATGTGAAGCCAAGGGAATAGCTTTATCACAGGCAGCAGCCTGAACTACTCCAACATGACTGCATTGCTGAGAAAGAATTCTGTATCGAGGCCTGACAATGTATACCTTCTGTCCATCTTTTTATCTACAGGAGGCACAGAATTAGGAGCTTTTAAAATTTTAATTGTTTGTTTCCTAAAGACTTATGTAAAGGAATAGG
This sequence comes from Neoceratodus forsteri, assembly GCA_016271365.2. Taxonomy (NCBI): domain Eukaryota; kingdom Metazoa; phylum Chordata; order Ceratodontiformes; family Ceratodontidae; genus Neoceratodus; species Neoceratodus forsteri. The sequence continues at coordinate 15,047,965 of JADMNL010000036.1, forward strand.
CGATCTCTAGACTCTGGAATAGCCATAATTTCTACAAAATCAGGCTCCTCTTGCTCATCCACAGCCTCTTCTAAAGGAAGCTGAGAGGTTTCAGCAACTTTTATAAAACATAAAATGAGATGGGGACTCAGAGAGCATAGGGAGATTCTAAAGGTCTGTCTGGGAGATGTCCGGTTTCAATGGGCACACAGACCTTCCCAGCCACATTCATACTGTTCATAATCCTCCCCTCCTCTGGTTCATAAAATTCCTCAATATCATAATCCTGAACCACTGGGACCGGACTAACCGACCTTTTACCAGATAGTGGTGGTTCGGACGGACCCTGAGACAGTGACTGGACAATTTGTATGGCTTTTGCTATCTCTGCAGCAGTTGGAGAAGGAATTTTGGACTCCAGACCTGCTGATTTTCTTGTTTTTTTTACTGGAATTGGTTCCTCAGAACCAGCTTTTCTTTTGCCCGAGGAAGTCTGGCCCTGGTCAGAGGGCACTCCCTCTGGTTCGGTTGGCACCGAACCGGGCTGGCCATCCGGGTCAGCGGACGTTTTGGCCTCTCATTCCCTGAGCCTGCCCAATCTTTCTTCCAGGGTGGCTGCAGGGAAATTCTTACACACCTGGCAGTCTGACTGGAGGTGGTCAAACCTCAGATAATAAACACATAGGTGTGTGGGTCAGCCTTGGCAAAGACTTCCCACAAACATCACAGTGTTGAAACCAGTGTCCGGGGTTTTTCTTTTGGGTTTCTCAGACATAATGCCAGCCTAACCAAAAACTTGCCTTTTAACGGCAGTGAAAGGAGAAGACACCCTTATCGGGTTCCTAACTGCGGTCACTGGTATTGAAAAAACGAATAAACTGCTTTTTTAGAACCGATAAGAACCGAAACCGCACTCTCAAAATAGTAACTTTTAGTTTTAAATGAGTTTTAACTCTCACTGATCGGTTCTAAAACCGAACTCATAACTTACTAAGTTCCACACAGACAAAACCTTCACTTACTTACGGGTTACCACAGATAGAGCTTGAACCGAACGGTTTTGCGGTTAAAATAAAACTATTCTCGGTTAAATCCAACCGAGAAAAACTTTTTAAACCGAGAAATGAACCGAGCAGAAGGAGAAATCTCCAGAGCGACTGTTCACTGAGGCGGAGTAAAGAATCTGACAGTTCAAGTTTGAAATGACACAGATAGAGCTGCTCTCGTGCCAAAATTCTATTTTGGAATGGTTTTAACCATTTCACTCCGGGGCAGTTCTAGAGCTGGATCAAACTGCTAATGTCTATAATATAGCAAGACTTCATGTTGTTTGAAGAATATCTGAAACCGTACGAGAGACATTGAACCGGTTTACTTCTACCTCTTCAGGAGCCAAGTGTGAAGGTGAAGTGATCTCAGGTTGGGATGGACCACCGACCCCTGAGTCAAAAGGCTCATCTGTAGGGGAAGTGGTCTCGGAGGAACTGCCAACATATTGTTGAGTAGCGGAAACCACAGCTGCCGAGGCCAAAAGGGAGCAATGAGAATCATCTTGTCCCCTTGGGATTCGAACTTGAGGAGTACCCTCTGAATTAGAGGAAGAGGCAGAAAGGCGGAAAGAAAGCGTTTTGTCCACCGCAGCCTGAACGCATCCTGACAGAAAATGCCAGGCCCTGGATTTCTGGAGCAGAAGAGAGGCAGTTTTGCGTTGAGTGGGGATGCAAAAGGTCCAGGTCTGAGTTCCCCACTCTTCGAATAGTGACTGAACTATGGTTGAGTCGAGAGACCACCGGAGGATCTGTCTCTGTTCTGCTGAGATGGTCTCGCAATTCATTCTGTACACCTGCAGGTAGACCGTTGAATTAGAGCTCTTGTGCTTCAAGCACCATTCCTATACCCTCATTGCTTCCTGCATAAGGGGTAAGAATGAGCACCGCCTGCTTGTTGATGTAACACATCACTGCTTTGTTGTTCGTTTGAAGGAGAATGTTCTTGTGACAGAGAATGTCCTTCAACGCTCGGACCACATAAAGGACGGCTCTCATTTCTAGGACGTTTATGTGAAGCTGGGACTCAACTTCAGTCCACACACCTTGAGTGTGGAGGGCCTGACAGTGAGCTCCCCACCCCTTTAGGGATGCGTCCGTGGTAATGGAAATTTGATGGTCCAGAGGAGCAAAGAGATATCCTTCCAGGAGATTGCTCTCTTGAGACCACCAGGTGAGTGACCTCTTTAAAGGTTCTGTCACCTTGATGAGATAGGACTGCGGGTGAGTGGTTGGGGACCACTGAGTACTGAGCATCCACTGAGTGGTTCTCATGTGCAGACGTGTTAGGGGTACAGTGAACACTGAGGATGCCATGAGGCCTAGCATCCGTTGCATCGAGAGAGCTGTAACTGAGCTGTTCTCCCCTGAGTGACAGGCCATTTGAAGGATATCGCTCTTCTGTCTTCTGGAAGAAAAGTCTTCACACAGGAGGTGTCCAGAAGAGTCCCTATAAAAGGAGCCTCTGGGAGGGCTGCAGTTGGATTTCTGAGGTTCAGCAGAACTCCATGGACGTAAGGAGGCGAGAGGTTCCTCACGGTATCCAGAGTCCCTTGCCTGGAAGGGCTTGTAGAAGCCAATCATCCAGATAAGGGAACACCTGTATTCTGACCTTCTGAGGTGCGCTCTGAGAACTACACAACACTTTGTAAAAACTCGCGGCGCCGAGGATAGCCCAAAGGGCAGGACTCTGAACTGATAATGTTGTCCCAGAGCCACAAACCTCAGGAATTTGTGATGCCTCGGGTGAATAGGAATGTGCTGGTAAGCATCCTGCATGTCCAGGGAGGCTAGCCAGTCGTGTTGATGAAGCAAAGGTAACAGGGTTCCCAGAGAAATCATTTTGAATTTCTCCTTGGGGAGAAATTTGTTTAGCTTTCTGAGATCTAGAATGGGGCGCATTCCCCCGGACTTCTTTGGAACCAGAAAGTAATGGGAGTAGAACTCCGTGTTCCGTTGATGCAGCGGCACCACTTCTACTGCCCTATTGTTCAGAAGGCCCCGAATCTCGGCGGTGAGAAGGTCTGACTGAAGGGTTGACAGTCTGGGCTGCCGTTTGGGAGGACAATCCGGAGGGGCCTCCACAAGATTGAGTGAATACCCCTCGCAAATTATCCAAGGACCCATTTGTTCGAGGTTATGGACTTCCACTGGTTGTAGAAGTGCATCAGACGACCTCCCACCGAGAGGAAAAGTCCACCTCGGGCAGCTGAGATGGGACTTGGGCCAGCAATTCATAAGGTAGCGCTGGGCGCTTTGGGCCCTTGCGCTTTCTGTTGTCTTCTTTTGAGGTTGGGCAGGTTGGTTTTTATGGAAACCTCCTCTGCCTCGAAAGGACTGACGATTATGAAACTGACGTTTATTGACATGCCCTCGAGAGGGGGCAGGAGGGGGTCGAGCCAACTTAATGGCTGACCTAGTCTTTTGTGTAGCTTCAGAGCTTGCTCTACCTGAGGACCAAAAAGATATGCACCATCAGCGGCAACGCTATTACCTGCTGCTGCACGCCATTCGTGAAGCCCGGCGCAAGCCAGGAATGACGGCGGGTGCAAATACTAGCGGCCGATGAACGGGAAGCAGTGTCAAAAGCATCCATGGCTGCTTTAACCTGCTGGTTGTTAGATTCGATACTTCTGGTAATGGTTTGAAGAAGCTCTGGCTTAAGGCTTTGTATCCGATTCTGACAGAGCTTCAACCATCTGCTTGATAGAATGCCACAGGATATATTCATACTGGGAGAAACAGCCCTGGTAACTGGCAATACGCATACTTAGGGTAGAAGCAGCAAAGACTCTCTTACCTAAGGTGTCTATCTTACGAGATTCTTTGTTAATAGGTCGAGCTGTAGTAGTTTGAGGAAGAACAACCTTATCATTCTCTGCCAGGACTACAATAGAATCCGCAAAGGCTTGAGATGCCAAAATGGGACGATCCTTGGGGGCTGAATATTTCCTATCTATGGATTTAGCCACTGAAGGGGTGAGAGCAGGATTATTCCATACCATTTGAGACAGCGCCTCAAGGAAGGCTGAACCGGAGGAGTCAAATCCAGTAGGAATCTCAAGCGGGCATGAAGATATTGGAGTCTCATAATTTCCTTGGATCGATGTCTGTAGTCTGGAGAGAAAGAGGAACTCAGATTTTTAGCAGAGACTTAAAGGACAGGTCCTCACCACAGGCTCTGTAGCAGTAATAGATCCTGCTTCGTCCCATTTCATCACCCAGCCGAAGGTCTGGGTCAGGCTCAATGTCATCTCCTGACAGTCCAGGAGGGACTGCATGGACAGGAAAGGAATGAAAATCAGAAGAGAGGGAAAAAGGAAAAGAGCGAAAGGAGGAGTCCTGAAAAACAGAGGAAGCCCCCAGAGCCCCCGGCGCCGAGGAGGCGCATGGCACCGAGAACGACGCCGAGGGACCACACGGCACCGAAAACGACGCCGAGGGACCAAGTGGCGCCGAAAACGGCACTGAGGACCCGCACAGTGCAGAGGACCTGCACGGCGCCAATAAGCCGCATGGTGCTGAGGATGGCGCCAAGCGCACCATCGACGCTGAGGGCACCGAAAACACCCCCAGACTCCGAAAAACAGGTTTTGAAGGAAGAAAAGCAGGAGATAAGGGCATCGTGTGGTCCCTCGCGCCGTAGCCATGGGGGAACACCTGTTGCTGAGTCGACGGCACCAAGAAGGTGCCAGCCTCAGGAAAATCCAACCGCCCTAACCTGGTCTCCCAATAAGCCCGAGGGCCCACGAGTGACCGAGCCAGGTAGCTGAACCAACCTCCGAGCCCACTGCTCCATAAGAGCGGCCCACTGATGAAACTGCTCATCTGAAGACCTACCTGCGGGCGGGGTAGGGCTCCAATCTCGAAGCCGTTGGCTAGCAGAAGCACAGGTTGGCGACTCCGAAGGAGGAGACCGGCAACTAGCCCCGATAACCGAACGTCTACGTGCACACATATCAGAGGGTGACCTCAAGTGATGCCTTCTCTTTTTAGACCTGTGGGCCGAAGAAGAGCTCAAGGTCGAACGGTGCCGAGAATGTGACCGTTTATTTTTATGCTTCCGTGGGGACCGCCCATCCCCCCGGGGCATTGGACTGACCATTGTCAGACCCCCCTTCCGGAGAAGGCGGTGGACCGGACCCAGCCCGACTGACTGAACAGCTTTCATACGAAGTCTCCCTACCGTCACCTGACCTGCTCATGGTCGACTCCGTCAAAGTAGGCTGAGACTTCTTTATTTTTAAAATAAGAATAACTAAGCGATACTTTATCGAGATAATACTACAAAATAACAAAAACTGAAAACTATGCTGCTAGTTTGAAGTTTGACTCCCGGAGGGCGAGTGACGTCGTCACTGAAGCGCACTCGATGGCGGGAAAAAAAGAACTGAGGCGGTTGGAGGGTCGGCACTGAGACACTCATTACCGCGTGAGCTGAGGCTCGTGGTGCCGTTCCTCGCGGCTCCATCTCTGGCGCCGACCCTCCAGCAAAAAGTTTGCTCCCGATGGGTCCTAGTGCCTCCAGCGCAGATCCCAATAGTGTGAATGAGTGGTGGAGACTTATGTCCAGGAAGATCAAGGGGACAGAATTTAAAGATAGAGGGAGGTCGGTTCCGGGGCAATGTGAGGAAGTATTTTTTCACAAAGAGGGTAGTGGATGAATGGAACAGCCTTCCTGAGGAGGTTGTGGGGTCTAAAACTGTGGGAGAATTCAAGAATGCATGGGACAGACATAAGGCAGTTCTTGTAGGGGGTAGGAAGAAATAGGCTGTTGGTTAACTAGGATCTGCGGCCTATCCTGTAGGTAGGGAAATGGGCAGACTAGGTAGGCCAGGTGGTCCTTATCTGCCGTTAAAGTCTATGTTTCTATGTTTCTTACTATGGCCACGGCAATAGTTGTCATATAAAGCCAGCACCTACGGGCAAGACTTGAGACACTCAAAAACCAAGCAAGGTCTGCCAATATCAGAGTTTTAGGTTTTCCTGAAGAAATGTATTTATTTCAAAAGTTTCACCAGGAAAGATGTCCTGAGCCGCTAACACTGACTAAACTGAGGGGGGCCATCCAATGATGTTTATTAAGCACTGCTTTCTGAGAAATTATTGTTGGAAGGCGAGTCCAGGGACTTCTGTATATAGGAAGTATACAGGATTAAGTCACATGGGAAAAACACAGGCTTCAAATGAATCAGTCACCTTGGTCCTGGTCACATCTGACCTTGGTGAGAGGGATCGCATTTTAACAATGGCACAAACAATGCAACCATTGACCCAGGATGGCTACAACATACATTTATTTTCAGATATTAGTTATTCCACCAGACAAAGGTACAGGAAATCTGATGGAGTGTGCAGAGTATTACGGGAAGCTGTCATAACCCACTCAGTTGTTTTCCCAGCCAACTCTGCACAGTACAAAAGGGAAAGGTGAGGGTGTTTACGGATCATATTGAGGTTAGTAATTGGGCCGACAGGGCCTTGGCAAAACACAGACAGCTTGATTCTGAGACTGAAAAGGATCAAGAAGATGATGCTATCTGAACCAGCAGTTTGACCATGTCAGTTCTTTTGGAGGTTGTAGTCTGTAGTTGGGAATTGTGTGCAGTCTAAAGATCCTTGTTGCAAAACTCTGGCATAAGTTAAACTGTCCTTTTCATGTTGAATGCTGCTGAACTAGGATTTATTTGAGCCCTTATACGTAACTTTAGCAAAACTAATCAAACTTTACCATTTCTTATACCGACAAGATGTCTTGGAGCTACAATCTATGTTTAAGGCCCTGATGTTAAAGGAAAGCTGTCATTATTGTACTGTCCCGCCCCAGCCAAGCTTACCTCCAGTTAAGCTTTTAATGTATGTTGCGGTGTTTTTTCCGCGCCGCTACATACATTATTTTAACTTTTAAAAAGTCTCAACCCGTTGCCCCAAACTGTCCTGGTTTTGGAATCAGGTATCTCATTACATTAAAACAATATTAAATATCCAAGTTTCCATTGCTGGAATCAATTTAATACTGGGCATCCCCCCTTTAGAGATTAGAGATAAAGCTTCTCTGTATATGTGGTCCATCCTATTAGGAGCTGCCTATAAATCTATTACTAAAAGATGGATGCAAGAATTCCCGCCCCTGGTGTCGGAATGGAAAACTATAATACTCAATATACAGCATAATGAGCAGATGTCTTTTGGTCTCCAGTATAAGATGGAATTATACACTTTAAGATGGACCAGGTGGGAATTAAATCAAGATCAAATTCTACAGGTTCAGTAACTGTAAATAATGGCATATAAAACAAGGAATGGTAGAAACGTATATTGTAGCTGAGAGGGGTTTAGGTCGTCTAATGATTAGCAGGATTCTACCTGATTAACTGCTTCCCTTATTATACTGATAAGATTTTGGTGCTGTAAGGAGCTTCTAAAAGAAGAAAATTTTAAAAATAAACCTATTAAAATGTATAAGTTAATAAAACTGCCCTGTATTTAATTTAATTTATTTATTTATGTTTTTTTTAAGGAAAAAAAAGGTTTTAATTTTTCTTTTATGCAGTTAAGTTCATTCTAGATGTTAAGCAAGATATGACTTATATCTTAAGGCTGTGTGTTGTAACAGCCAAGACATACATGTAATATGCATGTATTAAACCATTCTTTTTTCAATAAAGAAAGTATAAAAAAAACAAAAAGTCTCAACCGGAGTATGGTGCGTGGGGGCTCCATTATCTGTAAGGTACACTGGCGACTGCTGCTTCAATACAAAAGTACTGAAGCGAGCAGTGCATCGCCGCACCTTTACAGATAATGGAGCCTCCCCTACATGCACCAAACTTCTGGGTTGAGACTTTTTAAAAGTTAAAATTATGTATGTTGTGACGTTTTACCAGAGGATAAGCTTGGCTGGGGCAGGACGGTACAATAACGACAGCTTTCCTGTAACAGTGTTAGACTAGTGTATGATGTGACATTTTCATCTTTTTTTGACAGGTTTCTTGTTTAGTCTATGCATGTTCTACTGTTGGAAAAAAGGTTAACCAGTACAAGTTAACATATTGGTAAAGTGTTTAAATAATGTTAGAACTGTTTTTTGGCAGGAACTGGGGGTGCATGTTCTAATAATCTGATGCAAAATACGCAACTTATATTGTCTTCCATTAACATATTTTAAATGAGCAATGCTTTAGGCTGGATACATGACAATACATTGTCCCATAAGGGACACATACTTTTCTGGATTTAGTTTGTTTGGACTCTAGGGGTCAGATATTCAGACTGCGCCTGGCAGTGGCGCAAGCCTTGGCGCAGCGCAACTGGGCTGCGCCGGGGCCAGAACCAGGCGATATTCAGCAGTGATGCGCCATGGCTCAGCATTGTTGAATATGACATGGTTGGCACACATACTGTGCATGGCGCAGTAGCACTGCACCAGCGCAAGTCACACAGAGGGAGCACGGGGATGTGCCAGTGCAAGTGCAGTTGTGCTAGGTGCATCACCCGCGATAGCCGGGGGCACGGAAATGAGGCCATAATCTACGCAAGGTGCAAATGGGGCCATTTACATGTCTTTATGACCCCATCTGCATGTGATGCACTGGGCGTCCCAGCGAACTGCGCCTGCCCTGCCAAGCTGCTGACATCAGCGGTTGGCTCCCTGGTGGGCTATTGCAGCCCCCCTTTCGTATGCCCAACCGCGGGCAGTAGTAAAGATAAACATGGTCCTATGCCCAATTGTGGGCAGTAGTAAACATAAACACAATCCTATGCCCAATCACGGGCAGTAGTAAGCATACTCATAATCCTGGTGGTCTAGTGGAACCCCCTCCTTCCCCGTATGCCTGATGGTGGGCAGTAGTACAAGTGAATGTAATCCTATGCTCGATTGTGAGCTGTAGCAATACAAGAGATCAACCTGGTGGGCCAGTGGTACCCCCCTCCTCACCCACCCACCCCAGAGGCCCCTGGACCAGCACTCCCCATTCATCGGCGGGCGGCAGCACTCGCCCGTGTACCACCCGGCTGCCGTCAAATGATAGTGTACAGGTATGATCTATACACCTATTGGGCCACAGTGTGGACCAATGGGCATGTGAACCATACTACTACCAGAGACCAGATATGTGAGTGAATGCGATCATTCACATATCTGGTCCTGTGTAGTACAGTATGGTCTGCAAGCTCATTGGTCCACACTGTGGCCCAACAAACGTACAGATCACATTGTGCCTGTCATTCGGCAGGCGTACTGGCTGGTACTGCCACCAACGGCTGATGGGGGGTTGGTGCTGGGTGGCCGGGGGCCTCTGTGGATGGGTGGAGAGGGGGGTACCGCTGGACCACCAGGTTGATCTCTCGTATTGCTACAGCCCACGATCGGGCATAGGATTATGTTCAATTGTGCTACTGCCCGCGATTGGCCATATGGGGAGGGGGGGTCCACTAGACCACCAGGATAATGATTATTCTTACTACTGCCTGCGATCGGGCATAGGATTATGTTTAGTTTTACTACTGCCAGTGATCGGGCATGGGATCCTGTTTATGTTTACTACAGTCCACGATCGGGCATATGGGGAGGGAAGGGATTCCACTAGACCACCAAGAGTATATTTCATCTCACTACAGCCCGCGATCGGGCATGCGGGGTGGGGGGGCACTGGACTACCAGGGGGGACTGGGTGCTTGTTGACGGTGTTCCTGCTGGGTGGGTGGCCACCCACGGCTGGTTGCTGTTGTGTTGCGTCTTGCAATACAGCCGCCCGCCTGTGGGTGGCCAGCACTGGAGCCTATTATGTACGGCTCAACGTCAGGAACCAGTGTGCGGTGCATGTAGGGGTTGCACCAGCATATGCGCCGCACATCCTGGGCTGAATATCGGAATGTGCTGCATATGCATGGGCATGCCCCCTGCATCTGCACCGCATACATTACCAATGCGCCCTGGTGCATCAGGGGTTGCGCCGTGCAACATGCCCCTTTGAATATCGCACCACGGCACAACTTTGAATATGCCGGCCACAGTGGGGTTTTTTTTTTTTTTTTACTATTAACGTTACCACCCCCCCAGTGATGCACCAAAATATGATAGATGCAATTCTTCTCCTTTCAGGTGACTCTCAAATCACAGTGACTGTTAACTATGATGGACTGTTTTTCATATGTAAACACTCAATGGTTATGTCATTGAGAAATTAATAAAAATAAAGTTAAACTAGAAAAGGTAACTGTCACTGCCCTGTTGTACCTCGGTTTTAATGGTATTTTGCTGTTGTGCATTCAGCACCGGTATCAGTGCCTCCAGCTGACTCGGTGCCTGCCTCTTCTTGTGCCGCGCCTGCTTGATGTTGTATGTCAGGGTCACCGGGATAGGCCGCAGCTTGTCCTTGATGGTCTCCTATAGCAGGAAATGTTAACTTAAAATTCTTAAAATTCACAATTTTTACCTTTCATTCACATTTTCTGCTGATTTGTCACCTGTATAACTGAAATCATCTTAACCGTTGCTCCTGACCGTTGCTTTCAAAGAATCCTGCTAGGAGAACCAATAATTGGAGTTGCTGTGAGCTCCCCTACAGCCAGTGCTCCTAAGTGATTATCTAGAGTAACACCTGCTGGGAGAGGCTGGGACTGCAGTATCTGTGTACTCCCCGACAGCCAGTGCTCCTACACCATTATCTAGAGTGACTCCTGTTGGGAGAGACTGGGACAGAACGTAGCTGTGAACCCCTCCCCAGCCAGAGCTCCAGCACCATTATCTACAGGGAATGCTGCTGTGAAAGCCAGGGGCTGCAGTGGCTCAGCGCTTCCCCACTGCCAGTGCTGTTACACCATTATCTACAGTGACTCTTGCTGAGAAAGGCAGAGACTGAAACAGCTGTGTACTACCTCCCTCCCTCTCTCACACACACACACACACACACACACACACAGACAGTGCTTGGTAAACTGCTACCTATAGTGATGCCTTTTCAGAAAGACGGGGCCTAGAGTTGCTGTGAGCTGTCGCCTTAGCCATTACTCCTACACCATTACCAACACTTATTCCTAGTGGGAGAGGCTGGGACTGGAGTAGCTGTAAGGTCCCCCACATTCAGTGCTCCTACGCCATTACCTACAAGGACCTTTGCTGGAAGAGGCTAGGACTGCAGTAGCTGTGAACTTCCCCACACTCAGTACTCCTACACCATTACCTACAGTGCCTCCTGCTGGGAGATGCTGGGACTTAAGCAGCAGTAAGATCCCCCACATCCAGTGTTCCTACATGACAACCTACAAGGACCTCTACTGGGAGAGGCTGGGCCTGCAGTAGCTGTGAACTCCCCCACAGCTGGTGCTCCTACACCATTACCCCTTGTAGACGAACACGGGCAAGGGATTACAAAATGACTATTGCTGCGCTAGGGAAACTCTTACTTTTCCCTCTGTTGTGCTCAGGAGACATTGAGCTTAACCCTGGCCCAGCTAAACTTCTTACTTCCCCATCGGATCCAGCAAAACTAAAAGGAATGTGCTTTATGCATATGAATGCATGCAGCCTGTTAAAAAAGCTTACCTTGAACCAGGCCTGGGTCAATCACACCACACCAGATGTTTTGGTGATCTCCAAATCATGGCTCAGACCCTCTACGCCTGAGAAGGAAATTAACATCCCAGGCTATTCTTATTTAGAGCGACAGCTTGACCTTGTGGTGACTCCTTCACATCTCTCTAATACCTAATTGTGCTCCCTGCCTTCCTGTCCTGTGTCCTCTCCGAGGCTTCATCTGTCTCTCGTCTATCCCCCCCACCCTGCCTGTACCCTATCTCGCCTCGCCTACTACACCCCCCCTTCTACCCCGTTACACTGTTTGTTTTTTTTCTCTTTTTTAACTCACTGTCTGTCGTGTTACTTATGGCGTTGTATGTAATATACCATTACCTACAATTGTCCTCGTTAGTGCTTTCAGCTACTGTTACTATACTCATCATACATCACGAAGGAATTGAACCACTGTTTCCAAACTGTTCTCCACTTATGACTACGTTTAACCATTGTATCTCTGTTGTATAATATTACTGAGCTGTTATGTTGTGACTGTTCATATACTGTATATCCTGTGGTCCTGTGCTAACCAGGTCCATCTTGTAAATGAGCTATGCTCAATGGTGTTCGCCTGGATAAATAAAGATTTGATTGATTGATTACCTACTGTAAGTCCTGCTGGGAGAGGCAGGGACTAGAGTCACTGTGAGCTCCCTAAAGTTAGCAACCCTACAGCAATTGTTTCAAGTGACCTGCGCTGGCAGAGTCTGGGATTAGAACAGATGGATTATTTGTACATGTTCACTTGTGTTCACAAAGCCATGCAGCTAAGCATATGGTAAACAAATCTTAAGCAAACTGTATTATTGGGAAGGAAAGACTCTTACCTGGAGCTGGAAGAAAGTACTGAAGCACCGTTCTGCCAACTGCCTGGGCAGTTCAATGGTACCAGAGTATTGGTACTCTGGATCCAAAGGACTCCGTTGGGGGAAAAGCACTCGTTGAACCAGTCCCAATTTTCTTCGGATCGTATCAGCTTCAATTACATAACTAAGAGCTTTAACATAAAAACAGAACACAAGCTCAATGATGGGAAGAAAAGGGTTGCCCACAGTAATTCATTGGGAGACTTCATAAAGCTTTTTCTCCTGCTGGCTGCAGACATGCTCTCAGCCCTGTCCCTGCCCCCTCTCACCTGGCACCTATCTCCCTGGAACTCCAAGCCCAAGATCCCCCATGGACTGCCCCCACGCCCGCCTCCCGTGGCAAGGCTGGGAAGGGGAAGGCCATCCTCCCCTCACCCAATGACACTCATCCAGACTGGGCTGGCAATGGGGCAACAATGCGGAATGGAAGCAGGTGGGTAGGACTTCGGATAGCCTGTACCACCCATTTTCCATTTTCTCCGTCAGTCCCCTGCCATGCCATCATGTAAGTGTGTACGTGGAGATGTACACTTTACAGAACCATGGCCCCTCTCTTTGTGTCGCTTGAGCTGCCAGCACTACCCTCAGGCCTCCACCCAGGAGCAGCCAAAGGGCCGAGTCGGCAAGCCACTCCTCCCTGGGATAGGAGAGCAGTCCTCCGGATGCTCAATCCCCCCCCCCCCATGGCCATCCCCTGGCGATCTGAGCTTGTTCCCAAACTCAGGTCACCAGCACGGTAAGAGGTGAGATGCAAGTGCCTCAGCCCTACAAATCCTTTGGTGAAAAGGCCTTTGCCTTAGTAGCCCCAGCACCCCAGGATTTGCTACCCGATATAATAACAGAAGCTAAAAACACAAACTTATTCGAAAGGGCCATGTTTAGCCCTCTACAAATCCCACATGATTGCAGGACTCTGATTAGCTTTTCTATGCCCCCCCCAACATCCTCCATCTGTCTGCAAGCTTTCTATATCTGTATATAGTGCTGTAAGAAAAAAATTACTCACCGCAGTAATCTTCTTTCTTCCAAGGGGTCCTTTAGCATCAGTAACTTTAGCAGACTACCGAGCAGTACCAAGTGGGAGCTGGGCAGAGAACCTACTAGGAAAGAGGCTCTGCAGAACTGCCCTGCCAAATTTGGCATCAGATCTAGTCTGCACATCTAAATTGTGGAGATTCACAAAGGTGCATACAGATTTCCAGGTAGCTGATTTTCAGCCAGCCAGTAGTGGAATGTCCCTTGCTGCTACAAGCGAGGGTGCCGCGCCCTTGGTGTAGTGGGCCCTGAGCCCCACTGGAGGTTGGTGACCAGCCTTTTCATAGCAGAATCTAATACAAGAGACCTACCACAGGAAATAGTTCTCTTGGTAGCTGGTCTTCGCTGCCTACATACCCGTAGGTGGGGGACAACTGAGAGGAAGAGCCTCTGGACGGTCTAGTATGCTCTAGGCAGTAGAAGATGGCTCTTTTGACATCCAAGCTGTGGAGCACTATGATCACCAGGAGTGGATTTCTCAGTAAGGAAGACAGGCAGAGTAAGGACTGGTCCAAGTGGAACTCTGAACCCACCTTTGCAGAAATTCCTATTTGTCCTGAGCCCAACTTTATTGTTGTGAAGGAAGATGTACAGTGGCTCAGTGAACACGGCCTATAGCTCCGAAAACCTCCTGGCAGAGGAAATGGCTACCAGGAAGCCTGTCTTCCAAGTTAACTAGACGTGGGCCGTGGACATTGGCTCGAAAGGTGGCTTCATGAGCCTGTCTGTGCAAAGGTTAGGGCTCCGAGGAGGAACAGGCTTCCAGATTGGAGGCTGGGGGTGCAAGAGGCCTTTGAAAACTGTTTAAATATGGCATATGAAAAAAAACTGATTTTTGCTTTTCCACCAAAAGGTAGGCCGAAATTGTCACCAGGTGTAGCTTGAGGGAAATGGTTTCAAGCCTGACGCCTTTAAGAGTACCAGGCAATCTAGCAGCTGAGGGTCTGAAACTGAATGGGATTTGACCTTTTTGCTTTTGCACCAGAGGGAAAACCTTTACATTTGGCTGCATAAGTTTTCTTAGTGTTTAGTTTTTAACCACCCTCAGTATCCTAAGGACCTGTTAAGAGTACTGTTAGGATGTAGACTCTGAACTGTTCCAGAACTAGGCCTTGAGGTGGAAGGAGTGTATGCCTGGATACTGCACTCCTGTCTGAGGAAGATTCAACAGGGAGTGAGTTGAAGGCAGGCAAATGGACTGCTTCAGGGCACTGAGAGAAGGAGAGGGTACCAGGCTTGCTTGGGCCAATCCAGAACCACCAGGATCCTAGATGCAGGCTGTTGTAAGAGTTTCAGAATTACCCTGAGAATCGGGGGAAAAAGAGATAATGAATCTAAAAACCTCCCTGACCAGACCAGGATCAAGGCGTCCAGAGGAGGTGATACCGGGACTGCAGCCTGCAACAGAACTGAGGAAACTGGAGACTGAGGGAAGAGGCAGACAGATTCACTTCTGGGTGCCCAACCGCCTGAACACTGTGACTAGTACTTATTTGTTCAGAGTCCATTAACTCTGGCCTTGACTGATGTGACTAGAGCCTCTGCCAGAGTATTGTTTTTGCCTGGGAAGTGAATTGCTGAAAGGCGGACTCCTGATATGGCCATTGCAGTAATGTCTGTTTGACTCTGTAAGTCTGCCCTGTTATGACAGGAGCAAATGCTTTGAGCTAGAAAGACTTCTCTGAGTTCCAAAAGAAATAACTGTGACTCTTGGAGAGTCTAGGTGCCACTTACTGAGGCACTGTCCAGATGTGCTTCCCAGCACAGGGGAAAGGTGTCTGTGGAACTGCTCTGTCAGAATTTTCTTTTTTTTTTTTTTATTTAATTTTTATTGAGTTTATTACACACACTTTTCTTCTGTTCTATAAATCTTGTAGCATTACATTATATCTGGTAAAAAGCAGAATAAAAACATCAGTTGCACAGTATGACAGTGCACTTAATTCTATATGGTAGTAGTACCAAGGAGATAAACATTTTATGAGTGTATTACAGACATGATTGATGTGCTATGGCTTTCCAAATTTCTTCCCACTCCATAGCCCGCCACTCCAGAATTTCAAACTTCAGGTAAGATCCCAGAATAGCGATCAGCTTCCCATCTATCCCCATCACCCCTCCACCCTCCCTTCCCCCTGCAGGAGTGTCCCCTCACCTCTTCACAGCATCCTGTCTAAGGAGAAAATTCAGGGTCTACAGAGGCTTGATAAATTGACCATTTCTGCAATTTCCGCATATAGTTTAGCCCTTTATGTTGAATTCTGGAGTTGAGGCCTTCAGTGTAGTATAATTGTTTCATAATAGATCTCCAGTCTCTGACTGTAAATACCTTGTCAGTCATCCATTGCCTAGTTAAAGTTTTCTTGGCTGCTAAAAGAAAAGACTGGAAGAAGTGTTTTTCACCAGGGTGGAGAGTGATCGGGGTAAATGGCTAACAAGATCTGTTCAGCCATTAGTTCTATAGTTTCATCTAGGCATTTCGAAATTTCTGCTTGGAGTGCTAACCAAAAGGGCATTAGGTATGGGCATAACCAAAAGACATGGCCTAGTGAGGTGTGAGGACAGCCACAGTTGCACCAACACTAACCATACCTCTCTGGTAGGTAACTGCTGAGGATCACTGGAGAACAGAAATATCTTATCCGGCATTTCCAAGCAAACTTATGCCATGTGGGGGAGGAGGTTATTTTAATGGCCGGGATGGTTGCCTCCAACCAGGTTTCCCAAGAGATCCCTAAATCGAAGTCTTTATTCCATGCTGTTAAAATAGGATTTGTGTTTTCTGCCGATCTCTCTCTCAGAGTCTTGTATAAGTTTCCAATCAGGTGACTCTCCAACCGTCCCTGTGTTGCTATCTCAAAAAATTTTAGCAATCCAGAGATCAGGGCCAGTAAGATCGGCTGTATAAATGAGTTTCTAAGTATATGGTTACGCACCTGAAAGTAACAAAATTGATCAGAGTGGCGTAGGCTAAACTGAGACTTTAGTGAGTTAAAGGGGCTTATGCCCTGGGGCGATAAGAACTGGTAGAAATGGGAGAGGCCCAACCGCCTCCATCTTTTAAAAGAAAGATCAGATGTATTTGAAAGAAAGGTCTCATCTTCTGAGATTAATTTAAAAGTTTCACAGGTAGGGCGGATAGTTTTAGTCCGTCTCAGTCTCTTCCATATTTGGTATGTATGGGCTGTGATTTTAGAGAATGCTCCATGGGGTAAAGATCGACCCTCAGAGGAGAAAAGTATTTTAGATATATTGAATAGATCGTTAATTTGAAATTCAAGGGTTTTCCAGGGGTTAAGCAGTCTCCCGCCAACCACATCAATATTGTGCGAAGAAACGCTGCCTTAGCATACAAAGTAAGGTCCGGATGAGCTACCCCTTCCTGAGCTAGAGAAAGCTTTAAGATGGACAATTTAATCTTTGGACGACCTTGTACCCAGATAAAGGTGGAAATTAACTTATCCCAAGATTTGAGATAAAAAGACGATGGGAAGCTAGGAAGATTTTGTATGAGATACAAAAGATGTGGTAGAATGTTCATTTTAATTGCTGCTGTTCTCTGATGGAAAGAAAAAAGTAAGGGGGACCACATGGTCAGGTCAGATTGATATTAAGAGTTAAAGGTTCATAATTCACCAGTTTGAGAACTTCTGGATTAAGAAGTATTTGATGCCCAGGTATTTCATTTTTGTAGCAAGCCATTTGAAAGGATGTGCCCGTCTCAAAGATGCTTGGGGGGTAAAATCATACATCAAAATTTCCATTTTTGGGCCGGCCCACCGGTGCAGTGGTAGGGTTACCACTCGTGGCACCAGCGACGCGGGTTCGGGAACGGACTCGGGCAGCTGGAGGGCCGGCAGGGGGGAGGAGGATCGAGTGCCGAGAGGCTGCTCTCCTCCTCCGGGTGGGGTGGGATGCGGGTCCCGCTGTGATATCACCACCTGGGTGACCACGGGTGGAGGTGCAGTGAAGACAGCATGTAGCAGGGAGGGAGGATGTCTGTCGGGAGCCGGAGTGTCAGCACGTTGTGACGTGCGTTGCTCCTAGGCTCTCCTTGCGTGAGGATTTCCTATGGGCTGGGCAAAATAGCAGGAAAATACCCCATGGTGCTCCCTGTAGATGGAGCTTCAGGCCCCGATCCCAGGGCCCCTGTCAGCGCAGGTGACGGATCCCCGACGAAACACAGATGCTTGGGTGGAGGAATGGGAGGCCCGCCTCGTACCCGCCTGGGGGTCAAACCAAGGCAGCATGGGGGGATGACTGCACCTGAAGCTGGCAGACAAGCAGGGACGATAAGGGGTCAGAGGAGACTCCTGAAGGTGAGGAAGCACCATGGTGAGAAAGGGGCGTAAAGAGAATATATATAAAAAAAAAAAAAAGATTTCCGTTTTTGAGTCATTTAGTTTAAAGCCAGTAAGTCCTTTGAATCTCTTTCGGATGTTCCAGGCGGAAGGGATAGAGGTTCCAGGGGAGGTCAAGGATAGAAGGACATCATCAGCGAACAAACTGATTTTATATTCCTGCTGAGCAGTGGGAATACCCTCTATCTCTGTAGTTTTTCTTAATGCTTGAGCTAGTGGTTCCATGTAAAGGGCAAATAAAGATGGAGAAAGGGGGCAACCCTGACAAGTACCATGACCCACTTGGGTTGGGGTGGAAATGCCTCTGGTAAATCTAAGGTAGGCCCTTGGGGAGGTGTGTACATTTTGTCAGCAGGCTGTGAAAGGTGCTGGAAAATGAAAAGTCCATAGGGTGTCCCAAAGGAAAGGCCAGGACACCCTGTCAAATGCTTTCTCTGCATCAAGGCTGATAAAGGCTGGGGGATTTGTCTTTTGATAACATGTTCCTGCAAAATCAGAATTTTGCGTATGTTATCTGATGTGGTCCGACCCTTGATAAATCCTGATTGGTCCAAATTTATTATGTGTGGGAGGAGTTTTTCTATTCTGTTGGCCCATATGGTAGTAAATATCTTGTAATCAAGATTTAAAATGGGAATAGGGCGGTATGCCACGGGGTTGGTTGGATCCTTATCGGGTTTCAATATTGGAACTAAAGTGGCGTAGCTCCATGAAGGTGGAGGTGGTGAATCTCCCTTGGCAATCTCATTGTATAAGGAGTGCAGACTTGGAAGGAGGACTGTCGAGAACTTATGGTACCATTCGGATATGAATCCATCTGGACCCGGACAGCGGCTAGGTTTAAGCTTCTGAATGGCTCCCAAAATCTCTGATTGGGAGATCTGTGTCTCTAGGGACGCCCCCTGGGACTCATCTAGATTAGGGAGGTGGAGCTGTGTGAGAAAGGATGTTCTGTCCTCTATAGTTGCCATCGCTTCCTCTGAATATAACTTCATAAAAAATTCTGAGAAAGTCCAAGTTATACGAGACTCTGTATGACCCATCTGTCCGGTTGACGGATTTCTGATTTTTAATATTGTAGAAGTACATTTTCTAGAATGTAATTTATAGGCCAACTTCTTGGCCCCTTGGGGACACCCCTTGTGTGTGGTAAGTCGTAAGTATGTCAACGCCTGCTGGATCTTGTTATCCATAATCTTCTGTAAGGCCCTCGTGGTGTCTCTTATTTTACTAAGAAGTTCTTGGTCCCCATCTCTATATAGCAATTGGTAATTTAATAATTCCTCAGAAAGTTGCTGATATTTTGCCTCCCTTTCTCTGTTTTTCTTGGTGGTATAAGAGATTATTCCCCGAATGGTAGCTTTTAGTGCATCCCATAAAATTGCTTCTGTGGGGGTGGAGTGGGCATTTTCAGGTAGAAATTGGGGAATTCTTTTTGTAATGATGTCTTGAAATTCCCTGTTTTTGTAATAATAAGGGATTCATTCTCTAAAGAGTCTTTTTTGGAGTTCTACCTAAGTCGAGCTTTAAAATTAAGGGGTGATGATCAGATATCAACTTCAGGCCAATAGATATATCCTGTATTTTACAGAAATGCTCACAGGTTGTGAAAAAGTAATCAAGTCGGGAGTAGGAGTGAAATCTGGGGGAATAGTAGGTGTAACCAGGGGAGGACTGAAAAGTACAACGCCAAATGTAAATTATCCCCAGGTGATCTAGGGTATTTCTAAATTGTTTAGCTGTCTTATATAACCTATGTTTATGTGGGTGTGAACAATAAAGTTGTGGGGAAAGGGTCATGTTAAAGTCCCCACCCAAATTTAGTTGTCCTTGTAAATGATTAGTAGGTGAGAAGTGAATTTTCATAATTCTTTACGTTGGGTTTTGGGGGGGGGGGGATAAACATTACCAATTGTGATCTGTTGGCTACATAAGAGACCCTGTAGTATGACATATCTGCCTTGGCTAGCTGTTCAGGTTTTAGTAATTTCAAGGGGAGGTGTCGGAGGGAACCAGAATGGCTACCCCTTTTTTTCTACCCCTAGGGTAGGACAAGGCATACACCCCATATCGGTTTCCCCAATTCAATTTCTGGTGTTCTAGGTCCATGAGATGTGTTTCCTGAAGGAAACAGAGATATGCCTTTTGTCTCTTTAAATGCTGCATAACTCGGTATCTTTTTATAGGCTCATGAAGACCATTAATATTTTGTGAGTATATATGTATCGGATTAGTCGCCATTGTTCAGATTGTTAATATTTACTTTTTTTTCTTTTTTATCCCTAGGTACCTTGGATCTGTGAATCCCCCAATCACTCTCCACCCAGGAGGGGGTTGGTTGAAAAGATAAAGAGCACTCCTCCTGTGCACATTTAACTGTTGTTCCAATAAAACAATTTTAAACTTCGCTGTTTGTGTGGTATTTTTCCCCTTATCCCCAACTTCCCTAAACCAATAAATGGAAATGACATACCTACCGTAATTCTTGATCTTTTTGGATGAAGTCTCCACCACTCATTCACACTAATGGGAGTATGCCGGAGGTGCTAGGACCCAGTGGGAGCAAACTTTTTTTCAGGAGGGCCAACACCTGAGATGGAGCCATGAGGAAGCGGCACCGTGAACCCGGACCGTGCGGTAATGACTATCTCAGCGGTGACCTTCCAACCGCCTCAGAACCTTTTTTTCTGAGGAGGTGCAGTGTAACTAACCTAGAAAGACTACTCTAAAAATCAAACATAAGATAGTCCGAATGACCCGTGTAAGAACGGTCACCAATAAAGTCTTCACAGCTCAGCCATTGAGGGAGTGAAGACCATAAAAAGAGAAGTGAGCTCGGGGGATGGTGGGTGGGCATGTGAATGAGTAGCGGAGACTTCGTCCAAGAAGATCAAGAATTACGGTAGGTACGTAATTTCCATATCTTCCTGGACATAAAGTCTCCACCACTCATTCACATTAATGGGGGAGTACAGAGCTAAAATAATCCCCCTAGACGGGTGGCAGGAGATAAAGAGCTTACGTGCTTAGGACAGAAGTCCATTAAGAATGGTCCTGCCAAATGACAGATGTCGTCTGGCATGGACATCCAAAGCATAGTGTTTAATGAAAGTATGCACAGAGCTCCAGGTAGCCGCATTGCAAATATCTGCAATGGGCACATTACGGATTTCCGCCAGAAATGCAGCGACTGCTCTGGTAGAGTGAGCGTGCAATCTGCCTTCCAGCTTGACCTGTGCCATAGAATAGCAGTGGCGAAGGCATGCCACCAGCCACACTGAAATGTATCTGATGGCAACAGGTTGACCTGGCCGGGTCTCGCTGAAGGAAACAAACAGTTGTTGAGCCTTGTGAATTTCTTTCGTTCTATCTAGATAGAACTACAATGCCCTCTTAACATCCAGCGAATGAAGGGTACACTCCACTTCATTCTGGAAGTTCGCAAAGTAGGCAGGAAGGACTAAAGGTCGGTTTAGATGGTGTTACACAAGGCCCCTGCACCCCAATTGGTACCCTCAGAGGTACACCGTAGACAGCTAGCACTTAAGTATATGTTATACTAACATATAGGGCTAAGGGCATCTACCACACAAGAGTAAATGTCAGGATATGAATGCATATTGTAATACACTTTGCTTGCTAATATTCGCCTATGTATTTTCTGTGTATTTCTTACTTGTAAGATGCCAAGGCACCTGTGTCCTTGGAATAATTATGATATGTAAGTCAGCATTGCCACCTTTTGGTGATTTGTACTATTACACTGAGTTATGTAAGACTCTGTATAAGAACTCTTTTGTTCATAAACTGATGACTATACAGAATTGTATAATGTTATCTTGGACCGTGGAGCCACCTCTAATTTAGTCAATAGGGCTCATCTCTGTAACTAGAAATGTTTCTATCTTACAGTAACCATAGTAATTATCATAGGTATATAATGTAATACACTAGTCTTATACCTCGGAGACCTCAGGAGAGACCCCAAGAGACACAAAGAAACCTCGAGGTAAAGGGAAGCTTAGCACTGGCTCCTGGTTCGTATTGGTAAGAACTGCTTAGGTCAACTGTGATTTTATCCTTTTGGTAGTAATAAATGTGTTTATTACTCTAATGCAACGTGTCTGTGATTACTTGCATTCCCAATATCATCAAGAACCTGAAAGCGAGGTTTAGACCTCCTAACAAATTGGCGACCGTGTTCAGGCGATATTTGGTGTTTGTAAGTTTTCACTTGTTGCTAGAACCTTTCCCTTTCCCACGGGGACAGTAGGTGTACATTCCCGTATCACCTCTCCCGTTTTACACCAATTTGTAGTAACTTGCAAAGTCTGGCTGTCATCCTTTCGGGTATGGTCGATGCCGACTCGACTCATTCCATTACAGCTTTGATTTGTAAGTCTACAACTTTTACAGTAGCCCGGCTGTGTATTAAGTGCTCCTGCTGTGGATCGATACACAGCACAGCGCCTTTTTCACAGTTTGATTTTTCGTTCCCTCCCACAGAATGGCCACTGTATCAAATATCTGCGCAGAACTGAGACTCAATGTCTCGAACTTCCTTACCTCCCATGGAGGATGGGCTGACTTCGCGTGGGACACAAGTCAATCTGAAAACCCTATACTGGAGATTTCAACCCAGTACACAGAGATGAGACAATCAGCCAATAAGAGACAAGCTAAAGGGTCGATGGTCGCGGCTCTCTATGCTGCTCTGGAAGCCTCTGAAGTGAGGTTTCGAACCCTTGATCTGCAAATTTCATCTCTTAAGCAACAGATGGGTTTGCAGGAAACAGAATGCATCAGACTGCAGCAGAACTTGGAGTCTGAACTCCAAACTCTGCGGAATGAAAAGGATTCACTTTTGCATCATTCAGCTCAAGCTGGAGAACAGGAACTGTGTATGTTGAAGCAGGAGTGTTAAAGTTTGAGACAGGATAAGGGACAGGCGTTGCAAATGAATGATTTGCTAAGTGCTGCAAATGCTCAGTTGAGTGAGGAAATGGGTGAGCTGCAGGACGAGATAAACCAGGTATGTAATGACTTAGAAGTGTCTATTAGGGACAATCACGAATTGACCGCCGCATATAGAGTGTTGCAAAAGCAAAAGCAAGATGAGGTTGATATGGATGTTGCAAGTGTGAGTCACAATGAATGTAGAACTAAGACGGCGAAACTGCGCCATCAGCCGGAGGTTCTGGCTGGACGTGTTAAGGCAATGGGAGGCGTAGCCCCTGCCTTACATACGTTATCTGAAGGGAAGTTGTCAGATGATGACATTTCACAATACAACACCCAGTCACATCCCTACTATGGCCCAGAGACCCCACCCACAACATGGCGGGTCCCCACTACACCCTCACCATGTCATACGCCATCAATGTCGTGACGCCCATCATGGAAGACACCAACATGGTGGCCCCCATGATGGGGGGGGGAGCAGGCCCAGGCCTGGTCCCGACGGCACCACCGATAACCGTTATTAATGTGGAAGATAAACGCATGAGATAGAAACCATGATTGAAACTGCGATAGGCAATGTACCCCTTCCTGAGAGAAGTAAACGGGCCATTAAAACCCAGATTAGGCAGCTTCTGCAGGAGGCTGGCACTCAGGAAGGTACTGTCCGTACTGCGGCTGAAGCTGCAGCTCAGGCCGCCCTGGACGGTGCTCGAGACAATCTACCTCTGCCTGATTGACCCAGTAATCTCCTACAAATGGCCTACTCTGTTCAGCAAATAGCTGACAGCATCGGTCGGATGAACCTGTCCGACAACCTCAGCTGTCACTTGGAAAAGATGCGTTCTAAATGCGAGATGCTTAGCCTCGCTGCAGAATATCAGGTCCAAATACTATGCCAAACTATCGATCGTAGTTTGTGGGCCAAACTCCCCGATGCCATCCGCCAGGATGGGAACGCAACCTTTGATGAGGTTGCAGCTGAGCTCATTTCTGCTCACAGCCCAGGTGTAGCCGGAGTGATGCTTGCATACCCTGTAAAACAGAATGCAAAGGAAAGCCCAGCGACTTACCACCAGAAACTTTGGATGGTCTACCGAGCAGGAAAGCACTTGGCACAAGAAGCTGCAGATGTAGATCTTATTGAATACAAGACCCTGTTCCTTAGGAACATGATTCCAGCAGTACGAGAAAAGGTAGAGCCAACCACCTACCCCAATACGGATAGGTTTGCCGACATTCTTCGGAAAACCGAGAGAGTTTTTCAACTCTATATCCGTGATCTGGGCTCTGGTTCAAAGAAAGTAGCCACTGTGGAGCCTACTTCTGAGGCCACGACGCACTACACTGTGGAAGGGCAGGCCCAACACCAACAAGCCCCTCCAGCTGACAACCAACATGCCCAACAGGCCCATCAACAACAACCGCAACAGCAACAACAGTGGGGTGGGAACTGGATTTGGCATAAATATAAAAAGCATAAGGGTAAAGGTAAACCACAACAGCAAAGAACAGGTCCTTCATATAGGGAGATAGCCGAAGAGAATTGGAAATTCCGAGAGCTCTTGGGACAAGTGCGCTCTGTAGCGGATGCTGTTCCCGCTCAGGCCCTTGCGGCGGTACAACTGGCAACCCAGATCCCAATGGGTCATGGGGACACTGGTGGTGCAGGCCATCGGGCCCATACAGGCCTGAACCCAGAAGCTCCTCCCTATATAGCATCAGTGGAGCATGGTGAAGTGATTCGCAAGAGTCAGGCCCAACCTCTCCATGCTCCCAGTAGTACAGATTGAAAATTACAGGCCCCAGTCCAGACTGTAAACAAGCTAGTCTTGGATACAAACGGAAGGCCCTGCACCAAGGCCGAGGCCGCCTACTAGTAGTCTTGTTAGATACAGGTGCAGCTGTATCTGTGTTACATGATGAACACCCAGACACATCCCCTTGGTCCACCGGTCGGAGGACTAACATGTCAGGAGTTGATGGTACTAGGCTACCTGCATATGGGTAGATTTTGTTGGGATGGCCAGCTTAAAGTGTCCGCCCAGTGTGAGGAATGTCAGTCCAAGCAGTACTTTTTTTTTTTAGAAGTAGGCAGGTTTGGTATTGCCCTCTAAGATGGAGTTGGAGCCACCCAGTTTCAGTGTACAGCGAGTAGGTGCAGGTGTCGGAAGTAGCCCCCAAAGTAAGATGACAGGCCTTACTGAGGAGTGTGTTGATCCTGCTAAGAGCAGTTTTTGTACCCACCCCATATACAGGTAACCCTTAGTCAATGGTAGACAGTATTGAGCTACTGGTGGCTAGTTTGAGTACATCCGGTGTTACTGAATGTCTATGACGATAAAGTACTCCAAGTTTTATGTCTGCAGTTTTGATAACAGTCAATGTGGTTTGAAAAGGTGAGCATGTCATCAAAGGTAATGCAGAGATATTTGAAGTTAGATACTTGGTCTAGGATCTCACCCTTTCGGTTATGAATACGCAGGGGCAGGTATTTCTCTTTGCTTTGGGAGGTGGTGAAGAACATACTCCTTGTTTTGTTGACGTTTAGTAGTAGCTTGTTTTCCGTAAATCAAGATTCAAGTTTATGGAAGCTGCTTTGGAATTCAGTTGTGATGGGTTGTTGGTCTTTGCCAGTGACTGAGATCACTGCATCATCAGCATAGTCAACTGTGCTTGCTGAGCAAGCCATAGAAACATAGAAGTTGACGGCAGATAAGGACCGCAAGGCCCATCCAGTCTGCCCATTTCTTTTTCTACCTTATAAATGTGCCATCGGCCTTTGCTCTGTCAGTGGCCTATCTATTCATAGTCATTTGTATTGCTCCCTTATGCATATCCCATGCCTGTTTGAAGCCCTGCACTGTATTCATAGCCACCACTTCTTGTGGTAAGCCATTCCATGCATCCACCACCCTTTCTGTGAAAAGAATTTTCTCACATTCCCCTTAATCGGCCTCCCTCTAATCTCATGTTGTGTCCTCTTGTCCTGCTATTTTTCTTATATTTAAACATGTTAGACTCTTTCACCTTGTTTATGCCCTTAAGGTGTTTGAATGCCTCGATCATATCACCTCTCTCTCCTCCTTTGCTCAAGGGTATACATATTGAGCTCCGTTAATCTGTCCTCATATGTCTTCTGATGCAGTCCCTGCACCATTTTGGTTGCCCTTCTCTGGACTGCCTAATTTGGTTAATGTCCTTGTGAAGGTGTGGCCTCCAATACTGCACGCAGTACTCCAGATGGGGCCTAACCAGTGTCTTGTACAGAGGGATTATTACCTCCCTCTTACGACTTGTGATACCCCTACTAATACACCCTAACACCCCCCTAGCCTTATCTACTGCTTTAGAGGTCTGCTTGGATGATTTTAGGTCATCAGTGATGATGATGCCAAGTCTCTTTCTTCCTTTGTGACTGCTAGCAACTCCTCCCAGCCTATAGGTGGCTTCAGGGTTCTCTTCCCTATATGCATGATTTTGCACTTCTTGCATTAAATCCCAGTTGCCACTCTTCTGACCATTCTGCTAGTTTATCCAGATCTCTTCTCATTCTGCCCACCCCATCTGGATCATCTACTCTGTTGCAGATCTTGGTGTCATCTGCAAACAGACAAGCCTTACCCTCTAGTCCATCTGCAAGGTCACTAATGAAGATGTTGAAGAGGACTGGCCCCAGGACTGATCCCAGAGGTACCCCACTTGTGACTTGCATCTCTTCTGACTGTATACCATTTACCACCACTCTCTGTTTTCTGCCCGTCAACCAGTTTGCCACCCAGTTGACCAACTTCTGACCCACCCGAGCCTACCCAGCTTATTTATCAATCTTCTATGTGGAACAGTGTCAAAAGCTTTGCTGAAGTCAAGGTAGCGACATCAACTGCTCCCCTTGGTCCACCACTCTGGTTACCCAGTCAAAAAATCTATGAGATTAGTTTGACAGGACCTTCCTTTGTAAACCCATGCTGTCTTGGATCCTGTGCCCTATGGATTCCAGGTGTTGCACTATCCTTTCCTTAAGGAGTGCCTCCATAATCTTGCCCACTACTGAGGTAAGACTGACCGGTCTGTAGTTCCCGCCTCCTCCTGCTACCACTCTTGTGGGCGGGATCACATAAGCCCTTCTCCAGTCTTCTGGGACCTCTCCTGTGCTCAGAGACTCACCAAACAATTCTGCTAATGGCTCTGCTAGTTCCTCCTTTAGCTCCTTAAAGTACCCTGGGATGTATGCCATCAGGTCCCATTGCCTTATCCACCAAGCTTAGCAAGCTCTTGTAGGACCCTTCCTTTGTGAAGGGAGTAGTGCTCACCTCCCTCCCCCTGTCCATGATGCTGAGCTGTGGGCCCTGCCCTACTTTCTCTTCAGTAAATACTGAGCAAAAGTATCTATTTAGGATAGATGCCTTTACAGGGTCCTCCTCCTCACATGCTCCTTTTCTCCATTAAGCTTAGCAATACCCCTCTGGATTTTCTCCTTTCACTAATGTATCGATAGAAAGTCTTGTCACCTTCTTTTACTGTTCGTGCTAGTGTTTCCTCAGTTTGGGACTTTGCCTGCCTTACTGCCTTACCTGCTTCCCTTAGGCAGTTTGGTATGCCTCCTATCTTCATCCCGCTGTGTTCCTTATATTTCCTGAAGGCCAGCCTTTTGGCTCTGACCTTTTCTGCTACTGTTTTGAGAACCAAAGTGGTTTCCTTCTTTTGCACTTCCTTTTCTGTCTAACACAATGGGATGTTGCTTCAAGTATTGCATCATAATGCTTGCCCACTTTGCCTGTACCCCCTCACCTGTGTTTCTTTTTGCCAGGGCTAGCTTAACTCTGTTGGCCATCTCATCAAAGTCAGCTCCTCTGAAGTCCCATATTTTGCCTTGGAATGGGATGATTTAGATGTAGTAGCCAAAATTGAACCATACCATGTGATGGTCACTGGCCCCAGGTGACCTTCTACCTGGAGATCTGTGATCCCTTCTTTGTTAGTCAGTACTAGATCTAGGATAGCCCTGTCTCTTGTGGGTTGCTGTACCAGTTGTTTGAGGCCTTCCCCTGCAGGAATCCACTATGAGTCTAGTTCTGGCAGATGTTCCTGCTGGTATTGACCAATCTGTATCTGGCATGTTGAAGTCTCCATTATCAGAACCTCCCCTTTAGCTGTCATGTTTTGTATATCTTCTAACAGTAATGTGTCTATGTCCTCCCTCTGGTCTGGGGCCTGTAGACAACCCCAGTTCTTATGGCTGTCCATTTCCTGTTTCAGGGTGACCCACAGTTCTTCTGGCTCCTTATGTGTATTCTGAATTTCTGTAGCTTTGATATTTTCATTAACATACAGGGCCCTCCTCCCCCTTTTTTGCACCTCGGTCTCTTCTGAACAATACATAGCCAGGTACTGAAGTCTCCCAAGTGTGGTTATCAGTAAACCACGTCTCACTAATTGCTACTATGTCCAGTTTAGCCTCTGACATTATTGCCTGCAGGTCTGGGATCTTATTTCCCAGGCTGTGAGCATTTGTGTACATGATTTTCCATTGGCCAGATTTTGGTGTGTTAGTTGTTGGGTGAAGTTTGGCATTACTCCTGTGCGTCGTATGGGGAGACAAACCTTTTTCTTACCTGGTGATGCAAATGAACGGCAAACATGCTGAATTCCTGTTTGACCACTAGCTGAGGGGAGGGTGTTCTTCCCATTCGACGTATGGGGTGCTGCCCCTCTCCCATTTGCTAGTTTAAATATTCTGCAAAGACATCAAACTTCTGCCCCAATGCACTGACTCCCTCTTTAGTCAGATGCAGTCCATCAAATTTAAGAACTTTGCTCCCAGAACTGTTGCCAGTTCCTACAAATCTGTGTCCTTTTCCTGGCACCAGCCCTGAGCCACGTGTTTAGCTCCCCTATCTCCCTTCTCTGACCTTCCGTCCATCTGCTCCCTCTCCCAGACTGGCAGGATCTCAGAGAAGGAGATGCCAGACTAAATAGATGATAGTTTGTTACCCAGCCTAGTCAGGTGTTCCTTGGTCTCCACAACTGACCCGGCTGGTAGGATCATTAGTCCATATGTGTACCAGGACGTCAATGTTTTCTCCTGCTTTGTGAACAATTTTAGCAATGTGGTCAGTTTCTCTCCATGCTGATGTACCTGGGAGACATCTGACCATTACCCCTGCTGGAGATGGGTATCAACTCCCGAATCATGGAGTCTCCTATGATCAGAAGTTTTTGGATTTCCTTTGTGCTTGTTTAGTTTTGGTTCCTGATTTGGGTGAGTTTTGTTGTGCTAGCTCCTGTGCGCAGTGTTCTGCTCTGCAGTGTCTTCTGCCTCTTTATTTGATTTCAGAGATAGAGGCAGATACCTGTTTATAGTGTTTATATGGTTTTGGAGGTAATGTGTTGGAGAGCAGAGAGTGATGGGGCACCTGGATTTGCTCCTCCTAACCACCTGCCAACCTCCTGGACCAACTACCCTCTGCAGTCGAGGTTCTTCTGTTGGATGCTGGGGAAATGGCAGGTGGTTCTTATAATGTATTTCCTCTTCAATATGAAATTTGAGGTGCAATCTCTGCCTATGCTGCCCGGAGCTGAGCCCTAAGATCTCCAAAGGCCCAGCATGTAGGACAGTGTCCTAAATCCTGTAAGACTGTCCTTCTGAAAATTGTTCCACAGTACCTGCAGTTAATGAAATCCATTCCAAATAAGTTGCTGGGTTTGTAACCTAGTCAGAATCTTGATTTAGTAGTTGCCGTATTGGTCCTTGCAAGAATAGATCCAGAAGCAAATGATTTGATACCTTTTAATGGACCAAAATAGATGTAACAACAAGAACAAAGTGCTCTAGCTTTCGGACCAACCAGTCCTTCTTCAGAAGCTCATGGCAGTTGTTTAGAAAATACAATACTTATAACAGCTAGATAATGCAGAGAAAAACGAAAAAAATCCCCATTGGTTTAAAATACTCATTTAAAAAAAAAAAAAAAACAAGATGATGTCAGAGAAGTTAAACAGTACAATACTGCCCTCAGTCCGAATGAACCTTGGGTTAAGATGTGCTTGGTGCAACAAACATAAAGAATCCTACGACACATAAATTTAATTGACATAAGATAACACTGCTGAAGCAGATAAAGGAGGAGGGGGAGAGAGAGAGACAACATCTCGTTTAAGCTATGTATCTCCCCCACCCACATTATTGTGATGTGGGGTTGGTTAGGTTGTACTGTTTGTATGAGCAGGAGGAGATAAATTACTTTTTTATCTCTTTGTCAGATTCCCTAGACACTTGTGGTACATGTAGTTGCTACAGTCTCAGTATATATTGACATCAGTACATATCAGGATGCATGGTCTGAATTCTTTGAGGTTCCTCTACTAGAGTTTTTTGTTTAACACTAACATTATCAATTTATATTTATATTATCATTTATATAGTCCTGAGGTTTTTGTAATTTCTTGGGCCTTTTATTTACCTTGAGAATACAGCTGGGTGACATGTCTAGCTAGGTTTTACACATCACACAGTGTGCACTGATGTTTTTAGACAACTTTACTGGTATTCTTGTCTTTAATGCATACATTGTAATTTCATGAGCCCTATAACTATCTTAGTTTGTCTTTTAAGCTGGGTGGGGTTGCCTTTCAGTAATCACATCCTTATACTGACTGTGACACTCATGGCTTGATTTGGGAGTTATCTGCTTCAGCAGTGTTATCTTATGTCAATTAAATTTATGTGTGTAGGATTCTTTATGTTTGTTGCACAAGCACATCTTAACCAAGGTTCATTCGGACTGAGGGCGTATTGTACTGTTTAACTTCTCTGACATCATCTTGTTTTTTGTTTTTTTTAAATGAGTATTTTAAACCAATGGGGATTTTTTTCTGTTTTTCTCTGCATTATCTAGCTGTTATAAGTATTGTATTTTCTAAACAACTGCCATGAGCTTCTGAAGAAGGACTGGTTGGTCCGAAAGCTAGAGCACTTTGTTCTTGTTGTTACATCTATGTTGGTCCATTAAAAGGTATCAAATCATTTGCTTCTGGATCTAACCTAGTCAGAGTAATTAGAAGGAAAAAAAAATGCAAGTAATGGTTTAATTGTGCTTTGTTTAACTTGTTATAACAAGTTAAATTACTAGTGCCCCTGTAAATGAGATCACCTTGTGGAGGCCCCACTGATCCGCCCCTTCCTGCTCTGCCACAGGAAATGTCACAACTGTGGTACCCTATAAAAGGAGTATAGCGTGGAGTGGTTGGGGATGGGGGTGGGTGGCTGGGCCCTTCCCCTGCCTAAAAAGAAGAACCACGGATGAAAGAACAAGGAGGTAAGAGCAGAAACAATCAGTCAATAACAAATGCAGTAACCCGGGAAGCTTATCCTAATGTTAGATAAAACTGTAAAACCTGTAATAATTTCAGAGAAGATATACGCTGTAAGAAACACTTTGCTCCAGAGAAATAAAGCAGTAACAGAAGATATACCTTGCAAAAGACAATTTGAATCAGAAGATTACAGGAGTAATCTGTTAGCACACCTGTAGGCACACCTTGCCTAATAATGCAGAAGAAGGTATACCAGCAACAACAATTTGAATCAGAGAAAAAATAAAGCAATGAAATGTTAGCAACAAACAGTAGCAATCCCTGTGAGTAAAAAATAAAAACACCACCACACAGTAAATCTGCTTAGCCAAACTAAATCTTAATCCTTCTCCCTTGCTCTGGTAAATTTCTCTACTCTGCCTTTCAAGCAGTCTTAGAAGGAAAAAGCTCAGGTGAAGCTAGGTGCCTTGGCCAGCAAACCAAGTCTTCTACCTTGGGGCGGAGTTGATGAAGAGGTTAAAGAGTAGAAGACCGAGGATTGATCCCTGCGGAACCCTGAGGTGCACCTCCCTAGCAGTGTGTGGAGAGACGGAGATCACGTCCCCCTTCAGCCTGATTTTCCCCAGGGTGAACATATTAAGGGACCCCAGTCTCTCCCCATAGCTTGTATCCTCCATGTTCCTGATTATTTTGGCAGCTCTGGATTACACCCTCGCCACTGCCTCAGTGTCCTTTTTATATTGGGGGGCCCGGTACTGCATGCAGTAGTACTCCAGGTGGGGGAAGGGTCTTGTAAAGTGGCTGGATTACTTCCCCTACACTGCTGGTCACCCCCACCCCCGTTTGGTGTAGCTGGTTGTTTTATATTGGGGAGCCTAGTACTGCATGCAGTAGTACTCCCGGTGGGGAAGGGGTCTTGTAAAGTGACAGGATTACTTTCCCTGCACTGCTGGTCACCCCCCCCCCTTTTGATATAACTGGTTGTTTTATATTGGGGAGCCCAGTATTGCATGCAGTAGTACTTCTGGTGGGGGAGGAGTCTTGTAAAGTGGCAGGATTCCTTTCCCTACACTGCTGATCACTCCCCACCCTTTTGATGTAGCTGGTTGTTTTGTATTGTGGAGCCCAGCACTGAATGCAGTAGTACTCCAGGTGGGGGTGGGGCCTTGTAATGTGGCAGGATTACTTCCCCTACACTGCTACTCACCCCCCTCGCCCCCCCTTTTGATGTAGCTGGTTGTTTTGCACTGGGGAGCCCAGTACTGAATGCAGTACTGCAGGTGGGGGTCAGGCCTCTTAAAGTGGCCAGATTATTTCATCTGCACTGCTGGTCCTCCCCCTTTTAATGTACCTGGTTGTTTTGTACTGGGGAGCCCAATACTGCACGCAATACTCCAAGTGAGGGTGGGACCTTGTAAAGTGACAGGATTTTACCTCCCCTTTTCTGCTGCTGGTACCAGGTCAAAATGTTGCATGCTAGTAAGCATACGACAAAACCCCGAAACTGCAACAGCGCAGTATAGAACAGCGAGAGGGTGCAATACTGTGAATGGTCCTGTGCGCGGTACTGCACCCTCTCACTGTCAAAGGCAGAGGACATCACCTCTGTTGGGACAAGCTTCTGCCTAGGAGCTGCTGTGGCTTGAAGGGATGAGGCACTAGCAGGGGCGGAAGCAGGCAGAGTGTTTGGGACTGGGTTCGATTCCTGGTCCCAGACACATGTATTTTTTTTCCCGTTTCGCACTTTGTACGATATTTACTGAACCCCCCCCCAGAGTTAGATAATATAGTTGGGGGGCAGAGCCCCCCACATGAATACAGACTTATGATGCATGCATTATATCGTGCTGTTTTGGCAGTGTGATATATGCATGTGGCATAATGTCTTGTGACAGTATGACCATGTGCCTCTGCTGGTCACCCCACTTTTGATTTAGATTTTTTTTGAGTCTGCTTCTCTTTTAAATAAAAGTCAGAAACTGGGCCAGCTCTGTGGTACTGAGTGACAGGGGATCACTCTCTGGCACTGGCGTCCTAGGTTTGTGCTCTAAGCATGGGACATCAGGTGCAGAGGCCACTAGGGATGCACTCTTCCTCCTGCAACCCAGTGACTCCAAACCCAGGATTGATAACATAAGCCTGCTTGTTCATTACCCTCCTCATGTTGTAGCACGCTATTACAGAGCCTTGTGAATGATTTTATTCAATTAGTTGGTTATTTTATTCCACACCTAGGTCCCCACCCCTGCAACTCAAACTGATTTCCCCATGCAGCGTTCAATGTATTAGCATACTCACTGATCACAGGGTTGTAGCTTGCCGGACTGGCACTGTATGTAAAACAAGCCTTCACTTCCACACTGTGGGAGAGAACAGGGAAAATCCGTTAATGACTATGTAAAACACTCACAGGTATAATCTTTTTTGATCACAGAAGACAACTCTTCAGCACGCAAATTACCCTTTGTATCATTTGTGAACAAACTGCATCACAAGTTGCAAGGGTGCTGTTTTGTATCACCCTCACAAACTGCACAAGACCACAAACAAAGAATCACAGAAGCTTGATGGCAGAAAAGGACCATACCGGCCCATCTAGTCTGCCCCCCCCCTCCCCAACATCTCCCCCTCCCTGCTAGTCAATGCCCTCCCCCAAGATACTCAGCCCCATATGCTTGTCCCATGCTCTCTTGAATTCTTCCACTGATTTAGCCCCCACCACTCCGTCTGGTAGTCTGTTCTAGGGCTCTACCACCCTCTCCATGAAGAAATATCCTCTCACATTGCTCCTGTATCTTTTTCCTTGCAGTCTGAGGCTGTGCCCTCTAGTTCTGACCCCCTCCTTCCTCTTAAGTAAACCCTCTTCTCTCACTTTATTGAGCCCTTTTAGATATTTAAAAGTTTCAATCATGTCTCCCCTTTCCTTCATGTCTCCAGCATTAAAGTACAGTTAGGTAAGAACTTACCGTAACAGTAATTTTCAAGAGGGCTCTTGCCAGTGGGTAATTACATACAGGTCTGAAGCGGCGGGCATCAGGGAACACGGCAATTATAGCTAGTAGTCTCTGCGGACCGCCCCCATGTCAGGTAACTGGTGTCAGGCGACATCAGTATAAAGGGGAGGTCCCCCATGCCCACCTTCCAGTTCTTTCCCACCAAGGGCCAAAAAGGCAAGACGAGAGAGAAGTGGATATTTCCCTTCCTGGAAAAGGAGCTGAAAAAGCTAAGGGGATAGAGGGTGGGAAGGCACTACCTACTGCAAGAGCCTCTCTCGAAGATCTACTGTTACGGTAAGTTCTTACGTAACTGTACTATCTTACTTTGAGAGGGCTCTTGCAGTAGGTAATTACATATAGGACTGAGTCTCAAGCAGTCTGGAACAAGGAAAAGCACTCGGGAGGAGGAAAACTACACACCAATAGAACCTCCGGCTGTAAGGGTCTTAAGAAAGACCTTGCAGAACAGACAACCCGAAGCCTGCTCTACAGCGAGAGGCAATGTCCAAACTGTAGTGTTTCGTAAAGGTATGGACAGAAGTCCAAGTTGCGACTGCACAAATGTCAGCCGCTGACACATTCTTAAAACACCTCTGCCTTGACCCGGCAGGGTCTTGTGGTACTTGTCATAACAGAAAGTGATACAGTGAGCCAACCATTTAGATAGGCATTGCATGGAAACAGCATTGCCCTCACAAAAGAGACAAAAAGCTGATCAGATTTACCGAGATCCTTAGTCCTAGTGGTGTAGTATCTCAGTATTCTATGAACATCCAAAGTATGCAAGAGGTACTCCCCTTGACTGGAGAGCTGCATAAAGAAAGCAGGTAGCTCAATGGATTGATTCATCTTTGATTCTGCCACCACCTTCGGGAGAAACTTAGGGTTCGTGCGCAGAGCCACACGTTCCTTGTGAAAAATCAAATTCTGGATTTTACATATCAAGGCCTGAAGCTCGGGAATGCGTCGAGCTGAAGCAATGACCACTAGGAAGAGAGTCTTCCGGAGAGGAACTTCAACTCTGCTGAGGTTGCAGTTCAAAGGGAGGTAGGGTAAACTTCTCAAGAATAAAGTTCAGATCCCAAGGAGGGGCAGGAATGCAAACAGGGGGTCTCAAATGGACAACCCCCCCCTAAGGAAGGTCTTAGAGACTTCCAGCTGCGAAAAAGTTCTGTCCCCAAAAGGAACATGGTAGGTGGAGATAGCCACCATGTGAACTTTCAAAGAGGAATGGCTGAGACCCAGGTCAAAGAGATGATGGATATAGTCCAGAATTCTCCCGACAGGGCAAGAGAATGGCTCAAAGTCCTTGGAAGAGGCCCATATCGAGAACCGTTTCCATTTCATGGCATATGTTGACTTAGTGGAAGGCTTCCTGGCCTCCACCAGAATTTCAGCCACGAGCGGGGAAACCCCAAATCGGGCTAGAGCTACATCTGCAGGAGCCATGCATGCAACTGAAGGGATCCGAGACCTGGATGAATCAGGGTCCCCTGATACTAGATAAGCAAAGTTGCGACAGGGGAAGAGGAAGTGGAGGTTCCTCTGAAAACTGTTGCAGAAGAGAGAACCAAACTTGCCTGGGCCAGAAAGGAGTGATGAGGATCACGCAAGCTCCTTCTGAGCCGAGTTTGTGTAAGACCCTCGGAATCAAGGAAATTGGGGGGAAGGCACAGACAAATCTGTCCTTCCAGTCTAGAGACAGAGTGCCCCTCCAAAAAATGCCTCACCCGGGAGCGAGCGAGCAGAAGGCAGGAAGTTTTGCGTTGTGAGGAGACGCGAATAGGTCTACCTGAGGTGCTCCCCAGTGCAGGAAGATATCATCTACCACCCCTTGATACAGTTCCCATTTGTGAACCTTTGCTGACAACCAACTGAGGTGGTCCGCCAGCATGTTTTCGACTCCCAGAACATGAACTGCCGTCGGGTGAAGGTTGTGCTGCACAGCCCAACTCCAAACTCTCACTGCCTCCCTGCACAGAAGGTAGGAACGCATTCCTCCCTGCTTGTTGATGTACCAGACTACACACATGTTGTCCGTCTGGACAACCAGATGACCGGGAAGCACATACGAGTTCAGAGCTTGGGGAGCATACAGAACGGCCCTGAGCTCGAGCATGTTTATATGAAGAGTCTGCTTGAGTCTGGACCAGGAGCCCTGAGTTCTGTGAGACCCTAGATGGGCTCCCCAGCCCTCTCCCGAGGCGTCTGTTGTTAATGTTTGGGGGGGGGTGAGGCAAAAGGGAACTCCCCGGCAAAGGTTCTCCTGTACTATCCACCATTGCAAGTCCCGAGCCATGGGGCTGGAGACCAGAACCTCTTGGTCTAGGTCGTCCAACGTCTGGTCCCACTGAGACCGAAGCATCCACTGAGAGATCCTCCTATGGAGCCGGGCGAGAGGGACTGTCAGAATAGCAGCCGCCATGAGCCTGAAGGGGTGAAGGACTGACCTGGCGCTGACCCACCTGTAACTGGACAGCAGGTTTGCATGAGCCTGAAGGGTATCCACCCTGTCCAGAGGCAGAAAAGCCATGCCGATGGTCGTGTCCAGGATCACCCCTATGAACTGGAGCCTCTGGCAGGGGACCAGATGGAACTTGGCCTGGTTGATGGTAATACTCAGGCTTGTGAAAACCTGCAGGGTAAGGGAAAGAGAGCGCAGGAGATCCTCCCTGGACGGGGCCGCCAGGAGCCAGTCGTCCAGGTACGAAAACCTGCACTCCCTGGGTACGAAGATGAGCCGCTACCACGGAAAGACACTTGGTGAACACTCGGGGCACAGAGGAAAGACCAAATGGGAGGGCCTTGAACTGGTAGTGGTCCCCCTGGAGCGAAAACCGAAGGAATCTGCGGTGGGCAGGGTGGATAGGGATATCCAGGTAAGCATTCTGCATATCCAAAGCGCACAGCCACTGTCCCTGCCGAAGTAAGGGCAGAAGGCTCTGTAGGGAGAGTATTCTGAACCATTTGTACTCCACAAACATGTTCAGGGAGCTGAGGTCTAAAACAGGTCTCAAGTCTCCCAATTTCTTTGGAACTAGGAAGAAATGGGAGTAATAACCTGTCCCCTAAAGGTGGGTTGGGACAGGC
The DNA here is from genome assembly GCA_016271365.2 of Neoceratodus forsteri. Lineage (NCBI taxonomy): Eukaryota > Metazoa > Chordata > Ceratodontiformes > Ceratodontidae > Neoceratodus > Neoceratodus forsteri. The sequence goes on from JADMNL010000036.1 coordinate 15,085,192, forward strand.
TCTATCGCCACCTTCAAGAGAAGGGAGGAAAGTTCTTCCCGAACCAGACGAAGATGTTCCGGGGAGTAAGATGACTTGGGGGTGGTTTTCTGGGTGGTTTCTGAAGAAACTCGATTGAGCGCCCTGCTGCTATCAGTTGGAGCACCCAAGCATCTGATGTGATCCTTTCCCAACCCTCTAGATGGAGGGAGAACCTCCCTCCTACAAGTTCCTCTGGAGGCTCCAGAGGCTGTGGGAGAGGAAAGGAGTCAGAAGGTGTGGGCAATGCCACGGCTGAAGCTCCCGCCGCTTTTTTGGGCAGGGAAGGGGGCTTGGCAGCCGGAGGGGCCCAACGTTTGTTGGCCTGCTTGCCCTGAGGTTTCGATTTAGGCTGAGAACGTCTGCAAAAAGGGTGACGCTATCCCTGAGTGGGCCAGTACATAGAGTCAACAGACTTAAGCGCAGTGCCCTTCTCTTGCAGGTTGGTGATGATGTCCTTTACATCCCCACTGAACAGCACCGAACCCCTGAAGGGTGCATCCTGGATAGCGGACTGCACTTCAGGGACTAAACCTGACACCCAGAGCCAGGCATGACACCGAAGACCTACGGTGAAACTGAGCTCTGACCTGCAGCATCCACTGCATCGTATGTGGCACGGAGCATGTGCTGACTGGCCAAATGAGCAGATCGGACGAGGCCAGTCACTTCCTGTTTGGTCTGAGACTCAGGAAGGGAGTCCAACTTGGCTTCCACCTCACTCAGGATAGCCTTCTGGTAGTCCCCCATATGTGCAACATAGTTCAGGGCCCTGATCCCCAGAGTGGAAGAAGCATACACCTTCTTCCCATACTAGTCCAGAAGACGAGATTCCTTGTCAGGTGGCAATGAGCTAAGGTGTTTAGGATTTGCCGACCGGCTGTTAGCGGCGCTAATCACGACTGAGTCGGCCTTTGGGTGTGTGTTCAAGAAATCTACACCCTCAGGAGCCTGGTATAGCCTGTCTGCCTTCCTTGGAAGGGGGGCTAATGCAGATGGCTGTTTCCAAATGGTGGAAACAAGGTCTGCGTGAGGCTCGATCCAGGGTGGAATTAATATCAGAGCAGTTTTGGGCAGATCCAAATGGGCAGCGAGTTTCTTCTGCTGTGGATCTGGCTCCAGAGACTGCCACTGGTGGACCTCCTGGATCTTTCTCAGCAGCTCCAGAAAAGAAGGATCTTTGAGAGGAGTCCTTAGCCTGGGATGGCCTGGAGTACGTGGCTCGTCGTCAGGATCGGAGCACCCCTCATAATCTGATTCCGAGTTCTCCGAAGAGGAAGATGAAGACTCCTCCTGGCACGGGGGAGGAATGGACCCCTTGAGCAACCCTCAGGGAAGCGTATCCTCCCCGGCCCTGGCACCCAAGGGCTCACCTCTGGTGTCGGGGAAGGGAGTCTCTTGTCTTTGGCGACGGGCATCCGGAACCGGGTCTGGCATCAGCAGACGGCTCTCATAGAAACATAGACTCTGAAGGCAGATAAGGACCACTTGACCCACCCAGTCTGCCCATTTCCCTACCTATTGGATAAGCTGCAGATTCTAGCTAACCAACAGACTACTTCCTGCAATCTGCCACTATAATTGCCTTATGTCTGTCCCATGCATGTTTGAATTTCCCCACTGTTTTAGACCCCACAACCTCTCCAGGAAGGCGGTTCTATGCGTCCACCACTCTCTCCGTGAAAACAAATTTCCTCACATTACCCCTCACTAGGTAGCCAGAGTCTCCTTCAGATCCACCAGCGGACAGGGGGTGGTGGAGGAGGAGGAGAGGGATATGGATATGGATACTGAGGGTATCCGTAGGGCGAATAGCTGTAACCCAATGGCGGGAAGCCTGGCGTCAGGTACTGAGGCATTGGGTAGTGCAGCGTCGGGTAGGCCAGCGTCGGGTCCTGCGGCACAGGATCCTGCAGTCCCGGGTAGGACGGCGTCAGATAGGACGGGGTCGGATACCCGGGAACATGGGGCTCTGATGGAGCAGAAGGCCCTGGGAGAGGCCCAGCTGGCGGGCCAGGAGCAGGTAGCCCGGCGGGCGGTGGGTCTGGTGTTGGGATGGCATCTGGTAAAGGGATGTCACCCAGCGTTGGGTAGGCTGGTGTCGGAGCTGGCGTCTGTGGGTCCGGCATCAGGGGATCCAGCCCAGTGGGAGGAAAACCTGACAGGAGCGTACCGGGGTCCTCTGTGTCACCCGGGGAAGGAGGACTAAGATCTCCGGGGTCCAAAAGAGGAGACACTGGAGTCTCGGTAAGCAGCGGTGCGCGTTGCAGTGAGCCAGGGAAAGGCGGACTGGTTGACAGGGTCCGGCATTGGCTCTAACACCATGTGTCCATCAGAGGAGCTGGTGTCCACCTTACTGGCAGGATCTGAGCAGGCGTCGGAGGAGCTGGCATCCGACTTATCGGATCCAATGCCCGACAAAGGCTGCATGGGAGGAGCAGCCTTGGCAGGCATTTTTGAGGCCGTGCGCTCCCCAAAGGGTCGGACATCATAGAGGCCTTGTCCGGGCGGGCATCGGTGTAACCAGTGTCTGACTTACTGGACCAGCTCAACCCGGAAGGCTGCACGGTGGTGGCCTTCCCGGTAGCGGTCACCTCCTTTGTCCCAGAGGCTCCCGATGGGCCTGAGCATGAGCCCAACGGGTGGGCTGCCGCTGCCTTGGACACCGCCAAGAAGGCCGTCGAGGATCAGTCCCCTGGGGGGCACGTTACTTTTAACACAGTGACTCCAGCCGGAGTCACAGTGGCCATGGAAATGGAATCCCGGTCCCGGTGCTTCTCCTTGTTCTTGCAGTGTCCCTCGGGGGAAGCTGAGGCCTGCCAAAGCTTCTTCAGCTCCTTCTCCATGGAGGACATATGTTTCTTTAAAATTTGGGCCTCCAAAGGACTGCTGCCTCCATTTACAGGTGGCGACGTTGAATTGCTGGCAGTGCCGACACTTCTCCATGGGGTGATCCGGGCCTAGACAGAAGAGGCACAGGGAATGACCGTCCTTATGTGGGAGCTGGGCACTGCACGAGTCGTACTCGTTTTTATGCAAATCGGAGGGAGTAGGGGATAACATACACAGCAATTTTTGGTGAAAAAAAATTGAAAATCGCGAAAACACTCGGTAGATAAAACCAACGACAGACTAACGAAGTAGTAGGAACTTATCCACAAGGTGCTTTCACAAGCTAACGGTGGGAAAGAACTGGTAGGTGGGCATGGGGAACCGCCCCTTTATACTTGACGTCGCCTGACGCCAGTCACCTGACGTGGGGGTGGTCCCCCACCAGAGACTGCTAGCTAGAAATTTTTCCATGGGGTCCTGACGCCTGCCGGCATCAGTCCTATATGTAATTACCTACTGCAAGAGCCCTCTTGAAGTAAGATCACATAAGTCACTTCTCTGGAACGGACATAGAAAAACACAGAAACACATTTCTGTAACAAAATTTGGGGGCTGCTGATGCAAACCGAATGGGATGATACCTAAAATGTATTTTATAGCTGTGTAATTCCTGTGAGGATCACGTTATGTATTGATCTGCATAAACGGAATAAATAAAATTTAAAAAAGAAACAAAAAACAGCTACTGCCAGCAGATGAATGCTAGTGGCCCATTCGATCTACCCAGAAACCTGCCTAGTAGTGGACATTCCCTTCCGTCCACTGCCCCACTTGCACCTTTCCCATGTGTCTGTCTCATCCCATTTTGAATCCCCTACTTTTTCAGCACAAGAAACCTCCTAAGGGAGCTTGTTTTAATTTTCTACCACCCTTTCCATAAAGAAGTACTTCCTGATGTCCTTTCTGACCCCCCTTCCCTGCCAGCTTCATGGAGTATCTCTTGGTGCCCATGTTCCTACTCAGCCTAAACAACTTCCTGCTGTCCACGCTGTCTGTCCCAGAGGAACCTGAACATCCCTGACATGTCTTCCCAACCCCTCCTATCCTCCAATGTGTGCATAACGAAGTCCCCAAAATGCTTCCTGTATGCCCTCCCCTGCTGTTCCTGCATCATCTTAGTTGACCTCATTTGCACCGATTCCAACCTCTCCCTGTCCTTCCTCAAGAGCGGGCTCCAGAACTGCGTGCAGTACTCTAAGTGCAGTCCAACCAGGGATCTGCAGAAGGGCAGTATCACCTACCTCCTGTTACTTACTCCTCCCCCTCCACCTGCATCCCAGCATCCCATTTGCCCTGCCCTTAGCCCTCACACACTATGCAGACAGCGTTCAAATTCTTCATTATTAACAAGCTCAGGCCTAGTTCTTTTGTTGGCCTCTGCACCACTGCCCCACCTAACATGTATTCTGTTCTTAGGTTCTTGGCCCCACTGTGCATTACCCATAGGTGCTGGAACAGGGGCAGGTCAACATGGGCATGGCCCCACCACTTTAAAAGTGGTAGAGCCTTGTCCTATCAGTTTTTTGCAGCAATGCTAATTTATTACCATGGAGGACTGTGCCTTTAAACTGCAGTATGTGCAGCAAACGATGTTACTTGCTAATCACTCCCTCTGTGGCTGGCAGGGTGACAGCAGAGTTTTGGAAAGTAAAGGCCTGAGTAGTGTTGACTGGGGTGAGCTGGGTTCATGGGCTGCAGTCTGAGTAAAGGTACAGTGGTCAAACCTTAAAAAAGAAAGGGAAGGGCCAAGCCTTCAGGGGAACATCGCCAAACTAGGCACAGAAAGCTGCTGTCAGTTGGTAAGGGGGGGGGGTGGTACTCCAAGGGTTACAAATATCAATGTAAAAAAAAACTCTGTGGGTGAACCCACTCAATAGGTGTGTGTTGGAGAATTTACACTTTGTATCCTTGGCCCTACCATTTTTCAGTTTGCCGTTAAATTTCAGCTGCCGTTTCCTCAACCACCTCTCCAGTCTTTCCCACTCATCCCTCATGGCCCTTACCCTCTCTCTCTGCTGTCTACCCTTCCACAGGTCTTAATATCATCTGTGAGGGAAGTCTGTCTCCCCTGGAACCTCTCCCTATGTCACAAAAAAATATGGTAAAGAAGACCAGTTAAAAACTGATCCTCAGGGCACTCTACTTGTGAACTTCCTTAACTCTGAATACATCTCGTTTAGGACTATCCTCTGGGTCCTCCCACTCGGCCAGTTTCTTACCCATCCAGTTATCTAGGTGAGGGAGAAACCGGAGCTGACTGAGAGGACCCAGACAAGAGCCTGGGACATGGCTAGGATGTGGGTTATGGGAACCTTGGGGTTTCTCAGAAGCATTGGGGAGGTGAAGCATATGTGCTTTGGTTTGCTGGTACACTTGGATAAGCAGCACCCTCGAATGGATGACAGCTGGGAGGGGCTCAGAATGGGTCTCACCCACACCACTCATCACCTAAATAAAATGTCGGTGTTGCAGTCAGCAGACATCAGATGGACCCTTTGTGGGCAGGAAGCTGAAATAAATTCTTCACAGGGTCCACCTTCATGAAGCTCTCCTGGCCGAGCAGCAGCAGGGCCCATGAAGTGGATGAATAAACCAAAGAGGTACCGAGCCTGGGAGAGAGGAAGATGAAGTCCACCCCCGGTGAGGCATCTGCAGACTAGCCATCTAGGTACAGCCGTTGTCTTGCCTGGCATAAGCTCATGAGCCCTTAAGGAGGTCCTAACCCCAACTGCTTGTGGCAAAAAAAATGGGGCAAAATAATTTAACAAAATCTGTAAATTAGATAATGAATGTGCAGAGAATTTGTGCATTTGATACTGATACAGAAGAGACTTACACAGACAGAGCCACACAGCCAGTTGCATTAGGGACTCTACTGAGGAAGGGAGGGAGGGAAGCTTGGCTTGGATACAGTGCAATCCCGTACCCTTTTGAGGAAATGTTGTGAGAACTATAATGTCCACCTGGCCAACGAACAAGAAGGGTAGAAGCCTATGTTAGTAATAAACATAGATGTCTTATTGGGGGGATAGCACTGTGGGCAAAATAAGGCTTTGCTGTACAGAAGCTGTGTTGTGCTTTTGTGTGTGCAATGCAGACAAAGAAGAGGTGGAGATGAAACTACCAAATCGGTTTTACAAGGGACCTAAGTCAGGTTCAAATCTAGGAATCTTCTGCAGATCCCTCCCCATCCTCCCTGTTGCCTACTCAGTCCCTCAGTCATCACTTCCTTACCGTACTTGAGATGAGGCCCTGCCATTACTGTTATGCTGCTCCAGGGCAATAATCTGTGGTTCGCTGGTTATGGTACGAATGATGTTTATTACTGTTCTTGCCCTGAAAAAAAAAGAAATAAAACACTTTAGTGATGAGTGGAGTGGCAATAGTATCTACTCAGGCCTGTGGTGGAGGTAACTGTGCAGGGCCCAGTAAGCCTGCAGAACCATTAGCAAACCCACCCTTGAAGATGGTGTTTGCAGAGTTGCGAGTGATGGATTCTTAAACTGAATCAATACTACAGAGTCTGGTGCCTAAGATACAAAAATAACTACCGCTATAAAAACAGTGAATGTAGCAGATTCCCTTGCTTTGCAGGCTCTGCCACAAGTTAATACAAGAGAAGCCCAATTTACGTTATTTCTTAGAATCGCTGGAAAATGCCATAAGGGCAACATGTTTGTGGATTATGGGACTGACAGATGGAGTGGCCGGAGAGAAGGTTTCTGATTTTCTTTGACTCTGACTCCAAGAGCTGCTGCAACTGGGGCGAGGGAGCCATAATACACATATAGGAAAGAAATCAGATACACCAGAAAAGCAGGCATATCTCCAAACACCTGCCACACTCACTGCTGGTGATAATGGACAGTGAGGAGACCAGAGACACCCTTCTGAGGGCTGCCAAGGAGCATCAGCTGCGTCATCATGATGACAGTCCTGTGCACGTGTATCCAGACCTCTCATATGGCACAAGAAACAGGAGGAAGCAATCTGATGCCATCTCCAGCGACGGAGACATCTGGGGATAATACACACTTTATTACTCCCTGCCAGACTCCGTATTGCACATGGAGAGAAGATGTGCAGTTCTCTGACCCAAGGGAGAGGAGATGTACCAGTTCTCTGACCCCAGGGAAAGGAGATGTACCAGTTCCCCGGCCCCAGGGAGACAAGATGTACCAGTTCTCTGATCCTGGAGAGAAAAACTGTACCAGTTTGCCAATGCCAGGAAGAGACAATGTACCAGTTCTCCATGACCCCAGGGAGAGAAGATGTACCAGTTCTCTGACCCCAGGGTATACCAGTTCTCCAACTCTCAGGAGCCGAGGAACTGGGTAACCAAACAGGAATGAGAATTTCGAGCCAGGGCGATGACAGAACCAGGCTAGACAGAAAAATATGTCTCCTGGACTTTGGAACAGGTAAGTTCTAAACTCTCTGTTGTTGCTTGGTTATTCTGTAACAGATGCCTATACTCTAATGTGGCCTTACATAATGTAACTGTTTAGTTCCCACCCCATGCAACAGGGCATGACTGTTTTCAGAGCTCCCTAATACTGTACAGGGAAGAATAAACTGTTCAAGGACAGAGTCAGTCTTTGTGAGCAAGGATGGAAAAGACCAGGAGGCACCAGACTTTTTTTCTGTGTGGACTTTACAGGATTTTACCACCACTGACATTTCTTGGAACTTTGTTCATCGCAGCTGGCCTTGGCACTGCATTTCCCATTCGGTGTGCTGTGCTAGCTTGCACAAACCACAAGAAAACCCAAACAATATTTTTTGTTGGGTAGGTATGACACTATCATTCTGCTAACTAAAGCTTCCAAGGCCTCCATGCCTCTTTATGCTTTTCTAGTCTCATAGATACACAGACAGTGTCAGCAGATAAGTGCTCATGGCCCACCTAGTCTGCCCATTTGAGTTTGTAACTTCAGTTTATGTTTTCCTTGACCTCTGTTGCCCCTTACCCCTGACCTCCAGAGTTCCTTTATGTCTATCCCATGCATTCTTAAATCCTGTGATTGTTTCAGCCCCCACCACTTCCTCTGGCAGGGTGTTCCACTTGTCCACCACCCATTCTGTGAAGAAATTCTTCCTCACATTTCCTCTGAATCGTCCTCCCTCCAACTTCATCCCGTGCCCTCTAGTCCTGGAACATCTTTTTTGCTTAAAAATAGTGTATTCTTGCACCCTGTTCCTCCCTGTAAGATACTTGTATGTCTCTATCATGTCCCCTCTCTCCCTCCTCTCCTCCAGGGAGTACATATTCAATTCCTTCAACCTGTCCTCATAGGAATTGTGATGCAATCCATGTACCATCTTTGTTGCCCTCCTCTGAACCTTCTCTACCCTGTCTATGTCCTTACGTAGGTAAGATCACCAGAACTGTACAGTGTACTCCAGGTGGGGCCTCACTAGTGTCTTGTATAGTGGAATTATGACCTCCCTCTTCCTGCTGGTGATGCCCCTGCCTATGCATCCCAGCATCCTATTTGCTTTACCTGCTGCCTTGTCACACTGTTTCCCTACCTGTCTCCACCACTAAAATTCACAGTTAGCATCTGCAGAACTCAGTTACACTGAATTCCTGAAAAATGTGAATTTATTACCAAAACTCTTTTCATGAAAACATTAGCTTTTCCCATTACACTTTAAGTCCTGGAGTTTCTCAGGTTTGGATGCAGGACTTGCGGCAGCTGTTCTGATGTGACTGTGTCACTGTCGATGTGACAGATGTTTGTGTGCTATTTTCAATCATTTTGAAACACCTGCAACACTTTGCTCACATTATGGCTGAAAACAATTACACTTGTCTTTTTTTATGCATGCATCATTTTTTTTATTTATTCTTTTTCCACTCCCCCATCAGCTCTGGTGTGGTGGATATACCACCTTCCACCCAAGTACACAACCTTCATGGAGCTATGGGCTGGGGGATTTACACTTTACTTAGCTTCCCCCTTTCGGTTCTGTGTTCTCCTGATCCCACAAGGATGCCAATGTTTGGGACTAGGTTCTTGACTTGAGCGTGCATCAGCACAGACTCACGATATGGAGCACTGCATCCCTTTCTCTCTATCTCCCAAGTGCTCTGCCACCTGTATGTGTGCAGGTGGCAAGTAGCACTGCAGGATGGGGCTCCCCCCCAGAAGGACAGTGCCCACTGGGAGTGGACGTTTAATCCTCCTCATCTCTGCAGGATGGGGCCCCCCCCGGGAAGGACGGTGCCCACTGGGAGTGGACGTTTAATCTTCCTCGTCTCTGCAGGATGGGGCTCCCCCCCTCCGAGAAGGACAGTGCCCACTGGGAGTGGATGTTTAATCCTCCATGTCTCTGCAGGATAGGACTCCCCCCCACCCCCAAGAAGGACAGTGCCCACTGGGAGTGGATGTTTAATCCTCCCGGTCTCTGCAGGATGGGCCCCCCACCCGAGAAGCACAGTGCCCACTGGGAGTGGATGTTAATCCTCCTCGTTTCTGCAGGCTCCTGATGACCCAGGCTTATTCCAGAGCCTGGGTCGCTGGCGTCGTGAGCAGTAACCCTACGTCATTTCTGACATGCAATTTGAGACATCTGAAGATGAGAGTTAAACTATGTTTCATGTGGTGTTAACAGCCATGTCGCACGTAGTGCAACAGTGTGCAAACTCATGCCGCAATTCCTTCAGACTTGTGCACCATCTATTCGTAGTGCTCATAACTGCTGTGAAGTCACAATCCTCAACTTATGACATGGGGCTGGTAAAAGCAGGGGGACAGCTGAAGTCCAAGGGAAAAAGATACTGTTTTAATGAAAATGTCTTCAGAAATAAAATATGAATTGTCCTGAAACTTAATGTGTGGCTAATATGATGTAATCTGACTTCCGCTGCTGCCAACTCTGACTTATTTGAGCTCAAAACCGGAAAATGTCGTTAAGATGTGTACTACACAGTCTGGTTGTTTGCTCCACATTCTGAAGACCAGAGCTGCTCATTAATGCAGACATGTTGAAAGGGGTGATGTTAGCACTGCTCTCTTCTCACCTGTACAGGATCACAGAGTCTGAGAGAGACCCAACGGCGACATCAGGGTAGGAGTTCCCATCAATATCTAGCCCTCCTGAGATCGAGTACCCAAACGTCTTCACGCCGACCCCTTCACCATCTAGTATCTAGAACAGGAGAAGAAAGGAGTTGACACAAACCAAAACTCAGTTGAACCCAGCACGCTGTCCTGTACCTGTGTTTGGTATTCTCAAGGTTAGATGTGGAATTAGTGAATCATCAACCACTTTCACCGAAAGAAATCAGAAAGTGATGAACGGCAGAGATGTGGCTTGAGATGCTTACCTGGGCTGCCTTGGAGTTAAGTCCCAAACTGCTTCCATGGAATATGTAAACCTTCCCTTCTCCATCAAATGGGGCTCCCACGGCAATATCTGAAGAAGGATGAGATGATGGAAGGAACAACAGTAGACAATACTATCCGCAGCAGTAAATAAGCAAACTACCATTTCTTGGTGTACCTCTCACCAGCTATATCCAATAGGAGTTTCCTCAATTATCTTCATGGACTCTGACTTGTTAAACCTTAGTCACTGGATAGTAACAAGGCTTGGAACGAGTCTCACCCTCCTCTCTGAAAAAAGCCACCCCACCCCCTGACTAGTTGAACAACTTGTGGGTGAGGACATGGCCAATGTGCATGTGGTCGCATGGTCATGCGCGTAGTTTATGGTGTCACAAGGACTTCCAAAATGTGAAACAGCACTGCTGTACATCATCAAATATTTCCAATGCTTTATTAAAATTTAAGTAGACACGAAAAAAAACGCTTAACTTACAAACCACAATGTTGCTTTTTTCCCCCAGGCACACCCTCTTAGAGAACCCTCTGATAAATCGTTTATACCCTGCCCAAAGCCCCTGTGACCACATTGCAAGCAACAGTAAACTTATACAGTACAATACAGCTGAAATGTGAACAATTCCAACATGCTCTGAACCCTCTTTCCAACCTCAACCAGTACAGAATTCATGACAATCATTTGCCTGTTTCTTATTTTTACAGTGTAAGGCTGGTAATATTAAAGCAGCAGTACTGGTTAGCAAAAAATGTCATCCTACCTTTTTTAGCAATAAAGTATTCCTGATAATTGTTGATTCTTCATTCAGGCATTTTAAATTCAGTCAGCTATTTTTAAGACCGTGTTTAATTACAACTTTTGTAATGTGCATGGATCTACAATAAAGATGGCAGCCCCCAGTAATTTTCAAACCTCTTCTCCCCAGAGATCACATACTAACTGCACCCACTGTATTTATACCGCAGATATGTCAGGGGGTTGTCAGCACGTTTCTGATGGCCAACAGCACAGCACCACCCAGATCTGCTTACATCCATGATGGTGGACCTTGCAAAGGAACACTAACTTTTAAGAACTTCTAAATCCTCTATCTTTCCTCAGGAATGAAATAAAGCAAAAAGAAAATCAGATATACTGAAGTTTTGGTTTGTCCTAACTGCCAACTAACTTACTTAGATTTTTGTTAACTAGTAGTGCTGCTTTAAAAGGAAAAAAAAACTGCTTGTTTTACGGTGTGCTTGATATGGTCAGTGAATGGGATGGTTAGTTTAAATGTACAAGCGACAAGGACTGATGGCCAGGATGCCACAGTACCATCGATCTGACATCAGGATTTTGGTAACAGCACCATCCTGACCAGTCAGCAATGCTACAACAAGGCTATGATGTCACCGTTTTCCTGTTGGAAAGTGACCAATCATACTATAAACCATTTGTTTACATGTTATTTCAGTCTATGCAGTACTTGCTGTGTATTCCCTGCCCCCCATGTGTCCTATGTCAAGTAATTTGAGAATCTCACCCCCAAAGCCATCCTGGTTGATATCACCAATGCTCGCGATGGAAAGCCCGAACATAGAGCCATAGGTTCCATTTAGGCGGGATGGCGTCACTTCATTCCACTTTCCCACCTGATTAATGTAGATGTACACCGCACCGCCAATCTCTTCCCTTCGGTCAAAATAATATGGTGCTCCAACAGCTAAATCCATCCACCTGGAAGGAAGCGGAGAATGTGGAATGTTAGTTCTGGTTCCAAATTTGTTTGTGAAGTGATTGGCCCTGCTCAGGGGAGGCGGACTGATGGGTGCTGGGAATGACAAGGGCTGGAGCCAAGTAGATGATGTGCCCACAATGCCACCATGCCATACCACGCACTCTGGCCTTCTGCCTCACCTCTACCAACCTGGTCCCAGATCAGAGGAGCTCACCCTCATGGGCCCTGATGACTGTTGGGGAAGACCTTGCCTAGCTCATCCTGGTTGCGATAGTTGATATGCCATTGATAGATATCTGACCCTCAATGGAGATTGTCTGACCTAATGCATAAAGGGTTGAGAGAGGAAGCGAGATAGTCAGGGAAGAGCCACTGGAGGGAACTACAGAACCCTGATTGGGTCAGTCCAGTAGAGTGTCACTAGCAGACTGCACTGTCCCATGGGAGACTGGGGTTCATATTGAAACCAGGGGTTCCAGTGCATCGTAGAGGTGAGGCATTTGGCACACAGGGAGGAAAGGTGCAATGTACTCATTATTAGCAGCCTGCTGCTGGCTTAATATGGAAAGTTACTGACATCAGCTGTGACCAACCCCGTTTGCATATACCTCTCAACTAAAGGAAGGGTACAGCTGTGGTGACCCTCATCACTGGTGTGGTGGATAGGGGTGAAAAACCAGTATGGGGGAATAAAAATACAAAGAAAAGCAGAAACCTGAAATTCTGAGAGACAGCAGCTGATTACAGTGGCAGCACAATCTCTGTGGTATATTGGTGGTATAAATGATTTGGTGAGCCCAGAATGATACCCAATATTTACATAAGTTGGTGAGACAAGGAGGGAACTCACACACCCTGTTTTCATCCAGGAGCATTTTTCATGCATTCTGACCCCTGGAGGCCAAATACATGCCCTGAACAACAAACACATACTGGCGGCAGCAGTAGTGTAGATAAACCAGAAAGCTATGTAGAAAAAGTGTATTAACTCTCTGTGTGCTGGCCAGTGCTTGAGTCTCAACCCTAGGATCCTCATATCCATGTGAGAGATCTAACGTCTTGATGCCAGGTTCCCCAAGTCCATTCATGAGTCTCAGTCTATGTCCTGTGATTCACACTTCCTCCTCAAAACTCAGTATATCACCTCTGCAATGCATCTGGCCACTGCTGGGTTCCAAGGCCTATACACTTGTGTGTATCTACAAACCTCAGTCTCCTAGGTGGCACACTAGAGCACTGCTGTGGCCACCCCCACTCTCAGCCAACAGTCACTTGTCTATCCAAGAATAAGCAGTAAACTTCTGCAGAACATCTCGGCTTAAGTGAACTGTGCCCAGTAACATCCATTCCACGCACGCTTGTTCATTCTATCATCTTGAGTTACCAACCTGCCCTAAACAGGTCTTGCATACAGGCTTCCACTTACCCATCATTATTGAGGTCAGCCACAGCCACACAGTAGCCAAAGGAAGATGCCACTTCCTCCCCCCACAGGATATGTTCTTGCACAAGCCGGTTCACATTGTCCTTCTTCATGATCACCACTGCCCCTATGTGATTGGCCCGTGGTGCCCCAGCTACGAAACTCAGTTCATTTTTGTCGGTGAGCCCTTTCCCCGAGTCCACGGAGAATCCTATAAAAATACAATAGCCACAGGATACAGATTTCATGAGATATTATGCCAGACCATAGAACTTTGAGATGAGCCAGTCAACCCTTGGGACCACTGTTGAGGAAGGGGGGGGATATTTCAGGTAATCAAGCCAGCCTGGATCATACAATGGTGGACCTGCGTGGCAACTGGGGCAGCTGCGAGTTGCAATTCCACTGATCGATGACATATAGCCATGTCTCAACAGATTGTTCAAGGAGCACTTTGACCCTGATGAGACGACTTGAGCCCGTTAATTATTATATTTGTGTTTTTACTCCTTTGTAGGGCTCCACAATCCCCCTGTCCCCTACTCTAACAACTACTCCCCAGTCCCCCACTCTAATAACTACCCCCAAGGCTACAACAGGTATGGACAATGGTCTCATCTGACACCTTGCCGTGTCCCACCCATATACCTGCTTTAGCGGGTGCTGGAGAGAGGAGAATGACAAGGTATGGCCCTCCTGAAGACTAAAAATACCACCTTCCTCATGCACCCATCCTCGCCCCAAGGAGGGAGATATGAAGTACCTCTGGAACCCAGGTCTCTCATGCTACAGCAACACCAGGCCAATCGATCTGTCCAACATAAATAGGGAAATTATTACATATCTAACAAAGATCTGAATAGTTTTGCTCAAAAAATAACACAAAAAAAAAAAAGCATCTCGAACCCGCCTGTGGTTGTTCGCATTTTGTGAGTGTTATCTTGCATTAAAGCTCAATAAAAATATACAAAAAAAAAGCTGAAAAGTTTAGGGGAATGAAAAATTGTATATGAAACAGGCCTGCCTGTTGGCACAGTGGTAGCGCTACTCCTTGTGATGCTGCTGACCCAGGTTCGAGAATAAGCCTGGGTCCTGGGGGGCCAGGTGGGGGGCTGAGTGTCCCAGGGCGCTCTCTCCTCTGGGAGGAGGGCCATCATGCTACTCCAGCATTGCCACCTGTGGATGTAGCGGTGACAGTACAGGGTTAGTAGTGCATGGAGGGGGAGGACCGAGTGTCCCAGGGGATACTCTCCTCCTCTGGGGAGGGAGGGCCATCACACTGCTCCAGCATCGCCACCTGTGGATGTACCGGTGACAGTACACGGTTAGCAGTGTATGGAGGGAGAGGACCGAGTGTCCCAGGGGATACTCTCCTCCTCTGGGGAGGAGGAGGCCATCATGCTGCTCCAGCATTGCCACCTGTGGATGTACGGTGACAGTACAGGGTTAGTAGTGCATGGAGGGGAGGACCGAGTGTCCCAGGGGATACTCTCCTCCTCTGGGGAGGGAGGAGGGCCATCACACTGCTCCAGCATTGCCACCTGTGGATGTACAGGTGATAGTACAGGGTTAGCAGTGCATGGAGGGGGAGGACCGAGTGTCCCAGGGGATACTCTCCTCCTCTGGGGAGGAAGGGAGGGCCATCACACTGCTCCAGCATTGCCACCTGTGGATGTACCGGTGACAGTACAGGGTTAGCAGTGTATGGAGGGGGAGGAGGGAGTGTCCCAGGGGATACTCTCCTCCTCCTCTGGGGACGGAGGGCCATCACACTGCTCCAGCATTGCCACCTGTGGATGTACAGGTGATAGTACAGGGTTAGCAGTGCATGGAGGGGGAGGACCGAGTGTCCCAGGGGATACTCTCCTCCTCTGGGGAGGGAGGGAGGGGCCATCACACTGCTCCAGCATTGCCACCTGTGGATGTACCGGTGATAGTACAGGGTTAGCAGTGTATGGAGGGGGAGGAGCGAGTGTCCCAGGGGATACTCTCCTCCTCCTCTGGAGAGGAAGGGCCATCACGCTGCTCCAGCATTGCCACCTGTGGATGTACCGGTGACAGTACAGGGTTAGCAGTGTATGGAGGGGAAGGAGGGAGTGTCCCAGGGGATACTCTCCTCCTCTGGAGAGGGAGGGCCATCACGCTGCTCCAGCATTGCCAGCTGTGGATGTACCGGTGACAGTACAGGGTTAGCAGTGTATGGAGGGGGAGGACCGAGTGTCCCAGGGGATAGTCTCCTCCTCTGGGGAGGGAGGGCCATCACACTGCTCCAGCATCACCAGTAGATGTATAGGTGACAGTACACGGTTAGCAGTGTATGGAGGGGGAGGACCGAGTGTCCCAGGGGATATTCTCCTCCTCTGGGGAGGGAGGAGGGCCATCACACTGCTCCAGCATTGCCACCTGTGGATGTACAGGTGACAGTACACAGTTAGCAGTGTATGGAGGGGGAGGACAGAGTGTCCCAGGGGATACTCTCCTCCTCTGGGGACGGAGGGCCATCACACTGCTCCAGCATCACCACCTGTGGATGTACCGGTGACAATACACAGTTAGCAGTGCATGGAGGGGGAGGACTGAGTGTCCCAGGGGATACTCTCCTCCTCTGGGGACGGAGGGCCATCACACTGTTCCAGCATCACCAGTGGATGTACCGGTGACAGTACAGGGTTAGCAGTGTATGGAGGGGGAGGACGCCATTAAGCACTTGGCTGCCAGCCTGAACATCTGGCCTTGTGCTGGTGACCATGGGGGGAGTGGGGCAAGGGGAAGAAAAAATTACTCACCTTAGTAATGTTGTTTCTTCTAATGGAGTCTTGCTGTATTCTGACAACAGCAGTGAGTCCCAACCTTCAAACTGCCCCGGAGATGAAAGAGTTAACTTTCCATGCCAGGCATGGAACGCTGAGCTCGAGCTCAGTTGAGACTCTCTCTGTTGCTGTTTAAACTCAAACTGTCAGATCTTTACGAGCTAAACTCACTAAGGTCTTGTGTGGAAGCTGTAAACCTACACTAGCCAACTGGCTACTAAACATAAAACAGATTTTTTGGTCCCAAAACAAAGACTCAAGTCAGGAGACCCAAAAAATGAAAAACACAACACCCACTCACCCAAGAAAAAAGGGGTGAAAAACAACAAGGTGGGGCACCTCCTGAGTGCCAACACTGCCACTGCCCACCCACATCCCAAAAACAGAGGTTCTGAGAGGGGAAGGCAGGGGAGGTCAGAATACAGCAAGACTCCATTAGAAGAAACAACATTACTAAGGTGAGTAATTTTTTCTTCAAACAACATGAAGTCTTGCTGTATTCTGACAATAGCAGACTATCAAGCAGTACCTCCATGGAGGGAGGGACAGAACCTACTTGGAAATAAGCTCTGAAGCACAGCTGTGTTAAACCGAGCATCACTCCTAGCCCGGATATCCAGAGAGTAATGCTTGGTAAAAATATGTACTGTTTTCCAGGTGGCTGCTTGACAAATTTCTAAGATAGGAATATCCCTGGCAGCAGCCAGGGAAGCAGCTATTCCTCTGGTAGAGTGAGCCCTCAGGCCTGAGGGTGGAACCTTACTCAGTTTTTCATAACAAAATTGGTGCAAGAGACAAT
This sequence comes from Neoceratodus forsteri, assembly GCA_016271365.2. Classification (NCBI taxonomy): domain Eukaryota; kingdom Metazoa; phylum Chordata; order Ceratodontiformes; family Ceratodontidae; genus Neoceratodus; species Neoceratodus forsteri. The sequence continues at coordinate 15,102,201 of JADMNL010000036.1, forward strand.
CCACCTGGCAATGGATCTTTTAGTGGCAGGTTTCCCTTTACCAACCTCACCATAAGTGAGGAACAGTTGGAGGGAGTCAAACCTGTGACCCTTGGTACGTTCTATGTAGTAGTTAAGGGCTCTTTTCACATCTAAACTGTGCAGCCTCCTCTCACCAGAGGAGGAATGGTCAGTGAAGTACACAGGAAGAGACATAGACTGGTTAAGGTGGAAATCTGAAACCACCTTAGGCAAAAACTTCCTGTTAGTCCTGAGCACCACCTTATCTCTATGTAAGGAGATAAAATCAGGCTCCACTGACAAGGCTTGTAACTCACTTATGCGTCTGGCAGAAGTGATGGCTACCAGGAACACAGTTTTCCAAGTCAAGTACTTAAGCTCTGCTGAAGACAAAGGCTCAAAAGGGGGTTGCATAAGCTGAGCAATGCAAACATTAAGGTCCCAGGCAGGGGCAGGGTCCCTGAATGGAGGGTTGGTATGAAGCAAGCCCTTAAAAAACTTGGAGAATACAGGGTGAGCTGACAGAGAAGAGGGTTTTCCTGCTGAAATGAAAGCAGAAACAGCTGCCAGATGCACCTTTAGTGTAGCTGGTCTAAGCCCTAAGCTATTCAAATGGACCCTATAGTCAAGGACTGTGGGCAGATCAGCAGGAAATATGCCTTCCAGAGCACCAAATGCAAAATCTTTTCCACTTGGAATTATAAGTAGTCCTGGTGGAAGGTTTCTTAGAAGCCTTCAGAATATCCATTACACCTTGGGAGAGGTGTAAATCAGCAAACTCTAACTCTTCAAGAGCCAGGCCTTGAGATTGAGAGATTTGAGATTCGGGTACCAAACTCTCCCCTGAGCACAGGTTAACAGGTTGTAATTCCTGGGAGAGACAGGGGAAGATGGACCGCTAAGGACAACAGGAGTGGATACCAGGGCTCTCTGGCCCAGTCTAGAGCAATCAGGATCACCTTGCAGAGTTGAGACCTGATTTTGACTAGCACTTTGAACAGGAGAGGGAAAGGGGGGAAAGCATACAGGAACTTCCCTTCCCAACGAGAACTAAGGCATCCAGGGGCACTGAGCCCAACACTGGGGGGCCTGCAGCAAAAAAGGGGAAGTTGGTGATTGTCTGGGGCTGCAAAAAGATCTATCTGTGGGGTGCCCCATCTGGAGAATATCACCTCCAAGACCAGGGGATCCAGTGACCATTCGTGATGGCCCTGAGATATCCTGCTGAAAGCATCTGCCAGGACATTGTCCTTGCCTGGGAGGTGTACTGCTGTGAGGGAGGTGTTCAGGGAATAAGCCAGAGACCACAACTTCATTGCTTCTGTGCACAAGGCCGTAGACCGAGTGCCTCCTTGCTTGTTGATGTACCACATTGTGGAAGTGTTGTCTGTTCTGACCTGGATAACTTTGTTCTGAACAGATTTGGAAAAAGCTTGAAGTGCTAGAAACACTGCTCTGTGTTCCAATAGATTGATGTGAAGCAGAGATTCCTGAGGGGACCACAGCCCCTGGGTAGTCAGGTCGCCCAAGTGGGCCCCTCACCCCAAGAGGGAGGCATCTGTAGTAAGGATTAAAGAGTGGGACTGAGTGACAAAGGGAACTCCCTGCCTTAGATTGTTCTGGTCCTGCCACCACTGTAAGGCCTGGATCAGGGTTCGAGTCACTGGGATCAATTTGGTCAGAGGGTCCTTCTTTTGAGACCAAAAGGCTCTCAAATGGAACTGAACGTCTCTCATTTGAAATCTTGCTCCCTGCACCACTGCTGTGGAAGCAGCCATGTGCCCCAAGAGCTGTAGAAAATGCCTTGCTGGTCGAGACACCTGCAGGGTGAATGAGGAGGCCAATGAGACAAGGGTCCTTGCCCTGTCCAGGGGAAGGAAAGCTCTGGCCTTTTCTGTATCTAGCTCTGCGCCTATGAAGGTGAGGAGCTGGACAGGCTCTAGAACTGACTTTGAAAGATTCAGAAGGAAGCCCAAAGAGGTAAGCAGTTGCTGAGTTATCTGTAGGTGTAACTTGACTTGGTCTGGGGACTGGCCTACTACGAGCCAGTCGTCCAGGTATGGGAAGATGGCAATCCTTTGCCTTCTTAGAGAAGCAACTACTACTGCCAGGCATTTTGTGAACACCCTTGGAGCAGAGGTTAGACCGAAGGGCATTGCTCTGAACTGGTAATGGCCTGGGAGCAGCTCGAACCTGAGGTACTTTCGATGGGAGCTTCTGATGAGAATATGGAAATAGGCATTCTTGAGGTCCAGGGACACTAGCCAGTCCCTGGCCTTAGAGAGGTAGAATAATTCCCAGAGTCATCATTTTGAATTTTGGTTTTAAAAGGTGCTTGTTTAAGTATCTGAGATCCAGGATGGGCCGCCATTCTCCTGTCTTTTTTGGGGTAAGGAAGTACCTGGAATACAATCCTTTGCCCTGGTGTAGGGGTGGAACCCTTTCCACAGCTCTGAGAGGCAGGAGGGAAGAGACCTCTGCCTCTAGAGCAAGTGCCTCTGAGGGATTTGCAGGTGGGAAGGATCTGGTTCTCAGCTTTGGAAATTTTTTGAAGCTGAGAACCAGTCCCTGGCTTACTACTTACAGGACCCACTTGTCTGATGTTAGAGACTCCCAGTCCTGGACAAAGTAAGCCAGCCTGCCCCCTACAGGTAGTGGAGAATCGGCCCTGGCAAACCCATCAGGGTGCCTGTTTGGCAGGGGGTTTTGGCTGAGGGGTGGAAGCAGGTCTACTTGTACCCCTTCTGCCTCTCCCTCTAAAGAACCCCCTCTGAGCATAGGCAGAAGAGGAGGCCTGGGCTTGGTAGAAAGGCCTATGAAAAGGCCTGCCCCTGCCCTGGGGTGCTGCCCTGAGGTGCCTACCTTTCCTTGGCCTGTGCACTCCTATAGGTGGTCCTATATTCGTCCATTTTTTCATGTAATTCTCTGTCTGCTCCCAAACAGAGAATTACCCACAACAGGAAAATCCATAGCCTTAGTCTGGGTATCCTGTGACAGGCTAGTACATCTGAGCCAAGCCATTCTACGAAGTGCCACAGATGTAGCCATGACTCTAGATGACACATCATTGGAGGCCACTGCAGCATGGAATTGCACCTTGGATGCCTCAATACCATCCGCAGCCACCTGCTCCAGCTCCTTGGCAAGCTGGCCAGGGACCTGTTTTGCTAAAGCCATGACAGTGTCCCATCTGGATTTTTGATACCTAGCAGTATAGGCCATATAGTTGGCCTGTCTGAGTCCCAAGGATGCTGCCATGTACTGTTTCTTTGCCATGGCATCAATCCTCCTGGAGTCCTTGTCCGGGGGGTGTGAAGCCAGGGGAATGTTTGCCTTATCACAGGCTGCACTACCCCAACATGGCTGCATTGTTGTGTAAGGAACTCCGTATCTGAGCCTGACAATGTATACCTCTTGTCCATTCTTTTATCCACAGAAGGTATAGTATTAGGAGTCTTTAAAATCTTAAATATCTGTTTCCCAAAAGATTTGTGTAAGGGAATAGACAGCCTCCTAGACTCTGGGATATCCATCATTTCCACATAGTCAGGCTCCTCCTGGTCATCCACAGCTTCTTCCATAGGAAGCTGGAGGGTTTCAGCCACTTTTTTATAAAACATGAAATGTGAGGGGGACTCAGAAAGCCTAGGAGGAGACACCCCTGAAGGTCTGTCTGGGGAGATGTCCAGGTCAGTGGGCACATCCAGATTTTCAAAACCACATTCACTTTCCTCATACTCCTCTTCCTCCTCCTCCGGTTCATAAAACTCCACTAATTCATACTCTTGAACCGGTGGAACCGGCCGAACCGAGCACCTCCCTGATGGTGCCGGTTCGGTCGGAACCGGGGAAAGCGACTGCACAATTTTTATCGCTTTGGCTATTTCTTCAGCGGTTGGAGAAGAAAGTTTTGGATCCACACCAGCTGATTTTTCCTTTCTTGTTCTCTTAGCTGGAACCGACTCCTCAGAATCCGATCTCCTTTTGCCCGAAGAAGTCTCGCCCTAGTCAGAGGGCACTCCTTCTGGTTTGGTTTGAACCGAACCGGGCTGGCCATCCAGTTCAGCAGACTTTTTGGCCTCTCTTTCCCTGAGCCTACCAACTCGTTTTTCTAGGGTAGCTGCAGGAAAATTTTTACAAATCTGGCAGTCTGCATTGAGGCGGTCAAACCCCAGACAATAAACACAGGTGGTGTGGGGATCAGCCTTGGCAAAGACTTCCCCACACACACTGCAGTGTTGAAACCCAGTGGGCCCGGCTTTTCTTTTGGGTTTCTCAGACATTGTGCCAGTCCTAACCAAACTTACTCTTTTAATGGCAATCCGCCAGGCAAGACCCTCTTATCGGTTCCTGACCGTGTTAAGGGACGTGGAAAAAAACGTAATAAATCCGTTTTTTTTAGAACCGATAAGAACCGGTAACCACACTCTAAAAGTTCAAATAAATATTTTTTAGAAACTTGATCGGTTCAAACCGAACCGATGAACCGTTTACAAGTTCCACACAGAATAGAAATAATATAAACCTATCTAGTACTCACGAATACCACAGACAGAGACTGAACCGACAGGTTGCGGTTTAAATTCGGTCGAAAACCGAGAAAAACGGTACTTTAACCGACAAATTGAACCGAGCAGAAGGAGAAATCTCCGGAGCGATTGTTCAGTGAGGCAGAGTAAAGAATCCGACGGTTTGAGTTTAAACAGCAACAGACAGAGTCTCAACCGAGCTCGAGCTCAGCGTTCCATGCCTGGCATGGAAAGTTAACTCTTTCATCTCCGGGGCAGTTCGAAGGTTGAGACTCACTGCTATTGTCAGAATACAGCAAGACTTCATGTTGTTTGAAACTAAGGGGTAAATCCCCCAGTGCCACAGCAGCTTCATGGCCCCCAACAAAGAAGAAACTTGAAAGACAGTATACCCATCAAATTCTGCAGGAGAAGGCAGCAAAAAGTAAATTTGGGGGTGGGGAAGAAACTGTGCATAAAATGCTAGCATCATGCACGGACTGATTTTGGATGTTTGTATTTCCACAATCATTTTTGCTAAAAACATTTTTTTTTACATTTCTGACTCGTTTCTGTTGTTACTGATGGCACAAGACCAAGGGGTTAGGAATCCTCAATAAAATATCCCTTCCTCCGGTGAGCAGTTGTGTAGCCAAATGTGTGTCAGACCAGCCTCAGCAAATGTTTAACAGGACTGCATGTGGTGTAACACAAACACAAACTGCTGAGAGTGATATTTGTATCTGTAAATAGTGCACATTTTTTGGTCATCATTTTTCACCCTTGTCCCTGTGGCACCTCTCCAGCCCCGTCACTGACCTTCTCATGGACTTACCATTTATCCACCCCTTACGCAGGACCACACATGGTGGGGCGTGGACTGGCATGTTGATCAAGCAGTGCGTGCAGTGGGTGCTGGACTGGTCCGGGGCATTTTTCTTCCAGTTTTCACCCAGGACACTGGCGTGCAATGCCATGCATGCACAAGTGTGGTGATGTGCATGTATGCTGGCATCTCTCAGCAGCCAGACACCTTCTTACCTCCATTAGGTGGCAGTCTCGCAGTGAGACGTAGAGTCCCCCAACCTCAAGGGAGGAGAGCTTTCCCTGGGATGCTCAATCCTCCCTTCCTCAGCCAGCCCCCAGTGACACACGCTTGTTACCAAATCTGGCTTGCCGATGTCACAACCAGTAGCCCTACCACAGCACTAATGGTCCAGCTCTCAAATAATACACATTTTGTCTATATTTGTGCCTAACAGTACTGTGTTGCACAGCCCTAATAAATGCTCATTTAGTAAGGGGGAGCCCACAAAATACAGCCCAACCATTTTGTTTTTTTGCCCCATGCATAATGACAAGTGAATGCTCCATTTTTGTTGCAAATGGTCAAACTCGACCCATCTGTGGTAGAGAGTGCCCCACAAATAATATTCTAGTATTTATGTTTTAGGTTGGGTGTAGGTCCAAGGGTTGAAGGCAACAACAAAATCTGATATAACAGGTTTGGAGAAATAAACTGCAACCAGCTTGCCTGTTAGTGGACATCCTTTGTGCCCTGGATGTAAGGAGAGGGTAGGGTGGGGTGAGGTGGCAGTTTAAACAGCTGCCATCTTTCAGGGCAGGAGAGACCAGACTAGCAAAGGTGGGTATTCCATGACACATACTATAGATGGCCTAGTGCTTTTCTGTCTCACTTTCTGTAAAAAAAAGACATGGTCACTGAGGTGGAGAGATCCAGTGGTGGGCTGAGGGTGCTGCATCAAACTTCTGAATTTGGCTGGCTATATATGGCACTGTCCGATGAACCCGGAACCATAACCTTTCATCAATTCCTGAGTATTACGGCAATTTAGTAAACACTGTCTAGCCACTAAAAATGACGTATTATAGTCAATTTCAGTGGCTAGAGAGTGTCTGTTAAATTGCTGCGTTACACGTGTAAAGGAATACAGCAGCAGAGCTGGGCCTGTGGTTCTGATGAACGCCCCCCTAGTGTCTGACTTCTTTTACTGTGTGCCAGGTTCAAAGCAGCAAAGGGTGGATCATTCTGTTGATAGAATCTGCATTAGCCTGGGAGTTGCTGAAGCCAGCCCCTACCCAACCTAGACAAAGGAGGTGGTGGTTGCAAACATTTTACTTCATTAGCAAGGAGTGTGTGTCTGGCTAGGCTGGACATTCTTCAGTTTTGGGGTGTTCTGCTCCCGAATGCCATCTTGCAGCTTCAGGTCTACCTGGATCATAGTACTGTTCACAGATTAGGCACCCCCAGATTGTGGCAGGTCATGGGTGGGGGAAGGGGATGGCAGTTTGTGCAGAGGGCAGTCAGGGGAGCGAGACACTAAATTTAATGTGCCCCCCTCCCACCCGATGGACTCAGATGACATTTTCCAACAACGTGTGAGCTTGGGACCAAAGCAGAGGAGGTTGTAACAGCAGAGGACTGACTCCGACCACTAGAGGGCAGCAAAGTATAAACCAGCAGCGTTAAATAAGCTATAAGGAGTCTGCAACTAAACACCAACTTATAAGGAGAAATAATCCCCCTAGCCCCCCTTCCATGAAATGTTATTTCCTATACCAAAAATTGTGTGTGTATGTGTGTGTGTGTGGGGGGGGTCCATGAGTGATCTGTTTTCATCTCCACCAAAAACAACTGCACCCTTAACTGGGTCATTTTGCAACTCTTGCCCTAGTTTTGCTGGTGACCATCGGGGTACCAGTCCAGTGAGGGTTTCAGCAAGGGTGCCAAGAACAATCTGAGTGCTAAAAGTGTGTTCTGTTAGCTGACTGAAAGTGAAGACCCCTACAGGGTGTTATGCTGCTGTTTTTTTTTGCTGAGCTAAACCATTAAACAAAAAGTCTGTGTTTGCCCTTTCCTTCTCTCACTGCAGTATCTGGTGGCCAAAGTGAGAAAACTAATTAAAAAAAAGATAATAAGTAAGCATTACCTCAAAGGAAAAACAATCAAATGAAATGCTGTCTGAACCAACAGCATGGTGTCCTGTAGCTGGTGGCACGTTTTTTCAGACAGGTAACATCGCTCTCATTCTTTTGTAGAACTCTTGAGTTTTCAGCTAGGGCCTGAAAACCTTTTCTGGTTCCACTGCAAACCCAAATATTTTCTCATTTACAACCCTCTTTTCAAACCTATTTTGCATATATTTTGTGCATTAATTATATGTTAATCACTGTTCTGTATTTGAACCACTCAACTTGATTTTAAAAAGCAGGTTCTCTTTTTAATTTGAACTCCCCCGCCCCCCCAACCTACCTCTCCTTAGCCAGCCAGCTGAATCGTTCAGACCTCTCCTGCCTCTGCTGATGTCCATGATGGCCGAATTCACACTCAAGCCCTTCCTAGACAGACCCCGACGGATCCCAGAGCTTACCCCTCCAGTGGGGTCCAAACTGGGAGGCCAACAACCCTGGAATGTTCATTTGCTAAGTGTCACTATGAGGGGCAAAGTGGGAGACACGGCAACGTCAAGGCTCCTCACAACCTGCAGGAGGTGCTAGAGAGTGAGTGGTCTGCTACTGTCTCACTGGGGGCTTGCAGAGGCTCCCGTTCGCCAGGAGTGTGGGAACTGGGACTGGATTCTATCAGAGGCAGCACACTACCAGCCAGCAGTACAGGGCTGGCTGGCAGGTTCTTTTAGGTTCTCAAACTTGGAACTGGGCAGGATCAGGTATGTAGTTTTTCCAGTCCTGCACTCTCCCCAGTTTATTTTCAGTTGAAAACCATGACCCAAGAAATGGAAATTACATACTTACCATAATTATTGATCTTCTTGGACAGTCTCTATTACTCATTCACACTAGTGGGATAGCGCCGGAGGCACTAGGACCAAGCGGGAGCCTAACATTTTCTGAAGGGTCGGCACTGAGACAGGACCACGCATGCGTGGCACCTCGAGACTAGCTTGCACCTTTGTAGGCTATCTCGGCATCGACCCGCCAACCGCCTCAGTACCTTTTCAACCGAGGAGGTGCAGCGTAACTAATGAGAATAACTCATCCTGAGTTTCTGGGCCTGAGAGGGCCCAGATGGCCTTTGCAAGAAAGGTCAAAGAATAATGTCCTCACAGTCTGAACCACAGGACCATGAAGACCAGGAAAGAAAACGAGTGAACCCAGGGGATGGTGGGTGGGCATGTGAATGAGTGATGGAGACTGTCCAAGAAGATCAATAATTACGGTAAGTACGTAATTTCCATATCTACCTGGACTAAGTCTCCATCACTCATTCACACTAGTAGGAGAGTACTGAGCTAAAACCAACAACCCTGAGTAGGGTGGTAGGAGATAGGGTTCACTCAGAATGGACAGCCAAGGACTGTCCTACTAATAAAAAGAGCTGTCTTGTAAACAGCAACTAGAACATAGTGCCTACAAGATAAGTGCTTGAGTTGTAACTCACCACTTTGCAGACGACTGCAATGGACACAAAATGAAAGTCTGCCAGGAAGTCACAATCACTCTAGGAGAGGGGCAAGAACCTGGCCTCACAATTTGGTATAGGACCAAAATTAATAGTGTCAAAGACATGTACCAATGTAATGTAAAGGAACCTCAGGAACTGAAAGAGTCGGAGGTAAAGTCTACTGGTTCAGGGTAGCCCGGAAAGTGCAGATGGAAACTCCCACTATCAGGTATGGCTGACCTGTAAACAACAGGTCCAGGAACACTTGAACCCCTTACTTGGTGAGCAAGGGAGTCCCGGTGGGGTTAGCCCATCAAGGAGAATGGTCTCCACTTAGTCACAGGAACCTTCCTGATGGAAGGCCAAGCACGACTTAGAAGCTTCTCGTGGTGGTCTAGTAGAACCAGATCCTACCCACTGCATATTCCACAGGAATCATCCTGCCCCTGTGTGTACAACTGTAGTAGCAGTCTCTGAACTCAGGGAAGAAAGGAAAAGTGTACAGGAGGATGTGTCCACTGCAGAAAAAAACATTTCGACAGAAAAAAAAATGGGCTAGATTTCTAAGGCAAATAGAGGCAGATGTGTGTCGAGGAGGGACACAGCAGGACCAAGTTAGGGCTAACACATTTGTTGAAGTGACTGAAAGAGGCAGTGACTCAATGCGGTGAGGCACTACCCACTCTGGCCTCCCTGAAGTGAGTAGGAAAGGATTCTAGTTTGTTTGCAGAAAAACAAACATCATAACTCCATCACGCACTTGAAGAGGATAGCTTCGTGAGCGACTGGCATGGACCAGTGTGCAGGAACCGAAGGTGTGAATATTTGAAAAGCTACCTCCGAAAAAAGACCTACTTGACCTTCCGTCAAGAAGGAGAAAATCGCCTGTTAAGTTAAGCAAGCAAGGAAGTAGGAATCTGAGTTCCAACTCGGTGGAGAGTTGTTTCTGCTGCTGTAAGGCTCTGCTCAAGAGAAGAAAGCCTGATAGAAAGGGGAATTAACAGATTGGGCAGTCGCCTAGGTCTAGGAAAGGTCTCTGAATGAGAGAAATCGCTCTTGGAGAAAGAGATAACCCATACCGCCGCCGGATCGGACTCCCCCTAGGGGAAGAAGAAGTCAGGTACTCTTTACTGTACTCTGGAGACGACGGTCTCAGGGGCTGAGGTGGAACCTGAACAGATCCAAAAAGGGGGGTATCGGGTAATTTCGGCTAGGCCCTGTACTGTGATAAAAACTATTATTTTTTTTTTTAGTCCGAGCCTAACAAGGCTTTCAGGCTGCTATTTCGCAAGGATTGTCTTGATACAAAATGACGAAGATGTTCTCCACCTGAGTGTAGAAGGAGCCTGGGCATCAATACTGAAATCATGACCGGACTAATAATCACAGCTGGAGAGATGTTAACCACCTGCTGAAGAAGCCACAGAAGGGGCAATATCACAAGGGGGCTATATACCCCTATCAAAGGAGCGAAAGAGCCAGAGCGGCTCCCGACCATTAAATTAGAATGTTCCACAGAGTGTAACTGTCTTGACGATTGAAAAAATCCAGACACAGAAGTGTATGGTCCATAGACATAGTGTGAAATACTATAGTGGACCCCATTACTGAGGAACTACTGAAAAGATTTTCCATCACGGACTCTGACAATGGAGAGGACGTGCCCTTCAGTACATAAAATGAGTCGTCTGCTGTATTACTGACCAGAAGGACAAGGAAAGACCCATCTAGATGCACTTCTACCCTAGAAGGACCTCCAAGAGAGGTCTAGGTCAGAGCAACTAGAGACTCCGCCATCAGGAAGGACGTCGAGGAGCTTGGTACCATGTAAGGAGCTGAGAAAGTGCTGAGCAGAATGAGATTCAGCTGGCAGAGAAGTACTGCAGAGTTCCATCAGCAGAAAACCGTTGGCTGACACAAGATCCCACATAGACCGCCACTCACTAAGATGTGTGGAAAAAATAATCCGCAGAACAGAAGTTCATTCTGCGATAAACATCCCTCCACAAGTTCTGTGGAAAGGAAGTCCGAAAAGGAAAAATGTGTCACTAATTCTGCCATATAGCACCCACGCGGCACCAGCATCACTCATGGCACAGGAGGGCACCAAGCAGTGCTTATGCCAACCTGGGAGATACCCGAAGGCAGCCGCGGCAGTACCCGCAGGCACCCCCAGCACCCATGCAGCAATGGCACCCGAGGCCCCCCGACACCCATGGTACCCATGACACCCATGGCAAGAATGGCACCCAAGGACACCAGTGACACCCATGGCACCCACAGGTGTCCCCGATGCCACCAATGGTACTCATGGCACCCGAGGGCACTCACGGCACCACCCACGGATGCTCCTGGCACCACCCATGGCACCCCTGGCACTAATGGTACTTGCGGGTGCCCGTGGCGCCACCCGCAACAACCAACATCAGCAACAAGAACATCCACGGCACTGCACAGAGCGATGGTGACGACCCACGGTGCTGACTAACTCAGGGCGCCAACCAAGGCACCGCGTTGACCGAGGCGCTGAACCACAGCGCCGAAGGAAAATGCTAATGGAAATCCTGAGAAGGGGAGAAGGAAAAAGGTGGTGCCCATGCCAGCCCCTGCATGGAAAAGGGAGGGGGGGTAGGCACGAGGGGTCGACACGATGGCAAAGGCACCGAGAGGGCACCTTGCCCATCATGATCCAATCGACCCGGCTCCAGTCCAACGGCTCCGAGGCCTAGAGGTCCAGAAATCGGAACAGAGCCAGGAAAAACTGGAAAGTCAAACCCCCTGGTCCATAGGAGCGGCCCAGAGGTGAAACTGCCCTCCGGAGCTCCAACGAGGACAGAGATGCAGTTTGGAGTTGAGAATGCAGCTGTTAGGAGCGGGCCCAAGAGGAACCCATGAAAGTCGGTTCTGGCCCATTGCCCCTCCCGACAAACAGTCCTCATGCAGACGTACCACCAGGCAACCTCGAATGGCACCAATTCTTCTTCCCCCAACGAGGAAGAGGAGCTAGAGGTTAAGCGGAGGTGGATCCCCAGAACCGCTAGATTTGTGCTTCAGAGGACTGCCCCTCCCCCCAAGCACAGGACTGTCCGTAGTCGGACACCCCCATTAATTAAGGGCAGTGGACCGGACACAGCCACTCTGCCATAAAAACTTTCAAACGAAGTCCTCCTACTGTCACCGCTACCATCTAAGGACGACTCCGTTGATGGCAGGAAAGAATTTATTTTTCTTCTTCTTCATAATCTTCTTCTTGTTCGTAAAATAAGAAATTACTACTTAAAATATTAAATTAAAAGCTGCTGTTGTATAGATGAAAAGTTAGACTCTGGCAGATGAGCGACGTCGACATCCAAACGCACTCGACGGCAGGAGAAAAGGAACTGAGGCAGTTGGAGGGTTGACGCTGAGATAGCCTATACAGGTGTGAGCTAGTCTCACGGTGCAGCGCATGCGTGGTCCTGTCTCGGTGCCAACCCTTCAGAAAATTTTAGGCTTGCGCTTGGTCCTAGCACCTCCGGCGCTATCCCACTAGTGTGAATGAGTGATGGAGACTTAGTCCAGGAAGATCTACTTTTCTGTTGAGCACAAACTGCAAAAGAACCTGGAGAAACATTTCAAAAGCATCCTGACCCCTGCAGGGTCATATTAAGAAGGTCAGCATCTGGGGTCACCAGCCTTCCACAACAGAATGAGAAATAACAGTTGAATCTATTTTATTCTTTAGGTTTATAACTGATGGTGTGTGACAGGGTTTAAAAAACAAAAATATGTTGGCAAAACAGCCTTCTGACTGTGTACCGATTCTGTGGCACCATGATTTATTTTATGTGCGGAACAGCTGGTGACCTTGTATGTCCAATCAGACAGCAATATCTGTGGTGGCCATCTTGGCCCATTTTGTAAAGCCACTTATCTCTTCACGTTCTTTCATCTTTTGCTGTATTAACTAAATGGTATTTTTATGAGATCAGGTGGAGTTACTATGTTCACAGTTATCAGCTCTCCTCTGACAACATTTATTTTACAAGGGAACATATATACATTTTACAAGGAATTGCATTTTGTGTGTCATTGTAAAAGCAGATAATTATGTAAACTCCCCACCACTGTGGCTGGGACCAGGACTGCTGCTAGTTGATCACAAGCACCTTCTGCCACCTGAGGGAGGCAGCCCCTCTATCCACATACCCAGATTCTTGTTCCTGGATGAGCCGACTCCTTTTCACTACATTGGGCCATCCTCCTCCATTTCTTATTCCCCCTAACTGGCTGATGCAGCAACCTGGCGCAGTGAGCTCCATAGAGATGAACATTCCCAGCAGATACACTTCCTCTTCAAACCTGAAGGCAAACTCCTCCCTTAAGGACTCTGGGTAAGCTTCCTCACTTCAGGGAGTGGGATGAAATGCCAAAGCAGCCCTTGATGGAGTGATGGAAGGCGGCCATGTCATTGGACAGGCTGCACCTATTTTGTCCTTCTCCCCCCCCCCCCGGGATCCTCTGCCCACCTCCACGTGATGCAGGTTGCCATACCATGCCCACCCTGTAGGCACACCTCCAGTTGGCAATGCGGGACTAAGCTGGCAAATGTCCTGCCAGCTGCTTTACAGATATCGCCCCACGGGTACTCCTCTCCCCTTCCCTCCACTCGGGTCTGACAGTGCTGCCTCCACAGTGCTATCCGAGCTCTACTAGCCAAGAGCCAGGGCTCAGACTCGCACTGATAATGCACCGTACTACCACTGACACCACGGGGCCACACTGCAAACAGCAAAAAACTAATCTTCATGCAGGAGTGCAGTCACACAGTCTAAAAGGATATTACTGACTAAGAGGTGTCTGTACAGCCAGAAAATGAAAGCTACAAAGGCTTTCATGATTGTGTCACCATGTTGCAAGCTGGCTGGTAGCTATGCCCACCGGCTGCCAAAACTCCCCTGAACTGACCATTTTTTCTGCATGGTTCTCAGTCCAGCATTTTGTTGACAACTAGTGCAACCTTATAATGCACGAGCATGAAAGTCACTATAATGGCACAGGGGGTGTTGGGGGAGGGGGCCCCATAACAGCTTAAAGACAAAGGCAACAGAAAACAAAACATAAAGAGACAGATAAAGAAAGGGGTGAGCAAATATGAACTGGGAATTCTGCAATGTTTCCTTTCCCCTTTAAAAAATGAATAACCTACTTTTGAAATCACACTCAAAATGCAGTTCTTTTTGATGATCATTACTTCTGGGGAACTAGACAGAAGGCCTTGTGGTGGTCAGAAACAACCAACAAGCTCTTATCTTCGTCTTACCTGAAAGGGTAATTCTCTATGAAGGTGGAGGGCACTTCAGCCACATCAGAGAGACAGAATTCCTGCGCCACTTCCTACTCTGCACGTTGTCAGGTACTCCACGCTATCAACTATGTCCGCATATATTTTACAATGACCTCTGTTTTATTAGAGAGACTGTTCAGTCTTTTTTTTTTTTTTTAAAGGAACAATTTTGGCATCACCAATTTCTCTGGGAAGGTGAGCAACAATCATAACAATAACGAAAAGTGTAAAAACATTCTTCTCAATGTTTCATGGGCTTGTGGCAGCTAAACTAAAATTTTTAGTGGCCAAAGCTTGTGTAATGGTGCCCATTTCATGTACTGTACAGGGTAGCCACACAAGACCTAGTGTCGCGTGGCCACTTAACGTGCCTGTGCTGCCCCTGGAACAACGCTGGAAATGCTACACAATTCTAATTGTATTTCCTATGTTTCATGATAACAAGATCTTTATCGCCGGCCTGCTGGCACAGCGCTACTGCTTGCGGTGCCGATGACCTGGGTTCGGAAGTGAACTCAAGGCTCTGGAGGGTTGGTCGGGGGGGGGGTCAGGAGGATTGAGCGTCTGAGGGACTGCTCTCCTCTGGGGAGGGGGACACAGAGACCCACATACAACTGGCCCTTCACAGAAGCTAGGGGAAGGCAGTCCGGGGCCACCAGAAGTGCATAAAGGTGCAGCACACGACTGCCTGTCCACCCCTACTCAGAGGAAAACGCAGGAAACTCCGCCTGGCAGGATGACACCAGTCACTTGCAGGCTCTGCACCCGGCTATCTAGGCCCTGCCCAGCGAAACTGGATCCTATTCAGCTGCAGGGAATGGGGAGCCATGCCAAACCCGCTAGGGGGGCAACCCTGGGGGGCAGACACAGGTAAATAAGTCCTGGAGGACACCGGCATGTCGGGGCTGGGGTGACCAGTGGAAGGGGGCCAGTGGGATGGGGAGGAAAAAGAGACTAAAAAATAAAAATAGGATCTTTATCCTTTGGACTTAGCTGCTCCTGCTGTGCATCTACATGTACCATAACAGTCTCTTATTTGTGACATCACAGCCACATCCATAGTAACTGCGATTCACAAACCAAGCATAACATGACATTACGTGTAGACAGGCCGCAGGTGCAGCTGAAGTCAGAGGGACAGCGTTCCTGTTTTCATGCAGCTGTTATTTAGTAATAAAGAGAAAGCAAGCAGACAAAGAGAAGGAATATCTGTGAAACAAACAGAATTCAATATAACTTTGATGCTTTTTCACTGTTTTCCTGGAGTCATCAGGGGCTTCTGAAACATCACTGTTAGTGGCCACTGATGATTTTAATCTAGCCAGTGGACTTGAGTCCACAGGGTACTTTACAGCCTGACTGTCCCTTTGAAACCAAAAGATGTTCTCTGGTATTTGGTGGTATGAACGTGCTAGTGCATGCAGTCAGTACTTTCATGAGTAACTTGTATAAGGACGTATTGCCTTTTGTCTGCTGCAGTATGTGTGTACATGTGATTCAGCCGATGGTTGTGTCAGCAAAGCCTGTATTAGCTGTGAGTAGGTGCGCTGTGAAGGATGGAGGAGCAAAGGCATTAACACTGGAAGAGAATCCCCATGTCAGAGCATTCCTGTTGTATTGCCTGCTTTACCCAGACATCTTTAACACAGGCCAGCAGTTCAACCTGGTAACATCCAGTACTGAGGGTGTATATGTCAGGGGGTGAGTAGGGCAGCTGGTGGAGGTGTTGGGATGGGCAGTAAAGTTGCACAGCTGGTGGAAGTTTGGGGTCTCATGAACAAGTGACGTACAGTCAAACAATAATGACATTGCAATGGCATGCACACGGAACGTGGGACAATGCACACCTGCATGCGTAGTAGGGTACATACTAGGACAAAACATGCAACATGACCAGCATGCACCAGTCTGCAGGGAGAACAGCCGCTGTTGATGTTCCAGGAGCCATATGGTGACCTTCCAATAAGCTAGCAGTCTTTGTTACAGTGGGATGCACCACCACATAATGGACTGACAGAGTGAGGCATCCAGAGTCAAAGGTACTGTAAGCACAACCAATGGCAGTCAAAGTCCACTATGCGGCAGTAGAACAAACCACATAAGGGAGTTTTTACTATTAGAAATAAAATTACATTTTTTTTAATTTTCAGCAGCAGGTGCAACTTAAACATTTAAAAGGTGAAACTGTCCTCACTCTACATTCCGGCCGGCTACTGTGTTGTAGTAGCTCACTGACGGAGAAACCTGATTGGTCAGTTTTAACTGCTAGTTGTCCAATTTGTCACAGTTAAACTTTTTGTTGTTTTTCTTAAGACTTCAACCAGAACTGCAAATTAGGATGCTGCTGTAGTCTCTCCAAAATTACAAAATCAAATCTCACAACGAAAAGTCACCAAAGCACCTGGAACACCCACTGATGTCCACCTACTGACTATAAATCCCATGCATAGCCATAACAGGAGCTGCAGGTATGGCCTACGGAGGGTGCCCAGAGCTTGCAACCCCTAGGGAGCAGAGAACCATCTACCAGAACTGAGGAAAGCATAACAGTCCAAAAGAAGTCTGCAATCAGAGTGAAAATCCTGTGGTGGTTCTGTTTTTAGGTTGTTACAATTCTGATTTTTTTTAATGTTGTCACAATAGATACTTCCTTTCAGTTTGGCAGTCTGTTAAACAAAGTGCTTTCCTCCCACACAGAGCATTGCTGCTTCTCAAGAAATGGGGAGTGGTCTGGCGAAGCTCAGAGACTCTGCTGTTGGAGGAGGCAGTCTATACTGTGAGAGTGAGGCTCAGGTAATGGGGGGGGGAGCAGTTTGGCTCAGTGGTTAGAGTGCAGAGCTAAGAACCTAGAAATTCAGGTTTGAATCCTTGTGTGACACTGAGCAATTTAACCTCTCGGTGCTTGACCTGACTGTAAACTCTTTTTTGATCTACTTCTATGCTATTTGAATTTACCTGTGCATCTAATATGGAACTAACATTCTATCCCTTTTCTCTCCTGGACTGTAAAGCACTTTGAGATACTGTAGTGTGCATGAAAAGCACTATACAAAATCAAATGTACTTTTCAGTTATCCTATGTGGAGACTGGACACGGGACTACTTCTTTGTTGGTGGTATAGTCCGCCGGCACACAACCTTAGGCCCACGTCCATTCTGACAATCTGTTTGTTCACCAAGTGGAAGTTTAAGATCTCATGGCATCTTTGAAAATAGTAGCTGATCTTCCCCGGTGTCCCAGACATTCCCTCCATTTGACTAACAGACCCTAATACAACTACCCATTACTGTGTGGGGGCTGTTGATGAGTGGTGTGGTTGTCTGCATGCAATCCTTGCACTATCAGTATCTAGTACATCACTTTGCAAAATGTTCTGGGGTACCAAGCATATAAGTCATTATATAAAACCTTATTGTAGTCTATTCCTTCCAGTTCTACTGTCCCCCCACACTGAACCTCAAAAGCAGAAATATTTTAAAGGCTTCCCACCTCAAACTGATCAGTTAGATGGCCACCAAAATTAACTTGCAATGTTTTCATCCCGAATTTGTTTTGATCTTGTACTCTGTCCCTACTGTGACTCTTTCTGTCACTTCAGCCATTTCCATATGTACTGCTATCTATTGAGAGTTAACAGGTGTGTCACTTTCAGTCAGTTACAGTAATCCCATAAACCCAAACTGGCAGTGCATAATACATCTGTTTTTGCTGAATTTCAGTTAAATGATCAAAGTGCATTGATTGCCATTTAATAATGTATGGGGAGCCCTTATTATGCATTGCCTGGTATCTTTTAAATTTTCTTGTAATCTCATCATTCTGACATACATGCTGTAAACCTTGCTTGCCTATGTCAGATCGATGAGATTACAAGATGGAATCAATGTCACCTGCCGACGTTCCAACCCCAGAATGTTAAATGCGAGCTGAAGCAGCAGTTTAAACATTGTCGCAATGACTTCTCCTAAGTTCTCTTGTTTACTTTTCTCGCAGTTAACGCCTAAAAGTGTGTTTTTTTTTCAAACTGTATTCTCTTTTTTTGTGTTTTGTCTCTTACCTTCCCCACCTCCATCCACAGGTGGACTCCAGTGAAGGATGGCATCCCATCTCGACCATCAAATATTCCCCACAACCCCTTTGCCTTATTTTAGTGTAAAAGTCGTTTTGTTTAACCTACTCAGACCCCATACATTATTAAAGATAATGGCTGGGGTTCTGCAGTTCACCGGGTTGAAATCACCTCTCATGGTTGCTATGCCGACAGTAAACCTCTCGAGCTGCGCTCTCTCAAGGTTTAAAAGCACGGCATGACAACCGTTCAAGGTGATTACAACCTAGTAAACTGCAGAACCCCAGCCATTATCCTCTCTATTATTTATCTAAGGCATGTAGAATCAGAGCAACATTGTACCGACTGCCAACGTATGTATGGGCCTTGGTGTCAGGTGATAGTTGCCCTGGTTACATGTGCCCTGCATCACTGCACAGTCATTAGATCCAACTGAATGTTACGTGGATACAGTTCACATGTTAAGAATATAGCTGCACCATCTACATAACATTCAGTCAGTTTAATTGCATGTAAATTGGAATGGATCCCACGCTGATGCAGTTGAACTAAGTAAGTGCTAATCACTTCCGGCACAAAGAACGTACCCGTGGCAACTGTTGTGCTGCCCTAGTGTGGTGCTGCACAGAGTACACCATTGCCTTGGATTAACAAAACATCGCAGCTAGTCCATGCTTCCTTTCCCAGATTGTTAGAAATTACCCACTCTTTTCCATTTTATTAATCCCTCCTGATGCGGTGTCTCTAGCCTTGTATTTTTGCACCTGACCAGGTCACTGCCAATGCTATTTCTTGAGCCTCCACTCAACCAGCACTGACCCTGCAGCCTTAAACAGCATGAACTATCCCCAGTGAAAGAGAAGCAGGGATAACTGTGTGTGAGTAGGTGTGTAGAAATTGATAAGGTTGTTTTGCAGGATTAAAGAAAAAAATCTACAGCACCATTACCAATCAACTAAAAAAAAAACAAAAAAAAACCAAAAACTAAAATTTAGCTTGAAGTTCCAGCACAGAAAGGTACATCTTCACACTAACTGATGTCACACACGGCGGCAGTTACAAACCTAAGTAGCTATGCAGAGCTACATCATCCGTGATCTCGGACCCTGACCCCTCTTTCTTGGGCTCCAGGGTTTTATAAACCAGCTGATCGGGATCAGAACTATCAATATTCGTCATAAACAATAAACCTGCATATTCGAGATGAGGAAACAAAAGAAAGAAGGCAAAATTAGAGTCACTGCAAAAGGTCTTAAGAGACGGAAAGGAGCAATGGACAAGGGAATGCTGGGTAAAGCTGAGGAAAACCCATTTATATTATTACTTTGTTTTGTGACTGAACACTGAATCCCCCTCCCCACCCCGTGTTTTAAGACTGGCTAAACTCACTTTACTCCCAGCCTCCAGGAATACTCAGTTTTGGTGACTTACATTCTGGAAACTACATGCAAAGCTGTGCCCACAATTGTTTTTGCCCGCTGTCTAGTTTGCTAGACTTTTGGGGTCAAAATGAAAAATATAGTACGTTTTATCTGGAGAAAAAACCCTGAATTTTCCTAAAGGCTGGATCTCCATTGCTAACTGAAAGCCAGCTCTGTCCTGCCCAGCTTTTGTTATGCCCCTGCCTTTCTTGCCCTGTTGCTCCCCTCCGCCTGCACATCATCCACATTGCCATACCGAAGTAGCTGTTTGATGGCACAGGGATTAGACTCGGGTCCTGCCTCTTCTCGTCCCCTGCCTCATAGGGCCCGTCGTCAAAGTTACCCAGGTCGGGAAATGTCTGGTCAAACAACTCCACTCGAAGATTGCCTGCAAGTCAAGAATCAATGAGTGCATCAACGGGCCCCCTGACACCCCCAGTGACGTGGAAAAATATCGTATTGAGACACATATCCATTCATAATTCATCTGTTTTTGGTTCTTAGCTTCCCACATTCCTTCAACAGGCCACAGGACCAAAAGGATTTATTAGTTCCAATTGGGGTGTGGGGCAGAATTGTCTACCCTAAAAATCTTACTACTGTATTTAATGAGGCCGTCCATATAACTAGTATCCCCATTAGGTCCCTTCTGCTGTAACTATAATAGCTGTGAGGGGGACCTAATATTTCAGAGTAGCGTCTCTCTCAACTGCAATGAAGTTTGCAAAACGCTATAAATTTTACACCCAACTTTGTATTTGCTTCACAAAGATTTACTTATGTTTCTCATAATGTTAGAGCAATTTCTGGTTAAAAAAACTACTAAAAATGTAAACTAAGTTGAAAGAAACAAAGCTGAGTGAAACAGTCCTTAACCTTAAACACAGGATGCCCACATTCTAGGAGAACTATGCTGATTATAGAAGTACTTTTTTTCCAATAGAAGCTGTTTTTTTTTTTTTTTTTGAGTGTGTAATTTCTTTATCCCCTCCATGGTCCAAGGCAGCCTCTCCTTCAGGCTTGGCAAGGCATTTCCCCTGACCTGTCCCCCCTCCAATCTCAAATTGCAGCCTACCTCCAGGGTAACCCAGTAACCCATCACTGGGTGGGTCCCACTCCTCCGAGGGGCGCAGTCATGGGGGTGTCACCAGTCTGGCACGGCACGGGTTGCTGCTGAGTCAGAGGACTCGGTGGGGTACAGACGGCCTCAGAGAGCCAGGCAGCCATCATCCGGCTGATGTGAAACGATATTTCCACTTTTCTACTGATGGTCCCGCCTGCGTGCATCTTGCAGTGCTACTGGTCTCCACCAGAGGCCGTTGCAGCGCGACGCCAACCCACTACCCACCCCCAGAAGAGGAGAGCAGTCCTACGGACGCTCTATCCTCTCCTGCCAGTCCCCGGCATCCCGAGTCCATTCCCAAACCCGGGTCAACGGTGTGTGCTGAGGTAAGGCGCCAGCTCCTCAATCCTCTGTACCACCGGGCCAGACAGAAGCTGTTTTTAAATATTGGTTCACACTGTTATTTTTCTAGCTATCCAGTTTTTCTTTAGTTATCCTAGTGGGTGTTTCTAATTTACATGCTGCTGGTAAGAACCATTTTAGAACTGTATGATGCAGTTTATGTCCCTGTCCTGCTCTTCTATTGCTGACATTCATAAATAACAGTGTCAGCAGATAAGGACCTACAAGGCCCACCTAGTCTGCCCAGTAATGTCCATAATGCATCCATGTTCTACAACAGAACTCTGCGCATGCTAAGAACATAAACTATGTCATACAGATACAAAATAATACTTAACACTAGAGTGTAAAGCAAAAACACCCACTGAAGTTACCAGTAGGTCCATACAGATGGAACAATAACAGAATCTGAACTAGTACTTAAAAAGTGGTTTCTACTAGGAAAAATGACTTCCAGATTCAGCGCAGTTCTCCTTTAAACTTGCTGGGATTCCAGGCCAGTAGTGGGTAAGTACCCTGTAAGTTAACAGGGCCTCTGAGCATGAGGTTTGGGCCAGAGGGCCGCTACGTGAAGTTGAGCAGTTCTGTCTGCCCAAACCTCACGACAGGAGTCTCTTATACCAAGTGCTCCATAAGAAGAGAGTACTGGCCTGTTTTACATACCAAATTTTAAGAAATACTCCTTGAAAATCTTTTTTTGATGAGTACAGATACTCATCCCAGCCCTTGGAAATGCTCCATAAATACTTTAAAAAGCTCTGTTTTTCCATGCTTAAAGAGCAATCTCGACTTGGTGTTTCTTTAAGAATGATTTGGTTTTGACTTTGTTTGAATAATCTCAGTATTGAATATTTTAGTAATATTCTATTTTGGAAGGCTTAAGGATCAAGATAAGCCAGCCCTTATGGAGTTTCACTATACGAGTCCTTCATCTTCTCCTGATTAAATTTGCCTAGACTGGATCTTACCTCAGGCCATTGTATTTTTGTGATATCACTATTGAGTAGCGCTAAGGCCCATTGACTTGAATGGGGTTGTTTTAATGTTAAATCTGTCGTTAGACAGTCGGAATAATTCTATGGCCACTGCTTAGCTACCAAGGTCCCTTGTTAGTTAAGAGTAGCCATGATTTATTCCGCACTGGCCATCTAAACTACCCAAATTTAATCTTATTAAACAGCCCATTCAGTCAATGATCGCCGCTCCGCATACTCAAACAGTGATGTCACAAACGTGGAAGTGTGGGGCAGATCAGGCTAGGCAGAGGTACAGTACCAGGAAGTGGAAGGGATCGGCACGGCGGAGCTCCACGGAGACAAAATATGATCCCTTTCCTTCCAAAATGGGGATGTTCCCTAAAATAATTTTTTGCAGGATTTAATTTGGGGCAGGTAAGGGCTATTTGTGTTTCTTGGTGGGAGATTTAGAAGAGAGCACGATAGTTGCTCTTTAAAGCACTTTTACTCATCAAAATTATATTTTACTCAGCTAATGTCAAAAAAGATGAGTATATTACTGTTGAATGCTAATGTTATCTGGAGCACTGCATACACCATAAGAGATACCCCTTGTAGGCCTCATTATCCTATATATCACTCAAGTTTACTGCGAGTGATTTATAATAAGTTTTGAGTCTTTTTTTTTAAATTTTTTAAGGAGGCAGTATAGCATAGTGATTTAAGGCTCTGAGCTGCAGACCTGGAGACCTGGGTTTGAATCCCATAGCCCCCACCTGCACACTGTGTGACCCTGAGCAAGTCACTTCACTTCCTTGCAGTAGCGGTTCTAGCCACAAATGGTTACCAGGGCACAGCTGGGGCACAATAGATGGCAGCCAGGGCACTGATATATTGTTACTATGGAGGAAGCTCTACACCATATGGGGCACCAACTGGGGCACAGCATTTTTTTACCAGGGAACGTCCCCTGGCGGGCCCTGGTGTAGAGCCGCCACTGCTTCCTTGTGCTCCCAGGTCACTTAGTGCGTCTCTCCTGGTTAAAAATAAATAAATAAAATGAATTAATTTTATTGTGCCATGCTCCTCCCCAGCTGAAGTGGAGTGCTCCCTCCTAACACTCCTACACGAGGGCATACTGTACGCAGGATAACAGATACAGTGGTTCTGTGTGCAGACTGGCTGAAATCACACAACTGATTTATTTATTTTTCTTGCTTTTCTTATTTCTGCCCCACCCATGGCCCTGGTTGGCCCTCATCTGGCCACCGTCCATCGCCTCTGTTCCTTCAAGCCCTCACCCCTGTAATCCCCATGGTTTACCCCCCCATGGCGGGGTAGCAGGGACCCCACACCCACCAACAGGATCCAGTTTCGGGGCATTAACTCTGGAGATGGAGCGTGATGGGAACGGCCATCAAGCCGCAATGATCAGCCACCAGGGTCTTTTCTCCTTTTCTTCCCCCTGCAGGAGCCAGGCATGCAAGGATGCCTGCAGTGGGCTTGCACACGCACGTGGCCCCGCCAAGCATCTAACATGCTCCTGCTCCACTTGTCTTGCAGCAGCATAGCACCGAGCCCCACCCTCCGCCAGGGGTCAGATGTGCGCCGATAGCAGGTTACCCCCTCCCTGGAGATGGAAAGACGTCCGTCGGATGCACGATCCATTTCCTCCCCGCTGGCCCATGCTCATTCCTGAAAGCGGGTCACTGGTGTGGCGCGAGGTGTTGCGTCCAGCACCTCAGCCTTCAGCGCCACTGGGCCAGCCTACACAACTGATTTATAAAGTGAAGGTAAGGAATTCAAGTCTCCGAGGCTGGCATGCAAGCTCCTCTCATTAGTTGGGGGGTTGTTATGGCCACAGTGAACCTAAGGGCAGGCTGGGGAGCCAAAAACATTGGATAAATGAGGAGGAAAAATAAGGAGTGTATGTTAAGGAGCCCAGTGTCCCCCAGTGAAACACTGAATATAAATGAAGAGGCAGCACTGCCCCCAGTTCTCTCCACTCTTGAATCCTGAACCCCTCATCACAGGTTGCAGGAATTTCTCCTATGACTAGTATACTAGTATTCCGTTTCAAAGTGACTATAAACCCCAGTTGTACATCTGGTGGATTACTGATATATTAAAGAAACCCATTTGTTCCTTGAGAAATTATACATTTTTGCAACTTGTTTTAACTTAATTTGCATACGTTTCAGGAGGCCTCTGTAAATGAGCTTTGCTCATTTGGCTGGAATGGATAATGACTATTCCTGCTTTAAATAAAAATCTTGAAATTTCTCTCCACCTGGGGCAAACTGAATTGAACATTTTAAACAAGACACGCTTTGATTTCCTAGAAGACAAAACAGTTCTGATAACAAAGAACAATATTTAAGAAATGTAATTTTCCCACTTTGTTTGCTGATCATATGGGCAGCAGAAAGACCGACATAACAAACTATAACACAGATGAAGAGGCAATTACCAGTGACTATTAATTATTCCTAAAACTGTGAACAATAACAGTCAATAAACTGATGCAGCTGCAGCAGCTACTGTACATAACAGTTCATGAAAAATGTTGCAGTGTCTGGTCCCTTTAAGTCATCTCTCCATTGATCGTCCATTAATCTGCTGCCTGCCTGTCTGTCTGTCTGTCTATCTATCTATTGACAGTATCTGTTTATCTATCTATCTCTATCTCTCTATCAACAGTATCTATCTGACAGTATCTATCTATGTATCAACAGTATCTAGCTAGCTATCAACAGTATCTGTCCGTCTATCTACAAAGAGTATCTGCCTATCTCTGTCCATCAACAGTAACTATCTACAGACAGATAGATAGAGAGATAGATAGATACTGTATGTAGATAGATAGATATAGAGAGATACTATCTATCTACGTACAGTGTCTATCTCTCTACCTATGGACAGTATCTAGCTAACTAGCTATTAACAGTATATGTCCGTCTATCTACAAACAGTATCCATCTGTCTGTCTAGCTATCTATCAACAGTATCTATCAACAGTATCTGTGTATCTGTCTGACAGTATCTATCTATCCATCAACAGCATCTAGCTAGCTATCAATAGTATCTGTCCGCCTGTCTGTCTACAAAGAGTATCTGTCTATCTCTATCCATCGACAGTATCTATCTACATACAGCATCTATCTCTATCTATCTAGCGACAGTATCTAGCTAACTAGCTATCAACAGTATCTGTCCGTCTGTCTATCTACAAAGAGTATCTATCTATCTCTATCCATCGACAGTATCTATCCATCTACAGACAGTAAATATCTATCTTTATCTATCTATAGTGTCTAGCTAGCTATCAACAGTATCTGTCCGTCTGTCTATCTACAAAGAGTATCTATCTATCTCTATCCATTGACAGTATCTAAATACAGACCATATCTATCTATCTATCTATCTATCTATCTATCTATCTATCAACAGTATCTGTCCATCTGTCTGTCTATCTACAAACAGTATCTCGCTATCTAATTACCTGTGTGGAGGGAGAGACAGAGTTCCAGTGGGCAGAGGGCTACAGGGTAATATATCTTTCTGTCCATTTGTCTGCCAGTCTCTCTCTCCCTCTCTCTCTCTATCTATCTATGTGCCATGCTGGCTGTAATCCCAATCTACCCCCACTATACTGAGGCTGCTGTCCACACGCAGAGAGTACAAGGAGTACGGTGCATATGAAGACACCAATTAGCTCTGCTTGCATAAGAATGGTGCAGCTGTGCTGCACATAACAGCTGCATCTCAATCACGTTTATGAACTAGAACATGAATCAGCACTCTGTGGCTGCTCCCAGGGGGCTCACCCTTCCAATTGTAAGTGCCTGGTGCTCCGAAGAGGATGTAGTGGTTATCGGAGGTGAAGCTCACCGCCGTGCCCTGTTGGCAGAACCCAAAGTGAATGTGCCCTTGGGTCCTTCCCTCACAGAACTTCCAGTCACCACCATCCAGGTCATCACGGATCGTCAGGTCCTGGCTAAGCACATAACATCGCCCAATCACATCCCGTGTCTCCGACGATTGGTTCACACGCTGCCTGGCCTCGTACAGATGTGCACAAGTCTGAAATTACAATTCAAACAACAAAATGTATTTGCTGTTATGGCTGGCTGGGGTTTGCACACAGTCATATAAAAATGGTGCTTGTTGAGGGCAGTCTGGGATCTAGGCTGGTGGAGAGTGGGGGGGATGGGCTTTTCATGGAGGTGTTCTCCATCTTCTATAGGAAGGCACTGGCCATTTGGCATATGATCACCCCCTGATGTGTAGCTAAAGAACAGCGCTGAACCCAGTTATGTTGGCTGGTGCGCCAATGCCCTTCTGGAAGGAGTAAAGTGGCAGTCATCAGATTGAGAGGGAGGCAATGGATGCCTAATACAACAGGAGTCACACAGTGAGACTGTTTAGGGTTTGGGTCATTGAGGGGGTGAGGCGCTCGACTCCCAGGGAGAAGGACACAGCCTGCCACACACTCATGCACCACCTGCTGGCCAATCAAGGAGCTGCATTGGCATCAGCTGTGAAGCTGGCCTCTCAGCCAACCTCCCAGCCACAGGAAGGGCACAGCTCCTGTGGCACAATTGTTGGGCAGGCGCAAGTAGAGGGGACACAAAAGTGGGAAGACTGAAGAAACGGGGAACAAAACAAACGAATAAAACAACAGCAGAATCTTCATCTGGGTCAGATATAGTATTTGCGAATAAATAAGACTCAGAATGTATGAAGTCTGATTTTATTGCTACTACAAATCTAAAACGACTATATTAACAAAACAAAATACACAGTATTTTCAACCCCCCACCAATTTATTTATGTCAGTCTCTCCCCCTCACCCCATTACATCTAGGGGCAACAGCCAGCAGACTTGTGGAACACATAAAAGCACCATGATTCAACCAATCAGCACCGAGGTTCTGAATGCATGTAATGACCTCTTAAAACCATAAGAAGGCCTCATGTATAGTATTCCACAAGTGAAATGTTGCACTGCTGTACCGGGGGGTTGGGGGGGGTCCATGACATTTAATTTTCTTTTTTTTTTTCATAGAAACATACAAGTTGTCGACAGAGGGGGACCATATCATCCATTAGGTCTGCCCTTGGTTTATAGAACTTTTTCTCCTTTGGCCATCTTAGCAGGGATATACCCTGTTCAGGCCTGGTGCTCCCCCTTCCCTCTGGGTCCAACTGCCACCCAGTGACTCCTATGGCTTTCCCTTCATGGACAGGAGCTCTGGGGAAGGATTGGTCCCCTGAGACTGTCCACCACATGGACAAGATCAGCTTGACAGAAGCCAGAGTAGGGACAGTGAGGGATTTCATTGTAGGGTGCACGAGATGTCATACAGTAGGTTATAAGCAGAGCCATTGACTGATTTCTCCACCAAGTATGGAAGGCTATTTATGTTGCACACAAAACAAAGTGAGGGAAGGAGGAAGGAACGGAAGGCAAGGACAGGAGGGACCAATGGATGAGCGGAGAGTTGAAGGGAGTAAGAAATAGTACAATAAGGAAGGGAGGAAAGTTGAAGGGAGTAAGGAATGGGGCAGTGAGGAAGAGAGAAGAATTGAAGGGAGTAAGGAATGGGGCAGTGAGGGAGAAAGGAGAGCTGAAAGGAGTAAGGAATGGGAGTGTGAAGAAGACAGGGAGGAAGGCAAGGGCAGGGGTGGCCAAAGGAAGAGAGGAGAGTTGAAGGAAGTAAGGAACAGGGGATGAGGAAGAGAGGAGAGTTGAAGGGAGTAAGGAGTGGGGTGTGAGGAACAGAGGAGAGTTGAAGGGAGTAAGGAACGGGGGATAAGGAAGAGAGGAGAGTTGAAGGGAGTAAGGAATGGGGGGATAAGGAAGTTAGGAGAGTTGAAGGGAGTAAGGAATGGGGAGTGAGGAAGAGAGGACAGTTGAAGGGAGTAAGGAATGGAGGTGTGAGGAACAGAGGAAAGTCAAAGGGCATAAGGAATGGCAGAATGAAGAAAAGAGGGAGGACAAGAATTTTGTTACACCAAATCAGATTGAGTTTGCCCCTGGTGCCCCATTGCCCCACCAAGAAAAAAATTCCCCTCTCCTGTTGAAGTGTGTTTCCAATTCTAAACTTAACAGTACTAACCACCACTTTCCCACCAACTCCTTGGCTTTTCACGGTCACACCCAGCCATTGATTTTCTTTGTTCTCCTTGGTAGGGTCCACTGTGAAGAGAAAGAAAGAGTGCTGTTTGTATCTAGAACATACAACAATAAGACTTTTTTTATCATATGCAAGGCTGTTCAATAAACAGAGGCACTTGTGTCAGCAGGGACCTGCAGCTGATAAATACTAAGGCCAAATGTCCTAATCCCTGAGTGGTCATCACTGAAAGTGGAGTTTTTTGTTTTTTTTCTCCCCACGGAACCTGGCCGTCTCTCTCTCCAGTTCTACTGTCCTCCCCCAGCGCCGACACCCGAGCATCAGAACCCCTCCCCTCATGTCCCCATGACTTACCCTTCGTGGTAGGGTGGCGGGAAGCGACTCAACCCACCCGAATGGATTCAACTCCAGGGAGGTGCCATCTCGGGGTGGTGCATGTGGGGGATGTTTTCATGCCGCTTGGCCGGGATCTCCATTTTTTGCTTTTCTTGCGGAGGGGGAGCATGCAATGCTGATAATGGCACACAGCGCACGTGTCCGCATGCTGCACGCCGGTCTGCTGCTCCTCCTCCACGCCCCAACGTGTGGGACTCTGCATGCCAACACCTAGCCTTCGCTAGGTGTTAGGCAAGTGCCGGTCCATGGTCCCCACCCTCCCTAGGAGAGGAATGCTGTCCCCTGGACGCTCGATCCTCTCCCTCCCCAGCCGACCCCTAGTGACTCACTCGCACCATGAACATGGGTCGTCGGCATGGCAGGAGGTAAGGCATCGCTGCCTCAGCCCTCCATAATTATTTTGGTTGATTTCATCCAAAATATATATTTTTTTAATCCCCCCCCCCGCTGGTTCTCCCAGCCTCTCCTGCACTTGAGACTGCCGACTTCTGAGAGGAGAGACGCTGTTTACCTGGCATTTCTGCCTCCTGCAAGTTGACACAAGAGTGGTACTGGTGCTGGCCATGAAGGCAGTCACTCCTCCCCCTGTCCTGGAGGATGGTTGCAGTTTGGTGACTCCATCATCAGGCAGGGGACAGGGAAAACCAGAGGGGACAAAATGGGGGGGGGGGGCAGAATAAAAAAGGTATATTTCATGATCTCAGATATGTCTGCGAGACAGGTACAGGCCACGTGACATTTGCCCCACCTGCCGGATGACCAAGTAGCAGCATAGACATTGCCTAGGATGATAGCTGCCACTCGCCTGCCCTCTTGATTGCTGAAAAGCATATAGCTATGGTGACCCCACCGTTGGAATGGGGGATGAGGAACCAGAAGAAAAATGGGGGGGGGGGGGAATAATAAAAACACAAAACAAACAAATTGTTCTTAGTGCAGAGCCCTACCTTCATTGTCGATATCCACAAGTTTACAATCTCTGGCATCTGTGGTGAGGGGGCAGGCGTAGAGAGCACCACTCCGGGGTACTCCTTCTTCCCGGGCTGCTGGAGCACCCACTAATATCCTGCAAGAGATCAATAAGGGAGTGAATAAAAAAACAAAAAAACAGCTGAGTAGACTGGTAGCAAGGCTACTCACTGGTGCCAGGAAGAGAGCTACAGCACTCTTCCTCTGCAGCCTGATCTATAGGAACATAGGAAGTGCTACATAAAAAAAGATCAAGGAAAGGGTTTTCAAAAGGGAAGACACAGTCGTAATTGTGTTCCTTGCCTGTTTCCGACCATATTTGTCTATGTCTGCCCACCTTAGGAACATAGGAAAGTGACGGCAGAAGGGGACTGCCAGGCCCATCTAGTCTGCCCATTTGTCCAGCAACCTCCAGAAACTGCATCCATTTGCAACAAAAAGCTGCACTTTTTGGCCACTTGCATAAAACATTTTTTGCTGCAAATGTGGATGCAACTTGGATGGATGAAACTTTTAAGCCATAGTAACTTAGTAATTTAAGGTCAGAAGGGACTCTGGGTCCATCTTGTCTGGCCCCTCCCCTTCCCTCTCCTACTTCATAAACAGGGACACATAAATGTGTTTTGCAGACATCTACTATTTTATAGGGGTTCATAGATAAGCTAACAGGTTAGACAGAAGAGATGCATGTATGCTCTTGAGTAGGGCCAGTCAGATTCCCGATGGATTCCAGACAGATCTCTGATTGACTGGATTTGAAAATCCTGCCCCAGGGGTCCACCGTGTCTGTCTCCTGTCATCCAGGCCTCCAGGGCATTTACTATTAAGAGAAGTCATTCTAGCCATTGTTTGAACTCTACAGCAATGTCCACAGAATCCCAGTGAAATGGAAACCACCTCGTTCTCACAGCCAAAATCACAGTCTTCGGCACCCACCCACAACAAATCTGAAAACAGGGTACCTGCCTCCCCATCCACACCAAGAACGACCTCGCTCATGTGCCGGGTCATCCCCCATACTTCCCACCAATGTCCAAGAACGACCTCGCTCATGTGCCGGGTCATCCCCCATACTTCCCACCAATGTCCAAGAACGACTGCCTATGCGGTCATCCCCATACTTCCCAATTAATGTCCAAGAATGACCTCGCTCATGTGCCGGGTCATCCCCCATACTTCCCACCAA
Organism: Neoceratodus forsteri; assembly: GCA_016271365.2. Taxonomy (NCBI): domain Eukaryota; kingdom Metazoa; phylum Chordata; order Ceratodontiformes; family Ceratodontidae; genus Neoceratodus; species Neoceratodus forsteri. Next base: position 15,133,061 of record JADMNL010000036.1, read on the forward strand.
TGTCCAAGAACGACCTTGCTCATGTGCCAGGTCATCCCCCCATACTTCCCACCAATGTCCAAGAATGACCTCGCTCATGTGCAGGGTCATCCCCCATACTTCCCACCAATGTTTATCAATTTGTATGGAATAGTAACTTGCTGCTTCATTTTTACTCTCCGCAGTGATGGTGTACATAAAGGGGCAACACTCCACACCTGTGACTCTCACCCCTCTACCTACTCTGTGAGTAATCGTGCTCTGCTGGCGCCACTAACACTCTTGTACAGACAGTAACTGGCACAGCATGCCCTTTTGGAACTGACACTTGTGTCTCCTACTGTGCTGCCCTGTAAACAAAGCACACCCCCACAAAAATTATATACTGTATCCCATAGGGCCATCCTGCCACCTGTTTTGTTTTTTGTTTTTTTTTGGGGGGGGGGGGCTATTTTAGGTCCCCTTCCAATCTCCAGCAACCAATTCCCTCAGGCACGCAACAGAATCACTCAATCCCCTGTGCTCCTTACCTTAGTGTCTTTCCTCTACAGAGCCTTACCTATGATCACCCAGGCAGGGTTGTGGTGGGGGATTTACCCCAAAATCTGCGTGTTCCATCAGGCAGCGTCTCCAGTTGTGGCGCAGAGCCTGGGTATTCTGAGGGCTGCAGTTTTGGCAGCCGGGGTTATTTTTACATGTTTCTCCCAGTTACAGGATGTCAGCACACAAGGAGCTCTCCCCTCCCCTTCCCCTCCCCCCACAGTAATACCCCCTGAGGCCACCCAGGAGGCAGCACAGCAGCGGCGACAGTAACCCTCCTTCCCTGGAAGAGGAGAGCATCCTCTGGGATGCTCGATTCTCCTCCTCCTCCTCCCCCCGGCTGGCCCCCAATGATCCGGTCATTCCTGAACCCAGGCTGCCAGTGTGAGGAACGGTACCCCTTCTGCTGAACCAATGGACCAGCCATCCTATCACCTGTTTGATGCAGATTTGAAATAGATAGACAGACAGACAGATAACTGTACAACACTAGGAGAGGTGTGCCTCAATTTATCTCCCACCTCCCTCTGGCACCACACAGAGAAGGTGTCATCCCACAATTTACAATGAGAGTTTAAAGCAGAATTTCATATTCATTTATGATGATCAAATAACAGGAACATTTATAAACATCAAAGCCCTAAGCCTCACGGATTACATGATACATTTTGTCACTTTTCCCACATTTTGAGGATCAGTGTCCAACATTAGAATGAAGAGAGGTTAAGAGATATGAGAACAATGCAGAAATCCATCAACATCCCCCCCCCCCAGTTCCTGTTCCAGATAATTTCCATCTGTTCTGTCAGGAAGGGGTTAAGGCCGTAGGTGTTGCTGCAGAGCAGAATAAATAAGCCCATGTGGGTATTTTGGCATTCTTCGATGAAAGATAACACAAATCTCCTTTGTTGTAGTGGTATTTCTGGATGCCTCTCTGGCCCTGTTCTCTGCCTTATTTGGGTACCCTGCCCTCCTCGGCTCTCTGCTGCTGTTGCTGCTATTTAAAAGAACATTCCAATTCATCCCTCTCAGCTGAGGCTTTAGCCTGTGACGATACCACCAGAATGCAACACAACAGAGACATATTCTGCTTAATCTGTGGATTCTAGTCTCCTTGTTTAATTCTTTAATCAAGGCTTTTCTTCCTGCTGGCTTCTCGGCCCCCTCCCCCAATCAGCCTTCAGACCCAACATCAGCGGCACATAATGCGTCTAAGGAGGCATGGGCCCCGAAAGTATGGGCAGGTTATTACACTTGCAGCCACCAGGGTTTTCCCCTTTTATCATCCCTCCCCCACTGACACCATGGCTAACTCTGGTTATATAGCCCCACCCCCACCACCTGTGGAGGAGGTGTGGACAAAAGTATTTGATGACCTCCTTGCTGTGTGAAGGTAGAACCATTTTCCCCATATGAAGCAGTGCTGCGATCTGCAGTTCCTTCCTTAGGCCTTCGACAGATGGAGACCCGGGCCTGCTGTCACACCTGGGTTGCATACATGGTACCTTGATGTGCCACCGCTAGGCAGACAGGAGTGCTCTGTCCTCTAGCCTTTTCAAATGCAGGTACCTAGTTAAATCAAACTCCCTGCTGAATAAAACTAAGCCTCCAAGGTAAACACTTGCTGAATTCTCTGCACATGTTGTGTGTTTCGGAAAATATGGGGTTAACTTTTTAAGCAATTTTTCTGAAGTGAGAGGGTACAGCAGAGAGCAACTAACAAGATTACAGGAATGGAAAGGTCAAACTTTTGGAAATGTTTAAACAAGCTAGGCATGTTTGCCCTGGAACAAAGAAGGCCAAGAGGAGAGATAATTTTATTGGATAAGGTGGACCAGGGGAACTCTCTACAGCTTGTTCAGGGCAGAAGACACAGAGGGTATTCTCTGCCCTTAAGGGGCCAGAGGTAGGCATAATGTGAGAAAGTATTTGTTCACCCAGACAGCAGCAACACTATGGATCAAGCTCCCAAAGTAAGCAGAGCACATGGGGGAGTGCTGTGTCTGTTGGGGCAGTTCCTCACTGAGAATAACATTACTGGGTACAGCATTTAATTCACTGACAAGGGGAGGGTTTCCAAAAAGTTCCCGGTTTTTACACAGTATTGAATGTTGCAGCGGCCTGGATGGCAGGAGATGAAATGTTTGTGCAGAGAATCTGTCACTTTTTTTCATGTAGCTTTTTCTGCCTAAACATGTTCACAAGGATATACCCTGGTCAGTCATGTTCACCCCTGTCCTCTCCTGGGTCCATGTCCAGCCTGACGTTCTCACAGTTCTGCCCTCCGTGGCAGGAGCTCCAAGGGAAGGCCACCCCCACCCCACCACCACCACTGTGGCAGTCCACTGTGTGAACTAGGATCCAGTATTTGCTGGAACTAGGACCCAGGGGTGTCCTCGCAGCGCAGGTCATCAGATAGATGGTCGGGGGTTTCACCCCAATTTCTTCCCTGGTGCCTCCCCACTCCCTTAGTGGGAGCACAGTCTACAGGGTGGCCTTGGCTGCATGCACCAACATCCTGCTGAGGGCGCAAGCTCCCCTGGCCATTGCTGTGGCAATAGAACCCACCGCCATTCCTACTCAACTGCAGCACACTGCCAAGCAACAGCTGCTGTGATCTGGTCAGTGTCCCAATGTGGCATTCCATGATCGCTCCCGAACCCATATGCCCAGCATGGCAGTGCATGGTGTTGCCGCTGGGCTATTAGGGCGGCCAAGAATCTGGCAAATTTTAAGAGTGCAAGAGCAATTTGATGTTGCACTTCACAGCCGGGCTGCTGATGCAGTGGCAGTGTTACCATTTGCCATGCTGGAGACCCTGGGTTGGGAACAAATCTGAGTCCTTAGGGCCTATGTGGGAGAGTTCCACAAGACAGCTGCGCAAATCAAACGTTGGAGGGCTGGTGCTGTGCCACGGGTAGCTACCCCAAGTGCAATAAAACAAAGTCCATTCACACACCACTCGAAGCAAGGAATGCAATATCAAAGCAAAATCACAGCAAAATGCAAAGTTTATTGACAGGCCAAGGCACTCAGCCTTCAGCGGTTGCCTGCGAGTGGACTTTGTCCTATGGGGGAGAGTAGCACTTTGTAGACCATGGTGAGAGAGTAGGACTGAGCATCTCAGAGGATGTTCTTTTCCTCCAGGGAGGGAGGGTAGCTTGCTCTTCTGCAATATTGCCCCCTGGGGACCACAGATGGCAGTGCAGTCAGAATGATTGTGGCAGGCAGGGTGCCATGTGGTACCACGTTACACACACATTCTGACCACCAGCAGGCCCCTTGCCAGCGATATTGGCATCTCCTCCCACATCTGGATACATTTTGCGATGGGAGTTGGGAAGCCCCACTGCCCCTGCCATGGAGGAGAAATGGAGTGACAGGTGAATCCAGGAGAAGTCAGTGACAGGGTTGTGGAGGTTGATGGAAAGGGTGCCTGATTGGTGAAAATAAATTAATAATAATAATAAAAAAAAGTTGCACATCAGTGGATCTGTAATGGGATTTCGAAATAAATAAATAATCTTCCCAGGGAAATGTTGTGAAATGGAATATTCAGACACAATGTAGTTTATAGTTCATGCATTTTTTAATTTCTCCTGACCAGCACCTGCTAATAACATACCCTGACCAGTGCCACAGACCAGCAGATGCTAATAACACACCCTGACCAGAGCACACCACCGCTATGCCACTGACCACCACATGTTGATAACATACCCAGACCAGAGCACACCACTGCTATGCCACTGATCACATGTTGGTAACATACCCTGAACAGTGCACACCACTGCTATGCCACTGATCACCACAAGTTGATAACATACCCTGAACAGTGCACACCAGTGCTATGCCACTGATCACCACATGTTGATAACATACCCTGATCAGTGCACACCACTGCTATGCCACTGATCACCACATGTTGACAGCATACCCTGAACAGTGCACACCACTGCTGTGCCACTGATCACCACATGTTGATAACATACCCTGACCAGTGCACACCACTGCTGTGCCACTGATCACCACAAGTTGATAACATACTCTGACCAGAGCACACCACTGCTATGCCACTGATCACATGTTGGTAACATACCCTGAACAGTGCACACCACTGCTATGCCACTGATCACCACAAGTTGATAACATACCCTGAACAGTGCACACCAGTGCTATGCCACTGATCACCACATGTTGATAACATACCCTGATCAGTGCACACCACTGCTGTGCCACTGATCATCACATGTTGATAGCATACCCTGAACAGTGCACCACTGCTGTGCCACTGATCACCACATGTTGATAACATACCCTGACCAGAGCACACCACTGCTGTGCCACTGACCACCACATGCTGATAACATACCCTGAACAGTGCACACCACTGCTATGCCACTGATCACCACATGCTGATAACATACCCTGAACAGTGCACACCACTGCTATGCCACTGATCACCACAAGTTGATAACATACCCTGAACAGTGCGCACCACTGCTGTGCCACTGATCACCACATGTTGATAACATACCCTGAACAGTGCGCACCACTGCTGTGCCACTGATCACCACATGTTGATAACATACCCTGAACAGTGCGCACCACTGCTGTGCCACTGATCACCACATGTTGATAACATACCCTGAACAGTGCACACCACTGCTATGCCACTGATCACATGTTGATAACATACCCTGAACAGTGCACACCACTGCTATGCCACTGATCACATGTTGATAACATACCCTGAACAGTGCACACCACTGCTATGCCACTGATCACCACATGTTGATAACATACCCTGATCAGTGCACACCACTGCTATGCCACTGATCACCACATGTTGATAACATACCCTGAACAGTGCACACCACTGCTATGTCACTGATCACCACAAGTTGATAACATACCCTTACCAGTGCACTCCACTGCTATTCCACTGACCACATGTTAACATATCCTGACCAGTGCACACCACTGCTGTGCCACTGACCAACACATGCCGATAACATACCCTGACCAGTGCACACCACTGCTACGCCAATGACCAACACATGTTGATAACATACTGTGATCAGTGCACACCACTGCTATGCCACTCACCAGCACATGCTGATCACACCTTGACCAGTGCACACCACTACTATGCCACTGACCATATGCCAATAACACACCCTGACCAGTGCACATCACTGCTACACTATTGACCACCACATGCCGATAACACACCCTGACCATTGCACACCACTGCTACGCCACTGATCACATGTTGATAACATACCCTGACCAGTGCACATCACTGCTATGCCACTGACCACATGCCGATAACACACCCTGACCATTGCACACTACTGATCACCACATGTTGATAACATACCCTGACCAGTGCACATCACTGCTACACCACTGACCACATGCTGATAACACACCCTGACCAGTGCTCACCACTGCCACGCAACTGACCAACACATGCCCATAACACACCCTGGCCAGTGCACACCACTGCTATGCCACTGACCAACACATGCCCATAACACACCCTGACCAGTGCACACCACTGCTACGCCACTGATCACATGTTGATAACATACCCTGACCAGTGCACACCACTGACCACATGTCGATAACATACCCTTACCAGTGCACTCCACTGCTATTCCACTGACCACATGTTAACATATTCTGACCAGTGCACACCACTGCTATGCCACTGACCACCACATGCTGATAACATACCCTGACCAGTGCACACTACTGCTACACCACTGACCACCAAATGTCGATAACATACCCTGATCAGTGCACACCACTGCAATACCACTGACCAGCACATGCTGATAACACACCTTGACCAGTGCACACCACTGACCACATGTCGATAACATACCCTTACCAGTGCACTCCACTGCTATTCCACTGACCACATGTTAACATATCCTGATCAGTGCACACCACTGCTATGCCACTGACCACCACATGCTGATAACATACCCTGACCACTGCACACCACTGTTATGCCACTGACCAACACATGCCGATAACATACCCTGACCAGTGCACACCACTGCTACGCCAATGACCAGCACATGCTGATCACACCTTGACCAGTGCACACCACTACTATGCCACTGACCACATGCCAATAACACACCCTGACCATTGCACACCACTGCTACGCCACTGATCACATGTTGTAACACACCCTGACCAGTGCACATCACTGCTACGCCACTGACCACATGCTGATAACACACCCTGACCAGTGCTCACCACTGCCACGCAACTGACCAACACATGCCCATAACACACCCTGGCCAGTGCACACCACTGCTACGGCACTGACCACTACATGCTGATAACACACCCTGATCAGTGCACACCACTGCTACACCACTGACCAGCACATGCTGATAACACACCCTGACCACTGCACATCACTGCTACGCCACTGATCACATGTTGATAACATACCCTGACCAGTGCACATCACTGCTACGCCACTGATCACCACATGTTGATAACATACCCTGACCAGTGCACATCACTGCTATGCCACTGACCACATGCTGATAACATACCCTGACCAGTGCAAACAACTGTTACACCACTGACCAGCACATGTTGATAACACACCCTGGCCAGTGCACACCACTGCTATGCCACTGATCAGCACATGCTGATACCACACCCTGACCAGTGCACATCACTGCTACGCCACTGACCACATGCTGATAACACACCCTGACCAGTGCTCACCACTGCCACGCAACTGACCAACACATGCCCATAACACACCCTGAGCAGTGCACACCACTGCTATGGCACTGACCACTACATGCTGATAACACACCCTGAGCAGTACACACCACTGCTACGCCATTAACCAGCACATGCCAATAACACACCCTGGCCAGTGCAAACCGCTGCTACACCATTAACCAGCACATGCTGATAACACACCCTGGCCAGTGCACACCACTGCTACGCCATTAACCAGCACATGCCAATAACACACCCTGGCCAGTGCAAACCGCTGCTACACCATTAACCAGCACATGCCGATAACACACCCTGGCCAGTGCACACCACTACTACACCATTGGCCAGCACATGCCAATAACACACCCTGGCCAGTGCACACCACTACTACACCATTGGCCAGCACATCCCCATAACACACCCTGATCAGTGCTTGCTATTGTCACACTCCACCCAGCACATGAGAACAACATCTCTGGCCCCAGCATGCTGGTACCACGCCCCTGAGCAGCACACATACCTGACCAGTGTACACCACTGAAATGCCACTGATCAGCACACACCAGCAACATACCCCAACCAGTGCACAACAGTTCCCAAGTCCCTGAGCAACATACGCTAATGACATACCCTGTGCCATGCACACCAGTGACATGCCCCTGACCCAACCAGTATATACCAATGTGCCCCTAGCAGCTGCACATCAACGTCACAAGCCTATCCACCTCTCCCAAGTGCCCAAAACCCCCTTCCTCAAAAAGAAACCTTCTACATACGTTGGTCTTTAACACTGAAGCCTTTTATCTGTTATTATCAATCAGCACTAAGACAACCTTATTGTTGTAAAAGTGTTGGCACACCGACTGCATCCTGTATGCGTCTCCGGAGAGGCTGAGGAGACTGACTGCCAATTCATTTCCTCACAGATTGGCTGTCCAAATTCAATTTACTGTGGCATTGGGGATATGCAGAGCAAAAGTTCTCTGGAAAGGTTGCACATATTAGTGGAGGTGACATCACCACTGGTGGGGCCAGGTCAGGATCATTTGGATCGATTTGGTCACAGTCATTTTTTATTGTTATTCATTTTATAATTTATTTACCCAGGGTAGCCCAACTAAGATGTCAAATCTCATTCTTAAGTAGCAGCATCTGGGTTCTTCCCAGTTTTACAGATGTGAGGGTCCAAGGCACAAGGTTTAAATGTGTAAGACACAATTGTGCCTCCTGAGTGGTCAAAACATGGTCCCATCGGGATGTGATACTAGAAACATAGACAATGACGGCAGAGAAAGACCAGAGGTTCAGCGGTATAATGTCTCATATCACTTCAACACAAATTTGAAGCCTAATTTGCAAAACTAAACCCATTTAATAAGTAAAATAAAGTTTTCTCCAACCCTCATAGATCTTGGTCCTGTACTGACCACGTTTATATTTTCAGTGGGTTGTATTCTAGAGTTTCAGATGTAAAACATGGCCCCATCCACATCTTGGGCCATGCTATAGTAGTAGTAGTGTCCACGAGAGTGGCTGATGGGGGGCAGAAAAGACCACCATGGAAATTCCCGACATATCTTTTGGGACAGAAAGAGTTCCGGTCTTATTTAAAAGAATAGCAGAGCTATGTGAGGCCTGCGGCTTGCAGTGACCTCCTCTGTACTATCACTAATCAACTATGGGATGATCCTCTATGGCTCCACTGATCCCACCACCCTCCAACGCATCAAGGTTACCCTTAATAAAGCCTGCCGACTGGTCTCTGGTAGTAGCAGATTGACCCACACATGTGAGCTCTACAGACTCACCAGCTGGCTGAACTTTGAAGGAAGGCTCAGAAACCAAACCTGTCTCCTAGCCAGAAAGCTCACCCTGGAACACTACCCCCAGGGACTCTGACACCTAGTACAATCCCACTCTCACCAGAAGGTCACTAGGAGCTCACTGTCCACTACCGTCTCTGTACCCCACTGCAGGTCCGCTATGGGTCAATGCTTCTTTTATTACAGAGCACCCCTCTGGGTGAATTACCTTTACCCCCTGCTGTCACTTCGGAGCAGCGGCTAGGACCTTATAAGGCCTCTCTCCACACAGTACTTCTCTCACAATCAACATGTGACTACATCTAATTATGCGTCACTGCATCTAGGCCCTTGGTGGCCAGTTACCTCAAGAAACCTCCCCCATGGCTCAGACTCTACAGAGATGGAAATTACGTACCTACCGTAATTCTTGATCTTCCTGGATGAAGTCTCCACCACTCATTCACACTAATGGGATCTACGCCGGAGGCGCTAGGACCCAGCGGAAGCAAACTTTTCAAGAGGGTCGGCACCAGAGATGGAGCCGCGAGGAAGCAGCACCGCGAGTCGTGGTTCGTGCAGCAAAGACTACCTCGGCGTCAACCCTCCAACCACCTCAGTACCTTTTTTTTCCGAGGAGGTGCAGTGTAATTAACCTAAAGGTTTAACCTAACAAAATCGGACATAAGATAGTCCGAATGACCCGTGTAAAAAGGGTCAACAATAGAGTCTTCACAGCCCAGCCATTGAGGGAGTGAAGACCAGAAACAGATACGTGAGCTCGGGGGATGGTGGGTGGGTGTGTGAATGAGTGGTGGAGACTTCGTCCAAGAAGATCAAGAATTACAGTAGGTACGTAATTTCCATATCTTCCTGGACATAAAGTCTCCACCACTTATGGGAGAGTACCGAGCTAATAAACCCCCGAGATGGGTGGCAGGAGAAACTAAGAGCTCACATACTTAGGACAGAAGTCTGTTAAGAATAGTCCCACTGGCCCGTGGCGCTGAAAGGAGGCGCCAGATGCTAATTCGCGCTTACGATGGCGACCCGGGTTCGGGAACAGACTCGGTGGCCAGGGTCAGCAGGAGAGGAGGATCGAGTGTCCCAGTGGATGCTCTCCTCCCTCAGGGGTGGGAGACCAAGAATGCACTAGCGTTCCGCATCCCTTCAAGTCAGTGGAAGCACTGGCAGTAGTAAGGGATGGAGGCGGCTCCATTCCACGGAGTTGGGGAGGGGAGACATTGGACGGCGCATGAGAGGTAAGGCATGCGTCGCCACACCACCCCTCGGGATGTACATCCCAAGCACCGGACGTCTCAGAGGATAGGGGACTAAAGGGGAAAAAAAATGGAAAAATACCTCTCAGCAGCCCGAGATGAAAGCCGCTCCGGTTCCATCCAAGACCACTGAGAAGGGACAGACCCCGCTGTGCAGGATTTAAAGAGAAGGAGGCACTCTAGGGGCAGATCCCAAGAAGGTGGGGTGGTGGAAATGAGCGGACGGAAGGAGTGGGCACCAAGAGGAGACAGGAGGAAAAACACAAAGTAAAAAAAAAAAAAAAAAAAAAGAATAGTCCTACCAAACGACAGATGTCGTCTGGCATGGACATCTAAGGCATAGTGATTAACGAAAGTATGCACTGAGCTCCATGTAGCTGCATTGCAAATATCTGCAATGGGCACATTGCGGATTTCCACCAGAGATGCCGCAGCTGCTCTAGTAGAGTGAGCATACACTCTACCTTCTAGCTTAACCTGTGCCATAGAATAACAGTGGCGGAGGCATGCTACCAGCCACGCTGAAATGCACCTAATAGCAACAGGTTGACCCAGCTGGGTCTCGCTGAAGGAAACAAACATTTGTTGAGCCTTGCAAATTTCTTTTGTTCTATCCAGATAGAATCGCAGTGCTCTCTTAACATCCAAAGAATGAAGGATACGTTCCCCTTCATTCTGAAAGTTAGCAAAGTAGGTAGTTAGGACTAAAGGTTGGTTTAGATGAAATTCTGAGACAACCTTAGGAAGAAACTAGGGTGAGTCCTAAGAACTACTTTGTCCTTGTGAAATACCAGTATATGGGGGTCTGTGACCAGGCATGTATTTCAGAAACTCTATGGAATGATGATGGCCACCAGGAAGGCTTGCCCAAGTGAGGAACTTCAACTCGCAGGTAGGCCAGAGGCTCGAAAGGTTTCCAAGTAAGCATGTCTAGCACAAGGTTAATGTCCCAGGCTGCGACTGGACGTTTGATAGGAGGTCTGGTATGCAGAATACTCTTAAGAAACCTCTTAACTACAGGTAACTGAGCCAGAGACAAGGAATGTACCGGCTCATGATAAGCTGAAATGGCACAGAGATGAACTTTGACAGTAGAGTACTGCAGACCTGAATTTGCGAGGTCTAAAAGGTACTCCAAGACTTTATTTGGTGGACAGGAAAAAGGGTTCGAAGAGGATTTTGCACACCAGAGAGATAAACGCTTCCATTTGGCTGTGTAGGTCTTTCTAGTGGCTGGTTTACACGCAGCCAAGAGAATATCTGAAACCCTACGGGAAACATTGAACCTATTCACCTCTATCTCTTCAGGAACCAAGCGTGAAGGCGAAGTGACTTCAGATTGTGATGGACCACGGGCCCCTGGGTCAGAAGGTTCGTCTGAAGTGGAAGTGCCTTCAGGAGGGTTGCCGACGGGCTGTTGAGCAGCGGGAACCATATCTGTCAAGGCCAGAAGGGAGCAATGAGAATCATTCTGTCTCCCTGAGACTCGAATTTGAGAAGCACCCTCTGAATTAGAGGAAGAGGAAGAAAGGCATATAGAAAGCGTTTTGTACACTGCAGCCTCAACGCATCCTGACAGAAAATGCTAGGTCCTGGATTTCTGGAGCAGAAGAGAGGCAGTTTTGCGTTAAGTGGAGATGCAAAAAGGTCCAGGTCTGGAGTTCCCCACTCTTTTTTTTTTAAATAGAAATTTTTATTGTATTTTCATAAAAAAATATTACATCCATATTTTTATATTTTATGCAATACTTACATTCAATTACTAGTTTCGTACAGCACAACAGGTATTTTAGTTTTAATATCCAGATCTTATTTATAGACCCTATAATACATCCATTATCAGATTTAATAAATGAAAAATTATCAATTATAGCCTCATTGTTAATACCCATATAGCAACAGTATCCATTACTACCACATATCAGCTTCATCAACTTTGAGTTGGGTTGGTCTCCAGGTGGCTCCCCCTGAACAAAACACGTAACTGAATATATCCCTTTCTGTATTTTCAATAGCAATAATTTAAATTGCCAAATTTTAGCCTGCATTATGGGACAAAGTCTGAATGGTGATCCAATTGGTAAGAGACCCATATCCCCCATCTATTACTGAAACTCTTTTGTCTATTATTTAATTTGTAGGAGATCCGTTCCAAATTATATACTTCACAAGTAAGGTTTCTCCAGACCTCCCTTATCGGGATCGTTTTTGTGAGCCAAAGTCGGGTTATGACTTTCTTGGCTATTAAAATTAATAAAGCTAGCATTTCATATTGTATCCAGTTCATGTGTTTGCCCCTAGGGGGTGTCGCCGTCAGGACAAATGTCGGAGTTAGCCAGTCAGGAGTATTAAACATAGTGTTGCGCTCCTCCAGAATGTCTCTCCAATATTCAAGTAAGAAGGGGCATGACCAGAATATATGCTCATGTCCTGCCTTAGAGTGACCACAGCCCCTCCAGCACTGACCTGCCTCTCCCTCTCCAAAGTTAGCTAAAAGGTCTGGGGTTCTAAAAAATTAAACCCTCACTTTCCATGCAAACTCCCTCCAGTAAGTGGTCTGCGAGATCTTAGAATAGAAATATGTGGAATTTAACCAGGAGTCCCCATCTAGTTCCATATTCAAATCCTCGGCCCATCTTTTCCTAACCCTATCAAAGTCCGTCACTCCCTTAGGACGAAGAGCCTGATAAAGCTTGCTAATAATGTGTTCTTGGATCTCCCCTTTTAGATTGTGTGTGATCAATTTGATTAAATCAGAGGGAGATTCTGTTATCTTAATTAACATATCTTCAAAAGGGAGCAACATGGCTTTAAGGGCCAAGTAAATTTTGTATTTCTTTGAGGGTATTTTGTATATAGATTGCAGGTAAGAAAATGAGTAGATGCCCACCAGACCCACCATCTGAAAGGTAAAATTAACTGAATAGCGTTCCCACACCCGCAGTGCTTGTGTCCGGACATGAGTACAGAAAATTCGGAGCATATGCCAATGTCGTGATTAAGAGTCTCTCACCTGTTGTTAGATTATATTTAATTACATGGAATCAGTTCCTAAGAAACCCTTCCGAAATTTTCATAAAACGAGACAGGGGAAGATTTCTCTGTGGTTCTCCTAAAAGGTGGTAAGGGGGGAAATTCAAGCCATTCAATGTTACCTCTATATCTTTCCAGTATGCTTCATACACTGTATTCAAGAGCAAGAGAGCCATGTGGGTTTGCGTTGCTCTAGCGTAGTCTTTTAAGTGTGGTAAGCTAAGTCCACCCTGCGTCCTGGGTAACTGCAGTAACCTGTATTTCACTCTAGGGGTTCTCCCTTCCCAAATAAACTGAGATATCAGTTTGTCCCATGATCTGAAATAAAATTCAGAGGGGAGCCCAGGTAGCGTTTGTAAAAAAAAAAATAATATACGGGGTAGAACATTTTGCTGTATGGCCTCCACTCGGTTAACTATTCCCACATACATTTGTGTCCATTTGGACAGCTCTGCAGTGATTTGTTGACTAATTGGTTCTAAATTTACCAGCTCTAGGTGTATCAATCTTAGAGGGATCTTAACTCCCAGATATCTCATCTCCATCTTGTGCCAGCAGAAAGGGAATTTAATTTTCAGCTGTCGGGAGGATAGAAATGAAAAGTTGAGAACTTCAGTTTTAGAGCAGTTTATTTTGTACCCAGAAAGTTCTCCAAAGATATTCAATTGGTCCCACACCATCGGCACAGAGATTTCAGGGGAGGTGAGGGTCAACAGAATATCATCCGCAAATAAGGTGAATTTATATGATCTACCCCCCCCCCCAGTGGAATCCCCTCTACTTCAATATGGTCTCTTATATTAGCAGCCAAAGGCTCTAGGTAAAGGGCAAATAACAGCAGGGATAGTGGGCAGCCTTGTCTTGTGCCTCTGGATAATGGGAATGGGGGGGGGGGACAAAGATCCATCTAGTTTGAGGTAGGCTATAGGGGATTGGTATATAGCCTGGATCTGGCCAATGAATTTTTCTGGAAAAGCAAATTTCTTTAAAACAGCCCATAGAAAGGGCCACAACACCCTATCAAAGGCTTTTTCAGCATCTAGCCCGAGGAGAATTAAAGGTATTTGTCATTGAGTAGCATGTTCTAAGAGGAGCAGAACCCTATGGATCGCGTCATGTGCTTGACGTTTCATCACAAATCCCACTTGGTCTTTGTCAATTAGCTGGGGTAAAAGCATGTCAATTCTATAAGCCATAACAGACATAAAAATGTTATAGTCACAATTTAGTTTTGAAACAGGGTGATATGAGGCCACGATGGTGGGGTCCTTTCCTAGTTTTGGGGTGGGGGGTGGGATTACCTTGCTGCATATCTAAAAGGTATATAGTAGCATAGGCGTTAGTAAATTCTGAAATTTTTTATAAAATTCACTTGGGTAGCCGTCCGTGCCTGGTGCTTTTTGAACTTTAGTCCGCTTAAGGATTATTTTGATTTCCTCTGAGGTTAGGGGACGCAATAGCCCCTCTGCCTGTCATGGAGATAAATGGGGTAGGGAAGTATTTTCTAAATAAGTAGTCAGCTGTTGGGGGGTAGGGTGCACATCATCAATATATAAGTTCTTATAAAACTCAGCCATAGTTTGTCTAATGGCTGTGGGGTGGGATAGTAACTGGTTTGTCACAGGATTTTTTAGTTTTGTAACCATAATCTGCTGTATAGAACCTCTTAGGCATCTCGCCAGATTTCTAGCTCCTTTTGGGCCCCCCTCATATGAGTTAAGTTTCAAACAGAAAAGTTGTTGCTGAATTTTTTGATCTGTTGTTCTCTGAAGTTTCTGTTTAATAATCAGAAATTCAGACTTAACTGAATCATCTCCCTGATACATTTTTCCCTAGTTCCCCACTCTTTGAAGAGTGACTGAGCAACGGTTGAGTTGAGAGACCACTCGTGAGGATCTGTCTCCGTTCTGCTGAGACGGTCTGCCAGTTCATTCTGCACGCCTGGTAGGTAAACTGCATGAATTAGAGCCTTGTGCTCCAGGCACCATTCCCACACTCTCATAGCTTCTCTGCATAATGGGTAAGAGTGTGCACCACCCTGCTTGTTGATGTTATACATCACTGCTTTGTTGTTCGTTTGAAGGAGAATGTTCTTGTGACAGAGTATGTCCTTCAAGGCTCGGACTGCATAGAGGATGGCACTCATTTCCAGGATGTTTATGTGAAGCCGGGACTTGTCCTGGGTCCACGTACCTTGGGTGTGTAGAGTCTGGTAGTAAGCTCCCCACTCCATCATGGATGCGTCAGTTATAAGGGAGATCTGATGATCCAGAGGAGCAAAGGGATACCCTTCCAGAAGGTTGTTCTCCTGCGACCACCAGGTGAGTGACCTCTTTAGAGGTTCTGTCACCTTGATGGGAAAGGACTGAGGGTAAGTGGTTGGGGACCACTGAGTACTGAGCATCCACTGAGAGGTTTTCATGTGGAGACATGCTAGGGGTACAGTGAACACTGAGGATGCCATGAGACCCAGAATCCATTGCATCGAGATAGCTCAAACTGAGCTGTTTTCTCTGATGTACTGGGCCATCTGTAGGCTATCGCTCCTTCTGTCCTCTGGGAGAAAAGCTTTCACACAAGGTATCCAGAAGAGTTCCTATGAAAAGGAGTTTCTGGGAGGGCTGCAACTGCGATTTGTTGCGATTTAGCAGGACTCCCATGGACGTGAAGAAGTCTGAAGCCTTGGCTATGGTGTCCAGAGTTCCCTGCCTGGAGGGGCTTGCTAGAAGTCAGTCGTACAGATATGGAAACACTTGAATTCCAATTTTCCTGAGATGCACTGCGAGAATTTCACAACACTTTGTAAAAACTTGCGGCGCCAAGGGTAGCTCAAAGGGCAGGACTCTGAACTGATAATGTTGACCCAACGCCACAAACCTCAGGTATCTGTGGTGCTTTGGGTGTATAAGAATGTGTTGGTAGGCATCCTTCATGTCCAGGGAGGCTAGCCAATCGTGTTGATGAATCAAAGGTAGAAGGGTACCTAGAGAAATCATCTTGAACTTTTCCTTGTGAAAGAATTTATTTAACTTTCTGAGATCCAGAATGGTGCGCATGCCGCCAGTATTCTTTGGAACTAGAAAGTAATGGGAGTAGAAACCTGTGTTTCATTGGTCCAGCGGAACTACTTCTACTGCCCTGTTATTTGGGAAGCCTTGTACCTCAGAAGCAAGAAGGTCTGACTGTACTGCTGACAGCCTGGGCTGTCGTTTGGGGGGATGATCTGGGGTGTTTCTGAAAGATTGAGCGAATACCCCTCACGGATTATCCGGAGAACCCATTTGTCTGATGTTATAGACTTCTACCGGTCGCAGAATTGAGTCAGACGTCCTCCCACCACTGAGGAAGAGTCCCCCTCAGGCAGTTGAGGTGGGACCTGGGTCAAGAACTCAGAAGGTAGCACTGGGCGCTTTGGGGCCTTGTGCCTTCTGCTGCATTTTCTTTTGTGGCTGCGGGGTGTGGCTTTTGTTAAAGCCCCCCGCCTTTGCCCCGAAAGGACTGACGGTTGTGAAATTGACGCTTATTGGCACCCTCCCAAGAGGCGATGGGTGTGGGCTGAGCTGTCTTAATGGCTGACCTAGACTTCTGTGTGGCCTCCAGAGCTTGTTCCACCTGGGGTCCGAACAGATACATACCATCAAAGGGTAAGGCCATGACCTGCTGCTGGGTATCATTCATGAAGCCCAAAGTACGTAGCCAAGAGTGGCGACCGGTACAAATGCCTGCCACCGCCGCTCGAGAAGCAGTATCGAAAGCGTCCATTGCAGCTTTAACCTGCTGGTTATTGGATTTGATGCCCCTGGTTATGGTGTGAAGTAGCTCTGCATTAGTTTCCGACTCAGGCAGAGCTTCTACCATTTGCTTGAGCGAATGCCAAAGGACATACTCATACTGAGCAAAATAGCCCTGGTAGCTGGCAATACGCATACCCAGGGTGGAGGCAGCAAAGACTCTCTTACCTAAGGTGACTATCTTATAAGATTCTTTATTGATAGGCTGGGCTGTAGATGCCTGAGGGAGGATGGCCTTGTCATTCTCTGCTAAGACTACAATGGGATCAGCAAAAGCTTGTGAGGCCAATATGGGTCGATCCTTGGGAGCAGCATACTTCCTATCTATGGACTTATCCACGGAAGGGATGAGAGCAGAATTGTTCCATACCATCTGAGAAAGGGTCTCAAAAGATGGTTGTACTGGAGGAGTTAAATCCATAGGGATCTCTGGGACATGTAGGTATTGGAGTCTTGAAAGCTTCCCAGGATCGATTTCTGTAGTCTGGAGAGAAAGAGTGGAATTTATATTTTTCAGCAGAGACTTAAAGGAAAGGTCTTCGACTACAGGCTCTGCAGAAGGATTAATCCCTGCTCCTTCAACATCATCACCCAGACGAAGACCATTGAACAGTATGGTTCACAATAAACACAGCAATAGAGTCAAGCCATACAAAGGCAAAAGTACTGGACTTTAGGAGGGCTGACTTTGCCAAAATGGATGAGTGCCTAAGGAATGCACTAGCAAATGGGCAGGAAGGAGGGGTGGAAGAACAATGGGGAATAATAAAAACTGCCATCACAGAGGTAACAAGCCTTGTGTGAAGCAAATAAACAAAACAAAAGCGATGTAAGAACCACTATGGTTCTCAAAGGAAGGCAGTAAAGGTTCAAGAGAAAAGAAAGCATTCAGGAGTACAAGGAATCACAGAAGGAGCACGACAGAGAACTGTATCAGTTAAAGCAAAGGAAGCTGGGAAGGCAGTCAGAACAGCAAAGCCCAAACCGAGAAAAGATAAGCAACTCAGTTAGGAAGGGGATAAACCTTTATAGGTACATCAGGGCGAAGGAAGACCAAGGAGGGATAGTGAGGCTTAATAAAGGGGAGGGGTGGGCACGGGTGACTGTGAAAGGCAGAGATACTAAACAAATATTTTGCTCAGTATTTACAAATGAAGAGGGGAGGTACCTAAAACAAACAATAGAAACACTCTGGATACAGAAGTTGATACCAGCCCATTTACAGAAGAAAGGGTTCTGAAAGAACTCTTAAAACTGAAAGTGGACAAAGCAATGGGGCCTGATGGGATTCATTCCAGAATTCTACAAGAACTAAGGGTAGAACTAGTGACACCACTGACTACCCTCTTTAACAAATCATGGGAGGATGGGGTGGTACCCGAGGACTGGAGGAGGACAAATGTGATTCCCTTCACAAAAGTGGGAGCAAGACAGAAGCAGGAAACTACAGACCTGTTAGTTTAACCTCAGTGATAGGAAAATGATGGAATCACTTCTGAAGGAAAGAACTGTCGGTATCTAGAGGCCAGAGGGCAGGACCCAAGCAGCATGGATTCACAGCAGGAAGGTCATGCCAGACGAATCTGATAAATTTCTTTGACTGGGTGACCAAAGTAGTAGATCAGGAGGGGCTGTGGACATGGCCTACCTAGACTTTAGCGAGGCATTTGACACAGTCCCACACAAAGATTAATATACAAGTTAGCCAGCCTGGGGTGGGTCCCAAGATGACAGCCTGGGCAAGAATTGGCTGGAGAATAGGACACAGAGAGTATTAGAAATGGAGTCCACTTGAAGAAAGGGGGTTACTAGTGGGTACTGCAGGGTTCAGTAGTTAGGACTGGGTCCTCTCAATGTCTTTATAAGCAACACTGCAGAGGACTGAAAGGAAAGTATGTCTCTTGCAGATGACACAAAGATCTGCAACAGAGTTGTGATGCACAAGGTGGGGTGGAAAGATGAGAAGGGACTTGGCAAGGTTAGATGAATGGTCAAATGTATGGCAGCTTAGATTCAATGCTAAGAAGTGCAAGGTAATGCACCTGGGAAACAAAACCCAGAGGAGAGTACACAATGGGGTGAGATACTAACAACAACAAAATGGAAAGGACCTGGGTCGTCATATCAGATGACCTAAAGATGGGCAAGCAATGTGAGAGGGCAGCAAGAGGCTGGGGGATGCTGGGATGCATAGGAGGCATCACCAGTAGAAAACAGGAAGTTATTATCCCTCTGTACAGACAGCTGGTGAGACCCCATCTGAGTTACAGCGTGCAGTTCTGAGACCCAATCTCCACAAAGACATAGACAGATGGAAGCTGTCCAGAGAGCAACTAAAATGGTGCAGGGTCTGCACCAGAAGACATATGAGAGAGACTTAAGGAGCTTAATATGTATAGCCGCGAGGAAAGGAGGAGAGGGGGGACATGATAGAAACTTCCAAGTACCTCAAGAGAATCAACAAAGTCCAAGAGGGTAGCATCTCAAAAAAAGAGGTGTGCAAGAATATACACAATCTGAAGATTGGGGGGGCGTGCTCAGAGGTAATTTAAGGAAGTATTTTTCACAGAGAGGGTTGTGGATGCATGGAAACGGCCTTCCGGGGAGGATGGAGTCAAAACAGTGGTGGAATTCAAGCATGCATGGGACAGTCATAAGGCAATTCTAGGGGTGGGGTAGGAAGAAGTAAGCTGCTGGTTAACTAGGATCTGCAGCTTATCCATTAGGTAGGGAAATGGGCAGTCTGGGTGGGCCAAGCGGTCCTTATCTGCCGTCAAATTCTATGTTTCTATGTTAAGATCTGGGTCAAGCTCAAAATCATCTCCTGACAGTCCAGCGGGGACTGCATGGGCAGGAAAGGAGTGAAAATCAGAGTGGAAATTAGAAGAGGAAAGAATTGGAGACAAAAAGCCCTGGAGGCTGGGTGGTGCCGCACCAAGCATCGGCGCTGACAAAGAACACAGCGCCAAACCCAAGTAAGTCAGTGCCATTGAAAACATCCCAGCACATGGCACCGACAAAGGCCATGGCGCCGACAGAGCCCACGGTGCCACGGATGGTGCTGACAGAGCCACCGGCACCGCAGATGGCACCGACAGAGTCCCCGGCACCGCAGACGGCTCCGAGAGTGCCCCAAGGTTCCGAAAAACTGTGATTTGAAGGAAAATTAACAGGAGATAGAGGCATTGGTGTGGACCCCTGTGCCGCAGCCATGTGAGGGGGGAAAACACCTGAGCACAGAGTCGACGGCACTGAAGAAGGCGCCGCGTGACTAGGAAGGTCCGACCGCCCTACCCGGTCCCTCAAATGGCCCGAAGGCCCCAGAGTGACCAGGCCAGGCAGCTGGACCAACCTCCGAGCCCACTGCTCCATAAGAGCAGCCCACTGGTGAAACTGCTCATTGGAGGCCCGTCCAATAGGCGGGGACGAGCTCCGATGTCGAAGAGGTTGGGCACCAGAGCCAGAAACTGGTGAGTCCAAGAAAGGAGGAGACCGGTGCCTAGCTCCAGTGACCAACCGTTGATGCACAGACATACTAGAAGGCGACCTCGAGTGATGCCTTCTCTTTCTCGACTTGTGCGCTGAAGAAGAACTTGAGGGCAAATGGTGCCGCGAATGGGACCGTTTCCTTTTATGCTTTCCGGGAGACTGTCCATCTCCCTGAGCATTGGACCATCTGTTGTCAGACCCATCCTCCGGGGAGGGCAGCGGACCGGACCCAGCCCGGCTGACTGAACAGCTTTAATACGGAGTCTCCCTACCGTCACCTGACCTGCTCATGGTGGAACTCCGCCAATGGAGGCTGAAGCTTCTTTGTTAATCAGTAAATTAAATCTACTCAGTACTTTCAAAGATAAATTACAAAACAATAAACTGAAAACTATGCTGCAGTTTGAAGTTTGACTCGAAGCGAGCGACATCGTCACTCAAGCGCATTCCGATGGGGGGAAAAAGGAACTGAGGCAGCTGGAGGGTCAACGCTTAAGGTAGTCTTTTACTTGCATGAGCCCACGTGAAGCCAGGTGCTGCCTCGATGGCTCCATCTCTGGCGCCAACCCTCTTGAAAAGTTTGCTCCCGCTGGGTCCTAGCGCCTCCGGCGCAGATCCCATTAGTGTGAATGAGTGGTGGAGACTTTATGTCCAGGAAGATCATGCATGCCAATAAGCTGTTTCCTATTGTTGTAACCTGTTATTGACTTGGGGTTTGTATTTCCAACCCCCGCTCTGTAACCTGTTCTCTGCTGTATATTTCTGCTGTTATGCTGCCTGTTTGCTTTGTATGTAAAACTGATGTGGAGCCTTAGCAAAAGAGTCCTTGACTCAAAGGTTGTAATTCCAGTTCTGTTCAATAAACAATATAAAGAAACCAATAGAGAGTCTGTTACAAGCAGTAACATATACTGGGATGCGGGGAAGGCCTTTCCTATCGGGGCAATTAAGTCATGAGGCCAAATATAAAAAAGATAAGCTACATAAACAGTCTGATCTTCAGCAGCAGGTCAAGGACCTTGAAAGAGGAGCAGCCCGGGGACAGGGTGGGGAAATATTGCAACAGTTAACGGTGGCAAGGGAGGCTCCAAACAGTTTACTTTTGGAGGAGGCCTATAAACAATAGCTTTTCACAAAAATTTTTATGAATGGGGGAATAAGCTGGGTCCTTTGCTGGTCAATCTTATCAAGGGTAGGAAGGTTAGTTCGCAGATTGTAGGGATAAATGATACTCAGGGGTGCCTGGCCATGAATTTTGCGTCGATACGAGACCAGTTTAGAAGATATTATCAACGTCTCTATCAGGCTGCATGCAGAGGGACACTGCCCTCAGCGCGGTAGTTTCTGGGCAGGATCACTTTCCCAAAGCTTACAGAGCCACAAAGAGAAAAACTGGGGGTGGAAATTACCAGAGAGGAAATAAAAGCCGCAATTATGGGTCTGAAGAAGGTAAAGCCAGTGGGCCAGACGGTTACCCTGCAGAGTACTATAAACATAGAAACATAGAAGTTGATGGCAGATAAGGACTGCAGGGCCCATCCAGTCTGACCATTTTTTCTACCTTATGAATGTGCCATAGACCTTTACACTGTCAATGGCCTATCTATTTATACTCACCTGTATTGCTCCCTTATGCCTATCCCATGCCTGTTTGAGGCCCTACACTGTATTCATATCCACCACTTCCTGAGGTAGGCCGTTCCATGCATCCACCACTCTTTCTGTGAAAAAGAACTTCCTCACATTACCCCTTAATCTGCCTCCCTCTAATCTCATGCTGTGTCCTCTTGCCCTGCTATTCTTCTTGACTCTTTCACCTTGTTAATGCCCTTAAGATGTTTGAATGTTTCGATCACATTACCGCTCTCCCTCCTTTGCTCTAGGGTATACATACTAAGCTCTGTTAATCTGTCTTCATATGTTTTCTGATGCAGTCCCTGCACCATTTTGGTTACCCTTCTCTAGAATGCCTCCATTTTGTTACTGTCCTTCTGCAGGTGTGGCCTCCAGTACTGCATGCAATACTCCAAATGGGGTCTAACCTGTGTCTTGTAAAGAGGGATTATTACCTCCCTCTTACGACTTGTGATACCCCTACTAAAAACACCCCAACATCCCTCTAGCCTTACCTACAGCTTTAGTGGTCTGCTTGGATGATTTCAGGCCATTGGTGATGATGATGCCCAAGTCTCTTTCTTCCCTTGTGATTGCCAGCAACTCCCTTCCCAACCTACAAGTGGCTTCAGCGTTTCTCTACCCTATGTGTATGATCTTGCACTTCTTTGTGTTAAACCCCAGTTGCCACTCTTCCGACCATTTTGCCAGTTTATCCAGATCTCTTCTCATTCTGCCCACGCCATCTGAATCATCTACTCAGTTGCAGATTTTAACGTCATCTGCAAACAGACAAACCTTACCCTCCTGTCCATCTGCAATGTCACTGATGAAGATACTGAAGAGGACTGGCCGCAGGACTGATCCCTGAGGTACCCCACTTGTGACTTGCATCTCTTCTGATTGTATACCGTTTACCACCACTCTCTGTTTTCTGCCCGCCAACCAGTTTGCCACCCAGTTGACCAACTTCTGACCCACCCTGAGCCTACTCAGCATATTAATCAATCTTCTATGTGGAACAGTATCGAAAGCTTTGCTGAAGTCAAGGTTGGCAACATCAACTGCACCCCCTTGGTCCAACACTCTGGTTACTCAGTCAAAAAAAATCTATGAGATTAGTTTGACAGGACCTTCCTGTTGTATGCCCATGCTGTCTTGGATCCTGTGTTCCTATGGATTCCAGGTGTTGCACTATCCTTTCCTTAAGGAGTGCCTCCATAAACTTGCCCACTACTGTGGTAAGACTGACTGGTCTGTAGTTCCCTGCCTCCTCCCTGCTACCACTCTTGTGGAGCGGGATCACACGAGCCCTTCTCCAGTCTTCTGGGACCTCTCCTGTGCACAATGACTCACTAAACAGTTTTGATAATGGCTCTGCTAGTTCCACCTTTAGCTCCTTTAGTACCCTGGGATGTATGCCATCAGGTCCTATTGCCTTCTCCACCCTGAGCTTAGCAAGCTCTTGTAGGACCCTTTCTTTTGTGAAGGGACTTGTGCACACCTCCCTCACCCCTGTGTCCATGGTGCTGAGCTGTGGGCCCTGCCCTACCTTACCTCAGTAAATACTGAGCAGATGTATCTATTCAGGATAGATGCTTTTTCTTGGTCCTTCTCCACACACTCCCCCTTATCCCCTTTGATCTTAGCAATACCCCCTCTGGACTTTCTCCTTTCACTAATGTATCTATAGAAAGTCTTGTCCCCTTCTTTTACTGTTTGTGCTAGTGTTTCCTCAGTTTAGGCCCTTGCCTGCCTTGCTGCCTTCCCTACTTCCCTTAGGGAAGTTTGGTATGCCTCCCTATCTTCGTCCCACTACATTCCCTTATATTTCCTGAAGGCCAACATTTTAGCTCTAACCTTTTCTGCTACTGTTTTTGAGAACCAAAGTGGTTTCCTCCTTCTTTTGTGCTTGCTTGGTGGACTGTGTGGTGGAACCGCTTTGGGCAGTTTTCAAGGAAGTCTGGGGAGTGGGGCACTCCCATATACCTATTGCGATGCAGTAATATGTGACTTGCCAAAGGCGGGTAAAGACCCGCAGGAGGGTGCCTCCTACTGACTGATATCGTTTTTGAATTGTGACGTGAAAATTTACACTAAGACCTTGGCTAGCTGTCTTGATGACTTGCTTCTGGAGTTAGTCCACCCAGACCAGACTTGTTTCATCCGAGGCCATCATTCCTATCATAATATGTGAAGGGTTTTAAATATAATTTGGGGTTCTTCTCGGCGTCCTGGATGCTCTGTGGTGCTTCCCATGGATGCCAAGAAGGCGTTTGATCGTACTGAATGGGTATTTATTTGAGGTTCTCCAGAGGTTTGGTCTGGGTGGCCACTTTGTAAGGCTTATTGGGGCCTTATATAAATCCCCATGTGCATCGGTTTTGGTAAATGGGTTGCTTTCTAGTCAGTTCCCATTGTACAGAGGTACGAGACAGGGATGTCCCCTCTCCCCACTGCTATTTGCCCTTGTAATGGAACCCCTTGCAATTAGTATTAGAAACCATCCCAGTATTTTGGGCTTAACGAGGAAATGCAGTGTCTAGCATAAGATAACACTTTATGCTAATGATATGATCCCCTATGTGGAGGATCTGCAGGTATCCATCCCCCCGTTGCTATCTCTGATTTCCCAATTTGCCACCTTCTCTGGCTATAAGATAAACTTGAAAAAGTTGGAGATTATGTACCTAGGAAAATCTGCGGTGGCTAACAGAAATATTGGGTGGGGACTGCGCATAGTGCAGACATCCTTTAAATATAATTAATTATAGCAATGATTGATTGTCATGTTTAGAGCACACAACATTTTTTTCTTTCTAAAAATATATTTACGAAAGAAAAAAAAAAAGACTGGTGGTGTCCCTGGAAGCTTGTGGCTAGAGTTCAACATGAAGCGTGGTGGACTGGTGGAGGCTTCATTCTTCTAGTTCTGTACCATTTTCCCTATATTGTTAGCACCCCCACCCCATGCCTGCAGGAGCATGCCAACATCACTTTTATTTTTTATAATATTTTGGACATGTATTTTTTTTTGCTGTTGACATTTCTGTTTGCACCTCCTTCCTCAGTGCCTGTCTCCACTCCTTTGGGAGACACAGATAGCAGTCTCTCCCCGCTCCACAACCTCCCAATTCTGCCCTGGCGGGTCCCCATCGAACCGTGGCTGTACACCCCAGGTGGGTACGGGGCAGGGCTCAGTCGCCCTGAGAATCTTGCTGGTATCGGATCTGCCGGGGACACCAGGCAGGTGCAGGCAATCAGGGTCTCTGCTGGGTCTCCGTCACCCAGGAGACTGACATTGTTGTTTCCTCCTCTTTCTCCCTTGTGTGGTGCAGGTCCTTGACATCAAGGTGCTGTGTGCCGATATCAACCATGCGTCTCGGCCACCCCTCCTGGTGACAGGACTTGCCATACCCCAAGCCTCCGTTTGGAGTGAGGCAAACTGTGGCCTTGGCCTCCTCCCTTCCCCCGGAGAAGGCAAGCAGTCATGGGACGTTCAGCCTTCTCCCCCCGGCTGGCCCTTCAGCGACCAGAGTCTGCTCCCGAACCCAGGTCATTGGCGTCGCAAGTGGAAATCCAACCACTGTGACGATAGGCCAGCAGACAACATGTATTTTATCTATGTATTATTTCTACTGTGTACTACGCTATGGAAAATTTAGAATGTGGGAGAGGTGAACAAAAGTGAGCGAGTGTCTGGGTATGTGACAGCAGGAGGATCTTGAAACCAAACTGCAAAAAACAAAAAAAAACAAAACGCAACGCTGCTTACCATGTTGCGCTGCAGTCCGGTCCCTGTGTGAACAATTATACCTTAACCGGATTCATTTTTAATTGAAACAGATAAAATAATGGAAGAAGTTGATGGAATACTTGTTCAAATGGGGACTGGACTGCAGCAGGACATGGTAAGGAAACAGCGTTTTTATCTTTTTAGGCTTTAGGGTTCTCCTGCAACTACTAGCCGCACAGCTGCACGTACTGTGCATTTGAAGATTTTCTTCACATTCACAGTTGTTCTTAATGGTTTTTATGTTAAGAATGTCTTTCAGAAAACATTGAAAAAACATGCTAACCATATATTTTTAAAGGACACTACTAATGATAGCACACCGAATAGATCATTAATAAAAATATCTAATTAGTTTACAGTGTCATTTCTACAGGTGCTTGTATTAATAAAACACACAGACAGACAGAGACACACACACACACACACACACACTGGTTTCATTAGTGCTTGGAAGACAAAGGTTATAAAGAGCAGCTCACATGCTAATGAGGCCTTGCACTGGGCTCTGGGGACCTGTGCTACTTCACATCTGCTATGGCGCTGCCGATCTGCAAGTATAAAAATGCATGAGAACAAGAGAATTAATATGCGTGGGATGATTTAAATGTCCCACTGCAATGCAGAGCCATGGAAGAACACCACTTAGAGCTGCAGCCAAAAAATTAAAAGGAAAAAAAAAAAAAACCACCCTCCCAAAACACAATGCGTGTTACTCAAAATGAATGAGAGTTGTCGGATCTGCAGTTTCCTGGCCAGCAACTTCAATTTAAAGTATCCCTCTCTGATGGCTCATCTCTGCTGATGAGAGAAGCTGTACTACATTATCTTAAAGTAAGAAGAAGAAGAATAATCAGCATTTATATAGCGCTTTTCATACACAGTATCCCAAAGCGCTTTACAAGCAATGCTAGACTGGTAGTGAAGTGACTGAATGTGTGGTGGCGGCTATATCGCACATCATCACCCACACACAGCCTGGATAATTGCATGAACCAGTTTATGGGAAGGGGAATATTGGCCAGGACACCGGGAATGTTCCCTGCTCTTTGCGAAGAGTGCCCTGGGTTCTTTTACTTCCACCTGGACACCCACTAGGACAACACCAGGATGGGCAGAAGGTTCCTTGGTTTAATGTCTCATCTGAAAGACGACACACCCCAGCAGTACAGCACCCTCCCAATACTGCACTCAGATGCCAGCGATTTTTAGGTGCAAGTCCAATCCTGGTGTGGGATGAGAACCCACGACCTTCTGGTCCAGAGGTGGATGTGCTACCAACTGAGCCACGCTGACACTCTTCCTTTGTCCTGTGGCACTCTCTCTTTGAGCTGTGAGTGAGAGAGTTACTGAGCTGTCAGTCCTATTATCAGAGCTGGCATGCTGATAATTGGTGTGGGTCCCAGAGGGGTTCGGACCCCACAACTCTAAAGTGGGCCCTGGTAGCTCACACCACACCCCTTATAATAAGAGTAGGGTTGCCACCTTCGGATGATGTAACTGGGTACTACAGCTGGCCTGTGGGTGCAGCGATGGAGCTATCACTTGTGATGCTGGTAACGCAGGTGCAGGAATGAGCCCTGGCTGTTTGAGGACTATCAAGGGGAAGAGGGCTGAGCATCTCAGAGTATGTTTTCCTGCTCCAGAAGGGGGTTCACTAACTCCACTGCTGTGCTGCTACGTGGGTGACCACAGCTGGCAGCTCAGCAGAGTGGGAGGGGGGGATGTCTGTCAGGCTTGCAGCTAGTGCATCTCCACTGCCGCTCTCGCACTGAGCCACTTGCTTGTGGACATCCCAGGTGCTGGGAGGAAAAAAACAAGGAATTAGCCCGCGCACAGCGCATGATTTACCCTGGTAAATATGGGCCCCACACCGCCTCCTGCCATGCTGCCTGATGCAATATAGAGACTTTGGGGTGTTCCACCCCTCTCATTCCCACCTGGAGGGGTAGAGTCAAGGCTCGATGGAGGCAGCAGTTGTGACCAGGGGTGAGGAAGGTCCGGCACCTTGGGGGATACCAGAAGGAAAGGTGCACTGGAGAAATGAAGGGGCATAAACTGAAAGTTAGAAAAAAACAACTGGACACTAATACATGCCCAACACCTCCCCCCCCCCAGCCGTGCACCCTTCCGCAACTGATGAGGACACTGCATCTCCTCCAGTTCCTCGTTAAGTCAGACAAAACATTTATGGAGCAGTAAATCGCAGGGCTTACAATATGGGAAAGTGGCTGAGCACATTATCACTTGCGTGTCTGTCCAGCTGCTGTGACTACAAAGGCCCACACAATTTCTAAAGCTCTTACATCCTGGAAGTGGATGTAAATGGCATGGCCACTGCCAAACACAGTTCCAAAACTGGAGTATCTCAGTAGAAAACTAGATAATCAGATAAGGTTCCTAAAAATGGATAATTTCTTCCTAAACCAGACAGGTGCAACCCTAATTGGAGGTGGGGGGGGGGGGACTGCGTTCAAAGACAACACAACGATGGGTCACACAGCTGATAAAGCCACTAAACCATAATTCCAACACTTATTCTAAATGACTACAGCATAAACGTGTGTCTGTTTGTTTGTGTGTGCATGTATTGGTATGTGTGTCTTTCAGTTTGTGAGTGTGTAGGACGGGCACTGCTTATCGTCATTAATTCCATTAAATTTGTGTAACCAGGCTGAAAGGCTCTTGGATATACAGAGCTCATTTACAAGGGGATCTGGGCTAAATGGCAACAGCGAAAAACAATTACTACCCATTCAGATTACACATATATATATATACAGACACACACACACACACACACTACTGGGCATAATAAAACACTTTCAAATTAAAATGCAGTGATTTGTGGAGGACGGGTGCTTAGTTCCCAGGATGGGAGGTTGTATGTGGGCTGCCCAGCTTTTTCTCACATCCTGCTGTTGAAAAAGGAACCTTATGGTATTGACAGTTAAAGTAGTTGCTTTATCTGCCCTCCTGGACAAAAGAAAGATCAGGGCTTAAAATTCACTTCTGTGCCATAGGGAGATTCCCCTCAGGTACTTACAAGTAGGGAAGGGGTTGCCAAAATTTAAGGGAGACAATAATTCAGTAGTTGGGAGAAAAGTAGAATCAGCTTATTTTGTAGAGGAAGTCCACCCACACCGCGGTGTTCCCAATTTCAAAACTGGGTTTACAAATGTGAGAATTGCCCCACACACACACACAATGTGAATTTCAATCCCTAAAGGTGCAGCTATTTTTAGGTGGGGAACAGGGAGGAAACAGGCGAAAAAAAACAGTGATTACAACTGCCACTGGATCTAAAACATTTGATCTCAGGTAATGAATTAGCATTTCCTGATAGAGTATTGTATTGTGATTCAGCATCTGATACACTGGGACCATACATGATACAGGCAAGATTCTACAAGGGGGAAGGGTAGACTAATTATAGCCAACAGCAGCAAGGAACAGACCACACTCCAGGAGGCAGTGTAGCATAGTGGTTAAGGGCACTGAGCTGCAAACCTGGAGACCTGGGTTTGAATCCCATCAGCCCCCACTTGCATACTGTGTGATCCTGAGCAAGTCACTTAACTTCCTTGTGCTCCCAGATCACACCCGGAAACAAGCTCTGGCTTAGTGTGCCTTTAATGGTTAAACAATCCCCCCCCCCCTCATGTAACTCAAACCTGTCCTGAGCTTCCTATAATGGCTGCTTTAATTCCCAGGGGATTCAATTACTGGGAATCTTTGCTCTGTGCAGGGTAAATTAACTCCTCGCTTGGGGGCCCTAGTAGCAAAGCCAAAGGGTGGGAGCAGCGGGCCAGCAACCCTCCCCCCTCAATTATTCTAGCTATCTGGTGCCTGCATTCTCACTCAGAGAATTTATTGTATCAAAGATGGGGACACCTGTTCCAGTACTGCAGCTGGCAACACCTGGCTTCTGAACCTCTGCTTTGCTTGATGGAGCAAATTAGAAGTCTCAGCAGAGTAGCAGTTCTGTGGGTTTTCTCACGACCTCAGAGAGTGAGGGAAAGATATTTGTAATTTTTTTTTTTTTTTTAAGTCTCAGTAGTACAAAAATGTTTCAGTTTTTTTCCAGTCTGTAAGTGGAATGCCTCTTTGTGATTGGCTGAAGGGTGTCCAAAATACACACCCCACCTTCTCCCCAGTGATGTCACTCCCAGTTCTATTATACAGCCCCAGTCTGCAGTCAAAGTCAGCTTGCTTTTGACAGAGAAGGGTGAAAGAGCCCTCCTCATTTATAAAAGGAACTACAGTATGTTATAAAGAGATTTGTATAAACAAATAGAGTACCCAAAACTAGGCTTCTCTGCTACCCCAGCTACTAAATTCATTTGTTAATTGGGTGGGTACACTGGTCCCAGAGACCATTGTCAAACAGACACAACCGGGGACATCAAAATGGCACATATCAGGATGAATACATAGCACTACAAGGATAGCACATATCAGCATAAATACACAACATTACAAAGAGCAGAAACAAAATATGCAAAAATTTGAAGTTATGCGGAGTACTGCAAGGTTACACCAAATACAGAGCAGCAAAGAAAAAAATACCTTAGTAATCGTGTTTTTTCTAAGGACTTGCTCCCCAGCCAGGGTTGCTGTCATGGCAGGGCAGTGCTATCACTTGGCCGACAGGCTGGCTAATGACTGAAAATGCCTTCAGTAAAATAAATGAAAGGTCCTGAAATTCAGGTTTTGGGGGGATTTTGTGAAACAGTTTTGCTTAGGCCAGCTGCTGTGAGCCATTTTTTGCTGGAAATGAGAAAATGTCATCAGCAACAGCAGAGAGAAGAGGTGGGGAGGAGCATGTTGCCTGTGACTTAGACCCCTTAACCTTACACACACACCCACAGCTGGGTGATATCAAGGGGTCATGGGCAACACTGGTGGGATAGTTAGGGTAACATGATGTTTAATATGGTGCTGGAGATGTAGCCTATACCGCAACTGTGCTAGACTGTGTTTTTTTTTAAATATAATTTATACTGTACGGCTCCCCCACGGAGACGACGGGTTGCTCTGGCCCTCCCTCGGAGGGACTCGTACTCCAACCCGAATGTGTTGGGTCATCATGGACCCCATCGGCTCCTGGCCATTTTCCTCTTTTTCTCCCCAGACACCCAAACTGTGCAATGGGTGAGGCAGCTGCCCCCGCCTCTGTGGAGGCAACCATATGCCCTTGACGGGTGCCCTTCCCTGGTCTGGGTGATGCGCCTGTGCTGAAATCCAGCCACCACTGAGTGTCAGTCTACAGTGCGCCACACTATCCCTCCTCCCCGAGGAAGGAGAGCTGTCTGTGGATGCTCAACCCTTCCTCCCCCTGCCGACCCCCGAGTGCCCCAAGTCCGTTCCCAAACATGGGTCGCCAGTGTGGCGTGACATGTGGTGTCCAGTGCCTCAACCCTCAGCACCACCAGGCCGACTAGGCTGTGTTTTGTTATTATAGTTGTCTGTAATTGTCATCTCTCCCTGCTTGTACCTGTTATTACCTCTTGTCTCCCCCACCCAGCCACTACTAAGAGAACTACTGCCAGGTGGATTGTCTCTTGTATACAATTCTGCTATGAAAAGCTAGGCAAAGTAACCCCCTCAGGCCTGAGGGCTCATTCAACCAGAGGTACAGCTGCTTATCTGACTGCTGCCAGAGATGTACCCTTACTAGAGATATGCAAAGCAGCCACCTGGAAAATAGTCCATACATTTACCAAGCATTACTCTCTGGATATCCAGGCTAGGAGTGATGCTAGGTTTGGCACAGCAGTACTTCAGAGCCTATTCCCAAAGTAGGTTCTATCCCTCCTCCTTGGAGGTACTGCTTGGTAGTCTGCAAATTGTCAGAATACAGCAAGACTTCATGTTGTTTGAAGAAAAAATTACTCACCTTAGTAATTGTGTTTCTTCTAATGGAGTCTTGCTGTATTCTGACCTGCTTCCCCTCTCAGAACCCGGTTTTTGGAAAGTGGGCTGGCAGGCACAGTGTTGCACCTCAGGGGTGCATTTGGCACCCTCCCCTGTTTAGAGAGGGGGAGTGGGTTATGTTATATGTTTTGGATAATTATATTTGTTCACTACCTAGTTTTTTGTTTTGGATTTCTCGACTTGAGTCTTTTGGGATCCAAAATATCTGGCTGCCTTTTGGCTAGTAATCTTACAATTTCCACATAGTGGGTGTAGTTAGTTAAGCAATAATGTCCGACAGGGTGTGTGTCGTGCTGGGATAACATCACGCCTCAGGTGGTTGGGCACGAGAGTGCGTCCAATAACTGAGGCGTGAAGTTATCCCAGACTTCTTTAACCTATGGAGAACATTAATACTAATGCTCTATTTCGTTGTTATACGAAATTGAAAGAAATCATTTTAAAGATGTTTTTGTGTGGAAAAATATTTTTGTTTTTTAAAAGAAGATGAAACAATGAAGCACATTATCAAGCACATCAAGCAGCACAGAATCAAGCAAAAGTTCATCTGCGGGTTCACAGTGAGGCTGAGACTAGACCCGTGATGTTGTACTGGGATAACAGCACAGGGCCAGCCAAGATTGACCAATCAGAGTCCAGGATTTTTTCTTGCCATTATATAATTGGTTTTAGCTCATAAGAATCTGACGGTTACATTTGGAAGTGCAGCAGACTGAGGTCTGAACCGAGATCGAGCTCAACGTTCTATGCTCTGGCACAGAGTTAACTGTTTCCTCTCCGGAGCAGTTCAAGTGCTAGGGCTAACTGCATAATGTCAGAATACAGCAAGACTTCATGTTGTTTGAAGACTGCAATGCAAAAAAGGAATATGCAAAACAAGCCAATACAGAGTGGAGCAAATTCCAGCGATACAAAGCATACATTACAGGAGTAACAATACCTGAATAAATCCGTCTCTTTAAATAATACCAGCAGGACAGCTGGAGGGGGATCCACGTAGGATACCAAACCATACACTCTGGAAGGCAGAGAAATGCCAAGGAAATTCAGAAATTAAGAGGTCACCACAGTTCAGTTTCATCTGGGGCACTTACAGGCAGAGGTGGCTAGGAGGGTGCTTTGGAAGGGATCCATGCCACTGCCTGACCGTCAACTTGCCAACAATGAACTTCCCGAATTCAATTTCCCGACCGGGTTCACTTGCCGACAAATTCTCTCCCGCAGCAACCACTGACCGACATTGCGATGTCACTCAAAAGCATGACGTGCATCTTGCTTGTTGAATATAACGAACCATTAAAAAAGTCAGAAGGCATGCTTGCTGAGGCACCCCCAGTCAACAACAATTCCATAGTGATGGTAAGATGAGGGGAGGTGGGGGGAGCTTAGCCCAACTAGTAGTAACACAGCATTTAACATACAAGGTTGCTAGAAGAGGAGGCAGGTCCCTCCTTGTGAATTCACATGTTCAAAGAAAGCAGCCACCTGCAAGGAGAGAGCAATTAACAATCCTCACCATGCAAAAAATGGTTTGAATGTTCAGCAATTTGTTGTACAGAGGAATCAGTGATGTGTTTAGGTTACTGTTTATATATGGAGGAGTGAGGGTTTCAAAATGTGTACATTTATGTGCTGCCTGTGGTGTTGGTCGGGAAGAGATTCTGTTGGCAAATGCTACCGAGCGGGAAATTAGTTTGCGGGAACTTGCAGGCGGGAGGTACTTTGTCGGGAAATCAGCAGACGGGAAGTCATACTAGACCCCTTTGGAAGCGTGCTTTGAAGACAGAGGTCATGTCTAGGTAGTGGAGGGGGGCTGGAAAACCATTATAAAGCCTAGGAACAGCTATGGAGAAAGCCCTTCCTCCCATACAGGAGGCAACCTTGGGATGGTCGAGGAGAAGGTGCGAGGAGGACCTGATTTCAAGTGCCAGTGCCAATAGTGGGGAGTTCTCTCTTTCACAGAAACAGAGACTTTGACAGCAGATAAGAACCGCTTGGCCCACCTAGTCTGCCCATTTCCCTACCCACAGGATAGGCCGCAGATCCTAGTTAACCAACAGCCTATTTCTTCCTACCCCCCACAGGAATTGCCTTATGTCTGTCCCATGCATTCTTGAATTCTCCCCCAGTTTTAGACCCCACAACCTCCTCAGGAAGGCTGTCCCATGCATCCACTACCCTCTCTGTGAGAAAATACTTCCTCACATTGCCCCAGAACTGCCCCCTCTATCTTTAAATTGTGTCCCTTGTTCTTGCCGTCTCTTTTCTGAAAGATGCTACCTTCTTGGACTTTGTTGATTCCACTGAGGTACTTAAAGTTTCTATCATGTCCCCTCTCCTTCTTTCCTCAAGGGTATACATATTAAGCTCCTTTAGTCTCTCCTCGTATGAGCTTCTCTTGCAGACCCTGCACCATTTTAGTTGCCCTCCTCTGGACTGCCTCTAACCTGTCTATGTCCTTGCGGAGATGGGGTCTCCAGAACTGGGCTGATACTCCAGATGAGGTCTCACCAACTGTCTGTACAGAGGGATAACAACTTCCTGTTTTCTGCTGGTGATGCCTCTCCCTATGCATCCCAGTATACCCCAGCCCTCCCTACTGCTTTCTGCCTTGCTAACCTTAAGGTCATCTGATATGATTACCCCAGGGTCCCTTTCCTTTTTGTTGTTGTTACTACCTCCCCCATTGTGTAATCTTCTCCTGGGTTCTTGTTTCCCAGGTGCATTACTTTGCACGTCTTTGCACTGAATCCTAGCTGCCATACTTCTGACCGTTCCTCCAACCTTGCCAAGTCCCTTCTCATCCCTTCCACGCCTCCTTGTGTATCAACCCTGTTGCAGATCTTTGTGTCATCTGCAAAGAGGCATACTTTTCCTTCCAGTCCCTCTGCAATGTCACTTATAAAGACATTAAAAAGGACTGGACCCAATACTGAACCCTGCGGTACCCCACTAGTAACCCCTCTTTCTTCAGAGTGGACTCCATTTACAATTACCTTCTGTGCCCTGTTGTCCAGCCAATGTTTTACCCAGGCTACTACCCTGGGACCCACTCCCAGGCTGGTTAATTTGACTATTAATCTTTTGTGTGGGACTGTGTCAAATGCCTTGCTAAAGTCTAGGTAGGCCATGTCCACAGCCCCTCCCTGGTCTGCTACTTTGGTCATCCAGTCAAAGAACTCTATTAGATTCGTCTGACATGACCTTCCTGCTGTGAACCCATGCTGCCTTGGGTCCTGTGCCCCACTGGCCTCAAGGTACTCAACAATTCTTTCTTTCAAAGTGACTCCATCACTTTCTCTACCACAGAGGTCAAACTGACAGGTCTGTAGTTTCCTGCCTCTGTCTTGGTTCCACTTTTGTGAAGAGGAATCACATCCGCCTTCCTCCAGTCCTCGGGTACCACACCATCCTCCCATGATTTATTAAAAATAGTAGTCAGTGGTTTCACTAGTTCTCCCCTTAATTCTTTTAGAATTCTGGGGTGAATTCCATCAGGCCCCATTGCTTTGTCCACCTTCAGTGGAGTTCTTGCAGAACCCTTTCTTCTGTGAAAGGGCTGGGATCGACCCCCCTATCAAGAGTGCTTCTGTTAATTGGATTAGGCACTTCTCCCTCCTCTTTTGTGAATACTGAGCAGAAATATTCGTTCAGTGTCCCTGCTTTTTCACTGTCCCCCTCTGCCTGCCCACCATTCATTCTATTCAGCCTCACTATCCCTCCCTTTGTCTTTCTACGCTCTCTGATGTACCTATAAAAGGTTTTATCGCCCTTCTTAACCGAGTCAGCTATCTTTTCCTCAGTTTCGGCCTTTGCTATTCTGACTTCCCTCTGCCTTAACTGGTACAGCTCTCTGTCCTGCTCCTTCTGTGTTTCCTTATACTTCCTGGCCTGGATATTCAAACTGCGCCATTCTGAGGCGCAAGCCCTTGCGCTGCTCAAAATAGTTGCGCGAGGGTGTGGCGGGGTGATATTCAAAGGAGTTGCGCTATTGTCAACCACTGAATATCACTCCCAGCCACAGCACTTGCGCGTGGCGCGGTGGAACTTGCGCCACCGCAAGTTGCCAGAGATGAGCATTAAACTTGCGGTGGCGCAAGTACCATTGCGCCATGCGCAAATTTCCGATATTCAAAAGGTGACATGCAAATGGGGCCATAATTTATGCAAGGCGCAGGGGGGGCCATTTGCATCTAGTTATGGCCCCATTTGCATGCCATTTGCATGTAGATGCGCCGATCCCCGAGGACTTGCGCCTGGCCACCCTGCCAGGCAGCAGCCGTCGGGGACCGACGCACAATGCAGCTCGATTGCGGGCATTACAGGTACATGTAACACCCCCCCACACGTGCCCGAAGCCCGATCGCGGGCATAGCGTATATAACCCCCCAGTGCCCGATCGCGGGCAGAATGTAACCCCAACCCAAATATCTCCCTGGTGGTCCAGTGGACCGTAAAGCCCATTACAGGGCAGAATCATCTAAACCCCCAAACATCTCCCTGGTGTCTAGTGTCCCCCACCCACGAAGCCCTCCACTCCCTCCCCTCAGGAGTCGGGCGGGCTACAGCATCCCACCGCTTGCCGCCTCGCCGCCTGCCGACTGATTGTCGCTGGGGCTGCATTGGTGCAGAGTTCCAGCCACGGTCTTGTAGCTTTCATAGCAGATATGACAGTTCAGACGGTGGGAATGAACATCATTCACAAATCTGACTGTCATGTACGGGTGGTGCGGCTGCAAGCTCATTGGCTGTAGCTCTGCACCACTGGCGGCAGCTCCACCGACAGTCAGTCGGCGGGCGGCGGGTGCAGGCGGGTGGGATGCTGCTGCCCGGCCGCGGGGAGCGGGGTGGAGGGGCTTCTGTGGGTGGGGGACACCAGACACCAGGGAGATGTTTGGGTGGGGTTTGTGATGATCAGTTCACGACTGGCTTTTGCGGTCCACTGGACCACCAGGGAGATATTTGGGTTGGGGGTTACATTCTCTGCCCGCGATCGGACACGGGGGTTCATACATCGCGTGCCCGCTGACGGGCTTCGGGATAGTGGGGTTGTTCATGTAGCCTGTACTGCCCAGCGATCGGCTGTGGGAGATGTGTGTGTGTGTGGGAGTCATAGTTACACTATGCCCGCGATCGGGGCTGGTGGGGGCACAGGGAAAGAGTTGGGGCCAGCCAGGTGGTGCAGCTGCTGTGTTAAGGCCCCTGCAATGCAGCAGCTCACCTGTGGGTGGCCCTCAACTAGCCTTTTTTTTTGGGCTCAAGGTTGTGCAGGCTCAGGTTGGGGGTTGCGCAAGCACAACTCTCACAACCCGACTGAATATTGGGTTGCGCAGGTTATGCATGGATCCTCCCCCTCCTGTTGAGCATGCATTCATTTGCATTGCTCTCTTGCGCAACCTGATGCCAGTGGCGTAACTGCCTCCTGCTGAATATCGCATTTTGGACTTGCGCATGGCGCAACCCTTTTGAATATCCAGGCCCCTGAATGCTATCTTTTTCGCCCTGACTTTCCCAGCCACCTCTTTTGAGAACCATAGTGGCTTTTTCTTTCATTTTGATTTATTTGCTTCACACAAAGGCTTGTTGCCTCTGTGATGGCAGTTTGATGATTCCCCATTGTTGCTCCACCCCTCCTTCTAGCCTGTTTGCTAGTGCTTTTCTGAGGCACTCTCCCATCTTGCCAAAGTCAGCCCTCCTGAAGTCCAGTACCCTCACTTTTGTATGGCTTGACTCTGTAGCTGAGTTTAACGTGAACCACACTGTTTGATGGTCATTTGTTCCCAGATGGCAACCCACTTCTAGATCTGAGATCCTCTCACTGCCCCCATTTGAGAGTATGAGGTCTAAGATTGCTCCCTCACGAGTGGGTTCCGAAAATAGCTGTCTGAGGCCTGCCACCTGTAGGGCATCGAGAATGGCCTTGCTCTTGGATGTTGCTGCAGCAAATGTGCTCCAGTTAACATCTGGCATATTCAGGTCTCCCATCAACAATATCTCCCCTTTCTCTGCCATCCTAAGAATGCCTTCTATCATATCCTTGTCCATTCCCTCCCACTGACATGGGGGTCTGTACACAACCCCTGTGCGGATTGTGGTGCCCTTTCCAGTCTCCAAGGTGACCCACAGTGCCTCCTCTCCTCCCTGTTTACTCTTTTGTTCAGTTGCTTTTATCCCTTCCTTTACACATAGAGAGCTACTCCTCCCCCTCTTCTCTCCTGCCTGTCTCTCCTGTAGGTTATGTACCCTGGTATGTTAACATCCCAGTCATGGTTTTCTGTGTACCATGTTTCTGTGAGTGCTACAATATCCAGGCATCCCTCTTCCATCAAGGCCACCAGCTCAGGGAGCTTGTTGCCCAGACTATGGGCACTGGTACTCATTACCCTCCATTTCCTGATGGCCTTACTCCTTTTTGCCCCATCCCTGTCCTTCTTGCCTTTGTCACTTTCCCCATTTACCCCTGCCCTTCTCCCTATCACGCCTCTATGTTGGTGTTTACCGTACTTCTACAGTGGATTTTTGGGGGCTAGGATTTCGTCTTCTTTCCCCAGTGCCTCCCCTTGGCTAGTTTAAATGCTTGCTAATGAAGCATTTAAACATATCACCTAGGGATCCTGGTTCCTCTCTGGACAGATGCAGCCCATCATGCCAGTATAGGCTTGCATCACTCCAGGTGACCCCCAGTCCCCAATGAAGCCAAATTCTGAGCTCTGCACCAGTTGTTCAACCACTGATTGAATTCCATGGTGCAGAACACCCTAGCCTCTCCTACGCCATAGATGGGCAGCACCTCCGAGAAGGTTACCGTGCGTGCTACTTGTCTAAGGCCCCTCCCCAATTCCACAAACTCTTCTTGCACTGCTCTAATCCCTTTCTTAGCCAGGTCATTTGTCCCTAGGTGGACAATGACATCCAGCTCCCTCCCCTGTACAGCTGCTCCGGCAATCCTGAGGATTCGCTCCCTGTCCCTCCATGCCATGGCGCCAGGCAGGCACCTTACCTCCCTCTCCCCTTCCTCCCCCAGCTCTACTTTCCTAACAATGGAGTCCCCCACCAGGAGTTGTTTCCTTCCCCTGTGGAGTCCTATGCCACCCTCTTGTGGGTCTCCTTTGTGGAGGTTCCCAGCATCCTCCCTGGTCTCCACTGCAGGTGCCTCCATAGAGGAACCACACTTTGCCAGAATGGCATAGGAAGTGTGGAGAGGTACAGCTGGAGGGATGTGCCTCTGTTCCACCACCCTCACCCTCCCTGAGCCCAGTGTGGTCCAACCGCTCCTCTATCTTGGCAACCTCTGAGGCAACGGCAGTGGCACTGGTGGTCCCTGGATTGAGGAGGAGGAGGTCCCACAAATCCTGGCCAACTCAGCCTGGAGATGAGCAACCTCCTCCCTCAGCCCAGAAAGGTGCCTGCAGATGGGACAACACTGCATCCTCCAGAATGTCTCCCGGAAGACTGCTGCCCCACAGCCACTGCACTGCACCACTCCCATCATGTCTTATTTCTGGCCCCTTAACTGTTGTTTGGAACCCTTACTCTTTCCTTTGTTTTTTTTTTTTTCCTCTTCTCTCTCTACTTACTTTCTGCCTCTGTGCCCTTTAAGCTCCTGATTGTCCTGTTCTGAGACAAGAATATGCTATATTTCTCAGTAGACCCTTTACCTGCTCAGAGGCAGGCCTCCAGCAGCTAGAGGGGGCAAGAGAGCTACTCTTGCCCTTCTAGGATGGTGGGTCTTTGGTGGCTCTGTGATCACTCACTTCCTGTTCCCACACAGGGAGTTTCTGTTGTCAGTCAAATCCTGTGCCTATAAAAGTAGAACTAGCTTTGGCAGGGAGGGCAATATAGTCCCAGTAGAGAAGTCCAGTCACACAGCACTCCTTCCTCCTGGTGTCTTCTGCCAAGCTACTAACAGAATCTTTCTAAGGCAGTCTTTAAATTTAGCTTCCTTCTAGCCAAGCCACTCCCCCTACTTACTAGATCTTTCTACAAGTAATTTAAACTGCACAGCTATTAATCCCTTTCAATCACCTGAGATTTACACCTAGATAACTGTTCAGATAACCATTCAGTTCAGTTAACTCAGACAAACACACTAATTTTTTTTTTGTTTTGTTAGTTTGTTCTTTTACCCTAAATTAAAGGTCCAAGTACAAGAGTTCTACTTCTTTAGTCCCAGTAGAGAAGTCCAGTCACACAGCACTCCTTCCTCCTGGTGTCTTCTGCCAAGCTACCCCAAGCTATCCCTGAGAGACTTATAAACAAGGCAGTCCAGGAAATAGTCCCGGTGGGGTCAACAAGGCAACTGATTATCTAGCATGGCCAGCTCAAAGGTGCTAGGGGTAGTGCATGGAAGACCTGGGTTCATGTTGCAAGCTTGACTCTGCATCAGATCAGTAGAGAACCAGGTGTTCTGTAAAGGCAGCCCTAGCAGACTCTGGCAGGTGGGGGGCTCATACTAGCCACTCTAACAGAGCTTCCTATGGTAGGGTTGGCAGCAGCAGTGATGTCATCAGTGACCAGATGTCATCATCTGCTCCCTGTCTACGGGAGGGCATGGGGACGAGGAGCTGCAGAATGGTGGGGGAGAGGCCTATAAATGGAAAAGAAATTCTCTCCCAACTGAATGACAGCTCTGGCTAGCTCTGCCAACTCAAGCAGACCTCCCTCCCATCCCTGATTTCTACACCCCTTGGCTGCTCAAGACCCCACCCTGCCTTGACAGGGGAATTGCTACAGGGGCTCATGGAGGAGGGAGCTGGTGACTCTGGGGCTGCCCACTGCTACAACGGGAGACGCGACAGTCAGGAAAGCTAGATGAGAGTTAAGTCAGGATAACGAGGAAGAAAATATCACTCCTCCCAAAAAAGACTTATCTATCACTAATTTCGATACTGGTATCATGGTGGAGAGATGTGCTAAAGGAGACAGAGCTCACATTGTGGATTTCTGTACCCTGCTTTGCTGTGATCACTCATTATCCCCCCATCCCCCACCCAGGCTGTGTTGCTACAAGCAACACAGCAGTGTCATAAACTGCAGGTCAACAAGAGGAAGGAACTGGCATACAATACAAGTGCATAACAGAGAATATCTGACATGAGCTCTGTTTTTCCCTGTCAAAGGAAATAGTTTGCCTTTCATTCCTGTGCCAGCTACTCCACTCTGATTCATCTGGCACTTTCATGTCAAAGTCTTACTAGAGCGCTCTCTCGCTCATGCTACAAAGGTCTCACTCTATGGCAGGCCACAATGCCAGGTACTTTTGCCACTGACTCAGAAGTGGAGTTTGCTCTGCTGCAGAACAGACCACCATGATGCTCACATTCTGTTCTGGTTACTCATTTCCTGGCTTGCAGTAAGGTGGCAGCTATTCTGCTGCTACTGGGGGCAGGCAAAGAAATGCAGAGCTTGGAAGGCAGCGGACAAAGGGCCAGCAGACTCCCTGACTATACCATTTTATTTACTTACCTAGGATAATCCAACTGTGAGTGAATGAGTGAGTGAGAGTCAGTGAGTGGGTGGATGTGTGAGGGTGTGAGTGAGTGGGTGAGCAAATGAGTGGTGTGTAGGTGAGTGAGTGGGTGGGTGTATAAGTGAGTAGGTGGGTGTTAGTGGGTGGGTGGGTGGTGTGTGAGTGAGTAGGTGGGTGGGTGTATGAGTGATTATATGTGTGTGTATATATACATATATATATATATGTGTGTACATGTATGCATGCGTCCGTTTCTCCCCAGTTTTACAGCAGTGAAGGGACTAAAGTACAGAGTCGTACAATCAGTGGCTGTGGTGGGATCCGAACCTGAGATCCCTTGCTTCCTCAAACCACTAGATGACCCTGCCTTCCTCAGCCATGCTTGGCATTACTAAAGGGCTTTATTTTAGACAGATTTTATTTATTTGAAAACTGGTGACCGGAAAAGGAGTCCTGAGCCAAAGTTAATTTCCAGGCATGAACCGGCCGGGTGGGGGAGACAAGAGGTAACAACAGGTACAAGCAGGGAGAGATGACAATTACAGACAAGTATAATAACAAAACACAGCCTAGCCGGCCTGGTGGTGCTGAGGGTTGAGGTGCTGGACACCATACCTCATGCCACACTAGCGACCCATTATAGATATAAATGTTGTGTGACTCATACTTAGCGTCAGCAGTGTAATGGGTCCAGCAAAAAGCTGACTGGATCTTTATAAAGCTCCTGCATGTAGTCTATGCAGTTAAGCATCCCGTGGGTGACTCCCATGGCAAATGTCAGCAGTGAGGGATTCTGGGATGC
Source organism: Neoceratodus forsteri (assembly GCA_016271365.2). Lineage (NCBI taxonomy): Eukaryota > Metazoa > Chordata > Ceratodontiformes > Ceratodontidae > Neoceratodus > Neoceratodus forsteri. The sequence goes on from JADMNL010000036.1 coordinate 15,175,355, forward strand.
GCACAGAGTGGCACTGTGTGTGAACTGGCCGTGTTGGGGAACGGCAGGATTAATCAGATAAAAAACAAAGTTTAACAGCAGTCAAGTAAGGGAAACATTTTTTTAGTAGAAAGTTTCCTTATGGAGGGCAGCCCCACAAATAGGTGTAGAGCTGAGCACATGCACGGCCCCCTTTAAGAAAAAAGGGGTGAGGGGCCAGCTGAGTAGCCCAGTAGTAGGACCACTGCCTGCCTGGGTTCAGGCGCGAACTCCAGTCGTCGGAGGTTGGCCAGGAAGGGGGAGTCAAATGTCAGAGGTACTGCTCTCTTCCTTCAGGGGTGGGGTGCAGGGGTTGCACTCCCGCAGTGTGCCTGACACCCAGTGGTGACTGTGTGAAGGCAAACAGGAGGCCCAGAAGCATGTAGGGCTCGACAGATGCTTAGTGACATTGCACACTGATGCCCCAGAGGACAAAAAATAATGGAGGAAAAAAACTCTCTTGCCACAGCAAGATAAAAGACCACAGGCCTGGCACCACCAACGGGGCACCATCTGGGTCCTACCTTGGGTGGGCAACAGCAAGCCTGGCCGACCGAGCCATGAGTCATATGACCGAGCCATGAATCATGAAGAAACAAAGCAAGCCCCTCTGACCCAGCCATGAGTCATGGGGAAACGGAGCATGCCCTTCCAACCCAGCCATGAGTTATGGGAAAATGGAGCAAGCCCCTCTGAACCAGCCATGAGTCACAGAGAAGAAAAAATTACTCACCTTAGTAATTATGTTTCTTCTAATGGAGTCTTGCTGTTCGGCAATACAGTGACACTTTCCAGAGCCTCACTCTCCTTTTGCCCACTCGGGGCTCAGTTGGAAATAGCTGAATTAAGCATGTATGATTCTGCTATTAGCAGCACATTAGGAGTGGTTTGTGTAACTGTGAATGATGTGGTCTCCTTGGAGGAAAGAAAAAATACATTCAAGAAGAAACTACGTCTGTTCCTCTGAGGATGCAGAGGAAATAAGTTTGGCAAGACCTGAGATTCAAACTTTTTTTTTTCATCCTATACTTCTACACCTCCACCCCTCAGCACCCCCTGCCCAATTACTGAATTGTCATGGACTTACTGGTTATCCACCACTTACCCAGGACCACATGTGGTGGTGGTGGGGGGTGGCCTGGCATGTTGCTCACGTGTGAGCCTCGGGGGGGGGGGGGGCTGCCAGACTGGACTGGATAAGGTTCTTTTCTCCATTTTTTCACCCCAGGTAAATGCATGCAAATGGTGGCATGTACATGTGCATGTGGTCCGGCAGCAATCCCTTTCTGAAATGCATTCTCGTTTGCCCTACCACCTGTCCTTTGTCTGGTAGCAGTCAAGCAGTAAGATGAAGTGTTCCCTCCCCCCACATAGGAGGTAAGCTGTGCCTGGGATGCTCGATTCTCTCTCTCCTGATCTCCCCATGGGAAAAGAGCTGTCCCTTGGATGCTTGAGCCCCCTCCCATAATGCCCCCATGGGAGAAGAGTTGTTCCTGGGATGTGCAGTCCTCCCTCCCTCAATCCCTAAATCCCCCCAATGGGAGGTAAGCTGTCCTTGGGATGCTTGATCCTCCCTCCCTCCCTCCCTGATCTCCCCATGGGAGGAGAGCTGTTCCTGGGATGCACCTCCTCCCCCAATCGATCCCCATGGGAGGGGAGCTGTCCCTTGGATGCTCGATCCTCCCTCTCCCGATCCCCCCATAGAAGGAGAGTTGTCCCTGGGATGCTCAATCCTCTCCCCCCAATCCCCCAACTGGGAGAAGAGCTGTCCCTGGGATGCTTGATCCTCCCTTCCCTGATCCCCCCATGGGAGGAGAGCTGTCCCTTGGATGCTGGATCCTCCCTCCCCTGATCCCCCCATGGGAGGAGAGCTGTCCCTTGGATGCTGGATCCTCCCTCCCCTGATCCCCCCATGGGAGGAGAGCTGTCCCTTGGATGCTGGATCCTCCCTTCCCTGATCCCCCCATGGGAGGAGAGCTGTTCCTTGGATGCTGGATCCTCCCTCCCCTGATCCCCCCATGGGAGGAGAGCTGTCCCTTGGATGCTGGATCCTCCCTTCCCTGATCCCCCCATGGGAGGAGCTGTTCCTTGATGCTGGATCCTCCCTCCCTGATCCCCCATGGGAGGAGGCTGTCCCTTGGACACTGATCCTCCACCCCAGGGGAAAAGCTATCCCTGGGATTTTTTTTTTAGTCTTTGGTAATGGAGTAAGGCCCACTAGGCACAAGTGCCTGTTTTCAGGGGCAACCTGAGAGCACTGGGCGGTTAAGTGACTTGCTCAAAGTCACACAGTATGCAAGTGGAGGTTGTGAGAATCAAACACAGGTCTGGTCTGCTGGATGTACCAAGCTCATTCACCACTCATTACTCTAACCTCTAGGCTATGCTGCCATCCCTGGGATGCTCGATCCTCCCTCCCCTGATCCCCGCCACCCAACGGGAGGACAGCTGTCCCTGGAAAGTGCAATCCTCCCTCTCCAATCCCGTCATGAGAGAACTGTTCCCTGGAATGCTCCATCCTCCCTACCTCCCCTGGCTGGCCCTGTTGACAGAGCTTGTTCTTGAACTTGGGGGGCTGGCACTGCGAGCAGTAGCCCTATCACTGCAACAGTGGGCCAGCCCTGAGATTCAAATGTTTAAGTACTGCCACCATTTCATTATGGCGCCTTGATTATCTGATAACTACTCTGTATTGGTGTCCATATACTCGTCCATGAAAATATCCAACAACCTTTCCGTGACAAATGCTGTAACTGTTTGTTGAATTCTTTTTGTTGCTCCCTCTTTCCCCAGTCTCACCATCTGTCTCCCTCTCTCCTGCCTTTCAGTCTCTGAGCACACTACCTGTGTCACTGGCAGCTGCCTGCAGTGGTGCCACCTCTGCCCCTACAGCAGTGCCCTAGCAAGATAATCACTTCCAGGACCCCTCCCCCAATGGCTTTGATGTGTCCTGTTGAAGCCAGCTGAGGGACTGCGTTTGTCGCTGAGGTCAAGGGCTCGACTCCTAGGGTGAAAGTGGCCCCCCCCTTGGCATCTGTGCCCCCCTGAAAGCAGATTAAGGAGCAGCATCAGCAGTGAAGGCAGCTACCTGCTTGACTTCTTAGTGAGTACAGCCATGGTAACCCCAATATTCAGGGTTAGGGCCCAGGAAAGCAGGGGAATGCAGAAAATAATAATAAATAAAAACATCACTATGACGCTGTCCCTGCAGGTCCAGGACTTTTTCTGTAAATTATATGACAGTATTTCCTAAGGAACCTGAATTGCTCTTTCTTCCTGTATAAGAAATACAGGTCTATGGTAATGATTTCCTTGAAGACTGCTTTAGTTCTCTATACAACAGATGAATTCCTGTAGATCTCAGAGCCCTACAATTCAAGCAGTGCCAAACCTGATAACATCAGGCAGTCTTACAGAAATCAGGCTACATGTGCTCATCTCCTGATGTAATACTTTTGTGATGGTAACGCTAACTCTGTTCTTTGCAGTCGGTGATATCAGTCAGGTAATGGGTCGGCCACTCGTGCAAAGCAAGCCATCCGACCAACCCTCGGCCGGCACTGTGCCACATTAGAGATAGTGTTGGCAGTACAGAGCCATGTGAGACATTGCATGGAAGCATAATTCAACAAATTGATTACTCAGCGTGACCTGGAAATGTTTTGAAAGATCTGGGCAAGTGGGATGCTGCTGTCTGATTGAAACCACATGAGGGAAGAGTCCAAAGTTCACTGCTTAACAATACAATCCCCTGCCACACTTGCATCTCTTCTCTTAATTGAACCAATTCTTTCAGGCTTCAAAAAGTGAAACTCTCTTAATTTAAATTATGAAATGAGCAGAAAGAATGCTGGCTCCTGATTGGCCAAGAGCAACTTTCAGGTGGGCCATTATCCCAGCACAATGGCCCAGCTGAAAGTAATATGTTTATAAAAGGCATAAAATGTACTCAAAATTACCCATTTCATAATCGCAATAAGGCACTCCAGGGGGTGTGTTATGGTGGGCTAATGGCCCTTCTCAGGTGGTGGAAGCACTCAGCTATGCCTCGTGCTTCTGGCCACCTGAAGTGGGCGTTAATCCACCATCGCGCACCCTGTCGCTATATTGGCTTAATCAAAATTTTTTTAAGAAACGCTAGCAGCAGCTTCTTGGAGGACTCCTGCTATTAAGGCTTCTGACAGACTGTTTCAAATATCCACCTTGACCCATTCAGTAGGAGGCAGTATGGTCCAGTAGTCGGAGTATAGACCTCTGAACTATGACAGCCAGGTCTTTTTTCCTAAGGTACCTTTAGCCAAGAAAGCTTCCCGTGGCACTTCTAGGTTTGGCCTTTGGTACCCCTACAGGGTGGCAATTCCTCTGGAATAGAGAGTGCAAATGGCCAAAGTAAGGTAACACAGTTGCACAAGCATAACACTACTGGTTGCGTAGGTCACTGAACATACCGACATATCATATTAAAGTAAATAAGATATCAGGGTAATAATGAGTGTACTAATAAGAAGAAAGGTAAAAGTACCAACACAATAATTGTAAAGAGTGATAGAGTACCAACAATTGCTTACAAAACATGTTAGAACAGGTATTCGCAACAGAGGCAAGAATATATTCTAAGAATCTGACATATACATCTTTAGAAAAGGTGACCACATTTTCTCACACGTTTCAGTGTTGTCCATAACTAGACAACTAATTCTTTCATTATTCACCATGTACCTTATTTGACTGTACCATCCTTGAATTGATGGTGGATTTGAATTTTTTCCAGTTTCTAGGGATATGACAGCCAGATCTGAATGATCCACCACAGCCGCTGGCTTACTCTGTGACCCTGAACAACCCTGGCCCTCCTGGCTGAAAGTGGGCAGAAGCAGGATCTCTCATTGAACACAAGGTGTTGCGTCTTAATTAGGATATTCAGGGTAAATAAACTGTAAATTGATATATACATTATAACCCTGATTATTCGAACCCTAATTATCCAGATAGCCTGATTATCCAAACTCTAACATTGTCCCCCGACTCTGGTTTGCCTAATGCAATAAAACCCTGATTATCTGAACTCTTGATTATCCAAACAAACCTTATGTCTCCCAGAGAGATAATCAAGGTTGTAATTATATATACATACATATATATATATATAATATACACACACAAAAAAAACAAAAAAACAAGGTGCTGCGTCAGCATGTGGTCTGAATGGGGACCTGTATGATACATTATTAATCTACAATCAAGCAGTCTGACCTCAGACACATCATGAATGACTTATGCCATTCGTGAGGTTATCCGAGGTCAAACTGCTCTTGTGTAGATAAATAATGCATTGCACAAGTTCTCACTGCATATACATATATATATATATACACACACACATATATATAGTCCTATCTACAGATAGTAGGTAATAGCTATGATCTGTAAATACAGTAGATCAAGCTATCTGTCTCTCGACCGTATTAGTATCCCGTGAATAGGGCAAACGCAAAATAGTGAGGGAATAACAGCGAGTCTAAAATAGTGAGTGGTATGTTGGTGACATGGTGTAAATAGAGCCTGGGTATGTGTCAGTAAAAGTAGTGTCTTTCAGCAATGTAGGAAGGAAACAGTGGAAACTAATGTGGTTGGTAGTGTTGGGCTGAAAAGTGTGCTGGCTCTGCAGCCTAGAGGATAGAGTCACCGGCATTGTGTGAAGTAGATTCGATCATGTCTCAGCTCAAAACCTGTTGTCACTCTCTTCATCGTTTTTTCCCCCTTCTTCAAAGTTTTGTGCCCAGCTTTTGCACCAGCCCCCCGTGAGAATATCAAGTATTCCCTCCTCACGAGTTTCTCCCCTTCCAGGTGCGTTCCCCCCCAGTCTGAATCTTATCTTCCCCCTCCCAAGTATCTCCCTGTCCCCTGTGTCAGTCGATGACTATTATGTTAGGTTTGGGGTGTGGGGGGGCAAAGCCCCCCCCTCAAAAACTCAGTGCAGTGATGTTTCAGCAATGTGCATCAATCACCTTTATTGGCAATTGCTAGTTGTGCACTCGCTATTTTGGATTTACTGTTATTGTCGGCGTTGTTTTTGCTTCACCCTTATCACATAGAATCGACAGTATCTATCTATCTACCTACCTACCTACCTCTCTCTCTCTCTCTCTCTCTCTATCTATCTACAGACTCTATCTATCCATCTATCTCCCAGGGAAGGGAGGGAGGTCTGCTGCTCAGCTCAGTAACTGCCACCAAGTGCAGGGCTGGTGGTAGTGTATCAAAAGCGATGAGGAGGGAAGTAGTTGCCAATTTGACACAGTTTGTGTGTGCCACCACACAACACGCATTAATGCCCATGCCACAGCAGGGGAGGGGAAAAGAATGGAAAAAAGTGGAGCTGCAGCAGGATGACCCCTCAGAATTTGCATCCCCTGCACCACCTACAGGACACAGGGGCACATCTGGATTGTGCTTTGGGCGGGAGAGAACGGTCCTCCCTCCCTGACCCTGCCATGGGGGAACAGGGTGAATATCCATTGGGGATTTCGACCCCAAGGTTAGTACCTGGGATGGTAGATGGCAGGGGTGGATGTCCAAGGGAGAAGGGGGCAGGACGCAAAGAGCAGAAAAACCTCTATGGGAAAAAAATAGGTAGTTCAGGTGAGCTGTATAGATGTCAGAAAAGAAACAGGCATGCAGTGTGTTTCAACCAATGAGGTCGCAGGATTTTTATACCCCTTTTATAAGCAATTTTAAGGAATATTTTTACCTTGTGTGTATGTCTCAACATTCAAATGTCTAGAAATAACTGCTCTATATTTACTTGCTTTAACTGCTTACTTAAGATGTGGAGCCTTTGGAAATGAGTCTTTGACTCAAAAGGTTGTAATTTCGATTTCTTCAATAAATAAATAAATAAAATGAATAAACACTGTATCATCCCTGTCTGCTGCTTTTTATAAAACCAAGAACGTCAATTAAACAAACTTCTGTCAACAATAAAACATTTCAATTTGTCATAGTACCCAGTTTGGCTCATATTTCGTGAGTTGATCTATCCTCACGCTTGGATGGGATGGTCAGCATCCTACAGTTCAATGTTTGGACTCAGGACTGGGAATACATTTATTGACTGGGGATTGCTTGACCAGGACACTGGAATAAGTTTCCTACTTGTCCAATAACTTTAAGGTCCACCTGGACAGCCACCATCAGATAGGCAGATGGGTCTTGGACTAATGTATTATCTGAAGGATGCCCCCCCTCAACACTGCCAGTAATGGGTATAATGGGTATTAGCCCAAGTTCCTGGTGTAGGACTAGAACCCATGACCTTCTGGCGCTAGATTCAGGCATGTGACCCACTGAACCACTGACACCTAGATAAAAAAAAAATAGGCATGGAAAATAATAAATATTAAAGTTATCAGACTCTTGGAATAATACAGCTAATCAATTTTCAGGATACACAATTCATGACTGCCAGACAAATAATCCACTTTCTCCCTAACTTATACACCCACATTGATGTCAGAAAAGATGTTATACTTCTGAATTTTGGGCCCAACAAAAAACATTAACTGTGTTTTATTGTATCATACCAGCAAAAAGAAACAAACTGGTTTTCCCCTTACAGAATACCAGTGACACACTGGAAAATCTTCTCTGTATTAAACAAACAGCAGCAGGTGATATGAGCAATGCCTGCCATGGGGCGGAGGAGCAATAATCCTTAAGAGATTCTTTTCTCATTAGTGGCTGGGCCAAAGTGCTCATCCCCCTCTCCGGAAACGTGGCCTGGTTTAGCACAAATCAGTTTTGTTACATGAATCAGACGGTCATTCCTGAGTAGTCTACAGAACTGCAGACAGGGAGGTGGAGACAGACAGGTGGCAAGCGCTGGCAGTTTGGAACAGATCTCTACTCTATGGAGCACTGACACGGCCTAGGGGCCATCACAAAAGTTAATTGGTACTTCATTTTGACCCTCACATGCAGGGTTTCAGTTATGCCATTTTTAAAATAGAGCATTTGAATTCTACAAGTGAGATAGAGACTTCTAAAAAAATAGGGTGAGGAATTGTTTGACTCCCAAAAGGTAAAAATATGGAAAACAATGACATCCAGTTTTGTAGACACAGAACTCAAAAACAGTTGCATTTTTGGAAAGTAAAGGGTATTTTACCAGAAAATTTTCATTTTACTTTCCAAAAACTGGCATCTCATAGATTATCCGCTTCAAAAGCTTGAAATCAGGGAACTGGTTTGACTTCTAAAATACTGGAATGACCTCCAAATCTGGAACCTTGGTAAATTTTGACTTCTGCTCCAAGAAATTAGAAACATAGAAAGTGATGGCAGAAAAAGATGCAGCGACCCATCCAGTCTGCCCACCCTGCCTAGCAACAGACCCATCCAGTCTGACCACCCAACCTAGCAACAGACCCATCCAGTCTGCCCACCCTGCCTAGCAACAGACCCATCCAGTCTGACCACCCAACCTAGCAACAGACCCATCCAGTCTGCCCACCCTGCCTAGCAACAGACCCATCCAGTCTGCCCACCCTGCCTAGCAACAGATCCATCCAGTCTGCCCACCCTGCCAAGCAACTGATCCATCCCGTCTGCCCACCCTGCCTAGCAACAGACCCATCCAGTCTGACTACCCTACCTAGCAACAGACCCATCCAGTCTGACCACTCTGCCTAGCAACAGACCCATCCAGTCTGACCATCCTACCTAGTAACAGACCCATCCAGTCTGACCACCCTACCTAGCAACAGACCCATCCAGTCTGCCCACCTTGCCTAGCAACAGACACATCCAGTCTGCCCACCATGCCTAGCAACAGACCCATCCAGTCTGCCCACCCTGCCTAGCAACAGACCCATCCAGTCTGACCACCCTTCCTAGCAACAGACCCATCCAGTCTGACCACCCTACCTAGCAACAGACCCATCCAGTCTGCCCACCCTGCCTAGCAACAGACCCATCCATTCTGACCACCTTGCCTAGCAACAGACCCATCCAGTCTGCCCACCCTGCCTAGCAACAGACCCATCCAGTCTGACCACCCTGCCTAGCAACACTGCAAAGGCCCTAGTGACTATTCCTCCCACTTACCTCAGCTCCTTCCCCCTTACTATGGTCATGTGCCTCTCCCACCTTACCTTGAACTCCATCCCACACTTAAACTGGACCCCTGCCCACCCTGTCTGCTGGATGGCAAAGTGAACCAGGAAGAGATTGACATTTGTTTTTCCAGTGGTGGCGATATAACATGTATGACATTCTCATGGCATCATCAGGACTGGTGCCATAGATTTGATTTTGATTTGTTTATTCTGGTTAGTCTATGGGCCAAAGATCCATCTTCATGATCGACCAGAGTGCAAAAAGTATAATGAAATACAATACATAACACATAATACATACTATATATACATATGTATGTATGTGCATACTGTGTATGTGTATATATATATATATATAAATAAAACATAGGGTACAGGTCCATTCAGTCACAGCATCCCAATCAAGAACATGTAATTAACATTCAAAATTTAAATTACACAGTGCATCTGCATTCACTATCCTTTAACAAGAAATGTAGATGTTTAACAGTACACACACACACATTTTTGACCACTGAAATTAAGATGGTCACAGACATGACATGCCCGAGTATAAGATGGTAGAAACGCAGTGCTAGTTCCATTAAAAGACACACCAGGCAGTTTGCTCTTTGATTCTGCTCATTCGGGGGGGGGGTGGGGATGTCAAAAACTAGGAGAAATTAGGGACACCCCCTTAAAACAGGGAGACTTGGAAGGTATAGCTAAGGCATGATAATACATACTTCAATGCTCACACATACACACTTGCGCACACAGGTATGCTCACACACACTCACCTGCACATAGTAACACACACATAACCCATATGCTTGTAAACCACATTGCTATGCTTGCAAACACGCATGCACATTCTCATATACTTGCAAACATACACATGCATGCTAACCAATCTCTGTGTGCCGTAAGATTAAGGTATCTCAATCACTGAAAACTAAGAAAGGAAGAAAGCCTTTTCTGGTTAAATATGTTGCATCACAAGTTGGCCCATTGGCTACAACTACAGCATGTCATCCGGTAGCACAGGAAAACAAGGGAGGTGGGGAAGCAATCTTGGGACTCCCTCCTCATCCCTGGTTTGGTGCAACGGAGTAACCTTGACTACCCCTCGCCCCCTGGGTCGGCACGTGTGGGAGCAGTACTAGAACTTACAGTGCAGATGTGCTAAACATCTATGGGGAAGAAATCCTTCTCATATGTAAACCATTCTTTATGAAAAGACTCATCTTGGACAGACAAAGTACAAACTATGCAAATGTAGTTGGATTCCTGATGGCTGCTGGCCTGGCAGCGCTACTGCTTACTATTTTGATGACCTAGGTTCAGGAATGGACTCTGGTGACTCGGAGGCTGGCCAGTGGAGGGAGGAGCAAGCGTCTCAAGGACAGCTCTTCTCCATCAAGAGGGTGCGTGCTGCATCCTGCCACTTGACTGCTGCCTGGTAGAGGTCAAGAGGTGGCACAGTGGGAGCTAACAGATGGCTAGAGGGGTATGCATGTGCATCATTACATACCAGTCCACTCAGGGAGAAAGCCAGGAGCGTAAAGGAGAACGGCACTGAACCTGTAAGGCTCTTTTCCTGAAAGAAGCTGTTTCATAAATGCTGGTTCTAGTTCTATTAGTGTTCCATTTATACTTGCTATTAGTAACCACAGTGATCACTCGGGTCTTTTGTGCCATTTTATGACCTGTATGATGTACTTCATGTCCCTCTCAACCACAGAGTTCTATAGTAGAACATGAATGCATTGTGAAAACAGTGTCAGTTCTGCAACAAGGACATCAGCTACATCATACAGTTCTACAATGGCACTTGCTACCTGTGTATAAACCAGAAACAGCCACTAGAATAACAAAATAGCCTGTAGAGGAGGAACTGTAACAGACTTGGAACCAGTATTTAAACATCAGCTTCTAAAGAGAAAAATAACTTACAGGTTCAGTGCAGGTCTCCTTTAAAAACCCTGGCTCGTTGTTGTGCTGGCACCCTCACAAGATTTACAAGAGTTCCAAATTCTGATGATGAACCTGGACCCTGCCAGACATCCTTTTCACAGCCCCAAAAGTGCTTACAAATTTGTTGGGGCAACCATATTGTATGTGCAAATGTCTATAAACTCTGGTCCCACATTTAATGTGGAACCTCTGTAAGAGGTCTTTCCAATCTGTTAAATACATAAATAAAAAATGTACACTCTAGGTGGGGATGGGGGGGCTGGCTCTGGTCAGTAAACATCACCTTTGTGGCTACGTCATGCCTCTGCGGCACCACCCCACATGGCCACGGTGCAAGGATTACTGCCTGCCACTACACTGTATCAACCATAACAAAAATGTGAACAGTTTTGTTCCTGATGTTATTTAACTCTGAAGGACAGCAAAAATGTCAGTTTAAAGCAGAGGGGGTCCAAACACATCAAAAAAGGGGGCAACTCCTTCATCTATTTACACTCCCTCTTTAGAATTTCCAGAGGACCCATATCCCCATACTCCAGTCCCACCAGCCCGGGCACCCTTTCACTGCCCCAATGGCTATGAAGTTAATCACTTTGTTGACAGACATCCCTGAAATCACTACATCACCTCTTTGACCTCTGGCCTTTTGGTTCATATTGTAAGTAACAGCGCTAAGCATCCTCATCATAAACGACCTTGTTGGCTACAGATGATGTCACCACCCTCCTTGGGGAAGTACCCAGATCCCCTGGCTCTGGCACCCATGGTAGGGTATATATTATCACTGATCTAGAAGTGCAGTGGACAATAAAGAGCATCTTACTTGACCTCAGTGTCACCTACTCACATTTCCGCAAGGGGAGGCAGAAAATCAGCTTCTTCCAAGACTTTCTGACAGCTAGCCTTTGGAAGAACACTCAGTCCTTCCAACATTTTGGTGACAGCTGGGTATGATGTTTCTTTCACAGCCTGAGGCAGCCAGAACATCCAGATCCCAAATTCAATGCTGTGCTGCAGCCCCATGCGAAGGTGGGTCTTCATTTAATATAAGAAATATGAGCCCCACTACATAAGTTTTGTCATTTGGCTAAACACTATTGGGTGACAATTAGTCAAAATTCTATGGGGTTTTCATTTCTGCCTTGTTTTAAAGAGGGAATAGTCACCACCAACGACTCCACACGCAAGTGTGAGACTGGTCCCAATGTGCAAAAACATTTTGTTTTACTTACTGTTTACTGCCATACAGTAAATTGTATAGGACTTCTTTTGCTTAGTTCTAGGTTGACACCTTCTCTTACTACAAATCCCAGAATTCCCTGCAGCAGACATCAGAGCAGTAGACATTAGTGGGAGATTTAATAGCGTGCAGTGCATGTTACAGTTTATATAAGCTCTGATTTTTTGTTTGTTGGTCCTGCTGTCCTCCCTGGGCTATGTGCAATCACAGAGTACTGTATTTAGCCCCTGGAGTAAAGCAGACCTGAAAACATCAGAGACAATAAAAGCTCTAACATGCACTGCAGGCCATTAAATCTTTCATTGCTGCCTACTGCTCTGATGTCAGCTGCAGGGAATTCTGGGATTTGTAGTAAGAGAACATGTCAGCGTAGAGCTAAGCAAAATTAGCGAGATACAATCTACTATACAACAGTAAGCAGTAAATAAACCAAAAATGTTTTTGCACACAAAGTGCACATTGGACCAGCCTCACACTTGAACGTGGGGTCCTTTGGACTGACTATTCCCTTTTAAGGCATGTTTACACCAGTCTTGTTGTTGTGCTGCCGTCTGCACTGCTCACCTGCAGCTCCAACTGCATCACTATCGACCACCATTTAAACAAGTGGGGTGCACTGTTGCAGGGTCAGTCTGCGCATCAGATAAAACTTTCTGCATTCGCTACTGGATTTGCAGGTGGAGCAGGAGGTTTACACACTTGGAAAAAAATGACTGCATCGGTACAACTCCCCACCCAAACACCATTTGCTCTGAACTGCAACGGAGCAATCTACAACACTCTGCACCGGATCTACATCAGTGCAACTCATCTGCACCGCTCACTACAGTGCACAGAAACTTAGAATTTGTCAGCAGAAAAGGACCACTTGGCCCACCCAGTCTGACCAGATGGTCCCTGCCTTGTCTGTTTCTGCAGACCATAACTGATCTCCAGTGAACCTCCCTCCTCCCTGTAGATTTACTAATATTACCCTATGTCTATCTCACACATACTTGAAGCCCCGTTTCTGCCTCCATCACTTCTTTTTTACAATTTACTTTACTTTTTCTCCTCATGTCAGGCAGCTCCTATCAGTCCTACTGATACACCCACCTGCCCCGTAACTTACCTTGCTTTCCTATGAACACCGTGGCGTACCCCCCATAGTGGGGCCATTGGAATCGAGCCCTATCCCTAGATGGAAACTTGGTCGGTACTTTGGGGAAGACTACCTCAGTCGGCAGTGAGGGGCCTGCAGTGAGGGATGGACATTCTCCTGCAATACCTGGCATGTCTTCCGTTTTCCTGATCCAGGCCTTATGGGATGCTGAAGGAGCCCTTGACGTGCATGGATGCATATGCATTGCAACACTGGCGTTCCTCCCCGTTCCGTGGCTCTGCTTGCACCGCTTTCTGTGGTCACCAAGGTGGCAGTAGCAGAGCAGAGTCCAACAAACCTCCCTCCTCAAGGTGCACAGTATCCTCAGGGATGCTCAGGTCACTGCCCGCGGCCAGCCCTCTGACAACTCAAGCTCATTCCCAAACCTGGGTCATCAGCATCATGAGCGGTGGCGCTACCACTGCACCTGTAGGCCAGCTTCACCTCTGCTGGCAGTCTTTCCAGGCACCCACCACTCTTTCAGTGAAGCAGTACTTCCTCACATCCCTCTTAAACTCCCCCCCCCTTCAGCTTCACTGCATGCCCTATGGTCCTGGTGCTGTTTCAAATTTGAAAGAGACTCCCCTCCTGCACCCTTTTCACCCCCGTGAGTTACTTGTAGGTCTCTATCATGTCCCCTCTCACTCTCCTGTCTTCTAGGGTATACATACTGAAATCCTTCAGTCTCTTATGCTAGAAAGGCAATCCGTTGTACGTGTGGGTACTGTTTCCATTTTTGCGAGAACGCCCCAAGATGCCTGCACCGTGAATTCTAAAGCAGCTTTTGTTAGAGACTCAGGACCGTGGTTTCTACTTGCCGAGAAGCTGTGGCTTGTCTTTCTATGCCTGCATTTCTACTGCTGCTTTGGGTGAGATTTTTGCCTTTTACAGTGTGTTTTTTTAAGCTGTTGGTATATTTATTAAAGGCTTTTTGACATTCAGTGCTGACCCCTCCACACATTATTTCTCCAAATAAAATAAATTGTGATGGAGGATGGTACCCTTGATCGATCAAGAGTGAAGAGCGGCATTCCACTGAAGCAAGGCTGCCCCCTGCTGACATGGGCCACACCCAAGGTATGCAGTTACAAAAGACGAGGTAAGAGGCATTTAGTCACTGCTAGGCTGCCTCCAGCTGGCACGGAACAGACCCGAGGTATGTACTTAGCAAACAGTGGGAAAGCATTGTTCCATTGTTGCTAGGCCGCCTCCAGCTTGCATGGGAGTCGGAAGCCTACCAGCAAAGGTACTCTGTTTCGCTCCTCTGATGTGAACTTCTGCTAACACAACTAGCCAGGATAGTCCATTCTGAATTTTTTTAGCTGAAAGCAAGTGTTGCACGAAGGGAGGAAGGGGTTATCCCTGTGGGAAGAGTCCCATTTCAGGTTCAGTACAGCTATGGCAGCTTCTGTATGTATTTTGTTTTAGGAGTGGAGATACTTTTCACACACAGACAAAAGGATAACATCTTTAAGCCAAACCCACAAAAACTCCCCAACAGCTGCAGCTCCAGCACCACCACCACCCCCGGTTGCGGGTTGCAGTTTTGCTTACTGCCCAGCTATTTCAGACAACAGCTGCTCCTAGTTTGTTCCACTCCATCAATCTATCAGACAATATACTCCAAATAAACTATATAGCATAAATCACAGACTCTTTCTTAGTCTATCAGAACTCCTTATTTCCAAATATTCTAGCACATTTAGTTTTGATATAAGTGTAGAACTGTAGTACTTTTCTAATACAGAGTCTATGGTTTATAATATATATTTATCTTGACACTCAGGTGTCTCTTTCAGGTATAAGCATGTATTCTCATTCATTCTTTGAAAGGGAGAACTGCAGACATGAAGGTGAACTGTTCTGGCACCTGCCTGATGCAAGAAATGACGCTTATTTTTACTGTATGCGCTGTGCCCCTCTGATCACTGCATCTCCTCCAGCTCCTGTGATCTTAACCTGCTACAAAACCCAGCTGCCTCTCCAGCATGTGCTAGTGATCAGATCCTTGACATCATCCAGGGGCTCCAAGCCGTCCCTTCATGGCTGGACTCCAGCAGGTGCAGACACATGCCATTTCGACCTACCAAGCGACATTAGCTAGTGCCACAGACGTGTCAAGGAAGGAGTCTCGTCAGAACAGAAGTGGGTGTTGTGACACACAAGGCATAATATGTAGTAGGACGGGATTTAATCCCTTTGATGACCCTCCATGGTCCCAATCCAGTCTTAAAACCTACTGATGACACTGTCCTTGGGCGGGCAGTGGGGTGCTGATATCGTATGGTTACCCACAATGTTAATGCCACCTTCAGATCAGCTGTGGGAACTGCTGTTGGAGAAGGCAGACCTCCTCCCTCCTTCAGGGGTCAGAGTGTCATACCTCTGTATTGTGCTCGGAGTCCCACCAGGCTGGTTGTGGAAGTCAAGTGCAACACTTGACTTTGGGTCTCCCTTACAGTAGTACAGTGCACTTCCACCTGCACCGTGGGGGTGGGAGAGGTGATACTCTGTAACCATAAGAGAATCCCTAAGTTTCCATGTAAACATCTTGTAATCAGACCACTCATTGGCTCAGTGGGTAGTGTGCTGTTCTTCCACTCCTGCAATTTGGGTTCGGAAGCAGAATCATGAGACAGTCAGGTGACTCAGGGAAGGGTCGAGGAGCACAGTGCTCTCATCCCGGGAAGGATGGTGTAATGTTTTGCTGCCACAGAGACCCCTCTGTTAGGTCAAGGAAGCTTGACTCCTCTGCAGGACGTAGCATGTGAGACCTGTCAAGACACCACCTTGCGCTATGTAGGTGGTAAACAAAACATAGGGTAAAACACTATGTACCATAAGCTGTCTAAATGACAGTCACTAGCACTCTCTCAGGCCCCACCTTGTGTGGATCCCCGCTGGTCACAACAGTAGGGGTTGTTTCAGATAGACCTGGGAGGGGCGGTGGCCTGACTCCAAGAAGCAGGTTGCAAGCAAAAAGCTGGATGAAAAACAAACAACGTATTGTAATTGCTGGTAAGGGTTGATAACATGAAATCAAATACTAGAATTCTCAAAGTATAACGTGGCTATGGCATACAACAAAACAGCCAACTGGGGAGACATGGAGATCCAGTATGGTGGACATATATTATATGGAATATTTGAGGTATACCTATATGGACAAGCTCCCTCGTTTTGCGACATTCTGTAGAAAATGGACATTGTATCAATTAGAAAACTATCCAGACTTTGTGCCATAAGGAGGAACACATATCACTCAACTAGACAGGGACTCATGCTCTTCTCTTTTTCTATACTCTGCTCTTTCTGTCATTCTTCTAATAACCTCTATCTACAAGTTAAAATCCTACATATCACTTAGCATATATGGTACTGGGGGACAGCCTCACAAAGGAATAAAAGGTATTAGAAAAGTATGGTGTATGAACATAAAGGCTCCCCACAATATAGTATAGACTAAATTCCTAGCATATCATATAAGGTGTACTAAAACAAATAGAAACAGATTACTATATTAGTCTATTGACCTTAATTTCTCTTGTAGAAATGTAAAGTGTATCATGTACTGTTGTTCTCTTTGCTTGTTGGCAAAATAAAAATATAATTAAAAACAAAACAAATACTAGAATTCTCCATTATACACACTTGTATACAACAAGGTGTGTGCAGCACAATGGAGTGGATGCATCGTCAACTGACACAAAAACACTTTCACCTCACAGACAACATGCAACTTCCATAATATGAAATCAGACGTTATAAAAAAAATAACACATGAGGAATGTTGTAACTTGGAATTTTTTTCACACCCTCAGTGTGTGATATCAATATAAACCACTGAAACTTCGCTCTTGTGGTTTGGGAGGCATCACACACCTCAGGTGTGTAAAATAACCTCATAACATGCCAATCCCCATGCATTATTCTAAAAATAAATGATCAAACTCTATTTGATTATTTATACAGTAATCCATAAAAAGTAAAGACACATCCTTCTCAGAGTGCACCATTCCATAGCTTTTGACTCAGCATGTGAGGTCACCCTATGGTTAGCAGTGGTCCTTATGCCCAAGCAGCCCTATCTCGGTGCTGACTGGTGAAATCACGTTGATTTATGATGGGCAGACGTGGCACCCCTGAGCTCTGTGAGACATGCCCTAGGCTCTCCACGGATAAGGCAGGTGGCAGGGAACTCCAGGCAGTGACGGCCAAGATGAACACCAGCTTATCATGGATGACAAATGTATTAGCTAGCTGACTGCTGCAGCCTCAAAAAGCAAAGTTATCATCTGCAGTGTTTTCACATGGAGTGTGACATTGGGAGTTAGCTAAATCCTTCTTGGCGCTGCTCTGATTCATTCGGAACAGGAACTGAGGATGTAACTGACACCAGCCTGCCAGCTGCTTCCAGATGCAGCACCCATGTTCTCATGGTCATGGTGAGATTCCAATGACAATGGAAGAAATTCCATCAGAAACATGGGGCAGTGCCAGTAGCTGACTGGAACAGATGCACATGTGCTGAGTTCTGGAGCCACACTTGCTATAACTTGTTAATTTACTGTATTTAATGCTAATTTTGGGGCAATAAAGATTAGAATGCATAGAGTAAGACTTACAGGACATTGCTGCTAATTTTAAAACAGATATTTCATCATTGGTCATCTCAGAATGACATTATCTGATGCCTCACAGTCGAAGCTCTTGACTTTAGCGGCTGGCAGCACTGGCCTGGAAGGGAGCGGGAAAGAAGACACTGTGTTTGGGGAACAGGAGAGAGAGACAATGATAAGGGCACTGCTACAGGACATCCATAAGCTTGACAAGAAGGGCAAGGTATTTAATGCTAAGGTTACTGTGCTGGAGACCAACTTAGCTGAGGGTGGATCTATGGAAGCTGACCATGTTGCAGAAAAGGCCCTCATTGAAACTATGGGAATCATTAAAGAGAATAAGGTCATGTGCTACCACCTTGAACATTTGGAAAATGCAGCTTATGCAGTAAATCTGTGCCTCATAGGCTTGCTGGAGGGGTTAAAGGGATTGGACCTCACTGTTTTTCTTGGTTTTTGAAAAGTTTACTGCACCTAAGCTAACCAGCCCTGGACAGTCTGGTCGTTATGGATGGGGTGCTTCAACATGATCATGATCTTCAGGCAGCCAAGAAGATGGTGATCACCTGACTCATGAGACCCTCTACATCTTCCCTGATCTCAGCTACACTACCTGGATACAGGGGAACAGCTCTAATGCAGTGAGGGCAGCAATGAGACAGTGCAGGATTATGCACATTCTCCAGCTCCCAGCCAAACAGGTTGACTTACACAGGTAAAACTTTTCTTTTTGGGGACCCCAGTGAGACTAGAAAATTGGATTAAAAAAAACTGCAGGTGGACTTTGCAGTCTGTCCAGAAGCACAGGACACTGACTCTGAGGGATGATTTAATGCTGCTTGAACTTTTGCAGTAATCACTTTGTTGTTATGGGGACTTTCAAAGGAAACTGCATTAGCTCTGTTATGCACATGGGCCAGTTTTGCCAAGGTCACAATTTGTGTTGCTGTATGCTGTGTGAGGAACTGATAGGACAATAACTCCGTCGGGTCTGATGGGTCTTGATGCATATGTAGCTGCATACCTAAGCATTCGGAAAAAATGGCAGCGACTACAATGTCAGAGCTGCTGAACTTGCTCTTCCCTGAGCTTGTCAAGATGGCAACTCTTGTATCGTAGTAACAGTAGATTTTATTTATATGGTACCAACTCCACAGGCTCTCAGTGCCTTACAACAGTTAATACACATTCAGCGAGATAGAAAACATACAGTTTAAATGCAATAAGCAAACATCAAGCAATACAGTATGTTTAAACAGTTTTCATCCATTGTGGTAGGCCAAACAAAATAAATAATATTTTAGGCTGAATTTAAACAGTGAGAGCAAGGCCTCTAAAGGTCCTGAAAAGAATTCCATAAGATTGGGACTTTTACAGCAGATGCATGATCACCAGATTGATTAAGTCTAGAACTTGGTACCATGAGATGACCCCCAACAGCCTATTGGAGAAAACAATTTGGTACATAAGGAGTCAGGGGCTCAGACAAGTAATCAGACCTTGCCATGTTGGGCCTTATAACCTGAGCAAGCCCACTTTGAAGTTGATGCGTTACTGTACTGGTGGTCAGTGCAGTTCGGGTAGCACTAGCATTATATACTCAGAGCAAGAAGCCCCGACAATTAGCCAGTGTTGCAGTAACTGCAGCCAACACATTCATCCTGCAGACAGCTCAGGATATGTCTGGATTGAGTGGTGCTGGGGAAGCACAGTGACTGCAGGCAACACATCCACCCTGCGGACAGCCCAGGATATGTCTGGATTAAGTTGTGCTGGGGGCACAGCCTTTGCTGGTACAGTTGAGCCAGGGCCAAGTCTGTTTCTGAGTACTGCAAAATCTTGAACAGCAGGACAGGACTTGCAATTTAGTTTTCAGTACCACTTCGGGTGGCCAAAATGTACCTGTGTTCCCCAGACAGGTATCCATTAACTAAGCAGTGTAATGTGATAGTAGGATGAAGTGCTTAATGCTTCTTAAATGAAAATACTTAATATTTGTAGGGGTTTCTGTTTCTGCAGACTCCATAGCCGTTGGACGTTGGCATTCTGTTCATTCTGAGGACTTTAACTTTTGGATACAGTCCATACACCAGCGTTGCATATAACTGAAAATGTTGTGTGTTATATTAAATTTTTTCTGTTTAAGCCAATCCCCAAAATGTTACTAACAAGACAGCAAAGTAGATTAAAACTCACAATTTTAGGCAGTTTCTGTCAAATCCGACAGTAGATCTTGCTCCAGTACGACTCCCTGCATCGACTGATATTTTGGTATGGGCTGACAGAAAGTGCAGCAACAGGGGCTGCCCAGGGATCCGCCACCATATGCCAGCAAGACCGCGGGACCATCGGATGGCAGTGTAGCGAATAACTTCACCAACAGGCCCACCGTGACAAATTATGCTTGAGTCCATGAGGGCCATGGATTTAAAAATTCAGAAAACTTTGCAGAAACTGGAAAATCATGCTGCTGCCATACTGCGACTAACTAGGTCCACAGCTGAGTTGGACAAACATGTGGCCTCTACCTCAGCTGCTGTGGCTTCCCTTACTAAAGGAAACATTCAGCTTCAAGGCCACACGGAGACCTTGGAGAATGAAATTTGGGTTGGAAACATACGCATAGCAGGGATGCCTGCAGGCATAGAAGGAACATCACTGTTACCATATTTACTGGACTGGTTTAAGGACAAACTTAAGTTACAGGATGGGTTTCCCTGGTCTTTGCTTACCAAAGCCTACAGAGTTAACCCAAGGGTCCATCCTGCTTCCTCTAATCAGCCATACATCATTCCATTGAAATCCTCAGGCTCCAAGATCAGACATGCAGTACTCCTTGTAGCCCGAGCAGTGTATCCATTAGAAATTAATGGTGCAGACATCAAAGACAAGCTGTATGCCGACCTTTCCTTTCAGGCTTGTGCCAGGAGGAAGAGTTTTGCTGCTGTAAGACATCGACTTTGTGCTTTGGGCATCATTCATTTATTTCTGCTGCCTGCTCATCTTTGGGTGGTTTACAGAGGGAAGTCATGGCATTTTACAAATCCTCAAGCTGGACACTTGACCAAGAAGGTCAAACAGGAGCTTGCCACATGCTGCAACCATTCTGAACCTCATAGCTCTGATTCTGGCGAAGCCTGAACAGTGTTCCCCTTATTTCTAATTTTTTCTTATGTTTAGGACTGATCATTATTTTATATTTTCTACAACTACGTTACTGTGATATGTGGGCAGTATAGAAGGGAGTACATAGTTTACACAAATTACCCCCCAATACCATACCATGCAAGTACCCAGTAGTAAGTGATTCCACCGGTCAACTGCAAACACAAAAAATTAAAAAAGGCAAAGGACACAGAAAGAATACGAATCAATGACCAGCTGGTCCTCTGCAACCGGCAGAGAAACCCAAATACTCGTGCCACTCCCGCAACCACTTGGGCTACAATGAATAAACCAATTCCATCTTCCTCCCGTCCCTTCGTGCACCATTAAGGGACCATATACCTCTTAGGTCACACAGGAACACTATACTAACAGAGCTAATGTGTTCATTCCCCCTCCCCCATTTATTTACTTATTTAGAAGTTTCACCAAGAAGACATGCAGAGCAAATTGCTCATTTTCAGACACATCCTGGCTGTAGGGCACAGGGGTTCAAGTGCAGCAAACATGGGTGTAACAGAATGTAAACATGCTATGCAGACAATAACATAAGTTACAAGGGATTATTCACACCGACATTGGTTACTAACATTGGTTACAGAGGAGATTACATGAGGACATACAGCAGTTATACAATAATCAGAAAGACAACATACGATTATAAATTCTCAGCACATTGTCGAACAATGATAAGTGCTTAACAGGACTATACACCCTAGTGGCAAAGGGGAGGTTGGGTGGCGACTGGACCACTAGGGTGGCTTGGAGTCACAGTGGGTTTAGGGGCAGTTGCATATTGGAAGGCTGAAAGAGCGCATGAGCGAGGAAAGGGAGTAGGACAAGGAAGCATTATGAATATTAGTAGGAAGTGAATTCCAGAGGTTGGAGAAGCAGTGGGAGAAGAAAGCCTGACCAGCTGAAGTGTACCTGTAGAGTACGATGTGAGTGCGCGCATCACTACTCCTGAGGGAGCGGGGGGAAGAGAGAGTAGGGACAGTAGGTATTAAGGTAGCACACCAAGCCAGTACTTGCCGGTGAAGTTGGAACAGTGTAACAAACGCTGGTCAGTGAGGGAAGGGACAGCGAGAGATCAATATAAGGAGCAGTGGTGAGTGCAAGGGGGAGCCCAGTTTAGGGCAAAGCGACAGAAGGAGTGGAAGAGAGTGTCCAGTCTGGAAAGGGTCTTTTTAGGGGCAGCACTGTAGACTACGTCACCGTAACCAAAAGTTGACAGGATAAATTTCAGCAGAATTTCTCTATGGGCTGGCAAGGGGATGCTTTCACGATTCCGGTACAAAGCACCTAGTTTGGGTAGCAATTTCGTGTGAATAGCATCTATGTAAACTCTTACACAGCCTCCTGCTTTGAACTTAACTGAAGTTACAACATTTGAAACGTACAAAAACACCACAGTTCTGAGAACCCCCCTTCCCGAACATCTCACCATGCATCAGAGGAGCCCAGGGAGTCACATCCTTTTTTAGTGAGTCTGAAGAACAGTGTTAAAGAGTTAAAATATTTTGGATGCATGGCTAATGTAATTGGGCTGGCAGTATAGCCTAGAGGTTAGAGGAACGAGGTGTGAATGAGCTTGATACATCCAGCAGACCAGCACTGAGTTTGATTCTCACAACCTCCACTTGCACACTGTGTGACTCTGAGCAAGTCACTTAACCGCCCAGTGCTCCCAGGTCGCCCCTGAAAACAGGAACTTGTGCCTAGTGGGCCTTACCTGGTTACCAAAGACTAATGTAAGTTCAGAGTCAAAGAAAGAGACCTCGCTTTTTGCTACACCCAGAAAGCAGCCATACACATATATAGTGTGGCATATGTACCTTTAAATACCTCAAGGGACTCAACGCAGCACAGGAGCAGTCACTTCAATGAGAATAGAGAGGCATGCACCAGCGGGCACAGCAGATGTTTGATAGGGGATAGATTCCGAAGCAATGTCAGAAAGTTCTTCTTCACAGAAAGGGTTGTGGAGCCTTGGAACAGACTACCACAGGAGGTGGTGGACGCAAAGATGGTTAGGGAATTCAAACTAGCCTGAGATAGGCATTGTGGGATACTAAAACAAGGAAGTATATCGGGGGGGGGGTAGTTAAATAAACACAAAGGCAGACTAGATGGCTCAAGTGATCCCCATCTGCCGTCACATTCTTATGTTCTTGTATAAAAGGTTGGTTCATTACAAAAACAGCACAACATATAAAAACAGGTAACTACAGTACTCCCACAGTGGGAAAAAAGCTCCCGGTGATCGTACTGCACCCCTGTGGGTGCTCTGTCAAGAGGAAGTCACATCCTTTTTTAAAGAGTCTGAAGAACAGTGTTAAAGAGTTAAAATGTTTCAGATGCATGGCTAATGTAAGTCCTTCAAGTTCCCAGAATTCTAAGCCTCCATCTCTCAAAACCTCACCCCATCAGCTTCTAACTCCTATTCTAGTGACAGGTGCCTGTGAGATGCCTCATACATATTTATACAAAGAGGTCACATTATAACAGCCAGGAGTGCAGGACCAGGCGAGACATTCCTGAATTCCGATTAGCTAATAAAGCAAAAATATGTTATTCATCACCTGCAGGGGGTCCATGTTAATGAAAGAGAAAACAAGTGGCAGAATTACAGCAACTACAGTTTGACTTTTAACATTTTTCTCTGTATGCTTATACTCCCTCCCCATATATCTCTCTGTCCCCCCCGTGACACAGCACCTGATTCTTGCTCTCGAGGATGAGCACTATCTCATAGGACAGACACCACGTCTGGCTTCTGAAGCAGCCACAGGAGGGGTTGTCAAATGATATGAACCAGGCCCTCTCTGCAGCTCCCACCTCTGTGAACAAATGTATCACTTCCACAATGCATCTGGTCACCACTAGTCTAGGAAGCGAGAGACAGGAGGGGCAAGATTTCCAAAGAGATATGTCTTTGGTCCATCCGTCTTCAATTCCGTCTGTCCTGGTCTTTCTGTTCTGGATCCATCTGTCCTGGTTCTGTCTGTCCTGGATCCATCTCTCCTGGATTCCGTCTGTCCTGGTTCCATCTGTCCAGGATCCTTCCATCCTGTTTCTGCCTGTCCTGGATGTGTCTGTCCTGGATCCATCTGGCCTGGATTCTGTCTATCCCGGTTCCATTTGTCCTGATTCTGTCTGACCAGGTTCCATCTGCCCATATTTTCTACCCACTGATTGCCCTTCCCAGTGAGGCACACTGCCACATGGTGGCTGCTTCAGCCTGGAGTGCCTCCTGAGAGGACAATCCGATCCGATCCTGAACCTGGTTCAGCTGCACTGGCCATCATAGCACCCCTCACCTCCGCACACTGTTAAGCATCTTTGAATTTTGTCCTAGAGCTGGTACTCAGACATTACGAGGGAGGTGGCAGGACAACTCCCACGGACAGGGCAGTGAGGTCCTAGCAGACATCCTTTTTCTCCTCTTTACTCAACCCTATAACCCCCTTCAGTATGCCGCAATGGAGTGCAAAACATCTGGTGCAACGCTGGTTTGTTCTTGCCTTTTCTACCACTGCAAACACTCCCAGCTGCACAGCCATCAGTTGTTGTGAAGGTGAAGTGATAAGCTCCTGGACAGGGAAGGTGCGGAACACATGACATTCCCTCTCCCTTATTCACTGACCAATCACATAACATTCATGTTGACTACCAGGAAGTCAGATGCCCGCCCAGACTCCCAGCCCAAAGAAAGGTATAGCTGTGGCACAACTGTTTGTTGAGTGATGGGTTTGACTTTCACAAAATGAACATCTAAAATATTAACAAGGGCTTCAAACAGATGACCCTATTGTTTTTAATTTAGCACCCCCCAGGATCTCCAAACTAAGACACCACAAAACATCTGAGCATGAGGGTGGTGCAGGGCAGAGGTTTTGAGAACTGAAACCAGGAAGAGGCAGGGACTGAGGGGCTTCCCCTCACACACAGAGCAATATAACAATTCTGCAAATAGAACTATTTAATCCTTAGAAGGTGGGCTACAAGTGGAGACTTTGAGGGTTTAACAGTGAGTACGACTGCTGCTTTTTGAGTTTTACCATGGGATATTAGGGTATATTATATTACATGGACCTTCATGTCCAATCACAAGTCAGGGTTAGTCACACATTATTTTGCCACAAACTAAAATCCCCATTTCCAATGAAAGTGTCACAAATACATCATCCCAGTCATGTCATTCTCCATTAAGTGACTGCAGTGACATCATCACAGTCCTTTTATTCAGCATAAGATCCTTTTATCCTAACACTTACAGTTTCTGTGTGTTTGTAGGAGTTGGTCCTTTTCTTTGCACATGTAGCATAACAGTGATAATATTATAGTGCCATCACTATCCTCGCCAATAATGATTGTCTTGTGGAGATAAAAGCACTCACCCTTCGGCCTTGTATTTTATCCACTCCACAATCAGATTACTGTATAATGCCTTCTGACAAAAAAAAAAAAATCAGTCTTGGCCAGTCTACTCCTGTCACTCAGAAATACCAAATCCCCGCATCTAACCCCCAACAAACTCGGGACATGTTAAACTGGCGTATCAAGTTCCTTTTTGCTGCATCTCCCAGGCACAGCGTTGCTTTTCATACAGGGTGCCCTGCTGGCTAAATAATCTCCCCACTGGTATTCAGGAAGAGTCCAGGATTGGCCCTTTTAAGTATAATCTTAGGAAACATCTCTCTGCACTTAGTAGCTATAACTGCCAACTATAATTTGCTCCTCTCCCTATGTGGCAACTTCCTCTCCTTCCCACCCCTTCAACCACCCCCTTCCGGTTTGCTCACTTCCCCCACCCTCGCCCCACCCCCCATACCTCAAACCCCCTCACTACCTCTCTTCCTTCCCACACATCTACTCTTGATACTGCTCACCACCACTACCCTACCCTCTCAACCCCCATGGTATTAAATATGGTCTCACCTACCTACCCCACCCCTCCCCTATTATGCCTGCACTCTCTCCTCTATTCCCACCCCCCTTATAAGTGTACATCATTTCCCCCTCTCTCATCATACTGTACACCTCACCCTCTAACCACGTCCACCTCCAGCAGCATCGTTTTCTTACTATTACCTTATTATTGCCTTACTATCACCTTACTATCACCTTATTATTGCCTTACTATCACCTTACTATTACCTTATTATTGCCTTACTATCACCTTACTATTACCTTACTATCACCTTATTATTGCCTTGCTCTTTATATTGGCTATGCTTTTCGCAGAACGTATGAATTTGTCTCCACACCGCTATGTTCATTTCCCCCGCGGTCTAACTTGTTTTTTTACCACATTTTGGTGCACTTAGCTTATTCCTCTGAATGTACCGACATGATGCTATTCTACCCTGCCTCAATTGTATTTATCTTGTTGTTATCAAATTACATGTCAAAATTATTGTTTTTATATGCCATAGTATTCGTTTGCTTTTCTGACGTGGAAACTTTGTAAAAGAGCCTCTGGTTCAAAGGTATTTAATCCAAGATATAAATAAATTAAATAAATAAAACAGTAATGGTACTATCACACAGAGCGCTACCTGTGTTCAAACTGCAGCTTTTTTCCTGGACCGTGCTTGCTAATATGCATCAATAACTAGCAGTCATGGGGCTTTGCAGCAGAAATTGGATACAATCAAAAACACTGGTAACTTGCAAACATGAACACTACATTAACCAGAACATTTATGAAGTGGTTATTTATGCAGTAATGTTTATATCTTGACCGCCTATTGTCCCATCCAACTTCAAGAGCGCTGATACTGCAGGCACAGCAGAGCACAGGTCCTGCGCTCCAACGCTGCATTTAATGTTTCCTTAGAGAGTCCCCCCCCCAAAAACACACACACACACACACACACTTGGTGCCCTGATGGCTCCTGGATACTGTGACACTTCTATTGGGCCATACTGCCAGGATCTGGCAAAAGTAACTTGAGAAGGTGCTGTTAGCAGAGAGGTGAGCCACAGCTGCTAGAACTAGACAGTTCTGAGTTTCACTATAGCTCTCTATCAAATGCAGACAGTTGGAAAAATGAGACTCAATCACATTTAATGGACTCAAAGAAAATATATCTGAAGTGGTAACAGGCTTTCAAAGGTTTTATTTCCTTAAAGCTGGTTGTGTGATTCCTGTTTTCACTGCTTGACTAATAAACTGGAAAGGCAGCCGACCAGTTGGCACAGCGACAGGGCTACTGCTCGTAATGCTGGCAACCTGGGTTCAGGAATGAGTCTTGGTCAGCTGGGGCTAGCCGCAGGAAGTAGGCTCGAATGTCACAGAAGATGCTCTCCTTCTCCAGGGTAACAGGGTACTGCCTTCCATTGCAATACTGCCACCTGGGTGACCACATGTGGTAAGTGTGAGTGGAGGGCTGTAGGAGGGTGCGGCATCACAGCCATCAATGCTAGACATGCCTTGTGTTCACACGCCATGATGACACAGCATGTGATGTCTGTGGAAGTGGAGAAACAGAATAAAATGGCCCCAATCACTGCTATGATGGACCCCGGGATATCAGAGTCCCACACCTCTACCTGTCTGATGAAACCAGAAGTTCGGGGATATATATCCCCTCTATCCCATCCCCACCTGAGGGGTAAAGCACTGCTACATGGAGGACCAACAGCTGCCAGGTAACGAGTGCAGGGATCGGGTAGGCCTTTGGAGCTTTGGAGGGAGCTGGAGAACAAAGGAAACATAAACAGAAAGTACAAAAAAAAAAAAACATTTTGAAGGCAGTGGGGTCTACAGCTTACAGCACTCAAATCTGGAACAGGAGTTCTCGATTCGAATTCAACCACAGCCAATGACTGATGGTTTGACCCTGAGCCTGTTTCTTGACCTCCCTGTGCTTCTATCTTTCACAGCTGTGGCAGTGTGTAGAGGCAGAATCCCATCACTGAAAACAGCATGTTGCTTCTCAGCTGGGAAATTCTGACTAAATAAAATATAAAAAATAGATACTATATTACAACATTTGATTTTTCTATTTAACAGTGAATAAAAATATATGTTCAACTTTGGCATTTAAAAAGTGACATTTATTTTTAATCAACTGCAGGATTTGCAGTGCAGCTTCCTGATTTAAATAAGAAAAATACAGACAACTCCCATGTGTTACATTGTAATTCAGTTCATTAACAACCGGTGATGGCTGGGAGCAGGCAGTCCCCAGACATGGCTGATCCATCCGGCATATCATGCAGGTAGAAGTTTAAGCAGCCCCAGGAGAGAACATCTTCCTTTAAATAAATAAGGATCTCAAGGGAGCCCCCGGCTGTTGGACTGGTGCAATGAAAAACTTCAAAGCTGCAGTTGGGGACAGTGAGATATTATCGCAACAAAAAAAAGCGTACTCCATGTTCAAGAAATGAAAATTACATACCTACGTAATTCTTGATCTTCTTGGGCGAGTCTCCTCACTCATTCACACTAGTGGGATTAGCGCCGGAGCACTAGGACCTATCAGGAGCAAACTTTTGCTGGAGGGGTATCGTGAGAGATGGCGCCCGCGAGGCACGGCGCCCTTGAGCAGCAGCAGTGGTAATGACTATCTCGGCGGCCTCCAACCGCCCTCAGTACCTTTTTACCAAGGAGGTGCAGCGCAACTAACGTAGAGTAAATCTAACCTTAAAAAGCGGACATAAGATAGTCAATGCAGCCCGATGTAAGAAGGGTCAACAAAGAAGTCTTCACGGCCTAAAGATTTGAGGTGAAGACCAACACACAGTGAGCTCGGGGGATGGAGGGTGGGCGTGTGAATGAGTGGTGGAACTCGTCCAAGAAGATCAAGAATTACGGTGAGTACGTAATTTTCATATCTTCCTGGACATAAGTCTCCACCACTCATTCCACTAATGAGAATACCAAGCTGATAATCCCAAAGGGGCGGCAGGAGGCCAGGGCTCACGACTAAGACAGAAGTCCATTAAGGACAGTTCTGCCGAATCAGGAATGACGCCTGGCATGAACATCAGTGCATAATGCTGAAGAGTATGCACTGAGCTCCAAATGGCGGCGTTGCAGATATCTGCAATTGGAACATTGAATTTCCGCTGAGGATGCGCGACCGCCCTAGTAAGTGGCGTACACTCTACCTTCTAATTTAACTTGAGCCATGGAATAGCAATGCGAAGGCATGCCACTAACCATGATGAGATGCATCTGATAGCGACAGGTTGACCCAGCCGGGTGTCGCTGAAAGAAACAAACAGTTGCTGAGTCTTACGAACATCCTTGGTTCTATCTAAATAGAACCGCAAGGCTCTCTTAACATCCAAGGAATGAAGAGCTCGTTCCCCTTCATTTTGGAAATTAGCGAAGTAAGCGGGAAGTACCAGAGGTTGGTTTAGATGGAATTCTGACACAACCTTGGGAAGAAATTTAGGATAAGTACGGAGAACTACCTTGTCTTTATGGAATACAGTATCACGGAGGTCCGTAACCAGGGCATGTATCTCAGAGATCCTGCAGGCTGAGGTAATGGCCACCAGGAAGGCAGTCTTCCAGGTAAGAAATTTTAGCTCACAGGTAGCTGGGGGTTGAAGGCTTCCGAGTGAGCATGTCCAGCACCAGGTTAATGTCCCAGGCTGCAACTGGAGCAACAGGGGTCTGGTATGAAGAATCCTTAAAATCTCTTCACCATAGGTAACAGGCCAGAGTCAAGGAAGAAGCCGGCTCATGGAGCAGCTGAGATGGCACTAAGGTGAACTTTAACTGTGGAGTACTGGAGACCTGAGTTTGATAGGTCCAAAGATACTCCAGAACCTTGTCAGGAGGACAGGAAAAGGATTCAAGAGGACTTTGCACACCAGAGAACGTTTCCATTTGGAGCGTCGTTTTCGGTGGCTGGCTTCTTGAGCAGCCAGAAGGATGTCTGAGACTCACGGAGGCGTTGAACGATTCACTTCCACCTCTTCAGGAGCCAAGCATGAAGGTGAAGTGATTTCAGGTTGGGATGGACCAGACCCTGAGTAAAGATTGATTTGCAAGGAGTGGTCTCGGAGGCTGCCAACATACTGTTGGAGGAGAAACCATAGTTGCGAGGCCAGGAGGGAGCAATGAGAATCATTTGGTCCCTGAGACTCGAACTAGGAGTACTCTCGGATTAGAGAGCGGTGGAAAAGGCGTAAAAGCGTTTTGTCCACGCAGCCTGAATCATCCTGACAGAAAATGCCAGGCCCTGGTTTCTGGAGCAGAAGAGAGGCAGTTTTGCGTTGGTGGGGATGCAAAAGGTCCAGGTCTGGAGTCCCCACTCTTTGAACAGAGACGAGCTACGGCTGGATCGGAGACCACTCATGAGGTCTGCCTCTGTTCTGCTGAGGTGATCTGCTGGAGTCGTTTTGTATACCTGGCAGATAAACGCTTGAATCAGAGACTTGTGCTCCAAGCACCACTCCCACACCCTCATTGCTTCCCTGCAAAGGGATAAGAATGAGCACCGCCTTGTTGTTGATGTAATACATCACAGCTTTGTTGTCCGTTTGAAGGAGAATGTTCTTGTGACAAAGGACATCCTTCAGAGCTCGGATCGCATAGAGGACCGCTCTCATCTCAGGACATTTATGTGGAGATGAGTTTGAACGAGTCCACACACCTTGAGTGTGGAGGGGTGACAGTGAGCTCCCATCCCATTAGCGATGCGTCTGTGGTGATGGAGTCTGATGATCTGGGGAGCAAGGGAATCCTTCAGGAGATTGCTCTCTTGAGACCACCAGGTGAGAAGACCTTGAAGGGCTCCGTCACCTTGATGGGATAAGACTGGGGGTGAGAGGTGGAGAGACCACTGAGTGGAGAGCATCCATTGGGTGGTTCTCATGTGCAACAGGCCGGGGAGCTACAGTGAACACCGAGGGGCCCATGAGACCCAACATGCGTTGCATCGAGAGAGCTGTAACCGATTGGTTCTCCTCGATGTAACGGGCCATCGAGAAGGATGTCGAGGTCTTCTGTCCTCTGGAAGGAAAGCCGCAGAAAGGGTGTAAGCGTCCCATGAAAGGAGCCTCTGGGAGGGCTGCAGTTGAGATTTTTCAAATTCAGCAGAACTCCCATGGACATGAGAAGGCGAGAAGTCGTTGCGGCTTCAAGGTCCCTTGGCTGGAAGGGCTTGCTGAAGCCAATCGTCCAGTAGGGAAACCGGTCCGATCTTCCTGAGATGCGCTGCGAGAACTGCACAACACTTTGTAAAAACTTGCAGGCGCCGAGGATAGCCCAAAGGGCAGGACTCTGAACTGATAATGCTGACCCAAGCTACAAACCTGAGGAACTTGCGGTGGGTCGGGTGGGCGAGATATGCTGGTAAGCATCCTGCATATCAGGAGGCCAGCCAGTCGTGCTGATGTAGCAGGGTAACAGGGTACCTGGAAATCATTTTGAATTTCTCCCTGAGGAGAAATTTGTTTAACTTTCTGAGGTCTAGAATGAGGCATCCCCCAGATTTCTTTGGAACCAGAAAGTAATGGGAGTAGAACCCTGTGTTTCATGAGATGGGGGCACCAGTTCTATTGCCCTGTTGTTCAGAAGGCCCTGGATCTCGGCGGTGAGGAGGTCTGACTGAGAGGCCGACAACCTGGGTTGTCGTCTGGGAGGGACAATTGAGGGGTTTCCAAGAAATTGAGAGAATAACCACAGCGAATTATCGAAGGACCCATTGTCCAAAGTTATGGACTTCCACTGGTTGTAGAAGTACATCAGGCGACCTCCACTGGAGAGAAAGTTCCACCTCGGGCAAGTGGATGGAACTTGGGCCAGCAATTCATAAGGTGGCGCTGGGGCTTTGGCCCCGCTTTCTGCCTGCGTCTTCTTTTGAGGTTGGGCAGGTTGGCTTTTATGGAAGCTTCCCCTGCCTCTGCCTCAGGACAAGCGACTAGAGCACTGCGTCTGTTCACATGCCCCGAGAGGGGCAGGCGGAGAATCTGGCCAATTTAATGGCCGATCTAGTCTTCTAGTGGCCTCTGAGGCTTGCTCCACCTGAGGACCAAAAAGATGAGGAGCCATCAAAGGCAGCGCCATTACCTGCTGCTGAGCATCATTCGTGAAGAAGCCAGAGAGCGCAGCCAGGAATGGCGCCAAGTACAAATCCTGCGGCTTGAGGCGAAGCAGTGTCAAAAGCGATCCATGGCGGCTTTGACCTGTTGGTTATTGGACTCAATACCTCTAATAACGGTCAGAAGAAGCTCTGACTTGAGTCCGAATCTGGAAGAGCTTCAACCATTCTTTTCATAGAGTGCCACAGGATATACTCATACTGAGAAAAATAGCCTTGATAACTGGCAATCGCATACTTAGAGTGGAGCATAAGACTCTCTTACCTAATGTGCATCAATCTTCACGGACTCTTTGTTAATAAGTCGAGCTGCTTAGTAGTTGAGGAAAACATCTTGTCATTCTCTGCCAGGACTACAATAGGATCCATAAAGGCTTGGGATGCCAAAGGGGCGATCCTTGGGGCTGAATACTTCTTATCAATGGATTTAGCCACTGAGGAATAAAACAGGATTATTCCATACCATTTGAGACAGCGTCTCGAAGGAAAACTGGATCGGAGGAGTCAAATCCATAGGGATCTCCGAGCATGGAAGATACTGAGTCTTAATATCTTCCCAGGATCGATGTCTGTAGTCTGGAGGAAGAGTGGATCTCAGGTTCTTCAACAGAGACTTAAGGACAGGTCCTCGACCACAGGCTCTGATTAAAGAAAGATCCTGTTTCCTCACTTCATCGCAACGAAGGTCTGGGTCCAGGCTCAACATCATCTCCTGATGGTCCAGGGAAGGACTGTTTGGACAGGAAAGGAGTGAAAATTAGGAGAGGAGGAAATATCAGAAAAAAAACAAGGACGGTCCCGAGGGCCCAGTACCGAGATGGCAAAGCAGGGTTGAAAGCGGCACCGAGGCGCTGGCGCCCGAAGGAGCCTGTGAACCACAAGCGCCTCCAGCGGACAGGCGCCGCCGAACTCACGGCGCCGCCAGACCAAACGGCACCCGCCGATGGCGCCTGGAACCAATGAGCACTGAAAGCAGGCGCCGACAAACCACAGACCCTACGGAAGGTGCTGGAAAAGCCCCAGGAACCTGGAAAACTAGAGGAAAAAAACCAGGAGATAAGGGCATCAGTGTGGCCCTGTGCGCCCAACCATGTGAGGAGCTTACCTAAGCGAATTAGCTGGCACGAAGAAGGCGCGTGACTGAGAAGGTCAACAGCCCTACCTGATGCAGGAGGGCCGAGGGCTCTGGGGCAACCGAGCCAGGCAGAAGAACCAACCTCCGAGCCAGCCGGCTCGCATAGGCGGCCCACTGATGAAACTGCTCATCTGGAGCCCTACCTATAGGCGGGAGGGGCTCCGATGTCGGAGCAGCGATTACGGAAGTGGCGACTCCGAAGAAGGACCGGCAACTAGCGATAACCGACCGTCGGCGCAGACATACCAGAGGCGCCTCGGTGATGCCTTCTCTTTTTGACCTGTGGGCGAAGAAGAGCTCGAGGCTGAGCGATGCCGAGAATCGACCGTTTATTTTATGCGGCCAGGGGACCGCCCGCCAGACATCGGATGACCGTTATCGGAACCCGCTGAGAGAAGGAGGCTGACGGACCAGCCCGGCTGACTGAACAGCTTTCATCTGAAGTCTCCTACCGTCACCTGACCTGCTCATGGTCGACTCCGTCAGTGGGCGAGACTTCTTCAAGTAAGTTAAATTTAAAATATTAGAAAAATTTAACGAAAATAGATAAAATAAGCGATACCACTATCGTGATAATATTCTACAAAAACAAACTGAAAACTATCGCTAGTTTGAAGTTTGACTCCCATTTTCAAACAGCGACGTAAAGTCACTGAAGGCGCTTACGCGGAAAAAAGGAACTGAGGCGGTTGGAGGGTCGTCGCCGAGATAGTCATTACCGCTCGAGCTGCTGCTCGCGGCGCCGTGCCTCGCGGCGCCATCTCTCGTGCCGACCCTCCAGCAAAAAGTTTGCTCCCGATAGGTCCTAGTGCCTCCGGCGCTAATCCCACTAGTGTGAATGAGTGGTGGAGACTTATGTCCAGGAAGATACCCCACTCTCTCCACTGTCAAACAGTAAAATGAATAACAGTTTACTTTATGAAAAAATTTCACCCTGACTTATCAGGAATTAGTTGCAGTATTTATCCTTCCAGCACTTCGATATGACTTTGTGCTATGTGCGACTATTACATGTTTTAATAAAGAAATGCATTTCGTGTAGAATTTGAAAATACATTTTAGCAGTGCAGTCCACTGGCAGCACCCCACCTCCAGGGGAAGGAAAATGCCACTATATGACTGCCCCACTGAGACCGGAAGTCATGTCGCCAGAGGTCTCCTTATGTCTCCCCCATGTCCAGTGGACGTTGCTTAGGTCATGTGTCATATAAGCATGCTCCCTGGGGTGGAGGAAGGATAAGGGGCAACAGTGTGGGGGCAGAAGAAATACCACTCTGAGGCTATCTGGCAGCCAGGGCATTGTGGAGGCCAGGTGCTTCACTTCTAGTGTGTTTACGTTGATTTATGCTTTTCCACATCCAGGTGTCGCTGTAATATAGAGCTAAAATTACTGTACATAAAAAAACCACACCCACACCTCTGAGAACAACGCGTACATTTAAAATAGATGCACTACCCAAGGGCAGGCCAGATTCCAACAGAATGTAACCTGTTTCTTATCTGGATAGCCTTGTGCTCAAAAATGGCATCAGCTGTTATTATTTGGTTCCTGCTGCTTAGTCAAAAGGAAACATGGAGACTGGATCTAAATATCTTCTATTAAGAATATCCCCAAAAATGTCTCTGTAAGAGAGGCACATAGTGGGCATACTAACAGCAAATGACATAAGTCTCCAATCTCTATATTACTACAGTACTAATGACCACGTTACTGAGGACAGGCATGGGATGGTTTCCTCTGATAGCTATAGAATAAAATAAAAGCTGGGAGCGTATTCAAATGGGATTTAGTGAATGCTGAACAAAGCGAAGGAGATTCAGTAATTTTCGGATAATGTTCCCTAGAGTGTTTGTTTTATTAATGTGTAATAAATAGCATCCTTAGATTGAGTCGCCAGCAGAAACATCACGCTGCCTAGAGATAGCTACAAGCCCGTCCATCCTTGATAATCAATTATAACCATTATATTGATCATGTGTTCTATGAAAATCTCATGTAACGCATTATGATCAATATGATGGTTATAATTACATGGGTTACCAAGACAGATTAAATAACAAATGTCCTACACATTTCTTAACTAAGTAAATATTCAGTAAGCAAGAAGGGGTCATATTTATGATTGCAACCCATTACCTAACAATTTCAGCAATAGCCTGTACCTTTATTGACAGGGTACCATTTTTGGTATGAATATAATTTATTTAGAGTTGCTAGCAGGGCCCTCAGCAGATGTTTTAGAAAAGGATCTGGAACCCTTGCCATGCCATGTACATCTGACCATCCCCCAAACCTCGACCGCAGATGCCACGTGAAAGTTGATTGTCATTTTACATACCCATAGGGAAGCACCCAGATTATTTTCTACATATCTGGTGTTAGACTTTAAAATTCCAGAGGATCATTGTTTATATTGTTTGCCTTTTATTATGACTTAATCACTCCAGATATCAGAATCTGAGAATAAGAGATCCGAGCATTAGAAATGGAGTTTCACCTGACTAAATGAAGCTTGATTGATTGACTGATTGATTAAAGAGAGCATTAATACACAGTGGTAGTCACAGTTTGAAAGTCCATGAAAAGTTCTTTAAAATGAGGTAGTAGGCTTACCTGCAGCTGGCAACAGTCTGCAGATGTCAATGACTAAGTCTGTTCAATACTGATACAACATAGCTACCATTCTATGGAACACTGTGATGTCACACAGGTAGTCCAGCACAGCTTGTTTCTGTGTCACAACACAGAGTTCCATAAACTGGTATAATGTAGTAGCAATATAGGGCAGACTTAGTCATTGATATCTATGGACTGCTACCAGCTAAAGGCAAGATGAGTCCTCTTATCGGAGGCTGTTAACAAAGCATGCCGATCAGTGCCAACTGCAACGATGGTTGCAGACAGCTGGCCAGTAAGAAGTGGACCATGACAGTCTCTCCTCACAATTCACATAAGACAGGCTCAGGCTGGACTTGAACCTGGAACATAAACATATAAGGTTCTGTTATCCCTGGCCGGCACACTGAGTCAGTACTTTGTTCTGTAGCTCCCACAGGACTGAATATGCAGAACACTGCATTGTTTATACCCGACTCTATTTGTGGTGATCTGGCAGCAGCAGAACGGTGACCTCATACACAGAGAATGGGTGCCATGTTTAGCTCCATTCCTTATCACAGCATGAACTGATTTTTAGCAGGATGGCCTAGTGAGATGAAGTTGGCCAACATAT
Organism: Neoceratodus forsteri; assembly: GCA_016271365.2. Lineage (NCBI taxonomy): Eukaryota > Metazoa > Chordata > Ceratodontiformes > Ceratodontidae > Neoceratodus > Neoceratodus forsteri. Next base: position 15,212,047 of record JADMNL010000036.1, read on the forward strand.
CCACAAACACAATACATATGATATATTCCTCGTCACCATACAGTGTAGTCAATACACAGGTTAGCACTGCGGTTCCATAAGCTTTGTCCTATATGGCTCCTGTTTCAAAATGTTTCTTGGCTTCTTCCATAAACACCAATTTGTTAGGTGCTAACTGGAATCATATTGAGTAAGGAACTCTGCATGTTGCAGATCTATTGAAAGACCGAGGATGACTGTCTTCGTTATGCTTACTTTTTTTTTTTTTTTTACTTATCCTTCCACCACCCCAAAATACTTCCCTGTCTAGTCCCGAGGCTCCTACCCCCATAACAGGGGTTACCATGGCAGCACCCTCTCTATGTCCAAGAAAGCACCAAATAATTGCATTTGCAGTCAACACCAATGCAGCTTTTTGGTCAACGGGCAGGGTGGGGTGGGGTGAATATCAGGGAGTCAAGTGCCTAATCTCCTGGATGCAATCCCACCACTAGGTGGCCTCAGTGTTGGATTCTGGGGCTCTAGTATAGCGCCTAGTCTCCCCAGTAGTAGTTTAACTGCCGCACCACTGGGTGGGTGGGGGTGGGGGCAGCCTGTGTTTCAATGTCTTCTTTGCAGCCTCATTTGCTCACTAGCACCCCACTCCTAGGGGTCCAACTGCTTATCAAGCTACCACACCACTCTCTGCTGTCACTGGGCACTAATCTGACTTTCAGTTTCCCTGGAATCCCACGGGGCTAGCTTATCCTTGCTGGGGGCTTCCTCTGGCCTAGTGGAGGCATTAAGCACCTCATCTGACTTCCTCCATGGCCGGCTTGTCCCTGCTGGGGGCCTCCCCTGCCTTAGAGGAGGAGTATATGCTAATCTTGCAGCCACCTGGAGGGAACCTGAAAGTGCGCTATAGGGCTGCTGGCATGGGGAGCATGAGAGTTGTCATCTGAAGCACCAGTGTGGCATTTCCACCACTTTTGTCCCTCCCCTCCTCACCACGTTCACAAACTCTTGAGGCTGGCCGGGGGGTGGAGGGGTGCCTGACAGCATGTGGTCACCCACGCGGTCAACAAGAGCAAAGCAGCAAGTGACCTCTGCCCATCAGATGCTCTGTGTCCTCCCTGCAGACCTCCGTGCCTGATGTCCCGGGCTCGGGACATGACCTAGTGTACCAGAATCAGGCCCCATCACTCGGCAAAAAGGAGCTGGCTTAGGCTTCGCTTTTAATAGAAGGTCAACAGAATCTACTGTGTCACTGCCCCCCCATCCATGAATGTCAAAATTAACGTTATTAATGGCTGTAAAGTCAATTGGACCTGCATCTGTTTCGATTGGTGACTATTTGACCACTGAACACATTTTTGGCTCTGGTCCATGACTTGTGTTTGTAACACTTTTCCAAACTGTCACTCAGCTAATCCAAGAGTTTATTTTTAAAAGCTTCGCCCAAAGTGTTTCAGTAGATCAGATACACTCATCAGAACAACATGCCGTCCCTCCCCGTCTAAGTGGTGTCAGGCTAAAATAAGGGCCGTTTGGAATACGTTTCCATTTAATGACTAAAATAAGAAATGTTGCCATGGGCAACATCTGGGCCACCTGCCAGACTATGGACATTTGTCCTTTGCCGTTCCAAATTTGGAATTTTTTAATTGAGCACCAGTTAACAGCCAAGGTGCGAGTCCCTCACCATAAAAAAAAAAAAAAAAAAAGACTGTCCAGTTCCTTGACTTTCAGGTTGTTACATTCATCAATTAGCGGGGCTGTGGATGATGATCTGCAGAGCTAGGAAGCCAAAGAAAATCACTAGGGGGCATCTTAGGTGGCCAACCATTAGAGGAACGTGCAAAGGGTTATCCAACCTGCAGCTCTGCCTCTCATCTCCCATCACCCACAACGTGGGGCAAGAGTGAGAAAATGAGGGACACAGGGTTAATTAAGACAGCATACCTCTCATCTGTCCCACATTAAAGGAGGCAGTCTCTCATTTAACCCTCAGAACCCCTCTCTGTACCTCTCAACTGTCCCACATTAGGAGGGACATCCCTTATTTTAACCCTCAGAACCACTCTGTCCATACCCATCAATTGTCCAAAATTAGGGGAGGAACCTCTTAGAACCCTTTTGTCTGTACCCCTCAACTATATTTATCAACTGTCCCATATTAAGTGATGGAATTCTGTCATTTTCTCCCTCAGTACCCCTCTGCCAATGTCTGTGAACTGTCCCACATTAGGAGGGACCTGCCTCATTTCACCCTCAGAACCCCTCTGTCCATCCCTCTAAAGTGTCCCACATCAGGAGGGATCTCCCTCATTTCACCCCTCAGAACCCCTCTGTCCATCCCTCTAAAGTGTCCCACATTAGAAGGGACCTCCCTCATTTTACACCTCAGTACCCCTCTGTGCATCCCTTTAAAATGCCCCACAATAGAAGGGACCTCCCTCATTTCACCCCTCAGTACCCCTCTGTTCATACCTTTATAGTGTCCCACATTAGGAGAGACCTTCCTCATTTTACCCCTCTGTGCTTCCTTTTAAAGTGTCCCACGTTAGAAGGGACCTCCCTCATTTCACCCCTCAGTACCCCTCTGTGCATCCCTTTATAGTGCCCCACATTAGGAGGGATGACCCTCATTTCACCCGTCAGAACCCCTCTGTCCAACCCTTTATAGTGTCCCACATTAGGAAGGAACTCCCTCATTCTTTCCCATAGAGCTTTTTCTCCTAATCCATATTTGTCACTCAGAGATATGCCCTGTTCCAGGGATATACCCTGATCAGACTATGAGTCCCCATTACTCCCCCGCCCATTCACTTCCTGGGCCCAACTTCCCATGGCTTTCCCTCTATGGCAGAGGCACTGGGGGGCAGCTGTCCTCCCTCAGTGTAGTTACTATGCAGACAAGGATCTGTTGGTGACCTCCTGGCAGTGGAGACCGAAGGACTTCTCGGGACCTCAAACTGTCATGCAGACAGTGTATGGGTTTCCTCCCTTTCTTGCTCCCCCCCTTACCAAGGCTTCTTGGTAGCCCTGATGGCATGTAGGATACCTCCTACAGAGGAAGCAAGATCCCATTGACCTCCACAGGGGTCACCATGGCACTGGTGCCCAATCCCAACCCTCCGATTGCATTGCCGAGCATCAGCAGCTACGGTCTGGCCTGCCTCCCATTGCTGCTTCCCAAGCTCATTTCCAAACCTGCTTGTCTACAAGGCAGTGCGCCATGCAGCCTCTGGGCTACTGTGGTGGCCTCATCTCTTATTAGAAACACAGAATCTGTCAACAGAAAATGACTGCTAGGTTCACCCAGTCTGCCCAGATGTTTCCTGCCTATTAAGTTTCCACAGACCCTTTCTGGTCTCCGGTGACCCCCCCCCACCTATTTACCAGTCTTCCCCTATGTCTATCCCATACATGCTTAAGGCCCCCCACTACCACTGCTGTCATACTGTTCCAGGCATATACTACTCTTTCAGTGAAGTAGTATTTCCTCACATCCCTCTTAAAATTCTCCATTTCAGCTTCTCATTATAATAATAATATTTTTATTTATTTTGCGCCTTTCAAATATCAAGGCGCATTCCAATAAGATAAATAAGAAAAAAATACAGAAATCAATATTATAAAAACAGACAAAAGCAAATCTGTAGACTGCCACACATTAAAAGATATCCCTCATTTTCTCCTTCAGTATCTCTCTGCCTGTACCCATCAACTGCTCCACACTGGGATGGACGACCCTCATTTTCTCCCACAGAATTCTGGCGTCCATACCTGTCAACTGTCCCACATTAGGAGGCATGTCCCACATTTTACCCATCAGAACCCCTAAAATAAGTGCTGTCCCTCCTAATGAGGAACAGTTTAGAGTCATGAACAGAGAGGTTCTGAGGCAGGAAATGAGGAACGGTACTCATAATAAGTAGTATAAACTGCACCAAGAAACGCAAAGGACTGTTCATTTCTGCAGTGGGCACAATTTTAATCTGAGCAAGTGTCTCTGTCAACAAACCAGAGTCAGGAGACCTGGCAGTAAAACAGACATGACAGGTGCAGAGATGGAGACTTTACAACAGAAGGGAAGCACACTGCAAATCTTCAGTCAGTGGGGAATGCATTTTCTATGTTAACCTTTTTTCAAACTGTTTTCTGTTACCAATACACGTTGCTTTTTAGGATTGAAAGGCCTCCGCAGATTGTTGAAAGACGTGGTAGCAGCAGGTGGCTGCACAGCAGAAAGTTAGAAATGGATGGCAGAAAAAGGCCCCCTGGCCCACCTACTCCACCCGACCCTACCTGTAGTAGGATGTGAATGACCTAGTGGGCACTCACGATGACGCTTCAAAATGGCTGAATGAAGCCAAAGGAGGCTGGAATGCCAAGTGGTTACTGCAGAAAATCTGGGTCTAAATCCTGGATCCAGTCAAGAAGAAAGGGAGATGGGGGCTGCCTGTTGACCCAGCTGCACTGCCCTGCCAGCTACTCAGGTTCAGGGGCAGACTTTGGACGTGTGGGGCAGGTGGCCAGGCCTGGGGAACAGTGCTGCTGATGGCAGTGCTTTCCAACCCGGGAGGGGGTGGAGTCACTTCTGGCACTGTAACGACTTCTGTGCAGGACTGGAGAGTTCAAACCCTCCCCAGAGCTTTGCTGTGGCTTCCAAAGCCACAGTATTCCAAAGCCACAGTAGCTGCAGCAACACCATCTAGTGAGTGGAAAGCAGACAGCGAACAACACAGGGGAAAAAAATCCTCCGAGCTGTCTGTATGACGATTGGGACACACTTGGGCCCCAAGCCATGGACCTTGACACAGTTCAGATGGAGGTCGGCTAGTGGGTGATGCGACTGGGTGGTCATCCTGGCCAGAGGACTACAGACAAACTTGGAGTGGGGATAAAAATCTATACATTAGAAAAAATATGAAATTAGTTTAGTGGAACTCAAATTAACTAACAGCAGAGAGCATTCCACATCACAAAACCCATCACCTTGACAATCGGACATCTTTTTTCAAATGAGGAGTAAAACTGCATGAAAGTCAAATTACCACTCCCCCAGAGATTGGTTGCCCCCTCCAGGTCCCTGTGGAGGTGCACTGATGGCAGCGCATGAGACTCCAAGAGTGCCCTTCACACATACACAACTGTATGCCATACCTGCCTTTGTCTGTGTGCTTTAGTGGTTGTAGCACTAGCCTGTGAAACAAGGGATGCCAGGTTCAAATCCCACCATAGCCAGTGACTCACTGAGTGACCATAAGTACATCAGTCGACCTCCCTGTGATTCTGTCTTCCCAGCAGTACACAGAGGCGGCAGCAGGTTGTCCACTCTGTGAAAAGGAGCTGCTGCACCTCATCTGGGTTCAGTTTGGTAAATTAAATAGTGAACTTCAGTTTCCCTTGTCATTGGTCTTACTCAAACTATCACAAGCTCAAGTTTTGTAACAGTGGGGGGAGTTCATAGTATAGCCCACCCACCCATACTGTAACTGCCCTGCACAGAGCAGACATCACATTACACTATTACCCAGCCTTAAATTCATCCCAGTGTGGGGGAAATCCTGTAGACTGCCCATAGCAAGGTGTCTCTGTCATTCTGATAACTAATAATGCTACTAAGAACTCAAACACGGCTTTCTCATTTGGTAAATGCTGGAGTGGGATTTCAGAATTTAAAAATAGCGACTCTGATTTTTGTTAAAGTGTCTGAGTGCTCCTGAAACCCGTTTGGATTGCAGCTCGCAGCTTGATGGACTCAGGATTCAATACACTGGAGCAATTTACAAAGGCAATGAGCTTTCATTGTTTTGGCTTTTCCGACAGTGGGAGGGGGTCATGTGTCATCCCCTCTCTCTCTGCCACAGCCCCCTGAGGATGAAGCTATTATCCAGGCACAGATGTTGCAGAGGAAACCCATCTCACAACTTCTTATGACTGCTCGGCAACCAGAGGCAGGCTTTCTGCCGCCTGCACATCCTGAGGGGAAAAGTCTTCTGCCTACCTTTTGCACAGTGGAATAATCAGTGCAGCTGATCTCATGGAGCTATCCCACAGACTGAGTGATGCACACTCACAGGCAAGTGATGAGAGGCCTGAAATGAAAGTGCCACACTCCCATGTGTCACTGCGACACTGTTACACGCTACCGCCTGGAAGACCTGGGTCCAAGCTTAGACATGGATGTCTCACACTGGGACTGGTGCAAGGTGCCAAGCACACTGCATAGATGAGGCACTCGGCATTCAAGGAAGGAGGGAGGGAGGCTGTGGGTCACCCAACATCTGTGTACCCTCTACTAGATGATGATCATCACGTGGAACTGGCATCGATACTGAATCCTGCAACTCACCTGCCCTCATAAGCACAGGAAAGGAGTAGCCCTAGCAACCCCAATCATCAGGGTGGGGGGGAAACAGGAAATCCAGGAAAAGGGGGATGGCCCATGATCCATTCCTCCCCCAAAATACACAAACACAACCACCCTCAGGTGCTTTATTTGGGGGTGGGGCATGCCCACGGCACACAATCTCCAGGTTATTCAGCCCAACACTGACTTGATCATCATTCCAGTGAATCCCAGTTATGGAGACGCTAGTCCGGAGTATCAACCAAAAATATCAAGCAAACATACAGTAGCCTTTTTACCTACGTGGGTCTTCTGTTCACCATAAAGCTTTCTGCCCTCTGCTGCCACCATTGCCTGACATTCAGGCTCTTCTGCAGGTGCCTTCCCAGCCCCATCTGCTGCTTCCCCCACTGTGGGACCAATGGGGATCCATATGGAGCGGAACCTGAGAGTATCAGTGGCAATCATACAGGTGGCCCAGGCACATGTATTTTTGTTTTTTTCTCTGTCCCCCTACATCCCACCCACCTTCCTCTGATGCTGGGCAAGGCACTGTCAGGTCACACACACACACACACACACACACACACACACACACACACACGATTGTACCCCTGTGAAGGAGACAAGCTGTCTGGCCACCACAGGGGTCGCTGCAGCAGTGGAAACCAGTGACATTCCTCCCCAGCTGGGAGTGTTGCTGCCCCCTTCCCTTGCCGTTGGACCCAGCTCCCAGGTCTGCTCACAAACCAGGGTCAATGTGGGAGCTCCCTTGGCCCTCCCACTGGGGTTGCTGCATGCCGGAACCCACCGCCAACCTTCCCTGGCCGAGGCATTTTGCCTTCTGGCAGATGCCTATAGCCTTGTCCGCCTCCTGACATGGCGATCAGAGTCCACTCCCAAGCCCGGGTCACCTGCATGGCAGAACAATGCGCTGCCACTGGGCCAATGGGGTGACAAGGAGCAGCAGTGCTGTCAGCAGCCAAGACAGATGTTCGCTTGCTAGCCCTCCTGGGGGGAGGAAGGGGGTTGCCGAAGTGGCACAGAACATCAGGGGTGGGGGACAAGGAAACCAAGTGAAAAAAATTATTTCAAAGAAAGATGATTACAAAACAAAAAGAAAAACTCCATTTGAGACTCAAAAAGTTCACAAAGATCACACATTAAAGATTTAAAACAGACTTGCAGGGGAAGCATTAGAATATGCTTTGTGTTTTGTTTCAGCAAAGCAGCTAGAAGCACATCTAATAAATCGCCCCCATGCTGCATGACAGGGATGGTGGGTGGGTATAAATAAACTGGAATTCACTCTGAATAGCTTGGGCTCAGCATGCCCAAAAAAGGAGGAGGCCCGGGAATATTTATAATCCAACAGTCTCCTTTGGGAAACCAGGCACAAACAGTTGGATTCCGTTATTCCAGTTGGTGATTCAGAATTGCAGCCTCCCTCAGTCCTCAACAGATTTAGAGGTTGAGTTTAAACTAAGTTCAGATAACCATTACCCCCTCTCCCAAGTAACCTCCCCCCCCCCCAAACTAACTGACTGACTAGTAGCTGAAACCCTATGCTGAGACACTGGTTTGTTTTGAGTTATATACATTTATGAAAAGCAATGCTGGATGGAACAAGAATAGGCATAGTCAAGGGTGAACATGCAAATTTTGTGTCTCCTGTCCCTGCTTATCCAGTGGTCAAAAAAATAATCCACAAGTATGGGATGTCTGATGGCCCAGTGGCTGCACAGCTGTACCAGCAACCCAGGGTCAGGCGTGAACCAGGGAGGCTGGCACTTAGGCCGCCAGGCTGGGACAAGCACTGCCTGGGCAGCACATCTTTGCTGGGAAGGGTTGTTGGCAGCGCACCAGCAGTGATGCGCTGGCAGCTTGCTTCTCTGTCAACTCTGCCAAAGAGGGGGAGCTTCATGCGTATAAGTAAATTAATGGGTGATGCAAGCCACTATGGAGGTGGCAGAAGGGTGAACTAGGAAACAAGGGGATAAAAGAGCAGAGATGCCAGGTTGGCAGTCAATGACAATTTTGGGCCTGCTCCATGGAGGCCTCTACTAGAAGGATGGTGGTGGTGGTGGTGGTGGTGGTGGGGCAGTAATTGACAGAGCTGGGAGATCGCCAGTGCACAGCACCCTGACCCGAGTACTGGGAGGATGGTGGGAGTAGTGACTGACAGCACTGGGAGATCGACAGGGCACAGCAGCTAGACCTGAGTATTGGGAAGATGGTGGGGGTGGTGACTGACAAGGCTTGGAGATCAACAAAACACAGCACCCTGACCTGAGTACTCGGAGGATGGTGGGTGGTGGGTGGTGACTGACAGGGCTTGCAGATTGCCAGGACACAGCATCTCAGTTTGAGTACTGGGAGGATAGTGGGGGTGGTAATGGACAGGGCTGGACTGTCAGGGTATGGCACTCTGATCTGAACAGTGGCAGGATGGTGGGGATAGTGCCTGACAGCACTGGGAGGACACAGCACCCTGACCTGAGTACTGGGAGGATGGCGCAGGTAGTGACTGATAGAGCTGGGAAAAAAGGACAAACAAAAGAAACAAAAGAGCGCACACACCACAATGGAACCCTCTTGTAAATGTATTAAAGTGCTGTCGTAGACTCCCCAAAACACCTCTACACAGCATCTCCTTTGAGAGGCCCCCTGATGAAGCCTCTCAAAGGAGGTGCTATGTAGGGGTGGTTGGGTATTCTGAGGGCAGCACTTCAATAAATTTTCTAACAGTGCTCCATGGTGGTGTGTGCATGTCCTTTTGTTACTTCTGCTTGTGTTTTCAGTTAAGGCTGATACATGTGGCATCTTCAGCTACAGAGGTGCGCACTTTTGTTTTGAAAAAAAGACTGCAAGGTCTATCAGTCTACCTTAGCCTTACCTACCTACCCTGTGTGGGGCTGCAGTGTGGGATTCTGGGACTTCCATGGAAGCGAAGTGCAGCACAGTACTAACCATGGCAGTAGGCCAGTGTGTATGAAGAATACAGAGAGATAGGAAAGTTACACAGCCATTACCAGCCTATCCCACCCCTACAGCAAAATCCTTAGCCATCGGGCCAAAAATTAACTAAAGACACATGACGGGTGCTTAAATACAGAGACATCTTTTTCCTTAGCTGGATCACAGGAAAAAATTTCCACTTCTCTTGAACAAAAAATAGCAATACTGTTATTTAATTTCTTCTTGTTATTTTGAGATTTCAGTGTTAAGTAAGAGAGCAGTTCTTTGCATTTCCAGCTTGTTTTCCTCCAGATGGATTTTTGGACATTGGGCTATACACGCCATATGTTGGGCAGTGACTATATTACAACAGCTGATTATTGGAACCTGGTCAGAAGCTTGCTTTGCATTAGAGGTTATTGTGGACTATTAAATAGAGTTTTTTCAAGTTTCTTTTAACTCCCTCCACATAAGATGAAAAACCTAGACAAATGCATCCTCTTGTTATTATTCCTGTGCAATTCTGATAGCCTTATCTTCTGGATAAAGCTGTAAATTAACTTTTTTTTAATCAAAAACTATAACATATAATTTAAAAAGAGCCATACTTATTTTTTGCGGCTGATGAGTTTCCTACTGAAAGGTTGCCTTTGGATTTGAATCCCAAACAGTCACCAACAGGAAGCAGTGATCACTCTGCATATCACAGAATATATGTGTGTATATTTTTGGGGACAGAAGCTATTTTTAAATAATTTACTGGTGCATAGGATTTTGTGATCGTTAAACTATTTTTAAATAAGTTACAGGAGGTTAGTTGAATTACTATAAAGGGCAGTACTCACCAGGGTGGTGAAGCAGTGGTGTAGTTGATTGTTTCTAACAGTCACCTGTGGTTGTGGACTACCCACCCCCCTTCCCCACACCCCACACCCCCAGGCATGGCATTTCCTTTATAACCAAAGTTCTGACATCACTTCCTCAACAGGTCTTGGGGCAGAACTGTCATATTCTTAATAACCCATCACAGTGCATAAAGGGTAAGTACACACCACCAAAAAAAAATAATAATAATTACATATATTATATATTGTATATTATAAGGCAGAGGGACATGTGGGGAGTGGTGCAATGCACTGGCTGTGGGGCAGCAGTTTTCCGGGAGACATTCTGGAAACTGTGTTGCTGTCCTATTTGCAGGCAACTGTCAGCTCTAAGGGAGGAGATTGCCCACCTCCAGGCTGAACTGGCAAGGACTAAGGAGGCCTCCCCCACCCAAAGAGCAACACTGCCACAACCACTGCCTCAGAGGTTGCCAAGTATGAAAGCAGTTGAACCACAGTGGGTTCTGGGAGGGTGCAGGTGGTGGAACAGAGGTGAAGCCCCCTAGTTGTACCTCTACACAAATCATACGCCAGTCTGGCAGAGCAAGGTTCCTCTCTGATGGCACCCTCAGTGGAGACCAAGAAGAATGCTGAGGACTTCCACAAGGAGACCCACAAAAGGGTGGCAAGGGACACCACAGGGGAAGGAAACAGCTTCTGATAGGGGACTCAATTGTTAGCGGGTAGAACTGGGGAAGGGAGAGGAGAGGGAAGTAAGGTGCCTGCCTGGTGCCATGGCTTGGAGGGACAAGAAGCGAATCCTCAGAATTGCAGAAGCAGCATCACAGAAGAGGGAACTAGATATCATTGTCCACCTTGGGACAAATTACCTAGCTAGGCATGGAATCAGTGAAGTGCAGGATGAATTTGTGGAGTTGGGGAAGGGCCTCAGACAGGTAGCAAGCACAGTTACCTTCTCAGAGGTGCTGCCACTCCATGGCAGGGGTGAGGCTAGGGTACTGCACACCATGCAGTTTAATGAATGGTTACAAAACTGGTGCAGAACACAGGGCTTTGGCTTCATTGGGGACTGGGGGCACACCTGGAGAGATGAAGGTCTATACTGGCACGATGGTCTGCATCTGTCCATGAAGGGAACCAAGCTCCTAAGTGACAGGTTTAAATGCTTCCAAGGCAAGCTTTTAAACTAGCCAAGGGGAGAGGTGCTGATAAGAGGCAGGAAATTTCAAGCCTCCCCCCCCACAAAACATGGCAGGTAATAAGGTAAACACTGAGGTACAGAGCTCAACAGAGGGCAGGATGGGGTAAATGGAAAAATAGACAAGGGCAATAAGAGCAGGGATGGGGGAAAAAAGGATAAAGCCAACATTAAATGGAGAGCAATGAGTAACAATGCCCGTAGTCTGGGAAACAAGCTTCCTGAGCTAGTAGCCCTGATGGAAGATGAATAACTGGATATTGTGGCAGTCACGGAAACATGGTACAAGGAGAACCATGACTGGGATGTCAACATAGCGGGGTACACAGTCTACAGAAGGGAAAGGGAGTGTAAAAGAGGAGGTGGAGTAGCTCTATACATAAGGGAAGGGATCAAAGCTACAGAACTAAAAAGTAAAGGGGGAGGACAAGAGACAATCTGGGTCACCTTGGAGACAGGGAATGGCATCACAATCCGCACAGGGGTTGTATACAGATCCCCGTCTCAAGGGGAGGAAACGGACAAGAAAATGATAGAAGACATTCTCAAAATGGCTGAAAAAAGGGAGATACTGTTGATGGAGCACCTGAATATGCCAGATGTTAACTGGATGACATGTACTGCAGCCACATCCAAGAGCAGGGTCATTCTCGATGCCCTGCAGGGGCCAGGCCTTAGACAGCTAGTGTTGGAACCCACTCGGGAGAGAGCAATACTAGAACTAGTACTCTCAAATGGAGAGAGGATCACAAATTTAGAAGTCAGTAGAAATCTGGGACAAGCCATACAAAAACAAGGATACTGGACTTTAGAACAGCTGACTTTGGCAAAATGGGTGAATACTTGAGGAATGCACTAGCAAATGGCCAAAAAGGAGGGGTGGAAGAACAATGGAAAAAAATCAAAACTGCTATCATAGAGGCAACAAGCCTTTGTGTGAAACAAATAAAGAAAACAAAGCGGAGTAAAAAACCACTATGGTTTTCAAAAGAGGTGGCAGGAAAGGTTAAGGAGAAAAGGCTGCATTCAAAAGTATAAGGAATCACAGAAGGAGCACGACAGGAACTGTATCAATTAAAGCAGAAAGAAGTGGGGAAGGTAGTCAGAATAGCAAAGGCCCAAACTGAGGAAAAAATAGCCAACTCAATTAAGAAGGGGGATAAAACCTTTTATAGGTACATTAGGAAGCATAGAAAGGTTAAGGGAGGAATAGTGAAGATTAATAAAGGAGAGGGGAGGTGGGCAGAGGGAGATAGTGAAAAGGCAGAGATACTGAATGAATACTTTTGCTCAGTATTCACAAAAGAAGATGAGGAGGAGTTACCTAAACCAGACAATAGAAGCACTCTCGGTAGGGGGGTTGACACCAGCCCATTTACAGAAGAAAGAGTCCTGAAAGAACTCATAAAACTCAAGGTGGACAAAGCAATGGGGCCTGACAGGATCCACCCCAGAATCCTAAAAGAACTAAGGGATGACCTAGTGACACCACTGACCACACTTTTTAACAAATCATGGGAGGATGGGGTGGTACCTGAGGACTGGAAGAGAGCAGATATGATTCCCCTTCACAAAAGTGGGAGCAAGGCAGAAGCAGGAAACTACAGACCTGTAAGTTTGACCTCAGTGGTAGGGAAAATGATGGAATCACTTCTGAAAGAAAGAATCGTTGAGTACCTAGAGGCTAGCGGGGCACAGGACCCAAAGCAGCATGGATTTACTGCATGAAGGTCATGTCAGACGAATCTAATTGATTTCTTTGACTGGGTGACCAAAGTAATAGACCAGGGAGGGGCTGTGGATATGGCCTACCTAGACTTTAGCAAGGCATTTGACACAGTCCTGCACAAAAGACTAATAATCAAGTTAGCCAGCCTGGGAGTGGGTTCCAGGGTGGTAGCCTGGGTAGCAAACTGGCTGCACAACAGGACACAGAAGGTAATAGTGAATGGAACACATTCCGAAAGGGGGTTACTAGTGGAGTACCTCAGGGCTCAGTACTGGGTCCAGTCCTCTTTATCATCTTTATAGGTGACATTACAGAGGGTCTGGAGGGAAAGGTATGCCTCTTTGCAGATGACACAAAGATCTGTAACAGAGTTGATACACAACGGGGGGTAGAAAGGATGAGAAGGGACTTGGCAAGGTTGGAGGAATGGTCAAACATATGGCAACTTAGATTCAGTGCAAAGAAGTACAAAGTAATGCACCTGGGAAACAAAAACCCAGGAGAAGAGTACACAATAGCAGGGGAGGTACTAACAACAACAAAAATGCAAAGGGACTTGGGGGTAGTCATATCAGATGACCTAAAGGTGGGTAGGCAATGTGAGAAGTCAGTAAGGAGAGCCAGGGGGATACTGGGATGCATAGGAAGGGGCATCACAAATAGAAAAAGGGAAGTGGTTATCCCTCTGTACAGACAGTTGGCGAGACCTCATCTGGAATACTGTGTGCAGTTTTGGAGACCCCATCTATGCAAGGACATAGACAGGATGGAAGCAGTCCAGAGGAGGGCAACTAAAATGGTGCAGGGTCTGCATCAGAAACCACATGAAGTGAGACTGAGCGAGCTTAATATGTATACCCTTGATGAAAGGAGGGACAGGGGGGACATGATAGAAACTTTCAAGTACCTCAAGGGAATCAACAAAGTCCAGGAGGGTAGCATCTTTCAGAAAAAGAGATGTGTAAGAACAAGGGGTCACGATTTAAAGATAGAGGTGGGACGGCTCAGGGGTAATGTGAGGAAATTTTTTTTCACGGAGAGAGTGGTGGATGCATGGAACCACCTTCCTGGGGAGGTCGTTGGGTCTAAAACAGTGGGGGAATTCAAACATGCATGGGACAGACATAAGGCAATTGTAGTGGGGGGTGGCAGGAAGTAGGCTGCTGGTTAACTAGAATCTGCAGTTTATCCAATAGGAAGGGAAATGGGCAGACTGGGTGGGCCAAGTGGTCCTTATCTGCCGTCAAAGTCTATGTTTCTATGTTTCTATATACACACACACCTACCCCTCCACTTACCTTTTTTCCATTGTAAAGCAACCAAGGCCAGCACTTCTGTGCCCGTCTCTGACTGGAAGATAAGCAAGTACTTGCTTACAGGGTGGTGAGTGGATGCTAGGCAGCCCTTGCCTTTCCTACCAGGGAGACAAGCTGGGAGGTTGTGAGCTCACCTTCATAGCGCAGTTAGCCCCATGAGTAGGATTCTGGCCCAGCCTCCCAGGTGGCAGAGCAATAGGATGACCCTGGGTGTATTTTGAGGCCCCTAAATAACAGGAGTGGAGAGCCCCAATAAGTCTCCCCATCCATATTCTTATTTTTTTTAATCTGCAGTTTTCTCCCTGTACTCCTGTGCTCTCTATGCCTGTCTTCTTTGGGAGCCCCGAGGCACACCTCAGCCCCCCTGCTGTTTTCCATAGTACCCTGGATAGACCCCCCACCCAGCTGGGGTTGGAATAAAGGGGAAATACAAGATCACAGAAACCAGCACTCTGGTCTGTTTATAAATGCAAAAATTTAACATAGCTCAGTATTAGAAATAGTGCATTTGTGAATAATTATAAAGCTATGCAGATACCGCAAAAAAAAAAAAATGTTCATGAAATAAAAAATAGATGCACCTCAGACCAAACCAGCATAACCATGGCACTTCAAGAGTAGACCCTGAGGAAAAGGGTTTGCCTTCACAGTGCAGGGGTCACACAGATTTGGTCTGAGGTCCATCCATTTTTTGTTTCTTGCACATTCTGTGTTTCTGTGCTTGCTTGTTTACCAAGCAACCAGCATTTTCTTTGGAGGGGAAATACCCTTGACATTGTCTGGGTGCCAGGCAGCAGATATGTCTCCCTTTGTTAAATAAACAGCCCAGTGCTTTCAGAGGCCCCCTGCTGTTGGAAGCAGTGTATCTTGGGACACTCTGCTGTTGGGGCTGTGTGCCCAGGACACCTTTTTGCACACCTGTTGACACTGGTAGATGGATGTACTGTCTTTTCAGGCCACACACATACACAAAGAAGCATTCATTCTGCTACAGTGAAGAGGGATTCACCTCTTTAGTTGCCCCTTACCCACCTCCCCCTGAGGCCACCAGCATATGGATATTACGACCAGGCAGAGTACTGATGCACACCACAGCCCAGCACCTAACGGCATTCTCCACCTCCCTACACTGCTGTGCATGTACTACCACCCATGCATCCACAGGTGGCAGTGATGGAGCGGTGTGACAGCCCTCCCTCTCCAGAAAAGACAGTGTCCCCATGGACGCTCAATCCTCCTCCACCCAGCTGGCCCTAGATGACCCAGGCTCATTCCCAAACCTGGGTCACTGGCATCATGAGCAGTAGTGCTATCTCTGCGCTGACAGACAGGATCCAGGACATCCTGCTCTGAAGAACTCTCCGGATCTAGGACATCCTGCTCTGAAGAACTCTCTGGATCTAGGACATCCTGCTCTGAGGGACTCTCTGGATCTAGGACATCCTGCTCTGAGGGACTCTCTGGATCCAGGACACCCTGATCTGAGGGACTCTCTGGCTCCAGGACACCCTGCTCTGAGGGACTCTCTGGCTCCAGGACACCCTGCTCTGAGGGACTCTCCGGATCCAGGACACCCTGCTCTGAGGAACTCTCCGGATCCATGACACCCTGTTCTGAGGGACTCTCCGGATCCAGGACACCCTGCTCTGAGGGGCTTTCTGCTCCCAGGGTCCTGTGCTCTCAGGCTCGTAATCTCAGTGGCTCTGTGCTCACAGTTCCTTCTGCTCTCAGGGGCAATGTGCTCTCTTGGGCCTTGTGTCGGGAGCTCTGTGATCATGAAACCCTCTGACCTAGGGGCCAATACACTCTTGGGTGCTGTACGTAAAGGGGGCTCTGGGCTCTTGGTGCCCTGTTCTCTCAGGGGCACTGTGATCTGACAGACTCTGTGCTCTTGAGGACCTGTGCTATCAGGGGCCAAAGTGCTCTCAGAAGACAGGCTCTCAGCGGCTCTGGGATCTCAGAACCCTGTGATCTACAGGGCTTCTGTTCTTGGAAGCACTGTGCTCTTAGAGGCACTGTGTTATGCGGGAGCTCTGTGTGCTTGAGGACCCTGTGCTCTCAGGGGCCAATGTACTGTCAGGGCCCTGTGTTCCTCTGACGTATTGTGCTCTAGGGGTCACTGTGCTCTTGAGAGTCAACGTGCTCTCACGGGCCAATGTGCTCTCGGAGACCAATATGCTCTTGTGGGCCACTGTTCTTTCAGGAGCCCTGTACTCTTCCAACACTGTGTTATCAGGGGCCCTGTGTGCTCAGGGCTCTGTACTCTAGGGGACTTATGCTCTCAGGGCTGTGTGTGGCAATTTCGCCATTCTCACTATGATTTGGCTGGCTCTGGAATTCTGAAGGAAACAGGGAGTCAGTGTGCAGTAGGTAGAAAAAAGATCTACCGTGGACCCCTTGAAACTGAGTGGGTTGTGGCACCCACCACCGCAGATGAGGTCAGCACCTTGACAGCAGTACTGCAGTCACAACTGGAAAATTTCTGTTAGCAACTGAAGCACTTCAGCTGCCAAACTAACAGCAGCATAAACCCAGGAGTTAATGTCCCAACTAATCTGCTCCAAAAAAGAAAGAAACCTTGGGCCGTTAAAACAAACAGAAGCTATTTTAAAGGTTAAACAGCCCTGGAATCTGTGACTCAGGCTAGGCGTGCAATGACTAAGCATTCCTGAGGTCATTCTCGACCTGTCCCATTTCCTATTAGCTGGAATTCTATTAGGGCTGGTTGACTGGCGTGCGTCCCTCCACATCTAACAGTTGCAGCTCACGTGGTGGTACTTCCAGCCAGGTTAGGAAGGGATCCAAGCATGCAGAATCCAACTGGCAAGTGTCTACAGCTTGCTTGCAGCAGTCCAACTGTGCTGCCTGGTAGGGCCCCAGGTGATATGGTATATAAATACTGTCACTTCTTCCAAACTGATCCAACCACTCAGAGGGAACCTGCAGTCAATCCATCTCCCATCCCCCTCAAGTGGAGCTTATCTCAGTGCAAAACTGAAGGTTGCAGCCAAAGATTTCAGCTCATGACCGAGGTCACTGGTTCGATACGTTTTTCTTTTGTTGGTAAAACATGTAGTTAGAATTTTTTTATGCGACTGGTCTAACTTCCCAGAATCATGAAACCAACCTGCTTCATGCAAGTGAAAATGCAGAAAATGTAGACATAATAACATAAAAGGCATAAAAATCCCAAAAGTCCATGTTTTAGAAAGTCAATGTTTTAGAAATTAGCAACACCACCACCACCACCACCACTTACTGCTTGTTTATTCCCCTGTCCTGCATCCCAGCAACAGGGCCGCCATGGCTGCTCCTTATCCTTGAGCTGGAAGGGTGGGTGAGAATCTGCCTTCACAGCCAACGCTAATGCCACTCCTTAGTGAGCCAGCAGGGGGGTGCCCAAATGCAAGGCAGCTCACACTCTCCCTCCCCATTAGCTGCACCTTGCCTCCCTAGTGAGCCCCCGTCTGGGGTTCTGGGAATTGCAAACCAGTGTTGGATTCTTTTTTTCTTTATGAGTATGCCCTACTGAATTAATCAGAACATACAATAACATAAAAACAAACATGCTGTGAACAGTAAAACTCAGTACTACCTCTGTGCATGATTCATATGTGCAAATATAGAGGACTATGCACTATTGGGGGTCCGAGTATGCACAATTACCATGTACCCAGAGCACATAGCACCGCAACTGCAGACAGGCACAGCATGTACAGTCTGCACAATCATGCGCCTCTGCAGGGTGCCTATCCGTGGCTCCGCCCAACTGATGCACTGCAGTGTGGGGGGCAGATCACGGGACACAGGCGGACATCCAATCAGATGCCCATCCTGGGTCCCAAAGTGGATCCCTTACTCCGTATGAGCAGGGGATTCTGGGTAGGCATGGTTCTGCCTTTTTAAAAGTACAGGCACGTACCCAAATGGATCCCCTCCACCCCTTCCTGTCAGCCCAGTGGGAAGGGGCATCACAGAGTGGGGAAGTCCTCTGTCCCATTACAGCTAGTGGCTGTTATGAAGGGGCATGCAAACAATATCACAGGGTCCCCACTGCCGTATTCTGAGCCCCCCCTCGCCTGGCACTCCATATTTTCGTGAATGGCACAGAGTGCGGGATACCCCCCGACACATGTCAGGCTACGCGATCAGCCAGAGAGATTGAATGTGCAGGGGGCATGCACCCTTCTGTGAATGGCACTGGGGATCCACTGCATCTCTGGTTTGGGGTATTCCATCTTAGGGTTGCCTACATGGCCCAGATCCACAGCGTGTAGGCAGTCCACCTATAATGCACAGGGGCCATAGTGCATATAAACAGAAACAACACTTACAGTCGGTTGTTTTGTCTGCAAAAGTGAGGTTCCATTACCTTGTATAGCAGCAGATTGCTGAGTTCTTCTGCCTGTGGAGTTCTTTGCCTCCATCAGAGAAAGTGGCAGGCATGTCCTGCCAAGTAATATAGAAAAAGTCTGGGCACTGGAGCCCACCTTTGAGTTTGGCATGGATGAGTTTTGAGTAGGCTCTCTTCGGGTGTTGCCCACTCCACAGAAAATTGGATATTATGGCCTTAAGAGTACTGAACCAACTTTTGAGTAAGAACAAGCCACCCATACTGATGGGTAGAAGATACAGGGAAGGAGATTCATTATGAAAACATTTATTCAGGACCAGATTGTCAGAGATAAAGAAGCCCATCTGGCCACATTGACTTTTATTTGGTCCACTAGGTTGGTCAGATTTTACTCAAACATAAGGCACTTGTTCCTACTGATTTCTATGCCTAAGTATTTCAAGGAGAAGAGTGCCCAGGTGCCACCCCCACATGATAACTTCGACCTTATTGGTGTATGTGTTAAGGGGCATGATGTCTGTTTTGTCTAAATCAAGTTTGTAGCTTGACAGCCTCCCAAAAGCTGACAAGGTCTCAAAAGTGTCTGGTAAAGATTTTATGGGGTTTTCTAGGTGAAGCATGAGATCATCAACATAAGTTGATAGTATCTATGTAACGTGTCCCTTATACCCTGGAAGTTGTTGTTCCACAGAATGGTGTAGGTAAGCAGCTCTAAACATAGGTTGAAGAGCAACTGGGACAGAGGATATTCCTGGCGCGTCCCCTTTCTGAGTCTGAATGGTGTCGATTTAAAACCATTGCAATGCACCCTGGCTATGGGGTAGGAATATAGAAGTTTTACTAATTTGATAAATCAGGGGGTGGGTGGAGCCAAATTCTTTGTAGAGTACAAAACAGGTAGTCTCAAGCCACTCTATTGAAAGCTTTCTCCATGTCAAGGAACAACAGAACTGCAGGGGCCCTGAAGTCCCAAGACACAACGATTAAGTGGTTCAGTTTCCTCATACGGTCCTGGGACAACCTACCCTGCATAAAGCCCACATGCTCTTGTCTAATAAGGTCATTCTATACCTTGGATACCCAGACCTTCACCAGAATTTTAAGATCTAGGTTCAAAAAAGATATGGGTTTACAGTTACTATCTCATGGTTTGGGCATCAAAGTGATCAGGGCTTCTTGTTAACCTGGGTCTAGATGTCCCCCTCATATATGGAATTAAAAAATGAGGTCAGGTGGGAGGCAAGCTGTCCCCGCAAAACCTTATAAAAATTCTGGGAGAATCCATCTAGCCCCTGTGCTTTGTCCATCTTCAAGTCCCGAACTGTCATCATCACTTCTCCCACCCTAATCCGTACTTCCAATTCTGCCAGTTTAGCATGTAGGATTTTAGGTAACTCTGCTGCTCTCAAGAAAGCTTGTGTGTTTGCCCTATTAGCCCTTTCTTCCTTTTTGTATAGCTCCTGGTAAAAGTCCATGAAGCACTATACAATCTCTCTGGTAAAGATTTTATGGTTGGTAACCATGGAAGCACCCATTTGTGTTCTGACTGTAGGGATTGCTTACAGACCTTGCTCTGTTTTAATCTAAGTGCTATACGTTTCCCTGCCTTCTTTCCTTGGTCCATGTGATTGAGTTTGGCTCTGAAAATAGCCTGCTCTGCACCCTCCCTGAATAATTCTGCATACCTCTCTTTGGGGTGTGTAGACTGTGCCATCCTGGGGTAGGGGAGAGAGGCATGCACTGTACATTCAGCTTCCCCAATGGACTTTTGCAGCTTCTCGCTCTCTTGTAATATTCTTCTTTTCCTAGTAGCTACATCACAGAATAATTCTCCCCTTACAATGCACTTGTATGCACCCCATAAGATGTTCCTTTCTTTGCTCTGGTTCTCCTGGAAAAAAAGCTCTGTACATTCTTTAATTTTCTTAATACACTTAGTTTCCTTCAAAATATGACTACTGACCTTCCATGACCTGTCCATTTCTTGTGAGTCTTGCAGTTTTAGCTTAAGCTGCAGAGGTGCGTGGTCAGTCACAACCCTTGCCAGTATCTCATTGCAACTCTCCAATAAGCCCTGCATAACACAGAAATAATCAATGCGTGACTCCAAACTGTGGGCTGGGGAGTGGAGGGTGTACTCACACTGGCTAGGGTTACGTCATGGATCTACACTGCTCTTTGAGGTAAGGACAGCCCCCTCTTGTTTCCCTGTGAGCTGTCCATCACACTATCCTGTACCAAGTTCCAGTTCCCTGCCGCAGTGATGCGCTTGGAAGGAGTGACTGCAAGCAATGTAAGCAGAGACATAAAAAATGAGGTCATCTTTGTTGGGCCCATAAATACAGGCCAGCACAGCTTCCGTCAAGCCTAGCACCCCTTCAATATCAAGAAACGCCCCCCTGGGTCTTTGGTTTCTACTGATCGTGCAAATAAAATGGCTACCCTGGCCTTCACGTGGCTGTTACCTGTAGTGAAGGCTTGCCCTACCTACTCCCTGTGCCACAGATTCCCTTGCTTGGATTTGGTATGTGTTTCTTGGAGCACTGCAATTTGTGTGCCAGCAGTTTTCAAATGGTGCAGGACTTGACAATGCTTTTCCTTAGTCTGAGCTCCTTTTGCGCTCCATGTGGGAATTTTAAATTCTGCCATGGCCATGTCTGCTTACTCTGTGCTCGCCCGTATGTCTTCCCCGGTGGTACACCGTTTTGCAAACTGCTCAGCTTTGTAGTCTAGCATCACAATAATTGGCCCCGAGTTACATGACCCAACTTTTCTCTCCATGTGATGCTGCCCCACCTGAGTATGTGCGCAGAGTAATAAGGCTAACAACAGTAACACTAAACTGTGACCTGATAAATGCAACAATGTCACAAACCAGAACAATAACAAAACAAGTATCAAGTTCAAGTGAATAATCTTGAGGGGCCATGGCCCATTTCTTGGAAAGCAGATTTCTTGAGGTAACTTCCCTCCTGAGAGGAAGGCTCTGTGTTGATTTGTAACCTTTTTTTTTTTTTTTGTGAACTCTTTTTATGCCCCCTATCGCCGGCAGCCTGACCTTTCTCTGGCAAGGACACTCGGTGCAGTCTGTTCCTGCCTGCCTAAAGCACCAGACTAATTTCTTGGACATGGACATGTGCCCGCCCCCCTGCCGCAACACCTGGCAGCCCGATCCCCCAGCTCTGAGCCCCCTGGGGTGGGACCACCGACTCCTCTGGCACTCTATCCCAAATTTAATGGAGTGACCAGGGAGCAGAGAGAGAGAGAGAGTGCCTGAGATAGAGCTGGAAGACCCGACACTGGGCGTGGGGACCGATCACTGGTCCCGCCTTCGCCTATCAGGTGCCGGGGTTTTCCACTTTCTGTCCCTCCCCCCCGGAGCTCGGACGTGCAATGATGGCCAATCCACCAAGACCCACCCCTGGTGCCATACGGCAGCATTGCATGTTCCTGACTACTTCTGACTACCGTCAGAGGTCGCTCAAGAGCGATGCATTCCCTACACCCTCCCCGGGAAGGGAGAGCTGTCTGTTGGACGCTCAATCCCTCCCTGCCCCTACCGACCTCCAACGGCCCAGGCTCGTTCACGAACCCCGGGTCACTGGCGTGGCGCGAGGTGAGGCATCTAACGCCTTAACCCTCAGCGCCACCGGGCTGGTCTGATTCGTAACCTTTTTAAAAAAGACTTATTCCTAAGCGGTGAGAGGACTATTTCTGTCCCCTGTACTTGGGTATTTACTCCTTGTGCAAGGAGTGTTGTACAGATATAACTCTCTGCCCCAATTGTGCTCCCCCATGGAGGAAGTGTGGCGTGAGAGGAGGACCAGAGGAAGTAGAGGTCTGCCTGTGGGTCACTATCGGTCCATGGGGCATTCACTTGTAGGGCCTGCCACCCCGCTCCAGCTGAAGGACCTCAAAGTTAACAGTATTTCACCCCATTTACAAACAGAAAACAAAAAAGGGGTGAAGAAACCTTGGAATGGGTTAGAACTCTTGCCTGATTGCGTGTGTGTGTGTGTGTGGGGGGGTAGAGACTCTGGAATATTATTGAGGCAATTCCCCAAACTACTGTAAGATATAGCTCCTGGTCATGCCTACAGTTCTGGTCTAGCAATGGAGGAGACTTCCCTCACCTTCTGAATTGTCAGTATGGTGTCACAAATTCCAGGAGTATTTAATAGCGTCTCCAAAATGAGGGATAATGCATATTATGAGGCAAAGGCTGAATCAGCAGTCAAATGTCATTGTGTGTGGTAGTAATAGTAGTCGGGGGTGAGGTTGTTGAAAAATGACAGTGTGCTGTCCTCGAGGCACCAGTTCAGTATACAGATATGAAAGGAGACAGTAATGCCGAGACTGTCTCAGCAATAGTGTACTTACTCAACCTCGTGTTTCCCAGAGAAATGCACCCCCAGTTGAGCTGTGAAAAGAATGGAGTCCAAAGCCCCAACCTCTTGCACCCCTTAGGGCTGCTTCCATGTCCCTCAGTGAGTCATGCAGTGAAAATCGCCATTTGCGTTATTTACCCCCTACTGCTGCATGTCCAGCATCACTGCTGATTGGCTATCTTCACTTTCTTTTCCTCTGAATGTTCAGTCGTGTCGAGAGGGAGCTGTGTGAGTGTTGGGCGGCTGCTTTGTGCAAGGGGGACTTCACTGCGCAATCTTCTTGTGCTGAGGGGGGAAACCAGCTGAAGAAGGAGGGAATCAAGACTGGAACAGAAGTCCTGGAAAGTGTTGAAAACCAAGGCGCTATCTTAAATGGGGGAAGGGATGCCACAATCAACATGCTGCAATGACTTCTAGTCCTTGGCACCCCCATCAGTAACTACAAGAGTTCTCAAACATCCACAGTTCAACTGTATACATCCCTTTGTGTGTCAGAGGGCAATTTTGAGCACAGGTTCAGTGCTTATTTAGTTAGTCTGTACTGCTGGTCAGATGTCTGGTCTCATCCCAGCTGGAGCCCCAGGATAAGTTTGGGCAGCTTCAGCCGAGCTGCCTCTGCAGATTGGAATTCCACACTGCCCCTCACCGTCTGTACCACCAGTCTGGCTGGGTGTAGCATCTGGAACTTGACCTATGACATGTGAGCACCTTTTTATTTCCTTATACGCTATTTGCTTATCCCAGACAGCTGGTGTCACATCACTAAAAATAAAAAATCTATGTCCGTTCTATATTAGGCTCTGTTTTTCCCAAGCTCTGGCCTTAATGAAAAGTTTGTCCTGAAAGTTCAGGCATTTAATTATTATGGCTTACTGTTAGGTGGAGGGAGAGGTTTAAGCTAACGGTGTGCTCATTCGATAACATGTTTGCTATTGTGTGGTGGAGGTCCAGCCATATCCAGCAGCATGTGTTGTATAAACCACATCATGTCTTGGCCCTCCGCCCATTCAGGAATACCCGTGAAGATTAGGTTCTTGCTCCTGCCCTCCTGGTCCTCCAGCTTCTGGATTTTTTCCTCAGCTCTTTCACTTCTTGACTCTCTCAATGACGAGAATCTTTGAGCGAGCTGATTCTCATTTCTGTATCTCTCAGGTGCTGATTAAAATTATCCAGGGCTGGTTTAAATAGCTGAAAATCCTAAGCCACCCCCAATAATGTGACTTTGATGGAGGACAATTCAGTGAAGAAGCAGTCTAATCTCTCATTCACTTCCTCAAGCTCAGGGGAACCACAGAAACATAGAGGTTGACGGTAGATAAGGACCGCAAGGCCAATCCAGTCTGCCCATTTCTTTTTCTACCTTATAAATGTGGCATCAGCTTTTGCTCTCTCAGTGGCCTATCTATACATACTCATCTGTATAGCTCCCTTATGCCTATCCCATGCCTGTTTGAGCCTGCACTGTATTCATAGCCACCACTTCGGTAGGTTGCGGCATGCATCCACCACTCTTTCTGTGAAAAGAATTTCCTCACATTCCCCTTAATCGGCCTCCCTCTAATCTCATGCTGTGTCTTATTGTCCTGCTGTTTTCTTATATTTAAACATGTTAGACTCCTTCACCTTGTTAATGCCTTAAGGTGTTTGAATGTTTCGATCATATCACCTCTCTCCTCCTTTGCTCAAGGGTATACATATTGAGCTCCGTTAATCTGTCCTCATATGTCTTCTGATGCAGTCCCTGCACCATTTTGGTTGCCCTTCTCTGGACTGCCTCAATTTGAGTTAATGTCCTTGTGAAGGTGTGGCCTCCAGTACTGCATGCAGTACTCCAGATGGGCTAACCAGTGTCTTGTAAAGAGGGATTATTACCTCCCTCTTACGACTTGTGATACCCCTACTAATACACCCTAACATCCCTCTAGCCTTACCTACTGCTTTAGAGGCTTGGATGATTTCAGGTCATCGGTGATGATGATGCCCAAGTCTCTTTCTTCCTTTGTGACTGCCAGCAACTCCCCTCCCAGCCTATAGGTGGCTTTAGAAGAACCCAGTGGTGGCTTTCTCTTTGGCGGTTGAGGTCAGGGTGGAGCAGGGCTACATCACTTCACAGGTTCATAGGTGAATACGAGATCAAGGGACTAGCCCATTATGACCTCGCCACCCTTAACTTAGGTGGAAATAATATTTAGATTCCCCCATATATAGATCCAAGTTATATTCAAACTGCTGCAGGTTAATACTTTCACCTACCTCCTGTGGTAGAGAATTCCATACTGGAACTATCCTCTGTGTAACGAAGCCATTTATTTTAGCAGTCTTATTTATATTTGCCTTCAACTTCAATTTATGGGATCCAGTATTGCTTACAGAAGGGTGCCAATCCAAACATATTGTTTCAAATAATGCCTCATCTTTGGTTGCTTTGTAAGTTAGACATATGTCTCCTCTTATTGAGCGATATTCCAGGGAGAAAAGATTCAGTTTTTTTAATCTGTCTTCATATGAAAAAGTATTTCAATTCTTTATATATTGTGTAAATCTCCTCTGTACTTTTTCTACAGACTTCCTGTCCTTCACTAATGTTGGAGCACAGAAAGATGAGCAGTAATCAAAAGTAGATCTGACTATACTGCTATATATCGGTATTGATACTTCTTGCTCCCTGCTTGTAACATTTTTTAAAATACGGTTTAGTAATTGTTGACTTTTTTTAACTGTTTTGTTTATATGTTCAGAGAATTTTAAGTTATTTGTAATATAGACTCCCAAATCTTTTTCAGGGGTAACCTTACTTAAAAGTACGTTATTTATAAAATACTCAACCATTTTGTTATTTTTCCCAAAGTGCATTACTTTGCATTTAGAAATATTACAGGTTAAATTATTTATATTAGTCCATTTAGATATGTTATTCAAATTGGCCTGTAATTTTTGTGCAGACGTAATATCATGTACAATGGCTCCCAATTTGGCATCGTCTACATATTTATTTAGCCATACTCCATCTGTGGTGGTCATACTTGAGATGAGGACATTAAACAAAACTGGGCCCAATACAGAGCCCTGGGGCACACCACTAGTGATCTCACTCCAAGAGGACTTATATCCCCGTATACTGACCTGTTGATGTCTATCCGTTAACCATGATGAGATCCATATTATAATACTTTTATGGAATTTCAAATTAACCAAATATCCGATTAAAATTTTGTGAGAAACCGGATCAAAAGCTTTTTCATAATCCAGGAAGATGACATCTACAGGGAGGCCTAAATCCAGTGCTTCACTAATGGGTTCAAAAAAATTGATCAAGTTACTCTGGCAAGATCTACCTGGTAAAAATCCATGTTGCGATATATCTAATTGTCCATTTTTCAATATATGCATGCGTATTTTATGAGATAGAAGTTTCTCCATAACTTAACCTATGCAGGATGTTAAACTAATGGGTCTGTAGTGCTTCACATTCTGCTTAGCACCACCCTTATGTATAGGGATCACCAAAGCTTCCATCCATTCTCTTAGAACAACTCCTGTGGTAATTGATTCATTAAACAACAAGGTAAGCACACCAACTAGCTCATATGAAACTGCTTTCTTGATCAGTTGACATTCTCGGTGAGTAAACTGCTAAATCCCGAAGTTTGTCTCAGCTGACCTGTGCAGTTGGATTGAAGTTTTAGAGGTTTTTAATGTTAGAAAGCTGCATTTAATTCAGGTCCTCGATGGAGCCACACAAGAGGCATCCATTCAAGTGGACTGCATCATGTGACTCTACCAGGGTAGGATTCTGGGGATTACAAACCTAATCTCTCAGGTGACAATGCCACGTGCTACAGCCACACCACTGAAGGCTGGCCAGTTTGCCATTTTTGTTGTGCAATGTAGCTTTTTGTCTCCACAGTTGATAAAGAAACAGTGGCACTGATGGCAGAAAAAGACCATCGGTCCATGCAGCCTGGCTGTAATATGTTACCTTACCCCGAGACCTTTGTATGTGTGTGGGTTGTGTCTGCACTACCAGTCCCCATGTTCCCTGCCTTACTGCTACTCCACTGAATAACCACTAAGCCCTTTACTCTGTCCCTGCCATGCATGAAACCATTAATGCTTTTGGCGCCCACCCCCTTAGCTGGCAGACTGTTCCATGGCACAACCAATCTCCCTGTAAAATAAAACTTCCTCACATCCCCCCATCCCCAACACACTGCTTGTCAACCTCCCAGCACCAGCAATGGCCGATGATGGAACAGAGTGGTCAGAGGGTAGCAGGGGTAGTCAGCTGGCAATGGGATTGGTTTCCCTGATCTTCTCCCTGCGCTCTCACATTACACTGGTACTGCAGCATGCCTTTATTCCTCAGCACCCCTATAATTCTGTTTTTATCCCAAATCCCAGGTACCTGGTCACTCTTTCAGCCCTGTCTCAAGTGCTTCTTCCCATTCCCGGAAAATGAAAATTACGTACCTACCGTAATTCCTGATCTTTCTGTGTATCTTCACCATTCATCACATTTGGGTTCTGGCCGGAGGTCACGACCCCGCGGGAGCTCTTTTTTTTTTTTTTTTTGATGGGCGGAGTCGACGCACCGACAGTGCCACCCTTGAGGCCGATGCACTGAGTGACGCTCACGGGTTGGCTGTTAGGTATCGTCGACTCCACCCTCCTGCCAGTTCTGAGTCGCCGTAGAGTAAAAAAGGGTTGGGAGGGAGGGACAAGGAAGTCCAAGGGACAGACAAAGGAAAAGATATACAAACTAAAAGGAGAAATAAACAATGGAGAGAACAGAAGGAGATTGAGAAAAACTAAGGGAATTGGGAAAGGGCCCCAATCTCTGGAATTAGAAAAGGAAAGGGAAGGAGGGAGGGAGGGAAAAACAAGAAATGGGAGGGGGAGGACATCCCCTGGACTGTCAACCGTCTCCAGACTGTATAAGGAGCTGTGAAGGAGTAGCCAGAAGGCCGGATTGTCAAAATTCAAGGCATAAAATCTCTGGCAAGAACTCCAGCATGAGCAGAAGCGGCTATTCTGGAAGAAAGGGACAGGATACATGGTTGATCCACCCACCCCCCCCGAAACTACATATCTGGAAGGGGAAGAAATGAAAATTACGTACCTACCGTAATTCTTGATCTTCTTGGACGAGTCTCCACCACTCATTCACACTATTGGGATCTGCGCCGGAGGCACCAGGACCCGTCGGGAGCAAACCTTTTGCTGGGGAGTCGACGCCAGAGATGGCGCTGCGAGGAACGGTGCCGCGAGCCCCAGCTCGCGCGGCAATGACTATCTCGGCGTCGACACCCCAACCGCCTCAGTTCCTTTTTTACCAAGGAGGTGCAGCGTAACTAACCTAGAAGGGTAGCCTAACCTAAAACCCGGACATAAGATAGTCCGGACGACCCGTGTAAGAAGGGTCAACAAAGAAGTCTTCAAGACCTAAAGATTTGAGGGAGTGAAGACCAACAAGAGAGGTGAGCTCGGGGGATGGAGGGTGGGCGTGTGAATGAGTGGTGGAGACTCGTCCAAGAAGATCAAGAATTACGGTAGGTACGTAATTTTCATATCTTCCTGGACATAAGTCTCCACCACTCATTCACACTATTGGGAGAGTACCGAGCTAATAATCCCCCGAGAGGGCGGCAGGAGAAACCAAGAGCTCACGTTTCTTAAGATAGAAGTCCATTAAGGATGGCTCTGCCAAAGGAAGAATGTCGTCTGGCATGGACATCGAGTGCATAATGCTTAACGAAAGTATGCACTGAGCTCCAGGTGGCTGCATTGCAGATGTCTGCAATGGGCACGTTGCGCAGTTCCACTGGGATGCCGCTACCGCTGGTAGAGTGAGTGTAAACTCTATCCTCCAACTTAACCTGCGCCATGGAATAGCAGTGACGAAGGCACGCCACTAGCCATGCTGAGATACATCTAATAGTGACAGGTTGACCCAGCCGGGCCTCACTGAAGGAAACAAACAGTTGCTGGGCTTTATGAAAATCCTTGGTTCTATCTAAGTAGAAACACAAGGCCCTCTTAACATCCAGAGAATGAAGAGAGCGTTCCCCTTCATTTTGGAAGTCTGCAAAATAAGAGGGAAGGACCAAAGGTTGGTTAAGATGAAATTCTGACACAACCTTAGGGAGAAATTTAGGATGAGTTCGAAGGACTACTTTGTCCTTATGGAACACAGTACACGGAGGGTCTGTGACCAGGGCATGTATCTCAGAGACCCTACGGGCTGAGGTAATGGCCACTAGGAAGGCAGTCTTCCAGGTGAGGAATTTTAGTTCACAGGTAGCTAGAGGCTCAAAAGGTTTCTGAGTGAGCATGTCTAGCACAAGATTAATGTCCCAGACTGCAACAGGATGTCTTGTAGGGGGTCTGGTGTGCAGAATGCCCTTAATAAATCTCTTAACCATAGGTAACTGAGCCAGTGAAAGAGAAAAAAACCGCTCATGATACGCTGAAATGGCACTAAGGTGAACTTTAACTGTAGAGTACTGGAGACCTGAATTTGAGAGGTCCAAAAGGTACTCCAAAACTTTATCTGGAGGGCAGGAAAAGGGATTCAAAGAGGACCTTGCACACCAGAGGGAAAAACGCTTCCACTTAGCCGTGTAAGTTTTTCGAGTGGCTGGCTTCTGTGCAGCCAGAAGGATATCAGAAACTCTTCGAGAGACATTGAACTGATTTACTTCTACCTCTTCAGGAGCCAAGCGTGAAGGTGAAGAGATCTCAGATTGGGATGGACCACCGATCCCTGAGTTAAAAGGTTCATCTGCAGGGGAAGTGGTCTCGGAGGAACTGCCAACATACTGTTGAGAAGTGGAAACCACAGTTGTCGAGGCCAAAAGGGAGCAATGAGAATCATCTTGTCTCCCTGAGACTCGAACTTGAGGAGTACTCTCTGAATTAGAGGAAGCGCGGAAAGGCATAAAGAAGCGTTTCCACCGCAGAGCCTGAACGCATCCTGACAAAAAATGCCAGGCCCTGGATTTCTGGAGCAGAAGAGAGGCAGTTTTATGCTGAGTGGGACGCAAAAGGTCCAGGTCCGGAGTTCCTCACTCTTCAATAGTGACTGAACTATGGTTGAGTCGAGAGACCACTCTGCGGAGGATCTGTCTCTGTTCTGCTGAGATGGTCTGCCAAGTCGTTCTGTACACCTGGCAGGTAGATTGCTTGAATTAGAGCCTTGTGCTCCAAGCACCATTCCCAGACCCTCATCGCTTCTCTGCATAAGGGGTAAGAATGAGCACCGCCCTGCTTGTTGATGTAATACATCACTGCTTTGTGTCCGTTTGGAGGAGAATATTCTTGTGACAGAGAATGTCCTTCAAAGCTCGGACCGCATAAAGGACGGCTCTCATTTCTAGGACATTTATGTGAAGCTGGGACTCGAGTTGAGTCCACACACCCTGAGTGTGGAGAGCCTGACAGTGAGCTCCCCACCCCATTAGTGAGGCGTCTGTGGTAATGGAGATCTGATGGTCCAGAGGGGTATCCTTGCAGGAGATTGTCCTCTTGAGACCACCAGGTGAGAGACCTCTTTAAGGGTTCTGTCACCTTGATGAGATAGGACTGCGGGTGAGTGGTTGGAGACCACAGAGTACTGAGCATCCACTGGGTGGTTCTCATGTGCAGACGGGCCAGAGGTACAGTGAACACTGAGGATGCCATGAGGCCCAGCATCCGTTGCATCAAGAGCGCTGTAACTGACCTGTTCTCTCTGATGTAATGGGCCATCTGAAGGATATTGTTCCTTCTGTCCTCTGGAAGAAAGGCCTTCACACAGGATGTGTCCAGAAGGGTCCCTATGAAAAGGAGCCTCTGGGAGGGCTGCAGCTGCGATTTCTTGAGGTTTAGCAGGACTCCCATGGACGTAAGGAGGCGAGAGGCCGTCTCTACAGCATCCAGAGTCCCTTGCCTGGAAGGACTTGCCAGAAGCCAATCGTCCAGATAAGGGAACACCTGTATTCCGAGTTTTCTGAGGTGCGCTGCGAGAACTGCACAACACTTTGTAAAAACTCGAGGCGCCGAGGATAGCCCAAAAGGCAGGACTCTGAACTGATAATGTTGTCTCAGAGCCACAAACCTCAGGAATTTGTGATGCCTCGGGTGAATGGGAATGTGCTGGTAAGCATCCTGCATGTCTAGGGAGGCTAACCAGTCGTGCTGATGAAGCAAGGGTAACAGGGTTCCTAGAGAAATTATTTTGAATTTCTCCTTGGGAGAAATTGTTTAGCTTTCTGAGCTCTAGAATGGGGCGCATTCCCCCAGACTTCTTTGGAACCAGAAAGTAATGAGTGTAGAACCCCGTGTTTCGTTGATGCAGCGGCACAAGTTCTACTGCCCTGTTGTTTAGAAGGCCCTGAATCTCAGCGGTGAGAAGGTCTGACTGAAGGGCAGACAGCCTGGGCTGCCGTTTGGGAGGACGATCCGGAGGGGTTTCCATAAAATTGAGTGAGCACCCCTCGCGGATTATCCGAAGGACCCATTTGTCTGAGGTTATGGACTTCCACTGGCTGTAGAAGTGCATCAGCCGACCTCCCACTGGAGAGGAAAAGTCCACCTCGGGCAGTTGAGGTGGGACTTGGGCCAGCAATTCATAAGGTAGCGCTGGGCACTTTGGGCCCTTGCACTTTCTGTTGCGCCTTCTTTTGAGGTTGGACAGGTTGGTTCTTATGGAAACTTCCTCTGCCTCTGCCTCGAAAGGACTGACGGTTGTGAAACTGACGTTTACTGGCATGCCCTCGAGAGGGGGCAGGAGGGGGTCTAGCCAACTTAATGGCTGACCTAGTCTTTTGTGTAGCTTCTAGAGCTTGCTCGACCTGAGGCTGTAGTGGTTTTGAGGAAGGACGACCTTATCATTCTCTGCCAGGACTACAATAGGATCCGCAAAGGCTTGAGATGCCAAAATGGGACGATCCTTGGGGGCTGAATATTTTCTATCAATGGATTTAGCCACCGATGAAGAGAGAGCAGGATTATTCCATACCATTTGAGACAGCGTCTCGAAGGAAAGCTGAATCGGAGGAGTCAAATCCGTAGGGATCTCCGAGGCGTGAAGGTATTGGAGTCTTAACAATTTCCCAGGATCGATGTCTGTAGTCTGGAGAGAAAGTGTGGAAATCATATTCTTCAGCAGAGACTTAAATGACAGGTCCTCGACCACAGGTTCTGCAGCAGTAAAAGATCCTGCTTCGTCCACCTCATCGCCCAGCCAAAGGTCTGGGTCAGGCTCAACGTCATCTCCTGACAGTCCAGGAGGGACTGTCTGGACAGGAAAGGGATGAAAGCCAGAAGAGGAAGGAGGAAAAGAGACAAAAGGGAAGTCCCCGAGAGCCCCCGGTGCCGAGGAGATGCACGGCGCCGAGAACGACGCTGAGGAACCATGCGGCGCGAAAACAGCGCCGAGGCCGCCGACGGCACCGAGGATGGCGCCACACGGGCGCCCGCAGAGCCTCACGGCACCACTGGCGACACCGGCAGCTGCGAGTGCCGTGGGCGACGCCGAGTAGCTGTGCGGCACCAGGCGACGCCGAGGAGGCGCCAGAGGCTACACGGTGCCAAGGCACTCCCAGAGACCGAAAACAGGTTTTGAAGGAAAAAGCAGGAGGATAAGGGCATCGTGTGGCCCTCAGCGCCGCTTTTTGGGGAGACACCTAAGCACGGAGTCGACAGCACCGAAGAAGGTGCCGCGCGACCAGGAAAGTCCAACCGCCCTACCTGGTCGCCCAGAGAGCCCGAAGGCCCACGAGCGACCGAGCCAGGTAGACGAACCAACCTCCGAGCCCATTGCTCCATAAGAGCGGCCTACTGATGAAACTGCTCATCTGAAGACCTACCTGCGGGCGGGGTAGGACTCCGATGTCGAAGACGTCGGCTACCAGAAGCCGCTGTTGGCGACTCCGAAGGAGGAGACCGGCAACTAGCCCCGATAACCGAACGTCTACGCGCAGATGTATCAGAGGGCGACCTCG
The DNA here is from genome assembly GCA_016271365.2 of Neoceratodus forsteri. NCBI lineage: Eukaryota > Metazoa > Chordata > Ceratodontiformes > Ceratodontidae > Neoceratodus > Neoceratodus forsteri. The sequence continues at coordinate 15,245,134 of JADMNL010000036.1, forward strand.
AGTGATGCCTTCTCTTTTTAGACCTGCGGGTCAAGAAGAGCTCGAGGCCGAACGGGTGCCAGAATGCACCGCTTGGCTTTTAGCTCGCTGGGACCACCCATCCCCCGGCATTGACTGACTGCTGTCAGACCCCTTCCGAGAAGGCGGCGGACCGGACCCAGCCCGACTGACTGAACAGCTTTCATGAAGTCTCCCTACCGTCACCTGACCTGCTCATGGTCGACTCCGTCAGTGTAGGCTGAGACTTCTTTATCGTTTTTATTTAAAAATAAGAATAACTTAAGCATACTGTATCGAGATAATACTACAAAATAATAAAACTGAAAACTATGCTGCTAGTTTGAAGTTTGACTCCCGACAGGCGAGCGACGTCGTCACTGAAGCGCACTCGACGGCGGGAAAAAAGGAACTGAGGCGGTTGGGGAGTCGACGCCAAGATAGTCATTGCCGCGTGAGCTGGGGCTCGCGGCGCCGTTCCTCGTGGTGCCATCTCTGGCGTTGACTCCCCAGCAAAAAGTTTGCTCCCGATGGGTCCTGGTACCTCCGGCACAGATCCCAATAGTGTGAATGAGTGGTGGAGACTTATGTCCAGGAAGATCAATAAGTTTCCTTAATTAAATTGAGGGATGAATCCCTAAGGACAGGAACAGAGGATGATAGAGGAAGAGAGAGAGAGAGAGAGAGAGAAGAGAAGAGAGGGCAACCACCAACCCCCACCCCAAAGGGGTGCAGCCAAGGCATTGAGGAGAGAAGCACCCTCTCCCCCGATCGCTCTCCCCGTGTGCCCCAGGTCACCCCGCTCCTGACCAGCGGAAAGGAAGTGGGGGAAAGGGGGGCACACAGAGGGAGGGGGACCCAGAGACTGAGGCCCCAGGGAGATGGCAGGTGGGATTTGTGAAGAATGGTGAAGATACACAGAAAGATTAGGAATTACGGTAGGTACGTAATTTTCATATCTTATCTGTGTCAATCTTCACCATTCATCACATTTGGGTGAGTACCGAGCCCCCCCGGAGGGGGCCCTAGACCCTAAAGGACTAAGTCCCTTAGCTCCCAATGGGGGAAAACACTGAGAGGGAGAACCTTTACAGGTCTAGTGAGGCCAGAGACTGAGGAAAGTGAGATGGGGACCCCCCGGAAGGGGCAGGGGGTTGCTCTGACAGACGCCGCCTCACCCTATGGGAGAAAAGGTGGGTTCTCTGGTATGCGGAGGAAATCACCCAAGCCCCGGGCAAGGGTGATAACTGGGAAAGACACAGCCATGCCATCCACCTAGTGGAGATCGCTGTCCCTACGACCCTGGAAGCTACCTCATTGGCGTTGTAAGATGCCCTCACTTGGTGCCTCGCTAGCTCCAGACCACGTGCAGAGAGTGCAATGGCTTGTCTGATTACCTCCGAATCAGGCATAGAGGCTAGGAGTTGACCTAGCCTGGACCACAGAAACCTATCCTAGGTAGCATAGTGGGCCTGATGAGCAGAAATTGAAAGAAACAACTGTGCCGAGTAGAAGTTCCTCCTCCCCCAGAAGTCAAAATCCATGGAATCTTGATTCGAGGGCTGGTCACGGTGGAGGGTGTGAAGCTCATCGGGAGTGTCCAGCTGTGTCAGTGCTGTCTGAGGATGAGGCATATGACCCGGAGACTCTAGGGGGGGGCACAATACCTCTGGCTGAGATCCCTAGGGGCTGGGACTCTGGAAAAGGGTCTTTGCCAGAACTGCAATGATGCCTCTTGGAAAGGTGCAGGCCAGGCGGGCACCACAAGGGTGGCCGCACTGAAGTCACCTAAGAAGGCACGCGTCGAATGCTCCAGATTGTGCTGAGTGGGTGGGGTGACACGCAGGCCTTCCATCATCCTCACGAGGAAACAGTGATACTCCGTGAGATAAGCAGCAGGGGAGATGTGGACAGAAGGTTCCTCTCCTCCAAAAGAGGAGGATGAGGAAGTGGAAGACCTCGGAGATCCAGAGGTTGACTGCTCAGGGGAGGGTGGAACACCTGCTCGTCCATGGCCCTGACGTACGGAGGGAAGTGAGCAGCCGCACCCCTGAATTGTACCTAGGAGAGAGGTCCCTTAGGGCCACAAATGCCTGGGAGAGTAGGAGATGGTGACAGAGGAATGGAAGCTAAGTCAACAACAGAAGGCAACCGTCCTCTGTCCGGGCAAGAGAGCGCACCAGGAACCTTAAGGAAAGGAGGAGCTCTGGAAAGCCCAACAGCTGACAGCTGATCAACTACGCTGGAACTGCCTAGGCTGTGCCCTGCAGAATCCCCGCTGTGAGGTGACCGGGACCGTGAAAATCCAAAAGGACAGTTCCTTCCCTCCAAAGACCAGGACCCTCTCGAGGAGACCGAGACGGAGGGATGGGGGTCCGCACTATGACTCATTCTCAAACCCGGGTGGGTCCCAGAAAAGGGTCGCCGCATTGAACCATGACCCCTCGACCCCTCAGAATCCAAAAGAGCCCTCCTCCTCACAAACACCTGCCTAGGCAGCTGACAACCCTGGTCAGTCCCCGAGGGGACTACCCAGGGAGTAGCACCCTTCCTTCCCGTGGGTGCTCCGGTCGGCCCTAAAGTTGGGCGATCCAGGCAAACCACCTGAGGGAGGAACTCAACTGAGGGGGCAGAAAACCCTCTGAGCCCAGGCTGCAGGGAAATAGCAGCCTGCACTACCGCCTGCTGGTCAGCACCCCTGACCCTAGACTCGGGGGCTACCGCCCGCTCCTCAGAGGGAGGCTGGCTCCGGTCAGCTGAGGAAACTACCAGGGTGTCCACATGGGCTGCCAACTCCAAAGAGTTGGACAGCCGGTCCGAACCAGACTCTCAGTCCGTCTCTGAAGAGGCAGAGACCGATGTCCGGTGCCAGACCATACACGGACGCTCGCTCCTGTCTGGACTGAAGGAGGCGCCAGTCCAGGTGTCCGTACCAGAGCCGGCACCGAACTCTCCGATGGTACCGTGAACGGTGCCTGGAAAAGAGACGGGGCTGAGAGCAGCAGCAGAGTCGGAGTCGATGTCTGCCATGGTGCCGCCCCGTCCCACAGCGCCACGAGCGGCACCAGAGTCAGGAACAGTGCCAAGAGCGACACAGACAGCTCCCTCGATGCCATGAGCGGCGCCAAGGGTGACATCTCCCATGGCACCGTGTCCTCGCTCGGTGCTGCAAGCAGCACGGAGCTAGACATGGCACCGTCCCCAGCCTCAGAGCGTGAGAAACGGTAGAAGACAGTGCCATAGAACCTCCCACAGTGCTGTCAGCACCATCTGTGCTGCAAACGGCGTCGACAGCAGAGATGGCACTGAGCGGCGGGCGGCGCCGACCGAGGCTTACGAATGGCGCGGCCCAAACGGCACCGGACAGCGTCAGGGCGGTGCCGACCCAGAACTTCCAGCCCGAGGAAACGACACCGGGAGCCTTTGCCCCCAAAGGGGCGATTGTCAGAGCAGTGCCTCCTGCTCGCTCCCCAGGGGCAACGGACTGGGCCTCCTGCACTGCGGAAGGGGCTTCTGCCATGGCAAGGCTACTAGAAGCAGAAGGCCCCTCCTCTGTGGTCCGTATAGAACTAGGAGGGGACCCAGAGGAAAGGCAGAGAGACCGTGGCTTGGCCCAACGAGAGCGCACTTGTCCCCCGAAAGTTGGCGGAGCTCATCCAACTTTCCACATGCATTGATTGAAGACACGACGACCCATGAAGTAGCAGGCATCGCACTAATCCATGTCGAGAAGTGGGCCAAGAGACACAAGACAATGATCATGCTGATCAGTAACAGAGTACTTGCAGCCACATGGGCACAGATGCATAGGGGCCGCCCCACTTTCAGCAATTTTTTGCCTTCCGACCGAGACATGATCAACGGAAAAACAATTCAAAAACAGAATCGACATCGCTGAAAAATAATAAAAGGAACAGTCTTACCAACGGCGGCGTCGAGTAGGGTGAAACGGAACTGGCAGGTAAGCTTTCGGCATCGAAGACACGAGAGTAGGCCGTTGTTGCTTGGAGCTCCTTACAAGGTGCAACCTCTATGGCGGGAGATGAAGAACTGGTGGGAGGCGGGGTCGACGACACCTAACGGCCAACCCGCGAGCGCCACACAGTGGGTCGACCTCGAGGGTGGCACCGTCAGTGCATTGACTCCGGCCATCAAAAAAAAAATAATTCAAAAGAGCTCCCGCAGGGTCGTGACCTCCGGCCAGAACCCAAATGTGATGAATGATGAAGATTGACACAGATAAGATCCACTCTTCCATGAGGATCCCATCTGCCCCCCCCAAGCAAACTTACTCACCTCTCTCTCCCAACACACATGCGCACACGCGCGCACACACACACAGACACACACACACGCACGCACGCACGCATGCATAGCTGATACCCCAAATTTTATTACATCAGTCTTCTTTATTTTATTTCTTATAGATAAGTTACTATAACAAAACAAATGTTGCCATCCCTCCAGGCACTCCTCTGTACACCATGGTACAGGTCGAGGGCACTTAACGAAGGTGTGTGTGTGTTAACATGAGCAAGTGAGTGTGCATGTGTTAATGTGAGTGAGCACGTGTGTGTGTGTGTGTGTGTGTTAATATGAGTGAGTGTGCGTGCGTGTATGTGTGTTAATATGAGCAAGTATGTGTGTGAATGAGTTGAGTGAGTGTGTTAATGTGAGCAAGTGAATGTGTGTATGTTAATTTGAGCAAGTGAGAATGTGTGTGTGTTAATATGTGTGTATGTGTGTTAATATGAGCAAGTGAGTGTGTGTTAATATGAGCAAGTGAGTGTCTGTGTATGTTAATTTGAGCAAGTGTATGTGTGTTAATGTGAATGAGTGTGCGTGTTGTATACTTATTTCTTTGGCACCCAATCCAGACGGCTCTGAGTGCATCACAAAACGTATCCAAATAAACTTTAAGTTGTGTGTGTGTGTGTAATTGTGTGCCTATTGTAGGTATAAAAATAAACATTATGAAGATGGATGCAGCATACTCAAAGGACAACCCTTTGTAAATGTTGTCAATTCTAATTAGAGGTTCAGGAGGAATCATTCCGCCTAAATTAGCGTCTCAGAAAGGGATACAGCATCCTCAACTGCATATCAGTCAGCTGACTACATGTTACAGTCTACAAAGTCAGGTGTTCATGTCACTCTCCTGTCCTGTTACCAACCAAACCACAATTACTGGGAATGACATTCACTCCATGAATTAGGGGACCCGCACTGGTGCATACGTGCATTTTTACAGTTACAGCCCCACACCACCACCAAGTTCAAACTACAAGTGATTCAGCAATCACTTCATCAGCTTTATTTTTTTTTTTGCATTTACACTTGTACCCTCCGCTGGATGCCACCTGCTTTCTGAACTGCCTCTGGCTGTCATGCAAAACTACTGGCTTTCTGGACACCAGACTGTGCCTCTGAACTCCAACCAGAATGCTGTACCCCCCCCCCAGCTGAGGTACCCCATGGGAGACAACCCCCCTTCCCTGGTACTGGAGGGCTCCAAACAGCCCAGGAGAGAGAGATACATGTTCTCCTCGGCTGGGGTGGGCAACATTACATGTGTTACCGGGCCCAATGATGGGGGAGCCTATAAGTCTGCCTTTGTTCATGGCAACCAGTAGTCTTACACACCAGTATTCCACTGTGATGACGCTAACCTTCAAGATATCAATTATGACGACACTTACAGCAACATATTTTTGATATACTGTTGTTAGTGTTATCAGCCAAGGTATCACTTCTATCATATCATTTTTACGACCCTCCCCCATATTGTACAAATATGGAATACATAATGGCCTGACTCAAAATATGCCATTTATCTTGATGAGTATGTGTGTGTGTGTGTGGGGGGCCAGGACCGCATAACTCATGAATGGCAGAGCCACGAGTGAATTACAAAAGTCCTGCCACCTAACAAGTAATAATAAATGTCATATTCTTAGTGAGGCCATTGTGTGTCCACTGCATACAATGTGTTTTAAGCTGTAGAGCTTTCAGATTAGTTCTTTTAGTGACAATTGCACTGTTAGTTTCATTAGTTTGATGTCAGTGCACTGTTTTGAGCGCAGCAGAAACTGCTGTGATGTCATCAGACTGTGCAAGCTGCTCTCCCATTGGTTAAGAGCTTGAGACCAACCTAATGTGAGAATAAATACAGATGACGAGCCCAACATTGAAATAAATTATTTATTTTCATTTAGAAGGCTTCAGCGGCTAAAATAAATCATCCATAAAAGTCTGACACCCACCATATACAAGATCATTACAGTGATTATTACACACGTCATTAAATATCCCCTAAATATTTAAGGACAAGGACACACTAAATCAGAGGAGGAATCTACTGGCCATTCTGATGACTGATCAAAAACCAACCAACCAGGACAGCCCTCATTGTTCAGTCTGAAAATACAATTTTATTGATTTTTTTGTCTCCCGAATACTGAAGACTTTCTTTCCTCTGATGCCTTTTGAATAATTTATGAGACGGTCCATCGCCACAGACACTGCGTGCATGAAATTCAGCACTAATTGTTTAAGGTAAGTTTTTTTTTTCTTTAAATATTACGAGGAGGAGATCTGGCCTTCAGCAAAAAAAAAAAATTCAAGTTGGTATCAGTAGTACTGAAATACACTATTTTCCCAAAAGTTGAATTTGAAGCCTTTCCATTCTTCATTATTTTTTTTTCTGTATTAATTTTATAATAAAATTCATAAAAACATAAATCATGTTCAAGGAACATTATATTATATCCAGAGAAACCCACATATACCACAGGGTCTAACTTTATATAGTATATAACTCAGTATTCATTGAATTAATAATCTGCTAGGAGAGGCTACTCTAAACATTTCATATAAAAGTACAGAACTGTAGCCCAAGAGTGTTTAGTGATGCTACATGATAAATCCCGAAATATCTATACAGTCCTGTGCCCATATGGGCTATAGGCACCATGCATAATTTACAGTGACATAAAAAAAAACCTCAAATACTATAGCAGCCGTCCTAGTATTTCTCCTTCCACTCAGATAAATACAAAGATCATATGGGTCTAAGAGACACAGTTACATCTCAATTGCAACAGAGTGAAATGTCGTTTTAACATGAACTAGCTAGGCGCATACACAGCATGTATTTGAAAAAAAGGAATGCCGGCCCTTCTAGATCCATTTAAGGTCCACATTTATAATCAAGTTTGTACAAATGGAGCCTATAAACATAGAAAATGCTGGTAGGAAAAGACCATCCTCACAGTCTACCTTGTTCTTTCCTTTCAGGAACTCAAAGGTCTCTATCATATCACCCCTTTCCCTTCTGGTCTCTAGAAAATCCATGCTCAGGGCCTCCAGCCAGTCCTCACAGGATCTACCCTGATGGCCCTGAATCATTTTGGTTACCCTACGCTGCACCGTATCTAGTCCATCTCTATTTTTTTCTTAGGTGGGGACTCCTGAACTGGGCACACTACTCCAGATGTGGCCTCACCAGTGATCTATAGAGAGTGGTAGCATCATCTCTTCCCTACTGCTGTCGAACCCCCTCCCAATACACCCCAACATTTTGCTTGCCTTGTTATATTGGCTAGATTATTTTAGGAAACTGCTTATAATGACTTCCATGTCCCTTTCTCCAGACGTAGTGTCCAACTCAATCCCTCCCATCCAATATTCTGTCCTGGGGTTCTGGTTCCATATGTGCATCACTTTGCACTTCTTGGCACTGAAGTTCAGCTGACAGACTTTGGGCCACCTCTCTAACCTTTGCAGGTTCCTCTGCAACTCCTGTGCCCTGTATTCTTTCTCCCATGTCACTGATAAACATGTTGAAAGGGACCAGACTCAGGACTGAACCCTGTGGCACCCCACTCATGGCTTCCCTCTCTCATGATTTGACTCTGTTTACCACCACCCTCTGCTGTCTCCCCCAAGCCAGTTTCTCGCCCATCTAACTAGACCCTTTGCTGCACCCAGATCCTCTAACTTCTTCAGCAACCTTCTCTGTGGCACAGAGTCAAATGCCTTGATTAAGTCAACGTAGAGTAAATCCACTGCTTGTTCCTTATCTACTGCCCTAGTTACCCAGTCAAAGGATGCCATTAGGATGGCTTGACAGCTCCCTGCCACACACTCATGCTGCTTACTATCTTGAAGCCCATTTCTCTCCAGGTAGCTCACCAAGTCCTCTTTGACTAGTATCACCATCAGTTTGCCTGCTATAGAGGTAGACTAATGGGCTGTAGTTTGTCTGGTGCTCCTTGTTTCCCAGCAATCTTCTGGAACCCCCCTGACTGCAGTGAGCTACTGAACAGACCTGCCAGGATAAAGCTAGCTCCAATGCCAGAACCCTGAGCACACTCAGTTGCATCCCATCTGACCCTGGAGCCTTATCTATGTTCAGGGTTGAAAGCCCTTTTCTGACCCTTTCTCTTGTAATGACCAGCTGCCCCATTTCTGGGATCCCTTTTGCAGCAACCTTTATGCCGCTTTCAGGCAAGGGCCTCCTATCCTCTATTGTGAACACACTGACCAAAAGGAGTTACTGCCCTGATCCCTCAGGTCCACAAGAAACGGCATAATACATGGGCAACCATGTATAACAAGGTTGCAAGACATAGAGGGTCACTTTTCTATATGGAAAGCATGACATTCAAATCCCATAATACCAACAATGTGACATCAGAAATTAATAATACCATTGTTCTGACATCAGGTTGATAGTATTATGGGATAGAATGTTCAGAGAGTTCCATGTATTGAAAATTATCAAATGGGTAGGGGAATTTCCTGCATCCTGATTGACCAGAACGGTTCTGAAGCCATGGGGTTTAGGTAAACAAAGCCATGGTTTCACACTTCTGGCAATGAGAATACAACATGCTCAGATATCAATACCTATGAAGCCAGCCATCAGTGCAGTGGTAGCGCTACTGCTCGCAATGCTGGTGACCCAGGTTCAGAAATTAGCTCAGGTCATGGGTGGTCAGCGGATGGGGGGGGAGAGTCAAGCATCCCAGGGGATGCTCTCCTCCTCTGGGGAGGGAGAGAGGGTAGCCTGCTCTGCTGCTGTACTGCCACCTAGGTGACCACAGATGCCAGTGTAGTCAGGAGCAGCTCGAAAAGAGGGAGGACGTGCCAAACATGCTCAGGTATGTGCATGCTTGTGAACCTTCGCCACCGACATCCTAGGGGAAGGAACAGAAAAAGCAGAAATACCCCCACCAGCAGAATGACACCAGCCGACTGCAGGCCCCACACCTGGCTACTCAGGCATCAACTCCACACACCAGATCCATTCTGCAGCAGAGACTGAGGGGCTCCGCTGCCCCTGCCAGAGGGGTTAAGCTCTAGGGGAACTCTGGAGATGAAGGTAAGTCCTGGGGGACACCGGGGTGATGGGGTTGGAGTGGCCAAGCAGATGTGGATCAACTGGAGATGAAGGGACATAAACAGCAGTAGTTGAAAAAAAAAAAAAAGATATCAATACCTATCAAATTGTTCTTCCTTTTTCACAGTCAACAAGACTGCCCACCTTGGCCAGGTCACTTTCCAGCCCCATCCACCCCATCTCTGTCTCTTAACTGATTCTGGGGGGTTCACTAGGGGTCTCTCCTCCAATACGGGCATTCTCCTTGTGTGCTGGGCTCCCTTCAGTGAACCTGGGCGACTTTGGCCTCAGTCAAGCCCATCTGGTATGAGAAGCACTGGACAGTCAGAAGAGTGGTGAGACCCAAAAATGCCAGTGTTGTGCCACTGTGATCAGGGTTTTTTCACCTTGTTTTCATTCCCTTAGGGATGCTGCCAATGAGCGCTCCTATGCACGTATGGATGATTCAGTGTGCAGCCCACATGCAGGAGCCAGCCTACATTCCTCCACCTCCCCCATTGCTCCCCTGCTGCACTACACCTGTGGTGACCCACATGGTAGTGGGCAGCACAGTCCTCTTCCCCAAAGAAGGAGTGTGCGCCTTGGGATGGTTAATCCTCCTCCCCCCGGCTGGCCCTCAACAACCTGGGCTCATTCTTGAACTTGGCTCAATGATGTCATGAGTGGCAGCCCTACCACTGTGTCGATAGGCCAGCCTGAAATTCCTCTTTAAAAATGTTTAGTCAGTTATCTTGGTAGGACATATATGCCACCGTGTGCATCTGCCTTAACATAATAAAAAGTAATCTGTAACAAGCTCTGCTGTTGTGGTCTATGATGTCACCAGAATCACTCACTGGAATTGCAGACCTTATTACTGATGGTTTCATACCTTTTATACAATTACATCAAAGGGGTTTTGGTGATTTATGCCACGAGAAACCCCAGAGATGGAATCACACGCTTGCGCCAGGCCATTCCATATAGGAAGGGTTCCAACGGGGTACAGAGGCAGGACAGTGGTGATCTGGCATGGGAGCTGGGAGCAGGTACTTGACTGGAGTTGGTCTGGTGGAGGAGGGGCTAAAGGGCAGAGGCGTAGGAGGTAAGGGCATACCAGTGGAACAAATGTGGATTATCAAGAAAATCCCTGTCTCCCATGATCCCTGCTAAAGCTTGTAAGCTGCTACACACAGAGCTGGGGAGGGGGGTGAAGGGGAATGGAGCACCTATATCATATGCCTTGGTGTAGCTGATGTTTACTAGATGGATTGTGTAATGTCTAAATTAAGCCTAATAAGAACAGGGTGTACTGACACTGTCTCTTTAAGAACACAGAGGACATTCTCATGGTTCTTTCACCTGTTCACTGCTACCAGCACCCGCGAGGAAACAGAACCCCTATCTGTAACTGAAATTTCCTCCGCTGCCATTTTACAATCCCCACTCCAAGAAAAGACCACAGAACACAGAACATCTCAGGTTCAAATCTCAGCTCCTCAGGAGCTTTATACCATTCACAGTTATGTGACGTCTCACTGCTCTAATACCCATGACCACCCTGTCTGTTTATTGTAATAATCTCCAAGTAATAAACAAGAGAAAATGAACTCAGTTACACATGATTCCCTCAACACAGGACACACAATTCTACCACCCCCCCACCCATCTTAATCGAAACACTCTTGCCTATAGCACATGGGATAAGGAGACATGGCATAGGTCAGCCAAAAATTAATCTCTGTGCAAATAAAAGTTACTTTTCAAACCTTTTATGAAGCTGAACTGTCCAGCTTAGATTTCTGTTGTTCATGGCTGACCAGTGACCATGTGAATTGCAAAACATGGTGAAAAAAAAAACCTTTTTAAACCATATTTGGATGCAAAACAACTGGGTTCGAAACTAAGGAGCACCAGATATTTAAATTTTCATCCACGTACTTTAGTTATGATAGCTCTCCCTTTGGCAGTAGCTGCTGCTCTAAAGAAATATCACACCTGGTAAGTTTACACTGTTTGCCTGCAGTTCAACTGCCCAAGCTCCACTTTCCGCAGATACTGCAAGATTTGTAAATCCTAATAATAAAGAGCCATTGGTCCCACACACCAAACCGAGCTGAGTGCACTGCACAACAGAGACAGTAGCTGCAGGAAAAAAACTTTATTTTTTCTTTTATTGGTTTTCAGATTTGTACATTGGACAGCAACCAGCTACACTGACAGACCAGACAGTCATCCTTCGCAGAATTTAATAGTCCTATACTAATAATAAGAATAACAGCAAGACATCACAGAGTGGGGGAGAGAGATCGTTACTCACCAGCTCTGAGGCTCTGGACTTATCTGCTTGTGCAAGGCGACTGAAAATCCAAAGAAGGTGTTCCTGTCTCCATCCTTGTGGATGGTGTTAGTAACATCCAAGTTAAAGCCTGCACCAAGGACAAATGCAGGAAAAGCCAGAAGAAAGTCAGGAATGAGGAGGAGGTGGTGGCTGCAACCATAGTTAAAGCTCGGAGCTGTGCTTCTATCCCATGCAGTGCTGCGAGACTCAGTGTGGAACACACTGGATTTCCTTCTCCAACTGGCTGAGAAAATGCTGGCAGCTGAGCACGCTCTGTCTCTGATCCTGTTCCTCTTGTGTCTCAGAGCAAGTGTGTGCAACAACCCCCCCCCCCCTCTTTGTGCTCTCCAGCTCTCTCAGAAGCCGGTGGAGGGAGTGTCCATTGCACTCGGGAACACACGCCCCTTCCAGCTGACAACACACACACACAGACACGCTGAAAACAAAAGGTGTGAAATCCATCCTAACCACCGCTCACACTGCAGTCTTGGGTGGGCTCCAGCTGCAGCACAGCTGAAAATAACCCAACCCATCACCCCACCCCTAAATGACTGCCTTCTGTGTGTCCCCTACCTGTCCACCAACAGCTCTCACCCATCTGCTGAAATCAAAAGCCATACACAGTAATACCTGTGCAGTTTGAACACTCATAAAACAAGAACCCAACACAGACTCATCCAATACAAACATTTGTACCAAAGCAATAACCCATACAGAAAATAGCTGTATTTTCTATATGCAATTTGGCAAAAAATTTATTTTGAATATACCAAAACTGCCATGTTTGATATATGCAACTTTATATTGAAAATGTTGCATCCATATATTGGTCAGATATTGCCACTCTTTCATATATCGAACAGAAGCCAACTGTGGTAGATTGAAAATACACTTTTGTTATATAAGGAAAATATAGTTATTTTCTGCATGGAACTACAGAGTAGTACGGGTATATGAAACAAAACACATAGACACACTCACTGATATGTGCATGTGTGAAATGTGCTGTATATAATAGTGTTTTATAATATGTGGTTAGGGCTCATCGTGTATGGAAATCAGTGGTTACTTAAAAGTTGTTGTGCACATTCTATCATCAGTGCACCTGTGTACCTGCTTGTGCTGACTCCCACCTGGCACCTGCTTGTGTTTTCACTTACCTGTAGTGTGGCTACAGCCACGCTGCGAATCATTGACTAGTGGTTTGCAATGCCCACCTCCAGAGTGTGTGAGGGGATTCCCCTCAGAATGCAGTAGTGCTTACTATGCAGAGCCACTCCTAGACTCACACAGTCTCTCTGTACTAGTTTTAACTCACTCTCTCTGCACTGGTGTGTGTATATATATATATATTACATCTATATAAATTACTGGGTAGCGGTTTTTCCCATAGGGAAACCCAGTTATAATTTGCCGTTATAAGCAACTCAGCTGGTTATAATGGCAAACACGTGCCACATTCCCCTCGGACCATCCATGCGTCAGTCGCCGGTCTGTGACGTCCCAATGAAAAATCCCAAATCGCCCCATGCCTCACCATCCCTCACATTCAACAGTAATTTTCTTTTTTTATTTAAAAAAACAAAACAAATCACCTATCAGGAAAATGAAATGAAAACGGCTGGCACGTTTTCCCATCTGCATGTTGTCTGCGCAACTGAGTTCGTGCCACTGACTCTCCAAGCTGGGAAAGATGCCACAACCGCTGCTCACCGGTAACTCTATATTTTTAATAGAAGCACTGTAACAGAAATTCAAATATTCATTTTTTACCTCCGACAAGCACAGCACTGTTATTTGTACCATGGACAGCACAAAATCTAGACAGGTCCGCGACTTTGTGAACACCAATCTGTTACTTTATTTTATTTTCTATAATTGCTGAGGCAAAAAAAACGCACACCAGCAATTATAAAAAATAAAATATATGGTGGTGTGTGTGTAAAACTCGATTTTACACACACCCTCATTGTGGGATGCTTTTTATAAACCCCTCGGGCTTCGCCCTCAGGGTTTATGTAGCATCCCACAACTCGGGTGTGTGTAAAATCTCGTTACACACACCACCCCATATATTATTCTCTATATAATTACCACTTTCAGACCCAGACTATTCCTCCTGCAAATCACCCGTGGTTACCATGAAGAAGAAACAGGTTCATGTCCCGAGCTCATGGCTCCCAGTTTTGGCCAACTGATCAAGAAGACACATCGAACATACGAAATTGCTAGCAGATAAAAGCCTTATGGTCTATCAAGTCTGCTTGATTGTGCAGCTAGATAGAAATTTAAATACCTGTACATTTTCTTCCTCCAACGGCTGGTCTCCGAGCTTCCTTACTCCTGGGCTGTATCTCCTGTTGCTGGTCATCAGGCAGGATTCAAAGATCTGCAGCAGGGGGTATTTAGCTCTCCCTTTCCTGCTTCCTTCAGTGTTTCCGAAAGCAGTCCAATTGTGGCAATACTATGAGAACTTGGAAACAAAACATAAAAAGGTTTAAGGCAACCATGGACCTGAGGCCAGCCAACTATGTACATTCTGTGAGGGAATCCGAAGCCCGGAGACCAGCCGTCGGAGAAAGAAAATTTACAGGTATTTAAATTTTGATTTCTCTCTCTCCTAAGCTGGTCTCCGGGCTTCCTTACTCCTGGGATATACAAAAGCAGTACATTCCCAGATACCCCAGGTGGGAAGAATGTCCCTTGTCCTTAAGAGTCCACCACCGCCTGAAGCACTCGGCGGCCAAAGGATGCCTCTGCCGAGGACATCACGTCCAGCTTGTAAAATTTTGTAAATGTGTGAATGGATGACCAAGTGGCTACCCTGCATAAGTCTGCTGGAGATGTTTCTTGAAGTTGGCTTCACAAGGGTGGCTATAGCTTCTGTGGAATGTGTTTCGATGAGCCAGGCAGAGATACCTCTGCCTTGTCATAAGCCGCGGAGATGACTGATCTGATCCATCTGGCTATCAAGTCTTTTGACGCTCTTTTACCCATATTTTGGCCTGTAGTTAAAATGAACGAGCTTGACGTTTTACATATATCTTCTGTCCTCTTGATATACATCTTCAGTGCTCTTCTCAGGTCTAGCGTATGAAATTCCCTTTCCTTTTCGTTTTTGGGGTGTGGACAGAAGGAAGGGAGGATAAGATCTTGATTGCAATGGAAAGTGAACATAACTTTGGGTAAAAACCCTGGATCTGTATGAAGAACCACAGAGTCCTGATGAAAAACCGTGTATGGCTCTTTAGTGGACAGCGCTCCCAGCCAACTGATCCTCCTTGCTGAAGTAATAGCTACCAGAAAAAACACCTTCATTGTGAGATATATGATGGAAGTTTCCTTAAGAGGTTCAAAAGGCTCCTTGGTCAAGGCTTTGAGAACCAGGTTAAGTCTCCAAGGTGGAACTGTTGGCTTAATCGGGAGGGGGGGGTTAAAGTTGCCGTTCTTAGAAACCTCCTGACATGAGGGTGTGAGCCCAGTGATTCTCCTGAGTCTACTAACAAGAGTGCTTCCAGGGCTGAGACCTGAACTCTTAGGGCGGCTGGTTGCAGACCCTTGTCAAATCCCTCTTGAAGAATCTGTAATAGCATAGGTAATGATATTGGCTGGTCCTGCATATCTCTGGATTGAAGCCAGGGTAAGAATTTCCTCCAGATTCTATAATACACTCTATAAGAGGAGGGGCGATGAGGGTTCACCATTATTTCAATTACTGGAGCCGTATAGCCTAGTTCCTTGAAAGTTTCCTGCTCAATCTCCAACCCAAGAGGGATAGATTGCTCAAATTGGGGTGCAGGACCGGCCCCTGATGGAGAAGGTCTGGGCTGAATTTGAAAGGTACAAGCAGTCCTACTGACAGCTGAATGAGAAGCAGGAACCAAGGACGGCGGGGCCATCGAGGACAAACTAGGATGATCTCTGCTCTGTCTTGGGCCACTTTGTGTAGAGCTCTGGAACACAGTGATATCAGAGGGAAGGCATACAGGAGGCCGAACTGATCCCAGTCTAGGGGAAAGGCGTCCTGAGCTACTGCTAGCTCATCCCTGGCCAGGGAGCAAAATTGTTCTGCCTTGGAGTTTTGCATGGATGCAAACAGATCTACCTGGGGATTGACCCACTGTTCTGTTAGGAGGTGGAAGGTGCTGTCCTTCAGCTCCCATTCCCCTGGTAAGACATCTTGGCGACTTAGCCAGTCTGCTGTGACGTTCTCCTGACCTGGAATGTACACGACTCTTATACTTGCCAGCTGTTGCTCCACCCACTGGAAGAGAAGCAGAGACTCCCGGAGCATTTTTGAGCCTCCCTGATGGTTGATATAGGCCATTGTTGTCTGATTGTCTGTTAGAATCAACACATCTTGATTGCATACTCGTTGACTGAAGTGTATCAGGGCTAGGCAAACTGCCCTCATCTCGAGGATGTTTATGCTGTACCTTGATTCTACTAGGGACTATTTGCCCTGTGCCAACAGCTGATTTAGGTGGGCCCCCAGCCCCTGAGGCTTGCATTGGTCGTGATTCTGAGTTGGTATGGATGTCTCAACTTTCACCCCTCATGACATTTGACCTCCAAGACCACCACCGGAGGGAGGATTTTATCTGCTGAGAAACTAGGATTAGCCGATGCTGGCTGTGTCTGGACTGGGACCACTGCCTGAGCAGATGGGCTAGAATGGGTAGCATGTGCACCAGAGCCCAAGGAACCGAATCCGCCAGTGACGCATGGGTCCCAGTTAGCTGCATGAAGGTCTGTGCTGGTAGCTGGGTTACTGTGAGAAATTTGTTGATGAGCTTCAATAGGTCCCTGAATTTCGATTCTGTGGGAAAAACATTGTTGGTCTGAGTCCTGAAGTCTGCCCCCAGGTGGTTCAAGTTCTGGCTCGGAGTTAGGGAGCTCTTCTTCTGGTTGATGACAAATCCATGTACAGAGAGGCACCAGACTACCTCTGTCACTGCATGCGCTGCTTGGTTGAGCGTCCGGGCCTTGATGAGGATATCGTCCAGATAAGGGAAAAGCTGTATCCCATTCCAAAGGATAGCAATGACTGCTACCAACACCTTCAAGAATGTCCTTGGGGATGACGAGAGGCCAAAAAGAAGGATCTTGAACTGAAAGTGTTGCTTCCCCAACATGAATCTCGGATATTGCCTGTGTACTCCCTGGATGGGAATATGCAAGTACGCATCTTGCAGGTCGATGGATGCTAGACAGTCCCCCATGCTGATGTTCCTTGATGATTGATGACAAGATTTCCATCTCGAAGGGCCTGCTGCATACAAAATGATTTAGGAATTTGAGGTCTAAGACCGGTCTGAAACCACCTGTGCGCTTGGGCACGATGAAGAATAGGGAGTATACCCCCTGACTGAATTCTGTGGGAGGAACCTGCTCGATCGCTCCCCCTTGTAGAAGGTGTGTGATGGCCTGTAATGTCGCCTGTCTTTTGGACAGTTTGTTTTGAGATAGAGGAGGGTACCACGTGAGGTAGGGGTGGCTTGGACTCTAACTCTATCAGGTAACCCTTGCTGATGATGTCTATTACCAATTTGTCCGACGCTGTATGGACCCATTCCTCGAGGAATTTTGAAAGTCTGCCCCCTACTTGAGAATGGGTTCAGGTGGCTTCATTGGGACTTTTTGTTGTTGTTGTTTCCAGCGTCTCTGGAGCCTCCACTGGCACCGGATCACTCCCCCCCCCCCCAAAGTTACGTTGGTTGTGGGAGAAAAAACATGTTCTTTTCCTGGAAAAGTTAGAGTTTTGACCTTTGTTGTAACCCCTGTCACGGAAACTGCGCTTGGAACCTAAGGACCATGATTTGCCCCTGCCCCTGGTCTGGGGCATGTGTACCTTGGCTGTCTCCTTGGATTCCTTTACTGCCTCCTTCAGGGCTGATCCGAACAGGAGATTTCCTTCGTATGGCGCATTTAACAAATGACTCTTTGAAGAGGCATCTGCTTGCCAGGCCCGAAGCCAGAGGTTGCGGCGAGCTGAGGTTTGATAAAACATGGTCCGTGCAGCACATCTGACTGCCTCCTCAGACACGTCAGCTGCATAAGCCAATACTAGGCCTATTAACTGTAGCTGAAAAATACCCAGTGAGTTTTTTTCTGGGTCTTAAGCAAATTGAAATGCTAGATCCGATGCCCAGGACAGGGGTGGCTCTGGCTGAGAAGAGATTCGCTGTTGCCGCCTTAAGTGAAGTTGCCGACACTTGGAAGGCCTTCTTCAGCGAGGCATCCACTTTTCTGTCCACTGGGTCCCTTAGTGAAGCCCCTCCTTCAGAGGGGATGACTGTCTATTTGGTTAGATTAGAAATCAGTGGATCAGTCCTGGGGCAGTCTAACCATTTTTCTGACCGCTTCTTGTCAAACTTTAGAAGTTTAGAGATGTGTCGGGGGACTGGATATATGCATTCTGGACCTTGCCATTCTTCTTTTAGTAGGTCCTCTATGACGGGAGGGATAGGGAAGGCTGTGGCCAGTTTGGAGGTAGATGCCAAGCAAAAAGTCTGTTTCAGCTGGGAAGGGACAGGTGGAGAAGATCCGAGGTGTATCCTGGCTATGACCTTTTTAATAAAAAAGTCTAGGTCCTCCAAGTCAAAGTTTCTGGATAGGGAGTTGTCAGAGTCTGATGATGAGCCCACTATCTCCCCCCCTCCTCGGGGGAAGAGCTGGCGTCCAAGGATTCCGGGGAATATCCCGTGACATTTTCCCTTGTGCGTGCCCCAAGATCTACTCTGGGAACAAGACCTTTTCTTCCTCCTGTGGCATGAGGAATGGTGATCATCCTCCTCGGATGATCTACCCCTGTATCTGGATTTCTTCTTCTTGTCGAAGCGATGTGAGGACAGCCACCCCTCGTCAGATGAGGATGGGGAGGGGGTCCTTTTTCCTTTTGCTTTTTTGTGGGGTCTCATATCAGGGGACCCTGGAGGTTGCCATTCAAAGCAAGCAGGGTCCATAGCAAAGGCCCTATTTAACCTGTCTATAAGTTCGGGATCCAGGGAGGGGGCAGTTGCCAGTTGGGTATCCCTTGTCGCTGCTGCTCTCTCTGACCTGGAAGTAGCCAGTCATTCAGACTTTTCTTGGGTATTTGTCGATGTCGAAGGAGAGGTTGCGTCCACTGAGTCCTCCCCATTACCAGCTGCTGGCTTTTCACATGCGAGGCAGACTGAGCTAGCAAACGTCATCAGGAGTGGGGATTTGCAGCGTTGACATTCTGTGACCCTTCTAGACTTTTTTGGGGCCAAGATTCTCTAATATCAATGTACACCCCCCCCCCTTGCAGTATCACAGACATTTTGTGGTGCTGTCCCTTAAAGAGCTCACAGGTATTTTGTGGTGCTGTCCCTTTAAGAGCTGCTCTCCTTTTCCCAAAATGTAAAGAAAAGTCTTGGCTTTTAAATTACAAAGAAAGGTCCTGGCTTTGTTGTGGGGGGGAGGGTCCACAGGCGCTGCTGGCAATGTCCCCTTCCTGCCTAGCGCTGCAGCACTACTAGCTTTGCCCCACGCGATGTCTCCTCAGTGCTCATCGACAAGAGGGCTAATTGTCAATGAGTGGCCTGGCGCATGGAACACGCTACAGCACCAAAGCTTCTTCAGTGCTCATCGACGAGAAGACTGATCGTCGATGAGCGGCATGGCGTGTGCAACACGCTACAGCGCCAAAGCTTCTTCAGTGCTCGTTGACGAGAGGACTGATCGTCAACAGGTGCCTAGCGCTAGAATCGCACCGACGAGATGTGCCGACGACAAGCAGCTGAAACTTTCACCAGAGCCACTTGTCGGCTAGAAAAGGCATTGCAGCCCCTTAAAAGCACTCTGGTGCTGAACTGGATATTCCCTCTTGCCTGAAAAGGCTCCTACGGACCGTTATGGGGGTGCCCAAAATCACGGGAAAACGAGCTGCTGAGAGGTGGGGCCAGTCTGTGCAGCTTGCAAGGCTGAGACTGGATTCCGCCATAGACTGAGTGAGAACACATCCTTCTTGTTGAGCAAAATAAGCTTAGTAGAATGAAAGATAAAAGACTTACAGTCGCTTCAGCCCTGCCATGTGCAACACGGCTCTGATGCAGGGTACCTGCTTCACTGAAGGCAGGAAGTAAACTGGAGGAAGCCGGAAGGGGAAGGCCAGATACCCCCTGCTGCAGATCTTTGAATCCTGCCTGATGACCAGCAACAGGAGGTACAGCCCAGAAGTAAGGAAGCCCAGAGACCAGCTTAGGAGAGAGAACAGCCCTTATACTGCAGCTGCCCCTCCCTTGACCCTCCCCCTTACCCTGTCCCATTCCTGTTTGAAGCAGCCCACTGTTCTGCAGCATACCACTTGCTCTGGCAATGCATTCCACCCAGACACCACCCTCTCTGTAAAGAAGTGTTTCCTCATTTCCCTCCTTCGAAGTCACAGCAGGTGACGCCTGTCTTGGGGAGGGCGGGTGACTCCTGCACAACTGTCTGTGGTGGCCCAGGAAGGAAGCTATGTTGGCCTGAGGGAGTGGGGGAGAGAACAGACATTGATGCCATATTCCTTGGGACAGGGACCAAAAGATATGTGGCAGATCACACCCCATTGGGCAGGACTGGGGAGAGAAGGCAGAATGAGAAATGGGGTGAGGCTTAAGTGGTTGACACCACCCTGCTCTCCTTGAGTCGTGGTGTACAGGCCTCTGGATCCCTGGACACTCCCTCCACCAAACTGGATTGTACCGGCTGGTTACTTCCCTGCAAGCTGCTGTGCCCAGAGGGATAAGTCCGGAGGATATAGAAAGAGGTTGGACTGGGAGTACATGGAGGCAAGTTGCCTGGCATATGATTCTACAGGGGTGACAGGTTTCGAGCTTGTGGCAGAACAGAAGGAGTAACTAACTCCACCAGAGGAGGAGGAGGAAGAACAAAATAGAAAGCTGAAACACACACACACACACACACACACACATATATACTTGAAAATGGCACATCAACCCAATGGTATTTTGTTGTCAACGCTGGCTCTGATTCACAGCCTTTGAGATAAAGTGTTGTTGAATGCATGCATTGTTAAGCAGGCAGAATACAAAGAATGGCTAAAATGAGACGTCTTCAAAACCCACTAAGAACAGGAAAGGCACCCCCTGCATTGATAAGAAAATTTCCACCACCACCACTCATTATTCATGTTCTGAAATATGCAACAAGAAACAAAGTATTCAAAGCTGGATGCATTGGCAAGGGAGGAGCCCTGGGGCAAAAGAGGTTGTCAGGAATCACAGCCCATCTGGCTGTTCTTTTTGATTGTAACCCCCCTGCAAATGGGGGTTCCCAAAAGACTTCCAGGAGCTTGCTTGAATGCTCCAAGCCTGAATGGTGTTTGGCATTTAAGCCATTTATCAGTGAGTGTTTTTAGAGCCTCTGGTACTGTCTCTTTAAGAGCTGTCTGCTTGCAGACATAATTAGTTTGTATGGGGGGACTGAGTGCTTCTCTGTTTGAGTACCACTCGAGCTGCTGCCAATTCACTCCATTTTTGCAGTCACTAGGAGTGCAAAGGGAACCTATCTGAAAGATGTAACTGTTTGCCAGAAATCATTTACAGTAATAATGAAATTACAGTTTGTCTAACCTGCTTTCTTTGCAGTCAGAACTGTGTCTGCCTAGTTCCCCATTCTGGTTTTGAACTGCTGAACTGGACCAATCAGTGGGGTAAGCTAGCTCTAAATGGTGCCTTGGACGAATCAGAACTTGGACTCATAATCTGAGCCAGCCACAAGAGGATTGTATGGGCAGTGACTCTGGGAGATGTAGTTTAGACTTCGTGCCTTTTGGACCAACAGCAGCAGTCTATTGTGAGTGACAGTCAATCCAGTCAAGAACTGGGAGGAACTCAAAGGAAGTGCCGGTTTGTCTGTTGGAGTTTCAGTTTAGATCTGGCAGTGAAGGAGAAGAAACCTGTGCTCCTTCAGTGCACAGTTTCAGTCAAAAACGGTGTAAGGCCCAGAGTTCGGGTCTGCAGCTTGTAACTGCTTAGTTAGGGACTGAACTGGCTCCTGTGAAGAGAATCAAAGATTCTGAAGAGTAGAAACCAGGCTCACCCTTGTAGAAGACTGGAGAAATTGTTGAATTGCACTGGGTCTGTCAGAACTGAATCTTGCTGTGTTCTCCGGTATTGTGCAGTAATTGCGATCGGATAGAGAAGCAGCCTGCCTGGTATAGTACTTTCTTTTTACCATATAAATGTGTGAAGAGTCTCGTGGAGCTCAAGAGTAGCCCTGCTGACGTTGAAGGACCCTATCTTGTTTGGAGGTCGAGTACTAATTCAGGGTCGCTCCCTGTTGAATTGCCACATTAAATCCAAATGGAATCACTGTACTGCTGACTGTTTAAACTAATTTTTTCTTTTCACTGTGTGAAAGGGCCCCCTACCAGCTGCCACGGTTTGACTAGCCACTAGGGCTTGGGTACCTAGGGACAGTAACTGGTAGGATAGGCCTGTGCACAGAGCCATAGTAGATAGTAAAGGATAAGCTAATTAACCTGATTTCCCTGTCCTTGTTATATCCCCTAAATAATCAAGAGCTGCTTGTTTCAGCAAAGTTATACTCCTGAGGTATTTGTCTATGTTAAAGTACTGTACTGTGATTGTTGCACTGTATCTTATTTCACAGGAGGTCCCAGTGCCGAACTAGTCCTGGGGGTAAGTGTATATTGTGAAGGTAATTCTGATATATTGTGTGGGCCACTAGTGGGAAGAAAGGGGGGTTGCAGTGTCCCAGAGGGCTGTGACCAAGTAAGTTTAACTATTGCAAACCCTGACCTCTGGGTGGAGGCACCCGCCATTGGATCCAGGCCCCTCAACCTGTTAGTGGCAAATCAGGCAGGGGTAGTAGCCCCTGGGATAGAGCCATCTAGGGGTTACATGATCAACTTACAAGTTACTCAAAATGTTTAAGAAACCCCAGAAAGATGGGTAGAAATGATCCCCTCCCAGTTGTTCCCTGTGATTCCCCCTGTCCCCTACTCCTATGATCACAGCCACCACTGCTGCACCTTCTTCTGGCCAGGAAAGGGGGGAGTGACTGGTTGCCTTTACAGCCAACACCAATGCTGCTCCATGATCAGCCAGCGGAGTGGGGTATGCGAATATGCGGTGACCAGCCCCCTCCCTGGTTGCTGAGCACCCACGCTCCGTGCCCGACAACTGAACCTCCACACCCAGAATATAACCTCTCCGCCTGGCATCTAACCTCCACACCTGGCACTTAACCTCTGTACCCAGCACTGAACCTCTACAGCCTGGCATATGACCTCCATGCCTGGCACCTAACCTCCGTACCCAGCATCTAATCAGCTCCAGCGTAGGATTACGTGGTTCACACTTGAACCCTGGTCTCCTAATGGCAAAAAGCACATGGACAATGAAAGCTGTGACCGAGCAGAGCCCAACTGGCTAGAGGAGGGTGCTTGAACAATTTGGGGCATGACATTATAAATTTGGTATCTGCTACAAGTATAACAGTACTATTTCAGCTGTTAAAATATAGCTGTTAAGGTGATGTAATAACAGAGGCTGCAGTCATCCTTGCTTACTTAGTTATGGACTTTCTGCTGTTACAAAAGATTTTTGCTTACTTCCGTACCAAATTTTTGGTTGGTCACTCAGTCTCAATCATACATCGGGAGACTGTAAGAGCTCATATATCGACTATGTTCCCTTGATATATACTGTCCGATTGTGTTGATTGCAACGGTATCGCTTGTTCTAACCATCAATTTGCTTGTTTTTCTCAGGGCTGTTATCCCTACCTAAGTAATAGATGTTTCTGGATTGAATGTTTTCTACAATTACTAATAGTTCTCTGCATGGGGAGAGGGGCCGCTAAGTTCTTAAACAAATGGTAACATAGGCTGTTACATAATGCCATCACAGACACTTCACTGTTGTCAATACTTATTGTGGTACGATGCCAATTAGCCCTCTGGTAAGGAGATTTAATATAGGTGATCTTAATGAGTCTTTCTGCTCATGGCTACTGTTTCAGCAAAACATGATAACGTTCATGCAAGTTATTTTACAACTAGTGTTCCCCTCGGTGTGGTATCAGTGTATTGGAGGCACTTGTTTCCTTTGATTAGGGTGCTATATCACCACTCGGTATATATGCTGTGAAGGGACTGTCCAACATATAGAACCTGTTAAGTGTTGTATAAACTGAAAACAATTAAAATAAAATAAAAAAAATACTGTGTAGCTTTGGCTTGGCTTTATGATTAGTGCACTTTCTCCACAACCCCTTACTTCAGTGCTTCAGCATTGATGTTCCTGCCTTTTAAATGACTCATATTATCAGGAACAGTTGTTAGGCCAATCGGTCATTTCACGTTCCCAGCATTCCTTACATTCTTAGGTTCCTGCTCAATGTCCATTCAAAGCAACAGTATTAGTCATCATGTTTGTTGTATTCCATGCAAAAACATCAATATACCACTTTTTCTTTTAATTTTCTTTCATTCCAGAATAGAGATACGTGATTTTGAAGTTTATAAAAGTTATTGCACACCTGTGATGCCTACCATGACAAACAATCCTTCTGGTGTGCTGCAGTCCTATTTACCACCAGGCACACGTGTCAGTGCTGGCATAATACTGCTGCAGTACAAGTCCAGTATTTACAGCCAAAAGCTACCCTCAGTGAAGAGATTTTTAAATATTCCAAATGGTGGCCATATTTAATAACTTAAGTCAATAATTTCAAAATGAGTTATGTAAGTCCTTTTTACAATAAGGAATTTAAAAAAAAAACTGATCATGAACCTTAGGAGGTCAGAATTACATTTTTACCCAAAAACTATATGATAGCTGGCCCGGTGGTGTGGTGGTAGCTACTATGCTGGTGACTGTGTTCAGGAGTGGGCCTGAGTCACTGGGGGCTGGCCGAGATGGGGGAGAGAGGCTTCAGTATTTGGCTGACTGCTCTCCTTTCTTGGGGAGGGAGAACTGTGCTTCCCACAGTATGCCCGACACCCAAACTGTGTGTGTACGGTAGTCAGGAGGCCCCAGATGTGGGTGCCACATCAACGGACGCTTCCACATAATTGCACATCAGTGTCTCAAGGGCTGAAAATTAAGGACAAACCTTGCCAGGCACGATGATGGACAGCCCCCTTCCAGGCTCGACACCAACAAATGGGCACCTACTGGGTCCTGCTACAGAGGGGCAAGGAGAAGCCCTTCCATCCCTGCTATGAGCAGTAAGTCATAGGGAGAAAATGGTAAGACCCAGGGATGGTGGGTGAGCAGGCTGGGGGGTGCTGTCCAGAAGGGGCAGGCGGGTGGATCAAGAGCTAAACCCAAGTAAAAAAAAAAAAAAAGAACAATATAACATTTTTGCAAACTAACTAACAAATATTACTGTTTCAACTCTCCATATTGCCTGTACATCTAAAAGGGGCAACCTTCGACACCAGTGGCTACTATCCATGTAGCCGCTGTATGAGTAATTTGTCTCAGTGATTGCCCTGGACTGTCTTATACTGTGTAAGTAACTGGTATTTGTGCATCCCTTTCAGGCCAACACTTGTGTATCCTGCTGTACTGCACTTTTTTTTTTGGCCTGCCCCCTTCGATCCTCCATTCAGAGGTCAGCCCCTCTGCTCCGCCTCCCATCCCTCCATGCCCAGGCTTGCCCCTCTGGGTGAGGCCGCTGGAGGTGCTCCCCCCCCATGGACACTGTTGGCAAGCCCCGGCTTACCCTCGGGTCAGGGCCGCGGGAGCAGGACCTCCCCGGCGGACATTGGAGGCAGTGGAGGCGGCAGCAGAGTGGGAGTGTTGTGCCTGTGGCTGACTTTTTCCGAGGGCTGGATCGTGCAACGACATCCAGCATCCACCCCACCCCATAGAGAATGGCACTGGCCGCAGCGGTACCCCCAGCCTCTACTATGGGTCCGTAAAGTGCCAGGCACTCTTTCCACCCTTCCCCCCAGAGAAGGAAAGCAGTCCCTGGGACGCTCAATCCTCCCCCCCCCCCGGCCAGCCCGACTCCCGGGTCCATTCCCAAACCTGGGTCGTCAGTGTTGCAAATGGAAATCCAACCACTGCACCAGCGTCCGGCTGCTGTACTGCACTTTAATTGCATACTTTTTATACCCTGCTGTACCAGCAAGGGACCCTAATGAAAACAAGATGCTGTTCTCAAGGGGACATTCGCACCATCTACTTCATAGAAATTTCAAATCAGCCAAAAAACAGAATTAAAAAATTAATGTATGTGTCCACACAGTTACATCTGATGAGCATATTTCACTGAAATCTGGTCTCACTTTGATAACATTCCTTGGGGTCAAAATTACAACAGAACGTACCAAGCAACCTTTTATTTCCAAGTTTAACATTTTGCTTTTCAAAAAGTTTGTTTTTCCCCAAACAGAAAACACCAGGGTTTAAATTCTGGACAGTAAGAGAAACACAAGGATTTGATTTTGGCTTCTTGCCTGTTTCAAAAACACAAAACTTGTTTCTGGTGCCAGAAATGCCAATTCTGCCTGAAAAGCATCCATTACTCATTTGGGACGGGACATTCTGATGCCTCACTATAAATGTCAAATTAGAAAAACTGTACCTTTCAAGTCTAGCTCTCCCCTTTGAGGAGCCTCTGATGCCCCAAGGGACACTTTTTGAAGGAATTTTTTTTTTCCCATATTCTGTTTATATTCCCTAGCCAGGACAAGCTGGGCTCCCTTCCATCCTGCCCCACTGACCCGCAATGTCCAACATCTCCCCAGGACTTACCT
Organism: Neoceratodus forsteri; assembly: GCA_016271365.2. Taxonomy (NCBI): domain Eukaryota; kingdom Metazoa; phylum Chordata; order Ceratodontiformes; family Ceratodontidae; genus Neoceratodus; species Neoceratodus forsteri. The sequence goes on from JADMNL010000036.1 coordinate 15,271,618, forward strand.
AGTGGTTGAATACCCTCACGGATTCCAAGCCCCCCCCCCATGGCAGGGTCAGGACGGGCCATCTCCACACCGAGTACAAATTCAATTCATGGCCCTGGTGATGCGGCGGGTGATGGATCAGTGGGCATGGCTTCATACAAGCCTGTTCTGCCACCATCTTCCTCTGTTTTCTCCCTTCCTCACGCTGGAGCACACTCCTCAAAAAGTGCATGTGGAGGCATGCGCTCGCTGCGGAGTCCCGCCGCTCCACCCTTATCTGCTGCTCCTGTCCTGCCATCTGGCCTCCACCTGGTGGCAGTCATTTGGTGGAGCAAGCAGTCCTCTCCTGGGTGAGGACAGCAGACCCTTGGATGCTCGATCCTTCCCCCCCCAGGCTAACCCCCAGCAACGCATGCTCGTTTCTGAACATGGGTCACCAGCACGGAGCAAGGTGTGACGTCCCGTCTCAAGCCTCAGCGCCACCACGCCAGCCCAGAGGAAAAACAATTTTGAGATACTTTTTTCTTATACTATTTATTTACCCAGGATAAACTAGCTAAGATGTACAATCTCGTTTTCAGTGGTGTTCTGCTTCTATTCATTTCTACAGCTGGGTGGGCTGAAGGATGGAGCAGTGGAAGGTTAAGTGACTTGCATAAGGTCACACACTGAGTATTTGTCTCTGGTGGGATTTGAACCTACAACCTTCTGGTTCCTAAGATGGTGCTAATCTCTAGACCATGCAGCCTCCTTTCAGCTTATATGCTGTATATTTTCTGCATTAAGTTTCCCTTTTTACTTTTTAACTCTCTACATTACCCATGGAAACAGGATCACAGTGCTCTCAGACTCCAGCAGCTCTTGTGAAATCATAATCTGTAGCTGTGGCAATCATTAAGCAATAGCACATAACAGAGTGTGCATTATGGAGATATAATTGCATGCTTCAGGTGCATTGTTAGGCACAAGGCACAGCCGAATGCCATTAAATGCATCTGAGAAATCTGATTATATCATCATAATGGCACACCCTGGAGTGTCGTATTGCACTTACAAAATGGCAATTAAATATTTGATTTAAAATGACTGAAAATAAAAAAATTAAAAACATAGCATTGAAATATTTGATGTAAAATGAATGAAAATAAGGAGAAATTATTTTAAAAAGGTAAAAAATAGGACTTTTCATTTAAAGTATGCTTCCATTTTAATGTTGAAGACAAAAACTAGTCCACATTCTGGTAACTCGGTGGTAGCTAAAAACACTAAATGACAATTAAAACCGTGTGTGGCATGGATTGTTATAAGAAAAAAACATGTGATACGTTATTTGCATTTCATATCAATACAGGTACAGTATTTTAATGGAAATGTGTTTAAACCTTTTGAACCTATTGGGAGCTTTTTTGGGGGGTAGATTTGCCCTGAAAGCACCAAAATATGATTCAAATGTGTATACTTTCATTACATCACACCTGGAAAGGCCGCTCGTCCGGTGCAGCGGTTGGATTTCTGTTTGCGATGTCGGGCGACCTGGGTTCAGGAACGGACTCGGCCGCTGGAGAGCTGGCTGGGAGTAGGCTTGAGCGCCCCACGACTGCCTGCCTACTCCAGGGGAGGGAGGGGACGAGCCGCTGTCTGGTACCCCTGGTGGAGGCCAGGAGACCAGCAGCAGAGCCCCAACACACATGGGGGGCGTGGTGAACGTCGGCTCTGTCCAGACGTTCGTGGCACACCACGCCCCCGGGGAGAAAAACAGAAAAATCCAGCCTCCTGGTCTGCCGGATGATGGCTGCCTTGCTCCTGTCGGCCCGAGATGCCCTGACACCTCCAAACTCACCTCAGCAGCACTCAGGGACTGATGCATAGTGCGCTGGTTGGCCCTCCCGGTGCCTTACCCCTCGGAGGAGGGGGACCCACCCGGCGAAGGGATACGCCGGGCCACCCTTGGGTCGGCTGCAATCTGGGGTGTGGGGAGGGGGGTCAGGGCGAGGGGGTCGCGGGGATCACGGGAAGCATGAGCAGCCAGAAGGAGTGGCAGACCAGGAGGCAAGAAGGAGGGATAAATAAATACACACAAAAAAAAAAAAAAAATCACACCTGGAGACAAGCCTTGGCTTAGTGTGCCTTTCCCGGTCACCACATTTTTCTTTTTGGGGGGTCCTCCCAGCTCCTGGTTGGCCACTCCTTTGGGCCGCCTGGGCCCCACTGGCACCCTGCCCCAAGACCAGCCACCACCACCTCACATCGCAGCCCCCTGGGTAACCCGGCGTAACCCTCCACTGGATGGGTCTCTCTCCTCTGAGGGAGAAAGGTGCCGGTGGGAGTCTGCCAGCACACTCAGTCTTGGCCCGAGTGCTGCTGAGGTGATCCTGGGCTGTCTCTCAGAGCTTCCGTGGCAGCAGGAGCTGGTGACTGTCATCTGGTCGGCCACTGAGCTATTTTTCCCTGTTTCTCCCCGGGGGCGTAGTGCCACTAATGTAGAGGCATCGCCCGGCGTTCTCCATGCCTTGTCCATCAGGATCCATGCGCTGCTGCTCCCTGGCCTCCGCCAGGAATTAGCAACACTGGGTCATCTCCCCGAGAGAGAAGGTGAGCAGTTGTCAGCTCAAGCCTTCTCTCTCCCTGGCCGGCCCTCTGGCACCCCGGATCTGTTCCCAAACCTGGGTCGCCGGCATCGGAAGTGGAAATCCAACTGCTGCTCCGACGGGCCGGCAGTCACCAAATGTTTAAGTAAAATAAAAAATAAAATGCAGGGCTGGCAAATGTAGTTGCTATAGCAATGTGTTTCCCATTTCTAGAGTTAACGCGATCAGAAACTTTTGCCACGCAGTAAGATGTGATCGTCAATGTTCTGGGCAATGCGATCTGGGGGCCATGATTATATAGGGACAGCAATATAATTTACAAAATCAGCTGGCAGCTGTTGGGTGGCCATTGCCACTTGCTCACCGTCAAAATCAGCTGATATACATCATGAAAGTTACACGACAAGAAGACGCCATGGCTGAGTGTTTAAAAGCATTTAATTAGACATCAGATATTTTTAAAATCTAACTGAACAGCTATAGGCTTGTCTATATTGTGAAGAAAGAGTTGCGTGGCCATCACAGTTTTCTAGGCAGGGAAAAGACAATGACAGTGAGTTGGAACTCACTGGAATGCTGAAGGCAACTGAACATTCCAGCACAGACTCACTCTGGTGGATTTTGGGGCAAATGATGAGGCCCTACTTCATAATTTAAGGTTAAAGTGATTTTTTTTTTATCTTTAGGCAATTGCATGACTTACCATTTTTGGTACGTCATGTCGATGATGGCCCGTTTCTGTAGTTTTTAAACTTTTATTCCGAGCCTATATTTATGTAGAGGGGGATTGTAGTTTGGTCCTGACAAGGTGGCCAGCCAATCCCTTCCACTTCCTGATTGATGACCACGCCCCTGCCCTATGACGTGCAGCAAGGGAGAGCACGGGGGCGTGCCCCATTTAAATGAATGGAACTTGATTTTCCTTTATATTTAATACCTTATGATGGTGAGCTGGAGATTAGTGAAGGCCACCACTTGACTAACAAGGCCCTTGTTAATCGATCAGTGGCCTTTATTAATCTCCAACACCCTGCCCATTTTACTTTTGCAGCACTGGGAAGCCCACTCCCGGTGCTGCCAAACCTATCACTGACACGAGAGTGCGCAGTCCCCAGTGTCCGCCACCTGAAATAAAGAAAACTGTCCCTCATGGTTTTTAATACACTCTGCAAAAAACCTTCCACTGATGTCTGTTGCTGCTGCTGTCATAACTGTTTCCCACCGACCCTCCCACTCGGCACCCACCACCCCACACCCGCACACCTTGCCCCACCCACCAGGGATCCAACACTGTAATCCGCTCTGCAGCCACATCTTCACTCTTCACCACCAGACCACAAACTGAGGAAATCATGTATGCAATTCAATGTATTTCAGTGGGGTTTTGAACTTACAGGCATAACTTGGCTATTTTTGAATATTTTTGGCCCACATTTTAAACATGCCTTTTTGGGGCCCCACCTCATGAAAAATGGCAGTGAAATTATGCAAGTCTGTCCCGAAAAGTGATTTCTCAGTCGCTATGCGAAATCACCTTTCAGGCAGGAGTTGAAAATATTATTCACCTTGTTCATGAGGTGGGGTCATAAGAAGGCTATGTTGAAAATTTGGGGCCAAAATATTAAAAAACAACAAAGTAATGAAACTATGTTGAAATTTATGAATGTAGGCTTGTAACTTTGGTAATTTTCAATATTTTGACCCCACATTTTAAATAGCCATTTCTTCACAGCACCTCACGAATGTGACAGCTGTCATTTTTCAAATCCTGGCTAAAATGTTTTTTTGCACTGGTGGAGTGAAATCACCTTTCTCCACCCTTGTTCATGAGGTGGGCTCATAAGAAGGCTATGTTGAAAATTTGGGGTACAGATATGAGAAAATAGCAAAGTTATGAGTCTACATTGCAGTTCTTTAACGCACACTCGTAACTGTGGACATTTTCAATATTTTGACCCCAACTTCTGAACATAGCCATTTTATTCACACCACCTTATGAAAGTGACAGCTGTAATTTCTCAAACCCTACCCCAAATGTGTTTTAACACTTGTGGCGCAAAATGACAGTTGATAAATGACACCTGTTGTGCTTAGAAGGAGTGGTCAAAAAAATATTATGTTGAAAATTTGGTGTAAAAATTTTAAAAAACAACTAAGTTATGAGGAAAAGAATTGTTCCAACATTTACTCATAACTTTATTTTTTTGCAGATTTTGGTCCCTAATGTTCAATATATCCCTTGTGTTACCCTACCTCCTGAATATGGCAGGCGTCATTTTTCAAATCCTCTCCGAAACTTGTTTCCACAGTTGAATAGCGAGATCACCTTTCAGATGGGGTTTAAAAAATTACACCTGTCTTGATCATAACGTCAGGTCATAAAAAGACTGTTGGACATTTTAGATCAAAATGTGGGAGGCCACTTAAAGTAGATACTGCATCTCAGCCACTCTGCCCTGGGTAATTACAATCTAACAATGTTTTAAAGCAGAACACCACTGAAAATGAGACACTGTATCGCATCTGCTCTATCCTGGGTAAATATATAGTAAAAATGTGTACAAGCAAGCCCCAGTACTACAGCAATACCAGCGGTGAACAGTCGACATTGAAAAATGCTTGCTACTTCAGTGACACGGTCGTGTCACATCTTTATTTCTGTGCCTGTATTACGAAAGTTTATTTTGTTAACTGAATCTTTTTTTTTTACTTTTTTCTGATCGTCGATTGTTTGTCTGCCCGAGCGACTATAAACTGCCTGTGGCCTATCACACAGTACTGCTGTGGCCAAGGTTTAGTGTTGCGAGTCATTTTTTTGATAATTTGTTTTTTCAGATTTTGTTTATGTTTCTCCAAACTGCTTCCGGCCTGATGACCCGTCTGTTCTCTGCTACGACCGTTTCTGCTGTATCTCCACTGGTCGACTGTCTCCTTGAAGGAATCTTGCTGCCTCTGTCGACTCTTCTCTGGAGCAGCTGCTCCCGAATGCTGTGTCTCTCTCCAGTCCTTCCACGTGCAACTAGTCTTGCAAGACGGGAGAAGTGAGGCATGAGAACAGAATGCCAGCCAGAACCGGACATGTGAGGGAGGCAGACCATAGTGATGGGAGGCTGGAGAATAAAGGGCTTCTATGGCAAAGGGCCACAAGAGCCAAGCTCTTAGTTTGCACAGGACTGTCAAGGGGGTGCTGAAATTGGGGGGAGAGGCACCAAAACCGAAATGAAACACACACACACATGCACACACTCATCAATGTGGTATAATTAATGCAGTTAGAAAACATTTTGTCCAAAGTAACTTCCTGCAGCCCAGCTAGTGCTACTGATAGCCATGTTATTCTGGTATGGCCTGCTATCCTTTGGGGGATGACATCACCTGCTGACCTAACTTTATATTCTGATCTGCTGCCAGCTGGTGTTCTCAGCATGGTTCATCCTCAGCGTCTGAGGAGCCAACAGAAGTTATTACATGTCTACATTTTTTACTTTTCAACATTCTTTGGTGTTATTGTCTTTTTTATGTTTTCAGTAATTCAATTTTGTGTTGTCAAGCAGAGATCCTCCAAACGCTGCCTCAATAGCCATTGTGTGAAAAAATACATTTTCAGTCACTGGTTATTTACCTAGGACAGAGACATAGACACTGATGGTAGTAAAAGGCTCTACAGATCATCCAGTCTGCCCAACCTGACCTAAGGTTGGATGTAACAGCCCTAGCAGCCATTCACTCTTACACTTCCCTCCACTCCTGCTACTGCCTTTACCAGTCCCACACGTCTGTGCCCCCCATGTTTCAGTCCCTACACTGATTCAGCACAGACAACTTCCCTCCGGCATTTGTTCTGCCTATCTACAACCCTTTCCATGAAACAATATTTCCTAACGTCCTTCCTACATCTCCTCCCTGTCCGCTTCCTTGAGTTCCCCTGGAGCCTGAGTTTCCACTCAGTGTGGACAGCTCTCTGCTGTCCAGCTCATTTATTTCACAAAGGTAAGTGTATGTCTTTATATCATATCCCCTTCTCAGGTTCGGTCATGCATGTTGAGGCTCCTTAACTTCACCACTAGAACTTCCTCTGCTGTCCCTGAATCTTTTTTTCCCAATTTTGGTAAACCTCCTCTGTACTGCCTCCACCCTGTCCCTGTCTTTTCTCGTGTGTGGACTCCAGAAACGTACACAGTACTCCAAGTGTGGTTGCACCAGGATCTGTACAGGGGCAGGATCACCTCCCTCTTCCTACTGCTGATTCTTCCTAAGCATCCCAGCATTCTATTTACCCTCCTCACTGCACAGCTGCACTGGGCCGATGTTTAAAGTTGTCCGTAACTATCACCACAGGTCCCTTTCTTCCATAAAATGCAAAGGTATGCTGCGAACTATGGGATAGGGGCAGGTACGTGGAGAAAGAGGTAGCCAGACTCAACTCAATCCACTAGTCCAAGAAAATCACACACTCCATAGAACTGCTGCACACACTGGCTTTGAATAATCCCAGAATTTATTTATTTTTTGTTTCTTTATTTCTGTTGGCCTTACCTCCTCGGCTGTGGGGTGTTCTTATGGTGCCACCTATCTGAACCGCCGGCGGCTCCTGCACTGGGTACCAGGCCCGAGCTGTACCTCCTCCCCTCTCCCTCACTAAGGCCACATTGTGGACCCCCCAGCACGGAAGACCAAGGGGTCAAGACCAGAGGGAGCTTCTGAAGTGTCCAATGCGGTGCTGCAGGCAGATCCTCAAACGTGCTGGAGGATTCAGCCATACTGTTTCTCCTGTTTCCCATGGTACGGGCATGCAGTGATGCCAAGGATGCTGCAGCACGTGCTCCCGCATGCCGCAAATCGGACATCTGCCCATAACGCCCCTACCAGTACACCATGAGTTGCACTACCCCCAAGCCACCGCCAGGCACCAGCACCATCTCAGGATTCCCTCCCCACCCTACCCAAAGGAACAGGAGAGCAGACACAGGGATGCTTGATCCTCCTCCCCCCAGCCGACCCGAGTCCGCTCCCGAACCCAGGTCACCGGCGTGGTGCTAGGTGTGGTGTCCAGCGCCTCAACCCTCAGCACCACTGGGATGGCATTCCAGAATTTATTTAAAGAATAAATGGTACAATGCCAGCCAGTGGTGAAACAAACTCACTGGCCACTCTTGCCCTGGCGCTTTGGGTCCAAACTAACCCTTCGTCCATATTCTCGCAACCTCTACTCCTCCCTCTATTTTATTTTGGTGCCTAGCCTATGTGCATTACCTGATACTTCTTTGCTTCAGACTTTAAGTGCTATACTCTAGATCTTTTCTTTAGTCTCTCTAGATCCTTTCTCATGGCCCTAACACCCTCCTTTCAGTGTCATCCATGAAGAGGCTGATCTTCCCCTGAATCTCTACCCTAATGCCCCAACTATCGATGCTAAAGAGGATCGGACCCAAGGCTGATCCCTGTAACATGTCATTTGTGACCTCCTTGACCTTTGAGTAATCCCCACTGAAAATAAACCTAGGTTCTCCCACTCAGCCAATCCTTTTCCATCCTGTAATCCTATCCCCCAACCCCAAACTGCAGAGCTTTTTTGACCAGTCGTCCATGTGCGACAAAAATCAAAGGTTTTACTAAAGTACAAGTACAGTACATCAACTGCTTGATGCTAGTCTACTACCGTCATCGCCCAATCAAGCCGGCCTGGTGGCACTGAGGGTTGAGGCACTGGATGTCACACCTCACGCCACGCCGGCAACCCAGGTTCGGGAATGAGCCCGGGGAACCGGGGGTCACCAGGGAGGGAAGAAATCGAGCATCCGTGGGACTGCTCTCTCTTCCCTGGGGAGGGACGGGGAAGCAACTGCTCGAAGTGCACTCTCTGGCGGCGGCTGGAGGGAGCCCAACGTAGCGTCGTGGCATAAGCCTGGGGGTGGAGCCGCGGCAGCACGTTGCCATGACAGCCGGGCTCCACAGGGGACTTACAATTAAGAAATGCCTCCCGCTGACAGGCAAAGGCACCTCCCACCCCAGGATGACACTCCTAGAAGTCTGGCACGGCTGTCCCCCAAATCCGGCTCCTCAAGACCCAGTCTCAATACTAAAAGAAAGAGTGCTCTGGGTTGGGGCGGCCCTTCCCAAGAGGGTAGACCCAGGGGATGCCCGGTGTCGAGGGGAGAGGAGATTAGTCGCTGCCACGCAAGGAAGTAGAATCCAGGATGGGCGGTCTCCGGAGAGAGTTCGGTGGGGCCCAGGTAGGGAAGGAAAAAAATAGAATTATGAAAAAAAAAAAAATTGCCCAATCAAAGATATCGATAGGCTTCACCTGACCCGACCTCCCACTTGTTAAACCCATGCTGCCTAGTGTCCTGGAGACCATTTGCCTCCAGGAACCCCACTAGTCTCTCTTACTATGGCTCCAGTAACTTCTCTACTATAGAGGTCAGGTTGACCAGTCTCTAGTTTTCTGGTTCACCTCTGCTTCCACCATTGTGCAAGGGCACCACATTTGCTCTTCTCCTGTCCCTTGGTACATCCCTGTTTCCAAGAATCAGTTAAAGAGATCTGCCCATGGTGCAGCCAGAACTTGTGCCAGTTCTGCCAGTAGGTTGTAGCCCATCCGAGCCCACTCATTTGTCAATCTTTAGTGCATTTAGTCCTTTTAGTGCCCATACCTGTCTAACTGGTTCCCCATTGATTCCCTCCCCTTCCCCTTTCCTCCATGGCCTTCATGACACATTCCATCAGCAGCCCCTTATCCTCCACCATAACTACCTGAATACTGGGCAGAAATACTGGTCCAGCAGCCTAACAGAGATGCAATATCTCATTTTGAGTGGGGTCCTAGTACATTAACCCACTGCTGAAGCTAGGAGAACTGAAGCACAGAGAGGTTAACAGCCATGTTCGGGTCACACAGCGAGCTTTTGTGGGATTCAAACCTGGATCTCCTGGTTCCCATGAATGTGCTGGGGGGCTTCTGTCCACTAGGTCACAGCACACATCCATGGTCTAACTACAATTTAAAGGCAGACTTGATGCAGTGGATAGGGATGTAGGTGGTCTGAAATGACAGGGGCTACAGCCCCATATCCTTTATTTGGTTTTGAGTTAGGCAGGAAATACAGCCCAAGATGTTTGCAGCCCAAGACCACACAACCCTGACTGGGAGACTCATACAGTAGGTTTGAGAACAGACTCAGGTGATATTGGTGGTGGTGGGAGGCAAGGAGGGTCAGGAGGCAGAAGAATTGTGTCAAAAAGTTGAGGAAGAGGGAGGGGGCGTGGCCAGCAGCCAAGCAAGCAACAGCTTCTAGCACAAGCTCTATAACTACTTGCCTTCAAACGAGCATTTTGTGCTAAAAAACTTTCTGAAACAGAAAACTAACATAATTTATCGATAGAGAAGTTGGTCCTGATCACCCCGATCGCTTTTATTTGGACCTCCTGCTGGCAGATCTGGAGCTATGGGGCAAACTAATAAAGCAGCACCTGGTGGAGACACAGCCTGACTGAGAAACACTAGAACTGGGACCAGTAAAGACGTTGGCATGGGGCCTGCTGAGGATACTTCTCATCCGACTAATGCCGCACTGCTGAAAGCCATACAAAAATTGGAAGGCAAGATGGAGGACTTTGAGGCACAGTTCAAAGTACTGGACTCTAAAATTGGGAAATTAGAAAAGGATACCCAGGCCGCAGTAAAATCTGCCTTCACAGCAATGGCAACTTCTTCTGGCCTAGTGAAGGAGAATGAAGCATTGCGTAGGCACCTTGAAAATCTTGAAAATTTGTCCCTGGCAGCTGATATACGAATTTTAGGTATTCCGGAGCAAGCTGAGGGGGAGGATATACCTGCATTTGCTAAATCTCTTCTCCAGGATTTACTGCAAAATTCCAAGGACTTCTTGATAATCCAAGCCTACAGAATTACTCCACATGGTGCAAGGCACCGTATGACTACGGGACTGTTACCCCCACTGACCCTTCTGGTCACAGTAGGATCAGTTGTGGAAAATGATCTTATTATTACCCAGGCTAAGAAATCTGGCACAACGGAGAGCAATGGGAGCAAAATACATATTTTTCCGAATTTAAGCTACGCAACACGGCAAAGGAGGAAGGCTTTCGATGGGACCCGTTCCCGCCTACGAAAGCTGGGGATTCAACACGTCCTGATTATGCCGACAAGTCTCCGAATGTTTTATGGGGGAAACCTACCAATTCTCGGACCCTGGAGAAGTTGGAAAACATATCGATCGGGTGGAGAAGGAATTCCAGTCTAAGGACCTACAGACTGGCAGTGAGAATGAGGACAGTGACTAAGGCTAAGTACTGAATTTTTTCCAAATACAAACCACGCTTAGGTGTGGTAATGACTGCTTATTCTCAGGAAAAGACCTGATTTATGCTTTGGCAAAAACTTTTATTTTATAGCTCTGACTCATGTTATGGGAAATGTTTTCTTAAGGGCATGCCAAGCTATGTTTCTACATTAAAATATAGGCAGTTATGTTAGGGCACTGTGGCGTTGTAGCCAAATATTGTTAGGCAGCTTTTGGTATACAGTTTAACTGTTAACACAATGCTCTACTGAAAGTTATAAGTAGTGTTATATGATGCAAATAATGAAGCTGGTAATCTATTGTTACTACAGATCTGGATGGGGAGCTGTATCTATCTTGAGAATAGGGATATATACTTAGTGAGTTTAAACGATCTTGAATACGCCCTGCTCTTGGCAGCAATAAGTCAGTGCTGGTTAAATTTTAGATATACAACCTTTAGTGAACTCCCATGTATTGTACCTAGCTATAGGGGGTATATAAAGGTATGGTACTGTAAAACTGCTGTAATGCCTACATTATTTCTGTATACCTGCCTGCATGGTTTTGTGCTGTATTTTCTATGCAGTAAAATCAAATAAACACAAAGTAAATAAAAAGTTGAGGAAAAGGAATGCAGGCCACAAAGATGATCTATAACTTGAGGGATAAAACGTATGGGGAAAGACTCCAGGATCTAAACCTTATGTCCTTGGAGATGAGAAGGATAAGGGGTGACCTTTTTACTGTGCTACAATGTTATGCAGGATGCATACCTAATAAACAAACTACAATCAGAATTTACAAATAGCACTGTATGCACTAGGGGACATCCACTACAGCTACAACCTAAAACATTTAACACAAATAAAAGAGGCGCTTTCTTTACACAAAGAGTGATGTCCCCCTTGAATGGACTGCCCGAGGAGGTGATCATAAGTAAAAACAAACAAAAGTTTAAGCGACGGTTAGATGATTACATTCTGGATGGTAACATTATACAGTACTATGGGTAACAAGGCAGGAGCATCTCCAATGGGCTTACCGCCCCCTTCACTCCTAAATTCCTTAGTATGAACCTAGTAGTATAAGAGGTCAGATTGGAGATTCTGCAGTGTAGACCATTTGCAGCAATGCTGAAGAATGACTGTGTGAGAATGGAATGGATTTCGGGGAGCCAGCCTGTCAGTACCTTGATAGTACTACTGCTCGTGATGCCGGCAACTCTGGTTAGGAAATGGGCCCGAGTCATCGGGAGTCAGCCAGGGGAAACAGGCTCAAGCGTCCCAAAGGACAATCCTCTCCTCCTGAGAGGGGCATCTGGGAGCTTTGCTGCAACACTGCCACCTGGATGACCACAGGTCTCAGTGCAAGTGGAGTCATGATGGGTGGGTGGGTGCCTCCTGACTGATGACACTGGCACACTTGCACGTAACATTCACTTCAGTTCTTGCCTGCGAGGTGCCCAGAGGGGGAGAAAACAGAGCCCTCAACCGCAGGAGAATGCCACCTCTGTCCTCACAGGCCCAGCACAGCTCACTGAGCTGCCAACCAAACATGAGAGCTAAACTCCTTTCCAACATGGGGAACCCAGGAAGCTTCACCATGGGGGGGGGGGGACTGTGGGGCACTGTCAGGTCAGAAGTAAGTCCCAGGGACAGTGGGTGACAGAGCTAGGGAAAAGAGTGGCAGGTCAAGTGTGGAAAATAAAGTACAGTAAATTTAAAACAAAACAAAAGAAGGAATGGATATTGGTGACTTTTTTTGTTGGAGTGGGAACAAGACCACAAGGGGGCGCTGTTATACAACTGGCGGGGGGGGAGTTCATGAAGGGACATGAATGGAGGCAGCACGGACCACCCACTGTGTAACTCCCCACACTTCTTATGGTGTGAATGGGGCTGCTTGATGTCAGCAGTGGCCAGGTCATATCTGGTGCCCCTCCCAGCCAGCCCTGGGTCATGGCTGTCCTGAAGTTGAGTCATAGGTACGTACTCATATGGGTAACATTTGCTGCTAATGTTGATGGGCTTTCAAGGGCTGTGCATGTCACCAGGTCTGGGAATCTCCTAGCTCCTCCCAACCATGTTTTCACAAACAGGTTTGGCTCCTAAAGTATGCCATATCTTGTCCAGTCAAAATGAGCCTGGCCACAAGGGGGTGCGGGTTCCTGTGGGGTCTGGTGGAGCGTTGGTGATCTGGAACAGCACCCAGTGTGAGTAGGGTCCAATACCTTAATGGGAGTCAGCCTAGAGAGCCTGAACAGTAGGGGAAGACCAAACAATCCACCTTAAAAGTAAAACAAGAAACATAACATTATAGAACAGGCCCAAACCAAATTGAAGGTTCACATGCCAGTTATGTATGTTCTTGGGAAGCAACCAGCCAATGGAGAAAGAAAATTTACAGGTATTTACATGTTGATTTCTCCCTCCTTGGGCTAGTCGCAGGGGGTCTAAGACTAATGGGATATATAACAGCTGTAAGACAGTGGCTCAGTAGGTAGCGCACTTGCCTCTGAGGCCGGGAGATCAGAAGGCTGTGGGTTCAGTTCCCACATCTGGCATTTGGGCTAATATCCCAGTATTGACACTGTAGTGCAGCATGAGCGGGGTGTTGCACTTCTGAGGTGCCGTCTTTCGGATGAGACGTTAAACCGAGGTCCCATCTGCCTGGATTGTGGTAGTTCAGGTGGATGTTAAAGATCCCATGACACTTATCGAAAAGAGTAGGGGAATTTCCCCAGTGTCCTGGCCAAATTTCCCTCATTCACCAAAAATACCACCAACAGCTTAATCTGGTTCAAAGTCAGTTGGCATTCATCTGTATCCCCCTTCCCTGGGTCGTGCCTGAAAATAGACAGGATTTGTCTAGTGCACTTACCCGGTCAACAAAAACTAAATAAATAATAAAATAAATAAATAAATAAAGACAAGTGTACCTCAGGGTAGAAAGAATGTAGTCAGAATATTACATGTCCATAACAGCCTGTAGCTCTCCACAGCAAATGAAGCTGCCACAGATGTGGCTGCATCTAGCTTGTAAAACGTAAATGTGTGTAGAGAGGAAAACGTTGCAGCATGGCCACAAGGGGGTAGGGGTTCCTGTGGAGTCTGGTGGAGCGATGTTTATTCATACAGTGTCTGTTAGATCCACCTCTGACTTGTACATCTCCCAGTGGGTCCAGTGGTTAATGTGTGCTGGAAGTGTTTGCTGAACCAAACAAGCCACTCCTCTGCTCTACTACTGCTATCCATTCTGTGACAGTAGGGGGTTAAACCTGCAGTCTTCTCTGTGTGATTCCCTTAGCTGCTGCTGTTAGGATATTCCAAAGACAGAGGCCCTCAGGTCCCCTCGGGAATGGGGTCTAATCCCCATAAGAAGATGTTCACAGGAGAGTGGGCTCATGATGCTAAGGATAGGCAATGTAGTGTCACCCACCTCTTCCCAGTATAACTGTAAATTGTGACACTACCAGAAAAAATGTGCATGAGTGGCTTAAATGTGCCCACTTCCCCTCCAGCAATTCGGTGGGCCTCCTCCTTTCTATTTATTCTTAAGCTGTGGGACCAGAAAATACCTCCTTCTAACCTTCCATGCAAATTCCCTCCATCTCAGGACCGAAGAGGTGTGCCACACACTCTCTCAGACCTGGCTCCACTGCAGAGCCTGCTCCTACTTGACCTTTAGGTATTCTGTACAGTGGCCCAGGTCTTGAATAAGGTTGGTATAAACAGATGGCCCCTTTTGCCGTGGTGGACTGCCATATCACACGGAAGACCGAAATCAGTGAAGGAGCCCATCTTTCTTCTGGATGAGAGTGAAGCTGAACCTGTACAAAGTCTCTGAACTGAAAATACCTGACTCTATCAGCCCACACCCAACGTAAGTTTTATACATTCCTCAAAAGGAAGTATCACCCCCTCCTGGAAAAGTTGCTACAAGGCTTGGAGCCCTCCACTACCCTGCCTATGGTACCAGGGATCAATCTGTGCTGGTGGGAAAGAGGGGTTCCCAGGCAAACTATCTGTACAACCAATGGGTCTGTCTAGTCTATCTACCTCGAGTTCCATGCCTCCAATCCTACACAACCGTGGCAAGTCCACTGACTTATAGATTCACAGAAGTGTGACGGCAAAAATGGACTGACAAGGACCACCGAGTCTGCCCATTTGTCCAGCTATCTGCTTGGACCTGCGCCCCCCACCCTTAACACTCCTCTGTGGTTGTCCCATGCAGTTTTGAATCCCTCCACGGTTTCTTCTCCAACGACCCCCTCCGGGAGTCTGTTCCTCCTTTCCACCACTCTCTCTGTGAAATGGTATTTCCTAATGTTACCCCTAAACTGCCCCCCATCCACCTGCAGGCCATGCCCCCTCGTCCTCTGATTACCCTTCATCTGGAAGTTGCTTTCCACTGGCACCCTGTTTATACCCTTAAGGTACTTGAAGGTCTCGATCATGTCCCCCCTTTCCCTCCTCTGTTCCAGGGAGTGCATGTTCAGATCCCTCAACCTTTCTTCGTAGGACAGGTGGCTTAACCCTTTTACCATCTTTGTCACTCTCCTCTGGACCCGCTCCAGCCTCCCCACATCCTTTTTGAGGTATGGCCTCCAGAACTGGACTCTGTACTCCAAATGCGGTCTAACCATTATGAGCAGACTAGGTGGGACCAAGCGGTCCTTATCTGCTGTCAAAGTCTATGTTTCTATATGTACAAGGGTACTACGACCTCCCTATTTCTACTGGTGATCCCTCTTCCGATGCATCCCAGCATTCCACTCCCCCTGGCCACTGCCCTCCCGCACTGCCTTTCCACCTTCAGGTCTGGAGGTCCCCGATATAATGATGCCTAGGTCCCTTTCTTGTTCCGTTACCTCCAGATCTCGGCCCCATACAATACCCTGCCCTCCGATTCCTGTAGCCAAGATGCATGATTCTACACTTTTCTGTATTGAATGCAAGCTGCCACCTCTTTGACCACACCTCAAGCCTCCCCAACTCTCTCTGCATTTGTTTCACCCCTTCCTGCGTGTCCACCCTATTGCAGATTTTGATATCATCCACAAACATACTCACACCCCCCTCAAGGCCATCCACAATGTCCCCTACAAATATATTGAATAGCAGGAGCCCCAGCACTGATCCCTGAGGGACACCGCTTGTGACCTTGCCCTCTCCGGATGCCACCCCATTTGTTATGACCTTCTGCCTCCTGTCCTCCAGCCAGTTTCCCACCCATTTAACTACCCTCTGCCCCAGCCCCAGGCCTGACATTTTACACAGCAGTCTCCCATGGGGCACAGAGTCAAACGCCTTCCTAAAATCTAAATAAGCCACATCTACCACCCTCCCCTGATCCAGTTCCTTGGTGACCCCGTCAAAAAACTCTCAAATTTGTTTGACAGGATCTGCACCTAGTAAAACCATGTTGCCTTGGATTCATCAGGCCGCTTTCCTCCAGGTAGCTGGTGATCCTGTCTTTTATTAGTTTCTCTATGAGCTTGCCTACCACCGATGTCAAGCTCACGGGCCTGTAGTTTCCCACTTCCTCCCTCCCTCCCCCATTATGCAGTGGGACCACATTTGCCTGCCTCCAGTCTTCCGGCATCACCCCAGTCTCCAGGGACCGATTGAAGAATGCAGTCAATGGTCCCTGGAGACTGGTGCGGTACCAGAAGACTGGAAGCAGGCAAATGTGGTCCCGCTGCATAAGAGGCCCTCATTCTGGACTGGTGCCACTAGACAAGCCTTGCCTACAGGTGTGGCCTCAATTCCTCTGCCAAATCTGTATTTTTCCAGAGTGCCTCATACCATGTACTGCCCCATAAGAGGGTGGTCCTCATTTGGGCGGCAGCCCAGTATGCCCACAGGAATGGGACTGTCCAGCCCCCTGCTTGTTTAGGGAGTTATAGAGTCATGCACCTTATGTGGGGTCCAGAACCTTGCCAAATGGAGTCATGCACCTAATGTGGGGTCGAGAACCTTGCCAAATGAAGTCATGCACTTAATGCAGGGTCAAGAATCTTGCCAAATGGAGTCATGCACCTAATGCAGAGTCGAGAACCTTGCCAAATGGAGTCATACACCTAATGCGGGGTCAAGAACCTTGCCAAATAGAGTCATGCACCTAATGCAGAGTCGAGAACCTTGCCAAATGGAGTCATGCACCTAATGCAGAGTCGAGAACCTTGCCCAATGGAGTCTTGCACCTAATGCGGGGTCGAGAACCTTGTCAAATGGAGTCATGCACCTAATGCGGGGTCGAGAACCTTACCAAATGGAGTCATGCACCTAATGTGGGGTTGAGAACCTTGCCAAATAGAGTCATGCACCTAATGCGGGGTCGAGAATCTTGTCAAATGGAGTCATGCACCTACTGCAGAGTCAAGAACCTTGCCAAATGGAGTCATGCACCTAATGCGTGGTCAAGAACCTTGCCAAATAGAGTCATGCACCTAATGCAGAGTCGAGAACCTTGCCAAATGGAGTCATGCACCTAATGCAGAGTCGCGAACCTTGCCCAATGGAGTCTTGCACCTAATGCGGGGTCAAGAATCTTGCCAAATGGAATGCTGAATCTGGTTTTGCCACCTGGAAAGAGTTTTCATGGGCACTATAAAAGGGACACACTGAAACAGATACAAGTATTTCAGGAGAGCATGCATTTTAACTGACTACACTCTGGAAAAGAAATGAAGAGAGAGTATACAGCCCACAGCTTAAAATCTGTCGTGAGCTCCTGTACTAAAGGGGTATAATTACCTTAAAGAGGGATTTAGAAGTTTGAGCTATAAAGATACCAAGATATTTTAGTTCCACGAGGTCCCATCTCATCAGGAACTTACGTCCGAGTTGGGGAGAAGTCTGGCGAAAGAAACCAAGACCTCCATTTTATCCGTATTGAGGGTTTAGCCAGACAGTTTACAATATTTATTTATTTTTATTTAACCAGGTATAGCACACTAAGCTGAAAGCTTTTTTACAGGAGCGACCTGGGAGCACATGGAGGTTAAGTGACTTGCTCAGGGTCACACAGTATGCAGGTGGAAGCTGTGGGATTACAATAGGCCTTTATTTCTTCCATGACTATGGAGAAAGAGGTTTCTGGGTGCCCCAAATACAGCAGTACATTGTATAAAAGCTGCATTAACTCTTGCTGTGCAGCAGACTGATATAGCTGTCCAGAATTCATGTATGTTTTAATCCTGTCAGCAGTCTAAGGGTTAAGCAATATCTAAGAAAACTAAAAATACACTGAGAATGAATCCAAGGATGTCAGGAAAAAAAAAAAAAGATGACATTTTTTGCCGACTAGCAAATACTGCTGCTTTAAGAAACTTATATAGTGGCATCAATATAATAAACAACTGGGATACACAGCCAATCCGGATCAAATTGTTTCACACACACTGCTAGGAAAAGCTTTAATCCCGCCTCCAGCTTTTTCTCTCCTTGAAACAATGTCTCAGGGTGAGCATAAAACAAAAAGAAAGTAACAATTTCCTACTGATAGGCTATTTTTAACCAGTCAGGCTGTCAAGAGGCTATAGACATTTAACAGTTGGCAGGGTTTCCCTAAATTGTTTGGAATCAGTCCTGGCCAATACGCTGAGCAACACTAAGAAAAAAGTTCTAAGACTTTTGGATAAAAGGAGCTCAGAAGGCAAATGTGTGTTTGTGACCATCACAGTTAAGCGCGACTGCCCCAGAGTGCTAGGGTAGTCTGAAACTCAGAAGAAACAGCAAACAGAAAAACAAAACTGATTTTTAAAAACATTTTTTCCCCATCAGTATTTTGTTTCCTTAGCATTCCCATGCCCCTTCTGCTACCCAACCATCCAGCCCATCCCTGGGACTTACCGGCTTTATTTATCCTTCACGGATTGCGCCCCATGGTGGGGCCAGGGGAGGGATGGCTGTGCCCCTCCCATGTCCACATTTAGCTGTGTGGGACCAGCAGTGGATAGGTGCGTGTGCCATCCTGCCGACAGGATGTTTTCCATCTGTCTTTCTCCCTAAAGCTCCAGCACGCAACCTCACACTGCATTTGCGTGCCTCTGCACACACATGTGTATCATCGCCAAGGGAGCCTGTGTGTCTAGGAGGACCTAATCGCCCTGCACCAAACTGGAGACAGGGGAGACCTAGGGAGCTATAGATGGGTTAGCCTGACTTCCACTGTGGGGATACTCCTTGAGTCTATAGTCAAGGAACAGCTAGCCAACTCTCTGGGATCACAAGGTCTCCAGGACTGCAAACAGCACAACCTTCTCCTATTATCTGTTTTTCCGCCTCTCACAAGGGTGGTCTCCCTTTCCAGCGGCAGTCACCAGCCCCATAACCCACCCTACCTGGCACTTACCTTCTTACTTCTTAAGCCAAAGGTGGGTGAGTGCCTGTGGGTGGTGCAGAGCCATCAGAGGTGCTGCCATCATCCACCTTCCAAGCTATTTTCCTGTTTCCAGCTTTTCCCCCAGAGTAGCATACATGCAGTGACATGCACGCACTGTGTTAAGATGCAGTGAGGTGCGGCCGGTCCGGTGGCACTGAGGGTTGAGGCGCTGGACGCCACACTGTAAATGCCGGGCGCACGCAAGTCTGAGGTCGGCGCCTGGGGGTCGGTAGGGGTGGGTGAGGATTGAGTGCCCACTGGGCTTCTCTCCTCCCTGGGGGAAAGATTGGGGGAGTCCTGGCATGCCAGTAGCTCCTGGTGGAGACCGGGAACACTGCAGCGTGCTGGGCAGCATGCAAGTAGCATGGCATGATGTAAGGCAGGGTTGCCATGCGCCACCGTGTCGGAGGCATGCCCACGTGCGGGGGGGGGGAGACGCAAGCACCAGAACAAGGAAAAGCCTGGTCGGCACGGGTGGGCAATGGCACCTGCCCCCATGCCCGCAGCCGGGTCCGGCCTGCCTGACCTCCCAGGTTCCTCCAGCTGGGTCCTCGCCCACACCGAAGACTGACTAAGAAGACTGCCCAAGGGAGGGGCAGCTCCAACCCGGAGGGGTTAAGCTGGGGGTGCCAAGTGTGGTGTCGAGGAGGAGGAGAGAGAAGGTACAGGCAAGGAGGACATCAGGCTGGGCAGGAATTGGCAGGATGCCTGAGAGAGGCCCCTGCTGGCCGTGACCAGAGGGAAAAATAAGTGTGTAAAAAAAAAAAAAAAGGTGCAGTTAGGCTTCTGCACCTGTACTTGGCCAACCACTTCGTGACCGCTGCCCCATCGCCCAGCTTTTATTAGGCAGTGAAGCAGTGGTACATGCTGTCCCCACTTGGCAAAGGATGACAGCCGTCCTATGACACTTAATCCTCCTTCCCCCGGCTGGCCTCCGAGTGGCCCCAGTTCGTTCCTGAACTGGTGTTACCAACGTGGCTGGTGGCGATGCCCCCTGCCTCAGCCCACCATGCCACTGGGCTGGCTAACAGCACAATCTTCTAAAGGGGAAGTCCTGTTAATTCTTCAGTACTGTGTCCCTGGCAATGGACAAGGGCCAAGCGTTTGATGACCTGTAGCTAGACTTCAGCAAGGCCTTCGACTCTGTGCCCCACTAAAGGCGACTGAAGAACTTGGGAGAGGTCGGGGGGGGAGAAGGTTACAAAGTGGGTTCAGAACTGGCTAGGTGGGAGTACAGAGGGGGGCATACTAAATGGTTTGCACCCCGAGGTCGGGGAGGTAATTAGTGGGGTGTCACAGGGGTCACTCATGGGTTCAGTACTCTTCAATGTGTTCATTTGTGACACTGGAGAATGGATACAGGGAAAGATGTATGATGCTAAGATAGGAGGCAGCTTGGATAGTAATTGCAAGAGACTTGAAAAAGGATCTGGATAAACTGGAAGACGGTCCAAGATTTGGTAACTGAATTTTAGTACCAAAAGTACAAGGCTACACACTTGGTGCAGAGAAATCTGAGAACTGAATATTTGGGGGTTGGGGCTAGAACAGACCACAAGTAGAGGGGGTTCTAATAAGTGACAGCCTCAAGACCTTGGCCCAGTGTAACAAGATGTATGGGAAATCTAGTGGGATGCTGGAGTGCATAAATAAAAATTACGTACCTACCGTAATTCCTGATCTTCTCTGTATCTTCACCATTCATTACTGCTGGGTGCCGTGCAGCTGCGCACCATCTGGGAGGTTTCTTTTTTTGGAGGGAGGGTTGGCACCTATGGCATCACTCACGAAAGTGCGATGCACTATGTGGTGCGCGAGGGGCGGCCGTTAAGCGTCGCAGACTCCTCCTCCATCCCAGTTCTGTAAGCCGGAGAGGCGAATAAAGAATAGAAGAATAAGAGCGAGGCAAGAGAGTTGAGGGATAGTAAAAGGAAAGGAAACAAACTGTAAAAGGAATAAGCCAATAGAGGACAAGAAAGAGGAGAACCCTACCCTAAGGGACCGCAAGGCCTCACTCCTGTTGCGGCTCCATGGGAGGAACAGATAAGGGAGAGGAAGAAAGAACGAAGAAGAGGAAGAAGAAGAAGAGATTGGGGGATGCTGGGAGGAGGGAAAAATTCTGCCAAGTTGTGAGTTAAACTGGCTTAAGGGTTATCAGCTCGGAACCAAAAAGGCAAGGAAGCAAGGATCCCCTCAAACAAAAGTGGCCTAAAGGTTTGACTGAACCGTTTGCATAGCTTGATACATAAAAGGCAGATTTCCTACACCTCTCGTTATCCTGAAGCCCATCACTCAAGCTGAGAGCTCACAGATTGCCAAGGCAGACAATCTGTTCCGGAGGAAGAGCGATCAACTTAGGAAGGGGAAAAAGGACCCCACTAGCACATTGCCATGTGTTAATACAGGTGGTGGGGAGGGGGGGGACAGGGGGATTGAAGCCCTAAAGGGGCACCCCCTTGAGAGAGTGGACAGAGATAGGAAAGGAAACTTGTTCTGACTCCATGGGAGGCAGAGGCCAAAGAATCAGACCACCAGTTCCTGAAGGCAATTTTGAAAATGGGCTAGAAAAATTTCGACTAGCACCAGACTGGCATATACAGGACAAGATCCAGAGATACCAGCGAAGTCCAAGAAATAAGGAACAGGACCGTTCAAGAACTATTCCTGTTAACTGGTGATTAAACAAACTTGGCCTAAGAACAAAGATGCCAGTAGGGACACATTCAAAGGTAATCAGAAAGAGTTCCCTCAGGAGAAAGATGAAGCTCTACTTGCTCTCCTTCCTCTCCAGACTTACGTTACCTCTTCTGAGAGAAGAATGGAAGGCCCAAAGGCTAGGGGATTTAGTTTCTAAAGGTCATGAAAGAAGGAGGGGGAAGGAGAGCGAGCAGGGCGGAGAGGACGCCCAAGAATGAGACCCATGAGGGGAAGGTGGGCGGGATTCAGTAATGAATGATAAAGATACAAGAGAAGATCAGGAATTACGGTAGGTACGTAATTTTTATATCTTCCCTTGTCAATCTTCACCATTCATTACTGCTGGGTGAGTACCAAGCCCCCCCCCCCCAGAGGGGACTAACATAACCCCGAGTGAACAAGGTCCTCAGCCTCCTGTTGGTGAGAAACAGGAAGAAGAGACCCTGGCCATACTAGACTGGAAGCCTAAGGCTAAGGAAAGCTAGAAGGTGTCCCCTGAAGACAAGGGGAAGGAGGAAGCCCCTGCAGAAGCCTCCTAGCCTGGTAGAAAAGAGGCAGGTCTCTCGACAGGCGGAGCGAATCACCATACGCCGGGCCAGGGGTGACAACCCTGATAGACGAAGCCATGTCATCCGCCTAATGCAGATCGCTGTCACCGCAAGTTTGGAAGCCACCTCATTAGTGTCGTAAGATGCCCTTGCTTGGTGCCTTGCCAGTTCCAGGCCTACAGCGGAGAGGGCAATGGCCTCTCAAGATTGCTCCATATCAGGCACTGATGCTAGCACCTGAGCCAGCATCGACCACAAGTGCCTGTTATAGGCAGCATGGTGTGCCTGATGGAAGAGAACACTCTTCGCCCCCACCAGTCAAACTGTAGGGAATCTGAGTCTGGTGGTCAGTTGCGTGCCAGGTGCCGGCACCCAGAAGGGGTCTCTAGGAACACCAAGCCCAAGGGTGGTCAGGGAGAGAACCTAGAGACTCAGATGGAGCACAATACCTCCTCCTGCAGTCAGTCAGGGCTGGGAGAGGGTTGGCTGGAGATTGCCAGGTGTGTATAGACACCTCCTGGAAAGGAACAGGCCAGGATGGCACAACCAAGTCATGGGCACTGAATTCACTGAGGAATTCACGCATCTTCTGCTCGGTATTGTCCCGTCTAACATAGGAAATATGGAGATACCCAACCATCCTCGAAAGGAAGTGCTGATATTCAATGAAATCAGCGTCGGAAGAAAGGTGAGCAGTAGGTTCCTCTCCCTCCAAGGAGGGAGCCGAGGAGGATGGGGAACTCGAATGTCCAGAAGACTCCTGCGGTGGTGGGGACAGGCGAAAGACCCATTCATGCATGTACCTAACATATGATGTGAAGGCCACCGCAGTGCTACTGAACGTCTCCCAGGATAACAGTCCCGTAGGACCCATGTGGTCTGGAAGAGTGGGGTGGCTGCAGAGGAATGGGAGAGGGACACCTACAAGGAGGCAACTGTCTTCTGCTAGAGCTCTGGAATCCAGGGAACGGAGTCTGAGGTGGAGAGATCTCTGAAATCAAACCAGGTCGCATGACGGAACCCTGGGAATGCGAACTATGGAAGAGTCCAAAAGGGGGATCTCCCCTATGATGCACCTGGGGTTGCATGAGTCCAGAAGGGCAACCCATGATGGTGCCACCGGAGAGGACCCCTGAAGCTGAGGAGAGGTGGGGATCGGCGCTATGACTCCTCCCTGCACCCAGAGGGGTGGCAGAAGAGTGCAGACACCCCTCACCCCGACCCCTCAGATTCTGAGGATGCCCTCCTCCTCCTCGACCCCAGTGAAGGGGGTCCCTCGATCCAGGGGCCTCCCGAGGGAGACCACCGAAGACAGGACCCCCAATCCCCTCCGAGAGGGCACGGCAGCACCAAGGCTGGCGGTTGCCAAGACCCCACCCCCGGGGGGGACAGTCCCTTCCCCAACCCCCAAGCCATCCTCCCCCAAGGACCCAGGCCACCCCCAGCCTGGGAATCCTCAGAGGAAGACCGCCGTGGCGATTCTGGGATGGGGGCGCTGGGCCGCCTGACACCACGTACCACAGGGGAGAAGAATCAGGGAACCAGTCACAGTTCACATCCGAGTCGGCACCCTCCGAAGAGGAGTCAACCAGGAGAATCTCGATACTGGCCATCCCAAGAACCCCCTGAGAAATGGCGCCACGAACGGCACTGGCATTGCCTGTAGCATCGGTCGTTCCCGGTGCAACGCCCACGGCTCCGGAACCCGGCCCTAACCCATCTACGGCCCCGGTCAAATCACCGGCGCGGCACCCGACACGGTGTCTCCAACGCAGTCGACCGGGTCAACTGACCCACGAGTGGCGCCGAGGACCAAACCGGCGCCACATGAGGCACCGCCCTGATCACTGGAACCATAAATGGCACCAGGATCTGAGACGGCGCCAGAAGGCAGCGTCGAGGGTCCACCAGTGCCTGACCCAGCAATCGAGGGCGGCGACACTTGGGGACCCTGCACCTCAGGAGAGGTGACTGCCAAGGCGGTGTCAACGACGCGACCCTGGGAAGGGCCACACCATTCCTCCAACACCACAAAAGAGGCTTCCTCTTCGGCAAGGCTTGAAGATGAGGAGGCCTCCTCCTCACCAGACCATATAGGCCTGGAAGGGGACCCGGAGGAAGGGCCTAAACACCTGGCCTGGGAAGCCCGAGAACGACGTCGTCCTCCGAAAGTCGGCGGGGCCCTGCCGACTTTGAACACGAGGATTTCAAGAATATGGTGATCCATACAGAAACAGGAGTTGCATCTGTACATATCATGGTTAGGTCCCAGGCACCGAAGGCATGGGGGCAGGGCTCACTTTCGACTTTCGCTTGGCTCCCGAACCGGACATGATGCAAAAACATTTTAATAAACAGTAAAGATTCCAGTGCCACCAAAATAAAAACGAAAACGGTCTTACCGGGTTCAACGGCGTCAGTAAAATCGAACCGGGATGAAAGAGATCAAAGCAGACGTCGGAAAATGACAAAAGGCCTAATGGTGCAGTAAAGTTTCACTTGCGCGTAGCAGGTGCAGCCTTGACGGCGGAAGAAACAGAACTGGGATGGAGGAGGAGTCTGCAATGCCTAACGGATGCCTCTTGCATGCCACGTAGTGCATCGCTCTCATGGGCAGCGCCATAGTGCCAACTCCTCCCTCCCCAAAAAAAAAAAAAAAACTCCCCTAGCGGGTGCGCGTCTCCGGCATATGCCCAGCAGTAATGAATGGTGAAGATTGACAAGGGAAGATGTTTTTAAATTTTTTTATGTATTCTTTTTGCATCATCACCCCCGACTCTGGCATGTCAGATATACTGCCTTCCAGACAGGTATGCTGGCCTTCAAGGAGCTATGGGTGGAGGATGGATTTACCTTTATTTTACTCCTCTTTCAGTTCTGTGTTTCCCCTGACCCCAGAGGGATGGCAGCATTTGGGACTAGGTTTCCAGTGAAAGCATGCATCAGCACGCTCTTGCGATATATGCAGCGCAACGTTCCTCCCTCCCTGTGTTCCGAGCGCTCTGCCACCTGTACCAGTGCCCCCAGAGGAGAGCATCCACTGGGGCGTTCAATTTTCCTCCCCCTCAAGCTGGCCCTCAAGGACCCTGGCTTGTTCCCAAACATGGGTCACCCATGTCATAAGCAGTAGCCCTACTGCAGCGCCAATGCGCTGGCATAGGAAGGACCTTTTCAAGTAGCAAAAAGGAAGCAATTCTGCCTCTGCACAGGTCCTTGGCAAGGCCCCATTTTGGGGTACTATGCGAAGTTCTGTAACCCTAACCAATAAAAGGACAAGGACCACCTAGAAAGTGTCCAAAGGGTGACCAAAATGATTTCCGAGCCAGTATGGGAAGACCGATGAGGAAAGATTGGCTGACCTCAACATGTACTCCCTAGAGGTTGGGGGGGGGGGGGCATGACTGGATGAGAAGCATAAAAAAAGGTGAATAGCCACCAATGGTTTAGGCTTAGTAAGCAGTCCTTTACCAAGGGCACAACTTTAAGCTGGTTGGGGGAAATTTAGGAGTAGTGTTGGGTAAGTCACTGTTTCTATTACTTTCTATTACTTTTGGAAACTTCTTCCAGAAAGTTCTGTGCAGTTACTAGAAAGGATGGAGAAGTACTGGAAAAAAGTAATACACCTTACAGTTACAATTACTTACGTCTTTTTATACAAAAGTAATACGTAACTGTAACTGATTACATTTATTTGAAAGTAATTAATAACTAACCTATTACTTTCAAATAAATGTTATCTGTTATAGTTTTCTATTATCTTTGTATTGTTTTTGTATAGAAACACATAAGTAACTGTAACTGCTAGGTGTATTATTTTTTCTAGTACGTCTCCATCCTTGCTAGTGACTGCACAGAGCTTCCTGGATCAAGTTTCTAAAAGAAATAGAAAGTAATAGAAAAAGTAACTTACCCAACACTGTTTAGGAGGGGATGTGAGAAAGAACTTGTGCAAGATTAGGGTGGTGGAAAAGTGGAGCAGTCTAGCAGGGGAGATGGTCAATGTTCAAATGGGTGCTAGTTTCAAGCAGAGGACAGGCACATGGGATTATGACTAGGGAAAGGGATGGTACTAATGGGGGGAAGGGGGCCCAATGGGAGTGGCCATGTGGAACTGCAGAATGAGAGCTCTGCACAAAGTCCTGCCTGTGCTAGACTTCAGTAGGTAAGATGCAAACAGACTTTTTTTTCTATTCTTTTTGGTGCCTGGTCCCATTAGCTCAGCCCCCGCTCCCTCCAGTCTCCACCCACCCCCAGGACTTACCTCGGTGATGTTCCTCCCAGGCTTACCTTCCTCGGCAGGGCCATCAAGTAGGCATGGCCCAATGGAAACTGGCATCGGTTCCCGGCAGACACCCAACTACTGGTGTTCCTCCCTGGCTTACCCCTCCCCCCCGGGCAGGGCCGTGAGACTGGGCTGTTCCCGATGGAGGACTGTACTCAGTCATCAACTGACTGTCACGGGTAGGAGCAGTGGAACTGAAGGAGCGGGGCATCATCGATGGATTGGCATTTCAGGGTTTTAAATAATTGATTAGCAGCTTTTTTCTTGGGACTATACTAACTGTACAGAAAGCATTTATATAGATTTTCTAGAAGTGCTGTGTTTGTTAAACACAGTGAGGCAAGAGCTATGCATTTTCACAAAGATTTAGCACTTTCATGAGCAAAACGCTAATCAATTTTTAGAGTTAAATAAATCCCTGCATTTTGAATGTTTTTTTTGGTCCCCAGGAGGTGTGGTGTGCAATGACGCAGTGCGCCAAATCGCTGACGTCTGGCACTACTCCCTAACATCTCAGCTCTGGCAGCTGCTCCACCCCTGGCCTCCACCAGGGGGTCAATCACGTGTGAGATGCTCACCCCCCCAACCCTCCAGAGGAGCCATGGGATGCACAGCCCTCTTCCCCCTGGCCAGCCCTCTGACTCCTCGGGTCCGTTCCCGAACCCGGGTCATCAGCACTGCAGGCAGTAGTGTTACCTCTGAGCCTGCGGACTGGCTAGACACGAACAGACTTGATGGAGCAGGAGGCTTTTCTTTTTCGGAACCATCTATGTTTCCTTTTAACTAGCTGATTTAACTTTCATGTGAAAAAATACATTTTGGATTGTTTTGTTTGTTTTTTATGGGCAGCCTTCTGTACTTTGTTTCATGTAACCAGTCATTTGGAGATATGACTATGCCATGATTTGTACACAGAACTCTCAGTACTGTTCTGCTGGATTAGCAGCCATGCATAGCACTCTGTATACAAGCTGTGACACTGTGAGAGCGCCAATTTACCGGTTCTATGAACAGAACTGCATGTGTTGACCACAAACAGAAAACTATGCAAACACATTTGTTCTCATCAATGTTTATTCAGGTACCATTAAATCTGGATCAACAAGAGGTATGAAAGTCATTTTTGTGAATATAGTAGGAACATTATCTCCCAATCAGCACACATTTCCAGCCGGCTAGGATTTGAAAAACTGCAGTGCTTTTTTTTTTAATTCAGGAAAGGAGTGTCTAGGCTCACATACTGAACTGCGCAACTGTAAGATAAAAAAAAACAAAGGTAAAATAGTTTATTTTTACAACTCGAATGTCTCAAACCTGTGTTTCTAAGGTCCACTTGTAATTTGTACTGGTTTGTATATAATTCTAAATCATGTCCATTGCTTATCTGTGTTCTCACTGTAATTAATTCAGGGTCGCCCCTGAAAAAGGGACTTTCAGTCTCTATAGGCCTACCCGGTTAACAAAATTAAATAAATACATTTTTTTACCCAGTTATTTTCTGATGCTCCATAGAAAAGATGGAGCTGGCTTGCCCCCCCACCACAGACTCTAGACTTATTACAATACATACTTTTTTTCATATACATTTTATTTCCGTTCTCCCCAGCTGTCTGTTGACCACCCCAGCACCATCAACCCGGTTTCCCAGGACTTGACTTACACCGATGTCCTCTGCCACATGACTGTGGTGGTACCTGGTCACCGGTGCGGGGCCTGCAAAGGGTCGGGCGTCATTCTGCTGCCTTGAGTGTTTTCCCACCTGTTTTTCACCCTGTGGCCCACAGACATGCAATGGGTGCAATGTGCGAGCTCCGCCTCGCGTGGAGACGCCCCCAGCATCTTTTTTTTTTTTAATTCATCTTTATTAACAAATAGCTACAGCCACATTTCATTCATCACAATGTAAGTCTTTTGGTTTACATTTCATTCAAACTTATGTCATCGCAGAGATATCTTACTTCCTAGATTTTTACCATAATCCCTTTTCCTCCTTCCCTTCTGGCTGTTAAGCTCAGTCTCCCTGTACTCCCCTCCACAACATTCATTTAGTCCATCTATGTATGATCAGATCTGTTCATGAGTTCACTCTATAGGTTAGTTCTTCCATGTCCATGATTTCCTGTACTATTGATAACCATTGCGTATATGCTGGAGGGCCGATTGACAGCCACTTCCTGGTAATGGATTTATGGGCTGCTACCAGTACTATGCTCCACAAATATAAAGCATCTGGCCCTTTTATCTCACGTGGAGGGAGACTGAGTACCATATGAGTTACATTTAATTCTGTGGTTATCAAGTACAGTTCCCTCACTGCCTATAATATCTGGTCCCAGAAGTGTTGCAATTTCGGGCATTGCCAGAATATACGAGTATGGTGGCCAAGTGGTTCTGAACATATTCTCCAACATTCTGCAGTGTGTAATGGACTCCATTTGCTTTGTAAGACAGGAGTGGTTCTGAACACATTCTTCAACATTCTGCAGTTTGTAATGGACTCAATTTGCTTTGTAAGACAGGAGTGGTTCTGAACACATTCTCCACCATTCTGCAGTTTGTAATGGACTCAGTTTGCTTTGTAAGACAGGAGTGGTTCTGAACGCATTCTCCAACATTCTGCAGTGTGTAATGGGCTCCATTTGCTTTGTAAGATTGGAGTATAGAAGAAACGTGTTTTAATTTTCCATGCATATTCTTGCTGCATCGGAGAACATGTAGTTCTACATGTTATGCAGACTATCTTGTCCCATTCCTGTTCTGATATCTGCCAACTTATCTCCTCTACCCACTTTTTCTTTAGGGCTAAATTACTATCTGTATACAAATATCTGAAGGTTTTGTACAGATTAGATATGTGGCCCTTCAGAAGTGTTCCTTTCTGAATAGCTTGCATTATATCTATCAGGGAGAGTATACTTTTTGACGTGTATATCTTTTTTTGTAATTCTAAAATATATGTCCTGAGCTGCAAGTATCTAAAATGGTCTCTGTTCTGCAGTTGGTATGCTTCCTTAATCAAAGAAAATTCTTGCACTACATCTCCGTCCATCATCTGCCCCAATGTCACAAGGCCCTGCCTTGACCACCTACTAAACATGTGATCCATTTTGGCAGGAGGGAATGAGTCATCCTAGGCAAACCATCTCAATGACCATAGGAGATTGGTTAATTTATATTTTGTCCAAGCTCTATAAGCTGCTCTTAATGTGTTCCTGACTGTCATGAGAGGGATTTCCCCAAGGCAACTCTTAAATGATACATCTGTTATTCTTGCCCCTTAGGGGGTCTCCGTTGCTTCCGTTTCTATGTCCTTCCAATGGGCCACATATTCATCTGTGCTCCAAAGAAGGGCAAATCTTAACTGGGCTGCTAAGTAATAATACTCTAAGTTAGGATGTGCTCTGCTACCTTTATTTTTATCTAGGCCCAATATGGAGGCTTTCATTCAGAGGTTTTGGGTTCCCCAGACATATTTGGAAATAAGTCCCTGCCATGTCTGGAATTGTTTAGTGGAAAACCTCAGAGGCAGACATTGAAACGTGTAGAGAAATCTGGGTAAAATGTTCATCATAGCCGATTGTATGCGGGAGTGCACAGGGAATTTTGCTAATGACCACCATGAAATGTCCTGTTGTATTTGAGTGAGAAGAAGGCCAAAGTTAACATCAAGAAGCTTAGAGAGATTTTTGGGTATAGTGATCCCTAAGTATCTGATTTTAGGGGCATCCCAATTTAATGAGAGTTGTTTGATTTCTTTCACAGGATTGTAGTAGAACTTAAACACTTTAGTTTCAGTTTTGTTTAGGGCATATCCCACATGCCTACCAAATTCCTCTAATATGGCCCAGACACGGGGACTCGAGACGCCTGGCTGTGTGAGATATTAAATTACATTGTCTGCATAAAGAGAAAATTTATGATTTGTATTTTCAATTCTCACCTGTTACCATTGGGTCCCTCCTTATGGCCTCTGCCAGTGGTTCTATATATAAGGGGAGAATAAAACAGGTGATAAAGGACACCCCTGGTAAGTACCCGTACCCCTACCCAGACCAAACCTCTCGGACAGACCTCCGTTAACTTGCACACAAGCCTGTGGACCTGCATATATGTTCTGGAGACTGGTCACAAAATCCTGGGGGAAGCCCATGCGCTCCAGGGTCAGAAAAAGGAAACTCCAGGAGACCCAGTCAAATGCTTTTTCTGCATCTAGGCTCATTAGGCAGGCAGGTGTGCGAGCACGGTTGACAGTACTTATGATGTTGATGGTGCATCTGACATTGTCCGGTGCCTGTCTTCCAGTCACAAATCCCGACCGGTCTATATTTACTACCTGAGGGATTACAGTCTTAAACCTTTGAGTTATTATAGTTGTGAATAACCTGCAATTCATATTTAGTAAGGAGATGGGTCTATAAGACCCAGATTTGGTGGGGTCTTTACCATGTTTGTGTAAAACTGTGATGGTGGTATAGTTCCATGAAGGTGAGACCTCCTCTCCTTCCTTCCAAACTGCATTGTATGTGTCGCCTAGTAATGGTATTACTTCTTTACTAAACGTTTTATAAAATTCTCCTCCGAATCCATCTGGGCCTGGACACTTTCCAACTTTGGCTTCTTTAATGGCCATACAGATTTCTGGGGAGAATATACGAGTCATAAGAGTGGCACTTTGTTCCTGTGACAAGGTATGCAGGTTTAGAGATTGCAGGAACCTTTGTTTCTCTTCTAGATGGGATCCTTGTTGGACTCGATATAGTTTTTTATAATAAGTGACAAACGCCTTTGCTACTTGTTCCTGCTTACATGTCAGTTGACCTGATGATGGGTTTTTGATTTTTATAATATTAGCTTTGGCTGTTTGCTGTTTTAGTCTGTAGGCCAGGTATTTAGTTGCCTTGGATCCTCCCTCATAGTATGATTGTTTTAGGAATATTAATGTTTTCTCAGTTTCTGCTTTTTGTAATGCTTGTATTGCCTTTATTATTTTCTGCCCCCCCCCCTCGATTTGCTGAGACCATTTAGCTTTTTGTTGGGCTTCCAGTTATTTATGCTGGGTTAAGAGGGCGTCTAATTGTCTATTTCTTTCTCTTTTCTTGAATGCTGCTATAGAGATCAGTTTGCCTCTAATTATTGTTTTGATTGTGTCCCACAGAATCTGTGGTGAGGTATCTTGTCTGGTGTTGTCTTCCACAGCTTGTTTTATTGTCTCTTGGATTTTAGACACGGTGTCTTTGTCCCTCAATAGAGAGACATTAAGTCTCCACTGTTTTTTTGTTGTTTTTTTTCCGAGCCGCAGGTTCAATTCTAGAAATACAGACTGGTGGTCAGCATGTACTGCGGTGCCCACCCACATAGATTCAAAGTAAGCCAAGTATTTGGAGTATGTAAAAAACATGTCCAATCGGGAATAAACCTTGAATCTAGTCGAGTAATATGTGTAATCCCTAGCATTCAGATACTTCTCCCTCCATATGTCTATTAGACCTAAGACTCCTGGAAACCTTTTGAATTGTTTCATCATTTTGTTTTTAGTATCAGCAGGAATTTATTTAACTGTAAAAACTGGTTAGCGTTTTGCTCATAGAAGTGTTAAATCTTGCTGAAAATGCATAGCTCTTGCCTCACTGTGTTTAACAATCACAGCACTTCTAGAAAATCTATATAAATGCTTTCTGTACAGTTAGTATAGTCCCAAGAAAAAAACTGCTAATCAATTATTTAAAACCCTGTATCAGGGATCTTAGATGTTGTATCTAAGTTTCTGTTCATAGTTAGGTTCCAGCCCCCGCCCATTATAAGTACTCCTTTAGCTTTTCCAGTCACTAGGTGTATAAGTTCTGAGTAGAAATGTATCTGTGAGCTTGGAGGTGCATAGAAATTTACCAAGGTGACCCATGTGTCTTGAATTTGTCCTGTCACCAGCAGATATATTGCCCCTGGGTCAGCCACCACCTCTTCTTCCTCAAAGGGGAGGTCTGTCGAGAGAAGAATAGCTAGTCCCTTTTTCTTCCCTCTATCTAGGGAAGCATGGTAAACCACTGGGTACGCTTTTGTTTCAAGTTTTGGTGCTACTTCTGGAGACAGGTGCATCTTCTGCAAGAAGACTATAGGACACTTTTGATTCTTAAGGAATTTCTGGATTTGTCTTCTTTTAACAGGGTTGTTTATCCCATTTATATTGTAGAATACAGTAGTTACATTTGTGTAAGCCATGGGTAATGTAAGGGGTCAGATAGCTGATATTAGAGAACTCTCTTTACCTTTTGATCTGGGTATGACATTGGTAATTTCAGAATGCGGTTGTACCTTTGAATGAACTTAGTCTCCGAAATATAAACTTTAAAGTAAACAAGAACATTTCCAACATTAACAAACAGCAACATATAAAACCATAACACTGCCATTCTGCTCATTAGTATGTTCAGTGCCAATAGTTGTAAGCTATAATTATTGCTGAATGTACTCCCCAGGTTGCACCCAGATGTTTTGGGTGCAGGTGTGGCTATCTAGTTAGCCTCCAATTCTCCCATGCCTGAGGGAGGTAACTGCAATTCGGATCTCTTCGGGTAACCCGTTGTCCTAGTGGTTTAATCCCACGTCGACTAGCCTTTGACAGCCAAGTCGGGTCATCCTGGAACCCCACCGATCCTTTTGTTTGTATCATTTGTCCCTTTATGTAGCCCGGCTTTGCCCTACAGTATTACAGTAGGAGAGGGGGAGGATAGCGCCCATGCATTTTCTGCATGTTCTGGGGCTGCTAACAGCCGCAAATCAGTGTATGGGAGTCTACTGTGGTGCTGCCTCCGAGACCCCCCCC
Organism: Neoceratodus forsteri; assembly: GCA_016271365.2. Classification (NCBI taxonomy): domain Eukaryota; kingdom Metazoa; phylum Chordata; order Ceratodontiformes; family Ceratodontidae; genus Neoceratodus; species Neoceratodus forsteri. The sequence goes on from JADMNL010000036.1 coordinate 15,305,229, forward strand.
CCCCCCGTACTCCGGAGCAACTTGGTAATCCATTTGGATGCTCAGACCTCCCCTTTCCTCACGGGGACCTGTGAGTGGGCTGGGGTCCCTCTTACAAGGGATCCCCCCTTCAGGGGTTTCTCCACGCCCTGAGGCGCAAGTAGGGTGCCAGTAATGTCTGTGGCTACAAGTCTGTGTTCTTGCTTGGAGCACATGGTGGCCTTCCTCTAAATTACTATAAAACACATTCCCAGAGCTTCTGTACATCCTCTTAAAAGAAGGCCCCTTCCACCACCAAGCGTGACTGCAGTACCAAGATGCATAAATTAAAAATTTAAACGGTAAACATTGGGACATTATCAACATTAAAGGATATGTGTCAACTGATTTAGTCCTGCATGTCATCTCAGCACCAGACCCCAGTCTCAAGGTCCCATAAATCTGAGGCGAGTCCCACGTTTGCTTGCACCTCTCTTTTCAGGTATTCAATCTGGGTGCATGGGGTTCCAGAATGTGAGTATCGTTGCATCCTGGAGAATTATTGCCTCTGAGAATCGCTTCTGTCTGGACTTTCGAGCCATAGCCCTTCAGCATCTTGCCCAGGTCATGTCTCAGGTTATTCGGTTCTTTTCCCATTGGAAGCGCTCTCTTTTCTCCTTTGCATGCTACTGACCATGCTGTCTGCATTAGCTCTTTCTCGAGTTGGTCCATGACTAGCACTGGAACCTCTATTCCCTGCTTCTTCAGGTATCCGGATGCCACTAATAAGTCCTGGAAGACCTGTGTGCCTTGTTCCATTTCTACCTTCAATCGAGCTGGGTAATGAACTTGTGCCTTCATTTGACTGTCGTGGAGTTGCTTTAAGATGGGCCATAGCCTTCAGCGGCTGTCCTGGACTGCTGTGGTATAACAGTTGTCAAGATTCAATCTGTGCTGCTGGAATTTTATCTCCTTTTGTCACCAGACCCTCTGGAGGAACTCTTGTTTTGTGGTATAGGAGGTCATTTTAAATATCAATGATCTCGGTCTAGCTGCAGCATTTGGCCTCAGGCTCAGCGAGCGATGTGCCCTATCCATCGCAAGGTCAAAGTCACTGGGTAGCTGCAGTGCCTTCTGGAGTACCTTTGAACAAATGAAATCACACTGGGGGATCCATCTTCTGCTCCTTCAGGAACGCCATATAATCGTAAGTTTTGGCGGCAACTCCGGCCCTCCAAATCATCTAGCCAATGAGTCAATTCCCTGTCTTGGGCCAGGAGATACAGCATCAGTCTGTTGTGGCGGTCTGTCTGCTCGGAGATCGCCGAAAGTTCCAGTTCCAGCTAATATGTCCGATACTCAATCCTGCCAAAGTTTGCCTTCAGATCAGTAAGTGTATGGTCGATTTTGGACACCATTTGCGCCGTCTTCATTATGGTCGCAATTAGGTCTGTGTCCTCCGGGGGGGGGGGATCAGGGAAGCCATGCGGCCTTCACTGTCAGCAATACCAGAGTTCGAGCATTGTTTTTCAGCCTGTAGCAGGTCCTTTAAGTTTTGGTCCAGGGTGTCAGAGTTCCTTGGCATAAGGGCTTTCGACTGGGTGCCTTTTACTGGTGAATTCATTTATCTCCAGATCCGATTAGCCTAGGGTTGATTTCGATCGGGGGGCAGGCTGAATCAGAGAATCAAGCTGCCACTGCCCTGCCGACGTCACCGGAAGTCGTCCCCGCATCTTGAGCGTGAGTTCCCCTTCCCTTCCCTTCTTGGTGGCGTTGCATGTGCTGATGCCCAGCTGCCACAGCTTGGCAGGCAAGCAGCCCGCCACACTGAACCCCCCTCCTCAAGGAAGGAGAGTTGTCCTAGAGACGCTCAAGCCTTCCTCTCCCCACTGGTCCCCGAGCAACCCGAGTCCATTCCCAAACCCAGGTCGCCAGTGTGACAGGAGGTAAGACGCCCAGTGCCTCAGTCCTCCATGTCGGCTTACATATATGTGCATATTTTATATATATATATATATATTTTTTTTTTTTTTTATTGAAATTGTGATACTTTAAACACAAACAGGACACATCAACACAGCAAACATTTCATTTTGTACAAGTAAGTAAAACTATCTGTATGTGGCACAATAGATATTTGAAAAAGAAGACTCAGTGGCTGGTCCGCTGGCGCAGTGGTAGTACTACTGCTCACAATGCCAGCGACCCGGGTTCAGGAACGGGTTGTGTCATCAAAGGGCCGGCCAAGGCAGGTGCACTGAACATCCCAGAGGACGCTCTCCACCTGGAGGAGGGGGACAGTCCATCTATGCTAAGCTACTGCCACCTGGGTGACCACAGGTGGTAGTGCAAGTAAAGCCACAAACGGAGGGGCAGACGTGCATGCAAGCCGGAAGCCCTTCTTGGCATCTGTGAGCGGAAACAAATTGGAAAAAAGAGCAACAGCCATAGCAAGAGGACATTCACCCCTCACCGCAGGCCCCACACTGCCAACCGCAGTGCTTTCCCATGAGTGCTTACCCAGTCTCCATCAGAAGGTAAGAGGGGCCTCTTCCGATGGCCCTGCCCCTGGGGGTAAGCCAGGGGTGTAAGAGGGACAGGTAAGTCCCAGAAAAGTAGGATGAGGGGGCTGGGTGAGCAGGTAGGACCGATGGAGGCAGGCTGTAAGAGGAGAAAAGCATACTAAATTAAAAAGAAACAGAAGGCTCAGTGGCAGCAGTACAGGAGAGCCAGGTTCAGGAGTAACTTTGGGTCTTTTGATCCTTGAAGTGGTGCATTCATATTGTGGGGGGAAGGCTCATGAGCAGGACAAGTTCTTAAGTCTTATAGCAGACAACTTACTCATGGTCTGGTAAGAGAGAGGAGCATTTATTTTTAATTTATATTGAATTCGTGGCTAGGAAGGGTACCCTGAGTAGCAGACTGCTAATTTCCACACATGGCCAGGGGGATAAATTTCCCAGGTCATGCTTGAAGATAGGCAGGTCTTCGCTTAGTGCACTTACCCGGTTAACAAAAGCAAATAAATAAAGGAAGAGGAGGTTATACAAAACCACAGAAGAAGAGTGCAACAGTGTACAGTAAGAGAATGAAAAATATAATAACATGCAACAAAGGGTATGGGGGGATGAAGTAAAAAAGGATTAAGTACATAAAATGTATATGTCCGTAAAATGAAAATATTGCTTTATACGTGTCTATGTTAAATTTGTTAGTTGTACCTAGCACACACAATGAAATGTATTGTCTGCACATCTAATAATGTCAGGTAACTGCCTAATACTTTTCTGTAGAGACTGCCTCTATGTTTATTTATATCCTGTATTTAAATTCTTGTAGTCTCCTTTCTCCTTCCCCCAGGATGCATCTGGAAACGAGCTATTGTAGCTCAGTATGTCTTTCCTGGTGAAAACTTTTTCAAATAAATATTAAGTGAAAAAAAGAAACTTTAAAAAAATCGGCTGTCATCACAGCCGAAGTGCTACCGCTCATGACACCAGAGATCTGGAATTGGGAGTGATCTTGGGTCGTCAGGGACCAGCCAGGAGGAGGAGAACTGAGATCCCAGAGGACACGCTCTTCCTTCGGGGGTGGTAAGGTTGTATTCTCTGCCACAACACACCACCCTGATGACCACAGATGGCAGTGTGGCAGAAGGAACATTGGCGTGAGATGGGGCAAAGGTGGGCACCAATATGCTGAGATGCTTAGCGGACTCTCATCATGGCGCTTCCACATACCTCAGGACTTGGAGGGTGCAGACAACTGAAAAAATAAAAAGGCCCTAGCAACATGGGTGAGTTGCTCCGGTATATCTGGCCCCCTTAATCTTGACCCAGTTCTCTCACTGGGACTACAAAGTATTCGGGGGGAAGGGGTGGTCCTGACCCCGACCCTATATGGGGCTATCAATGGCTCTTAGTCGGCCCAAGGGAAGCAGCTGTGGTAGGTGGCAGTAGCAATAAGGGGGCCAAGGTGCAAGAGTACAACAAGGGGGTGTGACTAGGATAATAAAAAAATCAGCACTATAATTTTGTAATGACTCCCACTAGTGGGCGTCGTAGGTATTGGCTGTAGCTGTATGGCAAAGTTTGTTGTTAGCTGGGCTAGTGGAGCTGCTCCAGCTGCTTGCGTAATGAGCTGTGAACGAGCTTGATACGTCCAGCAGATCAGACCTTGGTTTGGTCTCACAACCTCCACTTGCATACTGTGTGACTCTGAGCAAGTCACTTAACTGCCCAGTGCTCCCAGGTTGCCCTGAAAACAGGCACCTGAGCCTAGTGGGCCTTACCCAGTTACCAAAGACTAAAATTGGAAAAAAAAAAAAAAATTAGCTCACATGTTAGAATGCATGCTTCTGCAAGATGGGGTCCCCAGTTCTAGCTTCAACCTCTAATAATTTCCATTGCATACTTGATTTGGGGGTGCTCGTCCATTCCCCAGCAGGCTGTAAAGAATACAGATACTCACAATAATTATGTTTCAAAAGCAACACCATCTTTCATGAGACAGGCTAGCCTTGTCCTGGACCAGAGGTGGTGCTCGGCACAAGCAAACCAAGCCACCACTTGAGGCGCCAGCTTAGAAAGGGTGCACTAAAGCAGAAAGTATAAACGGCGATCAGTTAGAAAAACAAAAAGTGTTACTATAAGTTTGTGTGTCTGGCTGGAGAGCTTTTTATGGCTGTAAGAGTGTCACCTCGCACATTCTTAGGACCAGAAGACTGCAAACTGAAGGTGAGCAGTTCTGTGGTCCTAAGGACGCAACAGGCAACACTCTTATAGCCATAAAAGGTCCTCCAACTGGACCCATAAAATTATAGATTGCTCACTTACTAAATGAAAAAAGAACTTTTTACCTTAATAAAGTTAGTGGCATGCGCGGCAATTGAGAAGCCCATTACAGTGATCAGCGCGTGAGGTACTTAATGGTAATAAAAGTACCTCATGCGCAACTGAAGGAAGCGCTGTGATTGGTTGGGGACTCTCCTGCAATCCATAATATAAAAACCAAAATTGTTGTCACCCTTGTATTCATAGAATTGTTACTTTCTGGATGTGGGTTGGGACAGAAGGGAGGCGAGGGAGCAGTGGAAGCACTGAAAGGGGCGGTACAAGTATTCCTGCTTGGGGTGCCACTAATCCTAACACTGGTCCTGCCCTGGACAGAAACCGCTCAGTGATGACAGGCCCCTGGATGCACTCCTTTTGACAACTGGTTGCCTCAGCACCCACAGACAGTCTCCTGGATACATATACTGTATTTCAATGATCTAATAGTCTCAGTAGTCGTCTCCGTCCACACACATCAATGCATGCTCCAAACAACTTAGCACTGATTGGTTTCCTGCACTCCGGAGCACCTGTGCTTTTTTAAATATTCCTGAGATGGCTATAATACTTAGAAGACATACAGTATTTCAGTCAGATCTCTCCCTTAGTATCAAGGTAGACAAGCGTCTTTTACAACTCACAAAGCAGGTATGTGCTGTACTACAAGTTATATTTATGATAATTATGTTTAAATTTAGTGTTGTCATCTTTCTCACTTTCTCCTGTTATTGATCTACCAGATATTTAGATAAAGCTGTACTTCTTACACTGATGAAGACCTAAGTTGAAAGCGGTAGGGGCTGATCCAGTTCAGCGAGGATGGAGTTCATTGTGCTAATGGCTCCTATGGCCTCAGACGATATGCTACACTTTGCTTCCAACTGCCCAGAACAAAAACTAACCATGGATTGTCCGCAATCAGCTCCGCACTCCCTTCACTTTGGAACAGTATGCAAAGCACACTCAAGCTTACACCACTGCCGAGCCTTCTCACTTTCAAAGCCCTGCTAGTCGAGTATTTGCAGGAACCCTGCAGCTGCTATAGGTAATCTGTGTCTTCAGTTATTGGTGCCTCCACATTAATAACCCTTAGAATGCCACCTTCTTTCATCCCTCTCGGGATTTCCAGCACTTTTCCCTCCTCCGTTTCATGGCTTTCACTCCCTCTCTCTGCCCCCAACATATACCCATGTGGTCTCTAGCCTTTATATAGTTTTATACCCTGCCTTACCCCTTTACTCTCCTATGATATTGTTTTGCAAATATTTATCTGAGAGAATCTATGACAGATTCAAGTACTTTGTATTCGACCTTGTACTGTATTTTACTGATATTAACAATTTTCGTATTGTTATGTCTACGTATTGTATTGTTCTATGTCCAGGACCACTTTGAAAATCAGCTTGTTCAAAGGTGCTGATGCCTGGTTAAACACAGTTTAATTTGATTTGATTGTTCACGCTCTGTATGTGTTTAGTCACTGTAAACTTTCACATTTTGAGGAATGAAACTGATGTAATAAAGGGGTTTTAAACTGCCATAACCTGGTGCAGGAAGAGTGAGTTTTCGAACTAAGAAGCCTTTTTTTCTTAATCTTTTTTTATATATATATATATATATTTTGTAAGCTTTTTATCCCATTTTGCTCCCACCCCCATTTCTCGCACGCGCGCGTGTGGAGGCACACACATGCCGTGCATCGAGAGACCCTCCCTTCATGCCCCCCCTTCACCTGCGCCAACACCAGACCTCCACCTGGTGATGGTGAGACTATGTGGGATCAACCACCTCTCCAGGAGAGGAGAGCTGCCATGAGGCTGCTCAATCCTGCTTCTCCCTCCACCGTGCTGGCTCCCTGATGATCCGAGGTTGTTCTGAACCTGGGTCGCTGGCGTAGCACAAGGTAAGGTGTCCAGTGCCTCGGCCCTCTGCACTACTGGGCTGGCCATTTGTTAATCTTTTTATCACTTCGGTCCAGATAACCCCCAACACCCCGATTTCTCCTGGGGCTTACTGGACACATCTGCCCCCAGGGCTTACCCCTCCCTCCAGTGGGGCTGGCGGGGGTCTCCAACTGCCCACTGTTGAACAGGATACGGTCCTGTATCAATGGGCCCAGGCCATCAGGTGCAGGGCATGCCAGTGACCAGAGTTATCCTGCCAGCCAGGATTTCCTGGCTTCTTCCCTTGAGGGGAGATGGACATACAAAGAGGACATGATGCACATCACGCACTCCCTCACAACATATTCCAACGTCCACCACTCCTCCCACCATGCTTGTGGCCCAAACTACCCTACCCCTAGCCTCCGCTAGGGGCCATGCAGATCGGGTTCCATGACCCCCCCTCGCTGGAGAGCAGTCCTACAGATGCTTGATTCTCCTCACAAATGCCCTCTGATACCCCAAGTTTGCTCCCGTACCTGGGTCATCGACGCTGCAAGCTGTAGCCCTACCACTGCCGGCAGGCTGGCCAAAATAAGAAGCTATTGTGCTAAAAAGAAATATTGTTCCCTATTGTGAGGAAGAAAGTTGAGTGCTGGCATGGATCCGGATGGGACCCGGCAGACACTAAATGGCCCATACCTATCATTGGTTTAGCATCTGACACTTGTTAAGCCAGCATGAAACTAGACTAGAAGTATGCCTTCATAAGTAGCAACTAGCAGTAGTAATTAAAACACTTAGAACCCAAAGGCCCTATTTACAAAGTTGTCCTGTGCAAGTATTGGGTCGGTTACAGAACAAATAAAAAAATTAACATTATAACAATACAGTAAAATAATCATTATTGTATGAATTAATAATATGATCTTATCTCCAAGAGCACAATGGTGTGTGGCATCACAGTTGCTGTGTCTGTCATTGTGACATCACAGTCCGTTGTCTTGGTGAGCACTATGATGTGATAAACAAAGGCACTCTGAGGTCAGCTGGGGAAAATTGAATTCTTTTTATACACACTTTTTTTTTCCCTCTACAGCCAGGCCCTCCTTCGCACAGACTCCCCCAGTCCTGTCACCCAGCTTTTTGTAGCCTTACCGTCTACTCCATTCTCCACTTTTCTCACCCCTTCTCAAATAGGTGGACAGCACGCCCAGCCTCTCACCACAAGGACCAGGTCCCAGACTGGAGGAGCGTCACGTCACTGGTGCAGGGCTTGTGGAGAGCCAGTGCTCATCCTGCCTGGCCGGGGCATTTTCTGGTGCCCCTCCCTCAGGATGCAGGTGGCGGGGATGAGCACGCACACACACGCGACCGTGCATAGTGCACGGCACCAGCCTGCATTCTTCCCTCCCTCTACACCTTTTCAAATGCACTACCACCTGTGGTCACCCAGGTGGCAGTGGAGCAGCGGAGCCAGTGACCTTCCCTCCCTGGAGAAGGACAGCATCCTCTCGGATGCTTGATGCTCCTCCCCTGGCCGGCCCCCTACAACCCATGCTTGTTCCTGAATGTGGGTCGCCGGCATCGTGAGCAGCAGTGTTACCGCTATGCCAATAGGTCAGTTATACACACTTTTTTTGAACAGATATCTTACAAACCCTGGAAAGCATAACTGAAACTTAACAAATAATGGGATGCTGGCTGCATGGTGTTAAGCAATAAGGGACTGTTCTGGCACGCTGGCAACCCAGGTTCACACATAGGCCCAGGACATCAAAGGCAGAGTCCGCCAGGGGTTGTAAAGAAGCATCCGTGTGGATGCTTTCCTCCCAGAAGATGGCATACACCACTCAAGAGAGCGGCACCTGGAGGTTATGTGGAGCCACTGCTGGTGTGGGTGATCATGCAATGGCAGCTCCTTCCCCCAGGGCACGGACATGGGCACGCTTTAGGTGGGAGGAGAGAGAACACAGGAAAATGCTCAGCTAACTCAGTCTTGGATGATGCCCTCTCAGTGCACACACCCCCACCTCCGGAACCTCATCAGTAGCACACCCACTGCTCAGCCCCTGGTATCTGTCCCATTGGCTTTGGCAACATGAACCATATTTTCTCCTATGGCAGGAGGGCAGCCCCCCCCCCGACCAGGAGGGACGGAACAAATCTTGGCATCAGCAGGATACACCGTAACCTGTCACTGGACAATGCCCATGTGAGTGAGGTGCCTCAGGGCACAGAAGGGTGCAAAAAAAAAAAAAAAGACAAAATAATGCATGGGCAATTGCGAACAATAGAGTGGTAATTTTATGGAACGAAGCTGGAGGCAAAATTTTCTCAAGCCCTAAATAACGAATACTTCACACAACCACAACTTCACACTCTGTGTGCCAGCCCAGCCTTGAGAGTCAGACTCAGCCAGATTTGACTCCAGTCAAGTATGGGGCAAGTGTCTTTTGTTTGTACACCAGAAATCAAAGTTTGCAGAGAGCCACATTGCCAATTGACCACGTGGCTAAGGACAGTGAGGGAGAACAGCGAGCAAGAGTCCTGAGCATGCAGTATGTGCAGAGTAGAAGCAGCTGCCCCAACTGCCAAGCCCCCCCAATCCCCAAGTGAGCCGAACCACCTTAGGAAGCTCCATATCTTCAACACGAAAACTCTAGACTGTATTTAGAGGAAGGAAAGTACATCTACTTCATGGTGGTGATGGCTGAGGGACAGGAGATTGACTTTAGATGATGCCACAGTAAGGGATACGACGCTATGATCCTACTTCAGATGGTGCAGTACAAAAAACGGACAGGCAATGTTTGCCGTCAAGCCCACCCTACAGAAGCAGTAACACCTGAAACAACACAGCCACAGTGCAAATAAAAAAAACAATTTGACTTAGTCAGGTACCCATTCTTACTGGGAACACTTCAGGGGAGGTAAAGACCTGCAGGCTACTGAGCCCCCAACCCACATTACTGTTTTGTCTTTCGGGAAACAAGCTAGTGTGTGGGGACACTTCACTGCCAAGGTACCAGAAATAGCCTTAAATAACATCAAAAAACTCAGTTTCTGGGTGGCCTAGGTGGTCCCCAGTCAGGATTTTGAGGCAGGTTCAAGCCCCTAAAGTATTCAGATGCCAGAAGCACTCTTGCGTGCACCCTAATATCCCTTTCCCCTGCCACCATGCACTACAGAATGTAACTGTAGAGGAGCTCTTTGCACAGTACAATGAGCTTACTCGTAAAAGAGAAGTAGCACACCAAGTTCTATAATGCACTGGTTAAGTCCATGAAATGTATCTGCTGCTGACTCACTGTGTCTGGTATCACATTATCTGTCGCCTACTCATTCTGCCTGAGCCATGCAGCACAGTTTGATCTTAATGATATCATCTCCAATCTCAGTTATATCAATGCCATTAATATCCATCTCCTTCTCATCAGCAGTGATCATTATTTCTTTTCAGCTAGAGGGGACACTTTCAAGTTTCCGACACTTCAGAACTGATTTAGAGTGGTTGGGATGGTCCGCCATGTTAACTGAAGCTTTGAGATACCTTATGGCTGACTAGCCAGCGTTCAGATTAAGGATGGACTGTGAAGCAACCATCAACGTCTTGTGAAAAAACTTTGGAAAATCAACGCAGTTCATTTTTTATTTAGATCACTGTATTAGCGTGGCTTGGTGGGTAGCATTCCTACCTTTAAGTCACAAAGGCTGTGGTTTGAGTCCAGCTCCAGTGCACTGCCCTTAAGGAGATGTCCCCTGCTGATGACCCCTCTTATGAACTCTGCTGGTTGCCGAAGTGGAAATTAATTATCTCACAAGGGCACATTCTGCAAGAGTAGGGGAGTAGGGGACAGGTCAAATACTAAAAAAGTTAGAAAGGATCCTGGTAGACAGCCACAATGGCCTTAACACCTGAGCATAGCTCCGAGGATCCTAATCCATTTGTTCACAATGGATATGCTGTACAATCTCATACTCAACTCCCGGGCCTCCAGGTAGTCTCCAGACTCCATTCCCAGGCTGTCACGGCCAACAGCTTCCCTTCACAGCCTATTAGTAGGATGAATCTTAACCTGTCTCATCCCCAGCAGCACTCTGCTATTATTGTGACACTCTGTGTCCCTTCTTTTTACGGATTTTGTGCTTCACAGATGGCCTTTTCATGTCTAAGAGTGTGGCTTCTATCAGGGGATCTCCAATCTCCCTCTGACTGCCTTACAGAAATTATCTAAGCCTTCTCTGAAACAGGGGTTCTGCTTTGTTTTAAAGTTCCCTTTCAATATGCTAAATATCACACAGAAAGGGTGTTCATTTCACTGCATGTGAACTCCGATATTGCTGAGGGGAGATTTATTTATTTAAAACATAGTTTCACCAGGAAAGACAACATAATTTTCTCAAGCCCTGTCACCAGATCACCATGGGTTGGTATTTTTCACTTCATGCAACGTGATAATTGCCACCACTCCTGATCCATGCATGGGCCTGCTGGATCACATATGCATATGTGTGCTGCCCAGACTGTAATCCTCCATCCACCCATTTGGACCCCTTCCTCAGCAGCTCGGATCATGGGCACTAACACACAATTGGCTTTTCCATGTCTTCTGCCCTGAAGACAGATCTCCTACCTTATCTTGCTGCTTTAACTCTACCACTGCTCTTGCCTGCTGTCTTCAGGTGCGATGACTCTGCATGGGCCAGCCTCCAGGGTCGTCCTCCGTGAGGATCTCTCTCGATGTCTTCAGGGGAAGCCAGCACAGTCCAGCCAGCCATCGGGTTGTTTGCCTTAAGGGCCCCCCCTCGGGTTCCCACATCCTTCTGTTGGTCCCCTACTACTCATCTTTTATGAACAGCATCCTCAATGTCACCCTCAGATTCCCCAGCCCCTTGGGATCTGTCCCCCGTGCCTGGTAGCCACCAAGGTCTTACTCATTGCTTCCATCCATGCCCTCAAAGCTTCAAGGTGTCCTATGCCTCAGCCACTCTCAGATCTCCAACAGTGTCTGACAGTCAGCTCCGTCCCATGCTTTATGGCAGCAACCCCTTCCCCTGCCCTACATCCTGCAACCACCCAGGTTGAAACCTGCATACCAGCTCTCCCTTCTACTGTGAGGTCTGAGCGGTACAGAGAGTACTAGCCACAGCCCACCCTTTAGGCACTCTAGATAGCCCGCAGTGCCCGGCTCCTCAGCACTACCAGCTTTCCTATTGGCAGTGCCCATGATTCATAGAAACATAGAATTTGATGGCAGATAAGGACCTGCCCACCTAGTCTGCCCATTCTCCTACCTAATGGATAAGCTTTAGATCCTAATTAACCAACAGCCTAGTTCCTCCTACCCTATTCCTGACTGGCAAACCAGGCAAAGGTGTCTCAGCCTGCCCCCGTCTTTCACCCTGAGGGCACATTTAGCATTTATGTTCCCTCCAACCGACTTACAACCCTGGCACCACAAGGACACCTTGTTTTATCTGCTCTATAGCCCCCCGCCAATACCCTTGGGGAATTAAGCCAAATAGTCAGTCACCATTAGTTTACTCTGGTGAACAACCAACTCCCCCTGCTATAAGGAGGGGGTTGTTATACACATTGGCAGGAGTGTCCCTTATTTTATCCCTCAGAACTCCTCTTTGTCCATACCTCTCAACTGCCCCTCTGTTCCTACCTCTGAACTGTCCATTTGGAGGGTCAACCCTCATTATACCCCTCTATCCAATACATGCCTCTAAACTTCCCCCATTAGGGGGTTGTTTTATCCCTCAGAATCCCTCTGTCCATACCTCTCGACAGTCTCACAGTATTTGATTTCCAATTAAGTACACTTGGTCACAGGGCTCTTTTACAGGCACGACTTGACATTAGGAGCTGAAGGAGCTTTTCGAAAAGTTTCTTGAACCCATTAGCGGGAATATTCCTTTTCTCATAGAACCAATTGTCGTTTCATCTACAGTTAGTTTGAGCACGTGAGCCACAATCACGCGCCGGCACGAGGGCGCTTACACTGTTACAGCCCCTGTGCGCGCGCCGGTGCTGGGAGCTAGGGGACAGCTGTGCTGTTGCATCGCCTAGGATCCCGCAGGGAGCGAAAGGGCGTCTGCGGCGATGTTATCCCGGCTGTTGAAGGAACACCAGGCCAAACAGGCCGAGAGGAAGGAAATACAGGGTGAGCGCATTTTCCCATTACCATCAGTGTATTCTCATAGTAAGGCCAAGTGGGAAGCCCCGGACTCGATTACAGTCCGGCGCCGCGCAGAGGGCAGCTGTACGCTTCTTGTTTATGGCTCTCTTACTGCTGTACTCCCAGACATACCTAATAGCTGTGTGGCTCTTACGTTACCACCTATCAGGCTGCCCGAGTCCGGACATTTTATTATTGAAACATTATTTTTGTAGGACAATAATATGCAATCTCGACCAATGCAACAGACTTCTCTAAATTGTCAGAATTAAATGGTTTTGTTTGTTCATATTGATTTTCATTGCTTCCTGTAATTTGGGGATGGCAGATGTTTTTGATGCAGTATTAGACACTGCTTAGCAAATAAATCACACATTTTAATTATAATGTGGTGGCATTTTATTTAAGGTGCTGAAGTTCTCTGCACCTTCCAGAGGAAAATAAGAAAATATGTTTTTTTGTCTAGTTAGGTTCAGGACATTTAGCATTTTTATTGTTTCTTTTTTTTGTGCAGGACACAGTCTCTCCCCCACAACCAGCCTTATAATTCTCGCACCAAAAGAACTATTAAAGGCACTCTTATACCATTAGAGGTGCTGTAACTGTGCATATAGGGGGGATATTCAGACTGCGCCAGGCTGGGGCGCAAGCCTGGGTGCAGCGCAACTTGGTTGAGCCAGGGCATAGTCCAGGCGATATTCAACGTTGCTGCGCCATGGCTAAGTACTGTTGAATATGGCACTAAGGGCGCCACACGGTGCAGTGGCACTACGCCAGCGCAAGTGGGAGCAGGTGGCTGCATCAGCACAAGTGCGGTTCCGCTAGGCGCAGTAAGAGCAATATTCATCCGTGAGCATGCAAAAATGAGGCCATAATGTATGCAAGGCACAAATTGGGCCATTTGCATGTCATTATGGCCCCATTTGCATGCGGTGCACCCTTCCCCGTAGGCTTGCGCCTGGCGCCAACGCTCCCTGCCCCTCTGCGAGCAACGCTGCTCGTGAGCCGTGATCGCGGGTATAGCACAGATTTTGGTGGTCCGGGTCACCCTGCCTCATCACGGACTTATGAACAGAATATCCCTGGTGGTGGTTCAGGACCCGATCTCCTGCCCGGACGCAGGCAATGTCAACAGATCCCTGGTGGTCCAGCATCAGGGTCCACTGAGTCCTGCCACCCTGCACCCCCGGCCGGCGGGTGGCAAGCTTCACCCAAGCCACCCGGCTGCTCATCCGACAGCGCACAGTATGAGCGACGCTTGTTGACCACCGCGATGGGCTGTATGGAAGACTGGTATTGTATTGATACAGTCCCTAATTCAGGATGGTTCATTCACATTTCGGATTTGTAGTACAGTACGGTTGCACGCCCCATTGGTCCACGCGGGTGACCAATAGGCATACAGCCGCATTGCTGTACGCTGTCAGTCGGCGGCCAGGCGGTTTGCAGCAGGAGCTGCCGCTGATGGGGTGCAGGGGGGGGCTCAGTGGCGGTGGGAGGGGGTACCGCCAGACCACCAGGGATCTTAATAACATTTGCCCACAATCGGGCAGGAGATCGGGACCACTGGGGATATTATATTCATATGCCCACGTTTGAGCAGGGGTTTGGGTCCACTGGACCACCAGGGATATTATATTCATATGCCCGCGACTGGGCAGGGGTTCGGGTTCACTGGACCACCAAGGTGTGTTATACTACAGGCCCGCGATCGGGCAGAGGATAGCGGTCCACTGGACCACCAGGATTATTTATAACTATGCCCGTGAGGGGGAAGGACACGACGCCCGGACTGTGTCCCGGTAGGCTGGGTGGCCTCCCACAGCAAGCGGCTGCTGTGTTACACCCAGCAATATGGCAGCCTGCCTGTGGGTGTCCCCCGACTTGTTCCTGGTTTTGACTGGCACATCTTTGCGCCCCCTGTGCGGCACAAGGTGGGTTTGTGCTTGCATATGTGCCACACATCCCGGGCTGAATATCGGGTTGCACTGCTTATGCATGGGCACGCTCCCCGCACTTGTGCCGCATACACTACTGTTGCGCCCCGTCGTATCGGAGATTGTGCAGAGCAACCTACCCCTATGATTATCGCACCAGGGCGCATCACTGCTGCACCATGCGCAACCCCTTTGAATATCCCACCCATATACTTTATCCTGGTCTGGCCTCCCAAACACATGAAGATAAAGTTTATGTTCCATTGTGTCTACCTGTACAAGTAAGGCACTGTTTTTTTTTTTTTTTGGTTCTTTATAGAGAAGAAAAGAAGAGAAGCAGTAGCTGCAGCCACACGTTTAACCGAGGCCCTGGTCGACCATCTAAATGTGGGGTATGTACCAAGTTTAAGTGTGACAGAGGTGCTGTGAAACACTGGTGTGGCAGAGTTGGGAAGGGTTATTTAAATAGCATGAGTCATAATTGAACAAACTGAGTGTGGGGGGCCATATAAGCAGTGTTTCAATTTATAGGCCCCTCTCAAATCTTCCTAGAATACAGTGTGAGATTATGTATTGAATATTTTATCATTTCTGAGAGCAGCACTAGAAGAAAAAGGAAAAAAAAATATATGAATGCATAATGGGTTGCACTGCAGTGGAATAACACGTGTCTCTCCATTAGTGAGTGGTACAACCCATAACCAAGGCCCCTGGAATTTTCCGTAGAATTTGCATCATGCCACAGAATATATACAGTGCCACAGAATAATTGTTTTTCATAAATTTTTATTCAGATATACAGTTTTTTCATAGTGTCAGGCTTTCTTTCCCATCTCGTTTATCCTGAAGCCTCTCCTCTACGCTTAGCATGTGATGTCATCACATCATATTTAGCCAATGGCAGGACTGCATTCTGCCAAAGAAATGAATAAATCATGCCGCAGAAATCAGAAAATTCTGCCACAGAGCATTGGGGCCCTGCCCATAGCTCACGAGTGGCAAAGTCACAAGTTAATTATGAGGGTCTACTCTAACCCACTCATGAGTGGAGATAAATGTCTGTTATGGTGCAACTCCTCATGTATTTGATCACACTGTTGTCAATGTATTTATTAGTGTTACTTTTTTTTATTAATATTTATCTCTGCAGGCCCTGGAACACTCAGGCAGCCTCGCTCACCACCACCGCACACCACCCACCTAAAGCTACTCCACTGGGAAATTGGGGACAGACGCTCCCCTACATACCTGGTCCGGCAGGGCACCAACGTCAGAACCAAGGCAAAGCCGGGAGATTGGGAGAGCCAGCGGGGTAAG
This sequence comes from Neoceratodus forsteri, assembly GCA_016271365.2. Taxonomy (NCBI): domain Eukaryota; kingdom Metazoa; phylum Chordata; order Ceratodontiformes; family Ceratodontidae; genus Neoceratodus; species Neoceratodus forsteri. The sequence goes on from JADMNL010000036.1 coordinate 15,321,344, forward strand.
CCGGCGTTGGGTGTGTGTTGCGGTGGGAGCCGCAGTGCCGTCACCCTGTCCAGGTAGCAGGGCTTTTTCTGTGGTGTTGCCCTGGGCGGACATGCAGTAACGTCCGCATAACCAACATGCTGACATCTGCCGCTGCTCCACCCTTTGTATAGCATTGCTGTGAGTGCCCCAATCTCCATTGGGGCCAGTGGTGAGAGGTGCATGGCCCACTACCCACCCGGTAGAGGAGAGCTGGCCTGCAGCGCAGCGGTTGGATTTCCCGCCTTGACGCTGGCGGGCGACCCGGAGAGAAGGAGGCGTCCCCATAGATTGCTCTCCTTCTCCGGGAGGGTGGAAGTGTTCGTCGCGAGATGGGCCCCTTGCGGAGGCCGGGGATCTTGCAGCTACCGATGCTCACATCTAATGGAGGCAGGGCGGACTCTGGATGTCATTGCATGTCCCCGCCTCCCGGAGGAAAATCAAGAAAATGGAGGGGAGAGCCTCCGTCTACATGAAGCCCTTCCCGGGCTTCAATTTGCCACTGCTGCAGCACTCCCAACCAGATACTGTTCCCGCAGCACTGGAATTAGGGGAACCGATGTCGCGAGCCCCACCCTTGGGGGGGGTAAGTCAGAGTAACTGAGCGGCAATAGCAGTTATTGGAAGCTCCGGGCCGTGACCAGGGCAGAAATTGACGGAGGACCTCCCTGGGGGAAAAAAGAAAGAAAAAAAAAAAAGGAGAGCTGTCCTCCAGATGCTTGATACTCTCCCTCCCCAACTGACCCCTGGTGGCCCAAGTCCATTCCCAAACCCGGGTCACCGGTGTGGTGTCCAGCGCCTCAACCGTCTGTGCCATCAGGCCGGCTTAGTATGTTACAATAAAAAGAAAAGCAGCTTTAAACTAAAAGTAAGCTTTTTATCTGGCCCACTGCTCTCTGTGTTCTGTTTCCAGACACTAAGTAGAAATAGTGTGTTCTAAGTGTAATAACGTGTGTTCTAAATGAAAATATAGGGGCTGTGACATGGGCTGACTTAAGATATTTTTATCTTCATGAGAAGGTATTCTTGATAACTCACGAGTGGCAAGCCACGAGTAAGGTAGCAGTAGTAGACCAATATCCTTAAATGAAGAATCTCATCTTAAAATCATGCCATGTTATATTCGAGTTATACAACACGTGTATAGGTGATTTTATAATAGAAGTGATAAAAAGTTACAAAGCAGAAAGTGCACAATGTAATCTGTGCCCCTCTGTTCAGTGGCTTAGCATAGGAGAACAAATAACTCATGGAATCAAAAGATAAATGGTGTCCCACATGTGAGAATAATTTTCTGAGCATGCCCAGTCTGTGATTTGAATGAGAGAACTTTCTGAACATGCTTAGCAACCAACTTGTTTATTTGAATTTTGGTAACCGGGTGAGCCGCTGAGACTTTACAGTCCCTTTTTCGGGGGCAACAAGAGAACTTCATTTATCTGCCTATGTTTGGATCAAGATAACACTTTTTATCTTATTTATCAATATACAGATGTTGTATGAAAATATCCCCAGAGTAACGTGGTTTAATTACCCAGTTTATTCACCAGTGGTGTGGTGCATAGAATAGTTAACACATAACTAGTTATGTAGTAGTAGTAAGTAATTCTGAAGATGCTTTTTCCCTATAAAGTGCTATTGATAATATCTTTTATTGGACAGAGTTTAGAAAACTGGTGTTGAACGCAGCTAAGTGCAAAATCATGCATTTAGGTAATCATAACGTCAACTTTGTATACAGACTTGGGGATGATGCATTAAGTGTCGCACAGGAAGAGAAAGACTTGGGAATCATGATCACTGCAGACCTCAGATTTAGCTCCCATTGCAGCGAGCAGATTAAAAAAGCAAACCATAACCTCAGCTGCATTTTAGAGCACAAAACTGGCAGGGAGGAAAAAGTTCTGATGCTACTGTGTAGTGCTCTGGTTAGGCCTCATTTAGAGTATTGTGCCCAACTATGGTCTCCGTATAAAAGAGGAGATACCCTTAGAGTAGAGAGCATACAAAGAATAGCTACCAGATCCATAGTTGGGATGAAAACTAGATTTTTTTTTATTTATTTGTTCACCCCTAACCAGAGGAACTCTCTCCAGTATCTACCCACCCAGCTGTCTACCTCCCTGCTGTGGCAACCTCACCTGCTCCCTCACTCCGACCAGGCTACACCCCCGGATCTAAGCCCCCATGGGGAAGGGCTGCCCTATCCTCCCAGGGCACTCTATCTCATAGTATAGTGAGCCTTGAAGTCTTGAGTGCAGGGACCAGGGAGAGTGAGGAGCCCAGCGTTGGGAGTGTGGTGCTGCAGCAGTGCCTTCGCCTATCTTCCGGATGTTTTTTTTTTTTTTCCCGTTTTCTGTTTCACCCAATGCTCGGTCATGCAGTGGCGTCATTGGCACGAATACCACCGCAGCACCTCCCTTCGCAATGCGTAGCGATGCAAACTCTGCATTCCCCCGGTCTCCACCAGAGGTCGTCCCTGTGCGAAGCATCCCCTAGAGGCCACCCCGGGAAGAGAGAGCAGTCCTCGGGACGCTCAATCTCTTCCCTCTCCTGCCGACCCCCGATAGCCTGAGCTCGTTCCCGAACTTGGGTTGCTGGCGTAGTGCGAGGTGTGGTGTCCAGCGCCTCAGCCCTCAGTGCCACCGGGCCGGTCCTGAAAACTAGATCTTATCCAAAAAGATTGGACTTTCTAAACCTGTATTCTCTTCATTACAGAAGATTTAAAGGCGACACGTGTTTGCTTTATAGAGCCATGGCGGATACAAAGTTACGAGATGATTTGGGCTTTACTCTTAGAACTAACTGGTGTACATGGTAAACAACTTCACTTGGCTAAATGGAATCTAATAAAATGGAAGAATTGGTTCAGCCAAAGGGTAGTTCCCGCGTGGAACGAACGTCCACCTACAGTAGTGGACAGCCCAAATATGGGTATTTTTTAAATATTGAGGGTTTGGCAAGCTGTAAGGATGAAAGTCTACAATGCTTGATAAATACCTATGACACCCAAGTGCTGGGTTGGTAGAACATCAAGCGGTTCTGGTGATTAAAGTAGCCCAGGAAACAAGCTTAAGTGGTTTTATGCCATCCAAGGTGTCCTAGTACTCCTTTTTTTTTTTTTTTTTTTTGTAAAGTTAAATAGTGCTGCAGAGTCCACGCTCACGTGATCTCAAGAACCGTAAACCGATGGGTATTTGCTTAACACACTCCTGAGTGAATAAGAATCTCTCATGCCCACGGACGGTAGTGCTCTAATTGTTCATAAGCAATCCCTTGATCTATAATTTAAAACAGATGATTTGTCAGTTTTGTTGAATTAAAAAAAAGAAAAAAAATCACTTTGAAAAATGCTTCCATGATCACCATGAAAACCTGCACGTTCAGATTTGTTCTGCACATTCTACCAGTCTCTTTTCACGCTTCTGCTTAAAACAGCAAAGTACAACCTGTGACAGAGCTTGTAAAAATGGATTATTTACTTTCTCCAGTTATGATAACCGTTTGTTTTATGTGGTGATTGTTTGCCAGGTCATTTTTGACCCACTAGTCCATCCGCCACTATCAGTGGGTATATCCGTTAATCCTTGTAGGAACAGTGGACTTACAGACAGAAACAGAGCCATGTTTGACCATACTAGACTGTCTGCCACTATCAGTGGGTGTATCCTTTATTCCCCTGTTACTTCAGTGTATAGAAGCATTAAACTTACAGATGAAAAACAGGCCATGTTAGTCCATCCACCACTATCGATGAGTGCACCTTTTTAATATCCTGTTATTTATCGTTATAGAAATGTAGGACTTGCAGACAGAAACAGGCCATGTTTCTCACCAAACTCATGCCGGTAATCCTGGTGAAAAGAAGTAAGTGCTAAAGCCATGTAACTGGTGTTCAACTAAGCTTAGGATGGCCGGCCCGCTGGCACAGTGGTAGTGCTACCGCTTGCGGCGCCAGTGACTCGGGTTCAGGAATGAGCTTGGGTGGCTGGAGGGTAAGCTGGGGGGGGGAGATGGATTGAGCGGCAATCGCACCCTCTCCATCTCCAGGGAGGGAGGGTAGATTCTGGCTCCTTGAGCCTACAGGTATAGCGCCCCTGGGTGACCACGGGGGCTGCTTACCGGAACTGGCAGTTGAGGCTGGGAGGCATGTGGATGCTTAGCGTGTATACATCGTCATGTCATTGTGTGTCACGCCTCCCTATCTTGGAAACTGTACAAGAAAAATCTCGGCCCTGGCACGGTCCCGAGCCACTGCTGTGCAGCTGCCCGAGTGGCACATTTTAGCTGCCTCCCTTTCCTGCCCGGAGGGTGAAACCGAGGCTGTATGGGGGCAGGCTGCTGTGGGTTGGCCGTAGACTGTACAGTGACATGGGGCATAAAGCATTAAAAAACAAACAAACAAACAAAAACCCTAAGCTCAGGATGACATCTGTTGACAGAAAAGTTTACCTTGTATTGCATAGCAAAACTACATGGTTCCAACTGTTGGCATAAATCCGGACATGTCAGCGCTAATCACACACCCATTTTGTAAGCTTGCCCAGCCCTTAGATTTCTGGCAGGACATAGAGCAATAGTTGGACATGCTTTTCTTAGATCATCGAGCCTTAATTAATCCTCCAATGTATTAGTAACCCCCGAGAGGGGAAGGAGTGCACCCCAGGTCACTAGCTCCCATTTTACTGTAAGCCACCAACAAAGTGGTAACAGGCCTTTGGTTGCCAGAGTCCACCCCCACCCCACCCAAAGAAACAGTGGCAGGTGGGCATCAGATTATTGCGACCATTTATTTTAAGTTTGAGAAATTAACTTACACACTCCACAGTAAGGCTCACCTGTTCCAAGAGATATGGCAACCTTGGTTACTGTACTACGTGACTATATTCAGTTTGTCCCATGACAGTCAGGAAAGACTGAATAACTAAACTGTATTTGCACACAGATTGTGAAGATCCAATTGGAAAACAGGTTTTGTTTCAAATTATTGTTGCCTGCTCTTCCATAAGGGCAACATAACCCCAATAATGAGGTTTCACCAGTCCTAATATGTTGTAAAGGTTCTCATTGTGTGGCTGGGGCACTTTTGTTTTTAAAAAAAAAAAAGAAAAAGAAAAAAATACTGGTTGGCCAACCACATGCTCACTCAACCAGCTTGTGCCACCTCAGGGTTCTGATTTCATCGGACCTCTGGAGCTTTGCCCTTGAGGTCTGATGTAACCAAAACCCCTCCATGGCAGCACAGGCTGGTTGTGCATAGTTGCCCAACCAGTATTCTCTATGTAATAACTTGGTTTCAGTACTATTTCTGTCATATAGGACCAGCAAGTTCAATTTATTGCAGTGTTTGAAAAAACAAAACTTTTAATAAAAATGAAAATATGACGTTTTCATAAACTGCTACATGAACTAGTGTATAGCAGTCACTTGATATACTCGGAGCTCATCCAGAGAGGATCTATAGGTGCTTTACACAAGCTTAAGCCGCAAAATGTTACACATTTTTCCTACTGCCATTCGGTAGGGAAAAAAATTAAGTTTCAGGTCGGCCCCACAGCATAGCGGTAGTAGTGCTGCCACTGTCAACGCTAGTGACAAGAGTTCATGAACGAGCTAGAGTTGTCGAGAGGCGGAGTGGCCTAGAAGGGAGGTTTGGCGTCCCAGGATGCACCCGGAGGCTGGTTCCGCCTTCGCCGCAGTACTGTCACTCCGGGTGACCACAGGTGGTCGTGACGGCTGGCAGATGGAGGAGGGACGCTGCTGATGTCGGCAGGTGGATGTGCGCTTGGGTGGGTGGGGCTCACATTGATGTCCTTGTACTTAAAGTCCCCAGGGGTGGAAGAAACTATGGAAAATGGCTCGGCCTCCATCACCTGCTGGATTGTGGTGCTTACCTGACAAAATGTTTAATTTGGGGACTGACCCCACCTCGGGGCATAGCCAGAGCTCCGTGGAGGTGAGTGACGCAGTGGGGAGGCTTGGGGAGCTGCCTGAGGATACTGGAAGCATCGGTGAGATGGAGGCATACAAAGAAATGGGGGGAGGGGAAGGAACACCACAGTTGCTACACAAACATAAAAAAAAAAACCCTACTGTGGATTGGCAGGTGAGGTAACATGCATTTTCTTGCACAATACACTCCGGGAAGTGAGGGCTTCAGATTCCACCATGTTGCTGCCCCCTAACGGCTCAGGGTAGGGGATGGGAAGTGCATAAGGCAAAATGTTATGGGAGGGAGAGCAGTAAGAAAAGTCCCCGTGTCTGGAGTGTTCCATGGATCTTGCCTCTCGGCGCCTGGGTAGGGAGAAAGGAAGGAATATATGTTGGTCCTGGATGGATGAAATCTGCCGTCCCACTACATCCCAGTGGGATGCTCCACCATTGTGTTTCCCCTGCTGCTGCATTCCACATTGGATCTGATCTCCCGGCTGGGATCACCACTAGCCAAAGAAAAAGAATTTCCTCACGGGCCTCACGGGAGGCCGATTAAGGGGGAATGTGAGGAAATTCTTTTTCACAGAAAGGGTGGTGGATGCATGGAATGGCTTACCACAAGAAGTGGTGGCTATGAATACAGTGCAGGGCTTCAAACAGGCATGGGATAGGCATAAGGGAGCAATACAAATGACTATGAATAGATAGGTCACTGACAGAGCAAAGGCCGATGGCACATTTATAAGGTAGAAAAAGAAATGGGCAGACTGGATGGGCCTTGCGGTCCTTATCTGCCGTCAACTTCTATGTTTCTATGTAGGCCAGTTAGACCTCCGTCATCGTGACTGCAGCAGGATCATCTGGTGATGAGCACTGTCATTTTGCCGGGATGGGCAAAGAGAGATCATTGTGATGGAGCGAGGTTCCATCACCGCCCCTAGAAGATAACTGTACAAATGCAAAACAAAAAAAAAATTTGAATGTGTATAAAAGAAAATGTGTTGCAGTGTATTTAGGGAGTGTCTCTCAGTACTTGGTAAGGACTGGAAAAGCAAACAAGTTTGTTGTTTACCACTTCTGTGCTTTATTGACACATCTCTGATGATTCAGTATTTAGAGGCACATGGTTCAAATCCATTTACATGCCTGCCATGCGTATTTCAGAACAAACCAATTGTTGCTGGCTTTGGAAGTCCTAAGGTTGACTGTGTTTTAGAATTACAGATTGTTAAAACAATAGACCCAAGGAGCAGACCTCTCTTGGACATGAAGCTGTTTTAGATTCTGCTTCTAGTACTGTGATTGCTACTCAATACAGCATAGCCTCTCTGTGTTGAGATGCACATTACCATGCTGAAGAAGATGCCTGAGCAGTGAGAAAATATGTTTTGGTAGCGAATTCTCAAACAGCCCATGTCTTATCAAGTCGTCCCCCCCCCCCAGAGTGACCTCAGAATTCATACGAGACTAGGAGACCGTTGGAGATAACATGGACCTGAAGGTAATTTAGGTTGGGGTGCAGTTTTGGCACAGGAAAGGCGGGGAAGCATATTGTCATGGAGACCATTTTCTCCCAAGGACGAGAGAGAGATTGCTTCAGTGACCTGCCTTTAATGGTGCTAAGAGCAGCTGTCTAGAGCAGGTGCTGAAGCAGGTGCAGATGGGGAGGGGGCAGGGGGGCCAAGGAGGCAACTGAAGTGGGATGGAGAAGGTTAGACTGTAACGCAGATGGTTTGTGCACATCCAAACAGACATATTTTATAGCCGCTTCATTGTTCTCTTTCTGATGGTTTACTAGTTACCTTCAGCAGACTGTTTTCTGCTGCTGAGGTGACCTGCTGCTAACGGTGGTGAAAACGGCAGCCTCGGAGCAGGTGCAGATCGGGCAGGGGGTGGGGGGGCTATGGACTTGGAGGGGGGAATGATGAAAGCCTACTGCACATACACCACAGGATCCAACCACTAGGCATTTGTGCAGTTCCTGAATCAGATGCGTTCGATAGCAGGGCTAGAAATTGTATTCCATCCTCTTTTTACAGATTAAATGCTGTTTTTATTACACTGGTTTTCAGACTTAAATAGCACTTCTCTATGCCACCTCTTGCAGTTTAATCTAGAGCACTGTTGTTTTGGATAGGTAGAATACCAGACATTTAGACAAAATACCAACTTTTAGGTTTTGATATGTCTTCTCCCCCACATCCCTAAAACCAGATTATTTTCTTGATTTCTACCCCTTTGATACCCTTATGCACCCACTTTGATTTCATGAAAAATTATCTTTTAATTTTATGTCTGGAGTATCAAAATGCCTTAACGTTCCGAATCTGTGTAAATGTACCTTTTCTAATTGAAAAACAAATTACTAAAAAACGGCATTTGATTAGAAAAGATTATTTAAACAAACTACTTATCACACCACACAGAAAAAATAATTACATTATTTATTATAATTAGTGGTGCCGAATGAACCACGGACTATTGAATTGGAACATAAATTGTATTGAGAGAGAGAGAGAGAGAGAGAGAGAAATGTGACCTGGGTTCAGTTTCCAGTTGGGTCACATTATTTCTTGCTTGTTACAATTATTTCTGTTATCAGTACCAATTTTCATAACTGATGGTCAGTCATACTGAGTCCATGAAATAGCAAACCCTCTTTGTAGCTCTGATCTATGCCAAAGCATATTTCCAGTATCGTCCCAAATGCCACATTTTAGTCTTGTTAAAAACGAAAGGCAGCAGAAGGAAATGGCTGTTTTTCAAAGTGAAGCTTGCACCCATACCTTGAAAGCAAGCTGTGTTAGGCCATTTAGTTCTGTAGAATAGTGGTCTGAACAGGCAGTCCTCTCTCAGCAATTCACACTTCCTGAAATTCAGCAGGCACTTAAATTAGCTGGCAGGGTCTCACTGTCTTGGTATTTTTTTCTTTTCTGTCCGATATATATGTTTATCTTATTTGTTTGTTCATTCATTCACACATTGCCTGAGTTTTTGTTTCCTTGATGGACGGCCTCAGACCTTGCTACTTCTGGAAGGTTGCTAAATTGGCTTTGGATCGCTGGAGAGATAGCCGAGTCAGGAGGGAGGGCCATAAATCACAGCTACAGCGAAGGTGCCTCAGCAGTTGCAGCCCCATCCCGATGAAGTGAAAGTGCTATGGCAGCATGTTGTTTATTTATTTATTTATTTATTTTTTTACAAGGTCAACTGGCCACCGTGGTAAAACATCCAGTAACTAAAAATGACCTCATTGTGGCCAGTGTGCAGCCTCAGTCTGACATGATGATTTAGGGACACCGAAAGGTTAGTTGTGAGGTAAAACACCATAGGAATGCAGCAGATGTCCTCGCTCTCTTAAACGCAGCAAGTTCACAGAGTTTCACTAACCACTCTGCATCCAGGACTCCTTTGCCAGTAAACGCAAGAGCTGAAACTGGATCAGTATGAACAGGGCCAACTCTGTTTCTCTTTGTGAGGTTTTTCTGGGCACATGTGGCAGCCTGCAGTAAACGGGAGGCACGGACCCAAGGGCAGAGATGGTACAGAGCATCTGTATGGACAGTCTCCTACTGGGTGGAGAAGTTTCCTGGCACTGCTCCCTCTGTGGCAGGGAATGCCACGTGGTGGCGCCACTGGTGCTGTTGGTGATCTTGCAGCATCTGGCACGCCTCCACCCAGGCGGTTCTGAATGTACACTTGTTAAAGCAAGGCTATGGGGACGACAAAGGGGGACCTCTCCCATTAGTTACATGACGGGAAGGCTCCAAGGCTGCCCATGTCCTAAGGATGTGCTCCTGATTTATCGTAAAACTCCCCCATTCATAAGACTTAGTTTTGTTGGATACACATTAGTTGTGAACCTCTGAATACCCATAGTGGAAGGATATCACCATTGGATGCAGGATGTGACCATCAGATATGCTGGCTGGGACCCTTCAATGCTGGGTCGAACCATCTGATGCCTGCTATGACCAGATATGGGATATGACTTTCAGATGCAGGATACAACCTTCAGCTGCTGTGACTAACAGCACTTTAGTTTTTTTTTTTTTACATAACCTAATTACACAGACTAGCCGAGCTGAGATGCAGTTTCCTGTTCTCGGTGTGTCCTGTTTTTTTCTCATTGGTTTCATAGATGGGTGTACTGTAGTACACTAGTGCTCAGATTTCCCTGAATTCCAGGTTCACATCTATAGGGCTCTACCCTTTGACTCTCTGCACCTCCACTTTACTGTGAATCACCTGACTGCGTATGCGCAGTAGGTTTTGACTGATTTAACAGCGCCTCTTTATCCTGGGCCTGAGTGTCCCAAGCAATGGCCCACTAATGGTAGTGACATCAGAAATCAGTCATTAGAGCTCCCAGGTTATTGATTAGATAATGTCTTCACGGTTAAGTCAAGCTGTTGCCTTTCGTCTGCAAGTGATTTGTGTGGGCCATAAAAGTAACTAGAATGTTCCGCTCATTTCAGTTGCTGTAATGAAGGTTTTAAATTTACTGCAGGGTGCCAAGCAGTCGCTATTTTTGTGGGTCAAGCACTGCGTGACTGTAGGTATGTTTATATTACTTGGCTTGTTGCACTGCCATCTGCACCCCCGCCACCCCCTTTGAAACCCTCCTGACCTGTGTTTTGAACCGAATTTCTGTTGGGTCAGGACAGTTGTATACTGATACCTCATAAAAGTGTAGGACTGCAGGTATCGACTGAAATAAATAAAAGCATTATAGTTACAGCTGCTGTTTAGTGCACTTAGTTGGAACGTTGGAATTCATGGCTGGGAAAGAAACACTCAGCCGAGGCTTGTCGGGGGTGGGGGGGGGAGATAGGCGGGCAGTGCAAAATGGAATAAGTGCCAAATTTCAGATGTTTCCATAAAGGACACCAGGGAGGCAGGAGAAGGAAAGGGTCTGCAGGAGAGAGGTAGTGGGAGTGGCACAGTGTCTCTGGACTGCACTGGTCAGGCAAGTAGCGTGTTTACATGCTAGGGAAAAAAGCCTGCATCGATACACAAAGCCAGCAAAACACTGTACCCCAGTGGAGCAACTTACAGTGCTGCGCAGACTGTTTTATACTGCCAGATTGTAACAGTGCAACTCACCTGCACTGCTTGCAATGGTGCCAATCAGGACGTGTAAACGGGCCTTATGTTTGTGCATGGATCTACCGTATGTCTCGATCCAGGTATCGGATCCTAACACACATTGTAAATAGGGTCACACCCGAGAGTTGTTTAATTGTCTGGAGAATATTGCCTGAAATAGAAGAATTTCTATAAACTGATGATCATGTTTTTTTGTTTTTTAAGGGTCCTCAGATGTTTAATGGTCAGATTATAATTTCCTTTTAATAAGATTTAAGATTACAGGAATCGAGAAAGCATGGGATAGGCACAAGGGGATCTTAGAAGTAAGGCGGGGGGGTGCAGACCAGAGACTGAGCAGGGTCTGCAGTGGCACTGTACGTTAGGGAAAATAGGGCAGACTAGGTGGGCCAAGAGGTCTTATCTGTCAACAGCTTCTATGTGTTTAACATCTTGATGATAATAAACATTCAGACTTGCCTCTAAAAATGTTGGTTTAGTGACGGTACCATCCTTTTTTTTTTTTTGTGTCCCTCTCTGTTGCTAAAAGCAGTGCAGCACAAGGGATTCATGCATGAGAGTTCTGTTGGTGACTGGCATTGATCCACCAACATGTGTAAAGTTAACATGGCTATAGGTGCGACTAGTTTGCCATTTGGGGTGTCTCGTCAAACCCTCCCAGTGTTCCACATTGCGTGAAAATATAGAGCGGTGGTAAGGGGAGGAGCCACAGGGGGCCGGGTCACCAGGGGCGGAGCTACCGGTTGGCGGAGTCAGTCGGGATGCAATAAATGCATAAGAAACAAGAAATAAGAGTAATATGATGATCTGGAGGCCTCTGTAGTATGCAGCAGCAATCAAAAAGTGTGATAAAACATACTGGAGAACCTCTGCATTCTAGTTGCAGGCCAGCAACAGTTTGTGAGAGTCTTAACATTTTGGTGAGGCCATACTACAACTCTTTACTAGTGCCTGCAAGGCCAAGATCTGATCTTCGGTTTCAGTCCTGCCCAATGAGCTGCAGCTTCCAATACGGGAAACTGTCAACATCGGGCCCTCAATTGAGATAAGCATAAGTGCATTTAGCACACTGGCACTTAATCTATTTCGCTCTCATGCTTTTAATTCGATTCAGTGCAGAAAACCCCTCTCACAATCTGCAGTTGACATGTATTATCATTGCCAGCTCTGCCAAAGTAGATATGTTTGATACAGGTCATACTTGGTAGTTAGAGCGCAGCACATCAGAAATAGTCTTAAAGGCCATCTTTTCTGTGAACATGAGACTACGCAGAGAAGCCCATTCCAGTGCAGAAGCATCTACATCCACAACGGTAGCATACTGACCAAGAATAATCTCAAGGCTATCACTACCATACCCTTCCAACTGTTCAATATCAACTTCCTGTATCATGCTGGGGTCAAAGATACTGAACGCATCCAAAAGTTCTGTGCTTGGAAACCTTTGCTCAATTTGAGCAATTAGGGCCCTAATAAACTTGTCATGCACAGAGGTTGTGAAATGATTCAACTGTGGTTCGCTAAATGGCAAGTTCAGGCCATTATCATTCAGGAGTACTAGTTCAGGTGAAACGGAGAGAAGTACTGACCAGGTACCAGTAGGCGTGCCTAAGAATCTCTAAAGTGGAATGTAAATGCCTCTTTATATCAGTAAATTCAGAGCTGATGTTTGAAAGCATTTAGATAAGATGCTAAGGTGTGGAAGTATGTCACACATCATGCATAAAATAGAAAAACTCCCAGTTTTCACCATTTTACTAGGCCACAGCTTGGGGATCATGCCTTTCAGAGGCTTCTCTGTACAGGACGTAACAACAAGATGGGAAAATCTTCCTTAGTGTGTCACATGCTGCATCATGGGACAACCACCCAACTGCTTTGCCTGTTTAGGTTTTAAACAGGTTTTCATTGCCTGCTGAATTTCTTTTCAGGGCAGCCATGCGAACAGCAGAGTTTTCATAATAGCTGTATAAGTGATCTAGTGTTTGATTAAACTTTTTAATGACGCTCACTTCATTTGTTGCTGCCTTTACAGCCAAGGCCTCCCGTGAGCCATACAGTGATTTTCAACAAGAATTGGGCTGACTTCTTTCAGCTTTTTAGCCACCCCCGCTTTGCCTGCCCAGCATAACGGCTGCTCCATCACTGCCTAACCCTGCAAGATGATCAACCGAGATTTGATTGTTATCAGAGAACTCCAGCATTTTTTAACAATTGTGTCTGCCTTTCCATCAATTAGTTCCTCAAGTCCCAGGAAAGAAACTCTGGGTTTCCTTCTTGCAGTACATACCATACAAAATGAGCTGCTTCATAACAGCAATATCAGTTGTTTCGTCCACTAAATATGAAAAATTTGGCAGCCTTCAAATCTGCAAGAACTGATCTCCTGACCACCTCACCCAGAGAGAGAGAACCATTTCTCTGACAGTTCGATCAGAACGATATTAACAGCATCAGCAATATGTATATTGTCTAGGTATTTGCATCCCAATGATTTGGCGAGATCCAGCAGTGAGCCATATTTCGTTGTGTGAGGCAGCTCATTTTTATTAGCCAGTACATGCAAATCTAAGGATGCCACAAAAGCTTCTTGTTATAGGGTCATGGCTCGTTGCATTGCCTGCTCTATTCCACCTTTGAAGCTGAAATTCTGCAGTTAGCTTCCAGTTCAGAAGCAACAACGTGAACTGAACTGTTCTGATGCCTTTTATAGCATCTTCTGAATGTCTTACACCCACTGAGTACCCAAACTGTTCCTGATTTGTATCTGTTTATGTTTTATGCAAAATGCACAAACATGCCATCATTTTCTTTGTACTGTAACCAACAGTATTTGTTAAGCCAGCCAGTATAAAATCCTGTTGCTCTATGCTTAGAGGTGTTTTTTCTGTATTACAGGAGGAAGTGCAGGGAGTTTTTGGACAATGACATCGATATCAACTGGACCAACTGGCATTGTCCCAATCATCGACTCACAATTGTCATCTTGATCAGGATGTTTCCGTTTTTGAGTTAATTTGAAACCAAAGTTAGTTAGTTTCTGCATTGTGTACAATAAAGCTTTTTTTTTTCCTAATTGTTGTCGTGTGTTTATTTGTCAATACAGAACGAGAACTTGGTAATGCTGGTTGAGCCCCAAATATTTTTTCTCACACAAATATTTTTTTATTCCTTGAATCAGGGTTCAGAACAAGTGACCACTGACGAAGCAAGACTGCACTGACTAGTGGGACAGACCCCCTGGTGGCACAGTTAAGGAGACCAGATTTTTTTTTCTCACACAAAATTTTTTTTATTCCCTGAATCAGGGTTCAGAACAAGTGACCACTGACGAAGCAAGACTGCACAACCTGACTAGTGGTGCAGACCCCCTGGTGGCACAGTTAAGGAGACCAGATTTTTTTTTCTCACACAAAATATTTTTTTTTTTCCCTGAATCAGGGTTCAGAACAAGTGACCACTGATTTACAAGACTGCACAACCTGGACTAGTGGTGCAGACCCCCTGGTGGCACAGTTAAGGAGACCAGATTTTTTTCTCACACAAATATTTTTTATTCCCTGAATCAGGGTTCAGAACAAGTGACCACTGACGAAGCAAGACTGCACAACCTGACTAGTGGTGCAGACCCCTGGTGGCACAGTTAAGGAGACCAGATTTTTTTTTCTCACACAAATATTTTTTTTATTCCCTGAATCAGGGTTCAGAACAAGTGACCACTGACGAAGCAAGACTGCACAACCTGACTAGTGGGACAGACCCCCTGGTGGCACAGTTAAGGAGACCAGATTTTTTTTTTCACACAAATATTTTTTTTTATTCCCTGAATCAGGGTTCAGAACAACCGGACTGGTGGAACAGAGACCGTAGACCCCCTGGTGGGAATATGTGGGCTTCTGCTAGCTTTATTTTCTTTTTAACTTTTTTGCAGCTAGTAATTCTCTTTTTTTTTTTTTTTTTATAAAGCAGCACTCAGAAGAGAAAATAATGCCTAGAAGGTCCTCTAAATCTCTCCCACCGCCCTCCCCTCACTCACAACCCCACTCCACAGCAATGCAGAAATAGTATATCAGGCTCAAAAGAATAATATGGGCATGTGAACAGTCAAGCTATCACACACACTACTGGCTCTGCAGTGCTACACTTATCTTTCCTTTTTTTTCTTTTTACAAAATTCTTTTTTTTTTTTTTTTCAAAGCAGCAAGAAAACCAAACTGAGGAGTGAGCTGCCTAGTACTAGTCTCTGTGAGACCACTCTCTCCTCCGCTCCCCCACTCCTACACCCACTCCACTAATGCTAGTGCTATTATATTAATGCAATCAGGCTGAAAAATGTGCTCAAAACTGTCTGACAAGCTGCTTAGTAAAAACGCAACCGATGCTGAACACAAAGTCAGAGATCCACTGTCAACGCAAGACTGAAGCCGAATGTAAAGCTCCAAAGTGACAGTCTGTACTTAACTGGGACTTACCCAAAGTAAAATAGCCTCTGATAGGGTAAGTCAGCTGTCACTCCCTGCAGATTTGGCGCCTTTCCTCCCGGGCGACCTGGTGACCATCGGAGCAGTCAATCACATGATCGTGGACTGCCAGCACCCGAACTGTGCAACCTCCCGATGTCACGTCACTGCCAGCACCCGAACTGTGCAACCCAGTCCCACTGTCTTTCTCGTGCAATGCAAGGAGCATGGATGGGTTCTCGTACTCGCGTGGTCTGGCGCGACGCAGGATTTAATGACAGGGCGAGCTTTGAAACAGTGGCGGGACTTTAAAATGAGAGGCGGCCATTTAAGATAGCGCGGCGGCCCGCCTCTCAGTTGTAATGAATGGGGAACACTGCCTCCATTCACCTTCTCACCTGGCCACCATCTCACTCTCTCAGTTAAGGTAAAAAAAATCCTTCCCACCCTTCTCTGCCCCACCACCTTCCCTCCCCATGTCTCCTTAGAAACTTTGAAGTATCTGGATAAAATCTTTAATGGTGCCACCTATAGTAGCTTAACAGTCTCAACGCAGGGCCCAAATGCCGGCAGTTTCTCCCAGTAGTGCTTTGCAATAACACTTGAGAGAGAGAGATTGCTGGCATTTGTAAAATATCAGCGATTTTGTTTTTTTTTAATTTTATTTGTTACTTTTGAACTTTTGTTGAGTTGCTAACTGAGGGGACGTGAGTGGGGAGGGTTGTGGGGGATGGGATATGGGTGGGAGGAGGGTTTTTGCACTAGTCCCAACAGGCAAGCCAGGGTGACATCACACTGGTCCAAGGCAGTCTGAATTATGTCCTGGGCACCCTGAGTAGTAGGATCTACTGCTGCCAGCCATGATATGTAATTTTTGTTGTTACAGGAATAGTTTTTTTATTTTGAGAGAGGGGAAGGCTGGGGCTGTTGCTGAGGGGCACTGTTAGGGGAATGTAGCTGGAGGAAGACGGGAAGGGGAATGCAGAGTCCAATTCTTATCAGGCCTATTAAACATTGAAACATAGAATTTGACGGCAGATCAGGACTGCTTGGCCCACCTAGTCTGCCCGTTTCCCTACCTAACGGATAAGCTGCAGATCCTAGTTAACCAACAGCCTACTTCTTCCTACCCCCTACAAGAATTGCCTTATGTCTGTCCCATGCATTCTTGAATTCCTTCACTGTTTTTGACTCTACGATCTCCTCAGGAAGCCTGTTCTGTGCATCTACAACCCTCTCTGTGAAGAAATACTTTCTCACATTATCTCTGAGCCATCCCCCTCTATCTTCAAATTGTGCCCCCTTGTTCATGCACATCTCTTTTTCTGAAAGATGCTACCCTCTTGGACTTTGTTGATTCCCTTGAGGTATTTGAAAGTTTCTATCATGTCCCCCTCTCCCTCCTTTCCTCGAGGCTATACATCTTAAGCTCTTTTAGTCTTTCTTCATATGTGTTCTTGTGCAGACTCTGCACCATTTTGGTTGCCCTCCTCTGGACAGTCTCCACCCTATGTTTTTGCGGAGATGAGGTCTCCAGAACTGTACACAGTACTCCAGATGTGGTCTTACCAACTGTCTGTACAGAGGGCCAACAACTTCTGTTTTCTACTGGTAATGCCTCTCCCTATGCATCCCAGTATCCCCCCAGCCCACCTTACTGCCCTCACATTGCTGGCCCACCTTTAGGTTGTCTGGTATGACTACCCCCAGGTCCCTTTCCATGTTTGTTGTTGTCAGTATCTCACCCCCATTGTGTACTCTTCCTCTGGGTTTTTGTTTCCCAGGTGCATTACTTTGCACTTCTTTGCGTTGAATCTAAGGTGCCATACATTTGACCATTCCTCCAACCTTGCCGAGTCCCTTTTCATCCTTTTCACCCCACCTTGCGTATCAACCCTGTTGCAGATCTTTGTGTCATCTGCAAAGAGACATACTTTCCCTTCCAGTCCCTCTGCAATGTCACTTATAAAGACATTAAAAAGGACCGGCCCCAGTACTGAACCCTGCGGTACCCCACTAGTAACCCTCCTTTCTTCACTGTGGATTCCATTTACTTTTACCTGCTGTGTCCTTTTGTCCAGCCAGTGTTTTACCCAGGCTACCACCCTGGGACCCACTCCCAGGCTGGCTAATTTGTTTATTAATCTTTTGTGCGGGACTGTGTCAAATGCCTTGCTAAAGTCTAGATAGGCCATGTCCACAGCCCCTCCCTGATCTACTACTTTGGTCACCCAGTCAAAGAAATCAATTAGATTTGTCTGACATGACCTTCCTGCTGTGAATCCATGCTGCCTTGGGTCCTGTGCCTCACTGGCCTCTAAGTACTCGACAATTCTTTCCTTCAGCAGTGATTCCATCATTTTCCCTGCCACTGCGGTCAAACTGACAGGTCTGTAGTTTCCTGCCACTGTCTTGCTCCCACTTTTGTGAAGGGGAATCGCATCCACCCTCCTCCAGTCCTCAGGTACCACACCATCCTCCCATGATTTATTAAAAGGGTAGTCAGTGGTGGTGGTGTTAGTTCTTTCCTTAGTTCTTTTAGAATTCTAGGGTGAATCCCATCAGGCCCCATTGCTTTATTCACCTTCAGTTTTAAGAGTTCTTTCAGAACCCTTTCTTCTGTGAAAAGACTAATATCAACCCCCCTATCCAGAGTGCTTCTATTGACTGGCTTAGGTATCTCCCTCTGATTTTTCATTGTGAATACTGAGCAGAAGTATTCGTTCAGTGTCCCTGCTTTTTCACTGTCGCTCTCTGCCCAACCACCTTCCTCTTTATTCAGCCTCAGTATCCCTGCCTTAGTCTTTCTTTGCTCCCTAATGTACCTATAAAAGGTTTTATCCCTCTTCTTAACTGAGTTGGCTGTCTTGTCCTTGGTTTGGGCCTTTGCTGTTCTGACTGCCTTCCCCGCTTTCTTCTGCTTTAACTGGTACAGTTCTCTGTCCTGCTCCTTCTGTGTTTCCTTATACTTCCTGAATGCTATCTTTCTCCCTTACCTTCCCTGCCACTTCTTTTGAGAACCATAGTGTTTTTTTCTTTGGTTTGATTTATTTGCTTCACACAAAGGCTTGTTGCCTCTGTGATGGCAGTTTTGATGTTTCCCCATTGTTGCTCCACCCCACCTTCTTGCCTGTTTGCTAGTGCTTTTCTGAGGCGCACTCCCATTTTGACAATCTCAGTCCTCCTGAAGTCCAGTACCTTCACTTTTGTGTGGCTTGACTACAGCTAAGTTTATCATGAACCACACTGTTTGGTGGTCGCTTGTTCCCAGATGGCTACCCACTTCAAGATCAGAGATCCTCTCTCTGTCCCCATTTGAGAGTACCAGGTTTAAGATTGCTCCCTTCCGAGTGGGTTTCCAAACTAGTTGTCTGAGGCATGCCCTGTAGGGCATTGAGGATAGTCCTGTTTTGGATGTGGCTGCAGCAAAGGTGCTCCAGTTAACATCTGGCATATTCAGGTCCCCATCAGCAATATCTCCCTTCTCTGCCATCCCAAGGATGCTGTCTATCATTTCTTATCCATTTCCTCCCCTGAGACGGGGTCTGTATACAACCCCTGTGCGGATTGTGGAGCCATTTCCAGTCTCCAGGGTGACCCACAGTGCCTCCTCTCCTCCCTGTTTACCCTTTAATTCTGTTGCTTTGATCCCTTCCCTTACATAGAGAGCTACTACTCCTCCTCTTCTTCCCTCCTTGTCTCTCCTGTAGATTGTGTACCCTGGTATGTTGACATCCCAGTCATGGTTCTCTGTGTACCATGTTTCTGTGACTGCCACAATATCCAGACATTCCTCTTCCATGAGGGCCACCATTTTGGGGAGCTTTTTACCTAGACTACGGCATTGGTAAACCTATGCCATCCAGAAACAATCGACTACAACTCTGACCCTCCACCCCAGGGAGTGCCTTCCTTTCTTTCGGACACCTATTTCACAGAGGTTAAGTAACAGGTCTAGTCACAAATGACTGCAAATATCTCCCAGCTACAGTTCCTCCCATGCAAATTAAAGTTAATGCTAAGAAAAGTCAAACCCAAAAAACAGAATCAATACTAGTTACTTACACAGGTCCAAAAAGTAATAATTTAGTTCCGTGTAGTCTAGAAAATAATCTCCTTGTTTCAAGGAAACTGTGGTCCATGTACTGTCTAGCTGTGGTATGACCATGGTATATGACACCGATTGGTGTGATATACAGGGAAATGGATGATGGAACTTGTAGGTAAGGGTGGTATACAAGGATATATACCCATCGAGGGGGCTAATTAGGGCTACAAGGTCATGTGCCCGAAGTGCGAGTGGCTTTATTGCCCTAATTAGCCCCTTAGATGGGTGTGCCTCTGAGTGTGCCACCCTCACCCATTGTTTGTTGAATACAATAGGATGGTCATTTTTATGGAGATCTCATTTGCGATCACATTATGGCACCCGAGGGCCTCTTGCAGCAAGGAGAGAATGGTGTGTAGTGAGTGCAGGTAGGAGTTTGGAAGATCTCTGGGTTTGGGAGGGTTTTGTATCCCTTTTTTTTTTTCCCTGGGTTCTTTTGCAGCTTGTTAATTGGGTTGGCTAGCTTCCTAATGCTGTGTTAATTGTGGTATCCTCATAGGGCTTAATTTAGTACAGCTGTGTACTTTGTATTAGTGCAGGTATATACTTTTAATTGATTAGTGTAGGTGTGTAGCTGTAACTGTTAGTGCAGGTGTGTAGTTGTAATGGATTAGTGCAGGTGTGTAGCTGTAATTGATTAGTGCAGGTTTGTAGCTATAATTGATTGGTGCAGGTATGTACCTGTAATTGATTAGTGCAGGTATGTAGCTGTAATTAGTGCAGGTTTATAGCTGTAATGGATTGGTGCAGGTATATAGCTGTAATGGATTAGTGCAGGTTTATAGCTGTAATTGATTAGTGCAGGTTTGTAGCTGTAATTGATTAGTGCAGGTATATAGCTATAACTGTTATTAGTGCAGGTATGTAGCTGTAATTGATTAGTGCAGGTGTATAGCTGTAATTGATTAGTGCAGGTATGTAGCTGTAATTGATTAGTGCAGGTATGTAGCTGAAACTGTTAGTACAGGTATATAGCTGTAATTGATTAGTGCAGGTATGTAGCTGTAATTGATTAGTGTAGGTATGTAGCTGTAATTGATTAGTGCATGTATGTAGCTGTAATTGATTAGTGCAGGTGTATAGCTGAAACTGTTATTAGTACAGGTATATAGCTATAATTGATTAGTGCAGGTATGTAGCTGTAATTGATTAGTGCAGGTATATAGCTGAAACTGTTATTAGTACAGGTATATAGCTGTAATTGATTAGTGCAGGTGTATAGCTGTAACTGTCAGTGCAGGTATGTAGCTGTAATTGATTAGTGCAGGTGTATAGCTGTAACTGTTAGTGCAGGTGTATAGCTGTAACTGTTAGTGCAGGTGTATAGCTGTAATTGATTAGTGCAGTTGTATAGCTGTAACTGTTATTAGTGCAGGTATATAGCTGTAATTGATTAGTGCAGGTATATAGCTGTAACTGTTATTAGTGCAGGTATGTAGCTGTAATTGATTAGTGCAAGTATGTAGCTGTAATTGATTAGTGCTGGTATGTAAATGTAATTGACTGATTACTGCAGGTATATAGCTATAATTGATGGCTTACTCACAAGTATACAGAGAAATAAATGATGACCTTTTCTATGGGAAATGTTCTCATCCATGTATTTTATATATGACGTTTTGAGCTGAGGAAAACGAGGACATGCACTCAAACTAATTGTCAAGGGGCCAGTCGAGCTCTTTATCGGGCCTGGTGGCGCGAATGGTAGAGGCATCCATGCCTCAGCTGTCATCACGTTGGTGACCCGGGATCGGAAACTGTCCTGGGCTGCTCAGGGGTTGGCCAGAAAGGAGGAAGATTGAGTATCCCAGCGGATGCTCTCTCCTCTGGGGAGGGGTAGGATTGCTCCACTGCAACACCGCCACCTAGGTGACCATGCGGTGGTGGTGGCATGGAGCAGTTACCGGTGGGTATGCTGTCTGGCGGGAGACATAAGCACGTGCTTTGTGCACACGTCCATCCGCCGCCTCCTCGGAGCATTTCATGGGGCAGGGAGAACAGAGGAAAATCACCGCCAGCTGCTGGATGCCACCCCCACAGAGCCTCACAGACCCCACACTGCCTGCCGGGCACAGGGACCACGGGTCTGAACGTGGGCGCCGGAGTGGTCCCCAAAAGCTCTGCCACAGGAGCAATCTGTGGAACACACCATGGCCCTAGGGTAAATCCCAGAACGGCAGGTGATGGGTTTGGGGGTGCCATGAGGGCCGAAGGGGGCCACCGGCTGAAGGGAAGCGGGAGGAGTGCTGTTATTAGGAGGACATTATCATTTATTCATAATATCGCTTCTAGATGGAAGATGAGCGCAAGCTGCTCCACTGTGGGACCAATCATCTCTCTGACCGGAGTGTAATATACAAGGTATTTGGGTGCTGTTAGGGGGTAAGAGGGAAGTTGGGGCTAGTGGGTATGTTGGATGGGGGGGGTTTACTGAGCTCATTGATTGTGCTACAGTGGGGAGAGGTTCATACTTTTGCGTGGGTCGGGGAGGTGGATGATGATGATTTTTATTATTATAAGGACAACCTGATCCCAACTTTTGGGATTATTTGGGTGTTTTTTGGGGGTAGGGAAGTCTGGGCTAGTGGTGTTGGGGGGAGTGATTTACTGAACTTGGGGTTGTGGGTTTTGCCAGGGTGAGAGGTCTGGTGGAGCTTAGGATTTAGGTGGGCAGGATTTGTTTTGTTGTAGGCGGAGTGGACTCGGAGTCGTCTAAATTGAGTGCTGTCAGGGACTTTGGGGGGGGGTTGCAGGGTGGTTTGGGTGGGAGCAGGGGTTGTTTATTAACTGCAAAGGAGGGAATGTAATTTACAATAGTAAGATAGTCAGATATTAGGATATACAAATCTGACATCTGTTGCCATACGAGGCTAGGATCGGATGTTGGATTCTAATTATTTTAATATCTGACTATCCTAACTGAGATCCAATCTTTAAGTATCCGAGCAACTCTAATGTATATCAAACTGCTGCACCTGCCAGACTGTATACTATACTGTTCTTGATAATTTTAATCTGGTATTCCTTTCTAGAAACGACTTTTCTAGTGACATGGATATGTTCAATCCACACTTACTGGCAGGTTCCTTGCAGCCTTAAATCTTGCTGGAAGGTCTTCAAGCATGTTCCTCCCACCCACCCAGGTGGTAAAACTCTCGGCTCCGACCCATGACGCCAGATCTTCCTTACCGCTTGGAAGTTCAGGTTCCCTCCTTTGCACTCTGCGTCTTAGGCCTGGATCCAAACTCTTTGGTTAACCCGAAACTAATCTTAAAATTTACAGGACTTCAGTCTTTATCTTCCCTCGCGGCTGCGATGGACAAATCGACTCCTGGATTTCATCGTGCCCCTGTGGGCAGAAGATGTCCCGGACCGATCCACACTCCACATGCGTGTACTGCCTTGGGCTTGAGCACGAATCGCAGGCCTGCGACTTATGCAAGTCCTTTTCAGCCATGGTCTTAGAGGATTGCACTGCCAGATTACAACTTGAGCGCCCCGAGAAACGTTATCCTCCGGTCAAGTCGAGGGAGGTCCGTTCGGCGGTGTCCGGCGGCGGGCTCAGCTGAACAGCTCGAACAGATGATCGCCCTCGAGGAGGAAGCGGCCCAGGCCGCATCATCATCATCTTCGGTCGCGGCATTTATCCCACTCTCTTTGGGCTCCTCCTGCGTGGCTTCGTTCAAGGAGCTTTGTCAATCCCTCTCCACCAAGGGAGAGGGCCCTTCAGGACATTCCTCTCGGTCCAAGAAGAAGGACTCCAAGGGTAAGTCCCACCATCGACGTTCGTGGGAGCGGGAGAGGTCCCCTTCCCCGGATAGTCAACTCTCGATTTCTGTCGAGGTGCTGGCTTCACGATGTCCCCGTCAGGTCAGCCGGCCGAGACACCTGTCGATGCAGTCGAGATTTTTCTCAACCCGTCGGACGGGCTGTCGACTGGAGAAGCCGACAGCCCTTCTTCACCGGTTCCCCCAGTGGAAACCGAGGATTTGCCTGTGCCGGAGTCCCCGGTTAAGGTCCCTGAACCGAGGGAGGAACGGGTTTCTCCTGCCCCCCCTTCTCAGACCCACCCTCGGAAACACCGAAGATCTCGGACCTCATCCCGGTCCAGCCGATCCCACCGACATCGGCGGTCTCGGTCTTGACACCGTGGAAAGCAGCGGCGCCACTCATCCTCACTTCGTCCTCTTCGGAGGATAGGCCGCGGTGCAAATTGTGTCAGTGCTATGAGGATCTGATGTGGCAGCAGCTCCTTTTGACCTGGAATAAGCCGACTCCATTGCTTTTACCGGCCATTAAGTGGCTGTCACCAGAGCGGCCGAAGCAACCCCCCCCCCTCATTGTAATCGAGGAGCCGAAACCGGCTGCGCCCCCCCATTGTGGTGGAACCCCCGCCTCCACAACCTAAAACTGGGGCCCCAACCAAGGATTGTTGGTCGGGTCAGGGCTTGCCCCATCGGTTGTCAGTCACCCTCACTCCTGATCGACCTCGGCAGGTGGAGGGTGGCTCAGGCCCTCGGCAGCTGTTTGCAGACTCCTTTGAGTCTGACGATGACTCTTCCCTGTTCTCCAGGCCTCTCGACCTGGAGTCCACTGGAGGTCAGTCGGTGGATGAGAGCCCATCCTTGTTCCTTGGAATGCTTCGGCTCATCTCAGAGTCCACTGGGATGAAGCTCGAACCCGTTTCAAAGCGGGCCAAGTATCCCCTCACGGAGATACTGGACCGAGGGGATTCCCCCACGGAGCCTTCCCGGTGGCTGAAGCCATTGTTGGCCCGGCCCTGGGTTAGCAGCAGCCAGCTTCTTGTCCAGCACCTTCGGCCAGGATGGCTTGAAAGTATCACGTCCCACTGGTTCTCAGTTTCGAGCACCCTCCGCGAGGGGCTAGTGACCGACAGCGCTTCGGGCGCTCTGAAATGCTCGGGATGTGGACAAGCCACCCGATAAGGAGTCCAAGTAACTGGACTACTCTGGGCGGAAAGTCTATGCTGCTTCCTCCCTAGGCCTTCGTCAGGCCAGCTCGGCCGTCCCGATGGCACACTTTTCACACGCCCTTTTGGGCTCCCTGGATGAGGTGATTCCTCATCTCCCTGCTGACCTCCAGACAACAGTCAAGCAGGTGTGGGATCAGGGAAGGGCGATGGCCAAACAGCAACTCCAAACTTCCTTGGACATAGCTGACTCGTGCCTGGTCAGTAGCGGCCGCAGCGGCCATGTGCCACAGAGCTTGGCTGCGGATCTCCACTTTTACAGTGGATACCCAGCACAAGCTGGCAGACGTTCTCTTCTTGGGTACTGACTTGTTCGGTCCCAGGGTGGAGGGTCATCCGCAAAGGATCGAGAAGTCCAACGCCACCTTGGACTCGGTCACGTCTGCCCAGAAGGACAAAGGCTGCCAGCACCAGCGTAAGCCCTTTCGTCCTTCAGCACCTGTGGCATGTCCAGCCCAGCAACACCAGCATCAAGGCCAGCAGGCCCGCACTTGGCACCCCAAAGCCAAACCTGCAGCTTCCTCCAGCAGGAAGCTGGGATGGAAAGGTCCAGGAGGCCCCTCGGGTGGTCCTTCCTCCAAGCCTGCCCAGTGACTGGTTGAGGGGTGTCGCCCCCAACCTCGTCACTCCTGCCTGGGTTCCCCCCATGGGGGGGATGGCTCCACCACTTCTTTTCCGCCTGGTCCGTCATCACCACGGACCGCTGGGTGCTGGAAGTGGTAGGAAAGGGTCTGCCTCTGGAATTCGAGCAGTCCCCACCCTATCGAGCCGTCTCCCCACAGGGGCTACGGGGTCCGCAGCCTCTCTGTCGGCTCGTCGAGTCGACATTGCCCTGCCCTCCAGAAGGAGGTGATCAGGAGGTGGTGGATCCTCCACCAGACCCAGGGTTTGTGTCCAGGTACTTCCTGGTTCCCAAAAATCTAAATATTTATATCACCTACTTGGATCCTTTTAAAAATATTTCTTTGGCAGATAACTGTGTTCTGTTTTGTCCGTTATTCCTGTTAGAGAGGGAGAGTCAACCTTGCCCTGTCACATTTTCTACTGTGTAATGTAGCATAGCCTTCACTATACTGCCACGTTTTGGGAGAGGATACCACTCCCACCTTCCTGGCTGTAGCACTGCTGGCAGCAGTTTGAACACTTAACGTCTGAAGTAGGAGTCAGTTGAGAAACATAGACTTTGACGGCAGATAAGGACCACTTGGCCCACCCAGTCTGCCCATTTCCCTACCTACTGGATAAGCTGCAGATTCTAGTTAACCAACAGCCTATTTCCTGCCACCCCCCACTACAATTGCCTTGTGTCTGTCCCATGCATGTTTGAATTCCCCCACTGTTTTAGACCCAACCTCCCCAGGAAGGCAGTTCCACGCATCCACCACTCTCTCTGTGAAAAAAGATTTCCTCACATTACCCTGAGCCGTCCCCCCTCTATCTTTAAATTGTGTCCCCTTGTTCTTGCATATCTCTTTTTCTGAAAGATGCTACCCTCCTGGACTTTGTTGATTCCCTTGAGGTACTTGAACGTTTCTATCATGTCTCCTCGTCCCTCCTTTCATCAAGGGTATACATATTAAGCTCTCTCGTCTCTCTTCATACGATTTCTGATGCAGACCTTGCACCATTTTAGTTGCCCTCCTCTGGACTGCTTCCATCCTGTCTATGTCTGTGCGTAGATGAGGTCTCCAAAACTGCACACAGTACTCCAGATGGGGTCTCACCAACTGTCTGTACAGAGGGATAACCACTTCCCTTTTTCTACTTGTGATGCCCCTTCCTATGCATCCCAGTATCCCCTTGGCTCTCCTTACTGACTTCTCACATTACTTACCAACCTTTAGATCATCTGATATGACTACCCCCAAGTCCCGTTCCATTTTTTTTGTTGTTAGTACCTCCCCTGCTATTGTGTACTCTTCTCCTGGGTTTTTGTTTCCCAGGTGCATTACTTTGCACTTCTTTGCATTGAATCTAAGTTGCCATATGTCTGACCATTCCTCCAACCTTGCCAAGTCCCTTCTCATCCTTTCTACCCTCCCATGTGTATCAACTCTGTTACAGATCTTTGTATCATCTGCAAAGAGGCATACCTTTCCTTCCAGACCCTCTGCAATGTCACCTATAAAGATGTTAGAGGACTAGACCCAGTACTGAGCCCTGAGGTACTCCACTAGTGACCCCCCTTTCTTCGGAATGTGTTCCACTCACTATTACCTTCTGTGTCCTGTTATGCAGCCAGTTTGCAACCCAGGCTACCACCTTGGGACCCACTCCCAGGCTGGCTAACTTGATTATTAATCTTTTGTGCGGGCTGTGTCAAATCCCTTGCTAAAGTCTAGGTAGGCCATATCCACAGCCCCTCCCTGGTCTATTACTTTGGTCACCCAGTCAAAGAAATCTATTAGATTTGTCTGACATGACCTTCCTGCTGTAAATCCATGCTGCTTTGGGTCCTGTGCCCCGCTGGCCTCTAGGTACTCAACAATTCTTTCTTTCAGAAGTGATTCCATCATTTTCCCTACCACTGAGGTCAAACTTATAGGTCTGTAGTTTCCTGCTTCTGCCTTGCTCCCACTTTTGTGAAGGGGAATCACATCTGCCCTCCTCCAGTCCTCAGGTACCACCCCATCCTCCCATGATTTGTTAAAAAGTGTGGTCAGTGGTGTTACTAGGTCCTCCTTAGTTCTTTTAGGATTCTGGGGTGAATCCCATCAGGCCCCATTGCTTTGTCCACCTTGAGTTTTAGGAGTTCTTTTCAGGACTCTTTCTTCTGTAAATGGACTGGTGTCAACCCCTACCCAGAGTGCTTCTATTGTCTGGTTTAGGTAACTCCTCATCTTCTTTTGTGAATACTGAGCAAAATATTCGTTCAGTATCTCTGCCTTTTCACTGTCTCCTTATTAATCTTCACTATTCCTCCCTTAACCTTTCTATGCTCCCTAATGTACCTATAAAAGGTTTTATCCCCCTTCTTAACTGAACTGGCTATTTTTTTCTCAGTTTGGGCTTTTGCTATTCTGACTGCCTTCCCCACTTCTTTCTGCTTTAATTGATACAGTTCCCTGTCGTGCTCCTTCTGTGATGTCTTATACTCTTTGAATGCAGCCTTTTTCTCCTTAACCTTCCCTGTCACCTCTTTTGAGAACCATAGTGGTTTTTTACTCCGCTTTGTTTTCTTTATTTGTTTTACACAAAGGCTTGTTGCCTCTATGATGGCAGTTTTGATTTTTCTCCATTGTTCTTCCACCCCTCCTTTTTGGCCATTTGCTAGTGTATTCCTCAGGTATTCACTCATTTTGCCAAAGTCAGCCCTTCTAAAGTCCAGTATGCTTGTTTTTGTATGGCTTGTCTCCATGGTTGTGCTTATTGTGAAGCACACTGTGCAGTGGTCGCTTGTTCCCAGATGTCTACTGACTTCTAAATTTGTGATCCTCTCTCCATTTGAGAGTACCAAGTCTAGTATTGCTCCTCCCGAGTGGGTTCCAACACTAGCTGTCTAAGGCCTGCCCCCTGCAGGGCATCGAGAATGACCCTGCTCTTGGATGTGGCTGCAGTACATGTCATCCAGTTAACATCTGGCATATTCAGGTCCCCCATCAACAGTATCTCCCCTTTTTCAGCCATTTTGAGAATGTCCTCTATCATTTTTCTTGTCCATTTCCTCCCCTTGAGATGGGGGTCTGTATACAACCCTCAGCGGATTGTGATGCCATTCCCTGTCTCCAAGGTGACCCAGAGTGCCTCTTGTCCTCCCCCTTTACTTTTTAGTTCTGTAGCTTTGATCCCTTCCCTTATGTATAGAGCTACTCCACTTCCTCTTTTCCCCTCCCTGTCCCTTTTGTAGACTGTGTACCCCGGTATGTTAACATCCCAGTCATGGTTCCCCGTGTACCATGTTTCTGTGACTGCCACAATATCCAATTTTTCATCTTCTATCAAGGCTACTAGCTCAGGAAGCTTGTTTCCCAGAACAAGGGGAGGCTGCTTAGCTCTAGATCAGGTGGTGGTGGTGGTGTTGTCAATCCCAAAATGCCACACACAAATGGGGAAGAATGCTTTTTCCTATTCTGTCCCCAAATTCAGGAACTCCTCCTTAATCAGAGTTTGTTGCACCCCCACTCAACAGTTGTTTAAGCCCAGGTTAAGAAAGTATTTCTTAAACTACTGTGTATGTGACTTATTTGGTATTGTTGAATAGTTTGTGATTATGTACGTGTCCGTGTAGAACTACTGTTCTTATGTATGTATGTATGTTTGTTTCTGTAGTTTGTTGTGTTGCCATTTATCTCTTTCAGCTCAGTTGTTTATATTGTCAGTTGTTCATCTGTTTGCAAAATTGTAACCTCATAGGTCGTGCCTGAAAATCGACAATTTCCTGTCTTGTGTGCTCACCTGGTTAACAAAAGCTAAATCAGTAAGTGTTGTGTGTTGGCTGCGATAGGCAAAGGACACTGGCCTCCAAGTGGGCAAACATGGGGTACAAGCACACACATTATGGAAAGACCTACTAAATGAACGACAGGGTTGTAAACTTGTGCAATGTGAGCCCTAAAGTTAACACACCAGTCTCGTCAGCCTTAAAGAAGACAACTGTTTTGTTTCAAGGAGTGGTGGCCATTAAGAATTCCCTCAGTAGAAAGTTGGAGATGGGGATGAAGACGTATGAAGTGACAGGAGCCTCCATGGGGCAGCTGTTGCCTCGACAGATTTCTCCAGAGTAATGGTTTATTGGTTCATGGGCGTCTCCATTGACCTGCTGCATGACTCCAGATTAGCACTACCCAAGTCGCTCCAGTCTGAGTATGGCCATCTTGGCTGATGCGTCCTCTGATCTCCCGCAGCTGTCTGAGAAATAAGAACTATATTCGGTGATGGTACATCGTACGGTTCACTGGCTCTGCCCTTGGTCAGCTGGTAATTTTGTCCAGAGTTTCTCTTTGGAATGTGCCATTCCGGGCAGACTTACTGTTTGACCCAGAGCTGTAGGCCATAATCAGACAGGTGTTGGATTCTCCGCTGGCTGTTCCCCAGGATAGGAGAGCTACAGGACAATACCCCTTTTCATGAGGCATGTCAGTACCACCCTAGGGTGTCACTTCAGCTTCTCTCAGGGTGGGGTGCAGAATTCCCCCAGCCTAGGAATGTTTCACCGCAACAGAGGCAGGGAAACTACTGGGACTACAGAGATCATAAAGAATGCCAGGCACACTGAGATCCGGCCTGTCCCCAGCACGCCAGGCACACTGAGATCAGGCCTGTCCCCAGCACGCCAGGCACACTGAGATCAGGCCTGTCCCCAGCACGCCAGGCACACTGAGATAAGGTCTGTCCCCAGCACGCCAGGCACACTGAGATAAGGTCTGTCCCCAGCACGTCAGGCAGACTTAGGTCAGGCCTGTCCCCAGCACGCCAGACATACAGAGATCAGGCCTGTCCCCAGCACGCCAGGCACACTGAGATCCGGCCTGTCCCCAGCATGCCAGGCACACTGAGATCAGGCCTGTCCCCAGCACCCACTAAGTTGAAGACTGAGATTTGCAGACTGGTGGTTAGAAATCACAGATCAGTGTTTTTGGACATCGTCTACAGTGGCTACTCCATAAAGTTTTAGAACCCCCCCCCCCTTTACTGTGATCTCCAGTGTCACATATTCCAGCCACAATCTGAGCTGTGCACGCTGCCATAGCACATTGTGGAGACATCCTGGTATCCAATTCATCCAGTGCAAGAGAGACTCTGACCTCTGCTCCATGTTTTTTTAAAGAATAACATTTTTATTGAATTAATAATATAATTGGTACGGGGGATATGGAGCAACCTGGGGCATTTTCCTCCTGGGTCCTCCCCCACCCCCAACCCGGGAGCTCACATGCAACGCATACACGCACATGTGTGTTAGCGCATCTGCTTGCTGCATCAATGGACTCTTCCCTACCCTCCCATGTTTACGGCTACTGCAAGCACTGCCACCTGTCCTCTGCCAAGTGTCAGTCTTGTGGTGGGAATTGGGAACCTTCTCTCCAAGGGGAGAGAACTGTCCATGGGATGCTCAATTCTCCCTCCCCTGAGCAGTCATGGTCTGTTCCTGAAGCCAGGTCGCTGACATGGGTGGTGGTAAGGTGTCCAGTGCCTTACCCTCCACGTCACTGGGCCAGCTTGAGCGATGCTCATTTACATGGTGGTCTGCTCAGGACAACCAAAGTTACAGCAAATACAGAGCAGTATGTACTGGACATTGTCTTAAATACAGGATCGTGACAGATGCACATAGACCAGTCAGGACAGCCACAGGGATACCTTGGCTAGCTGTGTAGGTACCGAGAATATTAAAGGAGGCGATGACAGATGAGATCTCAAATAGAAAAACATCCTCTCTGATATTTGTACGTATATAAACTGGGGGGCTGTCAGGCAGCAGGACTGAGATTGAGAGACATAGATGTTTGGAAGGCTGCTTGGGCAAGCAGGAGTGGGTATGGAGCATTAAGCAGCAGGAATGTAGTCTGAATGATTGGATTAGGGCCCAGCTACTAATAAACAACAGCTTATTTCCAGCACAAGCCTCTCAGCTGCACAGTGCCAAGGATAAGCCCTTCAGGAGTTCTGTGCAGATTGCTACACAACCCATACACGTACTGTTGGGGGGCAGTTAAGGTAGGAAGTACAGAAGCAACAGCCCGCACCCTAAACAGCCCCATCCCCACTCAAGGAAGGGGCTGTGAATGGCTGTGGGCTCCTCATGGAGAAGATATCTCAGATGTGTGCCAGTTTCTCTAGGGAAAGTGCTGCATGCTTCTCTCGTTTTCTTTTTCTGTATAACACTTGGTAAATCAGTCGAGTCCTCAGCTGTCGGACATTCTGGACCAGATTCAGTTCCACAGTCCTCCATTGTTGCTACACAGACAGAGTTGCATATTGAGGTAACAGCACTTTCTGTAGCAAATTGCTCTGCTTTGCCAGTTTGTTCCAGACTAGGCTGCTTTGCCAAGCAGTTGGGGGGAGTGCAGGCTGTCTCCAGGAGGACCGTTCAGCTGAGACAAGTAACTCAGCAGGCTTGATCTTAGCTTTTCACCCTTAGTGGGACAAAGTCATTTATTTCGGATTTTATTTCCATATACATTTTCTTCCCCTGGTCCCAGCGGCGGTCCCTCGGTCCTGTCACTGACCTGTCTCGGAGATTTGCAGAATAACCACCTAGGTGGCTCGCCCTGTAGGTCTTGTGGTTCCTGCAGAGATGCCAGGTAAGCCAGGGGTATTTCTCCTCTGGCTTGACTCCAGGGCGTCATGCATGTTATGACACATGTACATGCTTGCGAGGTGTGTGGAGGTGCTGCATCTGCTGATGCATTCTTCCACTCTCCCCGCCATTGCTGTCATCCAGCCTCTTCTAGATGGCAGTTAAGTGACGGGCTCCAAGAACTCGCCTCCCCAAGGGAGGAGAGCTGTTGTCAGATGCTTAATCCTTCCTTCTTCCGGTCGGCCTCGAGCAACCTTGAAATTATCAAAGATTTTAAAGGGACACTGTCAATCCCCTTAGGCCTCAAAGTGTCCCTAGTTTAGAAACTGCATTTTATGGTTGGTTACATTCTGTAGAGATTGCTGATGTAGCTGGGAGTTTGTGATTCCTTTTTTCTGTTTTCTTTTTAAAAGTGAAAAACAGACTGCACACCATACTGGTGTTACCACACAAAAATGTGTTTGTTTACAGTCCTTGGTCAACTCACACTGCATCTTTTGTGGCTTTGGGAACACCCCCAACACAGTCTGGCCACTCATAATACAGTCAGAGGAGAAGAGACTATCGCATCATGAATGGCTTCACTGTTTGGGGGGGTGCTCCTGGTGTTCAGGAGGCATGCAGTAAGAGTAAATCAAGGATCTGAAACAAAACAATGTTGGGAGTGATTTCAGTTCTTCCAAGAAATGAGGCAGATTAAACCACTAGCAACATCAGTGAATTTTGGAAGTGGCAAGCAATCATAACGTGGGGTTTTAACTTGTAATAATATGATGCTAAAAGGGTTGGCATTGTCCCTTTAAGTGAAACTAAATATTTGGGTTTGTCACTGTGGTTTGAGAACCTGGCAAAACCTGTTTCCACTTCTGGTGGTTCTTACAACTTGAAACTGGAGCAGACAAGAGAGGCAAGGGACATTGGTCAGTGGAGGAGAGTGAGAACAGAGCTTCTGACCATCTGTAAATTCATCTGTAGCCCTATTTTAGAATCTCAGCTTGAGGAGCTGACACCCAAAATTGTTCAGTCGAATTTAAACTATCCCCCCCTCCCCATGTCTTGCACCCAGCACTTTCCAACTGCCTGAGCTTTCTTTTTCACCCAGACAATTGGTCATCTCCATTCCTGCTCTGTGATGTATCAGCTCCCAGAAGGGTAACCGTGTGAGACAATGAATCTTAGCCCTGTCCTCCCTGGCCTCTGAACAAAATACCAAATAGGTTACATGAAATATAAGATCTTGGTAATGTAATAATCATTACCCAGAAGGTAAAACCCCTCATTGCCCACATCTCTAACTACAGTGATGACATGCCAGTCTTTTGTAGTTACTGTGGCATATTAAGTTTTATCAGCTGAACGAGGGCCAACTGTCCCACAGAGTATAATACAGAAAGGAGTCTGCTGCGCTTCTGTGAGTGCCTGCCCAATTTGTCTGTCACCAATCTGGACCAAAATGCTCTTCCTTCTCCTGAAGTGAAGGAACTGTTTGGTAGCCTCGTGGCCTGGTCACTCAAATCTGAGCCTCTCTGAACCAAGAATGTCAAGTCTGCTGAATGACCTGACA
This sequence comes from Neoceratodus forsteri, assembly GCA_016271365.2. NCBI lineage: Eukaryota > Metazoa > Chordata > Ceratodontiformes > Ceratodontidae > Neoceratodus > Neoceratodus forsteri. Next base: position 15,354,767 of record JADMNL010000036.1, read on the forward strand.
GTTTGTTTCATGTGCCTATTCTCTCCCAGACCTGTTTATTCCGCTGGTCCGAGGCAGCCTCTGGCATCCTGAGGTCAAAGATCAGTGCAGTAATCCAGCCCTCTGTCCAATTTCCACTCATGATCATATACCAGTGACAGAAACACCCGTACCCATTCATTGCATTTCCCACAAAAACTCTTCTTGAAATGGCATGCCCTCCCCCATATGGACCTAATTGATAAAGAAAGAGATAAAAACCTGATAAATTCCAGATGACGGAGTTTGTCGAAGAGTAGTGCAGAAAACCTACTGTCAGTGGTGCCATTTATCCCCACTGCCTTGGTGTAGTGTTGGCATTCTTAGCTCTGCAGATCAAGCTTTGTTCCCAGCTTCAGCTTTAAATTGTGCCCGTCCTGCAAACTGTATCCCAATGCCCTTTACAGTGCAGAAGAGCGAGGGATTCGAATACAGTAAAACCCCAGTTGTTCAAAGCTCAGTTATCCAAAACTGTGGTGCGTCTCCCAGCTTAATAGACTTCAGTGTAAAGTGGTGTCACTTATCCAAAACCTCATTTATCCAAACAGTTTCACTGTCCCCCAGCACATCGGATAAATGACGTTGTACTGTATACCTGTCAACCTCTTGCCTTATTTATCCGGGTCAAGGCTTTAAAAAAAAAAACAATCTGGGACAAAGACCCCCAAATCGGGGACACGTCAAGTTGGTGGTATGCACTCGTCTGATAGAATAAGGGGATTAATGTATGATGCATGTTCTAAAGAAAAACAAGTCTGTAACTTTGTTTGACATTACTTTGTGCTTACAGTCCCCACAGATCAGTCACAAAAACACAAATGTTACGAGGAACAGAGGAAAACTTTGAGACAAAATAAGGACATTTCTGAAAATCAAGGACAGTTGAGAGGAGTGGATGCAAATGTTGCTGCCATTTTGGTGCACAGAGCTAGATTAAAAAGAGTGATTTAAAGAGCCCCTGACACTATTGTAAAAACTTTGAAAAAATGCAATATTCAGACACAGTTTGTATTTTCTATGGTTATCTCCCTTTTTTTTCTTTGAGGACAGTTGCATGAAAACAAGATCCCTGTCCCCTAGACTACAGCTCTTGATGCTTGTCTACAGCTGACAACATAATCTCTTCTTTATGACATAATAATGCTCTCCACAGTGACAGAGTGTGATGTCATAAACAGAACGGTGAAGTCCAGTGTAGACAGGCAGACAGGGCAGAGGTCTGCTATTCATACATATTTCCTCAGTAATATAGAAAGTATTACAGAAAAAATATGAAATAGAAGCTGAACTGTCTAAATATTTAATTTTGTCAAAGTTATCCCAATGGCACTAGGAGCGGGAGGTTAAGTAACTGCTCAGGTTCACACAGTGAGTCTATCACGTTGTGTGATTAAAGCCTATGTCTTCAAGTTCAGAGCTCTCTGCTGTAACCATTATTATAGATTGCAGGAGCATCCCCGACCAATCACAGCACTTCCTTCAGTTGTGCATGAGGTACTCATTACTGTAAGAATATCTCACTTGCTGAGCCACTGTAACAGGCTTCTCGCTGACCACTCATGTCATCAACAGTTTAAATAAAAAACATTTTTTTTTTCTTCAATAAAGTTACCAATCTATAATAATTTCATCTGTCTGTTTGGAGGACTTTTTATGGATCCAAGAGTGTCGCCTCTTATGTCCTTGGGACCACACAACTACTCACCTTCAGTTCTCAGTCCTCTGGTCCTATGAACACGTGAAGTAACACTCTTATACTCATAAGAGGTCTTCCAACTGGACCCATAAGCTTCTAGACCAAACTGTCTCACAAAAACACCCATGTGGTACATCTAATGCAGAACCACTCATCCAGAGTTGTTTTACCCAATTGTTGTTAAAGGAGTAGCCACCCAGAATTTGCAAAAACATGTTGTGCAGAGTGTTTTGATTTCTGTGTGAAGTCCTAGTATGTCCTTCCCTTTGACTGCAATTAGGAATTTTTCCTAAATTAGTCTGCTAGCTTTATGGTAGTTTTCTGACCTCTGGTGATCTTCATCTGAGCTAACTTTATTGCATTCCTTGTTCCCACAATGCATCCTGTCTCATGTGACAGTGATGTAGCTGATACCATAGATTTAGCACAGACACATGCCAAACAAACCTAAGTATCTTGGAAACTTTACATGCTACACAAAAATGACCCGCAGCAAAGTTGTTCAGGACAAAAAGACCTTTACAATGAGGGTAATCACTAAGCCAAACTCTGTATAGTTTTTAAAATATGGCCATCTCTACTGTTGTGAACTGATTGTCAAGCAGTGCTTTCTGATGAATCTAAGGTCTCTGCTACATCATTGTCACATGAGACGGGATGCATTGTAGGGACAAGAAACACGATACAGTTATCTCAGATGGCGATCTCCAGGGGTTCATAAACCTACCATAAAGCTAGCCGGCTAATTTAGGAAAAGCTAATAGCAGACAGAGGGAAGAACACACTAGGACTTTACACACAAATCAAAACATTCTGCACAACATATGTTTTTGTAAATTCTGGGTGGACTACTCCTTTAACTAGTTAGCGCTTATCATTCCTCAATAAAACCGTGGTGCAGAGCAACTTGAGCAACAGATTTCCTATCCTTTCCATTCAGAATCCGATGGCCTACTAGGGCTAGGTCTGTCTATGGTGATACGATTGCATGTGAAACGAGTGAAAGAACATACAACTCTGAAATGCTAACCATGTCACTTCAGCAGGCACGGGTTCTTGTGCATCTAGAAGACCAGTATGGGAGAACAGTACCTACCCTTGCTGTACCTGGCTTCCAGAGATTTTAATCCTTCACACGTTACAGGAGCCTAACTACCCATCCCACACAGGTGCAGCGCTGTGGCCAAGGTGCTCCTGTTTCCACAAATGAGAGTATTTTTAATTACTACATTAGGCAGCTGATGAACAGTGGCAGTATCCTCAGGTTCACAGGCAGCTTGTTCCAACCATTTAGGACTGAGTCAGCCAAGACTTGCCTCTTGTCCTCCTTCCTTGCCCCGGGTGTTTTTAAAGCAGCAGTGCATGTTTTGACCTATACCCTTTTAGTCTGTTTTTAGAGTGCCTTTGTTCTACTGGCTTGTAAGATTCCCTTTTCCCTCCTGCTCTGAGTGTCCTTTAGTACTTTTTTGTGTAACCCACCCTACAAATGGGGATTCCCGAAAAGTCTTCCTTGAGCTTGCCTAAATGTTCACTGCCAGGCTGGTGTTCTGCATTTTAGCAGTTTAAATGCATTGTCAGAGAGTGCCTGTATAGCCTCTGTGTACTGTCTCTTTAAGAGATGCCTGGATTGCAGTCATAATTAATCTGAGAGGGAGCTCTGTTACAAGATGTGCTTGTTTGTTGATCATTTGTTAGAATAGTAATAATATTGCAGTTTGTTCTAACCTGCCTTCTTTGCAGCAAGGACTGTTCTGTTCATCTCCACCAACTTGGCCCGGGACTGTCAGAATGGGCCAATCAGTACTGTTGGGACTCTAAAATGGAGCCTGCCTACAGGGGCTTGGTGGGTTCAAAACTTGTAGGAATTGTAGTTTTTGCATTTTGGCGCCTTGGGGAGCCCTTGCTATGACTGACAGACAGATCAGCCAACCGAACCTTTTGGACCTTGGGGAAATTCCCAAGCTGCTTGCAGCTAGTTTCAGTTCTGAGTTGGGAAGTGAAGGGATAACAGCTTGAATGATTCAGGCAGCAGCCTCGGCGTAGATTCGTGCAGGAGAACTGTGGAAAGGCCTCAGTTTTGGCCTGCATGCCTGCCTGCTGTCCCGGAGAGGGAACTTGTGCCTTTTTCAGACTGAATCCGAACTTGGAGAGTGACGTGAGCCACTGAATTGTGACCAGGCTTCTACCTGAAGAAGACTGAAGATTTGCTGAATACTATCGGCCTGTCTGGACTTGCTAGCCACCACTGAACTCCCAGATTGTGTAGAAACTCTATAATTGCGACTGGAGAGCCTTTTGCCTCGTACAGTGGAATTTCCTTACATGTCAATGTGTTGTGTGCGTATAGTGGGTCGTGATTTGGTTCCCCTCTATGGTTTGAATTGTGTTCTGCTTGCTGGAAGCTGCATTAGAATTTCCTTACGTGTAAATCTGCTGTCTGCTGCTAGTGGGTCACGATTTGGTTCCCTACTGTGGTTTGAACTGTATTCTGCTTGCTGGAAGCTGCATCCAGCCCCATGGACTGAATCCAAAAATCATCTCTATTGGGCCTGGACCTTGCCACACTGGCCCAGCCCGACTGCCCAGGGCACGGAGACAGCCATCGACGAGAGACCTGCCTGGGGATCAGCCCCCTGCTCAACACTTGAACAGGAATGACGCCTCAATGATTTGTATGGGCCCCGCTTCTCTGGGCACTCCAACTCAACAACCTGCTGTCTCGATTTTGTCCTGCCTGTGTCCAGTATTGGGTATCGTGAGTAAACATCAGGGTAGCTCCCTGCAACAACAGCTAAATCTAAAGTGTTGTCATCTGATTGTCTTGTTGCATTTCCTTTCATGAACTGAGCCCTCTGGCTCCGTATTACAAGTAGTGTGTGTTGTGCATGTTGCTTTCTTCCATCACAGGGCCCCAACCAGCTGCAACATTTCTGGCTAGTCCACCATTTTCCTACCTGGGTACCCAGAGTGTGTGACTGTGTGGGGACTTAAAGCGCATGCATAACTGTTTGATTAATAATAGCCTTTAAGCCAGTCAACCTGATTACGCCCTTTCCTTGTTTAAGTCCCCTGAATAAATCAGATCTGACTTTTTTGCTGCATTTTTATTTTATTTTTTATTTAGTCTAGGATTACAGTTTACCTTTGAGCCCAATGGTCTTTTACAAAGGTTCCACGTCATAGGTTACATGGATAACACAGGTTGCAAAAAAGGAACATTTGGTAGAGATAGGTTGAGGTGGGGTAGGAGGAGAAAAAGCAAAAGAAGGGGGCAGTAGCAGGCGGTCAGAGAAGGGTAGGGAGGGATAGGGTGGGGGCAGGAAGGGTGCGATGCAGCCAGGCGGCGTTGTCAGTGGCATTTAACCTGACTGTGGTTCCAGTTTGTGCCAAGGGTACTGTACTGTTGCTATTTACTGTGCATAACCTTGTTTTACAGGGGGTCCCCAGGGTCGAGGCAGAGGAACCAGCCCTGATGGTAAGTGCAAACAGTGTGGGTACTGGTATGGTGTACACGGGGTACTGTGAAAGTGATTATTGTATATTGCTCAGGCCACTAGAACAGAAAGATGGGAGTTACAGTGTCCCGGAGGGCTGTGCCCAGGTTAGTTTGACCACTGCCGATCCTGACCTCTGGGTGGATGCACCCGTTTCGGAACTCAGGCCCCTTAACCTGCTGCTAGCTACGCAGGCAGGGGTAGTAGCCCTTGGGATAGCGCCACCTAGGGGTTACATTTGGTGGGAATTTGTTTTATTTCTAACCATACTTGTATGTCACATTTGATCTTATGCAACTACAGACACTAATGACAGCTTCATTTGGGGATTTGTTTTTTGTCTTAATGCATCATTACATGGAGCTGGCCCCGGGATACTTTTGTGCCATTCAACAGAGTATGGCAGTAATGTGGTTTGGCTGAGCACCTCCGCTGTGACTGTATCTAACATTTGCTGTTTGGATGCATTCCCCTGCATGCATGTTGTGACCTTTTGCCTTTGGTGATGCTTTTCAGGGTAGCACAGGCCTATGTGAACCAGCGCAAATTGGACCATGAAGTGAAAACACTACAGATCCAGGCAGCACAGTTTGCCAAGCAGACAGCACAGTGGATCAGCATGGTTGAGAGCTTTAACCAGGCTCTCAAGGTATGTTTCATTGCATTACCATTAAGCTGTCTTCTGTACTTCTTTTTTCTTTTTCAAACTTTCCCTTTTTGTCACCATCCTATTTCCAGCACCTGCCTCCTTCAGGAGCTCTCAAGGAACGCCCACTCCCCTGTACTCCTACCTATGATTGCCATCCCCCCATGAAGCCATAGCTTAAACCCCACAGCACCCCCACGTCTCAAGTCAGGAGTCCCTGCCAGCATTGGTACCAGGGTCCATCCTTGAGAATGCTGGGCTGTTTTTCATAGCCCTCTAGGATGTCCGCACGCTAAGGGCACAGTAGGTGGGAGCGGCCGACGGCATGGCAGCCACGTGCCTAGCTGACGCCACCCCTCCTACTCTGCCTAATACTGCACTGCAACCTGTGGTCGCCCAGGTGGCAGAACTGCAGCAAAAGTGGCACCCTTTGCTCCGTTTAGGAGTGCTTCCTCTGAGACACCCAGTCCTTCTCTCTCAGCCAGCCCTGTGATGACCTTGAGCTTATTCCTGAACCTGGGTCGCTAGCGTTGCTAACAGTAACCCTGTTGCTGCACAGACAAGTTGCCTCTCCTCCAGTATAGGTTTTTTACCTTGCGTGATACTACAGATGGCTGCTTCAGCCCTCTCTATGCCATGCCCAACCAGTGATCACCTCCCCTGGGACTTCTTGACTCTTTGAGTTCCCTCACAGACTCCCCCCATGGCAGGGTCAAGAGGGAGAGAGCTATACCCCCCCCCCCAACGAGACCACATTCAGACATGGAGTCTGATGTCCGGGGGGCAGGACTTTATAAAGCCCATGCTGCAGTTTTCCTGTTTTTCCCCAGAGTCCCCTTGCTGTGGTACGGACATCAGTATACGCCATGTGGAGGCGCACACCTGCTGCTTCAGACTGCAAGCCCTCCCTTAGTGTCGTGCACACTTGTACCGCCACCAGTCCTCTACCTGGTAGCAGCCTACAGCAGCACAGAGGGCCACCCCTCCCTGGGAGAGGAGATCAGTCCGGGTGCTTCATCTTCTCACCCCTGGCTGACTGCCAGTAACACAGATATGTTCCTGAACCCAGTCGGTGGCATGGTGGGCAGTAGCGCCATTTCCGCTTCATTGGGCCACCACCTTTTGATATAGAGAATACCCTCAATGGTGGCATCCTCAGCTAGCCCCACTGTACGTCCAGTGGGAATTCATGGCGCAGGACACAGGGGTACCACCAGCCATCTCCCTGGCAGTAGTTGAGTTTTTACCTCCAATTTTCTCCCATCCCTCCCTTCACTCACTAGAGGAAGCCGGCAACCTAGTGGTAGCTTGGGCACCACTGAAATACTCCAGTCTCTGTGTCCCGCCACAGGAGTTGCTTTGGTGCTGGCAGGTGACCCTTCCCAAGTTAGGAAGCACTGCCATTGGCAAAGCCCTCCCCTTGCCCCCTGCTTCTAACACCTGCGTCTGCTCCTGAATTTGGGGCGCACAGCTGTGGGGCCATATGGCAGCCTCCTTCTGTACGTCGTCGTTGTTGTTGTTCAAAATTGGTTTTGTGTCCTTGTCGAGAAGAGTTGCACAAATGTTTTTATGTTGTGTTGTATATTGCCGTGCCAGTTCTGTGTTGTCACTTTGAATATGCCTTGGTGTGTTTCATTGCATAAGCAGTGCTCCAGAGTATGTAACTTTCATACCGTGCTGTGTTGTGTACATATTATGCAAGGCCCAGCGTACCCTCTGAGCCTGAAAGGAGAGACCTATGGAGAGGAGTCTGATCCAAACAAGCAAAAAGTAAGGCTCTCAAATGGAACAGGTAAATCTCATGTTAATTATTTTGTTCCTAGTCATCCCGCCTCCCTTGTTTCTCTTTCAGTTGGGCCTACAGTTCTCAGCTGATAGCTCTTCTCCCCTTAGTCTGTCCCTTCCCAAGACTCTGGGCCGTGAATATGCTGCAGTGCACACTGTGGGCATGTACACTCCAAGTCCCCATGCGTCTTCCCTCCCACTGCCGTCCTTGAGTAACTGGCTTCATCCAAGCATCCCTAGGTGGCGCTCCTGCAGCGTGGAGAGGACGTCTTCCCTCATAGAACAGAGCATTCTCTGGGACGTCTGATCCTCCTTTCCTTCCCTGTCCACTTCCTGATGACCCCGATGATCCAGACATCCCTAAATGGCGCTCCCGCAGTATGGCATGGATGGCTCACTCACGAAGTAGAGCATTCTCTCTCCACCCCACCCAACCCCTCGGTCCAGGACATCCCTGACAACCCAGGCACATTCCTAAACCAGCGTCGCAAGCAGTAGCCCTAATGCTGTGCCGCCAGGGTGGCCCAGTTTTGGTTCATCCTTATTCTAGGGACCAAGAGAGAAAATCAGCTCTGAGCCCTCAGCCCATACCATTTCAGTTTGCAGGTGAGTCAGCCTGAATTGAAGAAAACTGATATCTTCCCCTATGAAATGCTCAGAGTTGCTAATATCTGTCTTAGACAGACTATAGCTGTTCATGAGTTTGGAGATCTGCAGTATGGATTTCTTATTTAAGAATGCCCCCCAAGTAAATGGGGTCAAAGACAAAAGAAATTGAGAGAAGTATCAGTGTTCACTGACTCATCTTAAGTGGAACTGTGATATTCAGCAATCAGTTCATCATAGCAGTAAATAAAGACCCTTTTGTACCAGAAAAAACTAGCATAAAGGGTTTCTGGTGAATATACAGGGCAAGGCATGGGGGAGTTGTCAGCCAAACATCAGAGAGTAAAACCGCACTTTGAAGATCCTGCCTCTCAATGTAGCTTTACAATCGGTGCACTATTCCGACCTGCTGCTCTTATAAAGGTGCAGGTTCTAGATCATGTTACATTGGTTTGTCTTTGAACAGCTAATGACTTTCAGGAATGACTCCTCACTAAATGTTCCAAGGGTTCCTCCTTTTGTAGTGCACGTTGTTTTTCCTCCTCCTTTTGACGTATCGCCTTTCTACAAACAAAGGGCCAACATCGTAGGGACGCAGAGGCACAGTCCTGTGATATGTTATACAGGGAATTGAAAGAATGCCGCCGGGGCTTGATGGCTCCTGTCTGCTTGATACCCATGGCTGTCACTCTTTCACCATCATAAGTGATGTACCCTGCCACTGTGGCATACCTTAATCCAGGTGTTGTCTCCTGTGCTTGCCTACACGAAACTAACTGCCATCATACCTGTGCACTCTCCTAGAAACATAGAATTTAATGGCAGACAAGGACCGCTTGGCCCACCCAGTCTGCCCAGTTCCTTACCTGATGGATAAGCTGCAGATCCTAGTTAACGAACAGCCTACTTCTCCCTACCCCCCCACCAGAATTACCTTATGTCTGTCCGATGCATTCTTGAATTCTCCCACAGTTTTTGACCCCACGACCTCCTCAGGAAGGCTGTTCGTTGCATCCACCACCCTCTCTGTGAAGAAATACTTCCTCACATTGCCCCATGCCGTCCCACCTCTATCTTCAGATTGTGCCCCCTTGTTCTTGCATATCTTTTTTTTTCTGAAAGATGCTACCCTCTTGGACTTTGTTGATTCCCTTGAGGTACTTGAAAGTTTCTATCATGTCCCCCCTTCCTCGGGGTACATATTACGCTTTTTAGTCTGTCTTTGTATGGCTTATGTTTCAGACCCTGCACCATTTTAGTTTCCCTCCTCTGGACTTCCTCCATCGTGTATATATCCTTGTGGAGATATGGTCTCCAGAACTGCACGCAGTACTCCACATGGGGTCTCACCAACTGTCTGTTCAGAGGGATAACAACTTTCTGTTTTCTACTGGTGATGCCTCTCCCTATGCAGCCCAGTATCCCCCCAGCCATCCTTACTGCCTTCTCACATTGCTTGCCCACCTTTAGATCATCTGATATGATTACTCCTATTAATTCCCATCATAGGGGTGTGGCTTTATGTATACATCGGCTAATGAGGAACTGCACTGGTCATGTCTGAAGGCCAGCCTCACCTGGACACAATAAAGAGGGCGGTGCTTTTTATTCATTCCCAAGTGTGTGTGGAAATGAAGAAAAGGGGATATTAAAGTAGCAATATTTGTTATTTGGCAAAAAAAAGTCTATTCATATAGTCGTACTCTGGAAGAAATAAGTAGAATTTATTTGAGCGCCCTGTTCCCTGGGGCTCGGGGCGCTGTACAAAGGTCAGTGTTGAGCGTTCGTTCCCTGGGGATTGGGGCGTTGTACAAAGGTCAGGACAACACAGACATAAAACCATTTCCAAATATAAATGTGGTCAAGCTCTGTTCAGAGTCCGGATCAGTAACCACTCCACGCCATCTGAGGGTCCTCCACTATACTGCTACGGTGAGCGCTGCACATGCAGCAGTAAGTCCAATTAATGTGTAGGACTTCGGATGTGTATGCATTTTATGTACCAGTGTGGCACAGTATATGGTTCTGAACTGAAAGTAAAAACTCTGAACTCCTAAGACTATCTCACTACCTGACCCTAGCTGCTCTCCGTCCCTAAGCCTCCAGTTTAGATAAATAAGCTGCTGATAAAAATTGACTCTGGTCAATGCCAGCAGTCTTTCTTAAATGATTTAAAAACTTTAAAATTCTTTATGCTGAAAGTCTAATAATTCGCTTTCACTATAATTCCTGGATTATCCTGAATTCTTCTTGAATTTTTTAGTCTAAAACCATAGGGGAGTGTTATAACAAGCTCAGTAGTGAGTGCCAAATGGACGGCAGCCCAGCCTGACAGCCATCTTTCCGTCCTCCACAGTGTTCCCACCAGTGACATACCTGTTGTTGCACACTTGGTCATCTCTTTTCTGTCCCCTTTCAACTGGGCTTTTTCTTTCTTTTTAGAACCACCACCTCTCCTGTCGACCTGGTCAGGGTTCTGGTCTCTCTTCCAGTCGGTATGGTACAACTCCAAGCTTCTAGCAACGAGAGTGTATTAGTGATGTCATACAAACTGCAGCATCTCAGCCCTGAGTTGCAGCCGCATGCTAGAACTTTAGAATGTTAATGTTGACTTGGTAGGACAAGTGCGACCGCCATGTCCCTAGAAAATACCCAAAGAAACTGTAAGGAATGTGCTCAGTACACCCCATATGCAATTTATCTTCAAGTGTGAGGATGGGGTAGGACCATATCTTATAAGTAGCAGGGCCACGAGTGAGTTATGAACGTCCTTCTCCTTCACAAGTGATGATAAATAAAGTGCAGATACATCAGTTTAAAAGTTGTAGTGCCTGAATCGGCTGTCTGTATAAAATGGGAACTGTTTTCTTTTGATTTCAAGTTCTGGCTTTAGTGCTGCACAGGGCTATTGTGAAGCCATCTGTGTTGTAAAAGCTGCCCTCTTATTGGTTCAGTATGCATTGAGATATACCCAGCTTTGCAAGATATCCAAGTTCCTATGTTGGGTAAAGATAACACTTTTATCTTGCTATTTATCAGTGCACATGTGTCTGTGTGTGCGTCTGTCTGTCTCTGTGAGAACGACTCCCAACGCTCGGTTTGGTAAGGCCAGCTCTCCCTCCTTTTAGGGTGCTTACAGGATCAGCACTGGTACAAATTCTTGGAATGTCCTAAGAGCAGTGAGCCATTCACAAACAGTCACTGGAGAACAAGTTATTTTCTGTGATAAAAGCAAGGTGTTCCTTGTAACAGGCCAGAACGCCCCCTCCCTTTTTACCTCCCTTATTCTTAATATAAACCTGTGGCCCATCATAAAATAAGTAGTTCCCGGGATGGAAGACTTCAGTCAAGTTTCTGTGATCCCCAGTGATACCTGGGTCGAATAAAGCCAACCAAGTCTCAAACTCTGCTAGTTTAGACAAGGGACTGCAAACATTTAAATGGGCTATAAACTGTCCTTTGTGCTCCATAAAGGGTCGCTGAAAAATAATACAGGGGTCATCTGGGCCCAGGGTTCCACTCAGTATCACCTACAACAAGTAAAGGCAGTGAAAGAACAGCAGTCAGTCTGGAACAGAAAAAAAATAATTAACAAAACAATATTGGACTAGAGGAGATGTTAAAGGGACATTTCGGATAAATTAGTAACTTTCTGGCGCGCAGGACACTGGCTACCATCAGCACTTATTCTTTGGCTTCTAGCACTTTTAAAAAGACAAACTCGACAATGGAAGAGTTTTGGGGTGCTTCAGTGCCACATTTCATACATGTACCTTCCCTGGTGGTCCGTTGGAGTTTGTCAGGTTAGGTAAATAAATAAAAAAGAAATGATTACTTTTTTGGACTGATGCCACGGGGAGGCTGTTGACGGATACGGCTGCAGATACTGTTTTTGTAGGGCACTGAAAATATCAATAAACAGCTGATAGTGTCCCTTTAAGAGAGGCCTCAAAGCATGCATGTGCTGTTAATTTGTTTTAATTAAGGGCAAGAAAGTGAAGAAGAAGAAACAGTAACTTGTGTTTCATTGTAGGTAATAAACCATTATATAAACTAAAATCATTCTGTTGTTTTCTTAGTATTTGAGTCTATTACCAAGGCTCCAGAACAAACATTGTAAAGACATAAAGATAGAATTGTCTTAGTTGGAACTTTTTCTAACTAATATATATATATATATATATATCCTGTCTTCATGTACATTTTTTGAATTTTCCATTTTATTTGTGTTTTTGTTTTTATTAATAAAGTATATCTTGCACAGTGGCCCTGTTTTTATGTTGGTGTGCATAGTTACAAAGAGGGAGAGAGGTCGAGCTAAACTGAGAAAATACATGAAGCAGAAGCTGCAGTGTGTCCAAAAAGTAGGTTTTGAAAGTGTCCCCATGGTGTTGAGATCTTGAAAATGGAGATGTAGGCTTTGAAAATAGCACACACTGTCTAAATCCAGCACCATGAGTCTCGGATTCCCAGTGTTCCAGTGTTTTGTCCCCCCCCCTCTCCCCGGTACCACGCCACAGAGGTCATGTACTAAATTCCTTCACACTGGAACTTTGGGACCAGTAATTGGCCATTCCTTGTAAAAGTTCCAGCCCCAGTGTGACTCTCCATGTCAACTCTTTGGCTTCCTTTTGGATGTTTGGCTGACTCCTAGCCTATTTTCATACATTTCCCAGTCTGTGCTGGCAGAGATCAGTTAGCAAAGCACTCGCAGTCCTTAGGAGTGAGGTGGGGGGGGGGATAATTAGCCCAAGTCCGCCACCTGGTGGTGACAGAAAAGTACTCCCAAGTCCTGCTAGATGGGGAACTGAACAAGGCAACAGCGATCTTATTTATTTAAAATGTGACCAGGAGGAGAGCAGACTGAGCTGACGCTTTTTTTTTTTTCTTCCTGGCCGTACCTAGGAGCAAGGGGCACATGAGGGGATAGGTCCAATGAGAATCGAGTCTTGTTTATGTCTGTGAATTGGACTAGATTCTCATTGGACCCGTCAGCACATATGGTGTATGTATTATATGTGTAAACTCGAACAGATTAAAAAAATAGAGGAAAAGCAATCTCCTAAATCGGCTAATGCAAAGTAAAACATCACATAATTCACAAAAACATCTACAAACCCTTCTCTGCATATTCAGTAAAATAGCTGTCCAATTAAATGGAAAATTATAATGACACTGTCACGGAGCGATCACTGTGGCAGGCTGGCAACCTGGGTTCGTGCCCCACACCCGATACGTCGGTAGCGGAGGCTGGCAGGGATGGCTCAGGAGAGTCCCTTGGATGCTCTTCTTCCGAAAGGGGGGACTGCTCTCACTGCGCAGCTCTGTAGTGGCTTTTGGAGGTTACAATGACAGTGTGTGTGACCATGCACCATCTGGCATCCCCCCCAGGCGAGCCATTGCATGTGCACTGGTTGGGGAGGGGTGTGGACGGGACAGGGAAAATGCCGCACCAGTATGCCCGATGACAGCCTTTCTGCCCCTTCACATGCCTGAACCCTCATTTGGCATGCACACCCCCTCCAGTCTCGACGCAGCGATCCTGCTGTAGGCCATGGCATGGCCTCAGCAGGCACAAGCCGGCCGCAGGAGATGGTAGATGAGATCTTGGGCAGTGTTCTGTGAAGATTGCCAGAGGAGGACCCCGGCAGGGACAAGCCCACCGCCAGGGGTTGCAGGTCTGAATAGGTGTGAGTGCACAGGGATAAGAGGCAGGGTTAGTCTGGCGGGAGAAAGGGGGAGCGATGTGGGGACACAAAGAAGGGGAGCATCAGTGAGCACAGAGGGTGCAAAACGAAAATGGTAATAAATCGTGCTGTCTCGCCAGCCTATTCAGAATGCTTCCATCTCACTGTGCTTGCAGTAAGTACTCACAGGCAACCCCACATGGAGCACTTTGTCATCCTTTAATATTTTTCCATTATGGTTATGAGATGCTGTGAACATCAAAACATACATACAGCTACAACAGTTTCTTATTGTGTGGCAGGAGATAAACACAGTGTAAAATGAGAAGGGAGCCACACCTGGTGTAGTGGTCGCTGCACCTTTAGGGATAGGTAAGCTGCAAGAACCACCAAAAGAAGGGCACCCTGTGGGGAAGAACAAGCCAGTAAAGAGCGCCAAGTTCTCTCACCTATTGTATGTTTTGCACTGGCATTTGGGAGCAGTATAGCACTGACTGTGTCTGCCTCTTGCAGGATGATTTTTGTCACAGTACCTGATCTCTCCCCATAACCCTGGTAGTTAGACCACAGAGGCATGAGCCAAGAGACCTGAAGCATTTGCTCATTGTCACCTTCGTTGTATACCTTGACCTCCCTGTGTCGGTTTCTCCCAGCTCTAAAACTGGATAGAAACCGCCCCGTGCACCCTCACCCACACACACTAAAAATGAGATGTTGCATCTCTGCTGTACTTTGCTGGGTAAATGGATTATTGTAAAGCAACCTTTGGCAAAGTCCGTTCTTGAAAAAATCACCCCCGTCATGATATTCCCTGTAGTATATTGCATCATCCGATGTGACTACTGCAGTATTTATGAGCGGAACTCGGCGTGTGCACTGTGAATTTACCCAGTGTGACAGCCGCATTGTTAGTGAACTTACTGCATGATGGGGTCATATGTGCAACTTTATCTAGTTCACGCTCTGCAGTCAATGCCATATATGAAGGAGAAACGGATCTTAAAAACCTGTATAGTGACCCTAACTGCAATATGATAAGGACAAATACGTTTTCATAAGAGCTTTAGCTATAATTTGAAGAAAGGTACTTTTAGAAATTGTGACCATACCTCCCCAACATTCTGATTTTTTTTTTTTTTACTTAATGCTCCGACTCTCGTGTAAAAAATAAATAAATAAATTGCCCTCTAGAGCAGGAATCTGAAGCACAAAACAATGCTATGCATGAAGGTTACATTCTAGATCACCTTCAGATACAGCTCTTCATCCCATTTACTTATTTCCAGTCTGTGTTTATACTGTGCATTTTGTATATGTTCTCTCTTCCTCTCTTCACCTCCCCCAGGACGCATCTAGAAATGAGCTGTTACAGCTCTGTATGTTTTTCCAGGTAAAACCTGTGAAATAAATAGAATAAGTTGTTTGGTCTTTGTTTATTTTAACAGGTTCTGGAGTTCATATTTTGCCTGCGTGTACAGTCCCACAATATCTGTGACTGTTACCCCTTACCTGCTTGTACAAAGGAGCAACCCCTCAGCGCCTGTTGCTGCTCTACAAGTAATCTGGCCTATACATTGACTACAAGCTGTCATTCTTTGAACACATCAATGACTATAAGGGGGAAGGGGAAGAGCTGCACTGCTCCTACACTGACACAGTGTGGAGGCATGGGAGAGCACTCAGAATGGGAGACAGCTGGTGGCAGGTGTGTTCTGTGCGTGCACCTCCATGCATGCTCTTCGTCCATCCAGATCAGGGGAAGGAGACCAGGGAAAACCAGTGCAGGCAGAATAACGCCCAGCCTGCCTGCCTCCACCATAATCCGGGGCTCCGGCCACTGACTCGACGCCTGGGTCGATGATGAACTCTCTCATTTTGGTCAAAATCTCCTCTAGTTGATGAATACACTGGGCCTGACACAGGTTGTTACCACCTCTACCCATATAGGGGGGCATTCATTGGATCTGGTCTTTCTCTTGGGTATGGAGATCACTGACTTGGGGGTGGAACCAGTCAGTTGGTCGGACCATTACACCATAAGGTTCAGTTTCAGGGCCCCCTCTAATAGGTCTGCCCCTACGGAGATGGTCCAGTACCGCCTTTAAGGCACGGCCCCGATGACCTAATGGCGGTGCTGGATCTATTGAGTTTGTCGGGTGAATGCATGAGTCCAGATGATCTTGTCTCTCTGCCTATAATAAGGCTGTGGGAGATGTCTGGACAAAATTGCTCCTGTTCATGTTCGGCCTCTTACCATCCGTCCAAGGAGTCCATGGTTTGATGGCTCCTTGAAGGAATTAAGGCCAGAAGGCCGAAGGCTGGAGAGAGCCTGGCGGAAATCGGGCCTTGATGCTGACAAGCTTAGATTGCTAGCCCATTATGAAGGCTACCAATCAGAAATCACTCGTAAGAAGGCTGAATTTCTGTCCAGAGAGATTTCTGCTGCAAGGAATCGACCGGCTCAGCTTTTCCGGACTGTGGACAGACTGTGCAATCCAGTCTGTCTTCAGCCTAGAGAAGCTTTTTCTCAGCTTAGATGCGAGGAGTTCGCTCGCTTCCTTGCAGATAAGGTTGCCAGCATCAGGTCCGGGCATTGGTCCGACCTCTCCTCCGGGGGATTGTGGTGGACGACTGGTGGTATCTAATCCTCGGCCTGCTTGGCTGGATTTTAACCGCACGGAATTCATGGACATTGTGAAGATCATCAAAACAATGCGACCAATTAGTTGTAGTTTGGATCCGGGTCCTACACCGCTATTATTAGGTTGTGTAGAAGTTATCTACCCTACCCTATCCTTGCTGACATTGTCTGGAAATCCTTGGAGAGGGGGGTTTTTCCTGACCCCCTTAAGGAGGCAGCAGTTAGGCCACTCCTTAAAAAATCCTCCTTGGACCCAGACTGTCTAGCTAACTACCGGGCCTATCTCTAACCTGCCATTTGTTGGTAAGGTTATTGAGAAGGCAGTTGCATTGCAATTGGATGATCATCTCACCTCTCATAATGTCTATGATACTCTCCAGTCTGGCTTCAGGAAAAGGCACAGTACTGAGACTGCCCTTGTTCGGGTATTGAGTGACCTCCTAATGGCCAGAGATCGAAAGGCTTGTACCATCTTGGTCCTCCTTGATCTTTCTGCTGCATTTGACACTGTAGACCATGGGGTGCTATTGGAGCGACTGTGGGTTTTTTGTGGGCTGTCTGGTACAGTCCACAAGTGGTTTCGTTCTTACCTCACTGGTAGGTCTCAGAGAGTTGTCACTGGAATTTATTCCTCTGACGCTTTCTCCCTACCGTGTGGGGTACCAGGCTCCATTTAGCTCCCATGTTGTTTGCAGTGTATATGCTGCCATTGGGAGAATCATCAGGAGATACAGTCTGAGTTTTCACTGCTATGCAGATGATACTCAGCTGTATCTGTCCTTTCTCCCCGATCAGAGTGATGCACTCTCTGTACTAAATAACTGCCTGGATGAGATCAGAATTTGGATGAGTTCAAGCTGGTTAAGACTTAATCTGGATAAAACCGAGGTATTGGTTGTGGATCCAGGTCGTCCTGGGGGGGGGAGAGACTAGGTGTTGAACAGCCATTGGGTTTATCACTTGGTGGTGTACCGCTCTCTAGCTCTCGACAGGTGCGAAATCTGGGCGTTATTATTGATGATGGTCTGACCTTGAAATCACAAGTGTCAGCTGTTGTCAGATCCTCTTTTTACCATCTGAGGAATATCGCCCGGGTAAAACATCTGATTCCCCCGGGAGGACCTTCCAACTTTAGTCCACGCCTTTGTTACCACCCGTCTGGACTACTGCAGTTCCCTCTACCTAGGGCTACCAGGGGTTGATATCCGCCGCCTTCAGCTGGTGCAGAACACTGCAGCCAGGCTTTTGACTGGGACTTCGAGAACCAGTCATATCACACCTGTGCTCAGCGAACTGCACTGGCTGCCTGTTCGGTGGCGGATCACCTTTAAGGTTGGTTTACTAACCTTTAAAGCCCTACATGATCAGGGACCCGGTTACCTGAAAGATCTTCTGGTTCCCTTTTGCCCTCCATCCTCTCCGCCTCCGCCAGTGAAGGATTGCTAGAGATTCCCAGGGTTCGTTTGAAGCTTATCGGATCTCGTGCTTTTACTTTTTCGGCTCCAACCCTGTGGAATTCTCTACTCGCTGGTTAAGAGAATGCTCGATCGCTGACAGTTTTAAAATGGCTTTAAAAACATATCTTTTTACCTTAGCTTATTCTTTATAGTTATGGTTGTTTAATATTTGGATTTTTCTGTTCTATTTATTTTTGTACGGCGCCTTGATTTTGAAAGGCGCTTTATAAATAAACTTGACTTGACTTGACTTGACTCTGGATGCAGTCTCCTGTGGGAGAGGTGTGACTCCTCCCCTCCGAGTCCCGCCACAGGGGAAATCCGTGGGGAAACCTTGGAGCAGGTTGATTTTTTGAGGAGGTGGTTGCAGGTTTGGTGGAGAGTAGAGCGGGAGCCAAAAGTGCTGATCTGCACCTGGAAGGTAAAAAGCTTTATGGGATGAACAAGGAAAAAGAAAAGTATGAGAAAAACAAACAAAAAAAAAATGTTAGATAGATAGAATATATATACACACACACACTCCTGAGGGCATCCTGATGACTGAGACTCGGACACATATGCAACCTTGGGGGGTCTCACTTCCTGAGTTTTTTTTGGGGGGGGGTTTACAGGGCAACAAATAGAACCCATGTATCTGGCAAAAAAAAAAAAAAAAACAGGTGGGAGACATGGACTCCGAGGAGGAGGATAGAGGATCTAAAAAAAATAAATAAAAATCACCCCATTTCGGAGTGGGGGAGGTTCTTCTACTCAAGTCTTTTCTAGTTTTGCATGATTTTATGTCTTTCAAACCCTAGATAGAGTCTGGCATCTAGTCTCAAACTCTTTCCCCGCCACTTGTATAACAGGACCGACTTTGCAACAGTTTAAAGGTGTATTAGACTTATCTGTTTGCTTCTGCATTTGATACCTGATGTGGGTTCTGAAGAGGGGAATTTTTGCCTCTCGCACTGCTGCACTTCAGGAGTTGCTTGCTCCTGTGTCTGCCAGCTGAGCTGTCAGACTCACTTGGTCGGCCTGGGCTTCCCATTGTCCCAGTGTGTCTCAGACAGCATATCCTGCAGCTGGTACACTTGAGAGAGTAAGCGTACTGGTGCTGTATTAACGCTGGTACAGTGGAGAGTAACAATGCACTGGTGCTGTATTAACGCTGGTACAGTGGAGAGTAACAATGCACTGGTGCTGTATTAATGCTGGTACAGTGGAGAGAGTAACAGTGTACTGATGTATTAACGTTAGTACAGTTGAGAGAGTAACAGTGTACTGGTGCTGTGTTAACGCTGGTACTGTGGAGAGAGAAACAGTATACCGGTGCTGTATTAACGCTGGTACAGTGGAGAGAGTAACAGTGTAGTGATGTATTAACGTTCGTACAGTTGAGAGAGTAACAGTGTACTGGTGTTGCATTAACGTTAGTACAGTGGAGAGAGAAACAGTGTACTGGTGCTGTATTACCTACCAGAAATAACTGAAACTGGTTAATGAATAGAAGTACATCCATAATACCTAATTCTGCCTCTTCCCTTTTTTTTCTTTCTTTAGGAAATTGGCGATGTGGAGAACTGGGCGAGGAACATCGAACTGGACATGAGGACAATAGCGACTGCTCTGGAATATGTCCATAAGGGGCAGCTTCAGCCCACAACGTCCTGATACAGTCAGAACTGATGTCGATACATGTACCTTGCCAGAACGTTACGGGGACTGCTGCTGCTGCATCGTGACCTCCTGCTGGAGTGAAACCTTTGGAGAATGTCTGTGACCTGCCACCTCGTGTTCTGAGCAGAACCAGTACCATCCAGGGTTCTGCCAAGAGTGTTTTATGTAGGCCTGATGAGTGATAGGAACTCAGTTCCAACTGCCTTTCTAGGACTTTATCATTACCAAAAAAAAAAATCCAGTGAGTACCAGTATTTGCCAAAATAAAAAATAAAGATGATTTCAGTCTCTGTTCTGGTCAGGTGAGAGTAATGTACACATCAGTTATTAATGCGGTAATTAAAGTATATTTTTTATGCATTGCAACACTGCGCACCCAGGAAAATGCTGCTTGTCTTGATGCACTGTTCCTCCTGGTTTGGAACATTTTCCTTTGCTGGGGTAAGTGTTGGGAGGGATGAAATGGTTAACAGCAGCTCTTTCTGACTAGCGAGTTCAGCCAGTAGTGCAACGGCCATGCATTGCACTTCCGAGCGGGAGACCTTGGTTCACAAGCAAAGCCCATTATCCCATGCTGGGACTGATGTACGAAAATAAGGATGCTCCCGGGATCATGAAATGCTGGAGCCTAGATATCAGTGTTGCACGACTATCCAGCTAAGGAGGAGACCAGGGCTTCGCTGCATGGGGTGATGTTTCTGCTGGTTAGAATTTTACATGTAATAAATCCTCTTCTGGTAATCCTGTGACCAAGGCCCGGTCTCTTTGATTTATTTAGACTCCTCCTTGGGGGTTCCACGGGCTGCTATGGCTCTCCGTGGAGAGCTCTACTTGACCCTCTGGGCTTCATCTAGCCTATTGCTTCCCCCACCTTTTCCCTCTATTTTTCTCCCGTTCTATCCCAAGGCCCCTGGCAACTGTGAGTGTGCGTGGAGGTGCGCATGCATGCCGAGAACCCGGTGATGACCTCCCCCCCCCCCCCAAAAAATAAAATCCGGCCTAGCGCCACTTCTCTTGTATGACTTGGCACTGCCACCAAGCCTCCCTTCGGTGGCAGCCAAGAGCCGAGGAGAAGTTGTCTCCCTCCCTCCCTGTGAGAGGAGAGCTGCTTGTCGGCTGCTCATCCAGCTCCCTCCCCCGGGCAGCCCGAGCTTGCTTCCGAAAATGGGTCGCTGGTGTGGTGCGATGTCTAGTGCCTCAACCTTCAGCGCCACCGGGCCAGTCCCCAGTCTCTTTCTTAGCTGGATAGCTGTGTTTAGTCAGACTTGAAGCCTTGCCACACTGAGACTGACTAGGCACGGAACACTTTATGGCCGTGAGGCACTCTGCTCCCAGGGATCGAGGAAGGGCGCAGGTCACCAGGCATCTGCACACCACCTTCTAGTGAACCAAGAAGGGACACTGGCATTGGCTATGAAGGCAGCTGCTTGCCAGTCGTTCAGTCAGAGGTAGGGTCCGGGTGGGACAAATCAGTTTATGAACTGGTGGTCAGTTTGGCTACTAGCCTTCAAAATCTGATAGCCAAATCAATATTTTTAGTGCCCATCATTTCTAAGGGCTCAAAAATCACTTTGTGGGTAAATAGCCGGTTGGCCTAAACTTTCAAAATCTGGTAGCCAAACCACTTTTGTTTGTGGCCGTTGTTCACCTGGCTACCTGATTTGTTCCACCATGGGGTAGAGTGTAGTGGCAGCTGTTGATCATAAGTATTGTGGGTGGGGGAGAGGATATATTAGTACAGTACTGAGCAGACTCCTATCTGGAGCACTAGTTTCCATCCCAGCGTTCCATCATGTGGCATGGTTACCGCTATTTGGAAACTTTGGCAATACAAATGAAGCAATGACTCGGGTTAAGTAATGCTGTGTTTGCCACTGTTTGACCTTTTCAGTTATCATCGTACTGTTTTAAACTATAAGCTGCTTTATGCTAACGCTCCCGGTTTGCATTATGGCATCCACTGGAGCCTAACCTTGTGCACACACTAACCAGGGTACTGAAAGGGCTTTTAATAGGATTTACAGGTGTTAGTACATAGTAGTTTGGGAATACATGTGAAACTGTATTTTCGAGGGGAATGGGGGAAGGGGGCCAGCCCACAGAAGACAGGTAGTGTGATGGACAGCTGAAATGTCTTGGAAAAACGGTTTGGTGTTCTGCCCTTCTCACTGTCTAATTCCACTCTGCTCGCAATAAATGATTTGGAAAACCGGTGTATGTTGAATACAATTTTCAGCCTCTCCTGATTGCGTGTGAATGTCACTTATAACATGTTAGAGCTTTTGGTGCCTATTATAAGTGGAATAACACACTGCAGGGTGTGTGGTGTGGTGTAATAATACCTTCTGGGTGCATCAAGGCCATCGGCTGTGCCTCAAGCCTCACAACCCACTCAGGGCGTACATTTATCACAGAATCATGGTACCCCTTGTGTGTCATTCCTCAGCTGGATCACGTTACGAAAAAAAGGAACCCAGTCATAGTGGTCCTTTTGGTTCCAACAAAGCTGACTCGCCACAAATGCGGAGGACACGTCTATGTTGTTCGCAGCAAAGCATGAGGTAGGGGATAACGCACAGGGCAGCATGGTTGTATGGGAATAATATATGCTTTGGCTGGTGCAGCCACACGAGAAGTGTGTTATTCCTTTACACACACACACACACACACCCTGGACTGTTATCCCACTTAAAAAAAAATTGGCTTTTTTTTGTAAAATCTTCAGTCTTCCAGGTAGATTTTTTTTTGGGGGGGGGGGCTAGTCCTGATTTCAGGTTGTACAGTAGTTTCTTGCCATAGAGTCTGTGACTGTAGCATGAAAACCAGTAAATTAACGTGACTAGCTACTATGTTGGTGAGTTGAGCTTTTTATTCTCCTAGTACACACTTTTCTTTGTAAAATAAAAAAATGTAGCTCAGGTAGTTTGTGAGGTCATAGGAGAATAATGGTCATGTGATATGTTTTTGAGCCCTGAGGTTACAGAACTTTAAGTGCCCATGTTACAAGCCATGACAGTTCCCTGCCTTGCCCATTACTCCGATCTCCAGTGAAGCCAGGCAGTATGTTCAGGAAAACTTGCATCTTAAGAAGAATGGGCCATACCCCATCCAGGCCCACAAAGTAAGCCACTAATCTGTTATCTCCGGTACTCTTTCCAGAAATGGAGAGATGTGCACTAATTGTTTGCAGATCACAATAAAAACAGACCATGCTAGCCGGCCCGGTGGCGCTGAGGGTTGAGGCACTGGATGCCACACCTCGCACCACGCCGGCGACCCAGGTTCAGGAGCGAACTCAGGTCGCTGGGGGGAGAGAGGCTGAGCATCCAACGACAGCTCGCCTTCTCCGGGAGGAGGGAGGGGACTTAACCCGGGCGAGCGGTGACCCCTGGCGGAGGCTGGGGGCACGACAGCTCTTCGGCACCTCGGGGGTTTGGTCACGGGCAGTGGCCTGTGGACAAATCATCTCTAGGGGCTGCATCATCAAGGGGGGAGGACGTTGCGGATGTCGGCGCTCGTGCCTTGACGTCATGGGCTAGCAATGTCCACACAGAACAGGAAAAAAATCTCCAGAGCCGGGAAGATGGATCGCCGAGCCCGGTCCCGATGTGCCAGCGTCTGCCTACAGTCCAGAGGGACCCTGATGAAATTACAAGATTCGGGGTGTTTGCCCCCCCAGACCCGCCGGGTAATATGCGGCCGGATGGAGGGACTTGGGTTGTCAGGTAAGATGCCGGCAGGGTCGGGCTTCACTGGCAAAATCCAGACGGAGCGACTCTGGTAGGAGGGACAAACAGTCACTACTGTTGTGTGAAGCAGGCACTTCTTGTAACTAAAAGGTCCTTGTAGGGTGGACACCCTCCCAGTTACCTTAGGGGAGAGGGTTATCCTCTACCTTACAATGAGGGGTGCGCAATATCAGCTTGTCACCCCAGAAACACCAACAACAACCATACATCACTACCAAACTGTTCTGCCACCCCCCAACCCCACTAGTGGCCAGCCTGGTCCCAATGCAGACCAGTCACAAATTTGTCCTTTGAATTTGACTGAGTGTAGTAAACTGGGAAGTGCAAAATGTGTGTGGTGGGAAAAACAATGTATTGTGATCCATTACATAACCACAGGGTGTGGGTTAGTGGGTCATGAACTCAAATCCATGCAGCCAGTGACTATGGAAATGTGTGTTATGTTAACCTGTGGACTGCTTAAATTACGCAGTTTCTACATGCACTGTGTTCAGGGGAAGAGAGGAGGTGATGGACTGCAAATTGCTGCAGTGCACTTGTAACGAGCATGAAAAACGTGTAAACTGAATGTTATATGGACCCCCCCCCCCCCCAAGAGTTTGAGTGCCCTGGGCCCCACAAAGACTTGATCTAGCCCTGAGCCAAGTCCCAAAATGGGAACAGAAATATTTTGATTGATGGCATCAACGAAACAGATCAGTTCTGGCATAGCACCAGTCCAATTTCCTATCTCAGAAGGGGTGGCATCAATCCTGGGCTCCTGCCCTTCCGTCCTGCTGTTCCCCACCGTTTGCTTTAGGACCATATCAATGGCACCTTGCCACATTCACAGAGTGCAGTGAGTGACTTTCTCCAAGATTGATGCCAAGCCGCGTCTGAACCACTTGGGGTGGGGGCAGGTATGCTGTTTTAGATATTGGCATTAGTGGATGTGGGCCCTCCACCCCCCATACATACCTTTTGGTGCTTTTTGTTTTCTCCCACTTCCTTCCCTACCTCGGATGCATGCACATGTGGAGCAAGTGCACGCTGCGTCTTGAGGCACCCTTCGGCGTGTCGCCGCCTATGCCGACCACCGTACTTTCCACGAGGTGGCAATCACCCCCAGAAGAGGAGAGCTGCCTTCTGGCTGCTCAATCCTGCTCCGACCCTCTTCCCCGTGCCTTATTTTTGTTTTGGGGGCTGGTTATAAGCATGGCCTTGGTCGTCTTGTAGTTTAGTAGCAACTTATGATTATAGAACTAGTCCTTGAGTAGGAGTTCTGCAGCTCAGATTGTAGGGCAGCCGGAGACATGCTGCTGCTCAGGATCACAGCATCGTCTGCATATTTATTTATTTATTTAAGCATTTAACCAGGAAGGCATGCTGAGCAGTCTACTGCTCGTTTCCAGATGCGTCCTGGGGGAAGGGGGTACAGATACATAGATGAAAGACAGACATATGATACAACTGTAGTTACATAAAGGAATAAATGCTAGCACAATATAGTATGAGTTTGGTGTTGCTGGCTGTGGGAAGGTCATTTAAGAAGAGGTTGAAGAGTAGGTGCCCCACTGTTGATCCCTGGAGTACCCCTAATGATACTTCTCTTGTGCCGGGTACTGTTTGCCCAATTTTGACACATTGATTTCTCCTTATCAGGTAGTCTTGGAACCAGTAAAGGGCATTGGGCGCCACACCCATGTTTTGCAGTTGGGTCAGTAACGGGGTGGTTGACTGTATCGATGGCTTTGGTGAGGTCAATAAAGTCAGACCCCACCACTTTACCTTCATCCAGGGCCTTATGTGCATAGTTCATGTAGTCCAACAGGGCAGTGGTGGTACTGAAGCCATGCTGGTTGGGGCATAGTAGATTATACTTATTGAGATAGTCGATGAGTTGACCTGCCATAGTCTTTTTCCAGTGGCTTGGACAGGGGGAGAGGATCGAGATGGGTCTGTAGTTGGCTACCAGAGACTTGTCGCCTCCTTTATGCACTGGTGTAACTAGGGCCTACTTCCAAACTGCCGGCAATTGGTCAAGAGCCAGGGACTTACTGTACAGTGTGGTAATGAGCACTATAAGAGCGTCCAGGGTGAGGGATAGAAGTTTCATGTCTATCCTGTCACTGCCCAGTCTGGTCTTGCCTAGTACTTTTTGACCGTAGTTGGGGCCTCCTTCACCATCACCCTTTTAAAGTAGAAGGTCGGGTGAGAACACTTGGTAGATACATTGTTGGAATGGTTCAAACCAGGTTGAAATAGGCAGGTGGTAGCACTGGGGTAAGATCAGTGAAGGCCTTATTGAAGGCTTCTGCAATAGCTAGAGGGTCTGTAGTAGGGGTGTCACTAGTACTGAGCAGCTGAGGGTGCTTCTTGTTCTCCTTTCCAAGGATGCTTTTGTTGTTATCCCAGAATCTTTTCCACATCACCCCAAGAATTGCAAAGCTGGGCCTTATAATAGTTGGCTTTAGCGAGCCAGATTAGCTTGGTGCAGCGGTTTCTGGCTGTTCTGTAACACTGGTAATCATGCTTGCTACCTGTGTTTCTGGCCTTCTCCCAGAGCATGTCCCTTTCTTTCAGGTGGGAGAGGAGCTCCCCATCAATCCAGCCATTTGCCTGCCCCCAAATTTTTTCTTCTCATGAGCGGGGCATAGATGTCATAGATGGAGCTAAAGTCCTTAATGAAGCAACTGAGGGCCTGATCTAGGGTAGGCGCCAGGTTGATTGGAGTCCAATCATGCAGGGCTAGGGCTGATTTGAGGGCTCCAAGTTTACCCTTCCTCAAGACCCTGCTTTCAATGAGGATGGGTGGGCTTTTGGTAAATTTATTAGACCACAGGAAGGTGATTGGGGAGTGGTCACTTAGCGTGTCTGGGAGAACCTTGATCTCCAAGATCCGGGATGGTGAGCTTGCAAGGACCCAGTCAAGGAGGGTACTGTTTCCTGTCTTATAGTTCTGCCTGGTGGGGCAGGTGACAAGTTGTGTCAGGTTGGAGATGGCTATCAGATCCCTGAAAGGGGTAGCCTCCTTTCCATCTCAGTTTATGTTAAAGTCCCCGGTAAAGACAAGCTCCATCCCTTTTGGAAGGGTGCTGAAAACGTCCATAATTGTGGGAAGGCCTGCTGTGGCTTTCTTGGGAGTTAGGTAGATTGTGGCAAGGATGAGAGTTTTGCCATTCTGACCGACCTGTGCCTTTATCGCTATTATTCATGGTCCTTGGCCACCCTTGTTCCAGGGAGGACGG
The DNA here is from genome assembly GCA_016271365.2 of Neoceratodus forsteri. NCBI lineage: Eukaryota > Metazoa > Chordata > Ceratodontiformes > Ceratodontidae > Neoceratodus > Neoceratodus forsteri. The sequence goes on from JADMNL010000036.1 coordinate 15,381,432, forward strand.
AGCACTGCAGAGTCTCCTTGGCATAGATGAGACATCCCCCACCCCCCTTGCCTAGTCTATCAATTCTGTATGCTTAGAAGCCTTTGAGGGCAACTCTGCTATCTTTAATCCTACTGGTCAACCAGGTCTCCATCAGGCAGAGGATGTCAGGGGTATGGAGGGTCATTCATGCCTGTAGTTGGTCAGATTTTGCGATTAAACTGCTGGTGTTCAATGAGACTATTTTTAGGCCTTTAACCTTATGAACACCAGGGCCCGTTGAAGTGAGTGGGCCTGGGTTCGAGTGAATGTTGCCAGAGAGGAGCAGGAGCATAAAGATGACCTTTCTGGCAGAAAGATTTATGCTAAATTTGGCTCGTACCTTCCACCGCCGAGGCTTCAGATGATTCAGGTGGTTGGACACTGGTTTAATTATTGGGGTATAGCTAACTGTTACTACCCCTATGCTAGGGAGGGCATATGGCCACCCGTGTTTGTAGGGTAAGGCCGAGTGAGTCGCTGCCCACAGTCAAATGAGGCAGTTTCTGAAGGTGCGTTTGACAGTCATGCACTACCCAGTAGTGGTTCAGAGGGGGTAGCAGCGGCCCAGCTAGGGATCTGGTGCAGGCTGTACCAAGCCAGGTAGCAAGGAGCAGAAGTAGATACCACCCTATGATAGGGGACATGGCAGCTTGATTCAGTCGTCAAGCCTGACACACTGGTGCCAGAGAGAGGCTGTACAGTTAACCACAGTACTTGGTGGTTTTTAGAGAGAGCTAGGAGGAGGAGTTACACTAGATAGGGAAATTGCTTCGCAAGAGACAGTGATGCTGTCACTTTTTGCTTGAGCAGCTGGCTGGCAGTAGCCTGTAGGAGTGAGCTAGTAAGCCCGGGCGGTGTTTAAGTGTATTTAAACAGGACCGTGGGTGGGATAGCTGAAAAATCAGGCAGCTAGTGCTCCCTTCCTAGAGGTAATCAGTCCTCGAGGATGAGTCCGTACCTGAGCTTCTGTGAGGGGCTGGTGGCTTCAGACCTGGACTGCGGATGGCAGTCTGGCAGGTCGGGTTCATCTGAGAACCACGGCTGTGGCTCTCGGACTACCTGAGCTTCAGTGAGGGGCTGGCGGCTTCAGACCTGGACTGCGGATGGCAGTCTAGCAGGTCAGGTTCATCAGAGAACCACATGATGGCTCACTTCGGTCACTCCATGATGGGGGGTCCTCGATACTTTTCTGCCTTACCTCCCTGCTGACAAGCAAAAGGCAGTGAAAGTGGTCTGAAATCAGGGTCAAGTGCTGGCTAAACAGCATCTTCAGACAGCCTTGGATGTGGGCGATTCTTGCTCCCATCCCCTGGCAACAGCTGTCATGATGTGTCACAGGGCCCAGCTGAGGATTTTCTCCTTCACAGTGGACACCCAACATAAGGTGGCCGATATCCCTTTCTGGGACACCGACCTCTGGCCCTGGGGTGGAAGGACACCTCACCACGATTAAGAAGTCCAAGGCCAGCCGGCCCGGTGGCGCTGAGGGTTGAGGCGCTGGACGCCACACCTCGCGCTGCGCCGGCGAGCCGGGTTCAGGGGCGGACTCGGGTGGCGGGGTCGGTGGGGAAGGGAGGATCGGCGTCCCAGCGGATGCTCTCCTCCCTCGAGGCGGAGTTACCCAGGCGCCAATCGCTCTGCATTCCTTCCGTAGCTGGTGGAAGCACCGGCAGTAGGAAGGATGGAAGCGAGCTTAAGCATCGGGCAGGAGGAGGAGGCGTCGCGGGCGCATGAGGTCTCGTGCGTGGCACCACCACTCGGGCGTCGTCCCTAGCGCTAAGCGTCTAGGGGAGTGGAGCGTGGGGAGAAACCGAAAATCCCTCCAGCAGCCCTAGATGAAGGCCGCCCTAAGTCCACCCGGACCACCTACAGGACAGACCCCACTGTGCGAGGAGAGGAGGATGGGCACTCTAGGGGCAGATCCCTAAGGTAGGTACCGGGGGGACATGAGCGGACGGAAGGAGGGGGCACCGGAGGTAGGAAGGAGGAGGATAAAGATGAAAAAAAAAAAAAAAAAAAAGAAGTCCAAGGCCCTGTGACCACCTCACAGAAAGGGCAGAAGCCGAAGGAAAAGCCTATTCAGTTTTGGCCCTTTCTGATACAGCAGGGGCTCTTGCAGGTCTTGCACCTTTATTTATTTATTTAGCTTTTGTTAACCGGGTAGGTACACTACAGAGTACATTTGCCTATTTTCAGATACGACCTGGGAGGGTACAGGAAATACAAGTTCGAATACATTGGACAACATAGGTACAGATACAATCAGTTTACAGAGTCAGAGCACACATTACATGGACTAGTGGTTACTCACAGTAGGACTTATGCATTAAGAACTGAGCGGTACAGAGCTTAACATTGGAGTCGCAATAAATACTATTATATATACAACTGTAGGACCCCCCGAAGGAGGACCCCCCCAGTACTGATTGTGAAGTTCCCTGGTCAGGGCCCAAAAAAAGGTGTGGTAGGAGTAGTGATGCCCCTGTCTCCTTCAAAGCTGCCTGTTGACGGGTTGGGGAGTGTCTGCCTATCACCCACCCTGTCCCTGTTCCCCGTGGGCAGTCGTTTGCACCACTTCTGGCACACTAGGTCCATAATTATGTCAGACAAGTGGGTCCTAGAGGTAGCAGGCAGAGGGTTGCCTCTCGATTTCAAGGCTCTCATGGCTTACCAACCCTACGTGCCAAGGCAGTCAGTGGTGTCGCAGGACACACTGTCTGCCCTCCAGGAAGACATTGCTTAGCTCCTAGAGAAGGAACCATAGCCTGTGTCCAAGACTGCATGGCAGGTCAGGGCTTTGTGTTCAGGTGCTTCCTCGTCCCAAAATGGATGGGGTTGGCACCCCATACTGGATCTTCATGATCTAAATCAGTACCTCTGGAAGAACAAGTTCAGGATGATCACTCTGAACCTTATAATACCTTTTCTGGAGCAGGGCACATGATTTATCTCTGTGGATGATTAGGATGCGTTCTTCCACATTCTAGTCCATTTGTCCCACTGGCGGCACCTCAGGTTCCACACAGAAGGGGTTCTTTACCAATTCCATGTCATGCTTTTTGGCCTGTCCTTGGCACCCAGGGTATTCACCAAGTGCATGGAAGTGGTGGCATCCTTTCTGCTGTGCAAGAGGGTCAAGGTATACCACTACTTGGATGACTGGCTGGTAGCTGGGTCGTCCAAGGAGGCAGTGAAACAGTCTAGGGACCTGGCCCTGCAGAGACTTGGTCCTCTGGTCGATCTATCCAAGTTCGAACTTAATCCTTCTCAGGTGATTCACTTCATCGGGGCAGAGCTAGACTCCCTATGAGCCAAGGCCTGACTCCCTGCGGACCAGGCACTGGATCTTACCTCCTTTCCCCGATAATTTCAGGTTGCGCACTCGTGCCCTACCCCAGGACTTCCTGCAGCTGCTGGGCTATATGGTGTCCTGCACCAGCATGGTCCGATGGGTCCACTGGTGGATACGCCACCTTCTGTGGGAGCTGGGCCGTCCATGGTCTCAGTGCCTAGGTCACTTGGACCAGTTGGTTGCAATGACCCAGTCAATGTGGAACACCATCCAGTGGTAGCTAGTCCCACAACATCTAGAGGAAGGAGTCCCATTTTTCTGCCCAGAGCAGTCAGTTATTCTGACTACAGACACATCTCTGGTGAGACGAGGAGCCCACCTGGGGACCACAGACCTTGGGGAGTCCCATCACCACATCAACTTGCTGGAGCTCCGTGCAGTGTACCTTGCACTGACAGAATTTGCTCCTTTTGTCCAGGGTCAGGTCATGCAAGTCTAGACAAACACCACCACAACCATGTTTTGGCTGAACAAGCAGGGTGACACGTACTTCCTTTCCTTGTGTCGAGAGGCCCTCTGTACCTGGACCCCTGTGCACAGCCTGAGTGTGGATCTCCTGGAGATTCATGTCACAGGAGCTGACAACTAGCTGGCGGACGCCCTCAACCAAGTTGGTGAGACATTGCACTAGTGGTCTCTGCATCAGAAAGTGGAGAACCACCTGTTCTCCGTGTTGGGCACTCCGAGGAGAATGCAAAACTGAGGCTGTTTTGTGCCCGTTCCTCTTACTCTGGTACACTGTTGTGGGATGCCTTCACAAGGCCCTGGACCTCAGGCCTCCTGCATGCCTTTCCCCCCTTTCCCTTGATCCACAAGGTGGTGGTCAAGGTGCAGAGGGACAAGGTGCAGATGATCCTGTTTGCGCTGGACTGGCCTTGCCAGTTTTGGTACCCAGATCTCCTCAGCCTCAGCAGTAGATCTCTGTAGCAGTTGCGCCTGGGTCTGCTGTCCTGTCATCAGTGGAAGATCCTACACCCAGATCTTCAGTCCCTGCACGTCATGGCCTGGTTCCCGAGAAGCTAGAGTTCCAGGCTTTGGGACTTCCGGACAATGCACTCCACGTTGTGGAGGCATCCTGAAAGGAGTTGACTCGTCATTGCTATGCTTTTAAATGGAAAATATTTTCTATTTAGTGCCAGGCAAGGAACTTGATCCCCTTGCCTGCCCCTTAGTTAGCATCTTGGACTATCTATGGTCTCTCTCCCAGCTAGGGCTGAGATTGACAACCCTCAAGGTGCACCTGGCAGCCATCTCTGCATACCGGGTGTAGGTTGGTATGCCACTGGTGGCACAGGAGAAGGTGGTTGGGTGCTTCTTTAAGAGCCTTGACCACTGGAACCTGCCGGTGTGTGAACCACAGTCACTTTGGGATCTGTTGCTGGTTTTGGTAGTGCTCATGAATAAGCCTTTCAAACCTATGCACAGGTGTGATGTCACACCTGCATTGGGAAACTGCCTTCTTTATGGCTATCACCTCTGCCAGATGGATCAGTGTGCTCCAGGTGCACTCACTGAAGTCTCCTTACTTGGTTTTCCACAGGGACAAGGTTGTTCTTCACCCCTACCCAGAGTTCCTCCTAAAGGGTGTATCGGAGTTTCACCTTAACCAGGTGATTAACTTACTGTACAATTGGCAGGTGGATTTTCTCCTGCATCAGCCACTGTTATAGAATGGCTGGTCAGGAGCTTCCCATGGGGATTAGGGCTCATTCCACCAGACATACCACTGCCTCTGTGGCTGCTTTCTGGGACATCCCAATACATGAGATCTGTAGGGCAGCTACCTGGAATTCAGCACACACCTTCATCTCCCATTACAGCTTTGATCTTGAGTCACGTCGAGATACTGCTTTTGGTACCTCGGTTCTCCAATCTTTGTTTGCCAAATAGGGGTGCTTATCTTTCCCCCTCCTGCCATGGAAGTCTGCCATGAGTGTGAATAAGTGAACCATAACCACATCCCTAGAAAAATAGGTTACTCACCTGTAACTATACTTACAGGTGTAACCCCCCTACAAATGGGGGTTCCCGAAAAGTCTTCCTTGAGCTTGCCTAAATGCTCACTGCCAGGCTGGTGTTCTGTGTTTTAGCAGTTTAACTGTATTGCCAGAGAGCGCCTGTATAGCCTCTATGTACTGTCTCTTTAAGAGCTGCCTGAATTGCAGTTATAATTAATCTGGGAGGAGGCTGAGTGTTTCTATGCTCAAGCCCCGCCTGGGCTGCCAGATAATTGCTCCGTTCTGCCATCGCTATTTGTGCAGAGGGAGCTCTGTTATAAGATGTGCTTATTTGCTGAATATCTATTGGAGTGATAATATTGCAGTTCTAACCTGATTTTTTTTTTGCAGCAAGGACTGTTCTGTTTAGCTTCACCAACTTGGCCCGGGATTGTCCGAGTGGGCCAATCAGTACTGTGGGACTCTAAAATGAAGCCTGCCTACAGGTGCTTGGTGGGGTCAAAACTTGTAGGAATTGTAGGTTTTGCATTTTGGCACCTAAATGAACCTGAAGGGAGAGCCCTTGTGACTGACAGATGCCTTTTGGACCTTGGGGAAATTCACAGACTGCTTGCAGTTTTCAGTTAGTTCTGAGTTGGGAAGTGAAATGAATTAACAGCTCAAGTGATTTGAGCAGCAGTTCTGTATAGTTTTTCATGGGAGGACTGTGAAAGGGCTGAGTTTTTTGGCCTGCCTGTCTGCTTGCTGTCCCTGAGAGGGAAAATAGCATTTATTCGGACTGAATCCGAGTTGTGAGGACTATTTAAGCCACTGGACTGTGACCAGGCTTTAACCTGAAGAAGACCGAAGATTTGCTGAATGCGATCGGCCTGTCAGGATTTCTAGCCACCTCTGAACTCCCAGTTTGTGCAGAGACTCTATAATTGAACTGGATTGCAATCTGTCTGGTATAGTGGAATTTCTTACATGTGAATGTGCTGTGTGCTGTTAGTGGGTCGTGATTTGGTTCCCCACTGTGTGTTGAACTGTGTTCTGTTCGCTGCTGGTGTGATAGATAGCAATCTGCCTGGTATAGTGGAATTTCTTACATATAAATGTGCTGTGTGCTGTTAGTGGGTCGTGATTTGTTTCCCCACTGTGTGTTGAACTGTGTTCTGCTCACTGGAGGCTGCATCCAGCTCCAACTGACTGAATCCGAATTCATTGCCATTTCGCTTGGGCCTTGCCACACTGGCTCAGCCAGACTACCCATTGCATGGAGAAAGCCATCGACGAGAGACCTGCCTGGGGATCAGCCCCCTGCTCAACGCTTGAACAGGGAACGACACCTCGGTGATTCATATGGGCCCTGCTTCTCCTGGCACTCCAGCTCAACAACCTACAGTCTCAATTTTGTCCTGTATTGGGTATCGTTAGTAAACATCAGGGCAGCTCCCTGCAACAACAGCTAAATCTAAAGTGTTGTCATCTGATTGTCTTGTTGCTTCTTCTTTCACGAACTGAACCCTCTGGCTGCAGATTACAAGTAGTGTGTGTTGTGCATGTTGCTTTTGTCCATCACAGGGTCCCAACTAGCTGCAACGTTCCTGGCTAGCCCACCATTTCCCTACCTGGGTACCCAGAGTGTGTAACTGTGTGGGGACTTAAAGCGCATGCATACCTGTTTAATATAGCCTTTAAGCCAATCAACCTGATTATGCTCCTTCCTTGTTCAAGTCCCCTGAATAAATCAGATCTGACTTTTTTGCTGCAATTAACCCGACTGTGGTTCCAGTTTGTGCCAAGAGTACTGTACTGTTGCTATTTACTGTGCATAACCTTATTTTACAGGGGGTCCCCAGGGTCGAGCCAGAGGAACCAGCCCTGGTGGTTAGTGCAAACAGTGTGGGTACTGTGAAAGTGATTATCGTATATTGCTCAGGCCACTAGAAGGGAAAGAAGGGGGTTACAGTGTCCCGGAGGGCTGTGCCCAGGTTAGTTTGACCACTACCAACCCTGACCTCCAGGTGGAGGCACTCATTTCAGAACTCAGGCCCCTTAACCTGCCACTAGCCATGCAGGCAGGGGTAGTAGCCCTTGGGATAGCGCCACCTAGGGGTTACATAGGCGTGGTATATGGTTCACATCCACACAACCCACCGCCCTCCCCTGGCAAGTGGCACATGAATCCCTGCTTCCAGTGTGCAAGATTTAATGTCATTGGGTCGGAGCAAAGGGATATACCACCAGGGTGATGGAAGGGGCTTAGCTTGAAGACTGTCGGGCAAGAACAGCTCTTAAAGGGAGACTACCATGAGTGTGGATGTGAACCATATACTACTCCTACAACTACAATTACAGGTGAGTAACCTATTCTTTTTAGTAGTTAGTACATTTTTTTTTTCGGTTCACCATTTATTCCCATGTACTCACTGGCTTGTTCCTGGGACCTCACACTTGATCTGCTTCCTGTCCTGAATTTCTGCAACATTGCTGGTGCTCCTCCTGGTCCAGACCATACACTGGTCCACATCTTCATGCTCCCTCCCAACTTAATAGTGGTTTCTCCTTTCTGCATGGCTGAGATCATGTCCTTGGGGGAGGCAGCAATCCAGGTGGCAGTGCTGGGGCAGGAAGGGGGGAGGAAACCGCATGTCCATGTGCCCTGATGGACATAGGCAGCCCTCACCCAAGGATGTCATGTATCCATGAGTACAGATTTTCCCTCCACTTTATTAGTACCTTGCCCTAATTCATGAGATGCATATTCGTGTGTGGGGGTAGGGCCACACTGTTGGCCTCTGCACGTGACGAGTCCAGATCACCAGCATGCCAGGGCGCCCCCCCACTCCGTGCCTTGGAGCCAGTCCCTTTATTATCATCCCCATTTTTCCCTTGATGGCTAGGTTCTAGATACTGGCACCTAATGAGACACTTAGGTTGGCTGCTGCATCACGAGACTACAGCCTCATTCTGCTGTATGCTATACAAAGTAGGAGAATACAGAAATAGACTACTGAAACTGGAGAATTGGTGAGGGTTTTTTGGGTTTGGGGGAGTTGTCCCTCGATAAATGAATCCTGATAAAAGAAAAGCTGGCATCCTCTTGTGCTGAGAACCAGTATGATGACAGCAGACGAAATTCACAATGAAATCTTGTCTGCCATCTTAAAGTGAGTTGGGGTCTATACTTTCTCCCCTTGATTCTCCTTGCCCCTTCATTAATTGGGTTCACCATGGCTGCACACAGCCAGAAGGGCCTGCACGAGACTTCCTTCACAGATTATGTCTGTTTCACTCCTTGGCCAGCTGGCACAGAGTGCAAATAGCCAGTGGCCTGCATTGTTCCACAATACACCTAGCCATGACCTACTTGGGCCCCAGTGTGGAACGAGCACCACTCTCCTAGTTGGTGCTGCCACACTTAGCCATCACACCACTGAACCAGCATGGAATGTTAACATTTCTTTTTGTGCTTTTATGTCCCCCTTTCATTTTGATAAACAAGATACCTGCTACTGGTATGGGGTGGATGTGACTCCCACCAACTTTCTGGTCTCACCGAGCACTTTTCTTTGAGTTCGGTGTCCTGCAGAATCAGGAATGAGTATATCAGGCAGAAGAGGAAGAGACGGCCATAAATGGACTGAGGTGCTGGGAAAATTGTGTGTTCCTAATTATAGCAACCCACCATGAAAAAAATCTGGATTGTCTTCATCCTTCTTAATGCGTTTCTTTTCTGGAATCCCAGTTGCTCCCTAACAAAGGAGCCTTTAAGAGAGGATGAAAGCATAAGCTGCCTTTTCACTTGGAGGAGTCTTGTGTTAGCCACATGCTTCTTGGGTGTTGGCAAAGCTGTATCGTAGTTATCTGGGCGTTAACACATGCAGAGCTGCTTCAGGTTCTCTCATTCACCTTTCCTGCATGATTGAAAATGTTGGATGTGGGGACTAGATTGTGCTCCCCCTTTCAATGATTCCACCAGGCAGCTGAGATCACTATGGCTTCACCATTCTACTGGGGTGCAGACACACTGCCAAAGCCAGTGCTAGCCCTTGGTTAGATGAAGGTGGTGCCCCGTGTCCTCCCTAGGTGCCAAGTGGTCACACCTATACAGTGTGCTCTGGCTTCCAGTGGGGGTTTCTGGGTCTCTCTCACCACAGCACCAGCCGCATGCTGTCTGTCTCTCTCTCGTGATTGCAGGTCCAATCAAATGACCCAGCGGTAGGGCATCACGCTATCAAGCAGTTGACCCCAGTTTACAAGCAAACCCAGGTCTCCGTGATCATGTGGTCCCTGAGTTGGAAGTGCTGCCAATGACCTGTCTCATCCCACTCCTCCTGTGACCCATGTCAGGCCAAGAGGATGGTTGTGTACAAGCTCCATAGAAATTTTTTTTTTAACCTTGTATTTACCTCCTCACTGCACCGTCCTTCCACTCAATCAGACCTCCTCAAGCTGCCTTCCGCACGTCCCACGGCACCCCCTGGAGTCTGCTCCTAGAGTGTCCATCCGCTCAGAGCTCCTAAGGTATCCTGGTGTACCCCCCAGGTGGGGTGGGGGAAGGGACCTCCTAACCTTCCCCCTAGTAATGGTGGAGCAGGTGGGACACAGTGGAGTCTACCCCAGTGAGTGCCGGTGACATGGACCGGCATCAGAGGAGCCGTCACCTAGGAGAGACAGGCTCAATTTTCTCCTGTTCTGGTGATCCCCTATCGCCGCAGAGAGCCAATGAGGATGCTGTGTGAAGACATTGCTCCTCCTTCTCAGGCTTTTGGCTGGCACTGCCCCTCCCGCTGTATGTCCCAACCCGCATTGCCACTCCCGGGTTCACCCAGAAAGTGGAAATATAGCAGCGAGACCGACCTGTAACCCTACCCAGAGAGGGAGAGCTGCCGTTGGGCGCTCAATCCATCTCTTCCCCTGCTGACCCTCCGGTGGCCTGAGTCTGTCCCCAAACCCAGGTCATCGGCGTGGAGCGAGGTGTGGCGTCCAGCGCCTCAGCCCTCAGCAACACCAGGCCGGCTAAGCTCCATAGAATTCTGTTCCCCTGACGCCAGTGCTGACGTGCAAAAGGGGCTCTGTAATGGTCAAGCACAAAACTGACACAAAATCCCCACCACCTGTGTCAAGAGTGACAACTGCTGGTACTCACAGGTGCAGTTGTGACTGTAATGGTTGCCGTGGCTGGGAGGTCGCAGGTTGTGGCTGGGTGAGGCAGACGGCAGTAGAAAGGGTTAAAAGCCTATATGGGGTCGGCCCAGTGGCGCTGAGGTTGGAGTGCTGGGCATACACACCTCGCATCGCCAGCGACCCGGGTTGGGGAATGGACCCTGAGTCGTGAAGTCGGCCGGGGGAGGAGGATGGGCGTCCCAGCGGATGCTGTCCTCTCGGGGTGGGATGCCAGGGCGCGTTGAGCGCTGACGCCCTAGAGGGTCGGTGGATGCACCGCCCCGGGGACACGGGGCGGCTCCATCTATTGGAGCCGGGAGGGGGATGCGTTAGGGCGCTTGAGAGGAGTGGTGTCAGCACTAGACTCTCTGCGCCAAGGCCTCAGGGGGCGGGCCGAGGGGAAACAAGACAACTTGAGGAAAATGCCCTCCAGTCGCCTAGATGAAGTCCTCCTGAGCTGCCTCAACCTCTCGACCAGGGCAGACCCCAAATGCAGCTGCCGCGAGGGGGAAGGGGGGGAAAAGGGGGTCTCTCCTCACCCCACCCGGGGAGTAATCTGGGCCATCAAGATGCCCCAATGGCAGTGTGGCACTCTAGGGGCAGACCAAGCTGGTCGCAGAGGTGGGGCTGTCACTCCTTGTAGGACTGAAGGAGTGGTGATTGGAAGGACAGTAAGGAGGATAAAATAAAAAAAAAATAAGAAAAAAGCCTATATGGGGTGATATGGGGCTGGATGATGTTCTCCATGACTGATTGCCCATTTGTTGAAAGGCTTACCATGTCGGGACTCAGAATCGCACAGGATAAAGCCCTAGCTATTTGCAAGTGTTTTTTTTAACCCTGGCTCAAGTCACAAGTGAAACATGGTTTCAGCAGTGCATACACAAACACACGTGGATTAACAACGCGCATCTCCTATTCACACACAAACATGTTCACACCCATAGGCACATGCACAACACACAAACATGCAAGACACCCACACATGCATGCAGAACATGTTCACACCCATATGCATGTGCACAACACAATCAGAGGTTCAAGCCATACACACACATTGCTCATGTACAAAAAACACAAACACATGCTCACACACATACACATGTGCACAATCCATATAAACACATGCGAACACCCACCCATGCATGCTTGTAAACCATGTACACACTCATGCACAACATGCAGTCAGACACACACGTATGACAAACAGCACAGTTGGTAGGTCCTTCAGTAGGGAGCAGTGCCAAATAAGCATCAAGATGGAATTACCCTGGATGGTCACTAGGTACTCCCCCTTCCCCCGTCAAGGTTGTGGTATACTGGTGGAGCAGTGAGAGGCTGTGTTACATGTGGCCTGTAAATAGCTGCAAGATTTTAACTTTCTCTGCACCCATAACTATTTTTTGACTTACCTGCATTTACATAGAAACATAAAATTTGTTGGCAGATAAGGACACCTTGACTCACCTAGTCTGCCCCTCTTTTCTGTACCTATTCTGACACCACAGACCCTACCTGATCACTACCCCCCCCACACACACACACACTTTGGGACCGGTTTTCCTTTATACCTATCCCATGCGTGCTTGAAGCCCAACACTGTTTTTGCCCCCACTGGAAGATTGTTCAAGGCATCCACCACCCTGTCGGTGAAGAATTGCTTACTCACATCCCTCCCAAACTCCCCCCAGCTTCACTGCATGCCCCATAGTTCTTGTACACCTTTTTTTCTTAAAAAATGCTCCCTTCTAGGGGCATGGATACTGTGCACTAGCCACATATTGGCAGTTCCACCTGAAGCCACTACTACAGCACTTAGTCGCATTACAACATCCCTAAATAAGGCCTGTCGGCTGCTCACTGGTGCACATCGACGTACCCACACATGTGAACTCTATGCTGACTCAGGTTGGTTGCAACTCTCAAACCGGATAAAGTACCTTACCTGCCTGATGGCGAAAAAATACACTCTGGGCCTCACTCCACCCTGTATCCAAGACCTGTTATGCCCGAGCGCTAGCACCCGTTTTACCAGAAGATCAGAACACCAGCCTCTCCAAGTCCCCGATGCCGGACTTCTCAGGGACAAAGATCACTTGCCTATCGTGCCCCCAGCTGGCTAAATGCCCTCAGCACTCATATTACTTCCTCCACCTCTCTAGGTATTTTCAAATCAAGGCTTTTCTCTCACCTTGCCACCTCCAGCTCCTGTGACTGCCCTGATTAAACCTCCTATTTTCTCACTACCCACCCTGTTCCATTATCTGACAAAGACATGTTTGGGAAACCTTTTCTCCTGCTATTGTCTGCTCCCCACACCTTTCACTTAACCTTTCTGTTCTGGACTTTTTCCCTATTTGTTTTTCCTAATCTGGCATGGCCTCTTTCTTGTAATAATAATGTGATTATTGATATCTCATGTCCTTTTACACAAGTGATTTAATATGTATTTGTATATGTTTTCTTGCTCTTGACACAACACAAATTGTTGTGTTATTTATGTAACCTTTTGTACTGTACCTAATTGACGTGGAACCTTTGTAAAAGAGCCTCTGGCTCAAAGGTAGTAATTCCTAGAACAATAAACTAAAGGTGATAAACTTGCCGGTATACTTTACCATTCCATCTTCAGAGGCTGACCGCAGGTTTCATACTCTGGACCTGCAGAGTTCACTGTCTTATTATAAGGAGTGCATGACTGGAGTTTGGGGTGATGCTCACCAGCTGTTTGTAACATACGCTGAAGCCACGCCTGGCAGACTTGCAGCAAAGTGGACGACTGGCAGGTGGATCACATCCTGTATTGACATCTTCTATAGGTTGGCTGGTAGAGAGCCTCATTTAGGACTTAGAGCTCATTCTATCAGGCATACTGCTGCCCCAAGGAGCCTCCTGTAAGATTTAGAGCTCATTCTATCAGGCATACCACTGCCCCAAGAAGCCTCCTGTAAGATTTAGAGCTCATTCTATCAGGCATACCGCTGCCCTAAGGAGCCTCCTGTAAGATTTAGGGCTCATTCAATCAGACATACCACTGCCTCAGTGACTGCTTCAAGAGTCATTCCTGTCCAGGAAATCTGTGGGGCTGCCACCTGGAAGTCAGCACACACCTTCATCTCCCACTACAGCATCAACCTGGAGTCTCATCAGGATGCTACTTTTGGGACCTTGGTTATCCAGTTTCTGTTTGTCAGATAGGGGTGCGTGCCTTGCCCCCTCTTCCTGGAGAATTGCTAGATGTTTGCCATGAACTGTGTGCATTCCCCTATAAAAATAGGTCGCTCACCTGTAACCATGGTTCTAGAAATGGTATACAGTTCACATCCACACAACCCACCCCGCCTCTCCTGGCAAGTGGCTGACGGATCCCTGCTTCCAACATGCAAGGATCTGATGTCACGGGATGAAGTCAGGGTATATACCACCTGGGTGGTGGAAGGAGCTTAGCTTAAAGACTATCCGATGAATCATCACTTCTAGGATCATGGATATGTTGTTCATCCACACTTATTGGCATGTTCCTTTCCCCTTTAAGAATCGCCGGAAGTCTTCAAGCTGGCTCCTCCCACCCACCCGGGTGGTATAACCCTCAGCTCTGTCCCATGATGCCAGATCTTCCTGTCCGCTGGAAGATTCAGGTTGCCTCCTTCGAGCTCCCGCATTTTGTAGACCCTGGCTTCAAAACCTTCGGTTATTCTGAAAATTTGTCTAGTTTGCATTAGCGATCGCGACTACTTATCTTCAATTTTGGAAGACAAGTCTTCCCCCGGATTTCGCCGGTGTTCATGCAGCCAAAAAATGTCATGCACCGATCCCCAAACCACGTGTGTCTATTGCCTGGGTGTTGACAATGACACCTCGAAGTGCAATTTTTGTCTTGCATTTCACCCTAACGTCCTCGATGACCGTCTTGCATGCCTGAAGTTGGGGAGGCCGGAAAAACAGAACCCTCCGGTGAAATCAAAGGAGGCTCAGTGGACAGTTTCCATGGCTGCAGGATCCGCCGAGCAGTTGGAACGCACGCAAGCCTTCCAGGAGGAAGCGGCTCGTGCCGGGAAATCTTCCTCTCGGAGCGTCTTTGTTCTGCTCAACCTGGGCTCCACCTTCTCGGGTTCCTTCTGAGAGTTGTGCCAGTCTCTCCCAACTAAGGGAGAGGGTCCTGCAGGCATGCACTCCTCTCAGTTCCACAAGTGGGAAAAGGACCCAGGATCATCTTCGTCTCAGCGAAGACATTCATGGGATCGGGAGAGATCTTGGTCCCAGGAACTGGCAGTCTTGACTTCGGTCGAAATTGCCTCTTCGGCCGCTGACTTGCTGGCTTTGCCGTCTGGCCAGTCGACCAAAGTGTTGATCGATGAGATTGAAATAATCATTGACCCATTGTCGCCAACTTCAGTTGACGATTCTCTCAGTCGGGACTCTGGTCCTTTCTTTCCCCGACGAGGAGACCCAGCCTGCTAGGAATCCCGTTAAGGAGTGGTCCCCGACCCTGGGAAATCACTGGTCCTGCCAATGTCTCCCGAGCTACTGAACTGGCACATCTGATCTCGATCGAGGTCTAGGACCCCCTTGACTGACAGGCCGAGGAAGAGCCACAAGCGCTCAAAAAAGAGACAACGCCATCGGTCGTCCTCGTCCTCCTCAGATGAGGAGAGGCTCCAGCGGAAACTCTGTTGGCGCTGTGAGGACCTCATGTGGCAACAGCTGATTTTGTCCAGGCACAAGCTGACCCCGGCTTCCACATTGGCCATTACTTGGCTTTCGCCTCCTAGGCTGAAGCCAACTCTTTCAGAGCCGATTAAGTCAGCTCCCCCACCTGCGGAACTGGCAAAACCTCCAGTTCGGTCTGAACTGGTCTCTCCACCAATTGTGGTGGAACCACTGCCCAAGCAGCCTGTGGGAGTGGCTCCTTCTAAGGAAGATAGACCGGACACCGGGCTTTCCCAGCATCTTTTGGTCACTGTCACCCTAGACCGCCCTCAGTGGGTCAAAGGTGACCTGGGTGGTCGACCGTTGTATCCGGATTCCTCTGATTTGGATGAGACCAGCCTACATTCTCATCCTTGGGATGACGAATCGGCCGGTGGGTTAGAGGCGGAGGAAGGTCCTTCATCCTTTCAGGGCATTCTTCATCTACTCTCTGAGTCTACAGGGATTCCCCTGGAACCTATCCAGAAAAAGGCAGAGTACCCTCTCACGGACATCCTCAAGAGAGGGGATACCCCGACGGAGGCCTTTCCTGTGGCCGAGGCCATTGTTGGCCTGGCCTTAGAACTTTGGCAGCACCTGCCTCTTGTCCAGCTCCATCTGCCCACATGGCCTACAAGTATGCAGTGACCATGGGGTCCCTTGCGGGGTTCACAGAGCACCCTTCAGCCGAGAGCCTGGTGACCACCTCTGTGTTCAGGCATACTGGTAGTTCTGCTGACACTGACCGACCTCCCGAAAAAGAATCCAAACTCTTGGAGCATTTGGCTCGGAAGGTCTATGCGGCCTTATCTTTAGGCCTTCGTCAGGCAAGTTCGACCGTCGTCATGGCACACTTCTCCCATGCCCTCTTGGGGTCTTTGGAGGAAGTCCTCCCACACCTCCCCATGGACATGCAGACCATAGTCAAGCAGATCCGGGATCGGGGCCAGGCTGTTGCCAAACAGCAGCTTCAGACAACCCTAGACATTGGGGATTCTTGTGCCCGCTCGATGGCAGCCGCAGTTGCCTCTCGCTGCAGGGCTTGGCTGAGACTCTCCTCTTTTCCAGCAGATACTCAGCACAAACTAGCTGATGTGCCTTTCCTGGGCACTGACCTTTTCGGCCCAGGTGTGGCTGGTCACCTTCAGCGTAATGAGCAGTCCAGTGCCACCTTGGATGCTACTTCTGCTTAAGGTTTTTTGGACAAGAAACAGCAGAAAGAAGAAGCCTTTTCGGCACTCTTCCCCTGCGGCACAGCAACCCTCCTTTCAAGGAGGGCAGCAGCAGCAACAGCAGCAGCAGACTCAAGCTTGGTGCCCACAGACCAAGCCTGGACCCTCCCAGGCCCGTAAAGGAGGCTGAGGTTCAGGTCCTGGATCCTCCTCCAAGCCTGCCCAGTGATGGGGCAGGGGCTGCCATCCCCTCTCCTGTCACGCCAGCTCTGGGTCCTCCCGTGGTGGGCTGGCTCCACCACTTTCTTTCTGCCTGGTCCATTATTACCACGTACAGGTGAGTTTTGGAAGTGGTCGGTCAGGGACTGCCTCTGAAATTCAAGCAGCACCTTCCAAGCCGAGTCTACGCACCTCAGGAGGAAAGAGTATCCATCCATACTCAGTCAGTTCTCCGAGATGACATCGCTCAGCTCCTCCTCAAGGAGGCAGTAGCTCCAGTGGCGGATTCTCCAGCAGACCCAGGCTTTGTCTCCAGGTACTTCCTGGTGACCAAGCGAATAGGGAGCTGGCGCCCCATTCTAGATCTGCACAACCTGAATCAGTATCTTAGGTCACGCACCTTTCAGATGGTCACTCTGTCCCAGATCATACCATCCTTGGAGCGAAACATGTGGTTCTGTTCACTGGATCTGTAGGACGCATTCTTTCACATCCCAATCCGTCCGTCTCATTGGCAGTTCCTCCGCTTCAGAGCTGAAGGGACCCTATATGAGTTCCGAGCCATGCCGTTCAGCCTGTCATCAGCCCCACGGGTCTTCACCAAATGCATCGCAGTGGTGGCAGCCCATCTCCGGCATCATGGGGCCAGAATTTACCCCTACCTTGACAATTGGCTCTTAGCAGGTCCCATGCAGCAGGATGTGGAGAGGTCCAGGGACCTGGCCCTCCAGACCTGCTCCCAACTCGGCCTCATGACCAATGAGGCCAAGTCGGAACTTGTGCCTTCTCAGGTGATGTGCTTCATTGGGGCAGAGCTTGACTCTCGTCAAGCCAGAGCTCGGCTCCCGGCGGACAGCGTGGAGGTTCTCTCCTCCTTTGCCCAATCATTTCTGGTTGGGCAATTGCGCCCTACCAGGGACTTTTTGCACCTTCTGGGTTACATGGCAGTATGCACCTCCATGGTCCATTGGGCTCGGTGGCACATGCGCCCCCTCCAATGGGAGCTGGCCGCCCAGTGGACTCAGCACCATGGTCATTTCGACCAGCTGATCACTGTCACCCAGAAGATGTGGGACACTCTCCAATGGTGGACCACCCCAGACAGGTTGCAGGAAGGGATCCCGTTTGTCCACCCAGAGCCGACGGCCGTCCTCACGTCCAATGCCTCTCTCATGGGCTGGGGAGCCCACATGGGGGACAAAAGGGCCCATGGGTTCTGGACCCCCGAGGAGTCCCAATACCACATCAACCTGTTGAAGCTCAGAGCAGTCAGACTGGCACTGTCAGCTTTCGCTCCTCAGCTCTGGGGTCAAGTGGTTCAAGTCCAGATGGATAATACCATGGCCATGTACTACCTCAACAAACAGGGCAGCATGCACTCCCGTCTGCTTTGCAGGGAGGCGCTGCACATCTGGAACCTCGTCAGTCATTTGGAAGCAGATTTCCTAGCCATTCATGTGGCAGGAGACTCAGACCATCTGGCGGATGCTCTCAGCCGCTTAGGCGAGACATCCCACGAGTGGTCTCTCCATCTAGAGGTAGCTTACAGCCTATTCTCCCACTGGGGAAAACCGATGGTGGACCTGTTTGCCTCCAGGGAAAACACCAAGCTGAGGCTGTTTCATGCCCGCCCCCCTCAGCAGGGCTCAATGCAGGGTGATGCCTTCTCGAGGCCGTGGACCCCAGGCCTCTTCTACGCCTTCCCTCCATTTCCCTTGATCCACAGGGTGCTTCTCAAGGTGAGGAGGGACAAGGCGAAGGTGATTCTGGTAGCCCCAGACTGGCCATGCCAGTTCTGGCATCCAGATGATCTCAGCCTCAGCTGCAGGCCCACAGAGTGGCTTCCAGCAAGCCTGAACCTGATCTTTCTCAATCAGAGGAAGGTATACCATCCGGACCTTCAATCCCTGCACCTCACAGCCTGGTACCTGAGCTGCTAGTGTTCCAGGCTTTGGGTCTTTCCGAGGATGTCCTCACCATGGTAGAGGCATCCAGAAAGGAATCAACCAGGAAATGTTATGCCTTCAAATGGAAAAGGTTTTCCATTTGGTGTCAGGCAAGGGTCTGGACCTTCTGTCCTGTCCAGTGGCAAACATTCTCGACCACCTTTGGTCTCTCTCTCCAAAGGGGGTCATCGGTCATCGACCCTTAGGGTGCACCTGGCAGCCATCTTTGCTTACCAGGCATGGGCCGGTCAGCCGACGATGCAGGAGACAGTGGTCAGGCACTTTTTCAAAGGCTTGGATCACATTTCCCCTTCGGTGCGTGAACCTCCACCTCCGTGGGATCTACTGCTGGTACTGGCAAAGCTCATGGGCAAGCCATTCGAACCAATGCAAGTGTGGGTTGTCACACTTGTCATGGAAGATGGCCTTCCTGGTGGCTATCATGTCTGCCAGAAGGACAGAGGAGCTCCAGGTGCTTTTGGTGGACTCCCCTTATCTGGTCTTCCACAGGGTCAAGGTTGTCCTATGCCCCCATCCGAAATTCCTTCCGAAGGTGGTGTCAAAGTTTCACCTTAACCAGGTGTTAACTCTGCCAGTATACTACCCTAATTACACCTCGGAGGCCGAGTACAGGCTCCATACTTTGGACCTGAGATGAGCTCTCTCCTATTATAAGGAGAGGAGAGCAGAAATTCAGGGAGAAGTTCACCAGCTGTTTGTCACCTACGCTGAAGCTGCTTCTGGCAGACCTGCAGCAAAATGGACTATTGCAAGGTGGATTACATCTTGCATAAGTCTTTGCTATGAGTTGGCGGGCATGGAGCCTCCCAGAGGGATAAGAGCTCATACCTCTGCATCGGTGGCTGCTTCCAGGGACATCCCTATCCAGGAAATCTGTCCGGTTGCTACCTAGAAGTCAGCAAACACCTTCATTATCCATTACCACATCAACCTTGAGTCACACCAGGATGCTGGTTTTGGGGCCTCAGTTCTCCAATCTCTATTTCCCAAGTGAGTATCAGTGGGGGTGTGCGCCTTGCCTCCCTCCTCCTGGAGAACTGCTAGGAGTCTGCCAATAAGTGAGGATGAGCAATATATCCATGATCCTGGAAAAACAGGTTACTCACCAGTAACAGTAGTTCTTCCACAGAATGGTCTCTTGCAGTAAGTCATTACTTCTGGGAGTTTCCAATAGTGGCACTCTAGCACGGAAGTTTCTTCTAGCAGTCTCCATACCAGGGACCACCCACACAACCTCACTTCCTGGGCTTTGCCTATAAAAGTGGGTGGTCCTTGGTAGTCTCCATTCATTTCCCACTGGCTTCAGCTCTGACAGCACCTTATTCTTCTGCCAGCAGTCTAGTCTATGATATGGATTGAACCCATAGCTTGGGGTGCCTGGGCTTCATACACAGCACCATATTCCTGTGCTTGTCCAAGAGCTTTACAATGGATGTTTCCCTGTTACAGACAGTCCTCTTCAAGAAGCAAAACACGGAAGGAAATACCTTCACCTAAAGTCCTGCCTGACTGCTTTTTAATGGTCATATCTCCTAAACATGGATCATCAAGAAAATATTCTTCGTCAACGGGCCATATCCCCCCATCTGTGGCAGGCACTTCTTCATCAAAAGAACATAGAAGTTCAACTTCACACAGAAAGCAACGTTCATCATCGATGGGGCATCATTCCTCAGCTCCCCCGTCAATGGATCCACATCCACCGTCGACGATTGAGGTCCTGCTACATTCTTCATCATTGATGGGGCTACCTCTCCTGTCGACGGGACATGCTCCTAAACCTCCATCGTTGATGAGAAGCCTGCCACCATCGACAGAGCATGCTTTCACCTTATCATTGTCGACACACTTTCCATCGACGACGGGGCATATGCCAGTTTTTCCATCATCGACGAGCATCCCACCATCGATGGAGCATGCACTGCCTTCCCCATCATTGACAAGGAATATTCCACTGTTGACAGTGCATGCATTCACTTATCCATCATCAACAAAACATATTACAATGTTGATGAGGCATGCTTGTATTCCTTCACCATCAATGAGCCTGATCCCACCATTGACGGAGTAGCCCCTGCATCACAGAACAGCATCTTTACCAGCATATAATGCATTTATGGAACACCCTCATAAAATTCAAACATGAGAAACCATGAAAATTCTTACAAAACAGTATCAAAAGATATTTAAGGGACATGCCAATAAGTGTGGATGAACAACATATACCACTCCTAGAACTACTGTTATAGTTGAGTAACCTGTTTTTTCAGTTGAACTGCCAGCATGTGGATGTGAACTGTATACCACTCCTAGAACTATGGTTACAAGTTAGTAACCTACTTTTCCCACACCTTATTCTCCCGCGTGAGGTATTTAAAGGTCTCTATCATATTCCACCCTTCCTCCTCTCTTCCAGAGTGTTTAGATTTGCTCTACGTTGTCCCATATTTGGAGATTTGAAAAAAATCCCACCTTCTTCCTTCCTCTCAAAAATACCATGTTTTAATAAACATTTTACAGTTTTACAACAACCAGCTTCTTGTTGAGTGGCAGCATTCTCCCCCAACCCCAAAAATGTGCTGAGCACACATGACATCATAGGTCATCTGTTTGAGAGGTGTGCTTGCCAACCACACGATCTGTTTCCAATGTAACTGATTTAATTATTTTGTTTTTGTTACCGGGTAGGCACACTAGACAGAGAAATGTCTGTTTTCAGGATCGTCCCAATTAGTGCCTGATTAATTGAGTGCAAGTTCAGATATTCTGCCTTTTAGCCATGTTTCTTGATTTTTAATTTTGCCACTTTGTGATTTTGGAGAGTGATACCCAGTTAGTAACTTTATCAGTTTGCAATCACGGCTTCAGACCACCCCCTCCCTGTTCTCAGTATATTCCAGCTGGAATACTGTGTGCAGATGGGCAGACCACACCTCAGAAAGGACAGACCGGAGACAGTTTAGAGGAAGGCAACTAAAATGGCACAGGGGTTGCAAGGGAAGCCTTATGAGGAGAGACTGAGGGGTCTCAATGTGTACACCTTTGAGGAGAGACTGAGGGGTCTCAATGTGTACACCTTTGAGGAGAGACTGAGAGGTCTCAATATGTACACCTTTGAGGGGAGACTGAGGGGTCTCAATGTGTACACCTTTGAGGGGAGACTGAGGGGTCTCAATGTGTACACCTTTGAGGAGAGACTGAGGGGTCTCAATGTGTACACCTTTGAGGAGAGACTGAGGGGTCTCAATGTACACCTTTGAGGAGAGACTGAGGGGTCTCAGTGTGTATACCTTGAGGAGAGACTGAGGGGTCTCAATGTGTCACACCTTTGAGAAGAGACTGAGGGGTCTCAATGTGTACACCTTTGAGGGAGACTGAGGGGTCTCAATGTGTACACCTTTGAGGAGAGACTGAGGGGTCTCAATATGTACACCTTTGAGGGGAGACTGAGGGGTCTCAATATGTACACCTTTGAGGAAGACTGAGGGGTCTCAATATGTACACACTTTTGTGGAGAGACTGAGGGGTCTCAGTGTGTACACCTTTGAGGAGAGACTGAGGAGTCTCAATGTGTACACCTTTGAGGAGAGACTGAGGGGTCTCAATGTGTACACCTTTGAGGAGAGACTGAGGGGTCTCAATGTGTACACCTTTGAGGGAGACTGAGGGGTCTCAATGTGTACACCTTTGAGGAGAGACTGAGGGGTCTCAATGTGTACACCTTTGAGGATAGACTGAGGGGTCTCAATGTGTACACCTTTGAGGAGAGACTGAGGGGTCTCAATGTGTACACCTTTGAGGAGAGACTGAGAGGTCTCAATATGTACACCTTTGAGGGGAGACTGAGGGGTCTCAATGTGTACACCTTTGAGGGGAGACTGAGGGGTCTCAATGTGTACACCTTTGAGGGAGACTGAGGGGTCTCAATGTGTACACCTTTGAGGAGAGACTGAGAGGTCTCAATATGTACACCTTTGAGGGGAGACTGAGGGGTCTCAATGTGTACACCTTTGAGGGGAGACTGAGGGGTCTCAATGTGTACACCTTTGAGGAGAGACTGAGGGGTCTCAATGTGTACACCTTTGAGGAGAGACTGAGGGGTCTCAATGTGTACACCTTTGAGGAGAGACTGAGGGGTCTCAGTGTGTATACCTTTGAGGAGAGACTGAGGGGTCTCAATGTGTACACCTTTGAGAAGAGACTGAGGGGTCTCAATGTGTACACCTTTGAGGGGAGACTGAGGGGTCTCAATGTGTACACCTTTGAGGAGAGACTGAGGGGTCTCAATATGTACACCTTTGAGGGGAGACTGAGGGGTCTCAATATGTACACCTTTGAGGAAGACTGAGGGGTCTCAATATGTACACACTTTTGTGGAGAGACTGAGGGGTCTCAGTGTGTACACCTTTGAGGAGAGACTGAGGAGTCTCAATGTGTACACCTTTGAGGAGAGACTGAGGGGTCTCAATGTGTACACCTTTGAGGAGAGACTGAGGGGTCTCAATGTGTACACCTTTGAGGGGAGACTGAGGGGTCTCAATGTGTACACCTTTGAGGAGAGACTGAGGGGTCTCAATGTGTACACCTTTGAGGATAGACTGAGGGGTCTCAATGTGTACACCTTTGAGGAGAGACTGAGGGGTCTCAATGTGTACACCTTTGAGGGGAGACTGAGGGGTCTCAATATGTACACCTTTGAGGGGAGACTGAGGGGTCTCAATATGTACACCATTGAGGAGAGACTGAGGGGTCTCAATATGTACACCTTTGAGGAGAGACTGAGGGGTCTCAATATGTACACCTTTGAGGAGGGGAGAGTAACAAATGATGTGATTAAGAGCTACAAGCACTTCACAGGGGTGAACGGTGCAGGAGGGGAGCCTTTTCCAAGTGAGGATGAGCTCCAGGTCTAGGGGGCATGCAATGAAGCTGGAGAAGGGGGAGTTCAGGAGACAGATGAGGAAATATTTCTTAACTGAAAGGGTGGTAGACACATGTAACAGACTGACAGCTGAAGTGGTGGAGGCTAGGGTGGTGGATGACTTCAAACGTGTGTAGGATAAACATAGTGGTATATTGGAACAGAAGTAGGGAGGGGGCGGGTGGAGGGTTGCCGGAGACCAGATAGGATCTGCAGAGATAAAATTAATAGGCAAGTAAAAGATTGGAAGACTGAGTGGGCCGAGCAGTCCTTTTCTTCTGACAGATTCTACGTTTCTATATCTGGATCCATTTGCTGCAGTAAATGTGGTGATTGGCAGTGCTTGGCTATTACACAACCGTCCCTTTACTGTGCATGCCTGACACTACTGAACTAATGCCTGTTCATTCTCAGGACCCAAAGGGCTTATTATCCTGACCTCTGCATTGAGCAAGAATGTACTGCATTTGGAAATTCTTCCCCTTTTTTTTGGTATATTCTTGAAAAGCCACATGGAAAAAAAAATCACACTTCAGAGATTTATTGGATTCGGTTTTAAAGTCAGTTATTTTCTGCTTAAACCTTTTGCTCCCTGTAAACTATTAACTGTGTGTTGTCTACAGAATCTGCAGTGGTCAACATTCCCTCTCCCCTCCACCTCAACCAACCCCTTGTATTGTAAAGGTTTTGGTATACTGACTGTATGAAAGCTGCTACAGAATGTCTGCTTTGTTTCTTCCTTCACCAGAATTTGAGGTTCATCTTTGCTCAACCCCTTTATTGCCATACCTCTCACGTTGCCTCTCTTGGGCTGTCTCACTTTTAGCCCACATAGCACACTGAGGTTTAAGGGGCAGTTAGTTGGGGTCTTGCAGCCATGATCACTACTAAACAGCTCCTACTATAATGTTGGGAAGTCATCTGACATCCCATCATTTGCCGAGTGGCCCCAAGCAATTAACCAACTGGCCTCCTTAGAATGCCTTTCATATGTTGCAGTAAATAAAGCACAATATGATAGAATTTGGGGCCCCTTCCCGACTCATAGGTCAGCCACCTCTCGGAGTAACTAAGGTTCATAAAAGTTTTGAAGAGATTATTGTACTTCCCAAATATTCATGGCTGTGTTTCTGTTGTGCAATGATCCTTTGATACAGTGTAACGCTGATTTGTTTTTGTGTGTTGTATGTGTGAAAATTTCAATAAAGAATTTAACGTTATAACAGAAGCTGTTAAAAAAGTCAGAGGACCTTGGCACTGCCGAGACCATGGTCAGGTGGTGGGAAAATGGCTCAGTGAGAGGAGTCAAAGAGTGGTAGTCAACGAGGTGAGGTCAGATGAGGGAGATGTCACTAGTGGAGTGCCCCAGGGTTCGGTCTTGGGCCCAGTCCTGTTTAATATGTTTAGCAGTGACATAGGAGTAGGTATTAAGGGCAAGCTTGAATTCTTTATGGACGACACAAAACTAGGCAGTAGAGTTGACAGCAGGGAGACAGTCAGGGACCTGCAAGACGACTAACAGAAGCTAGAAGGATGGTCCAATATCTGGCAGCTCAGGTTCAATGCAAAGAAGTGCAAAGTGTTACATTTAGGTAAAGAAAATCCCAGAACGGAGTACTGGTTCAGTGGGGTCCAACTCACCACCTCACAGGAGGAGAGAGGCCTGGGGATCATCATAAATGACACCCTGAAGCAGTCGAGCCAGTGCAGGAAAATGTACAGAAAGGCAAGCAAAATGATGGGGTGTATAGGGAGAGGAATTGACACTAGGAACAAGAAGGTGATCCTCCCACTCCACAGGTCATTGCTGAGGCCCCTCCTGGAATACTGTGTCCAGGTCTAGTGACCACACCTTAGGAAGGACAGGGACAGGCAAGAAGGGCAGCAAAGACAGTGCAGGGCCTCCTAGGATTCTCGGCTGCAGGCAATAAACATGTACACACTGGAGACTAGGAGAGAGAAGGGAGATATGACAGAGACCTTCAAATTCTTGAGAGGTATCAGTAAAGTTCCCTACTCAGAACTGTTCAATAGGGTAGACTGCTCCACTGCTAGGGGGCACGAGTGGAAGCTATTGGGGAGGGGGGTGGAGCTTCAAGAGGGATGTAAGGAAGTAGAACTTTACGGAAAGGGTCATGGGTCCATGGAATAGCCTGCCATCCAAAGTGGTGGGTGCACAGACCATGGCAGCATTTAGGAAGGGTTAGGATAGAGCAAGGGCTCTGGCTCTTGTAGTAACAAACGTATCAGGAACAGTCAAAAGGTGGGTGGGAAGCTAGATCCAGGGATCGGTATTGGATCTAGGAAACTCTGCGCAGACTGGATGGACCATCGGTCTCCTTCTGACGTCACCTTCTACGTTTCTAAGGGGATGGTTCATGAACAGTGTCCCTGATAATGTGAAAGGGTAGTTTACATTATAGTGTATAGTGGAATGTTGTTCTGTATAGAATTCCATCCCTTTCAAAATGATGTTCTACCACAGTTCCAAGGTCATGGAATGCTGTTCTACCCTACTGTGGTAGAACAGCATTCTAGAATCTCTAGAGACTGCCTGAGTCGGTTTCATTTTGAAAGCAAAAGAACTCACAAAACACATTTTTCACACAGTACTATACACTATAAAAAATACAGGATGAGCAACTCTATGCACAACCAGTGTGTTTTGCCATCTCGGGGTTCTGATTCCTATGGACCTCTCGAGTTTTGCTCTCGAGGTCAGAGGGAATCAGACTCCCTCTGTGGCAGAACACACTGGTTCTGCATAGTTGCCCATCCAGTATTCTCTATGTACAACACATAGGGGATGTCCAATACAGCGGGTGGGAGTTCTGGATGAGATTTCGTGAGCAGCTTCTTCATTTTTTATTTAGTTGGGTAGGGTGGTGCAATTCAGTTTTTTTATAAATATTAAGGGGGGGGGTTGCAGGGGTGGATAACTCATTGTTAGACTTAGGAACGCAAAACTCATACGGAAATCTCGTCCATGTGCCATACATAATAGTTTTTCCACATAAAAGCTCACGAACAGCTCTTTAATTTTTTTTAACTTATATATTTTATTGAAAAGTTCTTTTAAACTAGGTAGTCTGCTTATGTCTAAATGGCAGCAGACCAAAGATATCAATTACTTATCGAATTCTGTCTACTGATTCAAGGCAGCAACCATCTCGTGGACTCTTGAGACAGTGAGTGATGTCATGGTTGGGGAATCTGTGTTAGTCATGCATCATCCCAAAGCATGACATCATTTGCTGTCTCATTTTTTCTATTATAAACAGAGTGGGACGCCGTGCTTGCGTCCCCCACCCACCCACCCCTGTTTTCTTCCTGGGTGTCAGGTTTTCATTCATGATCTGATTTCACCAAAGCTGGCTTTCTTGATGATGCAGCTTGGGCAGCTCGATTCTGCCCTGACCCAAGATGTAAACCATACAGCTTCGCAGGCTACTTTGGACTTCATCAAAAGACACATTTATAGCAGCAAATATTTTGCAGCTGGAGGTATTTTTTATATTTTTTTACAGTGCACACTGGATAGCTTGGCTGAGATGCAGTATCTCATTTTCAGTGAGGTCCTGTTTTTTTCTGTTTTAACAGATGGGTGAACTGAAGCAGTGAATGGCTCAGTGACTTGTTCAGAGTCATACAGTGAGTAAGGGGCTGTGGTGGGATTTGAACTTGTGTCCCCTGGTACACAGTTCTAGGTTTGAACAACTTGGCTACCAGCCTCCCATGTTTTAAAGCCAGTACTGTATACTTTATCTGCATCTTCAACACTTGCTAGCCTGTGAGGGATTTAAAAAAAAAAAAAACTTTTCACGCAAACTGTTGCTTTTGCACTCTCAAAAGTTTCACATGCAGTAGTCTAGTCCTATTTGATATTGGGATTCTTAAACAACCACATTGCTTTTTCCTGAGATCTAAATAATGCTGCCCATGAAGCAGAGCTGATCAGTGTCACAATCAGCCTGCTGTGGTCTAATTAAGAGAGGCACTTAAGAAATCTAAAATACTATCCCATGACCTTGAGCTACCCAGATGTGATGAATGGGAACAATTGATAAGACTAGCAACACTTAAAAAGGAAGCAAGTCTTTTATACAAATTCTTGACTAACGATCTGTCTTCTAACTGTCTAACCATCAAGGCCAAACAGAAGTGGGAGGGAGACTTGTGTCTCAATATAACTGAAGAGTAGTGGGAATCTACATGGGGAAGGGCCATCAAGTCTCACAAGGAATTACAAGGTAGGTTAATTCAGTTTAAAATCCTGCATAGATACTATTTCTGTCTGGAAAGATTGCACGCTGTTGGAAACCTAATAAACGCCAGTTGCTGGAGGCGTAATAAAATGCAAATCTGCCACATGTGATGTGGGGCTGTCCCATAATTCAGGCTTGCTGGACACAAGTTCTGTCTATATGCAGTGTGGTTACTGGACAAAATATCCTTCCTTTGCCTTCAGTTTTTCTTTTGGGGATTTTCCCAGACTTTCCGAAACTTAATAAACATCAGATAACCTGGATCTCCCAGGCCTCTCGTAGTCTTAAGAGACTGAGCCTGGAGAAATGGAAAAGTACTGAGGTGCCCTCATTGAATGAATGAATGAATGGCACAATCAGATGGTATTTCTGTATAACAATGAGGAAATCAATTATTCCTTAACTGACAAGTTAGATACCTTACAGGAAATTTGGTTACCCTTTTGGTCTATGAAATAGATGCTGCTGATAGTTAATTGTTCAAATAATTTATAAAACAGAGGTATTGTCCCATCCCCTTTTTCTTTTCTACTCCTGAATCCACTATAATTAGCTGCTAGATAAGTGTTTACACTGTTGCAGTACTACTGTATTACGAACATACCTATGAACATATGAAACTTGCCAGCAGAACTAGGCCTCCCCGTCTATCAAGTCTGCTTGTGTGCACAGCTAGCACCCTATATTGCAGCTGCCCCTTCTCCCAACCCCCGTACACTTTTTGGAACTGCCCAGTGTCCTTCACCCAGCCCCCCCACCCTGTCCCATGCCCCTTGAAGCTCCCCACTGTCCTGCAAGATACCACCTCCTCTGGCAGAGCATTCCACTTTGACATCACCCTTTCAGTGGAATAATGCCTCCTCATCTCTCTCCTGAATTTTCCCCCTTCCAATCTTAACCCGGGCCCCCTCGTGTCCCTTCCCTTCCTCAGCTTGAACAGCTCCTCTGTGTCAGATTTGTTGACCCCCCTCAAATATTTAAAAGTTTCAATCATGTCCCCCCTATCCCTTCTCTCCTCCAGGGTGAACAAACTCAAGTGACTCAGCCTTTCTTCGTAGGATCTACCTTCCATCCCCTGTATTATTTTCATCGTCCTGTGCTGTATTGCCTTGAGCAGCTTGATGTCCTTCCTCAGGTATGGACGCCAGTGTTGCATGCAGTATTCCTACTGTGGCCTGACCAAGGACCTGTACAAGGGCAGGATCACCTCCTTGTGTCTGGACGACAATCCCTGCACAGTGCATCCCACATCCTGTTGGCCCTAGCTGCAGCCCTCCTGCATTGGGCAGAGTTGTTCATGCTCCCTGTTATTATGACCCCCAGGTCCTTCTTCTCCTCCTCCATGACCCCTAACCACTCCCCACCCAACCAATATTTCCCCCCACTGGTTTCTTACCCCAAAGTGCATCACTTTGCACTTCTTTGCATTAAATCCCAGTTGCCACCTTGCTGACCATTCCTCAAGCCTGGTTAGTTCACTCTGTAGCTTCTGCCACCCCTCTGTGTCATCCACTACAGCTCCCATCTTGGTGTCATCCATGAACAGACTGATTCTGCTCCCAACCCTGTGTGCAATATCTGATATGAACAGACCAAACAACACTGGCCCCAGCACAGAGCCCTGTGGCACACCACTGGTCACTAGCTTGGGAGATGAGAGTCCCTCACCCATCACCTGTTGCAATCTATCTCTGAGCCAATTCCTGATCCAGCCCACCATCTTAGCCCCCACCCCATGTGCTACAGCTTTGCCCCCAGTCACCCATGAGGGACTGAATCAAAGGCCTTGCTGAAGTCCAAGAATAGGACATCCACTGCATGGTCCTTGCCCAGTTCTCTCATCACCCAGTCATAGTATTCAATTAGGTTGGTCTGGCACAATCTCCTTGAGATGAACCCATGTTGCCACCCATCCTGTAGATCATTGACCTCCAGGAAGGTTACCACTCTCTCTCTCTTTCAAGATTGTCTCCATGAGTTTCCCCACTATGGAAGTGAGACTGACAGTTCTGTAGTTATCCAGCTCATCCTTTGGGCCGCTGTTGTGGATAAGTACCATATGAGCCATCCTCCAGTCCTACAGTATGCACCCCATGCCCAGGGAGGTGTTGAACAGGTTGGTCAGAGGCCCGGCCAACACCTCTGCCATTTCTCTCAATACCCTAGGGTGAATGTCATCAGAACCCGATGCCTTATCCACCCTAAGTGCCTGCAGACCTTCCAATACCCTGCTTTCTTGAATCACCGCATCAATCACCTCTTTCCCTCCCCCGTCCCCACCCTTCCTGTCCATGGAGGCAACGGACCTCCCACCTCCCTTGAGAACACAGAGCAGAAGTACTCATTCAGTACCTCTGGCTCTTCCCCTTCCCTCTCCATCCAGCCCCCACCCTTCCTCATCTGAACTATCTGGTCCTTACAGTTTCTGATCTTCCTGGACCCAAGTCTCCACCACTCATTCACACTAGTGGGGTAGCGCTGGAGGCGCTCGGACCAAATGGGAGCCAAAAATATTCTGAAGGGTCAGTGCCAAGACAGGACCATCCATACATGTGCGGCACCGCAAGACTAGCTCACGCCTGTGTAGACTATCTCATTGTTGATCCTCCAACTGCCTCAGTTCCCTTTCTCCCGCTGTCGAGTGCGCTTGGATGTTGACGTCGCTCATCTGCCGGAGTCAAAGTTTTCATCTCTACAGCAGCAGCTTTTAGCCATTTAGTATTCATTTTATTTAACATTTTTAGTAGTATTTTCTTATTCTCTGGAGAAGAAAAAGAAGATTATGAAGAAGAAGAAAAAGAAATTCTCACCTGCCATCAATGGAGTCATCCTTAGGCAGTAGCGGTGACTGTAGGAAAACTTTGTTTGAAAGTTGTTATGGCAGAGGGGTTGTTTCTGGTCTGCCACCCTTTGCTAAAGGGGGGGGGTCTGACTATGGACAGTCCTGTGCTCGGGGGGGGGGGGCAGTCCACCAAAGCACAAATCTAGTGGTTCTGAGGATCTGGCTCAACTCAACCTTCAGCTCTTCTTCCTCATTGGGGGAAGAAGAATCAGTACCGCTTGACATTGCCCTGGTATGTCTGTATAGGGATTGTCAGTCAGGAGGGGCAATAGGCCTGAACTGACTTTGGTGGGTTCCCCTTGGTCCCGCTCTTAACAGCCATGTTCTTTGACTCCGGACTCCATCTTTGTCCTCGATAGAGTTTCTGGTAAGCAGTTTCACCTCTGGGCCGCTCCTGTGGAGTAGGGGGTTTGACTTCTGTCCAGTTTTCCTGGCCAGTGTTCCCGATTTCAGGGCCTCAGAGCCGCTGGACCAGGGCCGGGTCAATTGGATCAGGATGTGTGTGGTGCCCTCTTGGTGCCTTTGTCACTGCGTTGACCCCTTGTGCCTACCCCCCTCCCTCTTTAAATGCAGGGGCTGGCACAGGCACCACTTTTTCCTTTCTCCTCTGGATTTTCTCCATTGGCATTCTCCATGGTGCTGTTGGTCCTTGCGCCGTGGCCAACACCATGGGTGATGCCACAGGTCCGGCACCATGGTGCCACCGGAAGTGTCATCGGTGCCATAGGTGGCACCACTGGTGTTGGTGTCGGCACCATGGGTCGACGCTGTTGCTGCTGTGTGGTGCCGCGGGTGCTGTTGTTGGTGCCATTGGTTCCTGGCACCACTGGCATTGCCACATGTGTCACGCAGTGCTGTGGGCAGTGCCACACACCCATGGGTGCTGTGAGTGGCACCACAGGCAACCGTGGGTGGTGCCAGGCTCCCGCAGGTTGTGCCACGGGCACCCATGGGTGCCATGAGTGACATGGGTGCCAGGAGTGCCATGGGTACCATGGTGCCATGGATGCCATTAGTGCCATGGGTGCTGGAGGTACCCTTGGGTGCTGCCATGGGTGCCCTCTGGTGCCATGGCTGCATGGGTGCCAGGGATGCCTGCAAGTACCACCGTGGGTGCCCTTGGGTGTCACCCAGGATGGCATAGGCACTGCTTGGTGCCATCCTGTGCCACGAGTGATGCTGGTGCCACAGGGTTGCCAGTTGGTGCTGTCTGGCAGAACTAGTGCGGATTATCCCTACTGCAGACCTCTTCTTCCTCGGAGCTTGTGGCGAGATGTTTTCCACAGAATGAAGTCCTGTTCTGTGGATTATTTTTCCACAGATCTTAGTGAGTGGCAATCTGCGTGGGATCTTGTGACATCCAGCAGTTCTTTGCTGATGGAACTCTTCTGTGCTGTTCTGCCAGTGGAATCCCTCATTCCGCTCAGCACTTTCTCAGCTCCCTACATGGTATCAAGCTCCTTGACACTCTTCCTGGTGGTGGAGACTCTAGTGGCTCTGACCTAGACATCTCTTTACGGGTACTTCTGGGGTAGAAGTACATCTGGATGAGTCTCTCCCTGTCCTACTTGTCGGTGATACAGCGGATGACTCATTTTATAGGCTGGAGGGCAAGCCTTCTCTATCACCAGAGTCTGTGATGGAAGATCTTGTCAGTTATTCCTCAGTGATGGGGTCCACTATAGTATTTCAGACTGCATCTGTGGACCAAACGGTTCTGTGTCTAGACTCTTTTTAGTCTCCAGGACAATTACACTCTGTGGAACACTCTAA
Source organism: Neoceratodus forsteri (assembly GCA_016271365.2). Lineage (NCBI taxonomy): Eukaryota > Metazoa > Chordata > Ceratodontiformes > Ceratodontidae > Neoceratodus > Neoceratodus forsteri. The sequence goes on from JADMNL010000036.1 coordinate 15,413,762, forward strand.
TTCGATGGTCAGGAGCCGTACAGGCCCTTCCGCTCTTTTGATAGGGGTATATAGTCCCCTTGTGATACTGCCCCTTCAGTGGCTTCATCGGCAACAGGTGGCTAACATCTCTTCAGCTGTGATTATTGGTCCGGTAACGATTTCAGTTATGGATGCTCAGGCTCCTCCTGCCCCTCAGATGGATGACATCTTCGTTATGTTTGTATCAGGCAATTCTTGTGAGATAGCAGGTTGAAAGCCTTGTCAGGCTCGGACTAATGGTAAAAAAAAAAAAAAAGAAAATCATCACAGCACAGGGCTTAGCCCAAAATTACCCGATACCATCCTTTTGGATCTGGCCAGGTTCTGCCTCAGCCCCTGAGGCGGTCGTCTCAAAACTACGGTGAAGAGTACCTGACTTTTTATTACCCCTAGGAGGAGTCCAACCTAGTGGAGGTATGGGTCATCTGTTTTCTTCAAGAGAGATTTCTCTTATTCAGAGATATTCCCTAGGCCTAGGTGGCTGCCCAGTCTGTTGGTTTCCCTTTTTTTTTTTTTTTAATCAGACTTTCTTCTCTTGATCAGAGCTTCACAGCATCAGAAGCGACTCTCCAGTGAGTCGAAACTTGAGTTCCTAATTCCTTGCTTGCTTCAAGTTAACAGACGGCATGCTCCTTTCTTGACTATAGGTCAAGTAGGTCTTTTTTCAGAGATGGCTTCTTGATATTCACACCTTCGGTTTCTGCACACTGGTTCCATGCCAGCCGCTCATGAAGTTACCTACTTTGAGTGGGTGACAAAACTGTGATGTTTGTTTTTCATCAGCAAGCAAACTAGAGTCCTTTCCTACTCCCTTTCAGGAAGGCCGGAGTGAGTGGTGCCTCATCGCATTGAGTCACTGCTACTGTTATTCAGTCACTTTCAACGAATGGATTAGCCCAAACTTGGTCCTGCTGCATCCCCCATCGATGCACATCTGCCTCTATTTGTCTTAGAAATCCAGACCCTGTTTTTTTCTGTCTGAATGTTTTTCCGCAGTGGACATGTCCTTCTGTACACTTTCCCTCTCTTCCCTTAGTTCAGAGATTGCTACTACAGTTGTAGGCACACAGGGGCAGGATGATTCCTTTTGGAATATGAAGTGGGTAGGATCTGGTTCTACTAGACCACCACAAGAGACTTCTAAGTCGTGCTTGGCCTTCCATCAGGAAGGTTTCAGTGACTAAGTGGAAACCATTCCCCTTGATGGGCTAACCCCACCTTTGCTCACCAAGTAAGGGGTTCAAGTGCTCCTGGACCTGTTGTTCACAGGTCAGTCATACTTGATAGTGGGGGCTTCCATCTGTGTTTTCCAGTCTACCCTGAACCAGTAGACTTTACCTCTGACTCTTTCAGTTCCTGAGGTCCCTTTACGTTAGATTAGTACATGTCTTTGACGCCATTAATTTTTGACCTAGACCAAATTGTGGGTCTGGGCTCTTGCCACTCTCCTAGAGTGGTTGTGGCTTCCTGGCAGAGTTTAATTTTGTGTCCATTGCAGTTTTCTGCACAGTGGTGAGTTAGAACTCAAGTGCTTATCTTGTAAGCGCTATGTTCTAAACTAACAGTTCTCAGACTTTGTCACAGTGAACCTCCCCAAATCCATGGAAAAGATTTTGAGCCTCCCCAAAAACTGAAATAATTTTGGGCCTCCCCAAAGAAAATTAACATACTGTACTTTGCACAGTATACCATGAATACATTGAAACCCCTTTGAGTACTTGGCTCTCATTCAGTTCTTTGTCTTTTACTGACGTGAAACCTTTGAAAAAGATCACCTGTGCTCAAAGGTGTTATGTGAATAACAAATAAATAAAATAAAAATAAATGTTCAGCTTACTGTAACCCTCCCTGGCCAGCCTATTTGCTCCACTATTTTGATTCTTGAACCATTGTTACCCCTTGTTGCAGTACCTTCATGGGGTCAGACTACTTTCTCTGTTTCCTCTCTATTGGGAATAACCATCCTACATACCTCACCTCTCACCCTCTTTCATTGTTCTTAAGCAACTTCTCAGGGATTACTTTGCTCCTTCCTACTATTGCTCTTAGCACTTCTGTGCTCAACCCTTGTATTTGGGCTGTTCTGCCATCAGTCTACAAAACTGAGCAATTACCACCTCTCATTATTTATTTATTCTTCATATTTGTTTGCACTGTTGTTCATTTTGTATTGCCTGACTGCTTTGCAGTTACTTTTTGAATTGTATTCACTCCCCATCCACCCTTCTCTGGATACACCTGAAATGAGCCTTGACTCATTCACCTTCCCTTGTTACTGATTTGTAAATAAATACATAAATTTCACCTGATGTTATCCTCTTTCAGTTTGCTTCATCCTTTCAAACAAAATATATAAAACTCAACATTTAAATACATTACTTTTCCAGACTTTCGTCAGCCTTCCCTGGAACAGGTTGGGGCCTTTCCAAGGAGGCTGGCCTCACGATTTGAGAACCCCTGTATCTAGTTGCTCTTTACAAGACAGCTCTTTTTATTAGCAGGACAGTCCTTGGCCATCCTTTCTGAGTGAGCCCTATCTCCTACCACCCTACTCAGGGTTGTTGGTTTTAGCTTGGTACCCTCCCACTAGTGTGAATGAGTGGTGGAGACTTGGGTCCAGGAAGATGAGGAAATGACGTACTTACCATAATTGTTGATCTTCTTGGACACAGTCTGTATCACTCATTCACGCACCCACCCTCCATCCCCTGGGCTCACTCATTTTCTTTCCTGATCTTCACGGTCCTATGGTTCAGGCTTTGAAGACATTGTTCTTTGACCCTTCTTGCAAGGGCCATCCAGGCCCTCTCAGGCCCAGAAAGTCAGAATAAGTTACTTTCATTAGTTACACTGCACCTCCTCAGTCGAAAAGGTACTGAGGCGGTTGGAGGGTCGACGCCGAGATAGCCTACACAGGCACGAGCTAGTCTCGTGGTGCTACACATGAGTGGTCCCTTCTCAGCGCCGATGCTTCAGAACATTTTTGGCTCCCATTTGGTCCTAATGCCTCAGGCGCTATCCCACTAGTGTGAATGAGTGATGGAGACTGTCCAAGAAGATCAACAATTACGGTAAGTACGTCATTTCCATTTTTTTCCCCTCACATATCTATAGAATTCATTCTCCCCTTCCTTTATGCCCGGAGCTAGCCTAAGCTGTTTAGTGCCTTTGCCACCCTTACCAGTTTGGTTACCTCCTTGGTCATCTTTGTGTATGCCCCCCTGTCCTCCCCCTTCCCAGTTCTTTTCATTCTCCTAAATGCAGATCTCTTGGCCCTCACCCCCTCCAACACCCTCTTGGTCATCCAGCATGGTACCTTGGCCCTGGACTTCTTGCTCAGGGTCCTGGGGCATGCTACAGAAGCTTCCCTTAGGCCAGCCTTTATAATGTCCCACTTTTGATATGCTTCTATCTCTGATCTGATTCCCCCAAGATGCCTCTTCAGTATTTCTTTCATCCTCCCAAAGTCCGCCCATCTGAACTCCACTACCTTAGTTGCTGACCCCCCCTCCTTGCTCTTGCTGAGTATTCTGTGTAGCTCACCAACTAATTTGTCTTTTGCACATTCTTGTACTATTTTCTGTATTTTCTTGCTGCGTTTGATTTGTATGTTTTTTTTTCTCATCACTCTGTACCAATGTTGTTAAAAGTTTAATTATTTTACACTTATAAACTAATAAAAATTATTATAGGGAAAAAAAAGCCTGCTGTGGTCTTCCCTTTCAGTGAAAAAACAATCCCTTCCACCCTCTGCCAAGTATCCCTCCCGCCTCCCATTGCTTCCCCTTCTTTGTTAATTTTCCAACACTGGGGAGTCCAGTTTCTGGTGCTGGCTAGTACCCCCCACCCGTTTTCACAGTGTGACACTGGAGAGGCTGTCCTGGTGCCGCCAAACAAAACACCGACACTGGGGTGCCAGTCCCCAGTGTCAGTACCTGAAATGAAGAAAACCGTCCCTCATAGTTTTTATTTTTTTTTTATTTTACTTCCTGTAATCGCACCCTCTGCCAAGTACCCCTCCCACCTCCCGTCACTTCCTATACCCCTAGAGGTTAAACCAACACTCAGGTGCCCAATCCCCAGTGTGGGTACTTGAAATAAAGGAAGTCATCCCCCGTGGTCTTTTTTATATACCCTGTAAAAAGAAAACCATCCATCAATGTCTGTTTCCACTGCCGGCCCTGCCACTACCCTCCCACTCAAAATCTCTCCCCCCACCCCTTACTTACCTACTGGGGGTCCAACGTCATAATTCTCTTTGGGTACATCTTCGCTCTTCAACACTGGACCAAGAACTGAGGAAATCAGGTATGCAGATCAGTGTATTTCAGTAGGTTTTGAACTTGTCCTCATAACGTGGTCATTTTGTAATATTTTTTCCCCAGATTTTCAACATGGCTTTTTTGGGACCCCACCCATGAACAAGGTGGTGGAATTATGCAAATTCATCCTAAAACGTGATTTTGCAGTCGCTGCGTGAAATCACCTTTGGGGCAGGATTTCAACATTTTCTCCACCCTTGTTCATGAGGTGGGATCATAAAAGGTTATGTTGAAAATCTGGGGTTAAAATATTAAAAAAAAATGTTATGAGCATATGTTGAAATGTTTCAATGCATGCTCGTAATTTTGATAATTTTCAATATTTTGACCCCAATGGTTCAACATAGCCGTTTTTCATATCACCCCATGAACATAACAGCTATCATTTTTCAAATCCTGGTCAAAATGTGTTTTCGCACTTGTGGTATGAAATCACGTTTCAGGCAAGATTTGAAAATGTTCTCCACCCTTGTTCATGAGATGGGGTTATGAGAAGGCTATGTTGAAAATTTTGGGTAAAAATATTAAAAAGCAAAGTTATTAATGTATGTAGAAATGTTTCAATGCGCACTCATAACTCTGGTCATTTTCAATATTTTGATCCTAGATTTTCAGCATAGCCATTTTTTCACACAACTTCATGAACATGACAGCTGACAGTTTCCAAATCCTGGTCAAAATGGTGTTTTCACGCTAGTGGCACAAAATGAAATTTTGGCCACTATTTAATAAATGATACCTGTCATGTTCAGAAGGAGTGGTTGTAAAAAGACTATGTTGAGAATTTGGGGTCAAAATGTGAGAAAACAACTAAGCTATGGAGAAACGTTGAATTGTTCCAATATTTACTCATAACTTTGTTTTTGCAGATTTTGGCTCCTAATGTTCAGCATATCCCTTGGGTTTCTGCACCTCCAGAACATGACAGGTGTCATTTTTCAAATCCCCTTTGAAACATGTTTTCGTAGTCACACTGCAAAATCACCTTTTGAATTATATTTTAAAAAATTCCACTTGACTTGATCATAAGGTCAGGTCATAAAAAGACTGTTGGAAATTTGGGGTCAAAGTGTGGGAGGCCGCTGAAAATTAGATATTATCTCTCAGCTGGCCTATCCAGGGTAAATACAGTCAAAAATGTGTAAAAACAGGACACCACTGAAAACAAGATATTGCATCTCATCTGGTCTGTCCTGGGTAAATATATAGTAAAAATGTGTACATCTCACCGGCCCGGTGACACTGAGGGCTGAAGTGCTGAACACCTTACCTCGTGCCGGTGACCTGGGTTTGAGAATGACCTCAGGTCATCGGGGAGCTGGTGTGGGGGGTGGGAGAAGGATTGAGCAGCTGAAAGGCAGCTCTCCCCTCCTGCAGTGGTTGTCCGCCCCCCCCGTAGTTCCGCTCCCATCAGGTGGAGGTCCGATGGGAAGCATAGACGGGAGGGGGTGGTGGCAATTGCCAGGGATGGTGCGGAAAAGGCTGAGCTGGTACTTGGCATGTGCGTATGCCTCCACACACACGCACGCTCGTGTCTGCTGGGGTCTGGGGAGCAAAAGGGGGAAAAACTGCAAAAAAAACTACTAATGAAAAAATGTGTATAAGCAAGACGCAGTACAACAGCAGTGCAAGCAGCAAATATTCAGCATTGACAAATGTTTGTTCCTTTGAGAACGGAGTGCTTCCACATGCATCTGACCCACAATGTGGGATTCCAGGGCTTGCGCGCAAACCTCAGTCTCCCACGTCTGACGCTCTGCATTTATTATGTACCAGCAAATGTGTGAATGAGGTGCCGATTACTTTGATATACTGCCTCAAGCGTCTACATTACACATGAGGAGCAAATTTGTATCCGAGCAAAGAATATGACATTGGAAGCCTGCTGCCCACCAATGATGAGCTTTGGAAATCAAATCCCTTGACTCCAAATCGGGCTCCCCACACATTTATAGATACACAAGTACAGAACAGTTAGAAAAACTAGATCACCTATACAGCAGACTGGCAAGCTTTGTCCTGAAGTGTAGTTACAACACTCATCGTTGCATAACGCACAATAAGCTGGGATGGAGATCACTTGATCTAAGATGAAAAAGTATCTGGATTAACTTAGTTTGGGGTATGCTTAGAAGTAAAACACCTTAACATCTAACAGGGAAATTACAAAAACCTAGTCATAGTTCAAACTTAAGAACAAATGGGGCCAGGGATCTGATGCAGCCTAGGATTACAAACAATTTTAGCAAAATAATTTAAAACTGAATTCAACTCCCTGCACAGGTGATTTGAGGAAAAAAGGTTGATTAAAAATGTGAAAAAAAACAAAACCCAACACAAGTGATGTTGCTGGTTTCAGCTCCTAAAACCAAAGCAAATGCCAATGATTTCCTAGTATCCACACACAGGGGTGAACCACTCAAGATCATTAACGTTTTTAAATACCTTGATGTCCTTATCGACTCAAATCTATTATTTGGCTCCCATATTAATAACCTAATGTGTAAACTACAGTAAAAACTAGGTCAGCTCTACCGAATAAACAAAAACCTGACATATGATGCCAGACTAAGTACTGCACGCCATCACTTGCTTTCCATATTCGATTATTTCTCCTTAGTTCTCGATGCGGCACCTAAAGTCAGTCTCGATGCCAACAAAGCACTGTATCACAAAACTGCAACATTTATTTGTGAAAGTGGTAATAGGGTGCATCACTGCTCGATTGTAGACAAACTGGGATGGCCTTCCTTCTAAGTGAAATCGAACCTGGCATTGGCAAGCTTCTGCTTCAAATTGTTGAACAATCAACAACCTGCTAGTTTAGCATGTTTGCTACCACTAGTCACACCGAATTTCAATTCACGCTTAATCCAAAACTCTTACTTATCTGTTGCTCACATGTCAGCAAGCATGGGCCAAAAATCCTGTAGTTATCAAGCTCAAAATATTATGTCCTATCAATAAATAAGTGTATGTGTTCTGCCAGATCTTCCGCTATATTCCTACAGTTATGTCTATCATTGATGTGTTGGAATGTTTGGTCATACTGTGCTAGCTGCACACTTGAGCAGACTTGCTAGATCAGGTGGCCTGCTTCTGCTGGCAAATTTGTTTGTTCATAAAATGACCTTTGAGTTTAGTGTTGCTAGTAGTTGGAATGCACTACCTCCAGATCTAAGAAAATTGGATCTTTCAGAATACCGTTTTAAAACAAAGGTAAGTCAGTTTCTCATCTTTAGATGCGCGTGCAATAGATAAAGTGCAATAGGTACGTAAATATGTTGCAGAACTTATATTTGTAAATGTTTAGTGCAATCAGTGGAACATACTGGTGTATGTATTTGTCAGTCATTCATAAAATACGTATTAGTTAAGTATTTCTGATGTATTTGAGTAGGGATATATATCCTATTGTATGTAAACCTGTTCTGGTCTGTTATGTGATGTACATGAATTTTATATGTTTACTGCACAGATACACCTTGTAAACAGAGCGTAAATTGTCCTAACGGTGCTATACTATATAAATAAATGTTATTACTTCTACTACCAGTAGCGTAAGGTAGCTAGAACCAAGCTTGGTCAATGTAGCAATGCCAGCAGGAAAGAAAAACAGTGACACAACAGATGTTGGGGAACAAGTGAGTGTGCTAACCCTAGGAAGAGGAACACCCCTTTTTGTTTGTTTGCTACATTGTTACCAGGTCCAGGTTATGGGAAAAGTCATTTAGACATTCCCCCTCCCTGTAGGAAAAGGTGTGCAGTCCGTGAGCCTTTCCACATATTCCGATTGTAGCTTGCTGTTTTTTATAACTTCTCAGGAAGGAAACAGTCCGAGTGGAGGTGGTCCACAGGAGGACTACCAAAGTGGTGCAGGGTCTGTATCAAAAAATGAGGCGAAGCTAGGAGAGCTAAACATGTACTCCCTGGAGAAGAGGACAGAGTAGGGGGATATGATAAGAGACCGAGAGGAGGGAGTGGCGGGGATATGAGAGAAACCTTTAAATATCTCATGGGGGTAAATAAAGCAGTGGGGGGGGGGGTATTTTTCAGAGAAAAGGGTGCTCTAGAACAAGGGGTCATAATATGAAGCTGGGTGGGGGCTAAATTTTTATTTATTTATTTAAGAGATTTACCAGGAAGGCATACTGAGCAGAGTACCGCTCGATTCCAGATGCGCCCTGGGGGTAGAGGGTTTACAATGATACAGTTGTACAGAAGAAAACAAATCATACATTATGTGATTGTTACAGACAATGGTACAGTAGTACAGAAGAAATAAAACATACATAGAGTGGTTGTTACAGACAATGGGTGAGGCATTTCTTAAATACAAAATAGCGTAGGTTCAATTTCATTAGTATTTAATAACCTTAGGTGCAGACCGAGAATGGTACCCAGACTGGTGCTAGCAGCTGATAGGTAGGAGTTGAAATGGGGATTCAGCGAGTGGGAAAGCAGGAGCAGTTGGTAGCGAAGTGCATTTTAAGAAGGGCATTCCGTTCAGGAGTACTTGTGGTGTGTCTGATATCAGCTGCCAGTGAGTTCCATAATTTGGGCAACCTGAAGCTGAAAACTGCCTGGCCAGATCTGGTGGATCTGTGTGGAATGTGCAGGAGCCTAGAGTCTATGTTTCTGAGAGCGTAGGCAGGTGAGGAGAGGGCGGTTAGGGATGATGACAGGTAGGAAGGGAGTGTCTGTGACCAGAACTTTGCAGCGGTTCTAGCACCGTGGAGTAATCATCGGTTTTGAAGTGAGGGGAGGTCCAGGCACTGGTAGAGGTCACAGTGATGGGTGTTGGTAGGTCGGTCCAAGGAGAACCAGCAGAAGGAGTTGTAAAGGGGGTCAAGCCTGGCTAAGGAAGTTTGGAGCTGTGGCACCGTAGACAACATCGCCGTAATCCATAATCGGGAGGATCATTTTTGGGACAATTGCTAGTCTGGTTGGTAGAGGAATGCAATTCTTGTTGCGGTAGAGGGCTCCCAACATGGGATGCAATTTTTTGTGTACAGTGTCTATATGCACTGAGAAGTCAAGGTGCTGATCTAACCAGACACCGAGGTAACGATATGTGGTGCAGGCCTCAAATGGAGATCTGTCTAAGGTGTAGAATGTGGGTGAAGCAGTAAGCCGGGTTAGTTTGGCCCAAGAGCCAAAGGTGAGGGAGACTGTTTTTTTTTGAGTTTAAGAACAGTTGGTTTCTGAGGAACCAACGATGGATGGAGTCGAAGTCCTTCTGAAGACAAGCAGTCACGGCGGTTGCGGATGGGCCAGAGGTGAACAGCACCGTATCGTCTGCATACATATGGATAGCTGTTTGTGGGCAGGCAGCAGGCAGGTCATTGAGAAAGATAGAGAACAGCAGAGGGCCGAGTACAGACCCTTGGGGGACTCCACTGGTGACAGGAAGTGAGGTGGATCGAGCCGAGCCAATATGGACTGATTAGGACCTACCTGATGGGTATGAATGGAACCAGTTATTTGTGTTCACAGACAGACCAGCTTGGGCAAGTTTAGCCAACAACAGGGGATGTGAGACCATGTCGAAGGCTTTTTCCAGGTCAATAAATATGGCTGCTGTAATTTCCCCTTTGTCCATGCCTGTAAGGATGGAGTCAGTGAGGCGAAGGAGGGAGGTGGTGGTGGTGGAGTGATTTTTTTCTGAAGGCAGCTTGGTAGGGGTGAAAAACGATATGGTATCTAGGTAGTGGTGGAGCTGGGATAATACAAGGCACTCTTGAATTTTGGCTAGGATGGGGAGCAGAGATATGGGCCGATAGTTGGATGGGGAGGAGAGGTCCCCTCCTTTGGGTAGGGGGATGACTGTGGCTTGTTTTCATATTTTGGGGACTGCCCCAAGTTTAAAGGACAGGTTATAGAGCATAGTTAGAGGGTGGGCTATGGCTGGTGCAGAGAGTAGGAGCATTTTGGAATCTAGGCCAGATGGACATTTGCTTTTGGATGGGTTTAGTGATTGCAGTATTTTTAGCACCTGGCCAGGAGCAACTGGTCAGAGCGAGAAGGAGGCTGGGGAGGATGCTTTAGGGGGCACAAAGGGCAGGAGATGGGGATGGGAGGAGAGTAGGTTTAGGAGGGATGTGAGGAAATACTTCTTCACAGAAAGGGTAGTGGACACCTGGAACAGCCTTCCAGCGGAGGTAGTAGGGGCGAAAATAGTGGTGGGGTTCAAGAATGCCTGGGATAGGCACATGGGAATTGTAGGGATAAGGAAGGGTGGGGGGGGGAGACTGTGCCATAGATGATGTAGGGTCTGCAGCCAAAAAATGAAGGGTAACAAAAATGGGCAGACTGGATGGGCCCGGAGGCCCTTACCTGCCATCATGTGCTATGTTTATATGTTTCTATAACGGCAGTAGGATTACATGTCAGGCAGTAAGCGTAACCAAAATCAATAGTCAGGCCGCAAAATGCTTCCCCTATCTCCAGTCAGCTTGCAAGCTATGGCTTACTCGCCGTATACATTCCTGCACCCATGAGCCAAATACTCTGTCCCTTGTACTTGGATTTATTCTACATGTGCTTATTACTGTACCCAGAGTAGACCAACAAGAATGGGGGAGTTGAAGAGGTCCTGCTCTGCCTACATTCTAGCTGGAGACACTGAATACTAATGCAAGCAGGTGCTTCACCCAATGGTGATAAATGAGCTGGTGAGTAGGTTGAAACTGTAACCAGGGTCTCCTTTAAATGAGGAGAACACCTGGAAAAAAAAAAAGAGGAACACAAGTGACACGCTCTGCTCCTGCTGAGAGAGGGTACACTCCACCTTCATACGTGACCCCCTGCCAGCTTACCATGAAGTGGCACTGGCCTTGGCTGTGAACCTAGACCCTCACCCCCTCCTTCAGCTGGGGGGAAGCAGGCAGCTGTCGCAGTCATGATTGTCCAGGTGAGGGGGTGGTCGTGGAGGACTGAGGACCAGCATAACTAACGTAGCCCAGCTGTATGCTATGCTATATACGTTATGTAGGGTTAGCTGGTGTGGTTGGGATGTTTCTTGTTTCTTTTATCAGTTTGTTTGAGTTGGGGGTCTCTGCCCCACCACACCCCTATTTTAAATAAAAAACATGGAGGGTGTGGAGGGCAGAGCCCCCCCCCCCAGCTCAAATAAATTACCGTAACAACAACCCTACCATCTAACCCAAAGTAGCACAAATAGTGTAGTGTGCTGTGCTGTGCTGGTTACACTGGTTCATAGTCCTCCACCAAAGCCGGTGTGTGTGTGTGTGTGTGTGTGTGTGTGTGGGGGGGGTATTGGAGTGAATTGGATGACAAGTGAAAAAAAAAAAACCCTCACAAACATGAATGTATGTGATAGCCAGTGCGGTGATCCATGAAGCAAGATTCACAGTTCTTTTTTTTTTTAATTCAAGTTTATTGCATATTTAGGCACAGACAGGAAAAAGAAAAATCATTTCCATCACATTTTAACTGCAAAAATACATACATTTTGTAGTAGGGAGATCTTAATACATAGTCATATTTCATCAATTAAGTCATTTTTCAGTTTCAATAACTTATCCTTAGTTTGCACAATAATATTTATTTACTTTGGATTCCAGTGTCCTTCACTTATGTCCTTGTGTCCCTGGGCCCCTGTCCCCCACTGTCCTTCCCTCCACCCCAGACATCCCCACTTCCACTCCTTGTGCCATCAGCCAGGGGGTCCAGCGTCTCACAAAACCCTGCGTCCACAGGTTGATTTTATAGGTGACTTCCTCCATGTCTCGGATCTCACCAACAATGGACACCCAGTCCTGATAAGTAGGTGGGCATGGCAACAGCCATCTTCTGGTTATAGCTTTGTGGGCCGATGTTAGGAGGACATTCCACAAATAGGTCTGATCATTCCCCTTAATTTCCACCGGTCTCACTCCCAACATCAGATTTCTGGGGCCCAGGGTGGTCCCAATGGAGAATACCTGTCTTAGTTTCTGGACAATTTCTGCCCAGTAACTTGTTAGAGCTGGCAATGTCCAGAATATATGCAGGTAGTCTGCCTTAGCCCCCCCCCCGCATCCCCGCCAGCATTTCCCTGAACAATTCTTATCCCATTTACATTGAACTGGTGGTGTAGTAAAAAATCTCATTCTTACTTTCCACTCAAACTCCTTCCACATCGGGGAGCATGTGGTCTTAAAAGCTTGTGTGAGGGCGAAGTCCCAATCCTCTTCAACTAATTTCTCTCTCATCTCAAGTTCCCATCTGTTTTGGATCTGTGTGGCTCTCCCCCCCCTTCCCTATCTCTTAAAGCCCTATATATGGCAGAGACACGCCCCCTGAGTCATACTGAGTTCATTATTTCAATCACGATGTCCATCAACCCTCCTGAGGATTTGGTCTGCTTAAAGAGGGCCTGCAGATTTTGTATACATGTTCTTACTTGTAAGTACCTGAAATAGTCGTCTATCTTAAGGAGAATCTTTCTTTAATCTGGTTAAACTCCAGGACTGTGTTTCTTTCTAGAAATTGGGTTAAGGAGTATAGACCCATTCTTCCCCATCTCTTAAAAGTGAGATCCTGTCTGGCTGGGAGGAACGCAGGGTCCCATGTAAACCATCTTATGGGCCATGTCTCCTCCCCAAGTCCGTGTTTGGTCCAGAGGCGCTGCATGGTCCCCAGAGAGTTTCTCACTGACAGCAGCAAGGTGTTGCTATCTTTATTTAGGGTTCCTGGTAACATAACCCTAGCTCCCAGAGGCGCCCCTTCCGTCAGAACCTCCTCAATTGCCTTCCATCGGGCTGTATATGTTTTTGCCGACCACAGAAGAGCCCATCTTTAATTGAGTGGCCACAAAATACTCTTCCAGACTGGGGACATTCCTTCCCCCATGTTTTTTACTAGTCTGCATTATTGCTGTCTTGATTCTGTGTCTCCTATGGTTCCAAATATATTTTGTAATCATTCTTTGCCAAACTTGGAATTGGTTCTTATGTATTTTTAATGGAAGGCACTGAAAAAGGTACAAGTACCTGGGAAGGACATTCATCGTGACTGACTGAATTCTCGAATATAGGGGTAAATTCAGATCTTCCCATCTTTTAACATCTTGTCTGATCTGAGCCACCAGGGGTTCAAAATTAGTTGAATAGAGTGTTGTGAGATTTTTAGGGATTTGGGTGCCTAAGTATTTTATTTTGCCTCTATTCCTAATTGCATTATATTTGGAATTTTAGCACTTCTGTTTTATATTTATTGAGTAAGTATCCCGAGTATTGACTAAATTTATCTGTTATAGACCATAATTTGGGAATGGATTTGTCCGGGTTAGTTATATATAGGAGGACATCATTCGCATACAAAGAAATGTTGTGTTCCTGCCCTCCATCACCATTCCCCCCACCTCTCTTTCCTCCCTTACGGCCTGAGCTAAAGGTTCTATATATATGGCGAAGAGGAGCGGTGACAGCGGACAACCTTGTCTGGTGCCCCTCCCTAGATCAAATCTCTGTGAGATTCCCCCCCTTTCACTCTCACAAATGCCTGTGGAGAGGCATAGAGGGCTTTGACCACCTCCAAAAATGTTGACGGAAAGCCCATTCTTCTGAGTACCAAAAACAGAAAGCTCCAGTTGACCTTATCAAATGCTTTTTCGGCGTCCAAGCTCATAATGCAAGTGGGAATGTGCTGTTTATTGATAATATAAATTATGTTTATGGTCTGTCTGACAAGATTCACAGTTCTGAACTAGAGTGCATTGACTTTCTGTCAGACCACTTCATGTTGAAAATACTGTCTATATTTGTGCTGGGCAGCTGGTTCAAGACTGGTCAAAAAACTGCCACTTCGACCTGAATGGATGACAATGTGGAGCACAAATACACCCCCATTAAAAGAGCAAGCTTATGTAATCGCAGCAGTCTTAATGTTTGAAGTGTCAAGTACCTGGATTCACAAGGGAGCATTCTGGGACTGTACCGCTGTCACTCACTAAGCTAGCCAGCACAAACTGTGGTCATATTTTACAGCGAGTCCAGAAAGGCTTAGTGTCGGATTATAAGATGCAGACTTAAAGCAGAACTGTTTGCTTCTGTTGATAGATGTGGATTATGCAGGGCATATTTCATAAAGCTTCCAGGTCATCTCATTTTTCAGTTTTTTTCCAGCTTTTAATGCTCAAAGGGTTAAGTACTAAGTCTCCGCCTGTCTCCCTCCCCCCAATGTAGAGCTGTTGCCATAAACCCATGGGTTTTGTAAGATTTGTCCTTCAATGTTTGAATGAACTTTGGCAGGAGTGGATCTCTCCTTCACAAATCTGGCTACATGCAAAGACCAGGAAGGTGAAGAGGAAACATAGGAAGCACTGTTTTAAGGAACTGAAATTATCTGTGGCTCTTACAGAACCGGAAAGTGAACCAATTCCAAGCCAGAACATTGCTTTTTTAATTGTTTTATACTTCTGTCAGGTAAGCTGATGTGTTGCTTTTATCATTGGGCATGGTGACATAGAAATTAATGGTTGAAAGGGACCCTTGTTCCATCAGGTCCCCCCGGCCCCGGCTGCTTCATAAGCAGGGACCAACAAGTATACTGAGCAAATGTGCTAATCTCTCTCTCTTTCTCTCTCTAGATATATAGATATAGGGGTGTGTGTGTGTGTGTGTGTAAGTATGTATATAGATATACACACAGACAGATTTCCCACCTACCCTACAACCAAGAGTTCCCTGGGATTCCCTCGGTATGCAGGACTTTGTCCTGGCATACCTTTCCTGTTCATGACCACCGTTCCATATGCTCACCATCCTTTGGGAGAAGAACTGCCTCCTGATGTTGCCCCCGAATGTAGATCATGGTAGGAGAGAGACTTCTGAGGTAGCAACAGAGCATGTAGATAACCTACCTGAACAGCTAGGGGTGAAGATGGCTAATCAGATAATGACCGTTACTGTGACCCTGTTAAGTCCACCACAAACAGAAATGGGCAACATTCTGGTGCTGTTTTCGTTTCTTTGGGATAGATACAGAATTTAAAATAACTGTAAGGACTTTTCGATTATTTTTGCACGTCTTTCATCTACAGTATGTCTGCTTTTCACCATGTGTGGAACAACTGTAAACTGGTGAAAGCTGTCACAATTGTGGTGCTGCCCAGGACAAGAAAATTGTTCAAGTAAGAATGCCAGAATTTTATTTCTTTTTTTTTATTATTTTTTGCCATGGTTTGGTTGCTTGCAGTAGTTAAAATGGGTATTTTGTGAGGATATGGTAAAAATGGAGAGGTGAAACAAATATCAGCCTGTGTAAGGTAGGCCTCTGTACAGAGCGGATGTTTCCATCCCCCAAATTTCTTATGTTCTAACCTTCAGAGTGCCTACGAGTAATATCGATCTAGCTATCTATCTATCTATCTATCTGTCTACAGACAGTATCTATCTGTCTGTCTATATCTCTACAAACAGTATCTATCTCTCTTTATTTATTTATTAGAATTTTGGATAAATACCTTTGAGCCAATGGCTCTTTTACAAAGGTTCCATGTCAGTATACAAAGAATAGAAGTACAGTTTGTGTGAGATTAGCAGGCAAGCAGTTTGAATACAAAATTCAGTACAGGGTATACATGGTCTAAAGCTACAGGTGATATAAATAACAGTTAGAACAACACAATCAGGCCTGCATTTAAGAATGATGAGTCACAACAAATAATATTTACATGAATTAAAGCTGCCAGAAGGGCACTGTCAAATGGACAGGTAGAGTGGAAAAACTGAGTTGCTGCCAATTGTGCTGGTTATTGTAGGAAAGTGAAAGAGAGAGTGGGTGTAGAGGGGTAACTGGGAGGGAGGTAGAAGGAGAGGTGGGTGGGAGGCAAGGATCGGGGAACAAGTGCAACAGTGGGTGGGGTGAGCAGATTAGAAAAGAGAAAGAGGAAGGGAGTT
Source organism: Neoceratodus forsteri (assembly GCA_016271365.2). Taxonomy (NCBI): domain Eukaryota; kingdom Metazoa; phylum Chordata; order Ceratodontiformes; family Ceratodontidae; genus Neoceratodus; species Neoceratodus forsteri. The sequence goes on from JADMNL010000036.1 coordinate 15,430,011, forward strand.
GAAGGAGGGTAATAATAATAATATCTTTATGTGGTGCCTTTCAAATATCAAGGTGCCTAACAAAATTTAAAATCACATGTCAGACATCTCTATTGATAGTGTCTGTCTGTCTGTTTATCTACAGGCAGTATCCATCTATCTAGCTACAGTATCTATCAATCTACAGACAGTATCTGTCTTTTTATCTACCTATGTCTACAGTATCTCTGTTTACAGTATATATCCATCCATCTCTGTCTGTCTGTCTATCTAATACCAGCCCTCCAACCACAGTGCACTACCAAATATATTCGGATACCTTTTACACTGTGTCTTCGTTGTTACTCTCAGACTATGTATTTTGCACTTTTGTTGTCCTTGACAGGACCTCCTTGTAAATGAGTGTGCTCAGTGGAGCTTTCCTGAAAATAAACTTGAACTTGAAATGGTAGCTGCAGCGCTCAGGCCTGACTTACAGTGCAGCATACTGAGCTTGCTCCAGAACTTGGGTGGTCTGCCCAGCAGTGTAACGTGCTGCTGCTGGGTCACCGGGGTGGTCAACGCCGCCAGGTTTTGTTTTCTTAACTTGTATTTTATTAGGTTTCTGTAATAATTACATTACATGAATTTGCCTACAGGCAGGCATAGTGGATATGGTAGCCTAGAACAAGCCAAATAGATCATTTTTACAGCAGTGGATACATAGTCAGAGCCCCCCTGTATTATGGTACAGCACTTGGGGGTAAATTGTATTTACCCAACAATAATACAAGGACAGTAAAATGTGAAAAGAAAAAAAAGGACCAACATTTGATTTCCAGATAAAAGATCACTGTAGCCATGAGCAGGGATTTCTTCTCCCCATAGGTAATTAGTATTTTTTTATTTTCTCCCCAGTCCCTGAGCCCTTTAGATCCCTGATCGTGATGCACATGCGGAGACATGCTGCGCACATCACACCCTACGGATGCCCCACCCCACTTGTCGCCCGTTGCTGCCTGTGCCTGTCACCGACTTCCATCTGCTGACTGCGAGACTATGGGCGTGCACCCACTCACTGGGAGAGAAGAGCCAATGCTCAATCCTGCTCCCACCCACCGCCCCCCCCATGCTAGCACCTCAACAACCCGAGGTTGTTCCTGAACTTGGGTTGCTGGCGTAGCGCAAGATAAGGCATGCAGCACCTCAGCCCTCAGCACCACCTGGCCGGCCTAGCAGGGATTTCTTAAAATTGAACAAACGGACACTGTTCATCCTAAACCGAGGGTTAATTACCTCAAGGTCTAACATCTGGGGGAAAGGCTAATTATTACCGTCCTTCTGTACTTACTCCAGAAAACAGCAGACTGCACTTCAATGTTATAAAATTAGTAACCATAAGATGGATCCCCGCATATTAAATCCCAGAGAGTAAGATGTTCTCAGATACAAGGAAACTGTCCCTGTTGTGCTGAAATCCGAAGACCAAAGTTCATGTTTTAATGTGGAAGCCTGTATAAACCACTTCCTACAGATGAACTCTCTTGATGCCTGCCACCATGGATATAACATAACAACCAAACACTGGGCAAAACATTCTGGCATTAATGTGGGAGTGTTCACGTTCCTGTCATCTTATGCCATAGCTGGATAAACTGCATGAATATACCCCATGCCAAATGATAGTGTTAGGTACAGAAAGAGAGTATGAGGTGGAGGAGGTGGTGTTGGGGGGGGGGGGGGGGGCTTCTCGAGAGGCACATTTAACTGCATCACATGGTGCCATTTAGAGAAGATTACTAGTATGTTCTGCATTGTCCCATAATATTTTATAGGACTTTGTTACCTTCACATAATCAAATGAACAGCAGAGCATATTAGCAGTGTTACAACAATCATACCAGGACTTGTGCCTCAATCCCAACTGTTCCCAACCCATCCCGACCTCCCACAATCAAGCCGAAACGTTAATTAAGCCTCCTTATCATCATCTGATTTGGAATTCTCTCCCCTTTTGGAAAATAGCATTTCCAGTTTTGTCCAGAAGTTTTGCTGTCTCAGCTGCATCTGAAAACTGGAATACCTTCCCTCCATACATGACCCTCAAATGGGCCGGCATTAGAAGGATGTGGTGGCCGGTCCAGTGACACTGAGGGTTGAGGCGCTGGATGCCAAGAGAAAATGAGGGATTAAATCCCAGATCCCGTCTAAATGATGGCCCACTTTCCTGGCTCCCCTAGGTCCTAGTAACATCAACACATATCTTGTCCGCATCATGGAATGCCTCAGGGGAGGGTGACCCTTCCCCTGGAGCCCCAACATGTGGCAAGGAAGGCCATGGGAGCCGTCAGGTGGCCGCTGGACCCAGTAGTTTGGGGAGAAGCAGGCCTGCACAGAGTACATCCCTGCTGACATGGCCAAGCAAGAAAAAGTCCTGTAAAAAAAAAAAAAAAAAAGTACTCGATCTTGAGTTTTCCTACGTGGTGGTGCAGCATACCACCAGCCTGTGCCACCAAGCTGGGCTAATGGGCAACTTTTTCACTACCAGCATGCATACCTTAAATTCACATCTTTACACTATCTTCTCCTATTCCTAGCATGCAAACTAGTAAGAGGTGCTGCCTTCCCCCGGCCTTAGTGATGTGTCGGCAGTGAAACCTGTGAGGAGACTGCTCTGGTCTTCCAGTTGTACGCTACTTGAGGTTCCAAGAACAAGGTCCTGTGCAGGCAAAAGACTGTTTGCCTATTCTGCTCCTTATTTGTGGAATGCTTTACCCACACCCCTTCTAAAACTGTTCCTTGCTTGGTGGTTTTAAGAAAGGACTAACGACGTTTCTCATTGAGTGCAGTCCCTGTACTCAAGATGATTGGTATCTGCTTGCAGAATCTGCTACTTTGTGAACAGAAACCTCTCTCTCGTTTACACGTTATGTACATTCCTATGTCGATAACTCTGTAACCCTGCAATCTTTCTGTAACCCTTACTGATGATACTGCTCACCTGAACTTGCTTTTTTTGTTATTCTGTATTTTCATATAATTAATTCTGGCCCGGTAGCACTGAGGGTTGAGGCGCTGGACACCACACCTTGTGGCACACTGGTGATCCAGGTTTGGGAACAGACTTGGGACATTCGGGGTCAGCCGGTGGAGGTAAGGATTGAGCATCCAAGGGACTGCTCTCCATCCTCTGGGGGGGGGGGGTTGTGCTGCGTGCATCAGCACAACAAGAGGGGTTCGACCCGCACCCAAGGTGCTTGGCTGCCTCCACGGAGGTGGAGACAGCTGCTGTGCCCATTGCACGGGTGCGGGTACAGGGGAGAAAAAACAAGAGGAAAAACACCGAGACCCAGCAGGACCCATGATGGCCCTGATGGGCCGGAGAACGTACCCCTCCAAGGGGGGGTCGTAGCCCCCTGACAGGTCCGCAGAGGTGGCGATAAACAATATCATGATAAAAATAATTAATTCTGGGTCACTCCTGGAAAAGGTATGCTTAGTCTCAGTGGACATACGCGGTCATCAAAATTTAAAAATAATATCTTGTAGCTTTTTGCCCTAGTGCTTGCTGGACATTCAGTTCTGTTAGTTCCTGCTGTTCTGCCACCATTGACTAACACTGGAACCACACAAACTGAAATATAATGTCCTGAAAAACTAGAAACACACCGTGTAAACAGTCAAGAGGCAAAAATCAGCTTGCACTTAATGCAGCAGTAAATAACGAAATAAAAAGTCTGAAACCAATGACAGTCCATCAGAAGAGAGGCTCTGATTTAAAGAGTAGCTGATGCCTTCAGGAGAACTTTCTCAAAACATTATATTCAGACACAGTCCAGCTTGTATCTCATATTAGTTCTGTATTCCTCCTCACCATTATTTATTACTGAGGTCATTTGCATGAAAACAGGATCTTTGCTCCTGAAGATTTGTATCTATTCCTGTTGCTTTCTCCCTACCTGTAGTCATAATGCACTGCTTGTGACATCACAGTTACTTCCATGGTAACAGATTGTGATGTCACAACAGAGGATTATGACGTGGAGTAGGGAGTCAGCTATAGAGGCAGATGGACTCTAAGTGATAACGATCATGCATTAAAGTAAATTTCCTTAGTAATAAATAATGGGGTGGAGAACTCTATAGAATATATATATATATATATATATATATATATATATATATATATATATACACACACACACACATACATATAGTGCAGAATGCCAGCTGAATCATACCTACATATTATGTTTTTAAAAGTTCTCTTTGAGGCATTAGCAGCTGTTTAAATAAACAAGAAATCACTGGAATTTATGAATATTAGAGACTGTTTTCTTTGCACTTCAGATTCCGCTTGTGTTCTGTAATCCTTGCACCCCTGCACGTGACTGTGGGAAGATCAGGAAGCTGGAGGAGCTGTGGGCGGGAATGCTAGGAGCAGTGCACGAAGGGATTTTGCATTAGTCTGAAGCCTCTGACTGGGCCAGAGTACAGCCTTGCTATGGAGGGACAGGGTGCTGTTATGTGTTCCCTGGAGAGCTGCAGCATATGACAGCTAGATGGCCATATTCCCATAGCATGCTGTTTTTATTTTGTCAATTTAATCTTTTTTTTTTTTTTTAGTAAAAAAAAAGTTTATTGGGTTTCTTTCGATTTATCTATCAAGACCCATGCTGATATTTTGGCGATGGTGGCGCATGATGTGCCATGCCTCCAGCAGGGCACTCTTTGAACCGTGGGTGTCTTTTATAAAAGTCGTGCTGGTCAGTTCCTGCCTGTCATATCCCCGCTCATTCATTCACACCCCCCTCACATGCACACCCCCTTACAGAGTGTAAGCCCACCCGCACACCCCCTTACAGAGTGTGAGCCACCCAGCACCTTACAGAGTGTGAGGCCACCAGTACACCCCTTACAGAGTGTGAGCCCACCCGACACCCTTACAGAGTGTGAGCCCACCACGACACTCCTTACAGAGTGTGAGCCCACCCAGACACCCCCTTACAAAGTGTGAGCCACCCCCTGCAAGTCTTTTTAGACTGTGAGCTCCTCGCATGCCATTTACAAAATGCTAGTCCCCTCACAAACCCTTACAGAGGTGAGCCTCACCCCTTACAGGTGTGAGCCTCCACCCCTTACAGAGAGAGCCTCCAACCCCTTACAGAGAGTGAGCCTCCACCCCCTTACAGAGAGTGAGCCTCCACCCCCTTACAGAGAGTGAGCCTCCACCCCCTTACAGAGTGTGACTGCCCCACAGCCCTTTTTCCGAGTGTGACTCCCACACCCCCTTACCGAGTGTGAGAACGTGTGACACTAATCCTGCTGCTTTCATTGATGGGTATACTTATTTGAAATTTGGGGACTGGGAAAGGCACGCTGAGTCAGGTGTGACCCAAGGGAGGGTCACAGGAGGAAGTAGTGAGGAGGATACATGAAAGTATAAAAATACAAATACAAACGTGATGTTCACAGAGCAAAACAGAGTACATCCAAAAAAAAATGATTATCAGAATATATCTATATCTGCTTATTACTTACATATATCTCTATATCTGTATCTATGTGTGTAGAGTCAACAAGTGAGATCCGACAGGCACAGGAAATAAACAGAAAAAATAGACCCAATATGTGCAGCCTAGATCATAGACCCCTTGAGCAGGTTGGAACTGACAAATGCAGTGAACACAAGGCGCTTTTACACACAGGTTTATGTAACGGAATAACTGTTATGGAAAGAGTAATCCATTACATCCCTTGTGTGTAAAGTGCATCTGTTTCGTTCCATAGGTGAACGTTTGTCCAAACCGCAATCTCTGCTTTTCGCGGTTTGAACCGTTGTGTTCTGTTTTGTTGGGCTGTGTAAAACAGCCATTCCGAAGCGGTGCACAAACAGCAATAGAGCAGCAAGCTCTGTGGGGGTGCCAAAACACAAATGGAGGTGGGAGCTGCCGGAAAACTCACAGAGTGTAGAAGGGATCCTAAAAATGAAACAGAGTTCAACGGCACTACAGGTAACGCTCATTTCATAGAAACATAGACTTTGATGGCAGATAAGGACCACCTGGCCCATCTAGTCTGCCCATTTCCCTACCCACAGGATAGGCCGCAGATTCTAGTTAACCAACAGCCTATTTCTTCCTACCCCCCACAAGAACTGCCTTATGTCTGTCCCATGCATTCTTGAATTCTCCCACAGTTTTAGACCCCACAACCTCCTCAGGAAGGCTGTTCCATGCACCCACTACCCTCTCTGTGAAATAATACTTCCTCACATTGTCCCTGAACCGCCCCTCTATCTTTAAATTGTGTCCCCTTGTTCTTGCATGTCTCTTTTTCTGAAAGATGCTACCCTCTTGGACTTTGTTGATTCCACTGAGGTACTTAAAAGTTTCTATCATGTCCCCCCCCTTCTTTCCTCAAGGGTATACATATTAAGCTCCTTTAGTCTCTCCTCATACGGCTTCTCTTGCAGACCCTGCACCATTTTAGTTGCCCTCCTCTGGACTGCCTCTGTCCTGTCTATGTCCTTTGGAGATGGGGTATCCAGAACTGGACACAGTACTCCAGATGGGGTCTCACCAACTGTCTGTATAGAGGATGACAACTTCCTGTTTTCTGTTGGTGATGCCTCTCCCTATGCATCCCAGAATACCCCAGCCCTCCCTACTGCCTTCTCACATTGCTTGCTAACCTTAAGGTCATCTGATATGATTACCCCAGGTCCCTTCCTTTTTTGTTGTTGTTACTACCCCCATTGTGTATTCTTCCCCTGGGTTCTTGTTTCCCAGGTGCATTATTTTGCACTTCTTTGCATTGAATCTAAGCTGCCATACTTCTGACCATTCCTCCAACCTTGCCAAGTCTCTTCTCATCCTTTCCACGCCTCCTTGTGTATCAACCCTATTGCAGATCTTTGTGTCATCTGCAAAGAGGCATACTTTTCCTTCCAGTCCCTCTGCAATGTCAATGCAAATTCGTTTTAAAAACCTGTGTGTAAAAGTGCCTACAGAGGGTAGGAGGGTTAAGTGTAGGAACCCTCATGTAGTACCACTGTGGGCACTTGCACACAGCCGGATTTATAGAATGCTGTGCTAACATTGGGAGAATTACAAAGTCACCACTAGATGGCAGCAAAAGTCATGAAATCGAGCCCTGAGGCTCACACTGCATGCTGGTGCCAGTGCAGTGGGAAAGCTCAAGGATTAGCTGTAATAACTTATTTTTTGCAGTTAATTTCTTCTTGCCTGTCACCAGTCCCTGGAGTGGCCAAATGTCCCCAGCCACCCCAGCCCTGTCACCCCAGCTTTCCGCTGGGACTTACGATTTTGCTTCCACTGGGTGGCCCTTGTGCTCACTAGGTGTGGGGCCTGCAGCTGGCTGGGGACAGACAACCAACCAGGAGACTACCTTTTTCCTCCAGTTTTCTCCCCTACAGGAATAGGTGTGCATATTTCCGTGCACAGGACATCAGCGGCTGGCTCTCCTCTATGTCCCTGACTGCCTTGTCCCAGCCATCGCTAGGGACAAAGCATGCACCAGATGCCATGTGTTCCCCCCCCTCCCCAGGAGAGGAGAGCTGTCCTCTAATCATTCAGTCCTCTCCCTCCCCATCCAATCTCCAGCAACCCTGGTCTGTTACCAAACCTGAGTTGCTGGTGTGGCAGCAGGGGTGGCATCTGGTGCCTCAGCCCTCCATGCCACTGGACTGGCTTTCGGCATAATAACTTCAGTAAAACTTGCCCCCCTTTGGAAGGGATGCGGGGGACAGGAAACAGTATGGGGTAACCTGCTGTTTCAGAGTTCCAGTCAGGGCCATCCTGGGCTGTGTCATCTGATAAACAGCCTGCCAGCAGTCGCTCAGTGCTGTAAGTGCCTTCCAGCTAATCCTGCCCGACAAATGTGAGCAGCAGAAACTTGTACACCAGACTGTATCTGAAAAGGAACTGAGGCCCTCTGAATAAGTGTGCTTCAAGCTTCATGAACGCTGAGTTATGCTCAGACACTTTTGCCAGTTTGCCACTGTGTCTAGCTCCCTGATCAGTCTCTGCCACATATTCCTTTTCTATGCTTACTCCTCCTGTTTGCTTGTCTTTGATTCATTAGTCCTTCTCCACTTCAACCAAGCTTTTCCATCTCCCTTCCTTGTGTTCTCTTTCCACCTGGTACCATATTTTCTGTGGTAAGGGGGCGCTAAATGTCACTTAAGGGAGAGAGCTTCAGGGGAAACATCAGGAAGAGCTACTTCACAGAACGTGCGGTGAGCACTTGGAATTGACTGCCAGAGCATGTTGTTTCAGCTGATATTGTAATAAGCTGTAAACTTAGACTCAACAGGCACTTTTTTCTGTATATATTTTATATTCCTGTGGCCGAGGCAGGCATGGGCTTCCGAGAGCCCCATCCACCAACCCCCAATATCCATCACCTCCCCAGGGCTTTCTTGTGCAGTCCAAATATCCCCACAGATTTCTCCCTGTGGTGGGGTCAGGAGGGGGAGAGCCATCGCACCCAACCTGAAGCATAGTCTAGTTTCGGCCTTCCTGGGTCCTGGTGGTGATGCGAGTGGGCAAGTAAGGTATCAAGAATGCCTGCCCCGACACCATTTTCCACTGTTTTTTTTCCTAATTCCCTGCTGGGGCACCCACGTCACTGTGTGCATGTAGAAGCATATGCACGCTATGGAGTCTCGCAGCTCCCACCCTACTTCTGCCACTCCTGTTCCCCACTACCACTAGGACTCCACCTAATGACAGCTGTTTGGCTAAGCCAGCAGTCCCGCAGCCCCAAGAAGAGAAGAGCAGTTCTTTAAATGCTCAATTTGACCCTCCTGCCGACCCCCGGCAACCCATACTCATTCCCAAACATGAGTTGCCGGCGTGGAGTGAGGTGTGGTCTCCAGCACCTCAACCTTCGGCACCACTGGGCCGGCCCGGACACATACTTTGAAGAAAAAGGGATGACAGTATTCTCACAGAGCAAGTAGGAGGGAGGAATTTGATTGACCGGTTGGCTTCATTCTCCCCTAAATATGTAATCCACTGCTGATCCATCAACACATAACCCAACACCCTTCAATTGCAGGATCCGCTGCTTGACAATCTCACTTGGGTTATCTAGCTCTGTCATACCCTTACTTCTTCCTAGCCCATTCTTGGTCCCATCACGTACTAAGGAAAGTGGGACTGAGGGAGGTTAAGGAAAGCTCAGGGAGATTAAGGAAAGAGAGAGGTGGTTAAGAGATTTGCTCAAGGTGACAGTAAGTGATGGTCATGGGATTCAAACCTGTGTCCCAAGGTTCACAGCTCTATGCTCTAGTTACTAGGCTACACTACCGCCTATCAAACCATCACCTCCTGATCCACGTGTTGCTCAAGGTGCAGCTTTACGATCTGCACAGTTCCGCTACCACCCTTGCCTTGTTGGACACCTTACCTACATTTTGCCCAGATGATCCCAGCCCTCTGTTGATCGAGAGCTTTGTCAAGGTTACTTACAGAGCAACTCTCTATTACAATAAAAGGCTTAAAAACACAAGATTTACACTAATTATGTTTTAACTTTATAGTTTTCTAGTTATTTATGTTTTTACTTTCCCTTGCTGTTGATCTATTAAATATTGTAGATAATGCAGCACTTGTTTCACTGAGTCTTTCAAAATGCATCTGACTCTCCCCCTGCTAACCACACAGCTCTTGTTTGTGACATCACAGTCTGTTGTCATGGTGAGCACTATGATGTCATAAACACAGGCACTGTGAGGTTAAAGGGGGAGAGGCAAATGTTTTCTATATAGAGGATAATGGCTGGGGATCAGCTGATAACCACACTGTAATCACCTCGAGTGGTTGCTAGGGCAACATGGTAAACCTCGAGAGCGCAGCTCGAGAGGTTTACTGTAGCCCTAGCAACCATGAGAGGTGATTTCAGCGTGGTTGTCACCCGATCCCCAACCATCATCTTTTATAGTGTATGGTCAAAAAAACACTGTTTGCATTCTATGTGTGAGAATTATGGAACTCTGGTGCATTCTTTTTTCTTATGCCACTGTTTGGAAGTTCCGAAGTGTGGTTAACAACTTTTAAAATTCTAAACAGTGCATAACAAAGCTGTGTGACTGCCGATTATGGTGGTTAATAGGCACTTACCATACATTATACAGTATTATTAGATGGGATAAATCTTGGAAAGGAACATTGAAAAAACAAATGTATTCTTGCATTAGTTGTAACAGCTGAGACGTCTTATTTATGACGGCACATGAAGTGTGGAGTTGCTCTTCAAATGTTGTAGACCACTAAAAACAGAAACACTCGCCCCGTCGTGCAGGCACGCCTGTGATAAAGCCCGCCACTGTTTCACATTACAAGTGGGCTTTTACTATGGGGAGCTTTTCAGATTACCACTGCTATACTACCAAGTTTTATGATTTATGGAGAACTGTGAGTAATAAAAGCTGTCTTTGTGATATATAATTTTTGTTCATGGCTTTCCTTGGGCGATGGCACGAGTGCTTCTGCTTTTTGTGGCCTGCTTATTGTCTCTGGAGAGCACCTCTCTTATCTGGGGCAAGCCTTTTTTGATTTGCTTTTTATACTCATTCCTTAGTTCAAAGTTCAAGTTTATTGTGCAGGGATAAAATTCATTGCGCAAGCTCATTTGCAAGAATGTCCCATATACAGGTCAGGATAACAACAATTCGAAAACAACACAGTGCAAGACATAGCAGATTACAACAAAGTACAAAAAAACAGAGATAAAATAGAATGATACAAATCAAGGAGGAACTCAGTACATACAATAAACGTAATATATACAAGGATTGTATGTATAAGAGGTGCGTTCAGTTGAACGCCATAGAAAAAAAAACTTAACCAGGATATGAGGAGGCTTAATCATACTTTGATGTCAGATACAGAGTAAACAGTACACAGGCGACTTGATGATAAAGTAAAGGTTAGAATTGTGCACACATACGCCTGCAGCTCTCCGATACTCTATGTCACTGTTTAAATGATAGCTGCTTGGGCTGCCAGTTATCGCTACCATCTAAATTGCTTTGCATTAAACTGAAAATAGTTCTAACTCTGAAAATGGTCTGCAGTATGACAGTACTGGGGTTGCATTCTGCACCAGTATGAATGCTGTTGTATTAATTTTGTTTCTGATTTGTTTTCCCTACTACCTGTAGTCAGCCTAGGTGATCGCTCATGCCATCCCATTGGACCCTATCCATCCCTATAACTATTCCTGATCCTTCCCTTAAGACCATCAGCTTTCCCCCCCTGGGATGGGAACACAAACCACAGAAAATGTTGCTCAGGCCAAACACTGGGAGTACAAGCAAACAGAATACAGTTACTCAGATCCGACACCTGGAGAACAAGCATTATGGATGGGGTCTGACCAGCTGTCCCGTCACTGGGCCAAAAGACTGAATCATCTTGGGACTTTTTCTTTTCAGCTTGCTTTCTTCTTTTAGGCCCACCATGACCCAAACCTGTTAAGACCACATAAGGGCTGGTTCATTTTCCCCAGGGTTGAGATGTAGATGAGGCGCACACTGATGAGTCCTGAGAAGGACGAAACATGTATCTGTGTCTTCTGTTTACAGCCATTGCAGATTGTGAGAGAGGCCCTTTGGCACTGTGCACTCCTGTTTAAAGCAGAACCAGTCTAAATGTACATGGTGATTTACATATATATCCCATGATGCTTTGCATTATGGGGTACATGTGATTTTGTATTTCTTTGAAACTGACTTTATTGCCATTTCCCTTTTTGGGTAACCCTTGCCTCAGTGCTTTTGTGCAGAGCTTCTTTGTCTTTTTAAATAAAGTATATTTTTGTATCGCTCCACATTGCCAATAGAGAGTTAATACTTATGAATAGTGAACACCCCTAGTGGGGTAGTGGTACAGCCCAAAGCTGTCAATAAGGATAGAACCTTGGGCACATGAGCATTCTAAAATCACCAGCTCCTCTGTTTTTGCTGTACAACTTGTGGGGGGGTAAGCAGCATAGGTAGAGCTTTTTCTAAGCAGCGTCTGTCTACAATTAATTTGTTATTTTCTGACAAGGACTGTGCAACTGAGAGGCAGGTTGGGGCTACCTAGTGACAGGGAACACCCTCAAATTTAGTAATCATGCCCGTCAAAGGTAACCAGCAATGATATTTGCTACAGGGTTGCCCCCTCACAGCACTTACCCTGTTAGCTGAGGTCTCCTTTTAGCTATAAAGCATAATTTTCTGCTTGGTACTTATTTTGTAATTTAACTTTGCAGCAAATACAGAAACATAGGCGGCTCCCCATGGAGCCTAATTGAGCATCACCTAGGACTTATGGGAAAAATTCCCATTTTAATGACGAAGATCCCTCTATTGCTGTATTAAACACAACAGGGAGCAGGTATTCATTTTAGGTTTTTATAGCACTGGCAAGGGGGTTACTGTTTAAAAGTATACTTACAATTAGTTTAGGTCTCAAACTAGCTGCAAGTGTACTTTTAAACAATAACTGTATTGCCGAAGCCATAAAAATTTAAAATGAATACCTGCTCCCTGCTGTGCTCACTGCAGCAACAGTGGGCTCTACGTCACTAAAATGGGAATTTTTCCCATAAGTCTTAGGTGGCGCTTGATCGGGCTCCTCGGGAAGCCACTTCCACTTTCGCATTTGCTGACACTCTGCAAAGTTAAATTACAGAATAAGTACCAAGCAGAAAATGATGCCTTGTAGCCGATTGGAGACCTCAGCTAGCAGGGTAAGTGCTGTGAGCATGGGCGGCGCTACATCAGGGCACACTGGGGCATGTGCCCTGGTGAAAAAATGCTGTGCCCCTGTTCGTGCCCCAGTGCTCCGGCTAGTCTTCATCACCGTCTGAGTCCACGTCTACCACTACATACAGTGCACCGAGCTCTAAAACCTTTTTGTTGCATCTGCCGCATGGAATCAGATTAATTTTCCTCCACCCAAGTACAGAGTATCAGCCCAACCCTTTGTCCAGGAAGAATAAATCTTTGCCATGCAGTGATCTGATCCCCCACCACGCAGCACAATAGACACGGCGCGAACTTCATCCTCCACTCAAGTGAGCAGTCTGGCCGCAATACACAAACAGTTCTGTTGACATCCTCCTACCAAGCTGGGAGCCCGATTTCCCTGAGCATAATTTGAAAACTCACGCCACATGGGTTGGGGAGGAGGGCACGCAACACATCATTATGGAGCTAAACTAAATCTAGTCTTGCAGAATCAGGGAGCAGCTAATGGGGAATTAGAAAAAAAGTACTAGGGACCAATCCAGAAGCAGGAAAATCTGCACCAATGAGAGGTAGGCATATGGAGCCAATCCAATGAAAACTCCACTTCAGCAGCCCACTGAGTGTTTGTTCCGGCAATAAAGAAGCATGGACACAGGACCAGTTTCTCTTCATTTGCCATTAATTTGGATTCCTGACTCCTTCCTTGCTTCATTTGCCTGCCTGATCTTGAGTCGACCCGCCAATTTTTTTTTTTGAGTCTTGGGACCATCAACCTGCTGCCACCGAGTTGCCGACCTGGAGTCCCACTGTCCTGGACCAGATCTGAGTGGAGTAGCTGCAGACAAGATTCAGAGTCACCAAGGCCAACCTCAGCTATCTCCTAATGGGCTCTCTGCAAACTGCATTTGCAATCCGGACCTCAAGGACAGCTGCCGATGGCCGGACCACTGAGACCTTTCCTGCACCAGCTGCCCTGGCTCAGACTGCATACCTCACCTACTGTACTGGTAAGGAGAAAGGGGGAATTTTTTTGTTTGTTTTTTTGTTTTACAGTTGAGTTGTTGTTTGGTTTGAGGAAACTATTTCCTAAGGCCATTCAAAAGATAAAGCGATCAGTAGCAAGCTTCCTTCTGATAGCCCCAGAGTGGGCAAGAAGGCTGTGGTTCCCAGACCTTGTGAATCTAGCTTAGCAGGCCTCATTTTGACTCCTGCTTTGGGGTACCTTCTCTTTCAAGATCCATTCTGCATCCAAATCCAGAGGCGATGCAGTTAGCAGCCTGGCTTCTGAGAGGAGGAGACTACTAAAGCAGTTTTTCTCCAAGAAAATGGTGGATACCTTAATGGCCTCAAGGAAGGTTTCTGCATCTTCAGCTTAGGACCATGTGTGGAACACCTTCTCTGGTTGGGCCAGAGAGAGGTATCAGGTTACCTAAGGCTATGGTTCTACAGATACTGAATTTCTTGCAGGCAAGGGTGGACGAAGGTCTCATGTTGAGCACCTTGCGAGGCCAGTTGTCTGCACTCAGGGCAGCTCTGGGAATATTTGTTTCCTTTGGGTGGTCCGCAGAAGCTGACCATTGTTTCAATCCCCAGTACCACCATGGGACCTGAAACTGGTGCTGAATGCTCTGTGTAGGGCATCTTTCAAACCTTTTTCTTCAGTGCCTTTGGACATCCATTCTGTCCTACAAGGTGTGTTTCTTAATTGCAGTCTATTCTCCCAGAAGGACTGGTAAACTTCAGAGACTGTTCCATAAACAGCCTTACCTTATAATACATAACGAACAGGTGGCATCAAGGATGGTCCCGTCCTTTGTGCCTAAGATCACTACAGCCTTTCATATAAATCAGGAAGCCTGTCTGCCGTCCTTCTGTCCCAAGCCAGCAAATGCGAAAAAAAAATGAATTTCACAAGCTGGATTTCCACAGGGCAGTCAAGATTTACCTAAAAAGAACAAGAGTTTAGAAAATCAGAGAGGTTGCTTGTTCTCTTCGGAACAGCAAAGAGGGGGCCAGAAGGCTTCTAAGGTCACCGTGGCTTAGTCGGTAGGGGCTTGCATCACCAAGGCATATGCGGCTGAAAAGAAGAAAGCTCTGGCTTTCACCAAGGCCCACTCCACCAAGGCACTTGCTACATTTTGGGTGGAGAGAACAGAGGCATCGGTGTTGGAGTTGTGCAAAGTAGCAACATAGTACTCTGTTCACACGTTCACTGCGCACTACAGACTGGATGTCCAAAGCTCCACTGATGCAGCATTTGGCCACAGAGTTTTACAGGCAGTGGTTAACAGATGATTATTATATGTCACCCGTATGGGTTATATATGGGACAATATTCTCCCCTACTAAGATTAGGAATGGGACTGCTTTTTAGAACCAATATGTACTAACTCCCCATTGACAACGTGGAGTGATACGTAATTTCAGTTTCTGTTAGCTCCAATGTTGTCAGTGGGGCCTCTCCCAGGAGCCCCTGGCTCCTATTGGAGAATACTTTTCGATATATCTAAGGACTTTGGATTTCAGCAAAAATTATTTTTAAGTGAATATAGTTGGTTATCCAGAATTGTCTGCTAACAGTGGACATGTTTATATTTTATTGGCGTTGCCAAGCTCACAGATTAACAGGTTGCAATTTGTGAGTACTGTGTGGTGCTTTGCCATTACTGGTTACTGCTTAACTTGTTCTCTTCAGTTATATGCACTGTTATTAATGTTTAAACTTTGTTACTGTATGTTACAAGTGTTATTAGCAGTATACCAACCCTGTCAATGGATCAGTGGCTGGATGCTTAAGAAGCGTGACAGAACTGGTCGGCAAGACTCCATCAGCCAGATTTCCAAAACAGGGTAGGACATCCATTTAACCTTTTATTAATGTCATCAATTATTTACATGTCATACATTGTTGGTGTTAGGTTACGCAGAGAGTTCATAGACCTTGACGACATGGCGATTACTGGTTACATAGATGTATATAGGTACTGCATGGATAAAGGTGACTCAGGAATTAGTGATCTTGGAATGCTCATGTGCCCAGGGTTCTATGCTGATTGACTGCTTTGGGCTGTGCCACTACCCCAGTGGGGGTGTTCATTACCCATATGTATTAACTCCTCATTGACAACGTTGGAGCTAACAGAAAAGGAAATTACGATAAGTATGAACGAATTTCTCCTATTTTGCTGATATACAGTAACGTGTTCTCTACAGCAGAGTTTTAAAAATTTGACATTCCAGGATTTGCAGCTCAGTCCCATGTGGCTGTATATGACACTGTTCATTCTTGTTTGGGCCCTGGTATGGTTTCTCCGGGACAAGCTCACCATCAGCAATGTCAGGGACAAGTATGTCTTCATCACCGGATGCGACTCTGGCTTTGGGAACCTACTTGCAAGGCAACTGGACAAGAAAGGCTTCCACATCCTGGCGGCATGCCTGACACAGAAAGGGGCAGATGACCTACAGAGGAGCACCTCTTCCAGGCTGAAAACCACTATATTGGATGTTTCCAGCTCAGAAAGCATAAAGAAAGCTGTCACCTGGATGCAGGCCGAGGTCGGAAGGAACGGTAAACCTTATTATGGATTTGGGGGTCCTGCTTTGAGAGTGTACCCTGAACAGTATTTCCTTCATGTTAAAAAATGTCTTTCTTAGGATGATACCATGAGTGAATGAAAGGTGTGGTCATCTTCCATACAGTGGGCCTGAATTTTTATGTCGAGTGAGATTTGTATTTGGCCAATGGCATGGTTGAATGCAGTGCCTGGGGGCGCAATCACCTCCAGGGCGGGAGAACCGCACTCCATTACTACTAGACTGCACTTGGTGGTCAAGGGGGATGGGAGTGAAACGGGACAGGTGGCACTCCTGCCCTCCCTCAGCACCACTTCTCTGATGCACAGTGGGGTTCTGACATCAGCTGGGGAAGTAGCCAACGTTCAGCCCCAAGCTGATGTCATATGCCGATCCTTGCCAGTGTCCTTCCCAACCATCTGATGTAGTAGGATCCTGCTCCCTCCAGGAGCCTTGCCATGGAGGTGGGGATAGTCACAGGCATTTCTGAGCAACAAGGGGGGGGGGCACAGACACTGCTGCAGGAGGGGAGCGCAGGGGAGCCTGGTAATGGGGCTGATGCAGATAGGGATGGAGGTAGAGGAGAAAAATGCAGAAAATAGGGAAACAGTGCTAGAACAAATGTATTTGCTTTATTTATTTTAATTTTCATGACTGCTTTCTCCTTAAAGGCTCTCCCTCGTGACTATTTTTATCCCTCCTGCAACTAACTTTTCCTTCCCCAACCCCCACTAGTTTTGCCCTGGCAGTCTGTTTCCTTATTGCCTGTTCATTGTTCTGTAAGAATAGTTCCGTCATCTAAATTATATAAATTTTTTTCTTTTACCCAGATCTATTATATCGATTTGTCTTCCATTTTTTGATTATGCTCCTTGATCTGTTGTATTTGCTGTATATGACTTACCACGTCCCCTTATCCCCAGGATGCATCTGGAAATTAGCTGTTAGCAGCTCAGTATGTCTTTCCTGCTGAAACTTTTGTAATAAATAAATAAATAATTTTGTTTTTATGCCAGCATTTCCTCCCTAGATCTCTTGTTGGTTCTCTGCCTCCCTCTCCATCCTGGTCCCATTTCCTCTGTGATTCTGTTTATCACTGCACTTATCCTTAGGCTGGGATAGCAGTGGTGCGAATCACTTTCCTCCATGAAACCACTGTGGCATTGAATGTTAGTCCAGCCAGTAGTGGAAATGGGAAAAATCAGTGTCAGGGCCATCCCAGTGGTGTGGCCGCAGTGCATTACACTGTTTGATAGGCCGAAATTGACATGCACTGACCAGCAATGGGGGCGGGGTTTCAAGCAGCATGTTGCTGGGATGAGGGTTTTGAGTTCTGGAGTAGGACAGCACAGACTACCCGGCATTCTCACACCTCCTGCCAGCAGACCCGCATCACTGGTGTCAGCTGCAAATAGGGCCACTTGCCCCTTCTTCGCCCATGGAGGAAGAGTGGTGCCTTGGAGACATTTATTATTGGGTGGTGGTCAACGGGAACAAAGTAGGGAAGCCCCCGCTGGCTGCCCTGTTGGATGATGCTTAAGACCAGCCCTGCTTAGAACTGGATGTTCTCCTGACCTGAGTGAAATTACTTGCTGTTTCTTCTTTATGTAGGTCTCTGGGGATTGGTCAACAATGCAGGACGAGCCATTCCCATCGGCCCGACAGAATGGATGCAGATCGAGGATTTTCATAGGGTGCTGGCTGTGAACATGATCGGTCTGATCGACGTCACCCTGAATTTCCTCCCATTGGTCAAGAAGGCCAGGGGGCGAATTGTCAACATGGCCAGTGTGCTTGGGAGGATTGCTGCAAATGGTGGGGCCTACTGCCTTTCCAAGTGTGGCGTGGAGTCTTTCTCCGACAGTTTAAGGTAAACCCATTGACCTGAAGAGTATTTAGAAAATAACCAAAGCAATTTTTCCATCAGTGTTTGAGCTGCACGGTACACCTTAGAAAAGGGCCCAGCAGTCGGTGCAGCAGTAGGACGACCTCTTGCCATGCTGGTGACTCAGGTTCAGGAACGAGCCCAGGGCATCAGAGGAAAGGAGGATCAAGCAGATGTTCTCCTCTGCGGAGGAAGGGACACTGTCCTTGCTGCAAGACTACCACATGGGTGACCACAGGTGGCAGGGCATCACATGGGAGGGGGAGGATGCCAACCAAGACCCCATGCTGTACACATACTGCTTGTGCATGGAGTTCCCTTGTGTGTCATTCTCTAGCGGTAGGGTTGTGCACCATCATTTGAGTCAGAAGTTGGTGATGTCTTCATTTTATTTCTCTCCCCTCCTTTCACCTTCCAGCCAGTAGATGATGCTATGCAGATATTGCATCGATGTCCTGGACTGAAGAGGGGGGAGCAAGCTTCCCGGCCCTCCACAGGGTCGCTGCAGTGTTGAGTGTAGTGCCATCCCCTCCCTGGGCTGCAAAGTGCTACCAGTCCCAGCTGCCTGTTCATGTGCGCCGAATCCGCACCCAGGCCCATGTTACTGACACAGCAGTGCAACAGGTGGCCCTGTGCTTTTCATTAATAGTTTCAAAATGCCACATTTTAGAAACTGATTTGAATTATTACTACATTTTTTTTTATTTATGTTTTGTAAAAATTGTATATGTGCAGAATTTAATCAGCTTCAACATCCCCTAGGGGATTGTTGCAATAATAGTTGAATAAAATCAAATAAAATCAAAATCAAAGGTCCTCTTTGTTTTAGGAAGATTAACCATTTTTGAATTACATGACTGCAAAATTGGATGTCGCCTGACTTTATTTTTTTCCCTTTTAGGAGTCAGATGCCTATGCAATTTAGAAGTTTTAAACTTATTCATGAAAGTCAAATGCTGCCAAAATAACTAAAGTCCAATGTGGCCACCCCAGTGACCCAGCCGCACTGCCATGCTGATGATCCGGGTTCGGATGCGAGCCCAGGAATTTGCATTGGAAGGTAGGCCAAGGCCGAGACAGCTGGCATTCCGTAGTATGTCTCAGCCAGTGAGGACTGGCAGCAGGTTCTGCCATCACTGTAATCCCTGCTACTGGGCCAGGGAGTGTGCTCCTTCTGTAGGGTGGACTATGGTTATGCGAGGCCACCAGAAGCATTGTCCTCTCCAGGGTAGGAGGGCAGGAAGAAAAACAAAGGGAGAAAAACCTGGCAGCAGTCAGATGAAAAAAAAAAAAAAACTAGTCTTGTGTGTATTTTTCCTTGTGCAGGAGAGACATCCACCATTTTGGGATCCGAGTTGCTATTATTGAGCCGGGATTCTTTAAAACGGCGGTGACAAACCTGGAACCAATCGAGAGGGACTTGCAGGAGCGCTGGAACCAGCTGCCAGCTGAGACACGGGAGAGCTATGGCCAGAAATACTTCAATGGTTGTAAGTTTCTTTTCCTTTCTCTTTCTGAATTGCCTGCACAAAAACTGAAAAGAAGAGTAATGACAGCCCACTCTTTTTTGTTTGTTTGGTTTCTGCACTTCTTCTGCTCCAGCTTTTGACAGATTTACTTGCCTTTTGGTCTTGATGTACCAGACTTCATGGGTCTGCAAGTGAAGGAGGCCCCCCCCCCCATTTTATTTTTTAGTTTCTCCTGTACACTTTCTGTGCCGTGAGTCCACCCATCCTCTGTAGGGAAATGACATTGGATCATAGTCTCCAACATGAGTGTGTCAGCCCGCTCACGCAATATGCAGCAAGGCCGTCCCTCCCTCCCTCCCTCCCTGTGTCCTGTGCACTCTGCCATCCAAATGTCTAAAGGTGGCAGTAGTGCAGGGGGATGCGACACCCTCCCCCCCCCTTGGAGGAGGAGAACATTCCCTGGGATGCTCGATCTTTCTCCCTCCTCAGCCGGACTCCCGACAGCCCAGGCTTGTTCCCAAACCCAGGCTGCCAGTGTCACAAGTGGTAATTGTACCACTGCGCCGATGGGCCTGCTGCCCGCTCTGTCTTGATTGAGGTGTTAAACATTGGACAATCTGTGATACCTTGTACTTCATAATCATGTTCTGAAGTAATAACTTGCAACAAATCTAAGCCCTCCTCCCACCCCCCCAAGAAACCCCATGTAACACAATCAGCAGCCCCACGCCCCAGCCAGCAATCAAATAGCTTAAAGATTTCCTGAAAAACCTGATGGGACTTCTCAGTGGAAGGGAAGGTACATCCTACCGACAAAACCACCCTCGAGCTAAAATCTGTTGTTACAACATGTGTGATAGCACCCCTACCAAGAAATCCACCCCTTTACTAGAGAACTAAACGTGTAGAATAAGGTTAGAACAGAGGAAATGTACGCATCATCAGCATTTAAAGGAGATGTATAACTGTACTAATGAGAAGAAAAAACCTTGGGCCTGATAACTGGGCCAGGCAGCAAATTTGCAGGATTATAAACAAACCCTCCACGGTCATGAGTCTGCACAGGATATGAACAGCTGCTAGTGCACGTCTCCTGGGTCCTTAAACACTTTGTCCATCTGAGTGATCACTAGGCAGCACTGTGACCACAGAGGGGGTGTCACCAAATGATTACCAGCCAGGCAGGAAGTGAACAGAGCAGTTTAGTGACAAACAGAATAAACAGGACTGCATGCTGGAACTAGACCCGTCAGCATGCTTCATGCTTCCTGCTGAGAAATGAAAGGAAAACTAAAGTCAGTTTAAGTTACAAAGAAATCTGTTCTGCAGAGAGTGTTGATTTGTAGGTGTACTCATAGTAAGTCCTTCCCTTTGTGTGTGGAAAGGATTTTTTTGTAAATTTGCTTGCTGGTGTTACGACCTCTGGAGCCCTCCACGGGCCCTATGCAAACATGGGGGCTGGGTATGTGCTAGAGGTGGGTACCCGGCCTGCACAGCTACGCACCCGCAGACAGGCATGCGGTGGTTGGCATTCATGATTCCAAGCCACCTGTCCATGGTCCTGCCCCCTCCAGTGCACCGGATCCCGGGGGATTGGTGTGGAGCAGAGAACACAGGTGGGAATCCAATGGGATGCCTGACCTGGTCCTATGGTAGATCTCCTGCTCTGCGTGGAGCAGGGGATTGTAGGACAGCATGGGTCCCACTATTTTAAACTGTTGAGCAAGTGCCTGAATGGTTATTCCCAACCATCCCTGCCTGACTAGAGGGATGGAGCAGCATGGGGGGGACCACTTTTCCTGTGGCTGACAGGGGTCCTCAATGGGGTGGCACAACAGAAATGACAGGATCCCTGCTGGTATATTTTGCACCCCCCCTTGCCAGTCACTCTGTACCTTTGTGAATGGCACAGAATGTACAGAAACCCCCAACACTCCACCTGGACCATCTGCGTGTGTAGCCGTGCGAGCAGCCAGGGGGATCAAGTGCAGAAGGGACATGTGTTCCTTCTATGCATGCGTGCATGCAGTGGGTCTGCGGGACCCCAGTGTGTGGCAGTGGCATGTAGGATTGCCTACGCACTGTGGATCGGTGGCACGTATGTATAGTGTATAGAGCCCAATGTTTAAATTTTTTATAGCTCTTCTTGTTCCTTCAGCACCTCCTGTCCCTTGTGACTGTAATTTGTCCAGGACCATCAATTCAGCAAGAGCCGTTATTCTGTCAAGTTTATAGTGGTAGAGCTGTGATTTTAAGTAACTCTCCTTGTCCAAGGAGCTCTAATGAAGGCTACATTTATAGATGGCAAATGCCCGAGGGATAGTTGAGTCATGGGCTGCTCTGTAGGGAAACAGCTAGAGTCTTCAGTAATTACAGCATTTGTGGCCTTAAGTGATTTGTGTGCTTTTTTTAATAGTTGTGTGTAGTCTGATGAAACGAAAAGCTTTAAAACAAAACATTCACTTCTGCTGGCTAGACTTAAACACATACCTAGAAAACAGAAACTTTGGATTAGAGTCATTTAGCTGAAGCCAGACTATCAGGCTCTTCACAGCAGATTGCTGCCACAGCAGTTATTACTCTCAGAATCAATGGTCCTGGGCACATCACTGTCACATGGGACAGGATGCATTGTGGGAACAAGAAAAGCCATAACAAATGTTAGCACGGGAATCCCCAGGGGCCATAATACCAGCAAGCAAATTTAGAAAAAAATCCTTTCAGCAAACAAAGGGAAGGACTTACAAGGAGTACACTTACAAATGAAAACACTCTGCATAACATTTTTTTTTTTAATTTATGTATATTGTTTTAAAGTAAAACAAATACATGGTACCTCATACAGGGCAATAAAATAGACATTTGCAACAATACAGCTGATCAAACAGTCAAACAATTATACATCCCCTGTAATCTGGTACAATAGGACCTGGGGGTTCCATTAATTTATGTTTAAACCACATTTTACTCATAATGCCAGCCATCTCAATGGCTCTGGAATTTCCCTGATTAGACAGAACTTATACAGTCGCACTAAACTGCTATTTATCCAAGTATCAGTTTGATTTTATAATTTAGGAGTTATGTGCTCCCTTAATCATACTACACAGCACTATCCCCAACAAGCTTTCAGTAATCTTGACGCACTACTTCATATTTCAGTCAATGCAACAGGCAGGTCGACTCGATAAAGTGAGCTTTATATTGAGACATGAACACCCCCACCAAGCCCAAGAAGGCAAGGGAATTACCCAAGAATAGTGCTTATCACCACAAGGACCGAAGCATCCTGCACTAAGGCCCCCCTGCCAAAAATGTTTTCATTAGATCCCACCTTTCTCCTCACTGGGGTAAGAAACATTCTATAAACATTAACAAATCAATGGAAATGTACCAAGCTTCATTGCAACGTCCCGATAGTCCCAACTGAGCTCATTGGTAACAGAGTACAACATTTAGTCCAGTTTGGTCAGTCCTCACCCGATTCCTCTCCAGAGACGTCTTCTTCCACGCTGGGCCTCTCTCACGAAGCAAACTCCTTCTCGGTCCTCTCTAGCCACCTTCCAGCATCCTTTGGCTCTGAAAACTGCCAGGACTTCCCCACATATGTGATCCTTAAACGTGATGGCAGCAGGAAGGAATGGATAATGCCAAGTGCCCTTAATTTCTGCCTGATTCCGTCAAAACGCTTTCTTCAGGCCCTGGTCTAGAATGAGAGGTCTGGGAAGCATTTTACATCCGCGTCGTTGATGGTTAACAGGTAAGTCACTCAAACTGTAGATAAAATTGTGTCTCTGATGTCCACTCCCGTTGTCCTCACTAGAATGGTATGGGGGATATTTGTGTCCATGGGTCTGACTCTTGGATTGACCTGGTAGGCACGCCTGAGGTTGCTCCACTCGAAATCACCAGGGGTAGATAATGAAGCCTTTAGCCACTCCGTCATAAATGTTAATAAGTGAAGTCCCTCAGCCCCTTTGGGTATACCAACAAAACAGAGATTGCCTGCCCTTACTTCGTTTTCGAGGGCCTCCAATCTGCCCTGAAACTGTATATTTTCCTGTGCCATCGTGGCGACTGTCGCATGAGCGGACAGTGATCCCTTTTCACACTCCGCGACAGCGCCTGTCAACTCCATTAATGCAACGTCATGCTTTACCAGGCTGGCAAGGGTTTTTTGCATTTTGGAGTCCATTGATTTCATGGTCGCCAGCATCTGCTGCCATGGCGGACTCGTTGAGGAGCCTGCAATAGCATCTGGTTCCTGACACAAGGTCTCCTCGGCCTTCCCCGATTTAGCACCACTAGATTTGGAAGCTGCTGGCATGGAGCCCTGTTTCTTCCCCATAGCGAGTTTAGGCTCAAATGAAAGCCGCTTAATTCTTCAAGCAAATCCACCAGAAAATGTTTAAGTTTTACAAGTTTTGAAGTATTAATTTATAATAAATGTAGTGCTGAAGTGTAGCATGTTCAGGAAAGCTTCCTGCCTGGAGATCGGCTCTCTAGTGCCCCTCAGCGTAACACATTGTTTTGTGAATTTTGACTTTAGTGCCTGCTGCTTGTAGACATTTTCCCTAAACTGATCTGCATTTTTAAGGCAAGGACTGTTAGGCAGAGGGATCAAATGGAGGTAGATTCCTCAGCCAGGTGGAGAAGCTAGAAATTCAATATCCACCATGTTGGCTTGCTCCACAGCACCCCACATTTCTTCTTTTTTTAAAGGCTCCTTTGCCATATCCAGTGTCACAGACAGTGGCAGTACTGCTCTGTGATCCTAACTCCTGGCCCTGGGATGAAAGAGCTGGGGGAGCACTGTAGAGGCTGTGATCTCAGATTTAGGGGGAATGTGGGAACCTTCCCACTACAGCTCCATCTCTTGTGGAGGAGTTGTGGCAGCACTGAACATTATTCATGATCTTGTGATGTCCTAATCCTCTCTTCCGCCACCACCACCACCACCAGACCAGCGTGATGGGGCAGCACTTGGTGATGGGAGGCAGGATGGACTATGGGGGAGAATCTATTGGTCAGCCACACACGAAACACTTGTACAAAGTTGGGGGGGGTCCTACCGCACTTAGTCTTTTCTCCTCTCCTCTCCTATCCTATCTCTCCCCCATCTACCCTGGCCATCACAGTCCTCTTGCAGGGTTCTCAACATCCTGATGGGGTCCAACTGAGCCTTAGCATATCTCCCCTATTCTATCTAACCACTGGCTTGGCTTTCCATGGCTACTAGCAGGGCCCAATGCATCCTGATGAACTATTGATAAGGCCTCATCCCCTCCAAAGGTGTGAATTCTCTCCCCCACAAGGGTTCAATTCTCAACTCTCTCCCTCTCCTATCACTCTAATCCCTATCTACTGACCTTTCCCAACCCTCTGGTAGGGTACCCTGCATCCTGAAGGGTCCTCTCTTGGGTTAAGTCCTGTTCCCCCTCCTAGCATTTAGGTCACACCTCCTTCTTCTCTTTCTCCTCCCTCTTTAAATCTCTACAGCCTTATCCCCTTTCTATTTAGCCCCATAGCCCCCTTGCAGGGTTCCCCACATCCTGAAGCAGTCTCTCTGGGACATTGCCTTCTCCACTTTTCTCTGCCCCCCAGTCCCCTTGCAGGGTTCCTTGCATCCTGAAGGGGTCTCCAGGGACATGACTCTTCCCTTCCCCATCTCACCCCTCCCCTTCCCCTTTTCTTTCACACAAGCACTTGTTTACTTATTAACCTGGCACTTATTGTCCCTCTTTCTGCCTATTATGCAACAGTGTTGTAACACTGCTTGTAACACCTGCCTTACAACTATATGTTAATGTTGATCTTGTAACTTGAATGTTTAATGTCTCACTCCTGTTGTACCCCTTCCCCCTAGGTCGCACCGGAAAATGAGTGACTTGTCACTCAGTGTGCCATCCTGGTGAAACATTTCAATAAATAAATAAAAAACATGACACTTCCAAAGAACCCATGTCACTGGTCCATTATTTAACCCCCAACTTGCCCTACCAGTGAAGTAGCATAAGGCTGAAGGCAGGACCTGGTGGTGTTCACCATGCTGTACCAGGGCGGGGCTTGGGCTGTCAGGAGGCGAGACGGTGTCCTGGATAGAGCATGCGGTAGCAACACATGGCCCCAACAGGCAGATACCATACCAGGTCAGAGTCTGAAAGGAAGGAGCAAGGAACCTTATACAAAGGTATTCATGCAGCTAATACTACATCCCCTGACAGTTGCAGTTTTATGAGTCATTGCATTCGTGGGTAATAAGCACCATAAACCGAAATACTCAAGGGAGACCTCTCCTTAAAAACTAAGAGTTAGTTCAGAGGATTAGTAATATATTATTAATTGAGGGAGCGTTGAACACATTTTAAATTACAAAACAGAAAAATGTTAAAAATCCCAAAGAGCAAGTCTGTTTTTTCTTTGCTCCTCCCAGGCCCCACGAAGCCCCACTGCTTCAGACTGTTGCATGCTGATCTCCTCTGCCCACCAGACTCCACGCCAACTGCTGTACATAGCTCCAGGCTTCCTGAGATCTTCTCACACCCCACGTGGTCCAGGTTATCCCTCCTGGGGGGGGGTGCCCCTGCTGCTGCAGGTAAGAATTGCCACTTACACTGGGGTTGGAGGTTGGCAGGGACAGGTATGGTGTGCTGGGCAGTCAAGTGGCATGGGAGCACTTGCAGGAGGCTACCAGGATGGGTCATTTCCTGTTTTCTCCCTTCTTGCCCTCCCGCATCATGACTGCATGTGGCGGTGTCCTGGGAAGGATGCATGGTCACCCATGCCACCAAGTGCGTCTCTGCCAACTCATCACAGGAGCTGCTTGAGGTGCTGTATAAGCCATACCTTCCCTCCTGGGGAGGAAAGCATCTGTGCAGATGCTTCTTACCCTCCCTGACAGTCTCTGCTCCAGTTGCCCCGGATGCAGGTTGTAAACATGGATCACCAGTGGGCACTTCACTGCTCGGAACCATAGAGCCAGCTGTGATCATGTCTGTTTTGAGTGCTGCTGCATGTGAGACACTCTGCAGAAAGGGTCTCTTGCGCAAGGGAATGGAGCACTCTTGATTTGTCTCGTACTGCATGCTCTATATTAGGTGACTAAAAGCAGCAAACTTAGTAGAATACACATGAGGGCACTTTAAAGTCACCTTTGCTTGCTTGCTGTAGTTTGCAGGACATTCAGAGGAGCTGTAGCTTTTTTGTGTATGGGGCCAATTTTCAAATAGCCAACTTTGTGATATTTCCTGTCATTTTTTGGCCAACTAGTAACCTAAACTAAAGCACAGTACACTGTTCAAAGCGAATGTCCCCTGGAACAGTAACAACTCAGCCAGATGGCCCTGCCTTTTTTTTCACAAGTTGCTGAATTGAACTGTACGAAGCTTGCGCAAGATGTGTGGCTAGACCAAAATGCAAAAAGGGGAACTTTCAGAGGTTTCTATTAGTTTTGAAACCTGACTTTCACTGTCTTCATTTTAAAACAACCCTTTTTTTTTTTTTGTTTCTTTTTTAGGATTGCTTGATGATGCTCTTTACCATTCGATATTCAGTTTTTGAAACTTTAGATTTTTTTGTGCTTCTTCCGATGGTCATCTGAAATGGGCCATTCCTTTGACCTTCTAGCCCAACACTAGACTACCATGCCTGCTAGGATGTCCAGAAAATGCAGGAACAATGAGGGCTTGTGGCTGTTATCCTTTGGCTGGCATGTTTCTTCCTGGCTCCCTGAGATGGCCCTCCCATGCTAGGCCTGCCTTCCAGAAGATGGGGGGACGTTGCAGGACCCACTCCCATTGCCCAGCCAAGGCATTGACTCGGCGGAGCAGTTATGATCCTCCCATTCGAAATCTTTCAGCCGGAGGTTAAGGATTGGGGCTGGGAATCGGATCTAGACCACAAACCTAGGTTTTCCACTAGGTGGTGCCACTCACTACCCCTGCACCACTACGTTTAATGCTTATTTTTAAATGTCCCATCAGTGTCATCTGCTCCATGTAATCCCACAGTGACGGTTCCACTCAGTGCTTCCACTCAAGTGATGTCACCAGGTTCCAGAATCGACCTGAAATCAGAAAACTTGAATAATAGGTGGGCAAAGGCAGCAGCAACAAGGGATTCTACATCTCACATTGTTATTTTCTTCCTTTTAATTTAGATATGAAAGTCCAGAGATTCTGCATGAACCTCCTCTGCAGCACAGACCTGTCCAAAGTTACAAACTGCATCGAGCATGCACTGACTGCCAGGTACCCACGGACCCGCTACAGCCCCGGATGGGATGGCAAGTTCCTGTGGATCCCGATGTCCTATATGCCCACCTTTGTGTCCGACACTGCGCTGGCTCTACTGCTGCCAAAGCCTGCCCACAGTGTTCGCTAGGAATGGTCCTGTGTCAGCTAGTTCATTTTGACTCCATTGAGAAAGGGGGTCAAGCTCTGTCTGTTGAAAAATTCGCTACATTACAGTTACACACAAATTAAATGTATTCAAGAACTGAAATAATGGGACAGAGGCAGTAGTTTAGCACACTGCTACACCTGTGTAGAGACCCTTTGGTGCCACAAGGGTTTAATGTTTGATCCTTTCAGTACTGTCAGTCAGGTGTAAGCTAGAAAGTAATGTACACTCAGATGTAATCAATCGTAGAAAGATTGCCAAGGCTTGTCATTAGCTAGTTGGGGGGGGGGCAGTTTTCTCCCCCAAGGGATCCAGCTGGGATGGGGAAGGGTGAAATCCTGGGAGGAGAAAAACAGTAGTGAACTCCAAGAGACCCATAGGGGGCTCTCATAACCTGTGGGAGGGAAAAATATTGGGGATATATTCTCTTCTCCAAAAGGTCTTTAATTTCTTGTCTGTATATCTCTCAACTGTCTCTTTCCCGCATTAGGAGAACACCCTGGGTGTTACTCCTCAGAACCTCTCTGTCCATACCTCTCAATTATCCCACACTGGGAGGAAATGTTCCTCTTTGTACCCATCAAAGCCCCTCTGTATATACCTCTCAGCTATTCTGTATGGAGATGGGCAGAGTCCAACACTGTGCTCATCCAAACCCCTCTGTACACTCCTCTCAACTATCTTACATGGGGGGGGTCCCTCATTGTACCCATCAAAACCCCTCTGTACACTCCTCTCAACTATCCTACATGGGGGGGTCCCTCATTGTACCCATCAAAACTCCTCTGTACACTCCTCTCAACTATCCTACATGGGGGTCCCTCATTGTACCCATCAAAACCCCTCTGTACACTCCTCTCAACTATCCTACATGGGGGGCCCTCATTGTACCCATCAAAACCCCTCTGTACACTCCTCTCAACTATCCTACATGGGGGGGGGTGTCCCTCATTGTACCCATCAAAATCCCTCTGTACACTCCTCTCAACTATCCCACATAGGGAGTCCCTCATTGTACCCATCAAAACCCCTCTGTACGCACCTCTCAGCTATCCCACATGAGGGGAGTCCCTCATTATACCTGTCGAAATCCCTCTGTATATACCTCTCAACTATCCCATTGAGGGGGGGTCCTCTCAATATACCCATCAAAACCCCTCTGCATACTCCTCTCAACTATTGACATAGGAGGGGGGAGTCCCTCATTGTACCCCTCAGAACCCCTCTGTACATACTGCTCAACTATCTCACATTGGGGGGAGGGTCCCTCACTGTACCCATGAAAACCCCTCTGTACATACCCTTCAACTATCCCACATGGGGGGGAGAAACAGTCCCTCAGTGTACCCCTCGGAACCCCTCTATACATACCTCTCAACTATCCCACATGGGGAGGGGAGTCCCTCATTGTTTCCATCAAACCCCCTCTGTATATACCTCTCAAATATACCACATGGGGAGGAGGGGAGTCCCTCATTGTACCCATGGAAACCCCTCTGTACACACCTCTTAGCTATTCTACATGGGGTGGGTGGGTGGGGTGGGAAAGAGTCCTTGTTGTACCCATGGAAAGCCCTCTGTACATACCTCTCAATTATCCCACATGGGGTGGGGGAGTCCCTTGTTGTATCCATGAAAACCCCTCTGTACATACCTCTCAACTATCCCACATTGAGGGTGGAGAGTCCCTTGTTGTACCCATGTTAGCCTCTCTGTACAGACCTCTCAACTATCTCACACTGGGAGGAGGGGGGTCCCCCACTGTACCCATCAAAACCCTCTTTACATACCTCTCAACTATTCCACATTTGGGGTGGGGAGAGTCCCTCATTGTATCCATGAAAACCTCTTTTACATACCTCTTAACTATCCCATATTGGGGAGAAGTCTCATTGTACCCCACTGAACCCTGCTCTACATACCTCTCAACTATCCCACATGGGGGTTCCTTATTGTACCCATAAAACCCCCTCTGTATATACCGCTCAACTATCCCATTGGGAAGGGTCCCTTACTGTACCCACAAAACCCCTCTGTACTTACCTCTCAACTGTACCACGCCGGGCTCCCTTCCCTTACTGTACCCATCAAAACCCCTCTCTATATACCTCTCAACTATCCCATGGGGGAGGAGGGAGGTCCTTGTTGTACCCATCAAAACCCCTCTGTATATATCTCTCAACTATCCCACAGGGGGGTCCCTTCCCTTATTGTACCCATCAAAACCTCTCTGTATATACCTCTCAACTATCCCACAGGAGGTCCCTTCCCTTACTGCACCCATCAAAACCCCATTGTAGAGACCTCTTAACTATCCCATGGGGGGGGTTCCTTGTTGTACCCATCAAAACCCCTCTCTATATACCTGTCAAGTATCCCACATTAGCCGGCCCTTCGGTATAGTGGTAGCACTAGCATTCATGAAGCCGATGACCTGGGTTCAGGAGCGAACCAAGGTCATC
Organism: Neoceratodus forsteri; assembly: GCA_016271365.2. Lineage (NCBI taxonomy): Eukaryota > Metazoa > Chordata > Ceratodontiformes > Ceratodontidae > Neoceratodus > Neoceratodus forsteri. Next base: position 15,460,527 of record JADMNL010000036.1, read on the forward strand.
AGGGGACAGCCAAGGGGAGGAGGATCGAGCATTCCAGGTGACGCTCTCCTCCTCTGGAGTAGGGTCTCCATCCTTGCTGCAGTACTGCCACTTGGGTGACCACAGCTGGCAATGTAGCTAGGGCGCTGTGTAGGAAAGAGGACATCAGCGCAGCACCTCTGAGCCCCAGGTACATCTGGACAGGTCTCCTCAGCTGCTGCTATCATTCAGCGCAAAGCATGACCAGGGGTGCATCCCCCCTTTCCTGTCTGGAGGCAACCAGAGCTACCTGGGGCTGACAGCAGGTAAGACCATAGGACAGACCTGGAGGAGGTGCCAGGAGAGCATCGGAGGAAGCTGGCTAGAGACATGGGGGGGGCATAAAGAATACATTTTAAAAAAAACTGTCCCATGGGGGAGAGTCCCTCACTGTACCTCTTGAACCCCTCTCTACATACCTCTCAGCTACCCTGAGCTATCCTCTCAGCTATCCCACATTTGGGGGGGATCCCTCATTGTACTCATCAAATCCTCTCTGTACATATATTTAAACTATTCCACATTTGGCAGGGGGTCCCTCATTGTACCAATGAACACCCCTCTGGCATTGTATCTTGGGCAGTGTTTTATGGTGAAGGTTTTGCTGCTCATGCCACTCTGTGTGTTGCCTTCCCAAAGCAAGAGTGCAAAAGGCATCCTAGTGAGCTAGCAGTGTAGTATTCAGGAAGGGACAAGGCAGCTGCCAGAGGCAGCATGCATAATTCTTACTCTCCGGGCCTTCGAGGAGAGGACATGCCACAGTAGTCATGTGATCACTTCCTAGACAGTTAGGTATAGTACATGTCACGATACAGTACCCCCTTGGGATGGGATCAGGAGTGGGATTTGGCTGCGCGCTCCAAGTTTGCTTTGCACCTATGACCCCCACTGCTCAGACTTGGTGCTCTGTAACATAACTAAAGGGGGGGGGGCAGACACAAGTGAGATACAGGGAAAAAAATGGCAAGACCCTCTTCTGAATAATGAAGCAGAATTCCCAGTTCATATGGTCGGGGGGGGGGGCACCAAAACTGTGGAACATGAGTTAGTATTTAGAAATAACAGACATTCCTTAGTAACAGCTTAGCACATAGTGCAAAATACCATGTCCCCCTCCCACATTTAGAACAATGGCCTGCAGTAAAAACATGGATTTAATGTACACTTCTGCATGCAGACACTTGGCTTTGACTCATGCATCCCTAACCCCAGGAATCTGCATTAAAACCCTGGATTCCCTTTATAAAATGGCGTCTTGCAAAATCTGCTGCCTCATTGGTCAACAGCCAGTCACATGGGGCTACCTTATCCCATAGATTAATTTGCACTAGAGGTGTATTTTCAGTGTAGTTGTTTGAAGTTGAAAGGTCACTGTATGATGGTTCTAAGGTTAAAGGTCAATATGCAAACAAAAGACAATACCATGACAAGTTGGCTCATATTTGGTTATTTAAAATTTGTTCACTGGGAGAGGCACACTGTCTGAAAGTTATAGCAGCACTACAGTGGCACATACAACCTATGCACTGACCAAAAGTGTCCTTACAGCACTGTGATGTTCTGGCTCTGTGGCACCGAGTGCTGTGGCATACTCTTGGCATGCTGGTAACCCAAGTTTGCATGTCGAGATGGGGACATCCGTAGTGGAGGCCGGTAGGGAGGGTGTAGGAGTTTCTGCATGGAGACACCCCTCCCAGTGGAGGGGGCAACAGTGAACAGCTGGGAGAGCAACACCTGGAAGTGAAACAGAGCTTTGGATGGCATGGGTAACCACATGCTAGCCAGATTTGCCCCCCCCCCCGGACACTGACATGGTGCACTTTGCCTATGAGTAGAAGGAGGGGGAACACAGAGCAAGGAAAATGTAAGCTGGATGACTGCAACCTGTCTCCCCATGCCACCCCAGTGCACCAATGACCCCCCCCCCAAGTCAGTGTCCCAGTTCAACTCAAGGCACTTCCTTGCTTCTGTTGGGTCATTCCCTCACAGAGGAGGGGGAATCTCTGGGCAGGGATAAGTCAGACCCTCTGGAGGATGTTTAGGAGTGTGGAGGTAGCGATCAACAAGGAAAGGTGGGCAGATGAATGGGGTACTGAGGGATGCAACGAAACTGCATACCCCCCCCCCCAACGCTGATTTTAGTTATCAATAAGAAAAGCTTTAGTGGTGGAATACAGCATTCCAGACTGGGATTATGCCGTCTTTTAACATATGTCTCCTGGTTTTAACACATTACTCAGTACGCCACTTTAGCTTATAAAACAGGTTAACATTTTTTGAGCAACCTGATTGGGTGAAACCTCTCTGGAATCATGTTTAATATGCAGTTGGAACCATGTCTGATGTGCAGTTGCAGACATCACTAAGCACTAATGTAAACATGTACAGTTCCAGGCGAGTTATCATTTTTAATCCTGCACAAAACTCCTAATTACTATACCTCACAATAAAAACCACAAATGTCTGTCTCAGTATCCAAGTCCTTTTCCCCAGAATAACACGCACACTGAGACTCCTGAACCCTTAAAATATCTGGCTAATACCCCCCACTCAATATCATCTCTATACTCCACAATCTCAGCAAACTGTTACCCTGTAGTGGCAGAAATAGGGCACTACCAGGTCCAGACAATGCCAGAAGCCAGTGAACAATGGGTCTGGGAAATTATTTGGTCGAACCTTTGTTAAGTATATCAAAGTAGAAGCTCTGCACCTAATGCAGTTAAAAATATTGCATAATATGTATTTTACCCCAAATAAACGACACAAAATGGGGAGATTTGCTAATAGTTTGGGTTCTAGTTGTCATGAAGCAGAAGGAAACTTATTTCACACTCTCTGGGAACGCCCCAAAGCTAGACCATTATGGGAGAATGTTAAAGATAAACTTGACCTACTATTCATGTAACTAATAAGCCATGACAGAGTGTGCATTATAAGATTTTATTGCACACCCCAAGGGTGTAGTAAGGCATGAAGCCAAAGGCTGAGTGTACCTATGCCCCTGGGAAGTGCATTAAAATCCTAAGATGCACCCCCTGGAGGGGTTTATTACACTTATAAAATGGCTCTAAGTAGGTTTTGGGGGGAAGAAAATGAGATTTGGAACCTGACAATGAGTTTATAGAGATTTAATACACGTCAAGTGACATCTCTCAGCCAATGTGATTTCTACGTTGTTTTTTATTGCCATTTTGTAAACTTAGAAACATAGAATTTGATGGCACATAAGGACTGCTTGGCCCACCTAGTCCGCTCATTTCCCTACCTAACGGATAAGCTGCAGATCCTAGTTAACTAACAGCCTACTTCCTTCTACCCTCCACTAGAATTGTCTTATGTCTGTCCCATGCATTCTTGAACTCCCCCACTGTTTTTGACTCTACGACCTCCTCAGGAAGGCTGTTCCATGCATCTACAACCCTCTCTGTGAAGAAATACTTCCTCGCATTACCTCTGAGCCGTTCCCCCCCTCTATCTTCAAATTATGGCCCCTTGTTCTTGCACATCTCGTGGCACAATGAAATTCTGGCCACACTGTGCACTGAAAGAAATCATAGCCAGAACAAACGACTGCTACAATAGCTAAAGCTGCACACTCTCCTAACACTGGACCCTATGCTTCATCATATTCATCAAAAAGCTGAGGCACAATCTAGAGACTAGAGACCCCTGTGGAAGCTGCACACAGGCCCGAATAAAACAGAAAACTTGCTTTAAATAATGTAACGAAAGTACAATGAAATGCGTGTGTCTAGTTACTTATGAGATATGAACTGGAGTGACTTGTATCCTGACAAAGAGATGCTTTATTTGTTGAATTAACTGCTGTAGGTCATTGGGGGGGGTCTGTCAAAGTATGTTTTGTGTGTAAGTCAGTAAAACTTGATGTCATGTACTGTGTAATGTATGCATTAAAAATTTCGATAAAGCACACTTGTTTAAAAAAAAAAAAATCTAGACGTGCTTTACTTTCAGTCCCTTCCCAACCTATCCCTTGATTATTACACAGGACTGTAAACGCACGCGCACACACACACACACACACACACACACACAGGCATGTGCACACGCAAATCCTCTATTCTTAATCTTCAACTCAAACCGAATCCAAAAAAAAAATTGCTTCTCGAAGACATATCACAAAACGTTGTCCAAAATTGAGAACTACATACAAAAGAAATATAAAAAACCTTGAAAGTTATATGCTTCTTTTGAAAAAAAAAATGGAGATTTAAAAACTGTTTTATTTGCAAACTGTTTACATTTAAAAAAAAGATCACACATAAATTCCATACTGTTTCTATTAATAATAAATGTAATGTGTTTCACTGACATAATTGTTTGTCTTGTTCTTAGGGTCTGTAACATAATGCCTGTTGCCTACATACCCTTAGTGTCCATGTATCACAGTGCAAACGTACGCCAAACTGTACATTATTACCTGCATAATCCATAGCGGGTCATTTTTTTTTTTATAACATATGGTTGATGTCAGTAATTCACAGATGGACAGTAGTTCTAAGTCGTTATTCATAGTTTAGAATGCTGGACTTCCACAATGTTCTAAACCGTGAATTATGACCCGTGGCTTTTTGAAACTCAGCTGTGCTCTGCAGGAGCTTTTAGTTGTGCCATGGACTGATGTATCAGTCCAGAAGTAATTTTGTTGGCAGCCTAAGGGTTAAAACTCATTCTGTGACCCTGCCTAAATGGCTTGGTTTTAAAACTCTCAAGTTCCTGGACTGCATGGACTGATAGGGGAGGAGAGGGAGACCAGGCTTTCTCAGTAATACCCAGTATTTTGTGAAACAAAGCTGCAGCACAACCATGTTTACCCACCCTTATGCTGCAGCATCTAATTTTCAGTGGGGGTCCTGCTGTTTTACCTTATTGTACAACTGGGAGGTCAACGGACTTGCTCAAGGTCACATATTGAGTCAGTGACTGTGATGGCAGTCTAACATGGGATCTCTCATACTACAGTCCACCACTCTTACCTCTGGACCAGACTGCCTTGTGCTAAGAAATATATTTATATTTATAAAATGCCAGTTGGGATTTTTCTCTCCAGACTGTTTGGCAAACCTACTAAGACTACAGCATCCCAGTTGAACTTGCAGTCTGGTAATGAAAAATTGCCTACTGTCCCTGTGATGACAACACTAACGGCACAGTGTTCCTTTGCCCATGTAGCACCTAAATTATGGAACTCTATTTTGGTTCAACTGCCGCTTAACCAACATAATTGGACCTTAAAAAAACTATCAAGGAATACCTGTTGTAACAAGCCTGCCTCATAAATGCGTCTATGGACTGAAAAACACCCTGATAATGGTCTACCCATGTGCTGTTACTGCGTTTTACTTAACCTGCAACGTGCCTTCTAAGCAGTGTCTTTCCAGCACCAACGTTAAAAGTTCAGAATGTTGTTCCTGGGTCACCCCTCTACAGGGGACTTGTTCCCTTACCCAGTTACCAAAAACTAAAAAATGATTTCCTCATATTAATTAAATTAGCCTCACCATTTGCAGATAAATGTAACATCACACTTTAACCCTATTTCCTATTGTACCCACGTTCTCATGTTCTGTAACTGTATTCCATCTGTATTCCCCTTCCCAGGGTCGCACCTGGGAACGAGCCTCAGCTCAATGTGCCTTTCCCAGTTACCAATGTTTTTTCCTTTTCTTGACTCTATTTTATGCTCCCACCTATCGGGGCATCTCTCGGGAATCCACTCTCAGCACTAAGTACCTGACCGCCCACCTGAACCACTTCTGCCAAACTATTATATTGGGTTCAGGACTCCAGTCTTTCCAGCCCCCTAGAGAGGCTCAGAGCCCCCAAGAGCACTGTTGGGTTTCTGCAGCCGACATGGGGCATGTGGACCCATGCCACTGATGGTTCCATCGCTTCCCCGAAGGTAGGGGATTTTTCTCTTTTTTTGTGTCCCTCAACCCACCCCCTCCCGAGAACTCGGTCATGCAATGATGTCTAGGGATGTCCGTGGCAGTTCCACCCCTCTGTGTTGTGCCCTGACGTGCGCACATCCCACCGGCTTCCACTGGGCAAACCCCGGATCCCTCCCCAGAGAGGGAGAGGAGAGGAGAGGAGAGCAGTCTATGGATACTCAGTCCTCTCTCTCTCTTCCCTGCCGACCTCCGATGACCCGGGCTCGTTCCCGAACCCGGGTTGCTGACATGGCACGAGGTGTGGCATCCAGCACCTCAACCCTCAGTGCCACCGGGCTGTCTCCAGTTACCAATTTTAAATCAGTCAATCAATAAATAAGTAAACCCCTTAAGTATCCCATAGAAAGAGAGAGAGATGGACAGATAGATAACTTTCTGTAAATAGATACTGTCAGATAGATAAGACAGAGATACTCCATGTGTAATGAGATGATTCATTCTGCATGCTTCTGACTCTGGACCATTGCCTCTCCTGCTTGCACATGCAATTCTTCAGTTCTGGCTGTTGCTCAGAGCCCTGATTGTCATTTCTGTGCTTCCCCAGGTTCTCACATCAGCAGTTTTAGACAGATAGATGCAGAGGCTACAGCTGATTTCCCCAGGGAGACACAGTGTGATGCATGGCAGGATCTTCACTTGTAATGGATATTTAATGAATGATTATTTTGGACAAGTAATCCTCCTGTCCCACTCCCATCCTCTCATTTTCATTCCAGGATCCTTTCCAACTAGAAAAGTTTTTGTTTGCAAAACAATCACATTTCCCAGCATTTCTGTATCACTTTGTGACCGTTTTACAAGGTAACCATTCAAAACGTTACCCTTATGACTGCAGGATTGCAGACAAACTATTTTAGGGGTTACATAATCCTTTTTTGGTTACAAGACAGCATACCATCCTATGCTTTCAACACATATTTCTTTTTAAGTAGAAATGCTTCACAGATCTATAACAAGTTCATACATCTCTGTGCAGTTACTACCAATATTATCAAAGGACTGATTTGCTGTTTATCATAAACCCCTGTATGTGTCCCCGCCCCCACTGCTCATCTTTTCTTTGGTTTCCTTGAAGTGTTCTCTTGGGTAAGTAATCCGTAAAACTCTTTTCTCATAATTTGTTTTGTTCTCTCTCCCATTTTTCCCTCCTAAGATTTTCCTGTTCTCCCACTGCAAGGTTCAGAGTTGCCATGGTCACACACTTCCTCCAGTTGGAGGAAGGGCAAGTAGCTGCCGTTACAGCCAACGCCGGTGGCATTACATGGTTATCAGGATGGGTGTCAATGCCTAACAGCTCATGCCCTCCCTCCCTTCCTTCTCAGGTGCCAAGACCCTCACTGCTGCAGTCTGCTTGGGCCCACCCCCGTCAGCCCTAGAGGATTAATGCTCATGACACTGACCTACATAAATGGAATGTAACCCACAGTATACCAAGAAAATCGTTCCAAGCCAATTAGAATGCAGTGAGTCTGTATGGTTATTTTGCAGTAATCGGACAGTAGACTGAATAATGGGCCAGGTGCTCAGTGCATTTACTGTACTACATCCTCCGGACACTGACTGGCCCCTTCAGCCATACTGCTCCACCCAGCCCCATCACCCGCCTTCCCTGGGACTACTGTGCTTCTCCCATGTTCCCCCATGGATGACCCCCCAAACAGGAAGGGTTGCCCAGGGGGCACCCCATACCCCCAAGCAGAGTTAAACTGCTGGTGTGGCAGAGTGAGCCCAGTCGCAGTGCACAACCTGCAGCAGAGCGAGCCCAGTCGCAGTGCACAACCTGCAGCAGAGCGGCGGGTGGCATCCTGTGAGCTGGGAAATTTTCCTTATGTTCCCTTCCCTTGAGCATCATCAGGTGTAGAGCTGACGTCATTTATTTATTTCGCTTTTGCTGACCAGGAAAGTACACTAGACAAGACATTTGCCTAATTTCAAGTATGACCCGGGGAAGTGCAGTGAAACACAAGTTCATACAGATAACAACATGATACAAGTTAGGTATTACACTAATCAGAATTACTACAGAATCAGGGAGAACCAGATGAACATAACACAAGCAGTCAGTAAACACAGTTAGAATATGAGCAAAATAAATACATAGAGTCACCAAGGCTATGAACAGTGCATTATACAATTCTATATAGCTCAGAGCCCCAAAAGCAGAACCACAGTCAAAGCATCACCTGAAGCAGAGAGAAAATACATTACATACCGAGCAGAACCCAAGCAGGTGGGATGCATCAGCAGGACCTGCGCAAGGGTACCAAAAGGACATATAAGTCCAGTGCAGGGGATCATGGTTAATTATGGCAGTTTAGGACAAGCACACGCAAAGGACAACTTCAGGTAATTCTCATGATATCAGAATCCTGGCGCTCCCCACTCTGTTCATTGCCTCCATGCATGCACTGCCGCCTCTGGTCACCCAGGTGGCAGTGTAACAGTGGGAGACCAGGAACCCTCCCTTCCCCCCCGAGGAGGTAAGCACCCGTGGAATGCTTGGCCATCCTGCCCTGGCTGACCCTCCAGCAACCCAGGCTAATTCCTGAAGCCGGGTCACTAGCGTCACAAGCGGTAGCTCTACCATGGTGCCAGCGGGGCCAGCCAGTGGCTCTGCCTTCTGATTGACTGCTCCATGTGTAGTTAGCAATCACAGAGTAAGCCCAGTTTGCCCTCCTACTTCAACAAGTTATAGACACCAGAGAAATGCCATGTTTTGGACATACAAAGCCATTACAAAAAAACTGCCACAATATATCTCCGACTGCTTACTGTTGTGCACACTTGGTAAGTATGCCCTGAGAAGCACTTTTATATCTCCTTGTATGTTTACAAGGCCAGATCACGTTTTGGCAATGCATCCTTAAGCTATGTGCTACCCCTACTGTGGAACAATCTAAAAAAAAACTTAAAATTAACTCAGCCTATTAGCTTTACAGCATTAAAAACGTTATACCAATGTCGTAGTAGGGAATCCTGTTCCTGTTAACTTTGACCCACAAGCCTCTATACATGCTAGAGCACTATATGTGCTCTCCTGTTACTGTACTCACATAATATGGCCCCTCTCTACTATTCTTTTACTTTTCTCTCCCCTACCAACCTTGTCTCTATTCCTTATCCTGTACTCTTTTCCCCACTACCAACTTTCTGGGTGTTTGAGCTACAATACCTTGGCACTGCGCATCCCTCTTCTTCATCCCTCACTCCCTCATCTACTAGTATCCTTCCTTTCATCTTCCACCCCTGCTCTCATCTCCTGTCTAGTACCGTGATTATACTGTATTCCTCTGTCTAAATGTTCTCTTCATGGCCAACTTGTATTAACCCGTATCATTGGAACTCTATATATTCCATAAACTTCTTGTCTGTGCATAATCGTGTGTATCCCTTGACCTGCTTTAGCCAACTACATATCTTACATATTTTTTTTGTTCTGTATAAAAATTATATGTATATGCCTTTACTGTCGTTGTCTGCAACTGTATGGTTGCTATGTACACTGAAATTGTTGTATTGGGTTCTCATTGACAAAGCTCAGGTCCACCTCGAAAATTAGCACTGCTCAATGGTGATCGCCTGATTAAATAAAGATTTTGATTGATTGATTGATTGGCTGCTGCTTGCTCAATCAAAGACATCTGCCAATACTGCAGCACATCTATGAGAAACTGTTCCTGCTTTCTCAGACTCGCAGTGGTATGACTAACAGATTTTACAAGTTTACATTTTTTTTTCCTTCATTTTTTCAGTATAATAGCAATAATGTGAACAGTGGTCTGGGTTTCCTCAGTTTATTACTCCTGGTCCAGTTACTACCTTGCAAACCCAGACCGCCGTGGTGTTATTGGTGTAATAATATATGCGAGTTCCTCCCACAATCCCATCAAAGTATGCGCCACTGTAGTTTGTACCAAGATCTGAGCTGGTTCCTACATAATCAGCATCCAAAATGTTTACAACAAATGTTCCTATCTGTCCCAGTAACTCTGTTCTTGCGCTGTAATGACAATGACCTTTCTGTTGTCCCCTTCATTAAAAGTCAGCAAGGACAAAGGGCCTTTTCCTATCTTGGCCCTCACTACCTGCATTAGGCATTCTGTTACTAAACATATGAGTAAGGCTAAGTTTTGGAACCACCTATCGGCGTTGTCTAGTTGTACATGCATCTAATATCTTGTATTCTTACTTGTTTTTATTCTTATTTTATGTCTGTTTTTATCTTGCTTGTATTATATTGTATCTGGGTCATGCCTGAAGATAGGCCTTTGGCCTAGTGAGCTTACCTGCTTAACAAAAACTGAAATTAATTAATTACAGAACTCGCATGCAAACCCAAGTCTCCCCAGGTTGCAGTGCCTCCTGCTGGACAAACAATAAGCATGTTTGTTTGATATTTCAAATATCTTGATTAGAGAACTGAGCTTAAGACTCTGCACATTAGTTGGCAGGGAAAACATCCCTCCTGGACACCTTTTGCATCGAGGAAGGGCACCTCTTGCTACTGAATGGCTGCCCCCTACTGGCCTGTGGCAAGCCATACAGGTAGGATGTCATGGTCCATTGTGTGTGTGTGTGAGTGAGATGGAGTGGAGGGGCCCTGATGCTAACAGCATCATGATGCGACTATACATGTCCAATCTTGTATCTGCATCATAGAGAGGCCAAGGGCAGCTGGAGATGGCCAAGCCTACAGTCAGCCTTCTAAGAATAGTCCCTGGTACAAGTTGCACCCATGGGGAGGTAATTTGACCTATGAGGGGAGAACGATGTCACTGCCACACCACCTTCCCCACAGAGGGAGATACTGAAGTACCTGGGAAGTAGTACTCTTCCTCCAGAGTGACCACTCCGCCTTCTCAGCACATCCTAGGTTCCACAAGTCCACTATGTGGGGAGTCAGGTGCGGGCCTTGAACCCTGGTCTCCTGCATGGCAGTGTAACACACTACCTCCTGCATCACCAGGCCAGGGACAATTTCCCATTTAATGTAACAGTGCCTGTTTGATTGTTCAAAAGGATAAAAACCCAGGTGAAACACTCAACAGAAATTTTGTTCCAAGGAGAACCGTATCATTTAGAGAGCTAGAAACTGTACAGTGAGCATAATCATGAAATTGACATCTAAAATCACAAGTGGGGGGGTGCAAACTTAAAGACAAGAAATTACCTGTCTCCCAGTTACACCCTGAGCATTGCTGGCAACACTGTTCATCCCTGGCACAGCAATATCACCTTTATTAACGAAGGGCTCAAGCAGCAGCCATGAAGGAATGGATCGGTTGTAAACTGCTTACTTCCTCTTTGCTGTTCGAGGACTGCATGGTGTTACAATTCAGGAAGTGGTGCTGAACTGAACCAGGCATGAGCTGTCAAAACCCATCCTAAGTGTAAAGGAAGCAGCTTTTTAAAATGTCTAAAATGTGGTAGTGGGTGTGAGGGTTTCAAAAGGCAGTTAACTGAATGGGATTCTCTGAAGACCAGCACTCTGAAGATGAACGTGACTTGGTAGCATTTGTGCCTTAAAGCAAGAATGTTGTGGGTTCTAATCCCGTACAAAGACATGAGCTCAGACCCTTAAAACTGGCACTTAAGTGAAGTACTGGGGGACGGGTCATTTGGGTTCGGACATTAAACTGAACTGGGTCCATTCTCCATACCTCTGGTGCTGTCTTAGTATTTGTCACAAGAGCTGAGGATTTTCTCCAATGTCCAACCCAACATCTCCCTTCCCAATTCTGCCTCCCCCCAGTGCAGAACTGAGCATCTGTCTACACTGAACCTCATATCCCATCTTTCTGCCCAAATAGTCACTCTGCGGTTATCCCTCTGAATACTATTCTCTCCTCACAGTCCACTATCCCACCCAATTTAGTATCAACAACATACCTATTATCAAGGGTGTAGGCAGGCATACTCACTGTATACATTTGTGTACAGTTTTGTTGCGTGTTTGTCACAAACCATATGCCTTTCTGTTAACATTTTCATTCCAATCTGTAGTATTTGGGTTAGTATAAGCCACTGAGGAGTGACTTTGTAAACTTCTGTTTAGGAGACAGATACATGTATAACCTCTTCAGAGATTAGAGGAATCATCTGAAAACAATCTGACTTGTTTGGAAGGGGGTGCCATTTGGAAAGGAATGTGTAAATGTTTTAATTGGGGGTGTAACTGTTGGAGACTGTGTACAAAATGAAAATTTCTGGCTACACCCCTGCCTATTATTTTATACATGAATGTGGGTGTTTTTTGTGACAGTCTGTATCTGCGCTGCTTATCCCCGACCTTTACAGTGACAGGTTTAAGATTTCTGGTTTGTGAACATAGGTCACTCACCATGCTCCACTTATTAATCAGTTAAGCTGCTGTTGAATGAACTAGATGACGTCTTTGGGAGGCAATGTTCTTTTCTGTTTGCTGTGTCAGCCTATGGATAAGTGCTTGCCTGTAGCTGGGGACATAATATCTCTACAAAATCTCTTTTCCCACTCAATCTATTCTGTGTGCTGACGTGACTTTGTCCTGATATTCCTCTGGAGTACAAGAGAGAGAGAGAGGACTGATACAAACATTTGAATACATGCATGGCCACAACAGGGTGATACAAACATTTTGATATATGCAGGGCCACAACAGGGTGATACAAACATTCTGGTCCTCAGCAGCTGGAGAGTCATCAGAAATATAGTAATCTCAGCGAACAAGAAAGACGGGAAGGCTCGACTGGTAATCATATGATGCAACCTCAGACACCGATTAACTGTTTCAGTAAGTAAAGATTTATTGGTCGACCTAAATATGTAATTACAGTCACAATTACAAAACACACACACCGATTTAAAATATGATAAAAATTACATAATTCATATACATATCTCTTATAGAGAATAAAGTATGGGTCTGGGTGTGTAACGATAATTTACATACACCCAAGGGGTTTATGCGTAGCATCTCACCCCAAAGGTGTGTGTAAATTCGAGCTTACATAGACCCAGACCCATATTTTATTTTATATTATTGTTGGGTTTCTCTTTTTCACCTCAGCAATTATATAAATAAAAAAAGGCTGCTGTGCCACTGCAGTCCGATTACATCATGGCGGGCGGTCAGCTTTCTGTTTTATTTAAAACGTCTTTTTTTTGTTTGTTTTTTACCCACTCTTGTGAGGGAGGATCAAAGCGGTAGCCATGTGGTACATTTAACTTTATTTTACTTACTGCCGAGTGTCCGTGGAAGTTTCTCTTCATGTTGGGTTTGCGGTTTTGGAAGGAGACAGCGATCGAGGAGTTCAAGCAGGTGCATGCGCACAGTGGAAAAATCCGTGCGCGTGTTTGCCATTATAAATGCTCCTTTATAATGGCAAATTATGCCATGGTTTCCTTATGGGAAAAAGAGGAAACCATTAATTATACATCAATTATTAATAGTATCACAACACACATATTTCATGTCTTGAATGTCAATTTGGATTTTCCAGTGTCATCTTACCAAATTTATCAAATATACGATTATTATCGTGTGCAACTGAAATATGACCTATATCTACACAGAAAAAAGTGAACCCTACTATTGGACTTGACAATATATCTAACACACATATCGAACGTAACCATTAGATCATTTATTAATTCTCATGTGCAACTTTTTCTGTTCAAAAATTTTAAGGAAGGAGGCCACAGCTTTTAGTATTTATATGTAATGTGATTTAATGAGATGCACCACTAAGTTTCAGGTTCATGCTCCAAGAGCCTAGAATGTTCCTTTTTTATTACTTTCATTGAAACCATCCCCGCTTCTTTTGCTATCGGGAGATGACGTTCCATTTTTGATTTCCAATTCTAGTGCTGCATGCTGACTTTCTATGGTAGTTTTTGCTTTCATAGTAACACAGAGAATATATTTAGATTGATTCACATGTAATCAATTATGGATGATCCAGTTCCTCCTTGGTACGTATAATGTCCTGCTCTCTCTCCTGTTATTCTGCCATTTAATAGAAGGAGTTTGTTTTCCTTCAAGATCTTGTGTATACATATACCTCTATTATTTATAGTGCCATCTCTTAATTTCCTTGTTGTAGTAAGGTTTTTTTATATCCGTCTGAGCCATAGAATAGATAGTATCTTTTGTCATGCCTTGTAAAAGTTGCCCGTTCTGCCATTTAAGTCTCCTACAATTATTACTTTGCTTTTTGGATATTCAATTTGTATATTGTCCAATTCTACTGATCATTTTTGTAACCATTTCCTGTCTCCAAATTTACTATTGTTCGGTGGCGCATATATGTTAACCAAAAACACTTCTTTAAATCCTACCTTCGAAACTTACACTATTAATATGCTTTTAGTATCAATTTCTACTTCTTTTGTTCTCACTTTATTCAGTTTGCAAAAACTGGATAACCCTCCTGCATCTCTGCCATATTGTTTTACATTTTTCAGCTTGTTTCACATAGGACACATAACCATCTAAGTGTACATCTCCTACCATCCACGTTTCTTGTATGCATATGTACTCAAAGGTACTTAAATATCTGGCCACTTCTGTATGTATAGATCTCCAGATATTCAAAGCTTCGCCCCTGGGTTAAGTTAACACTGCCTGGCAGGCAAACATAGCCCGGAGCACAAAGCAAACTATATTCAAAAGGAAAAGCCCGGGGCAAACAGCTTCTGAATATAGCATGGGGGTGAGGCCGTGAAAACAGGGCTGGGAGTGCAGGGCAAACATAGCCCTAGAATAAGGCATCACTGAATATAGCAACCAGGAAGTGCAAACCACAACAACAACACAGTGCATAGCGACATGAGGGCAGGTAGAGATGAACTATGTGGCCAATGTTCATGTCAGCAGATGCACGGACCCAGTACAGCAGCAGGCAGCAGCAGATGTGAAAGAACAGTGATCAAAACTGTATAAATATCCCTGCACCGTTAGCGCCGTGCTAACACGTTGGCGCAGCTTTAGTGTGGAGCTAAGCTGTTAGCCCGGTGCTAAGATTTGCCATATTCAAAAGTGACATGCAAATGAGCCTACTTAGGTAGTCTCTGGGCAAACAGACAGATTAGCATCTCATCATTCCCTGATTTGCATGCAGTATGCCCAGTGTTACTGCAGGGTTCCACAGCTCCACCTGTAGGTCAGTCTGGAAGTACAGGGGCTGACCAGGTCTAGCCACAGCTCCACCTGTAGGTCAGTCTGACAATGCATGATGGTTGCTACAGGCTACATTTATGCAGTACAGCATAGCATTGTGTGTCCCAAGGGAGAACACAGCATAGGCACAGGCGGTGGTGGTGCTGTATGCAACCGTCACACTGTAGACCATGCTACAGTGGACAGCAGATGCTACAGTAGCAAGGGGCCGGTAGTGTAAGGGACACAGCAATGTCTATGGTATATAGGGCAGTGATGACCACTGCACT
The DNA here is from genome assembly GCA_016271365.2 of Neoceratodus forsteri. NCBI lineage: Eukaryota > Metazoa > Chordata > Ceratodontiformes > Ceratodontidae > Neoceratodus > Neoceratodus forsteri. Next base: position 15,475,949 of record JADMNL010000036.1, read on the forward strand.
GCACTGTACAGAGTGACAGACCCAGCGTGCAGGTGATTACTGATGGTGGACAGTACTGTTTCACCGTTGTGTGCTCCACAGATGCTGCACCTGTTGCATTGGATGCTCACAGTGACATCTGCATGGCCGGCTGTATGTGCTGTGGCTTCTGTACAATTGTCTGGTATGTGGCTGGGGGGGGAACATGTATGCTCCGACAGGCACTCCGGTGGTGGGGTATTCCCACTACTGGCCCATGTGCACTGCATGATGTGTCCCAGCCATGGGCTGTGGTGAGGACTGGCCACCCGTACACCCTCCCCTCAATGGCTGCCATGCCCACAGTGCTGCATGTGTGTGCTGGCATCTGTTGGTCACCACTGACTTATGGTCTGCAGGTGTGTGCTGTATGGCCACACTACCTAGTTGTCCCCTGTGGGCCTGATCACCCCTTACTGCCTGTGCATGGCTGGGACCGGTTGCAGCTGTTGGCACCATGGTGGTGCCAGCGGTGAGCAGCATGTGTCCTCCATGTTAGGCATTTTCTAAGTGTCATGCTCTTATGTTAGGGTCTCACAAGCCGCACTAATCCCACACAAACACCACGTTATGCACCAATGATGTGTAAAGCTGTTTGCCCAGAGTTAAGACCAGCTTTTCCTGGGTGGTAATTTGTTCCACACTATGTCACGCTAAACACCTTAGCGTGGCGCTAGTCGCTGAATATCTTATAGCACCTGTATTCATGTTCACTTTGCCCCTTACACACAATTATGGTTTGCTCGGCGCTAATGCACTTTGCCTGCGCTATGTGGCCTTTTCAATATGGCAGTCCCACGCTAATCCCGCGCAAACTGTTTGCGGACTGCGCAAAGCTTTGAATATCTGGCCCATAGTGTTATAACTTCTTCCATTTACTGAGGATCCCTCTTCCTATTCTTATCCAGATTACTCCATTCCCCTCCCATTACAATCCCCTTACTATCCTGTGGGGTGCCAATGAAATACTTTCCCAACCTCATATTACACGCTCGCACCGGATACATGGGCTTCTTGGTCACACTGCCAGTCAGCCAACCTAGTGCTAGGGTTATCAGGTGCAGTCCTGGAGTGATGGAGCGTGTGGTTCATTAGTTGTGCTGTTTCCACTGGGCTCATGGTTACTCCCCTTTCTATGGGGATCTCTATCTTGACTTTGAGGCTCTTGATATGGGACTTGATTCTCTAGTGCAGGCTCCTTAATAGGTGCTGATTTTGCAACCCTTGGGGGGAACATCCCGGAGTCGGTGATGGGAACCCCCAGTCCTACTGTTTTTTGAGCCCACATCCCTTTTTTCTTTTACCCCAGTTGTATTTCTTCCTTTTTGGGGGACATTAATGACTTGTTGGAGGCCCAGGTCCCACATCCCACTTCTACCTAGTTTTTTTTTTTTCTCCAGGTCCAGAGCAGGCTCACAGGACTGGAGCCTCCTTCCAGAGCAGTATGGGCAGTTACTGTACCCAGTACACCCCATAGAAATATACATAGCCCTTTTTCTTAGGGCCCCAGGCTCAGAAACCCTCCTCAGTTGGCTCCTAGGTTCTCCCAGTTGAATCGCTGTGTTCTAGCAACTGGATAGTCGATGCTGGATAATGTGGTATGTGGGAAAATCAGTATGGTTTATTTCCACACAATCCATTTTCCAACATCAACTAGCAGTTGATTGACACATTTGATAAATACAGAAAAAACAGCTGTCTGACTACGCTTCTCCTGTGGTGCAGAGGCCTAGGTACAAGGCTAGAACATCCAAGGATCCTGGGTTCAAAGCTAGCTTCTCCATATTTTCTTTCCACCTAAAATGGAAGGGGGGGGGAAAAGAGACTGGGTTCAAACCCACAACCCTCAACTGTCCCATCCCTGCACCTTATCCTTAGTACTACAGGAAAAGCACAACAGCAATGCTGTTTTTTCTTTACTTATCAAATATGTCAATCAAAGCAGTTGCTCGACACATTTGATAAGTAAAGAAAATGCACATTTGTTGTTATGCTTGTCTTGTAGTGTAGAGGACAAAGTGCAGTAATGGGATATCTGATGGTCCTGGATTCAAGACCAGTCTTTCTCTCCCCCCCCCCCCTTCATTGTAGGTGGGGAAAAATTATGTAGAGGTTAGCCTTGAACATCCCATCCCTGTGCTTAGTCCTGTGTACCACAGGAGAAGCATGATAGTAGAGGTACTTTTACTTTATCAAATGTGTCAATCATTTCATGTTGGAAACTGTAACATGTGAAGATAAGCTATACATATTTTTGCACATGAACTACAATTGCCCATTTTATAGGCTGTGTTACGTGTTAATCCCTCCATACATTATGGGGCAATTGGACACCGAGGAAAGATAAATATACTGCGGGAACAGCGATTAGAGGGTGGGGGCTGCCACTAGACTTAACTGGAACTTGCTGCACTCCACCATTCATAATGCCCCCCGTCCCTCTCCTCCCACCTGGGCTCCTACACTTCTCCACCTGCAATTGCACCTAACCTACCTTTCATCACCCCTACTACCGTCACCATGGTAATTCTCCTATGCACTCCATGCTCCCTTATCTCTCACCCAGTGCCTCCTTGCTTGTTCTGAGTAATAGCCTGACCTCATACTCAAGCACTTATTCTCAAATTCCCCTTTTAGTGCCCCCACCCTCCTTTTTAGTGCCTAACAAGAAACGACAAGCAGACCATGCTGTCTGTTTCAGGGATATAACCAAAGGTCAGACAAGATGTTATTAAAACAAACAAAAGAAAGGTTCTCATGAGTGAGCTCACTAGTAGAGACATATGAAGTTAGCAAACTTCGCTACATGAAATTATTCACAAAGTGCGAAGTGGCCACTTTGTGACATTTTTGGCAGGCAAACTGGCACTTTTTCAGGAAACGTGATGCAAATTCACTGATGATGTTGCAGCTGCACCTTAGCTTTGTGTGAAAAAATGCCATTTCCCCAGGAAAGCTCAATGCGAAGTGGCAAAGTAGGGAGTTCATGCATTTATTCGCAAAGGCAGATTTTGCAACTTGACCGGAACCTCGCCGTAGTAAAACTTTGCAACATCTCTACTCACTATTGTCTCCTGTTGTATAAAAAGGAGAGAATAACCCAAACAAACATTCCCAGATCCTCATGCAGCTGGAATACCTACAGTGCTCCACACGTTCTCATGAGTGATGTCACCATTGTCTCTTATAACATAAAAAGGGTGTAACTCAATAAAATTAATCCAGATTCTCACCCGGCTGAAAAACCTAAAAAGCTCCATGGCTTTTTTTTTTGCAGGAAATGCATTGTGCTCAAAAGCAAGGGGGCATGATATGAAGCTGGAGAGGGGAGAATTTATATTTGTATACATTGCATTGCTTATATGTTTACTTACCTGTGATTTTTACATTGTAAATACTTGTATTCTTTTCCATTGTCATTTTGTAACATAAACGTTATCGTTTATGCTTTGTACCTTCTTGTTTTCCTCCCCTGTATGTGTTAACACCCCTGGGGTGCACCTGGAAAGAAGCCTCACCTTATGGTGCTTTTCCTGCTTACCAACTTTTAATTAACTAATTAATTAAATAAATTCAAAAGAGATGTGAGGAAGTACTTCTTCACAGAATGAGTGGTGATTCCTGGACCAGCCTTCCAGCAGATCTAGTGGGGGGCCAAAAAAAGAAAGAAAAAAAAAAACAGTTCTGGGGTTCAAGAATGCATAGGATAGGCACAAGGCACTCTGTGGGGGGGGGGTAATGGGTTGGAGATCAAGCAGAATCGGTGATGATACTATGGGCAGGGTGAAATGGGCAAACTAGGTGGGCCAAGTAGTCTGTATCTGCTGTCAAATTCTATATTTCTGCGTTTAACTCATCTCATTGGGCTGATCTAATTTATTCTCAGAGGTAATGCACTCAAACTTCAGGAGGTGGAGGGAGGGGTCTGATGAGGGTCATGGAAGGGACAGCTCACTCAAAATATGCAGCCACCAGGCAGCAAGAGTGTAAACAGCTGTAACAGAAAACAAACCTGGAAATGTGTGGCAAAATTGCTGAAAGTCTGCAGGGACTAGAAACGCCCCACCCCACCGCCACTTCTATTAGTAGATTTTCCACTGTGGCTTGCATTTTTATGCCATCTGATTTTCCCCCCTTATGTACAGCAGATAAGTACTAAAATACAAAGAGAAAATATCCCAGCCGCTGAAGGAATACCGTTAATCTCTACCCCACCAACCTATTCATGGGAGACCATAACTCAGGAGATCTGCAGTACTACGTGTCCCTCGGCACCACCGCAGCAAAACAACCTCAAAATTAAATAGCAATGTTAAGTTAGTGAATGTACAAGGAAGACAGCCCGATACTCCAGCAGCCAGTAAAGGGTAGCAGGGTGAGCTCCTACCTGTTCTGGCAATAGGATGTTAGAGTAAGCCTCTCTCACTAGAGCGATAGACCTAATCATATTTATGCATCCAGCTTTGACTGTAGCGCCAGTCACTTCACCTGCAGCAGAAAAAAACATAGAACAGGTCCACTTCACTTCAGTAGACTCTAGGACAGAATTAAAGAAGTACTGATACACAAGTGGGCAGCATCCTCTTGCCATTAGGGCACCAGCTTGGCAACCAGATCACAGGTTCAAACCCAGTAGGGTGTAATACTGGGTGACCTTGAGCAATTCATTTACCCTCCCAGTGCTCCAGTCCCGACCCAGGTGCAGAAATTGGTACAAGCAGGACCTTCTTGGAAACAAGATACAGCCAGGCTATCCTGGGCAAATACATCATAAAATATAAATGGGAAGTAGTGCCAATACATTTTATGGATTTAGATTCCCCCACCCACCAAGAATGTCTGGAAACCCCACAAGCAATTCTCCTGTCCCTTCCAGGGTGTTTGGGGTGGTGGTGTTGTACACTGATGTCAGCATGGCTCAGTTGGCAGTATGTCTGCCTCCGGCCCAGAAGGACATGGGTTCAATTCCCACACAGAGACTGGAATCCTGCCATAAATACTGGCACCCCAGTGCAGTACTAAGTGGTGTTGTACTGTCTAGGGTTACCACCTTTGGATGAGGTAAAAACCGGATCCGAAACCACACCCCAAACTCTGTCTCTGGCCCCACCCCTTTTTTATGACTGGCGAGTATATCACTCCTCCTCCAAAGCCATTTGTAATGTTGGAATAGACATTACTAGTGATAGGAAATTATTTTTATACTGTTATTTATTTGATTGATTTATTCAGTTATTTGTTTTTATTCTTTGGCAACCAGGTTACCTCCCATAGGCCACATAGCCCATTTTAGAGGAGTGACCCAGGGCACAGGGGAAGGTTAAGTGACTTGCTCAGGGTCACACAGTATTTAAGTAGAGGTTGTGGGAATCAAACTCAGGTCTGCTGGATGTGCCAAGCTCAGCCACAGCTTATTGCTCAGCCCTCTGTTAAACACTCTCCCATTTTCCTTTCCATGTCAGCCATGTATTCTGATTCTTAGACCAATTTTTGATAACTTAATTATCAGTGCTTATGGTACCCTTAATATTGCACTGTGTTTCCCTTTACCTCAGCAGCTACTGCTGTTTCTTTCCATATTTCTAAGACATTCCACAATTTCAGATACACCATTCCATGCTGTTTATCTGAATGACCTGTCAAAGTGTAGCTAATATCATGGAATGTTCAGGTAATACAAAAAATTAGAGCAAATGCAGTGATAAAAGCAATACAAGTTAGATTATTAATTTAACAAAAATGGGTTTAAAACTTAGCATAATATAGAACAAACAAAAAGAAACACATGAGAGCACAAAAAGGTGTAAAAACTGTTTCCTATCATAGCAGTAAAAGACCATACTTAAAATTCAGAGTGGAAAAGAATAGGTTAATTTACTGCTAATGATCTTAATGGCCATACTTTACACCTCTCAGTCTGGTTTTACAAACAAAGGCAGGTCTGAATGACTGACAGCAGAACTTCTTTGTAACCTGGACATGTAATGCAGCCAAAACAGTGAATGATTTGATACATCAGTTTTAAGAGTATATGAGCACTCAAAATGGCCCAAAAACCGGACTGCATGTAACCAAAACCGGATGACAGGATAAGGACCCTAAAAACCGGGTTATCTGGTCAAAAACTGGATAGGTGGCAACCCTAGTACTGTCAGAACATGCCATCCTTCAAATAAGACATTAAACCGAGGTCCTGTCTGTCCATCTTTAATGCTGCCCTTGTGGGTGTTCAGGTGGAGGTGAAAGAACCCCAAGACACTTTTCACAATAGGGGATTTTCCTAGCTAGAATTCCCCTTCTCATAAAACAAGTTCATGCAATTATTCACACACTTAGTGTCACTTCACTACCACTCTGTCATTGTTGCTTATAAAGCATTTTGGGATACAAATGTATGAAGAAAAATGCTAATTCTTCTTCTACATTCTTCATTGTCTCTCCTCTCCCAAGTAATTAAGTGGGAGTTCAGCCACCAGCACCACAAATCCCAGCTGAGATCAGCAGAATTCTGCTTACTACCATAAAAAAAATAAAAAGTGACTTTCAAGCCGTTCTTCATTATAGAGAGTATTCACATGAAAACGGGAGTCTTGTTTCTTACTGTTAATCTACAACTTGACCTTATTCTGGAGCTGATGTCCTTACTGTATACATACTAACATACTAAAATGCCAGCAGAGTGGGCCTCATGGTCTATAGAGAGTCAGTACCCATAACAGGCACCGTTGCTGCGCTCTCCACCCCCGTCTGAAGTACCCCCCCCAGTGTTGGCATTACTCAGCTTCACCCTCCTCCTATACCTGTCCCAGACTCTATTGAACCCCTCCACAAAATCCACATCCACCAGCTCCTCAGGCAGTGCATTCCATGGTTCTACCACCCTCTCAGTGAAGTAATGCCTCTTTCTCTCTCCCAAGTCTCCCTCCCTCCCTCTGCTGGAACACCCCATCCAGGTTTACCCTATTTATCCCTCTTAGAGGCTTGAAGACCTCAATCATATCTCCCCTGTCTCTCCTCCAGAGAGTACAGGTTAAGTTCCTCAAGTCTCTCCTCATTTGACCTATCCCACAAACCCCGAATCATTCTAGTTGCCCTCCTCTGGACCCTCTCCAGAAGTGCAACATCCCTTTTTAAGTGTGGATGCCAAAACCGCATGCAGTATTCAAGGTGTGGTCTAAGCAGGCAGTTATACAGAGGGAGAATCACATCCTGGCTTCTTGAGGTTGCCCCCATGTGTGATAACCACATGTGACATCACAGTTATTACCATGGCAACAGACTGTTGTATCACAAGCAGGTCACTCTGATTTCAGTTCCTTCCAGACTACACCTTTGCTGCAAATGAACAGTACCCATTTTTATGTAGCTACCCCGATAAGAAAAAAAAACCCACCAGTAAGGTAGCGTAGCGATAGGGCATCCACTTGTTACTCTGGTGACCCACATTCAGGAATGGGTTACAGGGAGCCAGCCCAGAGAAGAAGCAATCAGCAATCCACTGGACAACTCTGCTCCTTCAGGGAGGGTGGAATTCAGTTCTCTGCTGTTTGATTGCCAGCACATTTGGAGGCTGTCTCAGGCATGGGGAACTGTGGCAGACAGATGAGCACTTAGGTACAACTAAGCATGCTGCATTACTGTGCAGTGGAAATTCCACCAGCAACCCAGAAATATAGAAAAAAATGCCTTCCTCGGCTGGCTTTCCCTTGGTCTGCCATCCCTACCCCCTCACTCCATCCCCGGGACTTACCTGCTGCCACGGGCGTGCTCCATGGATTATCCCCCAGGGCAGTTGAGAGCCCCCCATGCTACTACCCGAATGCTGCCATGTGGAGATCCGGTGGCAGAATGCCTCAGACAGTTGCACGCGGCTCGGTGTGGAAGGCAGATGTTCTCCATACCAGCCAGGTCCCCCCCACATTACTGGGAGGTGTGGCATGCAATGACAGAGTCATGTAACACATCAACACCTGGCATACCTCCGGGAACCTGCAAGTCTCAGGTGGGACACCCCAGCCTCTGCCAGGGGTCAGTCTAGTGCAAGCGCCATCCCCCCCCTTCCCCTTGAGAAGGAGAATGGATCAGACTCTCGATCCTCCTCCCCCCAGCTGGCCCTCCAACTCCTGGGCTTGCACCTGGACCCAGGCTGTCGGAGTCACAGGTGGAAATTCAACTGCTCTGCTGGTGGGCAGGCCATCCCATCTAGTCTGTTCAGATATTCCATACCTAATCTGTCTCTGCAGACCTTATCTGGTCTCCGTTGAACATCCCACCCCCCTCCCTCTTATCTAATATACCCCCTATCTCTATGTATATCAGGCAGAAAATTGGGTGGAAAACCACTGCAGTGATAGGATAGTGACCAACCACTCACAGACCCTGTACAGTCAACCAGGCCCCCAACTTCAGACTGGATACTGCTCTTGCCAGGGAACGCAAGCTCTCTGGAGGGCCCTACTGTGTGGACAGCCCGGAGGGGACATGATGGTTGGGGTAAGTACTTGAAGACAGTAGGGCTGGGGGTGGTCAGCTGGGGTGCAGAAATAGTAGACAGGAGGGGGGTTGGAATTATGATGAACAGAAATGTTCCAGTTGACAGTTTGGTGGAGGGATGCTGGGGGCAGGAGGAAAGGACAAGTTAAAGCTGAAGTCCCTTCTGCCACCAGAGTACTATTATTGCTATACAGACTGAGGCCCCTGCTACAAGTCTGTGGTGCTTCTTCTGGTGGAAGTTAAAATATCCCATCTTCCTGAAAAGATTAAGGGGTATGCCAGGTTAGTGGTGTGGGGACAGCAGGATATCTCGCCTGAGAGGCTGGAGTTTGTGTCAGAGTCCCAGAATAAACATGCTGTGGCAAGGCAGGGGTTGGGCACATCACAGAAGTGAGGGAGAGACACATTTGTGACCCTCCCCAACCAGGCAATCGCTAAGCAGTGCTGGTACAAGCTGTGAAGATGGGTACTACCAGGGCAGCCCCCTGTCAACACTGTGTTAGAGAATGGGAGGGATCCAAAAGTGCAAAATGGGGGTAATAATAAGAACAAGGAACATCCCAGTGCTGTGTCCTCTCCCATATAATACATGGCTGTGTGTGGGATGTTGCAGAGACCAGAATGACTGAATAGTGTTACTGCACTGCCTGTACCAAACTCACTGCTTTGTACAGCACTTTTGTTCCCCCCTTGTTTATACCCCCGTTTTTCTCCTAGCAGTCCCTCTTCTGACAGCGATCCCCAACCCACTTTCCCACCATCATGGGCCTTATCTCAACTGCTTGCTTACCTCATTGGGTGAGTGGGTGGTGTGGGCTGTGGAGCAGAGCCTGCGGGGTCACCAGTCATCACTGTGGTGCTCAGCATTTTGTTTTCCTGTTGTCATCATTAAGGTTGGGAATGTGTGCTGTGGTACGAGTGTACAGTATGAAGACACTGTACATTTTTTTATTCAAGCGTTTCACCAGGAAAGTATACAGAGCAATAAATTGCTCACTTCCAGATATGTCCTTGGGTATAAGGGAAATTGGGAGGTACAGGTACAGCGGTGCCAAATTACAACTGAATTATTTTTAACAATGTGGTAAATCATAATTCAAATAATACAATATACACAATTGTGAACATAAGTGCAATACAAACGGTAAAGTGCAAAGAGTACAATTTAGAGAGACCAGAAGCAGGAACAAGAGAACATGACAGGTTACAGACAAGCAGTGATGCATGGTTACAAAATCAGGAGTGGTTTGCCCCAGACCCTCTAGGAAGCAACTGTTAATGCTGTGCTCCCCCAGTCTCCGTTGAGTGGCAGGTACACAGTGGGTCACTGTGGCATCCCCCCCCCCCCCAAAAAAAGAGAGCTGTCTAGAGACACTCGATCCTCCTTCCACCAGCTGACCTTCAGCAATCCTGGTCCGTTCCTGAACCAAGGTCGCTGGTTGGCGGGTGGTATGGCACGTGGTACCTTGGCCCATCACAGCACTGGGTCAGCCTTTATAAAACTCTCAGACACACCAACTGAGGTTAGAGCAACGAGCTGTGAGAGAGGTCGCTACATCCAGCAGACCTGGGTTGGAGTCCCACAACCGCTACTTGCATACTGTGTGACCCTGAGCAAGTCACTTTACCTCACTGTGCTCCCAGTTCGCCCCCCTGTAAACAGAGCCTCTTGCCCAGTGGGTTTTATCAGGTTACCAAAGAATTTACAAACTGGCACTGCAGGAAATTAATTTGGTTTTTACATAGCACATTTCACACAAACTGCCCAAACTGCTTTGCAATACAAAAGACTGAAGAAGGAATGCTGCAGCACTTTTAGGCCCTGTCCACACTACACCAGAAAAATCCCTCTGTAACGTTACAGAGGGTCCAAACCGTTACAATAACAGTTTGCATTTACACTGGTAATGTCACAGAAAGTGTTTTCAAAACAGTTGTTGGAAACTGATATTTTGGGCCAGTCTACACTACATAAGTAAAATCCTGTAACGTTATCAGTGGTAGGGTGGATGCACTGTAACGTTTTGGCCCCGTCTACACTGCACTGAAAATCTGTAATGTTTTGAAACCAGTACAGACTGAAAACGTTACAGTGCATCCACAGTACCACTGAAAACATTTTGAAAATGTTATAGAAGTTTACTTGTGTAGTGTGGACAGGGTTAAACAGAGCTTTGAAACCATTACAGAAACCGCTGTTGAAACCACCTCACAACAGGTTTCTGTAACGTTACCAGTGTAAATGCAAACCGTTAAGATAACGGTTTGGACTCTCTGTAACGTTACAGAGGGGATTTCCAAGGGTCCTTTCAGTCTGTAATGGTTTCAAAATGTTACAGATTTTCAGTGCAGTGTGGACAGGGCCTTAGACACAGATCCCAAGGGTACAGATTCAGGAAAGCCGAGCACTGGAATGTAAGCTCCCTCCCAGGTCTAAAGGAAATAGGCAACAGCTTGTTTAGTGGGAAGGATGCATTACCTCAGTTACCATTACTGTGCACTTGACCTCCGGATATGGAGTGATCTTCCACAGTGGCAGCTTACTGGGTTGCTGGCAAGGAGCTATAAGGCAAAAGTCTGTTGCAGAACAGTTCTTTAAAGCAGAAATGATGTTCACAAGGAAGGTCAGAGTTCAAATAGGGGATCTTATCCATTGTTCCACAGCATTAAAATTGTTGTAGCAGCTTTTTTTTTTTTTTAAAGTTTTTGTAGACCGGGTAAGTGCACTAGACAAATCCTGCCTATTTTCAGGCACGACCCGGGGAGGGGGATACAGATGAATGCCAACTGACCTTGAACCAGATTAAGCTGTTGGTGGTATTTTTAGTGAATGAGGGAAATTTGGCCAGGACACCAGGGAAATTCCCCTACTCTTTTCGATAAGTGCCATGGGATCTTTAACATCCACCTGAACTACCACCAATCCAGGCAGATGGGACCTTGGTTTAACGTCTCATCTGAAAGATGGCACCTCGGAAGTGCAGCACCCCTCACATGCTGCATTACAGTGTCAGTACTGAGACATTAACCCAGTGTCAGATGTGGGAACTGAACCCACAGGCCTCTGATCTCCCAGCCTCAGAGGCGAGTGTGCTATCTACTGAGCTTGCAGGCAAGATGGCAATTAATCTGTCAAGCTTAAAGTTAATTTGGGGCATTTAAAGGGACATCGTCTACATTTTTGCATCATATTTTTAGTTAAAAACCCACATTTTAAGATTGCTTTCCTTTTGTAGGATTCATTGATGTTGCTGGTTGTTTTACCTCAGTCTTTGCTTAGAACTGAAATGCATGCAAATATATAGCTATAACCAACTCCGTTTTGTTTCAAACCCCCCAACTTTTCTTCCTACATACTACCCGGATATTAACAACACCTCCAGATTGTGCAGTCACGCATGATACAATAGTCTTCTCTACTCCCACTGCATAAGGAGCGGCTTGACTGTGCCTGGGGTGTTCCCTGAGTCCAGGAAAAATACAGTGGCACTTCATCAAGGAATGCAGACAAACAAGTTTTTGTGTGGTAACTCCAGTATGGTGGGCAGTTTAGTTTTCACTTTTCAAAAGAAAAAAAGAATTGGAATCAAACAACCAGCTACATCAGCAGTCTGTACAGAGTGTGAACAATCATAACATGCACTTTGAGGCCTACGGGGGTTGACAGTGTCCCTTTAAAGTCTCCAAGTTCACTCCCCACAAGGGGTAGAGTCCATTGTTTCTAATTCATGAACTGCAAGACTTAGATACGGTTCTGGTCGAGGCTACTTGGCAGTCCCTTGGTACAATAATTACAGAAAGGCTGGAAATAATGGTGAAAGCCCTCAGCTCAGAGTTGGACTATTAAGTGGAATCCTGGAAAAAAAAAATTTGTTTTGCACTTCGCACCTACCCAAATACCTCACATTTAGCATATGCACAGGTCCAAGCTTGGTTGGATCTCAGCAGAACTGATCCTCGATTAAGGCGCACTAGGGGCTGTTGTCTCTAACACCACTCCCATTAAGCGTGGCCCACCCTTGCCCGACAAGTAATAGTGGGAAGTCCCCCTCTCCAACTCACACTTAGAGGATACGGGCTATGGGGTCACCAAGAATATGGGGGCCCCCTCTTGAGGGGGGACAAATACAGATTTAAACTATGATTTAACATCTGCTGCGATGTTTCCTCCCACAAAGGTTGCATGTTCTTTTGAGGCAGGGCTTTAAAATCCACCAAAAAACTGTTCTTAAATGGTTTGCCCGGGCATTCTAGCCTCTGGACACTGTTCTCAGCTTTATTCGAAGCTTGAAGAGGGTGTCAAGTCCTTTTCTTTACAGGAGAGCCATGAGGCCTTTACTCACGGTTACCCCAAAGGAGATGACTCTTGGCAGGCTGTGCGACAGCTGTTAGAAAGGCGTCTGCCACATATTTCTGGATTGCTGGTGTTCCTCACACACAGAGAAATGGGTCTGCAGCAGGGAGGCGAGATGTTTGCAGTGCATTGCCATCTCACCAGCTGTCACAGACAGACTCGAGTGCGGCTTATGCTGCTGCAGCAAGCCCCACCTCCTGCAGTGACTCACATACCCCGTTTACATGCACAGTTATAATCAACTGCAGAGCAATTGGCAGCTTTGCAACTGATTCTAACCCTGCATAAAATGGCTCTATTGATGATGTTGTGAGCAATCTTGGGATCAATTCAAGTGCACCGATTACCTGGCCATCGGATGTCTGTATGTAGATGCAACCAGCGCAGGAACCGATCCCATGCATATGCTCAGTTGTCATGGACCCACTTTACATGCAAGGTAAAATCAATTACACAGTAATCAGTTACTTTGTACTCTAATTTTACCTTGCATGTAAACCTATTTAGGTCTTGGTGGATTGACTGCTGCCCTGTATGTAAACCCGAATGGAGGCTGAATCGGTTACCTGGAATCAAAAACAAGTTAATTTCTCCCCTGTGCATGTAAACATTTACTGATTTATTTCAAACATTTTACCAGGAAAGACATACTGAGCTGGTAACAGCTCTTTTCAGATGCATCGGTGGGGGGTTGGGGTTGAGAGACAAGAGAACAGATACAAAATACAGAGTATAAAATGCACAGAATGGAAATAAGTACTGTATACCCAAATACACTATGCAAGAATGCCAAAAGAAAAAAAAATTACATTAAGTTTCCATAAAGTAAACTGTGGAACTGGCAAGAGAACTTGAAACAGTAATCAGCATAAAATAAGGAACAAAGGAAACGACTGATACTAGGGAAGCAGGGAACGCTGATGTTTGTGATAAGGTGAGATTACAACTGAAAGGAGTCCAACTCAATATCAGAAGCAACTGAAGGAGCGAACACAGAACTTGAAGAGGGGAGATTTAAAGGGAGAAGCAAAGTGAATAAGGGGGGCAAGAGAACCCCACAATTCAGGGAAACAGAACAAGAAGGCTGCTTCACCAGTAGCGGACTTCATTTGAGGTAGAGCAAAAGAGTGAGAGTGTTGCGAAGGGAGTAGGAGGACGGAGAGGCGAGTTGCTAGATATGAGGGGAGAGATCCAAACCAAAATTTGAAGAAAAAGGAAGCACAGTGGGTAAGGTGCCTTGCATCAAGGGGGGGAGAGGGAAGAATAAAAGGTATATCGATGTGTACACAGGGGTTTTATCGAGGGCAAAGTGACAGAACGAGTGGAATAGAGGGTTCAGTCTAGCTTAAATGGACTTTGGAGCAGCACTGGGGAGAATCATCTTAGTGAGGATTTCTCTGCGTGCAGGAAGCGGAATGCTATTTCCATAAAGCACCCCATGCTTGGAGTGGACTTTCTTGTGGATAGCACCCACATAGAAAAATCTAAGTGGTGAGCTAGCCAGACCCCGAGGTACTTGAAGGAGGAGACATCTTAAATAGTTGCACCATCGGAGGTATGAAAGGAGGGAAGGGGAGGACTCTAGCAAGCCTCTGCCTGGTGTCAAAAGTCATAGAGACTTACCTTTGCATTAAAGGACAACAGATTAACTTGGAACCATAGCTAGAGGTTGCTGAAGTCCAGATGGAGCTGGTTCATAATGTCAGGGGCAGAGGAGCCAGAGGAAAAGAGAACCATATCATATGCATACATATGAACGGACACAGAGGACCAGGCCTTGGGGAGGTCATTTAGAAAACTAGAGAAATTAACTGGGTCCAGAACAGACCCTTGGAGGACACCTAAACTGACAGGCAGTGGTGGTGGTGGTTGGGGGGGTCTCCAGTATGGATAGCTTGTGTGACCTGTCCTCAAGGTAGGAGTAGAACCACTCAACTGAGGAAGCTGAGAGTCCAGCTACCTTAAGATTGTCCAGGAGAATGGGATGGACTACAGTGTTGAAAACGTTGGCTAATTTGACAAAAACAGCTGCAGTGACAAGGCTCTGATCCATGACAGAGAGGACAGCAGTGAACTGGAGGAGAGAACTGGAAGTAGAAGGTGGCTTTTTAAAGACAAACTCAAAAGGGAGCGAAGATGGAGATAGGGTCAAGGAATAGGGGAGAGTTGAGATGGAACAAGGTGTTCCTGGAGCTTAGCCAGAGTGGGAAGGAGAGAAATAGATAGGAAGTTATAAGGGGAAGACAGGTCATACCCTCTGAGAAGGGGAATGACAGAGTAGCTAACTTCCAAGAGTTAGGGACACTGGATAAGGAGAAAGAGAGGTTGAGGAGGTAGGTAATAGGGAGGCAATGGCATGAGCAGAGAGAAAAAGGGGTTGAGGTTCAAGACCATAAAAAAACTACCACCTTTGTGAGGATTTAGAGCCAAGAGGGCCTTAAGAGCAACATCAGGGGTAAGATGGTGAAAAAGAAAAAAGGAAGGAGAGGGGCAGTAGAACAGGTAGAGGAGTAGAGGGAGGGAAGAAAAGAGAGAGGGAGAGAAGGAGGATGAGGAGGAGAGGAGTGAACGAGTATAGGAGTTGAAAAAGGAAGTGAAAGATGAAAAAACTGCAGCAGGATCAGAGATAAGGGTATCCCCCATCTTGAGAACAGGGAAAGGTGACTGGGTCGGAGGGGAGAAAATTGAATGAATAAACTTCCAGATCTTAGAGGAGTGATTAAGGTTGTTCTGGAGTGTGGATGAGAAGTAGGCTTCACAAGCCTAGTAGCTTTAGTACATGCATTATGAAGGTACCTATAATTAGTACGGTCAGAAGTGGAGCCAGAGAATTTATAGTATCTCCAGGCAAGGTCATGCACATGGTGACATGCCAATAATTCAGCTGAGGTCCATGGGAGGTGTGAACCTCAGACCCTGGTTCTTCTAAGTGAAACATGATAATCCCAGACAGACAAACATTTAGGCCCCGTCCACACTGCACCCAACAGGGCCGAAATGGTTCCAAACCGTTACAGGCTGCAAACGTAACAGTGTGTCCACACTTTCAGGGAACAGGTGTGAAAACGGTCCTGAACCGGCACAGCTTGTCCACATTGAGATGTGAACAGTGTGTGCACCCAACCCCTGTAATGTGGAGTGCATCCCATGGTGCACCTGGGGGAGACAGCTGTGAAGACAGAAACCCACCCAAATGAACACCGTTGCCAGTCTACACAGGGCACACTGAGTGGTGCACAACATGCTCCGTATTCACAGCGAGGCCTCCATGCGCACCTGTGGGGGACCAAGGGTGGGCAGCAGGTGAAGGTGTGGAACTGTAATGAGGGAGGCCCCTACAATGGCATGAAGGCGCAGTGACACACCAACACATGCTGGGTACAGGGACCTGGCCAGCATCCCACAGACAGGCATGCGGTGCACCACCAGGAAATGGCAAACCAAGGCCCGCTGCCACCGATGCAAGCTGCGTGCACCAGCATACACTTGTGCAGCCAGGCCACACATCCAGGACCCCACACCAGCAACCCATGGAATTGAAGCCCCACTGTGCCCCAGAAAAGCAATGGGCGCATGCATGCACACCGCCCAAGCAAACCAGCAACACGGTATGGTGACACAAGACAGCCTTTAATCCAATGCTGCCATGGCTTCTGGTGGCAATAACGAGTAAACAATGTGCAGCAACAGCACAGCCATGCAGTGGACCATGTGCATTGCTGCGAAACACCACATATCCCCAAAGAAAACAGACACTGTCATGTGAACAAACAATGCAATACACAATGCTGGGCCACCATATTGGCAGCACCATACACCAACCTTACAAAGGAACCTACATGGGGTCACTGTACCGTCACCTGAAACAATGAAAAACAAAACCATGCACAGGTGGTGCCCTAACCGAGCACCTGTGTGGCCATACTGCATCAGAAACCCTGACAGAGCATGTTGCAGAGGCATACGCAACAGTGCGTCGCGACCCAGGAATTGCACTGTTCAACTGAGTGCCACAGCCGCACATACCTCTGTGCCAACATGAACCGGGCACTGTTGTCACTGGGCGGACCCCAGCGGAGTCACCAAAGTAGGGGGGAAATCAAAAAAGGAGTCCCGTGTGGCAACTGGCGGGATGCACCAGTCAGCCAACCCCTGCATGCTGCATGGGTTATCACAGGGTCGTCCACTGGAACTCATCGCTGTACAGGTCCTGTGTGAAGCTGGGCATGCCTGCTGCGGGATCCAAGGGGGTAGCGCTGTGCTGAGCAGCAGCACCATGCATCGGAGGTTGGGGTGCTGTGTGCAGGCCAGCAGTGGCTGGCGTGACACCTGTGGGGTACAGCTGTGCCATGCTGGCACCAGCTGGTGTTGCCTTGGACGTGGGTGGCTGGGTGGTGGAGGCAGTGACACCACCCATGTACACTGCACCCCATAGTGAGGGGGGTCATGCCTGCGGGGTGCTGGCACAGCCGGGGGATGCATCCTGGTGGAGGCTGCCTGTGCCATGCAGCCTGTCTGTCCACCAGCGGTAGACGGGTGGGCGATGGCAGGGTCAGCCATGCCACTGTGGTACTCAGTGGCCACTGGCATGGTGGCACACCCACGGGGGAACAGGGCACAGGGGGATGGGGCTGCGGTGGTGTGTGCCATGGGGATGGCACCCGGCCATTGCGGTGTTGCTGCAGGTGGTGGCTGCTGGCATTGCATGGCCAGTAACTGGACCATCTGTGTGAAGAACCGCTCTGTCTGCTCTGCCTCCTGTCTCCGTAAGCGCTCCTCCAATGCCCTCTCCTCCTGTGCCCACTCCCTCTCCATGTCCATCAGCTCCCTGTGGTGCTCTTGCATCATCCTATGCATAGATTCCAGCACTGCCCCACGTACGTCTGCCATCCATGCTATCTTCGACTTCCTCTTCCTGAGGCTCACCAGGGGTGCCTGGTCACCCTGCCACTTCGCATGGTGGCCTCCTCCCGCAGTGGAGCCATCACTGGAGGTTCCTGGCATCACGTCCTGCAGGGCCAAGGACACTGGAGAGACCTCCACTGCGTCAGTGTCCACCGATGTCCCCTCACCGTGGTCTTGCCCTGGAATGTCAGAACACACCTGTCACCATTACACATAGGTGTGTACCCCACCCCCACCGCCAACCCCAGCCCCATGTCCCCCACTCACCTGTGTGCCTACGCACACCTCAGGTGCCACATGCAAACTCACTCAAGTGAACCTGTGCCACCACCTATGCCATGCCTATCACCTTGTGCTGCGTGCCCAGGATACACCCCCACCGGCATGCAAGAACCCAGCATACACATTGCACAATGCACTTACCTGTGTCAGGGCACTCCCGCTGCACACAGTCATCGGCTTCATTCCCCAGGTGCTGGCACGCATCCCCGATGGTGTCCCCATCATCCTCCGTGTCCAGTTCAGGGCTGGCCACTTGTGAGCTCTCCAGGATGAATGCTGGTTCGGTGGTATGCCGTGTTCCCAGAATGTTATCCAATGTGTCATAGAAGGGCACACCGCGCGTTACCCCGCGTCTGTTGCTGTCTCTGGTTTTATGGTACCGCACCTTCAGTTGCTTTATCTTGTCACGGCACTGCTTTGCCGTCCGTTCCGCCCCATTCGCATACAGGTATTCCGATACCTTCTGATACACCTTCTTGTTGTGCCTTGCACTGGCTAGCTCTGCCTGCACCTTCTCCTGTGTCCAGAACTCCACCAGGTGGCGCCGAAATCTGACATGGTCCTGCAGGTGGGCAGCGTGGCGTGCAGTTGTGGTCACTGATTGCACAGTCCCTTCTACCCTCCACCAGTCACAGGCAGTGCTTGGGGGCTGGGGTCACTCTGCAGTGGTGCTGTTGTGGTGTGCTCTGGCACTGCTGTCCTCTTGGGGCTGGTCTTGTGTTATGGCAGCTGTTGGGGACCCCTTCGCACCTGTGGCACACAGTGCTGGAGTCTGCTGATGACTCCCTATGGCTTGTGCCCACTGTTTGCCCTGGGCACCGGTGCTCTTCCCCCCCCTTCACAGTTCTTGGACAGCTGCTGCAGGCAGCACCCCCTATTGCCACACTGTGCCTCCTGGCTGCACCTCTCTCAAATGTGTGCACCCAGCTGATCTGGTCTCTGTGCCCTCGGACATTGTGCAGGCGCTGTCCTCCACCATTTCCACCTCGCTGCACTGGTTACTCTACTCCCGTGCCTCTCTGCCTTCCCAGCACTTCCTTCTTCTGCCCCCCTAAGTGCCCCTCTGTGGCGCACTGCCTGCTGGTCTAGCGGATGACTGGGGGCTAAACGGTCATGCGTTTAGACGGCAGGCGATAACGTTACAGCCTTGCAACAGTTTCTGTAACCGTTGTAGAAACCACCTCCTGACAGGTTTCTACAATGGTTACGAAAATGCCTGCTGTAACGTTACCAGTGTAAACGCACAGTGTTACCGATGCGGTTTACACCCTCTGTAACATTACAGAAGGGTCTTCGTGCTGCAGTGTGGACAGGGCCTTAGAGGTGAAGAATTTGAGGGCATTATCAATGTTGCCAGCTGTAGGAATTGGGGACCAGTCAGTGACTACCAGGTCAGTATGAAGGCAGGACAAGTCCAGTGAACAGAATAACTGGCTCTGGATGAATTTTGGGGGGAACTTTGGGACGCTGAATTTTGTGCTCACAGTAGACCATATGGTGATCACTAAGGACAGAGAGGGTGTTAGCATCCACAGTACAAGAGGGATGGGAGGAGAGGACCCAGTCCAAGAGAGAATGCTTTTGAGATTTGAAAGTAAAGTGTTTAGGAGCAGAAATCAGCAGAGTTAAAAGGAGGAACTTGAGATCACTCACACACGCACACACAGGTTTTAGAGACTTTGGGCCAGATATTCAAAACTTTGCCCCGGGGTTAAATTAGCACTGCCTGGCAGGCAAACTTAGCCCGGAGCACAAAACAAGCCATATTCAAAAGGAATAGCCCAGGGCAAACAGCTTCTGAATATAGCATGGGAATGAGGCCGGGCAAACTGGGCTGGGGTGCAGGCAACCTTAGCCCTGGAATAAGACAGCTCTGAATATGGCAACCAGGAAGTGCAAACCACAACAGCAACACAGTGCTGGCGATGTGAAGGTGAGTGAGATGAACTATGTGGCCAATGTGTGTGCTAGCAAATGCATGGACCCAGTACAGCTGCAGGCAGCAGCGTATGTGAAATACAGTGTGCAAAACTGTAAAATATTCCCGAACTGTTAGCGCAGCACTAACACGTTGCGTGAGTTTAAGCGCGGGGTTAAACCGTTAGCCGGTGCAAACATGTTTGCCAGTAGCTAAACTTTGCCATATTCAAAGTGACATGCAAATGAGCCTACTTAGGTAGTCTGTGGGCAAACATCCAGATTAGCATCTCATTATGCCCTGATTTGCGTGCAGTTGCACCAGGCTAACTGTTTAGCCCTGCGCTGAAGCCTGCGGAAGCGTGTTGGCGCTAGCAAACAGCTTAGGGAATATTATACAGTTTTGAACACTACTTCCACATGCACTGCCTGCAGCTGTACTGGTACAGCTAGCATAGGCACAGATGGTGGTGGTGCTGCATGCAACTGTCACACTGTAGGTCATGCTACAGTGCACAGCAGTCACTACAGTAGCAAGGGGGCCAGTAGTGTGTGGACACAGCAATGCCTATGGTGTGTAGGGCAGTGGTGATGATGACTGCACAATACACAGTGAGAGGCCCAACCTGCAGGTGTTTACTGACAGTGGACATTACTGTTACACTGTTGTGTGACCCACAGATGCTGTACCTGTGGCATGGGATGCTCACAGTGACATGTACATTTCTGGTTGTGTGTGCTGTGGCAGTTGTACAGCTGTGCGGTATGTGGCCGGGGGGGGGCATATATTATCCGAAAGGCACACTGGTGTTGGGGTATTCCCAATACTGGCCCATGTGCACTGCATGATGTGTCCCAGTCTTGTGGCCACACCTGGTCTGTGGCACAGCCTCGCCACCCATACACACTCCCCTCAACATCCTTCATGCCCACAGTGCTGCATGTGTGTGCTGGCATCTGTTGGTGTCCACAGAAGTATGGTCCGCAGGTGTGTGCTGTATGACCACACTGCCATGCTGTCCACTGGCAGCAGGCTCACCACTTACAGCCTGGCATGGCTGGGACTGGTGGCAGATGATGGCATCATTGTGATGCCATCAGTTAGCAGAATGCTTCCTCTATGTTCGGCTTTATCTATGTGTCATATTTATTTGTTAGGGTCGCGCTAAACCCACGCAAACACCGCGCAAAGCCATAGTGTCGCGCAAAGCTGATTGCCCAGGGTTAAGACAAGCTTTTCCTGGGCGGTAATGTGCACCGCGCTAAGTGTCGCGCTAAGTCGCGCAAACCCACTTAACACGGCGCTAGTCACTGAATATAGCGTTGCGCCTGTATTCATGTCAGTTTGCCCCTTGCATACATTATCATTTTGCCCGGCGCTAATGCAGTTTGCCCGCGCTATTTGGCCTTTTGAATATAGCAGACCCACACTAATCCCACGCTAAACCTGCGCAAATGTTTTTTGCCCGGCACAAAGTTTTGAATATCTGGCCCCAGGTGTTACGTGGAAGGCCAGATGCTAATTACAGACCAGGCCTTAATCAAGGATCTCCTATTTTTAAGTTAATTATAGATTTAGCTGCTAAAAGGGAAATCAGTATCCCTTTTATGACGTTAGAAGAGGAGGAAGCCAGGTTTAGTAAACTGGTGCAAAATCATAAATGTGGATGTCTATGTGAGAGGGGAAACTGATCAATAAGATCAAAGAATTGTCATTTGCAGAACATGAATCATGCTGAGGTTGCAGAATTTAATACTGGGAAAAGACATCCTGTTTTTATAGATATATTTTTTTATATATTCTGACAGGGAGGAGCTAGGTGACCTCATGCAAAATAGGTGGGGAAAACCAGCTTTTTAATTATTATTCTGTTTTTCTTCAGAGACACTTTTATCTAGACTCTGACAAAGAAACATCTGTGAGCACTTTTAAGCAGGTATTTTGAGACCAAGGGCCAGATATTCAAAACTTTGCGCTGGGCAAAAAACATCTGCGCAGGTTTAGCGCGGGATTAGCATGGGTCTGCTATATTCAAAAGGCCAAATAGCGTGGGTAAACTGCATTAGCACCGGGCAAAATCATAATGTATGCAAGGAGCAAACTGACATGAATACAGGCACAATGCTATATTCAGCGACTAGCGCCATGCAAAGTGGTTTTGCGCGACTTATTACGACACTTAGGGTGGTGCACATTACCACTCAGGAAAAGGTAGTCTTAACCCTGGGCTATCAGCTTTGCACAGCATTTGCGCGACCCTAACAAATAAATATGACACACAGACAAAGCCAAACATAGAGGAAACATGCTGCTAACTGATGGCATCACAATGATGCCATTATCTGCCACCAGTCCCAGCCATGCCAGGCAGTAAGTGGTGACCCTGCCACCAGTGGACAGCATGGCAGTGTAGCCATACAGCACACACCTGTGGACCACTCTTCTGTGGACACCAACAGATGCCAGCACACACATGCAGCACTGTGGGCATGGAGGATGTTGAGGGGAGAGTGTATGGGTAGCCAGGCTGTGCCACAGACCAGCTGTGGCCACAAGGCTGGGTCACATCATGCAGTGCACATGGGCCAGTATTGGCATACCCCAACACCAGTGTGCCTTTCTGATAATATATGCCCCCCCCCGGCCACATACCACACAGCTGTACAACTGCCACAGCACACAAAGCTGGACATGTATATGTCACTGTGAGCATCCCATGCCAGAGGTGCAGCATCTGTGGGTCACACAACAGCGTAACAGTAATGTCCACTGTTAGTAAACACCTGCAGGTTGCGCCTCTCACTGTGTAAAATGAAGTCATCATCACTGCCCTACACACCATAGGCATTGCTGTGTCCACACACTACTGGCCCCCTTGCTACTGTAGTGTCTGCTGTGCACTGTAGCATGGCCTACAGTGTGACAGTTGCATGCAGCGCCACCATCTGTGCCTATGCTGTGTTGTCCCAGTACAGCTGCAGGCAGCAGCGCATGTAAAAGTACAGTGTTCAAAACTATAATATTCCCCAAACTGTTTGCGCAGTGCTAACCAGTTTGTGCAGGTTTGGCACAGGGCTAAACCATTAGCCTGGTGCAAACTGCATGCAAATCAGGGCATAATAAGATGCTAATCTGGATGTTTGCCCAGAGACTACCTAAGTAGGCTCATTTGCATGTCACTTTTGAATATGGCAAAGTTTAGCGCCGGGCAAACGTGTTTGCACCAGGCTAATGGTTTAGCCCTGTGCTAAACCCTCGCAAACATGTTAGCACTATGCAAACAGTTCAGGGAATATTTTAGTTTTGCACACTGTACCTCCACATATGCTGCTGCCTGCGGCTGTACTGGATCCACACATTTGCTGGCACACACATTAGCCACATAGTTCACCTTTACCTACCTTCACATCGCTGTGCACTGTGTTGCTGTTGTGGTTTGTACTTCCGGGTTGCCATATTCAGAGCTGTCTTATTCCTGGGCTAAGTTTACCCTGCACTCCCAGCCCAGTTTGCCCGGCCTCATTCCCATGCTATATTCAGAAGCTGCTTGGCCTGGGCCATTTCTTTTGCATATGGCTTGCTTTGTGCTCCGGGCTAAGTTTGCCCGCCAGGCAGTGCTAATTTAACCCTGGGGCAAAGTTTTGAATATCTGGCCCTAAGTACTGTAGTAAGAATTGCACTGTTTAAAACCTTGTTCTTTTAAATAGATTTGTATGTCTTGTGATAATAGTTCTGTATTGTATGTTTTACATATTATCTATTTTAGTAAAAACTCTTTTTAGAGCTTACTTGGTCTATCTTTGATTTTCATTCATTTGCAAGAAAAGTATATATGGTTATAGCAGACACTAGGCATAAGCTTGAATGGTGGTACCAAACTGGAAAGAGAAGCATTTTAAAACTGAGGTCTTTATTAAAGTTTTTAAGGGTTCATTTCTGTACACCTGGTTAGGTGCCCATAGGCAAAGATATCTGGCCCCCCCGAAGACAATTATCTGAGCCTGTGTATTGGGTACACTAGCAAGAGGTTCACAGTTTGAATCCCTCTAAAACTGGAGACCAAATGTTGATCCAAACTCACAAAACAGACAAGAGGGTTACCTTGTTCTGTTAAACTGTTCACAAGACTGCGCTCGTAGGTTGACACTTTGGGAGTAGAGGGCTGACCTGCCGAGTGGGTTTGTGACAGGGAGATGCCAGGAGAGCAGTAGACACCAGCAATAAACACAGGTGTAGAGAAGGGAAGGAAACGTTTGAGGAGAAGCATTTCATAAACAGAGGGACCAGAGATGGAGAGCACAGGTTCAAACTGAATGTTTCAGGACAGGCAGATGGCTACGCCACCACCCCTTGTTGCTCAATCCTAATAAATAATGGTGAAATTGGGGTGGCAACAAAGGAATTAGGGACCTTTGAGGTAAGCCAGGAATCTGAGATCACCAACACATCAGGTTAAAGTGGTTGCAAGTAGATCAGTCTTAGGGAGAAGGCTACAGATGTTAATATGGGCCACTCTCATGGGGAGGAGTAGTAGATGGGGAAGGGCCAGGGTTGAGTTCAAGGTCACCTGCAACTAAAAGCGACAAGGAGATAATAAGCTTAAGATAACCACTGAGCTGCTTGTGGGAAGAGGAGTAAGGGGGGTGAGAAGGAAGAATAAGCGTTCATAAGGTAAAAGGGAAGGACAGACCTGAGGGTTCTGAGATGAAGCCAAGAAGATGAGAGGAGACTAGCAACAAGAGGGTGGGAGAGGAGGTAAGGAAAGATGGAAGGGGAGGAGAGTTAGGTAAGGGAAAATGGGGAAAAAGAGAATGATAAAAGCAGCATAGTGGAAATGTAAAACAAGGCTAAAACACACTCTGCAGTGTACAAGTAAATCTGTATGTGTAGAGAGGGAAGACAACCAAGTAAAGTGAAAGATATCAACCAAAAATGGGAGACCAGAGTTACACTAATTACAGGAGGCCTAGAAGAAAACAGTTAAATGGGGGGGGGGGCGTTAATAAACTTAACCTAGAAGGAGTAAAAGCTTAATGGGAATAAGGGAAAAAAGGAATGTACAAAAAACAGTACACCCATTAGGATAGCTAACACAATACACATGCAATTACTACACAGTAGGAACTCTAGAAAGACCAAGTGAGAAATACCTGCACACAATCAGATAAACAGGAAACCCCACAAAAGGGTGTACTAGGATACTGTAACTTTAGGTACAATTAAAGCAGAACTAACTGGTAGATACCAGGATAGTAACAATTCAAGTACTGACAATAAGCAGGTGTGGGCTCAAAAGAGCTGCATTTCAGTATAAAGGAGAGAATTACACTTACAGGTCAGTAGTAAGCGACAATCCAGAGAGTGATAAAGTACAGTTGCCCAGGTGAGCAGGGTGGTCAGCTGCCGGAAGACTCATGGCTGACTTCAATGCCCTTCAGCTACGACCCTTAAGTTTGAAGACCACAGAGGAGAACCGCAAGCAGCAAGGTGGAAAAAGGGAGAAGTCCCACCCAACACCACCAGCAGCCTCCCAATTGGAGGAGAGGGCAAGCAACAGGCAGGAGCACAAGACCTGCAGGTAACAGGTGAAGCCACTAGTCCAGTAAACCCAGCACCAAACAGTAGTAGTACACAATCCAGGGAGCCAGAGTTGATGCCTGCAAGAGCTCCCTGGTGCAGTGGCGTCGGAAAGTAATACAGAACATAGTAAAGGACTTCAGCTTTGAGGAGTTAACTGTTTGCAGTATGAAATTACCAGTCTTACAGCAGGAATGCAAAGGGATCCTTGGGGTTACAGGGAGGTTAAATGACTTGCTCAGGGTAGCACAACCTTGTAAGTAGCAGTTGTCTGTTTCAATCCTGGGTCTCCAGTATCACAGCTCTGTGCTCTAACTAGTAGGTCAAACTGCCTGCTGTAGAAAATCAGATTGTATTCTATAGCCCCCAAAATACCAGCATCTGATTTAACTCACTGTTGCTTTATGGAAGTACTCTTGAGACACAGTTTGCATAAAAAGCATAATTACATAAGCAAACACATTTTTCTATGCTTGGGCATGGTCAGTGGTGTAGTTTTGTTGGAACCTGAATCATGAAAGGAATACACTCAATCAAACCTGACAAGATCTTATTCAGGTAAACAGGCTTTGCTGCAACTGCACCCGAGAGAGATTTTAGTTTGACCACAAGGTTTGTTGTTTCATGTTTTGGGAGGGAGGATGTGTGAGAGGTGGAGGGCCTTCCTGAGCTGAAGCTTAATGGAGTGGTTGCCATGGTGACACCACATACACTGAAGGCCACAGTCTGCAAAATGATTAATTTCACACACCTTCCTCCTTGTCCCTCTCTGCTACTTTCCATTAGTTCCAGGGATCACTCTCACAGCAGTAGCATTTAATGCTTCCATTACCATCTATGCTGGGAGGTGCCCAACTTAATTTTCCTCCTATAAAAACAAACAAACAAAAAAAAACTGCAGGGAACTCCGAGTGAACATCTGATTCGACGGATGGTGCTCCCAAACTCAGCCATTTCAAAAGAGAACAGATCCCGTCATATTTCACAGTTTCCAGTTGTATGCTACACAAACTGCAAATACTGCTTCTGAAGGAAAAAGGTTTTTACATTTAAAAACCCTCTAACCCAGTCTACATGGAACAATACCAGGATACAGTTTAGTCGGGAGGCCGATTAAGGGGGAATGTGAGGAAATTCTTTTTCACAGAAAGGGTGGTGGATGCATGGAATGGCTTACCACAAGAAGTGGTGGCTATGAATACAGTGCAGGGCTTCAAACAGGCATGGGATAGGCATAAGGGAGCAATACAAATGACTATGAATAGATAGGCCACTGACAGAGCAAAGGCCGATGGCACATTTATAAGGTAGAAAAAGAAATGGGCAGACTGGATGGGCCTTGCGGTCCTTATCTGCCGTCAACTTCTATGTTTCTATGTAGTTCCCATGTCACATACTTAACCTCCTCGCATACATTTTAGTTCACTGCCTCATAAATAGGGGACAAAACTTTGATTTGTCTGAAGAAGAACAGGTCTGTAAATCGAACAATCCCAAGGGTATTGGTGGAAACCAGACTGCTGGGCCAGACCAGATTAGTAAAATCTGGAATGGAGGGTCCAGCTGATCAGACGTAAGCTGTGTGAATATTGCTGCAGCGCAGCTTTTCCCATCTGTCCAGTTCCAGTAGTTCAGGTTTCACCTCTGCCCAGGATGGGGTGAAAACTGGACCAGATAGGTAAAAGCCAGAGAGGTCTGTGCAACCAGAGTATCCAAACCAGAAATAGCACAATCTGCACCTGATCCTGCAGATCTGGCTGGACCAGCCAGTCTGGATTTTGATGATCTTTTCCAGGTCTGGTGGTCCAGTTTCTATAAAGTCCCCAACTCCCTCTGTTCAGTCCCAAACACACCAATTTTAGGAGGGACAAAGGAAAATTCTGATGCAAAATGATAGCGGTCCCTATTTAAAAAAAAACAGGGTCAGTTGAGCAGGGCAATCTTAGTAAATGTTCATGAAACCAGGATTCTCCATCACTTAGGCTTTATCTGCTCTGGCTACTGGTTTACAAGTGACATCATTACTTGTGACATCACAACTGGTTGCTACAGCAATGGTTATGTCACAAGCAGAAGACTGTAGACAGGCAGATGAAGACAAAGTGACAGTTCCCATTTTCATGCAAATTTCCCCAGCAATAAAAGTATGGGAAGTGAATACAGGAAGTATTTCAATTGCAAGTTGAAGTCTGTAAATTAGTTTCATAACATTTCCCTGTGACATTAAAGGATCTGCAATGAATGCTTACATTTATATTGGGCTAGCTCGGTAGCAGTTTCACTGCCAGGGAACCCAAGGTTTGTGTGCGGGCTGTCGACAAGGGGGTAGGCGCATTACTGAGATATGGGTACTCTGCTCCAAAAGATGGAGGGTGAGACCCACTCACATCCACTACCAGCAAGAACTAGAGTGGGATGCATTGGCGGTCACTCACCAGACGGGCAGGGACCCAACTGGAAGGGTGTGGTCAAGAGGGGAAAAATTTAAGTAACATTTTCATAGACGGATACAAGTCTGTCAGCATAGGCACCGCATATCAGTGATAATGTTTAGTGCGAGCTACTCCAGAATAATCATCCAAGGGTCTCTTAAAATGTTCACTACTAGTGCTGAGTACCAGATTCCGGCAGGCCATTCCATACGGATTCCATCAGTTGATTGCACCAAACTCCTCAGTCTTGTTCTTTAAATCTCTCCCTTTACCATAACTGTTGATCTTTCAGAAGATCTTTATCACTGATTACTACTTAAAACAGTTTGGGTATCCTGATCTGTGGAGCAGCCATATTCTGACCAATCCAGAAGGCTATGTGAATGAAGCAGCCCAGAGGTTAAAGGATATAACTGTTCAGCAAGACTTTGCAAAAAGACATGCTTTACACTCGTATGGTCTCTCTTCAAGTGTTAAGATTAACTGGGGCTTAGAACCATTTCTCTCTCTTTGTGAGAATGGGTTACATAGGAACATCCTATGCAGACTAAGGCCAGCATGTTTAGGTAACTCTTACTATAATCTGAATAAAGTGCAGTTACGCAAGAACTTACTATAACAGTAGATCTTCGAGAGAGGCTCTTGCAGTAGGTATTTACATATAGGACTAACCCGGCAGGCATCAGGACCCCCATGGAAAAATTTCTAGCTAGCAGTCTCTGGTGGGGAACCACCCCCACGTCAGGTGACCGACATCATGCGACGGCAGTATAAGGGGCAGTCCCCCACACCCACACCCACGTTCCAGTTCTTTCCTGCCAAGGCTCAAGAGAGGCAAGACGAGAGAGAAGCACATATTTCCCTTGCTGGAAAAGGAGCTAAAAAAGCTAAGGGGGATGGAGGGCGGGAAGACAATACATACTGCAAGAGCCTATCTCAAAGATCTACTGTTACGGTACGTTCTTGCATAACTGCACTATCTTACTTCAAGAGGGCTCTTACGGTAGGTATTTACATATAGGACTGAATCCCAAGCCGTCTGGAACAAGGAATAGCACTTGGGAGGAAGAAAACTAACCATAGAATGGAACCTCCGACTGAATGGGTCTCATGAAAGAAGACCTTGAAGCACAGCCAACCTGAAGCCTGCTCTACGGCGTGAGGCAATGTCCAAACTGTAGTGTTTCGTAAAGGTATGGACAAAAGTCCAAGTTGCGGCTGCGCAGATGTCTGCCACTGACACGTTCTTAAAACAAGCTGCAGAGGCAGCTACCCCTCTAGTGGAGTGGCCTCTGACTTGACCCGGCAGGGTCTTGTTGTACTTGTAACAGAAAGTGATACAATGAGCCAACCATTTAGAGAGGCATTGCTTGAAAACAGCATTACCCTCCCTTTTGTGAGCAAAGGAGACAAACATTTGATCAGATTTTCTGAGATCCTTAGTCCTGGTGGTATAGTATCTCAGAATTCTATGAGCATCCAAAGTATGCAAGAGGTACTCACCCTGATTGGAGTGTTGCATAAAGAAGGCAGGTAGCTCAATGGATTGATTCAGTGTAGATTCCGCCACCACCTTTGGGAGAAACTTAGGGTTGGTGCGTAGAGCCACACGTTCCTTGTGAAAAATCAAATACGGGATTTTGTACATCAAGGCCTGAAGCTCGAAAATTTGTTGAGCTGAAGTAATGGCCACTAGGAAGACAGTCTTCCAAAAGAGGAACTTTAAGTCTGCTGAGGCTGCCGGCTCAAAAGGGGCCAGAGTAAGCTTCTCGAGAACAAAATTCGAGTCCCAAGGAGGACCAGGAATGCGGATGGGGGTCTCAAATTGAGGACCCCTCTGAGGAATGTCTTGGAGACTTCCAACTGAGCATAAGTCCTGTCTCCGAAGGGGATATGGTAGGCTGAAATCGCTGCCATGTGTACCTTTAAAGAGGAATGGCTGAAACCCAGATCGAAGAGATGACACATGTAGTCCAGGATCCTATCGACTGGACAAGAGAAAGGTTCTAAGTCCTTTGACGTGGCCCAAATAGAGAACGGTTTCCACTTCATGGCTTATGTGGCCCTGTTGGAAGGCTTTCTGGCCTCCACCAGAATATCTTCTACAAGTGAAGAAACCCCGAACTGGGCTTTAGCTACATATGCAGAAGCCACGCATGCAAATGAAGGGATTTGAGACCTGGATGAACAAGGGTCCCCTGATCCTGAGTCAACAAGTTTTGCGACAGAGGAAGACAAAGTGGAGGTTCCTCTGAAAATTGTTGCAGAAGAGAGAACCAAACTTGTCTGGGCCAGAATGGAGCAATGAGGATCATTCATGCTCCCTCTGTTCTGAGCTTATGTAGGACCCTCAGAATTAAGGGAATTGGAGGGAAGGTATAGACGAATCTGTCCCTCCAATCGAGAGACAGAGCATCCCGCCACAAAATGTCTCACCCTGGAGTGAGCGAGAGTAGGTGGGAAGTTTTGCATTTTGAGGAGATGCAAATAGATCTACCCGAGGGGTTCCCCAAAGCAGGAAGATGTCATTTACTACCTCTTGATCCAGTTCCCATTCATAGGCCCTGGCTGAGGACCAACTGAGATGGTCTGCCAGTGCGTTTTCTACTCCCAGAACGTGAACGGTCATCAGGTGAATGTTGTGCTGGGTAGCCCAGTTCCTTATTCTCATTGCTTCCCTGCACAGGGGTAGGAATGTGTTCTTCCCTGCTTCTTGATGTACCAGACCACACACATGTCTGTCTGTATGGTTAGATGATCAGGAAGTATGGAGGAGTGTAGGGCCTGGAGAGCATACAGGCCTGCTCCGAGTTTGAGCACATTTATGTGCAGATTCTGTTCGAACCCAGACCAGCTTCCTTGAGTCTTGTGAGAACTGAGGTGGGCTCCCCTGCCTTCTCCTGAGGCATCTGTTGTCAATGTCTGGGAGGGGGGGGTTCAATATTTAAGTGAACTCTCCAGCAAAGGTTCTCTTGTACTATCCACCATTGCAAGTCCCTGATCATGGGATCATAAACTAGAACCTCCTGGTCTAGGTCGTCCAGTGTTTGGTCCCCCTGAGAAATCCTTATATGGAGCCAAGCGCGTGGGACTGTCGGAATGGCAGCTGCCATTAGCCCAAGGAGGTGAAGGACTGACCTGGCTCCGACCCTTCTGCGACTGGACAGCAGACGTGCCAGAGTCTGAAGGGTGTCCACCCTGTCCGGAGGCAAAAAGGCCTTGCCGGTGGTCGTGTCCAGGATTGCCCCAATAAATTGGAGTCTTTGGCAAGGGACCAAATGGGACTTCACCTGGTTGATGCAGATACCCAGGCTGGTGAAAACCTGCAGGGTGAGGGAAAGAGAGTGCAGAAGTTTCTCCCTGGATGGGGCCACCAGGAGCCAATCATCCAGGTACGGAATACCTCTACTCCCTGGGTACGTAGGTGGGCTGCTACCACAGACAGGCATTTGGTAAACACTCAGGGGGCTGAGGAAAGACCAGATGGGAGGGCCTTGAATTGGTAGTGGACCCCCTGCAAACAAAATCTAAGGAATTTGCGGTGGGAAGGGCATATGGGGATATGCAGGTAAGCATCCTATATATCCAAAGCGCATAGCCACAATCCCTGCTGAAGAAGAGGCAGAAGGCCCTGCAGGGAGAGCATTCTGAAGTGTTTGTACTCCACAGACATGTTCAGGGAACTGAAGTCTAAAATAGGCCTCAAATCTCCCGTTTTCTTTGGAGCTAGTATGAAATGGGAATAGTAACCTGTCCCCCATAAGTGGTTGGGAACTGGTTCTATCGCTGCCTTTGAGAGAAGGGAGGAGATTTCTTCTAGGACCACAGGAAGATGTTCCGGGAGTAAGATGACTTGGGGGTCTTTGGGGCAGTTTCTGAAGAAATCACTATTGAGTGTCCTGCTGCAATCAGCTGGAGCACTCAAGCATCTGATGTTATCCTCTCCCAACCTGGTAGATGGAAGGAGAACCTCCCTCCTACTGGTTCCTCTAGTGAGTCCAGAGGCTGTGGGAGAGGTGAGGAGCCAGGAGGTCTGGGGCAGCGCAGCAGCCGAGGCTCCCGCTGCTTTTTTGGGAGGGGAGTCTTGGTTGCTGGAGGGGCCTGACGCTTGTTGACCTACTTGCCCTGTGGTTTAGGTTTTTGTCAGTTACGTCGACAAAAAGGGTGCCGCTGCCCCTGAGGGGGTCTGTACAGAGAGTCCACAGACTTGAGTGCAGTACCCTTCTCTTGCAGATCGGTTAAGATGTCCTTGACATCACTGCCGAACAGCATCGAACCCCTGAAGGGCACATCCTGAATGGCGGATTGCACTTCAGGGACCAACCCCAACACTCTGAGCCAGGCATGATGCCGAAGACCCAAGGTGAAAGCCGAGCTCCATCCAGCTGCATCGTAAGTGGCACAGAGCATGTGCAGACTGGTCAAATGAGCAGAACAGACAAGATCTGCCACTTCCTGTTTTGTCAGACTCAGGAAGGGAGTCCAACTCTGATTCCACTTGACTCAGGATGGTGTTCTGGTAGTCCCCCATATAAGCTAAATAATTCAGGGCCCTAATACCCAGGGTAGAAGACACATAGACCTTTTTCCCATATTGGTCCAGAAGACGAGACTCCTTGTCAGGTGGAGACAAGCAGAGATGTTTGGGATTAGTGGAGTGGCCGTGAGCAGTGCTAATCACGACCAAGTCCGCTTTGGGGTGTAGATTCAAAGAATCTACTCTCTCAGGAGCCTGGTATAGCCGGTCTGCCTTCCTCGGAAGGGGGAGGCTACCGTGGATGGTTGTTTCCAAATAGTGGAAACAAGGTCTGTGTGAGGCTCTATCCAGGGTGGAATCAATGTAGGAGCGGTCTCTGGCAGATCCAGGTGGGTAGCAAGCTTTTTACACTGTGGATCTGGCTCCAGAGATTGCCACTGATGAACTTCCTGGATCTTTCTCAGTAACTCCAGAAAAAAAGGAACCTCCAGAGGAGACTTCGGGAGGGGTCCTTGGCCTGGGTCTGTCTGGAGTATGGGGCTCGTCATCCGGGTCAGAGCATCCCCGAGTCAGAGGTCTCCAATGTAGAAGATGACTACTCCTCCTGACATGAGGGAGTAACTGTCCCTTTGGGAAGCCCTCTGGGAAGCGTATCCCTTCCCACCCCTGGTGCCTGAGGGTTCACCTCTGGTGTCAGGTAATGGGGAAGGAGTCTCCAGTCTCTGGCAAAAAGGATCCTGCACAGGGTCCAGTGCTGGCAGACAGCTCTCTACCTCTCTGGTGAGCTGAGTCTTGGCCTCAGCCCACCAGGCAGCTAGAGTCTCCAAGTCTGCCAGTGGCTGGGGTGTGGGCGGAGGATGAGGGGGATGTGGATACTGGGGGTATCCGTATAGCGAGTATCCATAACCCAATGGCAGGAAGCCCGGCATCACGTATTGAGGCACCCAGTACTGTGGTGTCAGATAAAGCAGAGTTGGGTAGTGTGGCGTCTGATACTGTGGCACCGGGTAAGGCTGCACCGGATTTAATGGTGTTGGATACCCAGGTGCCAGGGGCTCTGGCGGAGCAGAGGGACCTGGCAGAGGCCCAGCAGGTGGGCCAGGTAAAGGTGGCCTCATGGAAGTCGGTCCCGACGTGGGAGTGTCGTCCAGTAAGGGGATGTCAGCTGGCATCGGGTAAGCCGGCATCTGAGGGTCTGACTGCAGGGTGTCTAGCCCAGTAGGAGGGGGCCCTGACAGCAGTGTATCCAGGTCCTCCATGATGACCGGGGAGGGAGGGTTGGAATCCCCAGGATTCAACAGATGCAACACAGGGACCTCAGCTGGCAGCATCAAGCATTGCGGGGAGCCTGGAGCGGACTGGTCGAAGGAGTCAGATGCAGGCTCCATGGCTGGGCGGTCGACAGAGGGACCGATGTCTGGATCCGGGTGGGCATCAGAGGAGCCGGTGTCTGACTTATCGGATCCCTTGCTTGAAGAAGGCTGTGCTGGAGAAGCGACCTTGTCGGGCGAACGAACGACTGTGCGGCGCCCCCCCCCCCGAAGGAGCAAGCAGCTTACCAGTCTTGTCTGGGTGGACTTTGGTTGCACCAGGGTCTGACTTAGTGGACCCGCTTGACCCTGAAGGCCCACATGGTCAGGCTTCCTTTACCCTGGAGGTACCCAAGGGGCCCGAGCCTGACAGAAGGGGCGACACTTTCTTGGACATCACCAAGACGGTCAATCGAGGAGCAGTCCCCCGGAGGGAACATTACCTTTAGACCCACGACTCCAGCTGGAGTCGGGGAGGCCATGGAGGTAGAGTCCCGGTCCCAGTGCTTCTCCTTTTTGTGGCCTTCAGGGGAAGTGGTAGGCCTGCCTCAACTTTTTTCAACTCCTTCTCCATGGATGCCATCTTTTTCTTTAAACTATGGGCTCCAGGGACTGCTGTCTCCATTTTCAGGTAGCTGAATTAAATTTCTGGCAGTGCTGGCACTTCACAGGATGATCCGGGCCTAGGCAGAAGAGGCACAGGGAGTGGCCATCCTTATGCGGCAGTTGGGAACCACACGAGTCACACTTATTTTTATGCGATTCGGAAGGTGTCGGGGATGACATACACGATGTAATAAGAGAAATTATTGAAAAGAAAATTGGTCTAAAAGTTCGAAAACTGAACCGACGAAAGACTGACGAGCGATGAACTCTACCGCGAGGAACTTTCACAACTCGACGGCGGGAGAACTGGAAGGCAGGCGTGGGGCAGTCCCCCGCCAGAGACTGCTAGCTAGAAATTTTTCTGTGGGGTCCTGATGCCTGCATGGTCAGCCCTATATGTAAATGCCTACTGCAAGAGCCCTCTTGAAGTAAGAGCTGGTATTGTCCAAAATTTAGAAGTTGTGATTGTACGAATAAATTAAGAGACTGATATTTTGCACATACTGTTTCAATATAAACTTCGGGTGCAGCAACATGAAAAGTATATTCTACCTTTGCTACCAATGCACTTCCCCCACATGGATTAGAAAGTAAAAAATATGTTTTTAAAATTTGATTCTGTAAAACTCTGAGTCGATTTATGGAATTGCAAAATTCCGCTTATATTAGGTTTATGCTGGTAGAATGTCTTTTATGAAGGATTTCATGGAATGTCTTTCATATTATGTCTCTGCCTAAAGGTGGTGTTTGTACAAAAAAATGTTTACTCATTGATCTACTTATTTATTTAGGATGATACTGTGATTAAACGTAACAAACTATGGTTTTATACATTTGTAATGAAAGTAACTTGAACTTAATTACCACTTACAGGCCTGGGTCAGAGGCACTAGGATCCTGGGGGCTGGCCACTGCTACTAGGTATGGCACCTGCATACCCCCATGTGGTGCCATGCGCTGGCCAGTAACCATTGCCGGCTCTCTCACTAACCTCAGTTGTGTTAGCAGAAGAGAACAAGTTGGGGGTAGAGAATAAGACAGGGCTAAGAATTTTCCTAGCCGAAAGCATGGTCTAGCAGTTTGGCTTTCACCCATAAAGCACGTGGATCTGGCAGAAAACAAGCAGGGATTCTAAGAACCAGGATCCCTTGTAGCGACACGGCACCATATAACAAAATAAGAATGAATCACAGACTCTGGGAAAACCAAACCCCATGCTACATGATGGAGGACCCACCAGCTTTTAATGTCCCTTCTTCCACTGGGAGGAATTCAGATGCATGTGCAGCTGTAGGGCTGAACAGCCCAAAGGAGTTGAAATTTATTTGAATT
Source organism: Neoceratodus forsteri (assembly GCA_016271365.2). Lineage (NCBI taxonomy): Eukaryota > Metazoa > Chordata > Ceratodontiformes > Ceratodontidae > Neoceratodus > Neoceratodus forsteri. The sequence goes on from JADMNL010000036.1 coordinate 15,511,653, forward strand.
TTGGTAACCAGGTAGGCTCACTGAGACATGCATTCATCTCCCCCGGTACCCCTTAGGGTTGTGAGCTAAACGCCCTGCTTGCATAAGAAAAAGAGATACCAACCAAAAAAGATAGTCTGGCATAGTCAGAAGAAGAAAATAAAAGAATCTGCTTCTCCTGCAGCAACAGGGATGTGCCCTGTGCAACAGCTAGTGTACCTTTTTTTTTTTTTTTAAACTAGGAGAGACGCACTAAGCTGAAAGCTTGTTTCCAGGGGTGACCTGGGAGCACAAGGAAGTTAAGTGACTTGCTCAGGGTCACACAATATGCAAGTGGGGGGCTGTGGGATTCAAACCCAGGTCTCCAGGTTTACAGTCAGAGCTTTAAACCACTGCGCTATACTGCCTCCTCCCCATCTGATTCCATCCACTGCACAGCACTCTTACACAGATAGTGCAAGTGGCAAGTGGAGTTAAGGGGGCAGCGCCCAAAGGCAGAGACTGCATTTTAATAACTAATAGGGATATACCCCGACTGGGTGAGCAGGAGGACAAGAAAGAAAAGGGGAAGAACAGAACTTTTTTTTTTTGGTAGGAGGGTCCTAACAGGAACCCTCACACCAGTTATGATTTTTTTTTTTTTTTTTTAAGGACTACTCCATGGGGAGATGTCATGGCACTAGATGGTGCCAGCCAGTACTAGCAGGGTGAGCTGCCCAGAGGCCCTGGCTTTGCTAGAGCAGGGAATAGTGGGTGGTGTGGTAATCAATGAAGATATTCTTGAAGATCAACAGTTATGGGAAGTATGTAACTTTATCTTCCAAGAATCAATCTTCACCACTGATTACCACTTAAGGGTCCAAGTACCAAACCTCCCTTCTTATCTGAGGCAGGAATTGGCTCACTCAGGAGGGAAATGGATACCCTCAGCCCCCGGTGTGAGGGAGAACACCTGAGGGCAGGTGCTCTTTACAGGTCTGGCAAGACCAGAGACTGGTCAGGGCCAGGAGGTTTCCCCTAAAAGTTCCTGCCTGTCCCTAGGGGAAAGTGAGCCCCTTGGAAGTGCGAGTTAAGCACCTTACACTGGGCCAAAGATGCCAGTTAAGACAGGCAAAGCCATGCTGTCCACCTAATAGACTGCAGTTCCTACCAGAAGGCCACCTCATTGGTGTCATAAGATGCCCTCAGCTGGTGCCGTGCTACCTCCAGACCCAAAGTAGAAAGGTCTATGGCCTGCCTGTCTCACTTTGTGGCAATGCAGCTAACAGGCTGTGAAGCTGCAACTATAGACAACAGTTATAGGTCACCCGATATGCAGAGATGCACATCAGGGTGAATGATGAGGTGAAAAAGTCTTTCTTCCAAGAAGGAATCTACATCTGGGGGTTCCCACATATGAAGTTCCATGAGCCCAACCAGGTTTGCAGTACTTGAAGCCCCTAAGTAGAGTGAAGTACCTTACCTGTGGACCCTGTGGGTGTGCAATACCATGTGAGGAGTGCCCTGGGGATGGATGTGTGCACCCACTACACCCCAGGCTCTGTCCTACCCAGTGGTATCATTTGTGAGGCCCCTGCTGTCGCTCTCATCCCACCCAGTAGGCTACTGTCTCCATTGGGTCAGTCCTCATCCGACGAACATTCCCTCCATGGGAGAACTCACTGACAGAGCTGTCCATTGCCCTGCAGTTGAGGTTAAGAAGTGAGATACACAGCAGAAAATAAGATAAATAGAATAAAATGGTTCCAGGTCATAATAGTGATTGCAAAACAGTGATTGCTATTATGGTGAGTGTATATCACCGAAAAGCAGATCGGCGATATACACTTTAAGGCGACCAGACTTATGGATGTAAAAGAATTTTTTTTTTTTTTTTAGGGTCTTTGTTGGGGGCAGGGCTTTGCCCCCTCCCACCAATTAGAAATTTTCAACCCAGGGGATGTATGTTGAGAGGGGCAAAATCCAGATCTCTAAAAGATTAAGTGCCGTAGCTCACAGCTGTGGCAAAATGTAACCCACTTCCAATCTCAAACCCAGTACCTGCTCTGCCAGAGCTAGCCTCCACACCACCATGTCACATGGCTAGCTCGGCAGCAGCAGGTACACCAGTCCCTGACAACCCCTTCCCTGTCACTCCCCTTCACTATTCCTCCTTGCCATTCCCCCTAGTCGCTATCCCATACCCTCGCTATTCTGCAGGGTAGCCCACAATAAAAGCACCCAAAATCAGTCACTATATTTCTAGTCGCTCATTTTGGGTCACTCTTATGACGCGATACCAATAAAATAGTTTATGAATATAACCAAGTCAGATTTCTCCAAGCTGCACCTCTACCACTCACGATGCCAAACGACCCGGAGTTTGGGAATGAGCGTGTGTTGTCAGACGGTCAACCAAGGAGGGTGAGGAGGAGGAGGATATCTGGTCCCAAGCTCTACTGCCATCTAGCTGACCACAGGTGGAGGTGCAGGGGATACGCAGATGGAAGGCGGGACCATTGAAATGCATGTGCAATTTGACAGCATCAGGCCTTGAACCAATCCTGATTCATGCTCCTAGTGGGGGCGGGAGGAAACTGTGCACACAGCGCCAGGCAGATGACGCTCCACCAGCAGCCCACTACCACATCGGACCCCAGCTGCGGCACTTCTGGATTAGACTCATCTTCACCTGCACAGGGGTGTGTTGCAGGTGGGTGTGGTGACCAGAAGCAGTCACAGCAGGGTCTCTGTAGGGAGAGAAGCACACCAGGAGGAAGCCCAAGCCCTAGGAGGGGGACTAAAATCAGACTTGTCCCTCATTTCAACACTGCATCCACCTTCCCCAGGACAGCTTACTTCAGAAATTCCTGTTTCATGCTTTCTTCTCCCCATTCTTTCCTCCTTTTAATTAGCATTTCCTTCTGAAATTTTTATTTATGTGCCTTGTTCCCACCACGACCCTCATCCAGCCCTGAGCAGCCATCCCCATCCACACCACTCGCCTACTTGGCACCTTTGGCCCAGCTGCCTGGGCAACCTTCTGGAGGGAGAGGCCCTCCTCAAACTTACAGCCAGGTATTGGGAATGCTACACGAGGCCAAAGTGTGCTGGGCCAATCATTCTGCCCCGGTGTGATATTTTCCTTCCGGTTTCTACCAACCTCCTGGGACATCAGTACTGGGGCTCTCATGGGTAAGCGCACACACTGGTTGTGCTGTCACAGCGACATTCCAAAGGCCCTCCACTGCACTGCCATCTGTAGTCACCCAAGTGGCAGCATTTCAGCAGAGAAGGGCACCCTTCCTCCTTGGAATACAGCAACCTCAGGGCTCCTCAATCCTCTGTTCAGTCAGCCCGATTAATTTTCTTTAATAGTCTCCTTCTTGACCTCACCAGCTGTTTAGTGTAATTTAATTATCCAACAGGAAGGTTCACTGAAATTAAAAATTCCTTTTACTGCTATTCACAAAGCCGGTGAGCACAGCTCGGGGCAGCGGGAGTTAGCTGAAGAAGATGAGGACTCGGCCTCCCGGAGGATGCTTCTCCTCTTGGGAAGGCGAGCAGCCAACTCCACTGCTGTACTGCCATGTGGGTGACCAAAGGGGGCAGTGTAGTCAGGAGAAGCTAGAGGGTGGGAGGTGGTCAGCTGGTGTTGCACCATGCACTTTTACATGCATACCCTACCCACAGATGTCTTGGGGGCAATGGAAGAAAAGAGGAAGAACACCCCTGGCTGGCTAGATGATGCAGATTGCTCACAGGGCCCACACCTGGCTATCCAGGCACTGCCTCCCATAACTGGATCAGTTTTACAGTGGTGATAGGGGGCAAGTCGCTGCACCCCCGATGGAGGGGGAAGCTGTGGGGAACAAATGGTGGTGACAGTAAGTTCAGGGTTATGGGTCTGGGACAGCCAAGCAGATGGGGGCTGACTGGAGAACAGGGGGACAAAAAGTATTAATGGAAAAAAAAAATAATCCACTGTACAGGAAAACATGGGACTATAAAAATTTACAAGACAAGATGACACAATAAAATAATAAAGGCATAATTTATACTGCAGAGATAACTGCATTTAGAGTTTGCATGCAGATAAAAACCTGGGACTCATTTCCAGTTGTTCTACCATCCTGCCCCACCCATCTACTGCACTTCCCCTTGGCAGTCTGTCTAGTTGCTGTGCCCTGCTCATACTCCGAGTCAGTCATTGCACACACTCGCCTGGCTCCATACATCAAAGGATTTCTCCCTAGCTGCCTACTGTCAAACTCTTCTGGCTTCACCAGCCAAGGAGCACAGTGGTAGGGCCTCTGCTTGCTATGCTGGTGGCCCTGCAGTCCCACGCACAGTGACATGGCATACCAGCCACTACCCTGATCCTGGACAAGCACTGGTTAACCAGCAAGTGCATGAGAAAGTCTGTGCTGTGGCCGATTTATTACCACCCCCAACTCCAGTTCACAAAGTGTTTTCCATCGCGTGGCCCGTTACATTTATTCATTTATTCTGCTCCTTCCAGTGTCTCCTCTGTGTCATTTCCCCCCTTCTTTGGGCCCCACACAAGCTCAACTGGTATATGAACTCCTACAAAGTGGCCAGAGACTGAACACCTCCTCAAGCTTCTCTATGGTGCCCCAGTGCATATCACTGCTTCCAAGGCTACTCCTCAAATTTTATTTACTTCAGTTTGGGATTAATACCTTTGAGTCAAGGACTCGTTCTCAAAGGTTCCATGTCAGTGTTGAACAAACATTACAAAAATACAAGGTTTACAGAGAAGCAAGAAAACACACACACACACACACGAAGACACATTGAAGCATATACACATCAAATTAGTAAATATTAACAGATTAGATAAGAGGGGTGGGTGGGGGAATCAGCTGAAGGTGGCATCGTCTGAGGTGGAGAGAGGTAGAGCTTTCAACCAAGTGAGGCCATCGTCAGGTAATTAAGGGTAGGGGAGTGGGTTAAGAAAAATGTGGTATATAGCTGAAAGATGTGGGTGGGGGGTAGGTAAATGGAAAAATTGGGTCGAGGTGCCACATACAACGGTATTTGCCGTTTTGCATCAGTGTCTCCCACACTCACCACCTCTCCCTCTATGGTCAAGTTGGGTTGGCTCAGTCTTTCTTGCGTGATCATAGCCTTGGAGGTGTGATCTGTACCATACTGCTAAATGGACAGCCCCCTACCTCTTGCATCCACTCTCCAGACAGGAAGTAATGACTGCCCTTGAAGTCAAGTGAATATGCCCCGCTTGCTGTCCCCTAGGGTCAAAACTCATGCAGGTGAAGCATCCTTTGCTTATTCAGCCCCAAACTTATAGAACTCCAGACATTCGACACTGCCCCCTCTGTACATGCTATCCTTCTAAAGTATTGCAAACATCTCATTGGCCTGGCACACTGCTTCTGCAAAGGTACCTGAACACTTTCTCTACTTGGAACACATATCATTTGTTGTTCTATTACCACTGTCCCTCTGTACCCCATTGCTGTAACCTCTGTGTTTATGAATACTGCTTTTAAATTGTTCCTCTTTCCCCGCTGCGTTTTGTTTAAAATGACTTACTCCTTCCCCCAAGTGCTCATGTACTACAATGTATCATACTGACTGCACTGCAGTATTTCCTTTATAGAAACTTTCTTACAATTCATGTTTTTGTTCTCTCTCCATTGTAACAATGTATTTCTCCAGTGTGTAATTTGGTTGTAACCTCCTGAATCACACCTGAAAATAGGCATTCATTCGCTTAGTGTGCTTACCTAGTTAACAAAAACTAAATTTATTAAGGTCACATGTGAGTCATGAAGCCTCTCTTTGTGCCATTTATCTAGTAGTCTGGCATTATGGTGGGAGGCAGGATGACAAGTCTGGCATTATGTTGTGAAGACAGAGGAGTCTGGCATTTACGTTGAGAGGCAAGATGACAAACTTTACATCAGTCTGCACACATACTTTAAAGGGGGCCACTTTATAACATCTTGCACCATACTGTGTGTGAAAGACATTAACTGGTACTGGTTCCAAAACAAAACCACTAGTCAATTTCTTGTTTCATGGGGCTGCATGATGGCCAAGTGGTAGCCCACTGCACTTTCATGCAGGCAATCTGGGCTTGAGATCGAGCCCAGGATATCCACATGCAGGTGGTCATGGAAAGAGTGCTGCTGGCAGAAGGGTTTCCGTGTGTGTGTGTGGGGGTGGGGCACAGTACTGCACTCCATGGCTCTAGAAAACTGTTTTAGGCCAAGGAAGTTTGCCTCTTTCCTAGAGGGTCACTGCATGACTGTAGGATCTGCGCCCAACAAGCAGGGTGACAACAGGGGAGGTTGGGGTGGGGGGAAGAGAAGGCTAAGCTGGGGGGTTAATATGGCAGGTGCTCTCAGGCTCCACAGTCACTCTACAGTGATGTCCAGTTTAGAGCACCAGTATGCCTACGGGAGATGACAGAGATTAAAAAACGAGAACATGATGCCCTCTGCCAATAAAAAAAAAAAAAAAAGACTACTGTCCAGAAATACAGCACACATTGAGGAGAAACTATGAGACTAAAATTCAAGGGGGACTCTTGCCACCCCCCACTTGAAAGTTACAGTGAGTGCAGTAGAGGTTTTTGGTGGGTGGAGAGGAGGAAGTCAGTCTACTGGCTGCCCAGTGGGATGGCATTATGTATGCAAAACACTTACCAAACTCTTGATCATGGATACCTCCCCAGGCAGAAACACACTCATTTAAAAGTGACGATGCCCTGACAGCAACACCCTTGTGGAAGAATAGTCTGTCAATCGGTGCAGTGGACGATACATTGGAACCTATCGCTAAGAAGTCTACCAGAGTGATTCACATGATGCAAAGCAGTGGCTAAAAGCAGGAGCTCCAGCCATGAAACTGAAAACTGGAGAACTATACCAGTGTGGCATTTCTATGGGCAATTAGGTGACTTAATAATGCAGACATACACATGCCGCTGCTGTTCTTGCAGTGCTGGGGTGCATCATCCACAAACCCATTATATATTCATTCAATATTGATGGGTAGGAACTGCTGGTGGAGTTCCTCATCACTTATTCAGCAGGATTCATCTTTTGCTTAATCTTCATGCCCTGCAGACAGGCGTGGGGAACAAATGACAAGTATTTCAGAGACTGCCATTTGGGGTGGGAGGGCAGCATTGTCTCTTATGTCTGTAGGAAGCTGCTGTGACATCAGTAAGAGAGACATTGTCACTTCTGATATTTCAGCAACATGCTCCAGGTCTCCACAACTCGGCAAGAAACACTACCAACAGGGAAGACATTGTGGCAGAGTGGCTAGAGCACAATACTGTGCACCAGGAGGTTCTAGGTTTGAATCCCACCACAATCATTCACTTTGTGACTGGAGCAAGTCACAACCTCCCTGTTGTTCAGCCCCTTCCAGCTATGAAATTAGTTGGGAGTTCGAGGACCTCCCCCCCTTTTAAAAACAACAAAACAAAAAACAATCTGGTAAATAAAATTAAAACCGACTTTGGGGAGGGCATTGGCATGTAAGGACACAGGTTTTTAGTTGCCAACTCGTGGGTCACTGCATATACAACGGGCTACCTACCCACTCGGGGTACATCCACACCACCAAAAAGAGTACTATCCCCGATAACATTTAATACATGAACATTATGAATGGTCATGCTATATCATTCAATATATTTGCCAGCTACTGGGGAGTAGAAATGCATGTGGTTTTAGAGCACTGCTCTGGTTAAAAATGGTGCCAACCACATGGTAAGTCAGTCTCCCCCCTTACCCCCAAAACACTTGTACAGGCAGTGTGCATCACACAAGAAAATCTCTGCCAGGGTCACAATCCCAATCTCTTAACATATATGGTAGATTGACTTAGCATATTTTTGGACTGCAAGGGCTAAATGGAAGATACTAAAATTACATACTGTAATTCTTGATCTTCCAGAATATCTTCACCATTCAGTCACACACGTCTAAGCTGGTGGTTCTAGGACCCAGTGGGAGAAAAGTCTTTTGCAGCCTAGGAGGGAACAGCAGTCTGTACCAGCATCGCGCATAAGGCAGATGTAGTGCGACAGCACACTCATGGTTTGACCAGCAACTGGCTCCTGCCTGCCCTCTCCCCCCCCCCTCCTCAGCTCTGTTTGACAGGAGGGCTATATATTTCCTAGGCTGAATGGGATATTAAAATCATAAAAATAATAAAACCTGACTACCAACTTCGAGAACTAAGGGATGGGCTTAAGTGGCAGAGGGATAGTGGAAACAAGAGCCAGAGCCTAACTCAGACACCCGGACCGGAAGGTGGAGAGATAGGTAGCAGCCCTGCATACAGCTCTGGCTGGAGCTACAGGCCCAGAGGTCCTCAAGTGTAGTTAGGAAAGCAGATGCCAACCAAACCAGAATCTTCTTGTCAAGGATTTGGAGGCAAACTCAAAGCTCCAGAGGAGTGTTTTTTGAAAGGGGGCGAAGTCGGGAAACTCAGGTTCTGCACCAGAACTTGAACTGGCACCACAAATAGTGCCGGAAGGGGACCTGGCTCTGTCCCTGGAGCAAGTCCTAGTGGCAACCGCAGGGGACGCTTTAGGCTCACAGACTGGCTCAAAATCAGGACCTGGAAGGCTTCCATCCTCACCAGCTCAGTCCATAGGCCCAAAGTCAGAGTCATCATGCTCCCCCAAGCCACTCAATGGAAGAGTTCACAATGAACTCCAGGTCCAAGACAGAGCCAGCTCTGGAACCCTTCTCCCTCCTCTGGCACTGCAAGCAGTGCCAGAATGGGGCCTGGTCTTAAAGCCATTGGTGCCATCTTGCTCACCAGAACTGGCCTTAGTACCAGGGGCTGGGGCAGCACCAGACCACAACATGGAGGTGCCCACTGGTGTAGACTGTGTATAGTGTGGGCCTCATCATTGAGGGTGTCCATTGCCCCGAAGGGCTGAAGAACTGGGGGGAAGGGGTGCTCAGCCAGTTCCCCAGAGGAGCCAGCTGTCCATCTGACCCCTCCCCCCCCAACCACCGACATCTCAGCAAGGCAAGTGTGAGGAGTGCCCTTGACTTCCACAGTACCAGAAGTACTATGGAGGGGCTCAGGGACCCTATCTTGGTGTCCCTGGTGAGACACTGGCCTCTGAAAGTGGTAGGATCACAGCTCCATGTCACACGCTTCTTAAGGGTATGGTAGTCCATGGAAAAAAAGCAGGCGTCACAACTGTCCATGTCATAGTCTGCACCACAGCAGAACCGACAATCATCATGTCAGTCCTGGACTGCAATACGACTCCCACAGGAGCACAGACACATAGGAAGTTGCCGTTCTTCTTGGCCTTATGCTCTCAGGACCAGACAGGATGACACAGAATTTTTTTTTTTTTTTTTTATATATAAACGAAAATCAGAAAATAGGTAAACGTCAAACTAAAGTGATAAAACAAAGAACAGCAATGGAAAACTGTGTGTGTGTGTGTGTGTGTGTGTGTGTGTGTGTGGGTAAACACGATGTCAAACTAAGGCAGCAATTAACTGAGGAAGTTGTGATGCAGTCTTGACTCCCACAGAGCGCACTTGATGGCAGGAGAAGGGGGGGGGGTGCGCTGTGTCAGTTGCTGGCCAACCCACGAATGCGATGTCACTACATCTGCTACATGGGTGGTGCCAGCACATATGTCACTGCCCTTCTAAGCTACAAAAAACATTGCTCCCACTGGATCCTAGCACTTCTGGCATAGACCCATAAGTAGGACTCAATGGTGAAGAGGGGTATCCATGTTTCCATTTGGGATAACTGATCATCTCATTGTGGCAAATGACTGGCTAATGGGAATTAATACTAATTTATGGTATCTGCAACTTCTCCCCATGTGAAGCAACAATCTAGGTGATATTGTATAAGCACCTATGGTAAGTAGGAGTGTGTGATTCTGAATGCCATTCCCATATGTATTCACTGTCTAAAGTTTGCAAGTCTGTACTTCTGAAAAGCTAATAGGAGCAAAAAAAAAAAAAAGAATAAGTGGTGCTTTATCTGCCAATATTTTCTGCTTCTATAATACAGGAAATCCTGTCCATTCAGACTCACTCCTCCCAACATTTATGCCCAGGAAAGCCTGTTTTTGAAAGTATGCGAGGCGTGTGATAACATCTATGCAACATTTTCAGTTGAATATACTTGCCATGCGTTTCTCTATATGCAGCATGCGCATTATCACAACATCTGTACCATGCCTTCTGCATTACTGGAGATGCAGTACAACGTTTGTCCCACTGAACCCTTTGTCAGGCACCAACATCTTACCAGCCTTAAACAACTATTACAGTATGCTCGTCTGTTCTTTCCACCTGCAAGCACCAGCCATTTCCTCCCATTCAGCAATGGGAAGGACATGGAATCCCTGGTCAAACAGTGGAGCCAATGTATTACACAGTTGCAGGTATAACTAGAATAGAGTCCTGCATATCTGAGAAGCACCACCTGTGTCAAAGGACATTAGAGGGTTATTACTGCTACCAAGCAACCTATTTTCAGCATGCCTGCTTCTTTCCATGCCGTTTTGGACAGTCTTTCCTGCAATTTTTATCACAGTACTCCCTATATGAGAGTTGAGCCTCAAAGGAGCTGCCCTCTTTAGAAGAGGGATCAGCATTTATATACCAACATACACACATGCCAGCAGATAAAGGCCTTGTGATCTAGTCTGTTCAACTGTGCAGCTCCTATTAACTGCCTCCTCCCCATTTTCATCTTCCCCCTACTTTCCTCCTCCTCCCCCCTTCTACATGCAATTATTCCCCTCACCCTGTCCAAACCCCTCCTGAAGCTGTCCACTGTTTAAGGCAACCTCCCTCCGACAGCTCATTCCACATGTCCTCACCCTCTCAGTGGAGAAAGTGCCTCCTCATGAACCTTCTTAGCTTTAGGCTGTGCCCTCCTAGTGGTTTTGTTCCCACTAAAGCTGAAGAGGCCCTTAGTGCTCACCTTGTTAATACCTTCTCTCGTCATAGGTTTGCCTTCCTGGCCTTGGATTATCTTGAGTTGCCTTTCTCTGGACCATCTCCAGCAAGTTGACATACTTGATACAGGCACCACGCTGTACTCCAGGTGTGGTCTTACCTGTGATCTGTACAGTGGCAGAATGACCTTCACCTTCCTGGTGGCAATTCCCCAGGCTATGCAGCCCAGCATCCGATTTGCTTTGGCTGCTGCTCTCAAGTGTGTTTCAGGTTATTTATTACTTCCAGGCCTTCTTCCTTTGACCTGGTTACCTTCAGTCCACCCAACCAGCATTTGGTCCCTGGATTTTTTGCCCCAAGTGAATAACTTTTTAGCACTGAACCCCAGCTGCCAAATGCCAAACCACTTTTGTATCCTAGCCAGGTCCTCCCAGAGTTCCTGTCCTTCCTCCTCCTTGTCCACCCTCCCAGAGAGTTAGGTGTCCTACACCAAGAGGCAGATCTTACCCATGATCCCATCCGTGTCACTTATGAAGATGTTAAACACTGGGATGAACACAGAGCCCTGCAGGACCCCACTGGTCACAGGCTTCACTTCAGATTGGAAAATTTTGTTTATTTGTGTCACAGAATCCTATGTGGGATTCCTCAGCCCTTGGATCCTGATTCTTTGGCCTCCCTCAGCATCTGTGTGGTTTAAATCTTCCATGCCGGCTTCTTCCACACCCATGTATAGGCCAGAATCCAGCCCCCCAGGTAAGCATTGTATGCTTCTCACAAAGCAGTTCTGTTCATATTGGGAGGGTTACATGAGCCAACATAAGCCCACATCTTGTTGGCTAACCAGGTATAAACTCTTTCTTGCAACAGTGTGGGATTTAATCATCCAAAAACTGTTGGGAACCTAGTGTCAAGTGCAGGAGTGACTTGTATTATTGTGTGGTCCGATATTACCATTTCTGAGATTTTGGAGTCAAACAATATAAGCACCAGCGGTCCAGAGCAAAGTACATAATCCAGTCTGGAATAAACCCTATGCTGGGTCAAGTTAGAGGTGTTGCCCTCCACCAGTGGGTTAGTAAGTCACCATGTATTCTGCTTAGGATGTTCGCTGCCCCTCCCTCTGCAGCATGTGGTCAAGTGTGTAGATGTCACCTCGCAACTGGACTGCTTGCATAGGGTCTAGGCAATCACTCCTGCAGTCTATGGTTACTGCATCGCACAAAAGTGGTGATGGGGAGAGAGAGAGAGAGAGAGAGAGATAGAGATTGAGATTCCATATTGGGTGGCATGTGCCAGGCCCACATCAACTTTTTGAGACTGCACGAGGAACAAATAATAGTGACGTTGAGACTTCAGAGGACATGCACCCCCTTGCAAAAGCAATCTAACAATCTCCTTGAGCTCCAGGGTTACTGATCTTTGACCATGTATGTTCTGACTGGTGCAGGTTTGTTACACAAGCTGCGAAATATGCTTCAAGATGGCCATTGCACTCTACTAAGCATGTGCGAACAGCGCCAATACGATCGCCAATCTAATCTGGCATGCCTGTCCTGTACCAAGATGGCCACTAATAGTTTTTATGCAGGCCAAGGCCTCCCAAGATAGCACCAGTCAGGCACTTCACCTGTGGCAAAATCCAGAGGCAGGAACACCCCCCTTCAAGCTACACTGCCCAAATCCTAACTTTCTGAGGCTGGGGGAAGTAATTAGCAGGGCACACCAGGTGCTGCAAGGAGGTGTGAGGGCTACAGCAGCCCTTAGGGAGTTCCAATCCTGCAGTGTCTAGCCCAAAATGAAGTTTCAGTCCTGGGAAAGGTGGATCCTTGCTGAAGCTGCACCAATTTACAGTGAAAGCAGTCCAAGAAAAAAATGACGGTGGTCAAACCACAGAGTAAAAGCACCTGCCGTAAAAGGAAAAAAAAATCCTACTGAGCAGGGAGTGGTCTACCAGCCAGGACAGGCTCAGGGAGTCTGAGAAGGGGTGTGTTCCAAGACTCCTCTCGGGCTGTCACAACCTGTCCTAGCTCATAGGGGAGGGCAGCCCAACCCATTTATTTATTCAGAACCTATTCTAGCAGGCAGGCAAGCACAGCCGCCGGGACTCTGTCAGTTGCCACCTGGGGGTCCAATAGACTACCCATAAGCTTAATTTCTGTAGCGCTGTCCCTGTATCTTCTCCCCATCATGATGTATGCCCAGCAGTAGATGTACAATCAACAAAGACAGAAACCAGTCAATGGACCACTTTTTGTCACAGTTACCACACACATCTCTTGCTACATGCTAGGCCCTACCCCAAAACAATGCCTAACTAGAAACCAAGTACAGTGCTCTAACAAGAAAGGCAAGAACATGACAAACATCATGAAGGCACTTCTGGTTTTAGTGAAAACTGTGAACCAAAAAGCAACCCCTATTCCCAAAGCCATATTATAGTCCAACATTTCACATATTAAAAGACAAGTTTCAGAAAGTTTGTTTTTAAAAAACATTTATTTGGCACAGAAATGTACATTACCCAGAATACTCACTGCCCCAGCCACCCTTTAATTAACATTTATACAAATACAAAAGATGCCCTCATCGCACTGAGCATGCTCAATAAGGCTTTGTGCAGCAGCATTCAACCAAGCTGGCCCCTGGCAGCTGCTTCTGCTGAACCTGTTCCTGCTGCGTAGGAGAAGAGCCCCTGCATATAAAACATGGAAACTCTGCATTCAATTATCAAATTTACTAAGCAAGGGGGGAGGGGGAAGACAGTTAGGAACCTGCCTTCAATTCAGGTGACACTGGCAGGGAACCCACCTCCCACTTGGCCACGGTGTCGCACTGAGCATGCTCAGTAGACTCGGACCTTCAGAGCACAGACAAATGGTTCCAAAATGCAATCGGACAGTAGTTCAAGCGAACAGTCATCAGGAAATGGGGAGGAGTTCCTCTGCTAACAGCCATACAGAGGACCTCAATCTCCTCAACAAAGCAACCAGGTGAGGAGACATCCAACTCCGTGTCACACACAGCTCAAAAATGAAAGAATTTTAACAAAAACACATCAAAAACCCTTAGCTGGAGTTTTTCTGCAGGCCCCCATAATAACCTCCATTTAGTAGCTGAAAGTGAATAAACCCAAAGTGTGTTACATATTTGGGACTGCTAGACAGCTTATGGCTAGCTTTAATAAATCTGCTGGTTTGTCTTGGCTGCTTGGATGAAAAAAAATCATGTGCACGCAGACAGACAGACACAGACTGCATTCTCCACTGCCTGGAAACATGGAACCATAGTGTTAGCAATTGTGGGGGTGTTGATGGGGGGCCAGTGCTGTAGCCAGACTCAGACTCTTACATACTACTGTATATGTGCATAAAAGGGACTAGGGAAGGTATACAGTACTGGTATCAACACGTGAACAGTGGTGCCACAAATATGGCGGTGCAAGACTGGACATTTTCTGTTTTATAAGACATTAGGTGGTTGCCCACCTTGCTATAATCATGACCATGGAAACTGGATACATAAAAATCTTTAGATGAGAAAATGTCCGAGTACAATATAAGACTTATTAAACTGAAGATGGAGAATGAACATACAATCCAATACTTTGTATAAAAATTTCTCTCAACTAAGGCCAAATTCCGACCCCTGTTAGTCTAATCTCGGGATGGGCATATATTGTGTTAGCACGGGCTGCAGCTGTAAGCCCACCCCCCAGGTCTACCTCTTTGAAGACCCCAATATGCAGGATCACTGCCAGCAGACTGGGGGGTGGGGGCCTAATTAGTATGAACCTCCAAGGATCCAAGCTAGTTTGGCTATCCCCACACCAGACCGGATAGCAGCCAGGACAATATTTGGTCAGTTGTTCTTGCAATATAAAACATAAGGGTGCCATTTTAAACTTTTCCTCTTCTACATAAAAACACTCGTCAAAGGCAAAAAACTGGTACATAATTTGTTTACATAATGGTGTGGTGTTCAACCCCTGAAATATTTCGTTCTTTGATTTGTGCACACAAGACAGCCTGTGGCACTAAAGTGTGAAAAAAAAAATATATATATATACGATTGCAGAAACTTAGGAACCAGAAAGAGTAAAAACTGTGCAGAGGAGCAACGAGGATTACATCACTTCGTAGCCGCTTCGGATCCCCTTCATCAGCATACAGGCGAATACAATACCCAGCAGCTGCAAAAAGTAAGAGGAAATGGTCAGTAAAGCAAGGAAAGTCCACACAGCACCGCATGGGTGAGGTTACAGGTTAAGTGTGGGAGTGTATGTTATTACACCCATGCACCTATTACTACAGTTGCAGAAATACATTCTCAGTATAGTAGTTTCATTATCGGAATATCAAAGTTTGAAGCAGTGCGTTAAACACATGGAATAAATCTAGCAACAATTAAGCCACTTCCTCATTTTATAAACAAATTGAGTGGTGACATTCATCGACCGAGTGAGCACAATTAACATGCTGGCTCCTACAGCTCACTGGAGGTCACCTGGCGCTCCATCACAAACTGCTGGGGAATGTTTCCATACATCACTTGGGGGAGGGAGGAGGTTGTTTGGCAACGACAATTAAGATGAGGAAAATAGAAAAGTGCAATTTTTGGATGCACAACCTTATGCTGGATGGAGGTCTACAGGCATGGGCCGGCCCAGTGGCATGACGTTAATGCATCATGCTACCACCTGGGAGACTGGCATTTGCCATGCAAGCTTTGTAATCCCACAGTGAGGCAAGTTGGGGACAGGCCCCCCCTCCCCTCTTCCCAGGCAGCCAATCAAAAAAGAACACTGACAGCATGGGAGGACTCACTACTTCACCTCCTGCCATTCCAGAGACCTAGGTTCAGAAACTGACATGGGTTGCTCAGTTGTCAGCTGAGTGAGGACTGAGCATCTGTAGCACTGTGGGTTCACTGTGGCTTGCTTCCTGGCTGCCACCTGAAGGCGTGGAGATGGCAGCACATGCAACCACAGTGGGAAGGGACCCCGCGTTCAGGCCAGCGTGTATGTCTCTGCAGAGACAGACCACGTACACTGCACATCTGTGGACCCAGGGGCAAATACTGGCATACCCCTCCCCACCCAGACGATAGATCGACCTCTTGCAGACTCTGCACTATCAACCAAGCCCCCCTTTCCAGGTTATGGAGTGAGGACACAGAGGGAAGGCAAGTCCTGGAGAAGCCAGGTGTTGGGGCAGGGGAGGGGGGAGGTCGGTTCAAGTGGGGCTGCTGGGTAAAATAAGGAAGACAGCATCGACTGAAAGCAGCCCCTCACCCAACCTCCCAGTCAGTGAAGGATACAGCCAAGGTGACAGCCATCACTGGGGGAAAAGGACAAAATAAAACACAGAAGGCTACAGACCACACTCTCAGCACTGCTAAGTCCTGAGGAGATGGCAGACTTCAAACTTCATATTACTTGGGGACATGGAAATCGCAGGCAGTATTACCTGGAAGAAGGCAATGCCTAGCGCCACTCCGGCCACAATGATGATGTTATCTTTGATCCACTTGTCAATTTTGCCAACACAACCCTGTATGTAAAGAATAAAGAATAAAAAAAAAAAAAAAAATTAAAGTTATTCTTTGTACCACTCAAGTTCACTTTCTTCTTATTACCATCTCCCCCTGTACCCTTCCCCTGGGCTATTCTGGGCTCAGCAGGCCCTTCCTGGTAAAAATTTAAAATACAATTAAGCTGCTTTATGCTGTTCACTTTTCCCTTATTCATTTTTTCAATTTCAAAAATGTAATTTCTTTAATAAAAAGGACTGCCAATTACCTACATTTTTTTCTGCATTCCAGTGGAACACAGTTACAAAAAGACCATCTGCAATGCAAAACAAATTTAGAAGGGACATTACACCCATGGTCAAGGTCTTCGCCAGCATCGATAAAAAGAAAAGCAATGTACAGTTACCCTTGAAGGTTTCATGGTAAAGGAAGTGTAAGTGTCATTTCTGGCAGCCTTGATGGGGATGTATGTCACACTTGCATGTGGGAGACCCAGCACCACGCCATCACCAGACTGCCATCTCTAGGAATGAGAAGTCTTGTGGTGGTGGTGGTGGTGGTGGTGGGGGGGGGAGAGACTGCAGCTAGTCCCACTGCTTTACATTTTCCGTGGCAGGTTGCTTGGAAAAGTACAGTTGCCATGGGTGAACTCGTGACACCTGCAGACTATGTCTGGGTCCAGAGGATGTACCCAGCAGCATCCATGTTGTCAGGCGGTGGTGGTGTGGCAGAGACACGGGACCAGGATATAACGGGGTTTGTCAGACACTAGGACCCCTTTCACTTCTCGGTCCTTTTTATCTGGAATAAAGGCCCCAGTGACAA
This sequence comes from Neoceratodus forsteri, assembly GCA_016271365.2. Classification (NCBI taxonomy): domain Eukaryota; kingdom Metazoa; phylum Chordata; order Ceratodontiformes; family Ceratodontidae; genus Neoceratodus; species Neoceratodus forsteri. The sequence goes on from JADMNL010000036.1 coordinate 15,528,932, forward strand.
TACATAGTGTGTGGGCTGCGCAGCAATGGCCAGGGTCTCTCCCACCCCAAGGCATGCCAACTTGCTTCACCGCCTGTGGTCTCCCAGGTGATACTAGTGTTAGTCTCCCTCCTGGAGGGAGAGAGCATCCCCTGGATACTCTATCCTTCTCCCCTGGTTACCAGGCCTGTTCCTAAACCCACTACTGCCCCTGTGGAGAGCAGTACCCCTACTGCTGCGTTGTCATTTTTTTCCTCCAGGTATTGTAGTTGTGAGGTTCTTGTGTTCCAGAGAAATTTGGCCACTCCTTTAAATACCACTGCACCGCAACCATACCTGCACGCATTTCTTTTTCTGCTCCCCTTCTCTAGAGCCACTTTTCCCACCTCAGCACACAGACAGGATCACGTACCCTCCACTCCGATTACTACCTTATAGTCCCATCCCCGACCAATGGCATGGGACACCGAGTACTAGGAGGAGACCAGCACAGCAGCAGCCGGGGATCTCAATTTATTCGCAATGACCCTGCAAAGCAACCTACTAAGGATGGAGGCAAAGCTGTATGACCCACCACAGGGGTCAGCAGTGCTATGAGCGCTGCCACCCCTGCTGGTCACATAACCATTACTACTGGCACTCCTCAACAAGGATGCCGCCTTTCACAGGTTCCAAGTGTTATTCCCAAAGACAGACCACCCGAGTAGCTGCACCTGCACACAGTGCCCAGCGGGGCTGGGCCACGGGGCAGCACCTGCACACAGTGCCCAGCAGGGCTGGGCCACGGGGCAACACCTGCACACAGTGCCCAGCAGGGCTGGGCCACGGGGCAGCACCTGCACACAGTCCTGCTGCCCTTTCATCTCATTCAGCCATGCATAGTTCATGTTCTTTCTGTCCCATCTCAAAACACAGGCCCCATGATGCCATAAGCGGGTATGCTACCACACACCAATGTCAGTATGCATTTCCCAACACCAAGGCATGCCTACCCACAGCTTTACCTGATACCCAGGTGCAACTGCTTTGGCAGCACTGCACTTTCTCCCCCCCCCCCCCGCAGAGGAGCACTGGGACACTTGGCCCTTCCCTGGGCCCCTTCCCAAACCAGAGTTGCTCATGTATTGTCCCCCGCCACAGCCCCATCTGCCAGTCAGCCACTGCCCAGACCAGTCACCATCCTGAACCACAGCAAGTTCCCCTCCACTCCATGGTAAGGATGATTTACATGTGGTGTGGCCAGTTTACAGCTCATAGTGTGGTCTTTAGGTGACATCACCTCCCCTCTGGATGTACGAATTTGGTGGCAGGGGACCACAAGCATCATCTGTCAGGCTATGGGGAATATTCCCATGTTCTCTTCTTGACAATCACGCAGTGGGCATGTGCAGAACATGGCCCCATGCTCCCTACTCTCTGCCATCCAGCATTTCCACACACACACACACACACACACACACACACACACACACACACACACACACACACACACTGTCCATCCCCACACATCTGTAGGCCCCAAGTGGGAAATGCCAAAGCAGGAGTCATCTGGAATGTTCATGCCTTTTCCACTGGTCCGCTCTCCAACGCCCTGGACGCATTCCCGAACCCAAGCAGCCAGCATTGCTGGCAGCAGCAGCACCACTGGCAGCAGCATACTGCCGCCAGGTTAGCATTGCTAGCAGCACCACCATCACTGGCAGCAGCATACTGCCGCCAGGTTAGCATTGCTGGCAGCAGCACCACCAATCACTGGCAGCAGCATACTGCCGCCAGGTTAGCATTGCTGGCAGCAGCACCACCAATCACTGGCAGCAGCATACTGCCGCCAGGTTAGCATTGTTGGCAGCAGTACAGCAGACGAGCTGCATCACTATTGTGGATGCTAACCAAGCTGTCTGATATGTAATGTAACATCCCAACTGCATGCTGACACAGATCACCACCACTGACACTCAAAATGAAAAATGATTCCCACTGTTCCCATTAGGATTTGAACCTTGGTCCCTTGTTTAAAATACAAAAATATAATGTTCCTGCCTGAATTGGGACTGCTGGACTCCTTACTAATCCAGACACATTTGATGCACCGCCGAGCTACACTGAAGTGAATGGCAGCTCTGTGGTGTAGAGGTTTAGTCACAACCTACCAAAAAAAAAAAAAAAACTGCGTCCCAGATAGATGTGGAGGTTGAGGGGAGAGGGAGGGATTAAGTACTGTTTCCATGAAGAGGGTGATGGATGTCTGGAATATTCTACCAAAGCCCACAGCAGAAACCAAATCAGTGACCAGTTTCAAACATGGATAGAAAGGCACATGGAGATAACAAGACCTTTAGATGGAGGGACAGACAGCGAGGGGGAGACGAGGGAGGGACGAAGGCACTGGAGTACCAAAAGTTCAAGAGGCCCAATTACCACGGACAGACATCAGACTAGACCAAGGGTTATGTAGGAAATGGGCAGACTGCGAGTGTCATCAAAATCTCTGCATCTATGTAATGCCAGCAGGGACTTTTATAAACAAGCTACATGTTCCAAATGGGAACACTGCGGCGGCTCTTGTCCTCCACCCTCCCCAGGAGAAGAGAGCTGTCGTATACGCAATCCTCTCCTCCTCGGCCAACCCCCGGGAACCCTAACTGGCTCCTCACCCCAGGTCACCAGCACGGTTCGACATGCGGTATCCAGTGCCTCAACCCTCAGCGCCACCAGGCCGGCTCACTTTGTGGTATCTTTACGATCAGATTACTGCTCACCTGTTTTGAGTTTATTTAGAATTTTGCAAACTAAGAAATCTGCACATAGGCTGAAAAGCCTAGTTTTCCCGTGGGTCTGGTGGAGAACAGATACAGCAGCAGGCTGTTACTCATCTGTTACACACAAACCTATAAACCTAGATGAAGCTTGCAGTTCTGCCATCATCTTATGTTTCTATGCAACAACAAAAGTGCACAAATAGGGGTGGAGCCCCCAGTCCAGTCAGAAACTGCTCATTTCATGAGCTCCTGCCACACAGTTCTCAAAAACTTCAAATCTGTGAATTAGAGTAGCAACAGACTTTTCAATTGGCCAGTTTGATGGGTTTTTTTGGGCTAGTTTGGCGGGGTTTAAGTTGTTGGATCATTCAATACTAAAATCAGGGATAACTGTGCATCCGAAAGCCAGCTCTCAAAAGGACAGTTTTTAACTGCATGGAAAAGGTGCCAAGTAACCCGAGCCACCCAACTCCAACACGGTGCCAACAGGACCATCATCAGCCTTGCTGGAATCACTACAGATAGCAGCAAATACGCTTACCAAGATTGCGCAGAAAAACGGATCATAAATTCGATGCTGTTACAAAGAATGACTGCTGCCAAGATGAAAATGAAGGCATTGTATGAAGCCATGAACGAGGATGACAACTGCCAGAAAAGCGATGGCTGCAGTAGCTATAACAATCAAGGAGCAATTGGCCCTGAAAAGCAGGTAAATGTCAGACTTTTGGGACTTTCCGAAGGGTCAGAGGTGGAAGATCTGATGCACTTTCTTATCAGACTGGATTCCCCAAGGTAACCAGTTTTTCTTCCTTTACTCTGGTAAGGAGATACAGAATTACCCCTTGACAAGGGAGAATTGCCGAAGAAAATGCTGATACTCTCCTGCTTGCAGTTGCTACCTCAGCAGAACAAGGCCAGCTACTGTGTACGGTGAGAATGTTCCAGGAGAGCAAAGTATTTTTCTTGCTGGATTCATCATACGCAACCTGAACCAGCTGTAAGGCCTTTGATGACGTGATGGGAAAGCTCCGTGAGTTGCAGGGCATGCCCTGCCCACCATCAGGCAGAGACCGTACCAGTTCACAGACCAAGGAGGCAGGTAAAAGTGTGAACACAATCATGGAGAAACAAAGGGGAAGAGTGTCACAGACCAAGGCAACAAGTTTCCCCCATAGGATAACTGGTTTACTGTACAACACCTTCCCATACAAGACCTCCCTAAAACAGAAGGTAATGCATGCCTACATTGTTGTATACCCCAGGGTACAACAACTGGAGACTAAAGCCGCTGTTACTGTTTACTAGGAGGATCGCACTGCTAATAAAAGAGACACAGATTGATTAATGATGCTAGTGTAGCAGAAGTTTTAGTGCTACCTTTTTGATATTCTGTGTTGTATTATTTCAGAGTTTGCAGTTATGAAAGTTCACGCTGAAATGTTATGCCTATTTGCAGAACTTTTAGCAAATTCAGATTGTTACTGCTGTCTTATTTGCACCGAAATGAGAATTTTATGGGCCATCAGAACACTTTCGGAGATATCTGTGAACTCATGGATTAATGAACCTTTGCATTTAAGAGCATAAGGTACTATTAAACATGTCCTTTAATGCAGCTAGCTTGCATATTCTATTTACCAGGCCATCGGTTAACCCGAGTTTTAAGTGTCAGCAGCCTTGGTTTTCTGTATTTCTATCGTTTTATGTGTACTGGTACTGTAATTGTAGTAGTTAAAAAAGGTGGAACCAGCCTTCTTCCCCAGTATTTTGCACCATATCATCCTAACCAGCACAATGGGGGCGGGGATAGATTAATGCACCCAAGGTGTCAGGATGTAGGACTGGGGCACCGGGAGCCTCTTGCTGGGTTGCTCTTTTGCCTGTCCCCAAGGGTCCAAGGCAGTGGAATCGTATATCCAGTCAAGGCTGGTATATCCAGCACATAGAAAAAAAAAAAAAAAAAACACAACATAGAATTTGATGGCAGATAAGGACCGCTTGGCCCACCTAGTCTACCCATTTCCCTACCTAATGAATAAACTGCAGATCCTAGTTAAACAGCCTACTTCCTCCTACCCCCACTAGAACTGCCCGATGTCTGTCCCATGCATTCTCGAATTCCCCCACTGTTTTTGACTCCATGATCTCCTCGGGAAGGCTGTTCCATGCATCCACAACCATCTCTGTGAAAACAATACTTCCGCACATTACCTCAGAGCTATCCCTCCTTATAGTTGTGTAAGCTGCAGGAACCACAGGATAAACCGAGGTGAGAGACAACTCATGGGAGGGGGTCCTGCCAAGAGGTTGCACTGCAGGATTAGAGTACCATGAGGGCTTCTCGGAATTCAGCTAAGCTTTATGACCCAAGTGGTTAAAAAGTTCCTTTAAGTATATACTAACAGAAATACACACTTCAGTATGGAAGCCCCAGGGGCTCGGAAATGTTTTAAAAACTTCCTTCTCCAACCTGGTGGCATGGAGGGCTGAGGAAGCGATGCCTTATCTCCTGCCACACCGGTGACCTGTGTTCACGGTGCAAGCAGGTTTTTGGGGGCAGGCCGGGGTGGGAGAGGACTAAGCATCCGGAGGACAGCTCTCCTCTCCCGGGGAGGGTGGGGAACAGAGGAGGAGCAGCCAATGGACACACATGGCAAACCCACTGTCTGTATTGCATGCTGCGCCACCAAAACACAAGGAAAATGGTAGCTGGGTCGAGCAGCTTGATGGCCAATCCGACAACGCACAGTCTCCAGAGGGTGCCACCTGTACTGGATCCGGTCCTGGTGGGCAAGACGGGCTCCCCACCACCCTGCCACGAGGGGGGGGCACCGTGCGAGTAGCAAGGTGGTGGCCTGAGTTGGAGACTGGTGCGGGCCGGCTGGCTGCTGGAACAATAGGATGCCAGGAAGTAGGAGCCGACCAGGGGGCCAAAGGGGAGAAGAAGAAAAAAAAAAAAAAAAAAGGGCAAAACCTTCCTTCTAGAACCAGTATGTCTGATAAAGGAGCTGCTATAGGAGGAAAGATCAGCCAGAAATAACAGTACTTTAATGCTGGGCAAAGGCATTGGGCACTTACTACAGGATGCTGTTGCTTTTCACAAATGGGTTTCCCTCTAATGCTGCACTAAATGAACAGATACTTGCAACCCCTTGTTTAATGTTATCTGAATAATGGTGCATTTTCTACTGAACCCACTCAGTAATGATCCTCGTCATGTATTTGATAAAATGCTATAAAATGAACATTTTAAAAGAGGACATACAAATAAAGTTATATAGAATTACAGATGCATGCCACTCCAGTTGTCTAGGCACCGCAGCAGCAGCAGTGCACACACACACACACACACACACACACACACACACACACACACAATTACTGTGAGTCCTAGATCTTGGAAGTTCAGGCTGCTACCATGATTCTCAGATTTTCACATACCAATTTTGGTCATCAGGTGAATCATTTATTTTTTTCATAAAAAAAAAAAAAAAAAAAAACCTATTCACATTTACAGTTGTACTCTTAGCCAGAGATGTACCAGTCACTGTTAGAAATACAGTCCTATTTGGGGAATAAAGAATCACCCTGATTTTGGAAGGTTTAAGGAACACTGTGGCATGATACAACATGTATAGCAGAAAAAAAAAATAAGGGGGTAAGCAAGCTCTGCACCTACAACAGCTAATTTTGTATAACATTTTCAGTCTACGCACCACAGACTTTATTTTGTCATTTGGAGTCAAGTAATGCTTTCAGAGAGACTCTTGTTGCAGCATTTGCAGAGATATGGTCAGAGGGAGCAGAAATACAGGAGGAAGGGATGGGGCATGGACCAAGGAACCACATCAGCGCACGAGAGGAACTTTGCCCATGGCAGCTGGAGAGGCTGATCCCACTCAGCCTTCCAACATAGCACTACTTGAAGGCTATGTAAACACTGGACTGGAAAGTCAAGGACTTTACCTCATAAATTAAACTTCCCAACATGAAGATGCAAATGCTGGAGGGAGACATCAAAAAGGAGGCAAGAGAAGGCAGTCACCATTTTCTTTCTTCTCACTAAAGGAAAATGGGCTTCTGCAAAAGAGGCTAGAAATATTAGAGAACGCAGCTCAACCAACACACCCAAGACTCAAGTTTACCGGAAGGCACAGCAGAAACTCCCTGCGACAATACCTCTCACACAGGTTGAAAGACAATTTGGCTCCCGATGAGGACTTTACTGAAGACCTTCTATATTACACCCTGGGGTAGGAGAAGCCACTTACCTACAAAACAAGCATATAGGGCACTGTACCCATAGTTCAGAAAAAAAAAGTCTTCATGCAAGAACATCTGCTCTTGAAAGCAAAGCAAAAAAGGGCCCAGGGACAGGCAAGAAGCACGCAGTCATCTGTTCCTGGACCCAAGCTAAGCAACGTGCCAGAGGCGCAAATGTTTTGCTGGAATCCGGGCACGGCTTCGTCAGCTGGGCATACATCACCCACCCCAAAGCCTGCTAGATCTGTAATGGCATACTGTGAACGTGCTTATCAATTAGCTGATGCGACAGAGGCAACCAAGCTGTGGGCCGAAACTGAGCAGAACTTTGCTACTAGAATGGAGGATTCTGAATTGGAACCAGAGAAAAATTAATAAGGTACTGCTTGAACTTGCTCAAGTTTTGGGAGGGAAGAGAGAGACGCTGTTTGTTGGACCTTAAAGAGAATAACTGGGACTTCCAGTTTGGACATCCGCTTAATAGCAGTTTAAACAGTGCGCTCCACTAATCAACCCTAAAAATCCGCAGGCATCCAAACTTAAACCCACCATCCTGTCATCCAAAAGATTATTCAGACTACCTGGTGCCTCCGAAGCACAGATGGAGGGATAATTCCTCAAATCAGCTGAATAAAAGCTTAAAAATGGCAGCTTCACTCGGAAGCCAGGAGGCCTTGGAATCCACCGGTCTCATGCCCGGACAAACAGAGGGGGCTCCTGCAGAGGAATCTGAATACACGATTACATCCAGGGAACTATGCCAAACTCAAACAGATTAATCAGACCCTTCAAAGGCTAGGAGTAAAGGTTTCCGATCAATGTTCAGAAATGACAACACTAACCAAACGGACTGGGGAGACTGAGGAGGTTTTAACCAATTACACTACTACCACTGATATTCATAATAAAGCTCTTCTCAACCTTCATTACCGCTCTCAACAACTTGAAGCTCGCCTTGAAAAACTAGAGAACAGAAACCAGAGGAACAACCTTCGATACACGGGCTCACCGAGGGCACAGAGACTGGTGCAATTATTAATTTTGATTCTTTCCTGCATGAGATCCTAAATCTCCCCAAGACAAAGTTCTTAATATCATCAGGGATCATAGGTTACTGATCCCGAAACCGTGGGACCCCAAAGCGAAGCCAAGATCTGTGGTCCTTGCCTTTTTGGATTATAGGGTAAAGGAGGAAATATTACAGTTCGCATGGTCTAAAAAAGCAATTCATTTTGGGGACATGCGCTTATATATTTCGACCACGATTTTATGCCACAGATGCTCTCTCAAAGAAGAAAGGTACTCACAGTGGTTAAATTACAGCAGCAGAACATCAGGGCCTTTGAGTATCCAGCATGCCTGAAGGTTCAGCTGGCCGAAGGCCTGAAACATTTCCCTGATTTGCAAGCAGCAGAGGACTTTCTGAAACCATTGAGCATACAGCTTTTGACTGAGGATATTAATATTTCTGTAGCACAGACACTTGGACTCCAGAAACTGGACTTTTGGTGGAACTAAAGACAGGGCATAAAGGGCAATACTGCTTCTTCTGCCATGTGGGACTCCCTACGCAGTCAGAAACGCTCGAGAGGCCAGAATAACGAGGCAGAACAGACAGAATCGGAAATGGTGAGAGGCGACTCCATGGAGGAATCATCAAACTCTCAAACTACCTGAACAACGCCAGGTGTAGTATCTCACTTTAGAATTTGATTCTTTAAATCTTCCCCACCCCCACTTTGCGAGGACAAACTGTGGCCTTATCAGGGTGCTTATTGGGCTTCAGAGTACTGCCCCACCCGAAGCAGGGGACAGAGTCTTTACTTACTAATATCTGGAACATTTAAAAATGGGACAGTTTAATTTTTTTATACAAGGGGGAGATTTCGACAGGATGTATACAATATAAATGCACCTTTGATATTCTTAGACTCAGGTGAGTCGATGATTGGGGGGACTACCTTCCTTGCTCTGGAGTTGCAGGGGTCTTGGGGGCCTTCTGGGGTCACAGTGTTGGGGTGAGGAAGCTCCAATTTGGACATTCTGGACCTCCACATAATTTGGTCTTTTAAGGGGGGACCTGGGCTAAGGCTTGGCTGAATGTGGCACATGACCCGTATGATTAAACAGCTGATTGCGAGGGACTAATTGGGCCTTTATTTGGTGGTCCCCATTGGGATGTCTTCGGGGCTGTGCTCTCTTCTGGGCGGATATATTTTTTCCCCACTTAGGGGAGCTTGGCTGGGGGCACTTGGAGAGGGCTACCGACGAGGTTTGGTCCCTTAAAAATCTTTTCAAAGGTGCTCCGGCTATGCCTGCCTGGTCTCCCACTCCTAGGTTTAGATTCAGTTGATATGGTCAACGTGGAGGCTTATTGCTCCGTCCTAGAATACTCAAAACTGGTCTCTACTTGGCTTCCCTGCCTGGGCTCGGGTGGCCTCTTGGGGCCCATCACGGGGCCTGCTCGCTGTTCTTCGCGTGGGATTGTTCCTCATTCTCCCCTCGCTACTGACTGGGATGCAGTTGATTTATTCACCACTTCTTAATGTAAGTTTCGGGTGGATTGGCTAATTGCTTGTCATGTTAGTATATGAATAACTTGACCAAACAATATTTTCTTTTCTTAAATGGTGTCCTACCAACAGGAGTGTTAAGGGCAGTTTAAGCTCCGGATTTTTTGAGCTGGTTTAACTGTTAACACTCACTGCAAGGAGCTAAAAACATTTATCAGTTAAGCTCTAGGGGAGAGCCCTCCAATAGGAGAGCGAGTGCATTTCCACCCTCTTAACCCTCCTCCCACAAGTGGGGGGGATGAGTTTGGACAGAGATCCTTACAGATTGGATCTTTTACCTAGGAAGTTACTTATGTTACAGCAGAATTGTTGTTGCCCTGTTGGCACTTATTGTACACTTAACTTGCTGTTTTGAGATGGAGAACTACTGCAATGCTTGGGTTAGGGGTGGAGGGGGTGGGAGAGTGTGATACAATTGAGTTTTATTTTTTTTCCCTTTGTAATTCATCATGGCTAACTCGGGTACCCTAATATGCACGTATAACATAAATGGCCTCACAAGCCCAGTTAAATGCAGTAAGATTTTGGCTCTGATTAAGAAGCCAGCAGCAGACTATGTGTTCTTACAAGAAACTCACCTCTCAGAGGGAGCATAGCAAATTTCTGAAATTGGGCTACAAGGAATTGACTGCCTCTTTGTATAACAAGGGTAGACTGAGAGGCACTATGGTGCTCATACCACGCAAGTCTCACTTTGAAAAACTGCTGTAAAGGTAGATAGAGGGTAGATATGCCCTCATGAAAGGCAAACTTGAGGGGCAACTAATAACACTTGCAGTGTACTTTCCTACGGACACCCCTTACCAGGATTATAGATCCTTTTTCCTCCTCCTTCATGAGTGGGCAGAGGGACTCTTGGTATGTGGGGGCCTAAACCTCACTTAATCCTACCATGGACACGACTTCCCAGAAAGGCACATCAGGTTGCAAGGAAGGTCCAAAAGTTGTTAGGAGAATTGGGTGTCTCTGATGTTTGGTGACACCAACACCTTAAGCAGAGGGATCATACTTATTTCTCTGCCACATATAATATCTACTCCCGACTGGACTATTTTCTGGTCACGAGGGAGGAGGTCTCCCGAGTCCAGGAATCTTGGGTCAGGGACTTTGTCCTTTCGAATCATGCCGCGTTTATATGCGCCTGGATATGGGGCGATTCCGTAGAAACACTTTCTGGAAGCTTAACGTCTCCTTACTCAAAGACAAGGCAGTTAAAGACCAGATTGTAGATACATAGCAACGCTTTGTGGTAGAGAATGAGGAACAGGGCATGACAAGTGCCATCCTCTGGGATACGGCCAAGGCTGTTCTCAGACGGAGATTCATCCAGTTGGCAGCCCAGAAGAAAAAAGGGGGGGGAAGGAAAACACTTACTGAACAAATTCAATTACTGGAGGAAATGCAAAAAAAAGTTCACCAGGGCAAGAGCACAGCAACTCAGATCTCTTAAAGGGGAACTGGGACAATTACTGGACTATCAGGTAGAACTGAAACTGTTATTTTTAAGGCAGAGGTATTACGAAGGTGGTCCTGGGTCACAGATTATTAGCCAGTAGACAGAGCACAAAGAGCTAGGGCCACAATTATGAATCTATGGCACGCTGGACATCAGAAAGTGCTATACAAAACAGCAGAGACGTTTTGGGAGTTTTATGAACAATTGCATGAGAAAGGGACCCCTCCACCAGAAGGGAGAATTCAGACTTTCTTACAAAAACTGAAATTGCCGACCTCATCTCCAGATCAGGTTAAAGAGCTGATGCACCCGCTAACTGTAGCGGAATTCAGGGTAGAGGTGGGGGCACTCAAGAAAGGGAAATGCCCTGGGACAGATGGGCTCCCTGGGGAATTTTTTTTTTTTTTTTTTTTTTAAGTGCTTTAGGGATCACCTTCAACCCCTTATTTTGAAAACATTCTTAAGAGGTCCGGGGGGGGGGGGAAGAGTACGGCTCCACCCTCCTGGGCTACAGCACTGATATCGGCATTACCCAAGCTGGGGAAGGACCCCTCTAGATGTGCCTCCTATCACCCAATTTCACTCCTTAACACTGACTAGAAGATCCTTTCCTTCACCACCTCCCCCAGCTTGTACAATTAGACCAGAATGGGTTTGTCCCGGGAAGACAGGTGCAAGGCAATTTAAGAAGGACCACCCATCTCATTGACTATATCAATTTCCAAACCTCGGCTTTATTAATGAGTCTTGCCATTGAAAAAGCATTTGACAGAGTTGATTGGGATTTTTTGGGGGTGGTCCTTTCTTGCTTTGGGTTCCTGAGAGAATTTACACAACTTATAAGTAAATTGTATGACTCCTCGACTGCCTACATGAGAGCGAGTGGCCATATTTCCCAGACCCCTGAAGCTTAGCAGAGGCACGAGACAGCTATTGTACTTATTTCAATGTGTACCTTGCCTGGTTCCACAGAAAGACTTAAATATTTGGCAGAACATGTTTTTTCATTCTCACCGGCATGGACAAAGGTCACGTCACCTTGGCCATTTTCATAGATCTAGCCAAGGCTTTTGATACCGCCTCTCATTCCCTACTTCTCTCAAAACTCTCCAATGCAGGGCTCTCTGAGCCGGCCATTGGTTGGTTCCATGATTATCTAGCAGACAGGAAGCAAACAGTCAAACTGGCCTCTCACACCTCAAACCCCCTGCCAGTCACTACCGGTGTCCCACACGGATCGGTCCTTGGCCCACTACTTTTTTTTTCATTTTTCTAAATGACCTCCCATCAGCATGTACCCACTCATCCATCCAAATGTATGTGAACGACACTGTCCTTTATGCCTCCGGCTCTACCACACAAAGCGTAGCAACCCTACTTCAGGAGGATTTCTATGCCATCCAGTGCTGGTTGAGGACAAACCAGCTATTCCTAAACCCCAAAAACACAGTATCACAAACTTTCGGATCCCAACAAAGACTTTCCCGCCAAACCCCCTGCCCCTCTTTCAAAACCTCAGACGGGACCCCCAGGACAATTCTACTTCCTTCAGATATCTAGGCGTCTGGCTAGACCAGCACCTAGATTTCACCTTTCATATCGACTCACTACACAAGAGACTACTCCCCAAGCTAGGTGCTCTATTCCACAACAAAAAATGCCTCCCTACACAAACTAGGCTCACCATTGTCCAAAAAAATGATTCTCCCTGTTTGACTACGGAGACATAGTCTACTCCATTGCCCCCACGTCCGCTCTGGCCAGCCTAGACACCATGTTCCACTCTTTCTGCCAGTTCATTCTAGATTGTCCGCAATCCACTCACCATTGCAACCTATACAGCTCTACTACCCTGCCGTCATGCCACGATCGTAGACGAATAAACTGCGTTAGGTTCACTGCCAAATTCTGGTCCCACTCCCTCCCTCCCTCCCCCATCTGGCCTCTACCCTTCCAAACAATCCCTCCCGCACTCCCTCAGGAACACAGATCCCAGACTGTTGCACGTCCTGCTCATGCGCATTTCAAAGGCCAGGCCGCCTTTAGTTTCCGAATCCCACAGATTTGGAATGCTCTGCCGGCCTCCATAAGACATGCACAGAACACACACCAACACAACCCTCTACTTAAGAGTCCATTTCTCTTCCAGCTGCTCCTGTTATAACTAGTTACTCTAGTTTTTCCTGCTTGCTGTACTATAAAAGTATATGTAATGTTATGACCCTGTCACTCTGTACAATGTATATTTGAACAAATGTTTATAGATATGCCTCGACTTCCCAAAAATGTTTTCTGTCTATATCCATGTACTGTAATTATGGGTCTTGACCCCCAGGTCGCATCTGGAATACAGCTTTTAGCTCAGTATGCTTTTCCTGGTAAATCTCGTAAATAAATAAAATGTTTTTTCAAATTTTTGTGGGCTAGAGACTGACGTAGGATACACAGAGCTCTTTTCTACACCCTAAAGGCCCAGGGAGGTCTGGCCTTCCCTAACTTACAAGGCTACTGGGTGACAGCCCACAAGAGAGTGGCACTCCTGTGGGGCAGTCCGGGGTTTGACTCTCATTGGAAGAGGATGGATTTGGCAGTTAGGATCAAACCACCCCTCCAGGCCATCCTGTTCCAGAGTGGTGCCGGAATTCCTGTGATGTGCTACATGGGGACGAGGGCTTTCCTGGAGGGATGGAGGAGAGGGGTAAACTGGGGTCCCATCAGACATCAAACGTGGAAGTTTACATGGTGGGCTTACAACCCTTTGTTTCCGGTGGTCGCTTTGGACCCCTGGTTTAAGAAATGGGTTAGGAAAGGATTCCACTCCCCTTACCAGGTCTTATTTCCTTTGACGCAGCCAGACAGACATTTGGCTTATATTTGGAGATAATTTTAGATTTTACCAACTCAGAGATTATGTTTATACCCTTCAGAGAACATGTGCTCGGGTGCAGAAGGATGCCGAGGACCCTCCTTTCCGAAGTATTTGGTCGTCAGGGGGGAGGTAGAGGCACCATATCCCTATTATAAATCGAAGATACATATTGGATATGTCCTTGCCCACAGAACAACAAACTCAAGTGGGAGTCGGATCTAGGAATTACCCTTGTAGAGAAACAATGGGCTGGCATATGGAGCACAACATGGCAGATGACGGGGGCCCCGCTCTGGTGGGAATTTGGCTGGAAGGTGAGGTCTCGGTACTTTCGAGTCCTGGAACAGGTGGTGCATTATGCACCAGCAGCAGGCTCCGCCTGTTGGAGGGGGTGTGGACATGACCCAGCCTCCCAGGCCCACATTTTCTGGGCATGTCATGTCCTCAGGGGATATTTGACAGAGTTTCCTCTTAGGGAGATTTTCCAATTTCAGCCCCCTCAGGGACCAGAGCACCTTGTTTTGGGTTTAAGACCTTGGGAGGTGAAGGGAAAAAAAGCAATATATCTATGGTCAGTCTTGACAATCGCTGCTCTCAAGGCCATTACTAGGAAATGGGCACAAAGGAACCCTCCCCCCACTACAGGATTGGATGGCTATTATAGAGGGTATTCATTTATTGGAAAGAATTACCTTTGGCCTTCGTCAACAAACTCCTATGTATCAGAACTGGTGGGCCAGGTCGCTCTTGTATGAGACCAATTTGGGTGGTGTTGCTTAGACTCCCGTTCTTGGGTTAGCTCTCCCTCCGCTACCTCAGCTGATGTGGTGCATATATTAAAGTTTCTCGTTAGAGTAGCTAGTAAGATTTTTAAAGTTAACGGACAGATCTTCAGGATTTGTTAACTGTGTAATTTAATCATCATATGCTTTATACAGTTGAGAACTATTGTATAGGTACACAGTGTTATCAAGATTTATCTTTGTACCTATGTAAGTGATGTATGATCAGTATGTATGGACATGATATAAGCAACCCTTTCCGGCCTACCATAATAAAGGAAGTATTAAAAAAATAAAAATAAGAGAAAAATTAAAGTTAAATTCTGAGGCTTATACACCGCATACATCGGTGCCTTACCCCCAAGAATGTGGTTTATTCATATGTGCCCCATAAATGTTCTGTAGGTTTGCTGTAATTTTACTCGTAATTTTATCTTCACCAGGATAGACTTTCGATCCGCCCCTACGCCCAGCCAATTTTATGACGTGATTGCAAGGGAAAGCGTGGGTATGCGTTACATTATAGTCTGGTGGGGGGTACCTTTAACAGCAATTTTATATGTTACAGTGATTATGTGGTGACTAACGAGGGCCCTGAATCTTTAACAATCAGACTCCAAACTTAATCACTCAGTTAGCCTCTAAGGAGGCCACGTTGTGAAAATAACCTCGAGGTAAAGCAAGAGGCAGATAAGGCTCAAAATGGCACTGACTGGCACATACTGCAATACTTCTCAGCGGCCCCCTCCTGCCAGACTCTGGTTTGGTGCCTTTTGTTGTTCTAATGCAGAGACTTTGGACATAGAAAGTAGAGCGCAAAATGTTTCCATCGCTGTGAACCTGCCACAAAATGAGACTCACTCGATTATGTGTTCGCGTCATATGATCAAAAATAAACTGGCAACAAATGACAATACTCATGTTTCCATCATTAGTCTGCAGTTTAGCACACTCAACGGTTTATTCAAGCTGTACTCGGCAATTCTGGGTTCCAAATGATAACTGCATAGTTCAAATGCCCGTGGTTAACTTGTTCACTTTACAGCCCATCAGCTGTGCTTCATGTTGCCGTCTCTTGATATGCTATTGGATAGGTCTGTATAACACTACTAGAAGCAGCTAATTTTTTTTTTTTTCCCCCACTTTTTGTAATAAGGAGATAATTTAGCCATTTCACAGGGTGTACTATGTTAGTGATGCCTTTTAGAGGTCCCTACTCGTGGTAGTATCAGCCCAATGTTTTTTGTTTTATTTTATAAATTTACATCAATATTGTAATTAACACCCCCCCATTAAAAAAAAAAAAACCAAAACTGGGGCATTAATTTCTTCATACTGTAAAAAATATTGTACATATGATGTATTAAGTTCTGAATAGGTCTGCCTGAAAATGTTGAATATATCGTCATTTCAGTAAAACTCAATAATACATAAATAAATCTTCCACTGTAAAAGTCATTCGCAGGCGATCTCAGGCATCAGTATACTAAGGGTATTGACAAAAATCCAGTACACAAGAGGTCTGAACCGATGTCCTCCAGTAGGCTGTGATGACAACCCCTGAAGTTCGGAGGTAATTCACTCAGGGGTAACATTAGGAGGCACTCCTTCTCCAAGAAAGTGATGAACCTATGGAACTGCCAACCAGCAGAAACCGTGGACATGAAAACAGTACAAGCCTTCAAGAGGAGCTTGGACACATTTCTGTATCACTGTAAATCAGCACATGTTTATACACCACGCTGCATCATCTCCACTTATGAAAGTGGGGGTTGTCAACAGGATGGACCTAGAGTCCCTAAATAGACCAAGGGAATCTGGGAAAGGATATGTCCTAATACTTCACTGTTTCATCTATCCCAGCTAGCAGGGGAGGACTGCTCATACCAAACATTTGCCTACGGATAGAGCAGACGCACAAATTACTTGGTTACTACGATACCAGGGAGCTTGAGCAAGCCCCAACTTACTAACATTTGGCTACTGCAAATTCTACCTCCACCCTGTTACAGTAACATACCCAGAGTCACCTCTGGACCACAATGCCATATAACTAGCCAGTCCAAGGCACATGAAGTCGGGGGATACTCACGTCTGTATTGATGGAGGATGGTTTTACGACTTTTCCACAATCTTGTGTAACATTTACACAGCATGAGTCTGGAACACTGCTATTCTTCCAATAAATAGCCCAGCTGGAGCTGTTTGTACTTCCACAGCACTTGAACTGGTTGGAGGAAGAAAAACAAAATGATTACCATAGTTTACAGGACATTGGGGGGTGGGTTTGAAGTCTAGGTAAACTGCCCCACCACTATCGCACACAGTTTTATTCTGTAAACCCTCCCCCGTAATACCATCAGGTGAATGGGTCCTGCTCCACTGCACTCTCCTCTGGTACTGCTACTATTACCTTGTGACGCCAAAACAGTCACTCCCGAAACATCCACCATCACTGTGGAAGGGACCCATTAGTTCAGACTACAGTTCTCAGCCTATCAGGGAATCGGATCCCGTCTGCCTTAGTCAGAAAGACCAACAGACCCGATCCCAGTACAGACACTGGCTGTCATTCTTACAGGGTAGGGCCATTTTCTCAGATCTGTCCTCCTACCACCCCTGACTTGAGGCTGCCCGTAATTCTGATGATGGGAAAGGGAGTCATCTTTGTTCACATTATTTGTCCCCCACCCAATGATCAATTTCCACAGACATACTCCCTTCTCCTGTCTTGTTGCAGCAGATTACTAAATGATGACAGACCGTTAGGGGATGCATGAATGTCAGGTGATCCACCTCACCATGCATGCTGCACCCTGTCCCGTCAGCAACAACGGGGAATCCTAAGCAAATCCTAATTTCACAAAATTGCCACTGGGCCTGTCCAGACTGCATGACGCAGCAGCTGCCACCGAGCAGAGCAGAGGAACACCAGACTCAAAACCGGAAGCGTTTTTTCTTACATCAGTCACCAGCAGAGAGAAAGTAACTGCAGGGGAAACAGCGTGATCATCTATGCTGGGGGAATTGTGTGGGATACAGGGAGGAGGGAGAAGGCCACTACACTGAGGGTGAGGGAGGGACTTGCAGCCAGATGCCCCTACTCACGTGCTGCAAGCCAACCAGTAGGGTGGCTGTAATGCATCTATAAATCCCAGAATCCTTAGCAACCCCCGATGCAGAAGTGCCATGAAGCAGAAGTGTGGTATCTACAGGTGTCAGCAGGGCTTCTTCAAGGAGTACTGCAGACCACACTGGTCAGAGAAGGGCAGGTAAGTGTAAAAAGTGTAGAGGGAGGGCAGAAAATACATGGTCGGCAGTGGGTAGGGGTTTGCAACTGATCCCTGTAACAGATAAGGGGAGTGCCAGATATGGCTCCTATCTGGGACCAGCCAGCAAGGGTAACGCAGGCAAAGCAGTGCTGCAGGTCCCCATCTAGGGTTGGCTTACATTTGTATGGAGGCTCAGGGAAGCAGCAGGAGGCTGGGGTATCAATGTTTAGCTGCTCTGGATCACAGTGAGTTGACTGGATTATATATGGAGGTTCCCATCTGAACAGCGAGGGGGCCAGGGGTCAGGAGGATATGGAGGAACATGTACAGGTATCACGCTGGCAGGAAGAGTTGGGTGTGCTGTAATGACTGTGGGGCAGCAGTACTGCTGGGGAGGATGTGGGTAACAGGGCTGTCCAATATGCAGAAGCCTGAAGCACCCAAGGGCTGAGGTAAGGCAGGTCAGATGGGAACTGGGGAGCCTGGCGCACAGGGGTCCAGATAATTTTTGGGGCTGGGAGGCATTTACTGCTAGCTTTTTCCAGACTGGCATTCCATCGATGGAAGTAATGTCATCCATAGACCAGTCTCATCCCCCCGCCCCCAAACACACCAAGTCTCGAACACACTGGACACCTTTAGTCACTGGCTTTCTGCTTGGAACTTCTGTGGAGTAAGAGAACGTTCCCGATGCTACTGTATACAGTGCTGTCATGTGACTTATGACAACCTTTATGGCCAACCACTTAGTCACTGCCGACATCACCAGTTGCGTACACTGCAGGAGACGCGGATACTCGTTCCTGTCTCCATTCCTACAGTTTCCACTGTTAGCACCATGCGATGATGGCAGCAGTGACACTGCACTAACAATTTTGTGCATGTGTAGAAAATATGTACTGGGTGGGAAATAAATTCTTAAAGTTGAAGTAAATCATGCAAAAATGGTAGTAAAAAAGATACTCCTTTACTCCCTTTATCCGTTCCCCTGCTGGCACGAAGCAGGGAAGGGGAGGGAGAGAAAGACAGATGGGGTGCCCAGGGAAGTGAGGTTGGCAGGCAGGGGATGGGTATAGGGTGGGATCACCCAAGTTCCAGAGGTACCCCCACCTCAAAAGGTGGGAGAGCCCAGGAAGGGAATCTCAAGTGGTGGGGGTAGGGGTTGAGACTGCGAGAGATGCAGTAAGAGTGGAACGTTCCAAAGGGGTGTCATACCTCACATCAAAAGCAGTTTTCAGGGTGGGGCTGCAGTGCTCAGATGGCCACTCTGCTCGCAACAGAAGGTATGAGCCGGTATTCTAAGCTAAGCATTTAACCTGGGGTCAAACTAGTTCATTTAGTCAATCGGCCAGGCATCTTCCCGAATGGGTTGCCTGCCTGAACTGCCAGCAGTTCTTTAAACTATACAGGAGGGACAGGCAGGTATGAAAAGGGGGAGGGGGTGGCAGTTTATATCAGGGAGGGTATAACCTGTACAAGGGAGGAGCCAGAACAGGGAAGGGGGAAGGCTGGAAGCCATGTGGATTCGGTTACTGTGGAGTAAAGGGAGGAAGGTGAAGGTGGAGATGGCTTATTGAACACTCAACCAGGAGAAGAAGAGACAGGGAATTGAACTTGCAAATATTGACTGCTGCAGAGAAGGTGGTAATAGTGAAAAACTGCAACCTGCCAAAAGTAGGTTGGAGGGTACCGGCCATGACCTGCGCCAGGAGTCAAGTAATCTTTGGTATGTTGCAAAGTGGGTTCCTGACACAGGGCGTCACAGAACCCACCAGGGAGGGGGCAATCCCTGATACGGTGCGGACGAATGGGGACCATGGACAGGATATATAGGTCGAGAAGCCCCTGGGTGGGAGTGACCATCACACAGTGTAGTTCCAGTTGTACATGGGCAGGGTAAAGGCCCTCCGCTAAGACTAAAATCCTGGATTTTAGAAAGGCGTACATCTGAAAGATGGGCAAGCTGCTAAGGACTCGCCTGGCAAGCAGAGTGGATAAAAGGGTGAACCAAAGGTTGTCCACCATCAAAGAGGGAATAATGGCTTCCACAAGGAAGTGCATTAGGCTCAAAGGAAAGAACCCGAGGGCCAACGCACCTAGCTGGTTTAGCACTGTGGTCGCCCAGGCAGTAAGGGATAAGAGGTCAGCCTAAAATAAATTCAGAGGGACCAAGAGGGAGGACGACTACCTGAAGATAGCTAGTGCAACAGGTAAGGCAGTCTGGCAGGCTAAAACTCAGAAGAATTGCAGCTAGCCGAGGGAAATAAAAGGGTTAAATGCCTCCCCCCCCCCCCCCAACTATACTGGCGAGAAAAGGGGCAAGAAAGGTGGGATTGTGAGGCTCAGGAAAGGGAAAACTAGGTGGAGGAGAATGGGGTCAAAGCAGGGGTACCGAATGAGTACTTCAGTCTTCACCAGGGAGAAAGATGGACTGGTGCCACTACAGAAGGGGAGAGGGAAGGGGGGGGCGGCACACGGATGCATTGCTACAGGTGAACAGGGTACATAAATCCCCAGGTCCAGATGGCATACACCCAAGGGTGCTGAGGGAGCTGGCAGAGGAACTTACAGGTCCCTTAACAAACCTGTCAAATAATTCACTAGAGTCGGGCGTGGTACAGACAACTGAAGAGCAGCACATGTAGTGCCCCCTCCATGATAGCAGTCCCACGGAACTACAGAACGATCAGTCTGACCTCTATCATGTGGAAGCTCATGGAGACCATATTTAAGGACAGGTTTAGCAGAGTATCTAAGGGAGAATGGTCTCCAGGATGAGGCGCAACATGGGTTTATGGCAGGGAGGTCGTGCCAAACATATCCGATTGGCTCCTTTGAATGGGTCATTAAAAAGTGGAAAGTGGCCAAATGGTGACCATCCTTTTACCTGAACTTCAAGCAAGGCCTTTGATTCGTACCCCACAAGAGGTTGATCAGGAAGTTGGTGGATCGGAGGGGGGGTTGCTGAGAAGCAGACCGGGTGGGTGGAAAACTGGCTGCGGGGCAGGACCAAGAGCACGGTGGTGGGAGATGAGTTCTCCAGCACCACAAAGGTCACCACTAGGGTCTTACATGGTTCAGTGCTGCTGCTCAACAATACTGGGGATGGCATTAAAGGCAACATTGGTCTACTCAAGGACATTGAGCTCTGTGGGAAGGTGGACACAGCAGAAGGGATATGAAACCTAAAGAAAGATCTGGAAAAGCCAGAGAGGTGGTCCGGGATTTAGTAACTTTGCTTCAATGCAAAAAACTGCAAGTTTATGCATACTGGAGTCAAGAACCCAAGGACTAAGCATAGCCTGGAGGGGGTCCAGGTATCTGCATCAGAAAAGGAGAAGGACCTGGGAATGATGACCACTAGCGATCTGAAGCACTCTACACAATGTAGGAAGGCAGCAGCAAAGCGCAACAAAATGTTGGACTGCATTGCTTTGGGGAGGAGAGGAGAGAGAAGAGAGAAATCAGCAGGGGCTGCTCTTGTATAGGCCATTAGTGAGGTCACATCTGAAGTACAGTCTACTGTACAGGTGCCCATACCTAGAGAGAACATAAACCTGCTGAAGACAGTCCAAAGGAAGGCAGCTAAGATGATCTTAGGCCAGCAGGGTGGGACGTATGAGGAGAGGTTGGAGGCCCTGAATATGGGCTCCCTGGAGGAGACATGACAGAGATCTTTAAATATTTGAAGGAATAAACAGGCTGGACAAGGAGGGTCTCTAAGCTTAGTGGGAACGGGGAATGGCGAGGAGAGTGGGGGTACAGGAGAGAGAGGCTAAGAGGCACTTCTTCATGAAGAGGGTGGTGGTGGGTTGGAATGGGCTTCCTGAGGAGGTGGTTTCTTGAGTGGTAGGTAGCTTCAGGAAAGGCTGGGATAGAGTTAAGGGGAAAGATAAGGGTCAACAGAGGAGTGGACAGAGGGGAAGGGCAGTTTGTGAAGGGGGCACTGTCAGCAGCGACTGCAGGGGACATGGAGTGCATTCGATAGGCCTAATCGCCTTATTCTGCTGGCTTTGTCATATGTTAATCAGTGCAGGGCAAACAAATGCAGACCTTTATGTTTCTAGTCATGTTTGGCACACCGCGTGAGTGGCGAGAACAATCTGTGCTGGAATCGGTTACACTGAAAACCAAGGGAGACAGAGACAAAGGGACAAAGCACATTAACCTGGCTCTCCAGTGCACTAATCCCACCACCAGCTGCCCACCCTCCCAATCCTGAGTAACACCAGAAACTCACTTCTATCTGCAGGCCATCGATCACCTTCTTACTCTCTTCATTGGTAGTGTAGTTTGACATTCCTTCTTCAAAACCTGTCTTGAATATACCAGTCACCTAAACAAAAAAACCAAAAATAAAAAATAAAAATATAGTTAGAACTGTCAAGTTTACTTATCCCACATCCCCCCATTACAACTTCTTGTTTTCAGCAGTTTCCGCTTCCACCCAGTTTTCCAGCTAAACTCCCAAAAACCAGTTCAGTACATTCAAGGGAGAAAAGTTCTGCAACCTAAGACACCACTGTGTGTCTGAAATAAAGCCGCGGGAGCATGAAGCAACATCCCAGCTACAACGTCATGAATAAGCTACACACTGTACCCCACTGTCTGACCAAAACTATTTCTGTCCAACAGATAATTTCCTAGCCATTTCCTGATTCCTCTGTACAAACTCTCTGAAGGTCAGAATGTTTTGCACGTGCAAGATACCCATCATATTCTATAGTACACCAGTGTTGGATACAAAGCTGTACCTTTTCACCCAAGTCACTGTTACTACAAAAGCCACGTTTCGCCTCCCCCCATACATTCCATGGACATACCCTGTTTGGGCCTGTCTCGTCTCCAGCGGCTATCCCCTATGAAAATAAAAAATGCTAGGCTTTCCCTGAAGGTTTGGTTAAAAACAAACACAGCCAGAAGAATTAGGCCTTTTGGTCTATCTACTTATTGTGCAGGGTTCTCAGCTCTGGCTGGTGTCCCTACCCCCCACCCCCACCCAGGACCTTCATCTTCCCTATATCCATCTCAGCCTCTCTTAAGGCTATCCACCATACTCTATCTCTTAACCTCCCCAATTTAGACTGTGCCCCTCGTAGTTTTGCTGCAGCTTAGCCTGAAGAGATCCTTCCGCTCCCCTTATTAATCCCTTTCAAGTACTTGAAGGTCTCACCCATGTCTCCCCTCTCCTTCCTGTCCTCCAGGGAGTACATGTTTAGGGCCATCAGTCTCTCCTCATATGGATTTACCCTGCTGCCCCACAATCATCTTTGTAGCCCTGCTCTGGTCTGTCTCCATCAGTTTGATGTCCTTTTTGAGGTGAGGACTACAGAACTACACAACACCTTCCAGATGTGGTCTCACCAGTGACCTGTACAAGGGTAATACCACCTCCTGTCACCTACTGCTTATCCCCCTGGCCAAGCACCCCAACACCCTGTCTGCCCTTGCCACTGCCTTCTTTCACTGCGTAGAAGGACTCCGGTCACTAGTTATCCCTCCCTGATCCTTCTCAGAGAGATACCGAGCCCTCCCAGGTAGTACTCTCTGCTAGGGTTTTTTGGCTCCAACGTGCATAACCTTGCACTTCTTGGCATCCAAGCTCAGTTGCCAGAACCTGAACCACTTTTCAAGTCTTCGTAGGTCCTCCTTAAGGTCCTGTATGCCCTCAGCTGAGTGCACCCTCCAATACAGCTTGGTGTCGTCCGCGAAGACACATTTTGCCATTGATGCCATCCCCAATATCGTTAAACGAAAATGCTGAATAGCACCAGCCCTAGAACTGAGCCCTGAGAGATGCCACTTGTGACCATCCTGGTGCTAGACAACTCCCCCCACCATCACCTTTTGGGTCCTGGTCCCTAGCCAGTTTTCCACCCATCTAATCATTTTCTCTCCTACTCAGAGGTCTGCCAATTTCCTGATCAGCCTCATGTGGCATAGTGTCAAAGGCCTTGCTGAAATCCAGGTAGAGAACATTTACTGCTTGTCCCCTGTCCAATGTTTTGGTTACCCAGTCAAATAAAGTTGATCAGATTCATTTGACAGGACCTCCCTCCCATAAATCCATGTTGCCTTACATATACATATACATAGAAGCTGTCAGCAGATAAGCCCATCCAGTCTGCCCATAACCAAACACTTGTGTGGCTACTGACCCTACCTGTTCATTAGTCTCTTCCCACTCTTCCCCACCTCCAAGGTTCCCCTATGCCTGTCCCAGGCATGGTTAAATCCTTCCACTGTCCCGGCTCCCACCACCTCTTCTTCCTATACTGGAAGATGCCCCCACCCCCCCGCACCTTGTTTATACCCTTGAGGTATGATCTCCGTATTTTTTTTTTTTAAATTTGCATTTTCACCTTCCTAGCTGCGGCCACCCAATGTTCCAGCCGGTCACGGCCGGCGGCTTCCACCCCCCTTGACCTCGGGTCCTCCGATGCCCGTAGCTTACCCCGCGGTGGGACTGCGGGATGGCAGAGCGCGACATCCCGAGAGACCGTAATTGGTCGGAGGACTGGCCTGGGGCTAATCAAAGCCGCGCGGGTTTCATGGAGAGTGGCCGCAGCCGCCCATTTTCCTCTTTTTCCGGGAGGCGGGTCGTGCAATGACGCCAGCGTCCGCCCCCGCCTCTCCTACAATCTTTTGAGCTGGCAGTGGGTGCTCCTGGCCTCCGCTAGGAGTCCTCATCGCCCGGATGCTACCTCATCCTCCTCCCGAGAAGGAGCAGTCCCATGGACGCTGATCCTTCTCCCCTCGCCTCCGACGACTTCTGGTCCGCCTCTCGAACCCGGGTCGCCGGCGTCGCAAGCGGAAATTCAACTGCTGCGCCGACGAGCCGGCCATGATCTCCATAAGTTTGCACGCTATTGAAGCGAGAGATCAGTCTGTAATTCTTGGGGCTGCTCTTGAGGAGGGGCACCACATGTGCAGTTCTCCAGTCCTGTGGTTCCACACCTGTCTCCAGTGACCTGAACAGGTCCGCCAGTGGCTCTGCAAACTCCCCTGCCAGTTACCTCAGCACCCTAGGGTGCACTGTATCTGGGCCTGGACATTTGTCTACCCTCAATGCTAGCAACCCTTTCTTCACTCTTCCCCTTCTATTACCCCAGCTGTCGTCCTCCCCACTTCTGCCCCCAAGCACCAGTCCATCTTTCTTTGGTGAATACAGAGCAGACTCATTCGTTCATTAGCTCCACCTTCTCCTTGTCTTAATGTAATCATCCCATCTTTGTCTCTTTTCTTGCTTATGCAGCAGAAGAAAGCCTTCTCTCCCTTAATACACTCTGCAAATTGCAGTTTCTTCAGTGCCTTGGCTCTCAGAACCACCCTTCCGCCTCCTCGCCAGCCCTAGGCACCCTCCCCCATCCCCCATCTTCCTCTCTTGGTGTTCTTGAAGTTTATCGTTTTGAATTTGGTATATGCCAGCCTCTTATTCCTCACCGCCTGGGCTACTTTAGAGCTGTTCCAGCCGGGTGTTTTGACCTTTGAATTTTTCCTCTTGTATCTAGCATACTCCTCTCTTGCAGCCCTTAAAGAGCTGCTGACACCATTGGGGAAGGCCTGCCCCAGGACCTAAAGTAGCCGTAGTTTTAAATTTTTTAGTGCATGCAATAATTATATTTTTAACTTACTAAAAATGTGATCACACTTCCCGCTTCCCCTTAAGCTGCCAGGCGCCGCTGCAGCCCCACCCAGAAAACAGCATTTTTGATAGCGCATGATGTGGGAAGGGACTGCAGGACTATAGATAGCATTATAGTGCAAACAGGGTAGCGGTGTTTCAGAGCACTGCAAGATCCGCACTTCAGAATGTTAAGGTGTGTGTAGGTGTGAGGGGTCACATGTACTAAACAACCCCCAAAAAAAAACAACAAAACACACACACACACACACACACACACACGCATATGCAAGTACCGGTCTTAAGCGAAAGTTATACCTAAAGGCAGCTGCTGCCCCTGATTGCATTATAATGCCATCTATAGCCCTGCAGCCCCTTCCCTAACTCATGAAATCAAGACACTTTTCTGGGAGGGGCTACAGCGAACACTCGGCAGCTTCTGGGGAATCAGAAAGTATGATCATGCTTCTAGTAACTTAAAAATAAAATTATTGCATGCACAAAAAAAAATTCAGAGCTATAGCTACTCTAGCCTGCCCAGTGGCGTGGAGGGTTGAGGCGCTGGACGCCACACCTCGTGCCACACCGACAACCCGGGTTCAGGAACGGACTTGGGCCTTCGGGGGCTGGCAGGGGAGAGGAAGGATTGCGCATCCCGCAACTGCTCTCCTTCCTCTGGGGAGGGTGGGGCACTGCATTGCACTGTAGCGGCGACTGGCGGAGGCCTACTGCACTATAGTTGCGTGCACAGCAAAGGGTGGGGAGCGCGGCAGGCATCAGCATGGACATGCACAATGTCATTGCACGTCTAGGCGCCCCGCCCCCCCGGGAAGCAATTCAGTGGAAAATGGCGGGGCGATCGGCAGCTGATGGCTGTGCCCCACACCCCTGGACAAGAGAGAAGCCTTCGCCAGGATGTGGTCCACCCTGTGTGCATGGAGCGATTACTGCATGCCAGACTTAGTCCGGGGGTGCTGGTGCCATTGGCTGTTTGGCCCGCTCCGCAGGGGAGCAAATATAGAAAGAATATAAAAAAAAAAAACACTAAAGCTACTCTGGGTCCTGAGGCAGGCAGCTACTGGACAAGAGCTGTCTGCCCCACACTTCAGAACGTGTCAGCAGCTCTTTAAGCCTTCCTTAAGAGCCCATTTTTGGTCCAACTCCATAGTCGCTGCAATTTTGCTAGGTCATTTTTTAGTACTTCTCCCATTCTCCTAAAGTCTGCCCTCCTGAAGTCCAGGATTTTAGTCCTAGTAGGAACACTTTCCCTGCCCAAGTCCATCCGGAACAACAAGGATGGATGATTACTTCCAACCCGTGGCTCCCCAACTGTTCTATCCTGTACATGCTCTCAGTTTGTGAGCACCAGGTGAAGGATTACCTCTTCCCAATCCCGGGCAGGTGCAGTGACCCCTTGAGTCAGGAACCCAGTCTGAATCGCTTCTAGAATTTTCTGACTCCTGGCCCCATGTAGTGGTTAGGACACTCTCCCTGGACAAGTTGAAGTCCCCCACTGTTACCACTTCACCCTTCTCTGCAGCCCTCAGAATATGCAAACTCAGGTCCTTATCCAATTCTTCATTCCGATTGGGTGGTCTGTACACCAACCCCCAACCTTACCTTCCTTGCTCTACTGGTCTGTAATTGGACCCAACACGCTTCAGCCCTCCCCTCTCCTGCCCCCTCCTTTGTATTTGTTATACCTCCTACTAATGAATACTGCCAGCCCTCCTTTGCCTACCACTCCCTTCTGTGAAGTTTATATCCCGGAACTGAGAGGTCCCAGTTGTGGTTAGCAGTGGCCCAAGAGTCAGTTATCGCCGCAAAGTCCATTCCCCACCCCCTACTACTAGTACTTGCAAGTCATCCAACTCGTTTCAGAGACTGTGTCCATTCAGGGACACCACCTTCCACTTTAAGTCTGAGCCTCCATCACTTCCTCTGCTATGCTGTTTCCTCTGTCTCCATATGCTTCCTCCTCCCTCCGTTCCACTACAGTTATATGGGGGGGGGGGGGGCATTCATTACCACCTCCTAGGGTATCTGTGCCCTTAGGCCTGCCTGCCGCCCCACTTTAAATTAAGTTTGCGTAATGTACCCCAAGCTTGTCCCAGAGTATCCTCAAGCCCTCCCTGTTCAGGAGTAGTTTGTCCTGTGCATACAGAGATTTATTTGACCATGCCCCCATCTCCTATGCAGTTAAACCCCCCCTCCTTGCACCAATCCCTCAGCCACACATTGAATTCCTCTATCCTAATTTTCCTTACTGTGCTAGCTCTGGGCACTGGGATTACCTCAGAGAATGCCAGTGATCTTGCCACCTCACTGCAGGTCTTCCTTAACTCCCTGAACCTACTTTTTACCACCTCCACCTCCTCCCACGCTAGTTTGTTTGTGCCTAGGTGAAGAATTATGCTTGCCCCCCCACCCCCAACTCCCTTTACCACCTCCTCAATCCTTGGACCCAGTCTCCTGCTGTCATTCATTTTGGCATCACTGTCCCCCTTCTTCCTCCTCAATGATTGTCCTTTAAAGTAGAGTCTCCGATAATTATCACCCTACCGTACCCCTCAACTGTGTTCCCCTCCCTCCCATCACCCTCTGCTGTAGATGTCTGTTCACTTTCCTTCACCATGATTTTGGTTAAAGTCCCCCAGCCATCTCCACTTTCCCAACTGTGCCTCCCTTCCCCTCCAAGCCCCTCCCATTCCTCATGACTGTGGTTATCCCCACTAACCCCTCTCTCCCTCTAGACCAAGCCTTTTTCTGCCAGTTTCCTTCAACTCCTCTAGGCTCGCCTCTTCTCCCCCTGCCTTCCTTGATTTCCCTGCATAACCAAATACACCATACAGGAGAAGGACAGCCTGCTTGCGCCCTAGTTATCTGGAAACGAGAGATACTTACACGATCCTTAAAGATGTAGCCAGCGATGGCTGCTGCAATCTCCACCAGGAAGATCAGGGTCAACAGGACGGCAAACTGGAAGAGAAAAAAAGCCGTAAACAGAAGTTTCCCAGCTAGAAGTAGACTATAATGTTTAGCTGGGCCTGAACCACTGTGCAGCAGTACCCCACTGAGATGCTTCGAGATGGATTTAGTATTAGTAAAAAGTTGCAATATTGACAACACTAGTAACTCTTGTGCAACCCTATATAAGCAAAGCATGGGTGGCAGCACCACACACACACACACACACACACACACACACACACACACACACACACTGCAAAGGAACCATGAGGCCTTCCTGACACCAGGGCTCTTACCCTTTGGGTGCAGGGTAGGCTGCCCTACTGCTCCACAAGTTCCAATATTTGGATTATTTGCACTTTTTACACCCTCTGCCTGATCCAGCTTGGGTGTGGATCACCTTTATGCTTCCCTCCTACCACCAGCTACCCATGGCTTCCCCCTCACAGCATGGCCCCACCAGCGGTGGGGAACATTTGCATGGAGGTCACAGCGAGACCCAGGTCACTATCAGCCGTGGATGTAACTTTTCCCTTCTGCAGATCCCCCACCCCATCTCCAGGACATCAGCATGCAGGAGCTCAGCAGTGTCTTCAACATTCCCCACCCCAAAGTCACCATCTGGCTATTGTGCTGACCCAGCACCACCAAGGTGCATTCAGGCACCAACACACACCACCCACCTCCTGGAGGTGCAGGTTTGCTGAAACACCATTAACTTCTTTCTACCAGCCTTGTGTGTGTGTGTGGAGGAGTGGCTGCCTTCACATCAGACTCCAATGCAGTTCCTTAGTTGTCCAGTAGGGGGGTGCAAGAACACCTGGCAGCCCCTTCCTTGTGACACACTTAGCCCCAGAGTACTCAGATGGTTAATTCTGCAGCAGTAGACAAGCTGAGCAGCTGCAGACTAATAGTCCAGGGGTCCTGAATAACAAAATGATGGGTACCTCATGGTCTTTAGACAGTCGAGAAGTCTCCTGCTGTCTAGAAAATTAATTCCAGTCTCCATGAAGTAAATGGGAACACTGCTACCCGAAACAGGACAACTGACAAGCAACAGTCACAGTCACCCTCACCCCCGACCCCGAGTACCCCCTAATAACCCCCTTCACCGTTGTCACCATGCAGTAGTTCTCCTTCCAAGCTCCACAGCAACCAAAGAATGAGATGAAGAAGATGATGACGCCAACAGCAATGATGACGATAGGGGCTCCAGTGCCTCCCAAGTCTTCCATGTTGATGGACGATTTGTTCAGCTTCACTAGCACTACAATTCCGATAACTATGAGTGCGAGTCCTGCCAGCTGTGTGTGACAGAGAGAGACAAAGGTTAGTAGGAGCAGTAATATGCATTTCTTTGGCACCCAGGGACTCTGAGCATCTCAAGAAAAAGTACAGCAGCACGACAAGTTAAAACAGACAGCTAGTTGAGAGCACGGGAACCCCAGTCATCTCCCTCATTAGGCTAGTATCCTATCCCTCCCATTTGCCTGTGAGCACAGGACTCCCGTTTGACAGACGTTTGCATTCTGGATTCTTTGCTTTATTTTTAGGCAGTTTCCTTTACTACAGTTGGTATCAGTAACGGTATTATCTTACAATTTTTTTTGCTGAAGACCCAGTAAGCTTAAGCTCATTTCCAGGTGTGACCCAGGAGCACAGGGAGGTTTAAGTGACATGCTCAGGGTTATTCAGTATGCAAGTGGTAGTTGTGGGATTCAAACCCAGGTCTGCAGGTTCAGCTCACTGCCTTAAAGTGCACCCTTCATGGCACCGGTGCTTACAGCCACACAGGAAGCTTACCTGGCTCAGAGTCTGCCGCTTAAAAAAAAAAAAAAAAAAAATAAAAAAAATAAAAGTTTAACCGACATTTTCAGGAGTGGAGGGATCGTATTTTTGGCTCCGAGGAGTTGAGCCGCCAATCCCATCCATTTCCCACTGTTCCATATTCCAAAATTACAATGTGTGAGCACGCCCCCAGGCTAGCATGTGATGTCAGAATATGGACCAGCATGGCGGCAGATCTCCAAACCGAGAAATGGATGGGATCGGCACCTCTGCACCAAATATACGATCCCTCCACGCCTGAAAATGCCGCCACATAACTTTTTTTTTTTTTTTTTTTTAAAAAAGCAACGAACTCAGATAGGTGAGCTTCCTTTGTGGCATGTTGTAACAGACCATGAAAGGTGCTCTTTAATCTCTAGGCTCTACTGCCTTCCACTTTACTGAAGAACTTACAAAAGCAAAACATAACGATACAAAGTACACAATATCTCGTGTGTGTGTGTGTGTGTGTGTGTGTGTGTGTGTGTGTGTGTGTGTGGGGGGACCTTGCAAATACAAGAGATGTCAGAATGCTGAGTAAACTAGGTATATGGAGGGAGAGTTGAGCAAGACTTCACACCCCCTAAAATCCCAGACTACACTGATGAAGTACTTGCAGTGAGGACCTATGGCAAGCCTCGGTTACTGCATTCCAGTGTGGAGATGGAGGTAAAGCAACACAGAATGTGGGACCCATTGTACTACAAAGTTGGGTTGATGTTGCAATGCATCAGAGATACTTCTACTACAGTAATTAAATTGTAGTTTTTTTTTTTTTAGTTGTTTTTTTTAATATATAAAGAGACTTACCAGCCTCAGGACATGCACCGCACACATCATACTAACACGCTAGACGCCAGCAGAGTAGGCCTATTGGTCTATCAAGTCTGCTTGTACTTCAGCACTCTGACTGGGTACCGTAGCCCTCTATCTGGCTCCTTCCACTGTTACCTTGGTGCCTCACCGCTGCAAAATGCTTTCGATCTATATGGCACCAAAAAAAATATTCCATTATTTCAGATGTAAGAGCACTCATAAAAATTGCCACCACCGGGTCACTTGTACTTCCCGGTCTTTAGAGCCGCCCACGTGCTCAGTCAAGTTATGATGTGACCCTAGGAGAGCGTGGGGACCCACTCCATTATAGTCTACGGGGGCAGCTTTCACATCATTTTTTTATACTGTAATGGTCATTTGGTGATTAATCAAGGGCACTGGTTGACCAACAAGGCCCTTGTTAGTTGACCGGTGCCTTCGATTAATTACCAAATGACAATTACAATATATAACAAGCATTTTTCGATGCCGAATGTTTGCTTGCTGGTATTAGCATTGGAAATGCAGGAGTTAGACAGATGCAGAATAGGAATGGCAGTGAAGTATTGAACTTCACGCCAACCCCACCTCCACCCTGCAGAGACAGACAGGCACTGGGGTATGCGTTTGGGTCATCACCCATGACGTTTATGCCATATCACCTCACCCTATCCTGCAGACACCGATACGTGCTGAGGTGTGCCTTGGGGTGTTCAGCTTTACAGTCACCCCATTCCATAAAGACATGCGCTGAAATGGGTGCAGTATAGGAGAATGGGGTGAACTCCGGTGCCAAAGAGTCGAAGGCACACCTAGATGCCAGTCGCTGGCTGGGGGTTGGGATGGCATGAGCTTTACAGTCAACAATCCAACGGCACACCCCAGATGCCTGTCAGGCTGTACAGGGTGGGACGTTATGGTTAGAAACCCTAATGCCCTGGGCGTTTTTTGGTATTTGCGCTACAAATTTTCAACATGGCCTTTTTGTGACCCCACCTCATGAAAGCATTTGGGACCTCTTCTCATGAAGAGTGGCAGTGTGATTTTGTTAACATGTCCTGAACTTTGAGTTCCCACAGCGACCGTGCCATTCTGTGACAGATGTATGAAAACACAGATCAGCCAGTATGTGAAGAATGACAGCTGTACCATCCATGGGGGGTGGGGGTGAAGAGATGGCAATGTTGAAAATCTGTAGTGGAAATAAAAATGCTTGCACTTCCGAGCATACGTTGAAACTGTGCAATGCATGCACATAAGTCATTTAGTGGAATTATTTCACCAAATTTTCAACATAAGCATTTTGTGACCTCTGCTCATGAAATACAGGTTACTCACCTGTAACAGGAGTTCTAGGAATGGTATATGTTGTTCATCCACACTTATTGGCAGGTTCCTTGCCGCTTTAAATCTTGCCGGAAGGTCTTCAAGCTGGCTCCTCCCACCCACCCGGGTGGTAAAACTCTCGGCTCCGCCCCATGACGCCAGATCTGGCCCGCTGGAAGCTGCCAGTTGTGTGTGGGCCTAAGCTGGGGAGAAATGAAATGTGGATGAACAATATATACCATTCCTAGAACTCCTGTTACAGGTGAGTAACCTGTATTTCTAGGGACATGGATATGTTGTTCATCCACACTTATTGGCAGACTCCTAGCAGTTCTCCGGGAGGAGGGAGGCACACAATCTCTCACTTAGGGAATAAAGACTGAGAACCGAGGCCCCAAAACCAGCATCCCAGCGTGACTCAAGGTCGATGTGGTAATGGGTAATAAAGGTGTGTGCTGACTTCCAGGTAGCAGCCCTGCAGATTTCTGGATAGAGACGCCCTGGAAGCAGCCACCGATGCAGCAGTATGATGGGTAGAATGAGCTCTTATCCTCTGGGAGGCTCCATGCCCGCCAACTTATAGCAGAGATCTATGCAGGTGACCCACCTGCTTATCTCGGCTTGGCTGCAGGTCTGCCAGGTGCGGCTTCAGCGTAGGGTGACAAACAGCTGGCGAACCTCTCCCGACTTTCAGCTGTGCGCTCCTTATAATAAGCGGCGCCTTCTAGGGTCCAAAGTATGGAGCCTGTATTCGGCCTCCGAGGTGTGATTGGGTAGAACACCGGCAGAGTCAACACCTGGTTAAGGTGAAACTCGACACCACCTTCGGAAGGAATTTCGGGTTGGGGCGCAGGACAACCTTGTCCCTGTGGAAGACCAGGTAAGAAGACTCAATGCAGAGCGCCTGGAGTTCTCCCATCCTTCTGGCTGACGTGATAGCCACCAAGAAGGCGGTCTTCCACGACAGGTGAGAGAGTTCACACCTGTGCACTGGTTCGAATGGCTTGCCCATGAGCTTTGCCAGTACCAGCAGTAAATCCCACGGAGATGGAGGTTCTCGCACCGGAGGGAAATGTGATCAAAGCCTTTGAAAAGCGCCAGACCACCTTCCCTCCTAGGCCACCGACTGCTCCCTGCCCGTGTCTGTAAGCAGAGATGGCTGCCAGGTGCACCTTTAGGGTCATCGACCTAAGCCTTTGACTAGGAAGGGACCATAAATAGTCCAAAATACTTGCCAAGGAACAGGAGGAAGGGTCCAAGCCCTTACTCTGACACCAAATGGAAAACCTCTTCCATTTGAAGGCATAGCATTTCCTGGTCGACTCCTTACGGGACGCCTCAACAACATTGAGGGCCTCGTCGGAAAGACCCAAGGCCTGGAACTCTAGCCGCTCAGGAACCAGGCAGTCAGGTGCAGGGATTGAAGGTCCGGATGGAACACCTTCCCCTGATTGACTGAGAGCAGGTCCGGGCGAGCTGGAAGCTGCCTCGGGAGCCTGTAGCTGAGGTTGAGGAGATCTGGGTACCAGAACTGGTGGGGCCAGTCTGGGACTATCAGAATCACCTGCGCCTTGTCCCTCCTTGTCTTGAGAAGCACCTTGTGAATCAAGGGAAATGGGGAAAGGCGAAGAGAGGCCCCCACAGCCTCGAGAAGGCATCCCCCTGCAGCGAGCCCTGCTGAGGGGGGCGGGCATGAAACAGCCTCAGCTTCGCATTCTCCCTGGAGGCAAACAGGTCCACCTGAGGTGTGCCCCAGTGGGAGAACAGATCTTGTACTACCTCCGGCAGAAGAGACCACTCGTGAGATGCAGCCCCTATCCGGCTCAGGGCATCGGCCAGGGTGTTGGAGGCTCCTGCCACATGAATGGCTAGGAGATCCGCCTCCAGGCTGCGCACGAGTGACCAAATGCGGAGAGCTTTCTTGCATAGAAGCATGGAGCGCGTCCCGCCCTGGCGGTTCAGGTAGTACATGGTCGTGGTACTGTCCGTCTGGACTCGGACCACTTTACCCCAGAGGAACGGAGCAAAGGCGGTGAGAGCTAGGCGGACCGCTCGGAGCTCCAGCACGTTGATGTGGCATCGGGACTCCCGCGGGGACCAGAGGCCGTGCACTCGGTGTTCCCCCAGATGGGCACCCCAACCCATCAGAGAGGCATCGGTCGATAGAGAGACCGTCGGCTCGACAAACGGGATGCCCTCCTGCAGATGGGATGGAACGGTCCACCACTGGAGAGCGTTCCACATCTCCTGGGTCACTGTCACTAGCTGGTCCAATGGATCGCAGCGTTGTGACCACCGGCTGGCCAGTCCCCACTGAAGGGGGCGCATGTGCCAGCGTGCCCAACGGACCACGCTGGTACAGGCCGCCATGAGACCCAGGAGGCGAGGAAGTCCTGCAGAGACTAATTGCCCAACCAGAAATGATTGGGCAAGGAGGTAAGAACCTCAGCCCTGTCCGCCGGGAGCCGTGTTGGCTCAAGAGAGTCGAGCTCTGCCCCGATGAACAGGATCACCTGCTTCGCTCGAGTTCGACTTGGCCTCGCGTGATGAGAAGGCCGACTTGAGAGCAAACCTGGAGGGCCAGATCTCTGGACCGCTCCACCTCCCGCCTGGAGGGGCTACCAGCCAATCGTCCAGGTAAGGGTACACCCGACCCCTCGGCGCCGCAGGAATGCTGTCACCACTGCCATGCATTTGGTGAAGACCCTGGGAGCTGGAGATAAGCCGAAGGGCATGGCTTGGAACTCGAAGAGGGATCCTTCTGCTCGAAAGCGGAGGAATCTCCGATGTGATGGACGGATAGGGACGTGAAAGAACGCGTCCTGCAGGTCCAGAGAGCAGAACCACACGCCGTGTTCCAGAGATGGTATTATCTGCGCCAGAGTGACCATTCTGAAGGTCCGAGACCTTAGGAACTTGTTCAGGTCGTGTAGGTAGAGGAATGGGCGCCAGCCCCCGTCCGCTTCGAACCAGGAATACCCGGACACGAACCCCAGGTCTAAAGGGGGTCCTCTACCTCATGATCACCTCCTTCGAGGAGGAGAGCGATGTCGGCTCGATGAGCCGCCAGTGAGGCTGTGGACCGAGGCCCCCAGGTGCGACGGCTCTGAAGGGCGGGGCCTGCTCGAATTCTAGAGGTAGGCCTTTTCCCACCACCTCCAGTACCCACCTGTCCGTGGTAACAGCGGACCAGGCGGAAAGGAAGTGTCTGAGCCGTCCCCCCACGGGGGGAACCAGGGGTGAGGTGACAGGGATGGGGGAAGACACCCCTCAGCCCGTCACTGGGCAGGCTTGGAGGAGGGACCGGCCGAGGGACCTCCTGGGCCTTTACCTCCCTGCTTCCTGTTGGAGGAAGCCGACGGCTTGGGTTTGGGATACCAAGCTCGAGCCTGCTGGCCCTGACGTTGCTGGGCCGGGCGCGGCGCGGGCGCAGAAGGATGAAAGGGCTTAGGCTGTGGCTTGCGGCCTTTGTCCTTCTGAGCGGAAGAGACCGAGTCCAAGGTAGCACTGGACTTCTCGATCCTCTGCAGGTGACCTTCCACCCCAGGGCCGAAGAGGTCAGTCCCCAAAAAGGGAACATCCGCCAACTTGTGCTGGGTATCCGAGGTAAAGGTGGATATCCTCAGCCAAGCCCGACGACGCATGGCCACTGCAGCCGCCACAGACCTGGCACATGAGTCCCCGATGTCTAACGCAGTCTGGAGCTGCTGTTTAGCCACTGCCCTGCCCTGGTCCCGCACCTGCCTGACCGTAGTCTGCAGATCTGCGGGAAGATGAGGGACAACCTCATCCAGGGAGCCCAACAGGGCGTGAGAAAAATGTGCCATGAGGACGTCCGAACTGGCTGGCTGAGGCGACGAGGACGCAGCATAGACTTTTTCGCCCAGCATAATCCAATTTCTTGATTCCTTGTTGGGAGGTTTGTCCACATCCCATGCTCCCAGCATGCCGGAAAACGCTGTCGGTAACCAACCCCTCGGCCAAGAGGTGTTCCGAAAAACCGGACAGGGAACCGGTAGGGACCGCATACTTCCTGGCCAACCTGGCCGAAGGCGCAGGGCAGGAAGCAGGATGCTGCCAAAGTTCCAAGGCCGGACCCACTATGGCTTTGGCCACCGGAAAGGCCTCCGTAGGAGAATCCCCTTGGTCCAGAATCTCCATGAGGGGATACCTGGCCCATTTAGAAACTGGTTCGAGCTTCATCCTGGTGGACTCCGAGATGAGTCGAAGCAACCCTAAGAAGGACGAAGGGCTATCGTTCATTGACTGCCCTCTCGAGGACTCCAAGTCCATGCGCTTGGAGAAGAGGGAGGAACCATCATCGGACTCAGAAGAGTCCTCAAAGAGCTGCTCGGGCTGAGCCACCTCCACCTGCCGAGGTTTATCGGGAGTGAGGGTGATAGACAGCCTATGGGGCAAGCCAAGGCCGACCCAGAATTTTAGTCGGAGCCCCAACTAATGGCTGTGGAGGCGGAGGTTCCACCAGAATCGTGGGCAGCTGGAATTGGCCAAACAACCGCCTGGGAACAGGCCTCGACTACAACGAGGGGTTGTTTCGGCTGCTCCGGTGACAGCCACTTAATGGCCAGGGAAGACAACTGGGTCTGCTTATTCCCGGTCAAAAGGAGCTGTTGCCACGAGTTCCTCGTCATCTCGGCGCAACTTGCGCCAAGCCTCCTCGTCCGAGAGGAAGAGGACGGGCGGGCGCGCTGGTGCGCGAGATCACGGCGGCGCGGATCGGTTGACTGGCGAGATGTCCGAGACCGAGAGTCTCGATTGCCGAGGAAGGCGGAGAAGTGTCGAAATCGGCACTCCTCGGCTCAGACAATCCCACGCAAGGCTCGAACCGGAGGCAGAGACGCACCGGATCCTCAACTCCCCACTGGGGAACCGGGAGAGGGATTCTCAGCTTCTCCAGCCGACAACCTGCTCTACCGGTCGAGAAAATCCCCGACCCTCTCGGTCAGCTGGCCTGACGGGACACCGTGGAAGCCAGTGGCGGAGCTGAGGGTCGATCAAGTCGACTGTCGACAAGGGAGGGGGAATCTTTCCACCCCAAGAGAGCGCCGACGGAGACACTTTACTTTGCTCTTTTAGACCTGGAAAAGGTCCCGAAGAGTTGGACCTCACCTTTCGTCGAGAGGGTCAGACAAAGCTCCTTAAAAGAAGCCGAGTACGAGGCACCGAGAGAAACAGGACAAATGCCGCAGCCGAGGTAGAAGCGGCCCGCCTCCTTCTCTCGAGGGCGATTCCTGTCGAGCTGATCCACGAGCCCGGCCACGGACACCGCCAATAGGGGCCTCTTAGATTTCACCGTGGAATTCTTTTTCTCTGGCGCCCAGTTGTAATCACCGGGCAGCACGGTCTTCAAGGACGAAGTCGAAAGGAAGAGCACAAGTCGCAGGCCTGCGGGTCGTGCTCAAGGCCCAGGCAGTAGATGCACGTGGAGTGCGGATCCGTCCTAGACATCTTCTGCCCGCAAGGGCACCTCCGAAAACCGGGAGTCGATTTGTCCATCGCAGCTGCGAGGAGAAGAAGACCGAAGTCTTTTTAGCAAAAGACTTTTTGATTTCGAACTTTCGAAGAATTAGGAACCAGTCTTAATCGCAGAGCGTTAAGGAGGAAACCTGAGCTTCCAAGCGGTAAGGAAGATCTGGCGTCATGGGGCGGAGCCGAGAGTTTTACCACCCGGGTGGGTGGGAGGAGCCAGCTTGAAGACCTTCCGGCAAGATTTAAAGTGGCAAGGAACCTGCCAATAAGTGTGGATGAACAACATATCCATGTCCCTAGAACACATGATTTTCTTAATCTGTCCCAAGCATCGATTTCCCACAGTGACCATGCTATTCTGCACCAGATGTGTAAATGCATATTTTGGGCAGGATATAAAAAGTGACAGCTCTACTGTTCATAAGGAGGTGTGGAAAAAAAATGCCAATGTTGAAAATCTGGAGTGAAAATTTTACAAATCCATGAAATTATGAGGGTGCAAGGAAATTACGCAACGTACATTTGTAACAGTCATTTCATGGACTTTTGTCACTAAATTTTCAACATAGGCATTTTAGCACCTCTGATCATAACAGTGTCACTGATTTTTTTTTAATCTGTCCCAAACATTGACTTACCACAGCGACTGCGCTATTGTGTGCCGAAAGTGCGAAAACACATTTCGGCCAGGACATGAAAAATGACAGCTGTACTGTTCATAAAGTGGTCTGGAAAAAAAAAAAAAAAAAAAGCCAATGTTCAACATCTGGGGTGAAAATACTACAAATTTGTGAAGTTACGAGGGTGCATTTAATTGCACAACGCACGCATGTTATTTTTTGGATTTTTTTTTCAACAAATTTGCAACATAGGCATTTTGAGAACCCACCTCATGAACAGAGGCACTGTCGTTTCGTTAAATTGGTCCAGAAAGGCGATTCCACGCAGTGACCATAAAAGTCACTTTTTGGGACTGAAAAACGCCATGACAGTGACTGAATTCATGAGGAGGGTTCCCAATAACCCCAATGTAGAAACTTTGGTGCCAAAATTCTCAAAAATACCAAATATGCACACCAAAGCTGGAAAAAAAAAAAAATCCTATTTATGTCATTATACGGGTTACCGGCATTTATTTAGTTCGCTTCAGCTTTGAAGATTGCAGAAGCGTTCCCAGTCCACCGAAGATGGTCACGCCAGGCTCCGGAGGAAAGTATGGGGTGAGTGAGGGAGGTAGGGTGCACAGTGTGGGTTGGGGAGGGGACCTGACCGGCGCGGGACCGCTTTCCTTTCTTTCAGGAATGGAGGGGGAGAGAACGAAAGCAGGAAGGTTTTTTTTTTGGGGCAGGCTTCTTTTCGCACACTAGGGTGGGCTCCCAGTGTGCCACTTGTCTTTGGGGTGGTGGGACTTAAGCCGATGGGGATTGGGGCCCCCATCAGCAAAGAACGACATTTTGGGGGGGGGGCATGATGCAGAGGGACTGGGCATCCCCTTCGGCACACAACAAATCGGGGGGCATGCCAACAGGGGGATTGGGCACCCCCCCCGGCCTTCCCTCTGCTGCCACGTTTATGTTACACCAGAGAAGATACCACCCTGCAATGATGGGTCACTCCCTCATTGCAGCAGAATGGCTGACGCTGCAATGACGAGGCGGCCCCTCATTGCAGCGGTCAAATCCTTTCAACTTGGTGGCACTTATGCAGAACCAGTGTCAGACACTGGACTTGCATTGTGTGAACAGTACCAAGCCCACAAATGCAGTGCCAGCATTGGCTGCCATAGTGCTGCACCTCCACAACCCGCTACTCTCCTAAGCTGCCACATAATGTTTCTTGTGTATGCACAAGCAAACATAAAAATGATGTAAAAGTTGCCTCCATAGCCTATAATGGAGTGCATCCCCATACTCTCCCTAGGATCATGTCATAACTTGGCAGAGCATGGGAAGCTCTAAAGATCGTGAAGCAAGAGTGACCTGGTGGTGACAATTTTAAGAGTGCTCCTACATCTGAAGTAATAGAATATTGTTGGTGCCATATAGATCGAAAACATTTCACAGTAGAAGGCATCGATACGAGGTGCTAAGCTCAATTCAGTTATCTTGGCGAATCTCTTTAAAGCGGCTTTTAAATGGGGGTTGGGTTTCATTTTCCAGATGGTCTAGCAGGACGCTCTAGTTATAATAGAGATCCAAGGACCAGAGTGTGTTTAACTGAAAGCAACACTGCTCACCCATGCACACAGCCGATGACCTGAAGACTTCACCCAAATATGTACTCTGCCTCATGCTAGTCCTAAACAAAGTGGACAACACTCTCCTGTGTGGGATTAATAAAAAGGCAAAGGTGCTGCCCAGCTAGAGTGGAGCAGAGGGAGTATGGGACCATGACCCTTCACAAAAAGGTAAGAGCATTTTTCGTTTTCTGTGCAAAATTTTGCATTTTATTCCATTTGCACAAAACTCCCAAATTTGTATCAAATGTTAGTGTAAAATACTACCCACTTAGCACCAATTTGTTGCACAAAAATCACAAAAAACAAAAAACAAAACAAAAAAAAAAACCCCACACACACTTTGCGCCAAATTCTGAGGAAAAATTACCCCCCATTTTGCAAAGAATGTGCAAACTATGGTGATCTGCACTCCTTTCAAACTACAAGAATTTATTCCAATCCAGAGTGCATTATGTTCTGAGAAAAAGTACGAGCTGCCATACATTCCAAGGAGTGGCTAAACATTCCATTCTAGGTAGGTGTGGTAAATCCAGTCTACACTGTGTCCAGAAGATTACCGGATTTCAAACGGAGTTGCAGCATTACCAACTCACGATGTGCACCGTACTGCCTTTCCTTGTCCGAGATGATGATGGTGATGGTGCCCCACCCCACCAATGTGTGGATGAACTGTTCACATTATGGAAAGGTCGACTCTAGGTGCTGGTCACAGCTTGCATGGTTATCACATGCATTCTGTGAACGTAGAGGTCACTAACATACATTGGGTATCCTTGCAGAGAACAGATTTAAAAAAAAAAAAAAACTGCTCACAATTTGGGTATAATAGAATTAGTAAACAGACTATTGTGGTGCTGGTCCTTGGAAAACAGCAGTCCTTTTACCGGACCAAAAGACATCCTGTACAAAGATAGTATCATACACAAGGGACCAATGGGTCCCTTTGCCAGGTATACTAGCAATCTGAACAGATTAAGAATACAACTTCAGATACTTCGGTTCAGATTGCTAGTACACCTGGTGAAGGGACCTGTTGAGCCCTGAAAGCTCGTGTACTATACCGTCTTTGTACAAGACATCTTTTGGCCTAATAAAAAGGCATCAAACATTCCAGTGACTTAGATGAAATAGAATGGATTTTAGACAAATGGAATTGGCCATTTTAAATGGAAAACCAGAGGTTTTCTTGGTGTCACTTACTATGCAGCTCAGGTCTGCTGCAGCAGAAGAGCAGAACGGGGAGGGCTAAACTTCCTAACAGCTATCTTCCTCTGGCAGGGAAAGAGGGCAGAGTCTCCCGCTGTGGGACTTGGGCCACTAGAGACCACAAGGAGTGGTGCTGTTGAGAGGTCTGCAAAGAAGACTGAAGACATGTTTTGCCTGCCTGTCCCTCTGGGGACTTGGAAGGGCTATGGCATCAACTCACTTGGGCAGGAAGGAAGGGAAGAAAAAAAAAAACTCTAGGCAGAGGACGGTGCACTGTTTCACCCTGCTCACTTAGATGTCAGCTGTTCACTCTTCCTTATGCTCACTTCACCACAGAAGTTCAGGCCCCTGAGAGTGAAGTAAGTCCTCAAGGGCTCATAGCTGGGACGACTGAGGAAGACCCCAGGTACCGCAAATGGAGCTATACAGTCCTGTGACAAGACTTATTTTGCTCAGTGTACCAGCTGTTGAATGTTTGTGTCAAGCTTCATACAATTTCGAACTGAACAATTCAAATAACATTTTCTACTAGCAATCTTCCATGATGGTGTGCATTTATTTAACCTCCAACACCACGTAAGAACAAGCTAGAAACAATGTAGCTTTATCTAAAGTGCTACATTACAGCAGTAGGTTGACATCTGCACATTTAAAATGCTTTCCACTAGCCGGCCTGGTGGTGCCGAGGGTTGAAGCACTGGATGCCACACCTCGCATCATGCCCACGACCCAGGTTCGGGAACAACCTTGGGTCATCAGAGTGCCAGCGTGGTGTGTGTGTGTGTGTGTGTGTGTGTGTGTGTGTGTGTGTGTGTGTGTGTGTGGAGGGGGTTGCAGAATTGAGCTGAGCTGGTAGGCTACTCTCCTCTCCAGAGGGTGGTGGGGTGGGTTGTCGGCCTCCCATAATTCCACTCCCACCAGGTGGCAGTCTGGTGGGAAGCGTAGGCCGAGGGGGCAGCAAGGACAGGAGGGCAAAAGGGGCCGAGCTGGTGCCACAGTGTGCATGCGTACCTCCACATGCACGTATGGCCATGTGCCAGGTCCTCAGGCAGGCGAGGTAAAAACCAAATGGGAAAACCACCATAAACATAATAAAAAAAAAAAAAAATGCTTACCACTACAAAGATGTGCACATTTACAGATTTGTGCTGATGGAGATGGCATACACCCCCAACCCCATTTGACTGCTTTGCACCTATGAAATAAATGTACCCAAGAGCAGCCCCCACTTGGGGTCCTGCTTTTACTCCACTTTACAGCTCATAGGGACAGAAGCAAAGGTAGGCTCAAGTGACCTACTGAAGGTCACACAATAAGCCAAACTGTAGGACTCAAACCTGCGATCAGAGTTCAGTTAGTGTTCTAACCACTGCACCACGCTGCCGCATCTATATTCTAAAAATATGGAGACTGTCCCACACCAGGACGGACCGGTACTTCTCAATGAGCAGAGTGCAAGTGCCATCGCTGGGGCTGGCTATCTCAAATACCATGCAGACAGTAATTTTATATACAGTATATGTATTTTACACACACACACACACACACACACACACACACACACACACACGCTGCAGACTCCGGAGACGTATGCTTGCTAACAACTTTGATTTATTGCTCAGGCAGGTGAGAAGGTTGTGACAACTGTACAGGTGCCCTGGTACTTTGCTTGTCACAGCTTTATTAATGGAGGTACAAGCAGAGTTAGCCCTTTATAAAGTATGCCAGAATTGTAAACAATATTGACATTTACATGAAAAACTGCCATGACCACCCTGATGGCAGTCTCCCTTACACATTACATTTAATATAAACACATGTACGTTTACATTTTAAAGCATTACCCAATTCAAATATGTGTATATTATCTCAGTGTAAAAAGGTACAAATATCAGGGGAAGGGACAAAACTTTTTGAACAAAGAATTTAAAAAAAGAAAGGTTCTGGGTTTAAGAATTTCTAAACAGACTTTTTACAACAAATACTGCAAACCGTGCCATCAGAGAAGTCAACTTCTACATCTGAAGGCAACTCAGCCCACTAAGGAAAAGTAATCCGCTCCTACAACGGATGAGGTGACTACAAGCCACAGACTACCGTGCGACAGTTTATCTTTTCCATCTGCACTGCTAAACCCAAACACAAGATAACAGGCGGACTCTGAAGTACTGTGATCCAATTATGGTTTTAGTATTCACTAAAAATACCACCAACAGCTTAATTTGGTTCAATGTCAGTTGGCATCCATCTGTATTCCTCTCCCCGGGATGAGGATGAAAACAGGCAGAACTGTCTAGTGCTCCTTTCTCTGGTCAACAAATAAATCATTTCTGAACAAGTTGCACCTAGGGTCTTGCACACAACTACTCAAGGAATTCTTCTGAAACATCACGGTCTTCCTCAATGTAATGGCCTATAATTTTGCTTAAACAGGACTGAGTGATGTGCGCTATTGAGTCTTATACTAGTAAAGTGGGGGGGGGGGGTCAGTCTGACCCTTTGTTCAAAATGTCTGGTGTCAGGACAAAAAATCTCAGGGTCAGAAATGTGCTAGACTGTTTCTGTGCTACACTACCCGGCACTTTTTCTGCTAATGATATAGTCCTGACACAGAGTGCAAACAGCCATGAGTTGCTGGCTCAGTGGCCTACAGTTCCCCTCAGCTGGGATAAAGTAGCCGTTAGTTTTTCTACCACTCTCCATATTTCGTCAAAGCCCCAGACGCCTGGTAGTTCAGCCAACCACGGCAGTCTGCTCCCTAAACGAGTCTGCCTCCATTTTAAGTGGGGATTCTGAAGAAATGTAAGGAGTTCACACAACAGTAACATAATGCCATTAGCCAAATTGGTAATACTGTTAAGGAGAATGGGCAGTTTTCA
This sequence comes from Neoceratodus forsteri, assembly GCA_016271365.2. Taxonomy (NCBI): domain Eukaryota; kingdom Metazoa; phylum Chordata; order Ceratodontiformes; family Ceratodontidae; genus Neoceratodus; species Neoceratodus forsteri. The sequence goes on from JADMNL010000036.1 coordinate 15,573,265, forward strand.
GAATTCGCCTCCACTCTCCCCCTACTGCATGACACGACAAAAAGTGTAGTCTTGGCTGACTGGCTTTGTAATATACACCCCAGGTTGCACTTGGACATAAGCCTCGACTCAGTGTGCCTTTCTCAGTCACGAATTTTCAAATAAAAACATATTTGGGTTATACTAGATCTTTTGGAAACTTGATCTGAAGCTTAATTTATTCATTCATTCTCAGATTACAATACCTTTGAGCACATAACAGCTCTTTTACAAAGGTTCCACATCAGTGGGAAGGGTGACAGACATACAATGGATGTATTACATAATGTCTTGACAAGAAAGTATTTAAAATGACTATGACATTAACATTGCAGCCAACGTTAAAACTTTGAATTGGTATGAAATCAAAAATAACCTAATAAAAAAACAACAAAAAAAAAAACAAACCAGAGGTAGCACAAGGTGCTTTTTTCAAATAGCTATAGGTAGAGTTGGGTGAACAAAAGTCCAGGTAAGTGAAGATGCAGTGGAAAGAAGGTGGAGGGTAAAAAGGGTGAGGTGAAAAAAGGAATTGGGGAAGAAGGCAGGAAATAAGGCAGAGCCGTTAGGGTGAAAGTGGTCATTCGCAGAGAAAAAGAGGAAGAAGAAGTAGGTACACAAGGATGTTTCAGTACTGCTGAGGTAGTAACACATATAATAAAACATAATATAAATAATATAAATATAACATAATATAAATGTAGTAAAACAGTCACAGGAATGTCAGCTGTAAGATGCTGATGAAAAGTGCCTTTAAATAGTTCCAATTTTAAATAAGGAAGAAATATCACTGGGCAGCACCTTAAACAGTAGTGGTGCTCAATATGCAAACGATCATTGCCCTTGTGTAGTCCGGCATCTCGGAACAGAGAAGAGTTGGTCAACTGAGCTACATGTGGGCTGGGAGCTTCAAGAGGGGTTGAGTAAGTCTAACACCAGAAGGCAGGAGCCCGAGAAGTACCTTTTTAGTTAACAAGCAGGTTTTATAGTGAATCCTCCCATTTAGCCTCGCGCATACAGTTCATATGTGTGGGTAAGGCGTGCTGCTCCAGTAAGAAGTCAGCATGCTTTATTGAGTGCCACTGATATTCTACGGAGGGTAGTGGTGGAAGCTGAGCTATAGATAACCAGACCACAGTCATCAACAGATACTATGGCGCTATAGATAGCTAGTATAAGTGCTTCAGGCATTAGATTGTGTTTATGTCTATGGAGTAACCTGATCTTGATACTAGCAGACCTGGCAATATTCTCAACATGCTGGGCATATGATAGTGAGCTACCCACAGTTACCCCTAGACACTTGAAATGTTGAATTTGTTCAAGTGGGACGCCAGAGGAGTTCCTGGTGGTTAGGGCACTGGATCTGCGTTTGCTGAAAAACAGCGCTGAACATGACTTTTCGTTGTTTTGTAGTTCAGAATCAGCTTGAGGTTCCTGAACCAGTCCTCCACTTCCTCAAATTGAGTTGAAGTTGGTGTTCCAGTGGTTCAGGGTTAATGTTGCTAGCGTCTATGACCACGTCATCCGCATAAAGGAGGATCTGCTGGTGACAGGAGCGAGGGAGATTGTTAATAAAGATGCTAAAGAGAAGTGGACCCAGTATGGAGCCCTGTGATATTTCAGAGCAGATATGGTGATGGTCAGAGGTGACATTAGCTATCGTCACCCATTGGGAGGAGCCTACAAGATAGCTTTTGAACCAGAACACAGTATCTGCCGAGAGGCCAATTAAGGGCAGTTGCTTGAGAAGTAGAGCATGGTTCACTGTATCAAAGGCCTTTGTGAAGTCTATGAAGGCCGCACCCACCAATCTACCTTGATCCAGAGATTGGTGAATGAACCCAGTGAATTCTAGCAGTGCTGTGGTAGTGCTATGTTGCTTTCTGAATCTATGCTGCTGGGGGCACTGGATCGAGTATTTTTCCATACACTCCACCAGCTGATCCGCAACTATGTGCTCAAGTGCCTTAGACACAGGTGGAAGTATATAGAGATAGGTCTATAGTTTGTGTGTATAGTGCGGTCTCCACTTTTGTGGACAGGGGTAACAAGGGCAGACTTCCAGATTTTGGGGAATTGTGCCAGTCTCTGTGCGAAGTTTAGAATGTTTGCAATGGGCACCAGTATCTCTTTAATGGTAAGGGCAACTAATTTGAGGTCCAAGGAATCACCGCTATGCCTCGACTTCAGAGTCCTTTTACCAGGCATTTCCTGACCATATACAGTGGGACCTCTGAAGTAGAAAGGAGGTGCTGCAGGAAGCGAATCATCTGCCCACAGTTCAATGTCTTCAGTAATGTCCATGAAGATGTCTGGTGGGAGGACACTGGCCAGGTCAGTGAATGCATTATTAAAAGCACTGGCTATGGTCCGGGGAGGGGATTCATTAATATTTAGCATGGTGGGCACAACCTTAGCAGCTTTACCCGTTACATCTTTTATAGTGTTCCAAAAGTTCTTACCGTCACCCCAAGTGTTAGTAAGCTGTTCCCTATGGTACTTGATTTTTTCAATGCGAATAGCCCGGAAGCACTTAATCCTGGCAGTTTTATATTCTTGTACATCTTAATGCTTGCCAGTAGCCTTTGCATGACACCAGAAGCGATTCATCTGACTAACGAGGTCGGCGGATAACCAGGGATTGATGGTGCCTCCGATTTTCATTCTTTAAAGGGGGCATGGATATTGCAATCTTCATAAAGTGCTTGATGAAGTGGTCCGGAGCCCTATTTTTTATATCCTTTGTGGCATCAAGTAATGACCAGTCAATGCTACAGAAGCGTTTCAGGGTTTCCAAGTGTCCCTGCTCTAGCACTCTGCTGAAACTTGTTTTGGGGGGCAGATTTACTGAATTTATTTGACCAGTTACAGGTAATAGGGGAGTGGTCACTTAATGAGTCAGGGAGAACATTCACTTTTGTGATACGATCTGGACGACTGGGTATCCTGTTGAGAAGGGTACTTGTAGCAGCCTTATAATTAGCTCTAGTAGTACTTTTTTTTTTTTTTTTTTTATAAATATAAGTTTCTTCTTTTGCTCCAATGTAACTTAATAAATCCATTGCGTCTAATAAAAGCAAACAGCAGATTAAAAATCAGCTGGTACAACATGCTGTGGTCAGATAACTTAATTTCAGCCGGAACAAAATTATTTCAGTTCTTGGCACTCTACCAGCTCTATAATGTAATGTTCAAACTGTCTTAAGCAAAGAAAGTGGACAGACCCCTGAAAAAAGGGGCAGGACCTCGCTTAAGGGGATGGGGAGTTCCTGACCCCCTCCCCCAAGGAAGAGGATGGGGGCTCCCCATCTTGATTTCTGCAGAGCTTTGACGATTTATCCAACATCCAGCAAGACAATACACCCAGCAACCAGTGGTGTCCCAATCTGCACTCAACCACCAAAACAAAGCCGGTCTCTATTTTGTTTGGAGGGTTGGTGAGGGGATATACCACAAAATTAAATCAAGAGTAGAACAGAAGTCTGGCTGCCACATACACTCACAGCCATGGATTACTCTACCCTAGCATGCATGGTTCCTAACTGTGTATGAAGCAATGAAAGTGCAAATACAGGTCTGCCAGATTATTTAAACATTTGCCAATGCCCGAAACTACTCTTGCGTCAGTCTGTTGAAATAACAGCAGGCTTCTATTCTACTTGTATTAATTATATGGGTTGTACTTAACCTAGAGGGGACATCAGTCCCCAGTAGTGCATCTGTCATAGTAAAAGCTGACCACTCCCGTTTTGTTTTGTGTGGGTTTTCTAGACAAGATATCAGACATCTTTTAAAGCGATTTTTTTCTGACCTAGTTGGGAGCAGCTACCACTCATATAGTTGGCAGCTGCCCTCAGCGGCAGTTATTCTAGTCAGGATTAAAATAATAATAGCAGCCGTACCTTTATAATATCCCTCGTAACTTCAGTTTCTGATGTGCAGCCCAATTGAATCCTAGTGCCCCGGTCCTGCTGACATGCCCTCGTGCTCAAGCATGTAATGACGTGGCCAGGTAGAGCGCAGAAGCGCACCCCATTGAAATGAAAGAAATCGTGCCCCATTCATTTTTAAAGTGAAGAATAGCCTTTTAGAGATTAATGAGCCCTTGTTAGTCAAGTGATGACCTTCATTAATCTCTAAAAGGCCATTCTTCACTTTAAAAATGAAAGAGAAATCGTGCCCCATTCATTTCAATGGGGTGTGCTCCTGCACTCTCCCTGGCCACGTCATTACATGCTTGAGCACAGGGGCATGTCAGCAGGACCGGGGCACTAGGATTCAATCAGGCTGCACATCAGAAACTGAAGTTACGAGGGATATTATAAAGGTACAGCCTGCTATTAATTAAATCCTGGCTACAATAAACTGTTGCTGAAGGCAGCTACCACTATGTCAAAGTAACTGCCTTACATTGGAAATTTCCTTTAAAGAGCACCTTTCTCACTGCAGTGCAAAATTGTCAGGAGGCTCCCCTTACCTGAATGGGAGTTCCTCCCTAGTGGTTGTAAAATTTTTTGGTTAGCCCATAAGGAAGGAAGGAAGGGAGTGGAGGGGATCGTATTTTGCCCCCCCCCCACCCGAGGGGGCTAGCCACTCAATCCCTTCCACTTCTGATCACCGACACCATCCCCGCCCTTACTTGTTTTTATGATGCAATTATAAGCCTAGCACTGGGATGTGCCTCATTCAAGTCTCTGGGGCGGCATTTTGAAAACTTGTTTATGATTTTAACCCAACCTGTAGTACAAATCTGAGTCAAGAAAAGAGGGCAATAAATGCTGGGTTTACAGGACTGGGACAGGAGGTGGACAGTTCAACTTGAGCTACTAGTGTATAAAATTGTATTTAAACAGTAATATGCATGGGTATACCGAAGCCGAACAGCAAGCACCCAATAGGGGCTGGCTACCAAACAGACAAGACCGTTGGGCCTCATTTACTGGCTTTCAGTATGTTAGATATAGAGACACACACACACACACACACACACACACACACACACACACACACACACACACACACGTAAACTCACCCCCCACCACCACCACCCTCCCCCCCCCTCCTGCCTACCTGCCCACACTTCAGCTTTACCGGTGAGATGCAGCAAAGTACCCTGCTCTCCACCCAAAAAACATCAACTGCACATTTCCATAAGCAAAGTCCACCTGAAAGTTTAGTCAACGGACACAAACCAAAATAAAGCTTTTTGGTGATTCAAATTGAAACCACTTGCTGCATGTTTCCCTTTCCCAGCCTGCCCACTCACCTGCCCTCATGCCTGTTTCAATACTTCACCTCACACCCTGGTCTCTCATTCTGCCAATCCTGTCCATTATGGTCTGCACCTACCGTCTCTGAATGGAGACAGTAAACTGTTTGTTTGCTAAATCATTGAAAATGCTTCATTTGTATGCTTCTCAGCTCCTTCAGGTACTCTCCATTAGCTGCCGAAAGCACGCGCTCTCACTGCTTGTCTTGTCCGCCTCACATTAGCTCTGCTCCATCCTCAGCACCAATACCCCACGTAAAAGCATGGCATAGAAAAAAAAAAAAAAAAAAAAAAAAAAATTTACAACGAATTGCATATTCCAGCTTGCCAACTCCTACCCAATCACTTAAGCCTGCCATTGTAAAACCAAGTCGCTTATCCAATTAGCTGCAACACCGCCACATCGGTGCTAGTGCCATGCCAGCACGCCCATGGCGATATCCATGGCAACAGCACAGCTACAAGACAAGACACATTACTGCACCAAAAAGTCCCACAATTAAAATAAAAAGAATCTAACTCACAAAGGTCCCAGCCTGCCGCATAAATATGCTATGCAGAGGAGACCCTGTAAGCTGGATGATGTCTGACCTCAGACACCGCCCTCATGGCCTATACCACTCATGAGGCTACCCAAGGGTGGGCAACACTCGCTTACATAAATCCTTTGTCCTACAGGTCCCCTATGCATCTCTCAATGGTACAGACATAAATGGCTTCAGACACGGCCGAGACAGAGTCAAGGTGATATTAGCTGCTCAACAGGAAGTGGGGAGCAGAAACAGACAAAAAGGGGAAATAGTGTAATCAAAGACCCCAGAGAGACAACAGATCATAGGGTAATATGGGGTAGACTGGATGGACTGTAGGTCTTCTGCCATCACGGTCTACGTTTATGTTAACCCTTGCTGTGCCGGACTGATGCATCAGTCCAGAACTCTTGTACGTTCTAATTCTGTTGGCAGCCCAAGGGTTAAACCAGGAGAAGACTAAGGAGGCTGGGCATTAAGGGGGTAGGGGGTAAATACCCCTTCAGGACATTAGGCCAGGGGATGAGGTAGGAACATCTATATGGGCAGACTGGAGGAACACTTGGTCTTCATCTTCCAGGTAAATCTGTTTGTATGAAAGTTCTGGTAATGCCAAATCCGCCGAGCCGCTGAGCGAAGGGGTGCTTGGCATGCTGGCAACCCGGGTTCGCACCCCGAGCCTGGGTACCAGGAGCAGAGACTAGCAGGGAGGGAGGGAGTTCAGAACATCTATTGGACACCTCCCTCCTGGGGGGGGGGTAGGTGGACCTTCAGCATCTGGAGGTGGCTTTGGTGACATTCTAGGTGGCGTAATGCCTTGACATGCCACAGTACGTCCCTGCCCCACCTCGCCATCGCAACCAGGCCCATTTCAGGAGGTGGGAAGGAGTAGAAAAGTAGAAAATCCCCCCCTCCAGTTGACCAGATGACAGCCATTGGTCCCAGTCGCCACGAAGCCCTGAGGTGTCAGAGCCGACCCCACAGCACCCGAGATACGTATCTGTGCCTGTGAGGTGCTTCTCCCCCAAGGGGACCCACCCGATGAAGGGTTATGTCGGGTTACCTGGGGGTGTGGCACCAAGGACAGCGATTGGCAGGCCGAAGGAGTGGCAGCTGGGGGCAAGCAAACTAAAAAAGTTCTGGTGTTGATATGGGGTGGGGGGGGGTGTCTGGCAGTGAAGGTACCACAGAATCTTCATATCAGGAATATTCATCATTTATACTGCTTGTAATGTAAGACACTTGGCTGGGATTGCAGCTCCGCTGCAATTCAGTGCTGCCTGGTGGCACACTGGATACCTTATGTTAGCAAGCACAAGGCCAAGTGTTAGAATCCCAGTCCAAACATATACATTTCTGAATCCTCAGCCAAGAGACCAAAGGTCAGATCCTAACCACTAATGTACCTTTTTTTTTTTTTTTTTTTTTTTAGAAAAGAAAAGAAAAAAAAACAAAACACACACACACACACACACACACACACACACACATTTTAGCTGGGATTTCACTAGAGGTGATCCATGGCAGGGCGGAGTTACCAAAGTGAATTTTTCCAGCATTTTGAATTTTGTAGCAAGTTTAGTGCCGGGAATGCTAGAAACCTATGACTTTACAGATGAAAACTGGCATTCTGAAGTATGACCCCGCACAGACAAACCCTGCTAATGGCAGCTGCGGCGTGACTGACAGGGATAAGCAATAACCACAACAGGGTGTGCATTTTACTGGGGATTAATCAACACCCCGGGTGCATTGTGAAGCACGAGGCCGCGTGTCCTCACAGCACCCAAGGTGTTGATTAATCCCCAATAAACGCACACCCTGGAGTGGGTTACTGTGCTTATAACATGGACCACATATAAAGAGAAATGGACCAAAACTTTTGCATTTACAGGAGAAAAAAAAAATGTGGGGACTACTTAGTGTTGCTACACTAATTTTGGTTACAGTACCACATCCATCTGTGTTCTACCACAGGAAAACAGTGCTTCTTACTGAAGTTTGTGGTAAACAGGCTCACGTGGTACTATCAAGGGGCACACTCATCTCAATTTGCTACTTTTCATTTGTTACATAGATTGCACAGGACAAGAACACTACAGAGGAAGGGGAAGAAAGACATGCATACACAGCTCTGTACAGAGCATCTCACATATACCTCCCCCAAAAAAAAAAAAACAAGTGATAGACACACAACAACTTCTTTATCACACTATGGAGGAGCAAGCAATTACACTTTCATTAACACTTTAATAATCTGCTCTGTTTTCACATTAGATAGAAGCGTTATTGCTTTGTACCTTGTGTTGAGTATTTCTTTGCTGCCCACAGTACTACATCTTCACATCACGATTCCTCCTATACTGCATTTCATCATGTGGTAGTACTTAGTCTCTCTCCCCGACATTTCTAAGGCCACCTTTGTGATTCTGCTGTTTTCCGTGCACATTAGCCCCCCGCATACAGCCTTATTCCCCCCCCATTCCTTTTCTCTTGTCCCCGTTTGTTTCGTGTCCTCCTCTGTGCGTCTACATTACTCTCCCCACAAAACGGCACTCTGTCAGTTCCCCAATACATTTCCCAGTTCCATATCACACTAACGACGCTCTTTTTTTTTCTCCTGCCCACTACATTACTATGAACACTACGGAGATCAGTAGTTTACAGAACGTTTCTTACATTTTGTGTGATGCAGGGTGCTTCGGTAATGTCAGTTTCTGCTACTGTTATATGAGATATCTGATGGTTTCTCTGTGTGCCTAAAGTGTCATTCTGTACTTTTTTATGCTTATTTCCCAAGGCTGAATTGTGCTGTTGTCAAATTTATACTAAGAGTCAGTGTGTCCACTGGGTGCGTGGGAGGTTCTCTCGCTAACTTTTTAACCAATATGGCTACTTCAGATTTTTGCTGACAGTGCCGGTAAATAAGGGCCAACCACTACATTGATAACCTCCACAGCTTTTTACCACGTCCAGTCTCTTAAAATATGAAGGATTAATGAACGGTCAGGTGATTAAGGCTGGCCAATCAATTCTGTAAATTAGTGATGCCCATGTTATAACTAAACTTACCAGCCACTGAAGGGAGTAAGTTTAAGAGCATACATGCCTAGAAAATGCAAGGCAATTCTGCACTAGCTACTGGCTAGGAAAATCCTTTACTTCAGATATTCCACTAACTGAACTGGCATACAGACTGAAATGTTACCTCCTGCAAATACAAGTCTGTGTGGGGCTAGTTAAAGGAAAGGTTTACTGGCCTACTGCGTTAGGCCTTGAAAAAAGGGGAGGGGGGTGCCTAGTTTAAACTTTGACTAAAAAGTCGGAAGTAGAGGAGGTAATAACACTATGTCACACTGTCTCTCACACACACACACACACACACACACACACACACACACACACACACACACACACACACACACACAATCAAGGCCAGCTAACTAATGGCGCGGTCCAACCTCAACACCCTAATGATTTCCAGGCAACAGCCCCATGTGTTGACCTTCAGGGTGGATTTAACATGTTGCTATAATTGAAAAACTGTTCTGGAGAACTGTGAAAGCTAGGTTTACACAGTCAAATCTGATTACACCTCCACCTTTTAGTACAGCATATGGGCATGCAGAGTCTGTGTGGGGCTGGTCAACTGTGGCAGGACTGAGTAGAACTCAGCAGCATGTGGTACACGTCAACCAGGATTATAAAATTGCAGCATTAGCCAAAAACACTCCATTTGTGTTCATTTCTCACACTTCTTTCCGTCTCTTTCGTCACATTGTTATCACCTTGCTTTGGCTGCAAGGAGCTTGGCTGCAGTCCCAGGGCTGTAATTCTACATTCAGTTGGTGTTCTGAGCACACCAAATGTGCAGACTAAGCGACTTCCAGTCTCCCCAGTCCCTCAGATATGTGAAGCGGCAGTCGGCTCAGTGACGTGAGAGGGTGCGGCACTGCACATCTTACCTCCTGGGATGGGGAATGGACCAGAGTCACTCAGGAGTCAACCTGAGGGATGGAGGACTGAGGGTCTGAGGGACAGCTCTCCTCCTTTAGGGAGGGGCTCAGGAATGCCTAGTGTTGTCCTGAAATACATATGGTGCTCACCGAATTTCACACAATGTCATGACACAGCCACAGGGTCACTGTATTTGCACATTTGAAGTGTAACCCCCACTGCTTCTTCAGGAAACCAGACCTTTGTTTTGCTTAAGTGTTGCTTTTCTCCACTGGGATTTGCACCTCCATTTCCTACATTTAATCTGTGGTTTGCCTTCAGGAAAACTAGCATATCCACTTGCTTTTCATTATTAGGGCTTCAGTTTTGCCTCATTTCTCTTCACTTCTGAGAGGTTCAGCATCTTGACTTCTTTACTCTTTTATACAATTACTTTCTTCACTGAAACTCTCAGCGAGTCACCTCCCCTTCCCTGTGAATGGAGGTCAGAGTCCCACTTGCCTGTCACTTGGCAGACACCTGGTGGGAGTGTGCGTGCTTCTGCAAGATGCATTTTTCATCAACACGAACATGCATTTATCACACTGATGTCCCGGGAAAAACCCTGGCTCCCTCTGTATCCCATGCAGGTATCTCACGATCAGAAACAGAAGGCAGAGAACCCCCAAAAAAAAAAAAAGTAGAGACTCATCTAAGCAAAGACTCATTTTAGACAGCCAGTTGATGCAGTGGTAGAGCTACCGGTATGGATGCTGGCAACCAGAGTTCAGCTGCAAGCTCGGCCCATCAAAGAGCTGGCCAGGGAGAACAATACCCAGTGCATGCCTGGCCCCTTGTGGCATGCTGGGGAAAAGGCACCCAGGTCTGCCTTGAAACAGAGGCAGGATGGGTGGGCAGATGCCAACACATGGTATGTGGGTGTCCGCTGCAATCATTGCGTCACTACATGCTGTGCCCCTCAGAAGAAGAGAGAGAGAAAAACACACACACACACACACACACACACACACACACGGAAACTCTCGGTGGCAGGACAACAGTCAGACCCTCACATGCTCCGCACCCGACCAACTGGGGTCACCAGTCCATCTACTGGATCCGGTCTGATGGTGGAGGATCAGGGGTCCTGCAAGCCCCATTGGGGGAGGAAGAGATAAGCTCTGGGGCTGGGGGTACTGGCCAGCAGCAAGTCTCCGTGGACATCATGGGGATAGGGCTGTGGGATCCAAGAACAAAACAGGAAAAAAAAAAAAAAAAATAATAATAATTTCAGGTACGACTTGCTTTTCCTCCTCCTGCCTGGGACTCTATTGGGATCTTGTGCTGGTAGCCCTCGCCTCACTCCGTGTGAGAAGTCCATCTCCATTCCAACTTCCAGTGACATCTGACCTTTTGGCAGAGGGCCCAGCCAGTCATCTCCCTCCACAATACAGAGTAAAAGGGGCCATACCCAGACGCCATGTGCTTAATACAGCACTATTTTCTGGTCCTACTGCCACAGCGAGCCAGTGCTACCCTGCAGGATTTCAGACTGACACTTCCTGCTCTCACTGTCCCTCTCCCTGCCATGCAGTTCCCCAGAGCAGCAGGGGAGGATCAGGCAGCGAGACCGTCGGGCCTTGTGTGACTGGAAACCCATCTCACGGAATGCTGCGTCCATCTTCTGAGACCAGCTGAGGTGTTCCTGGCCCCCTGGCATGAACCCTGGCACCTAGGACATCAGCCACTACATTATCGGGCAGTCTTGACCTCTTCACCTCCTGAAATACAGCCAGAACAGTGCAGGCTGGGCCCAGGGCTGCAGGCTGCTGATATAAAGCGAATGGCTCAACTCAAAAGTCACCATCACAAAGACAACCTCCTCCTACCCACCCTTCCACAAACAGGGATCTATAGTTACTTTTCTTCCACAAGGCAATTTACAATCCCATGGCTCCGCTACCCTAACCCTCAGAGACCCTGCTCCATGGCTCCTCGTTTCCCCATCTCTATCCCCCTCCTCTCCAACTCCCGGCTCCTAGCTTAACCTTCCTACTTCCTGCCTTATACAGACTGCTCGCCAGAGGCCACGTGTAACCCCTGAATAAACTATATGCAAAGTACTACCAATTGCTTACATGTCATGATGATAACCATGCCTGTACCCATGCCTGTATCCACTGCTTCTCTTTTACCGTGCCTGTACCCATGCCTGTATCCACTATTTCTCTTTACTGTAACCACCTCTTGATGTAACTCACAATGCCTCAAATGTTCCTTATGTCCTTGTTCATTCTTAACTTGTATTGTTATCCTGGGTCGCCCCTGAAAAAGGGACCTTCGGGGCTCAGTGGGCCTACCCGGTCACCAAAATTTAATAAATAAATTATTCTCAATGTATTCAATTTTTTTTTTATTTTTTTGTTACTTAGTAAAGCATTTTGCGATTCTGATAAGGAAATAAAAAAACATAGAATTAAACTATTGCAGCAGCACCATGGGCCAGATACAGAAGCACAGTGAGCAACACACACACACACACACACACACACACACACACACACACACACACACACACACACACACACACACACACACACACACACACACACACACACCTACCTCTGTTGCAAAGCTCTGAGAGCAGAAACTAGCGAGTCACACTGAAAACTAAGGGGGGAGAGGGGGAGTAAGTGTTTCAAGAACAAAAGATGTCCCTCCCAAGAGGTGGCGTGGATAAAGATAATACATTTGCTGATTTAGGTTCATCTTAAAACACAATGATTTACTGCGGAACATTCCAGCAAAGCAAACTAAGCCAAGCCCTTAAGACACACAGAGTGGTTTCACGAAGGGCTGTGAACACAGTGACAATGTTTTGCAGATGGTTAACAAGGCAAGTGCACACGTGACTGACAGAGGAACACTACTTTCTCACACACCCTCTCCAAATAGCAGAAGGGGGAAGTTCTCACTGTAGCACATATCCTATCTGAACCCAGGTCACAGGGGCTCCAAGGGGTAGTGCTACTGATGTGCCGAATGTCCGTCTCCTACTTGACGACACCCTCCCTAAACCAGGTCACCCATCTCATTCTGGACTTACATGCCCACAACTCGAGAAACAGCATTCTGCCACCGAGTAGAGTGCTTGGTCCGTACTGCATGCGCAAGGTGTCTCGGGTCCTGTCCTAGGTAGCGGACAATACAGTGATGCGCATATGCACACCTACGCATGCAATACATTTTCCACCACAGCAGCAACCCCCAAACAGGGGTCAGGAGCTTTCGCAGTCAGAGGTATGTTATACATGACGATAAACAGGTGGAGTGGAGCCATCTGAGAACAAGCTGCCTATGGTGCAGAAAACAAAAAAAACAAAAAAAGCTGTCGGCACTTTAGGCCCCAGTGCCACATACACCCCCCTTCCCCAAAACAAAAGACAGAGTGGTCAGCAGCTGACGAGGCGTAGAGGTGACCAGAGATACAGCCAAAGGACTGGGAGGACAGCTGACAAGTAAAAAAACAACCCCCCAAATAACTTTGTTTAGCCCTCCTCAGCCACAGGTGGATTCCCCTTCCAGGCACTCATCAAGGTACTGCCAGCCTGATGTCCTGGGACACAGCCCACATCGCTGTGCTGCCCCCGGCTTACCCCACAAGGCCCAGGTATGCATTTGGCCACTTTTTTCTTTACCGCTCAGTCATCTGGCTGCCCACAGTGGAGATTAAAACCAAGGGTGTCCCAGAGATGCAGCAGCAGCAACCCAACACTGAGCCCGGTTAGCAGGCAGGGACTTTATCTGTCCTGCCCTGTACTATCCCCCCCTCAGCATAAAAATGTTACTGAAATATAAAATGCATTGGGAAGAAGAAGAAACTTTAATAATGGAATACAGCAAAAACATTTCTTTAGTCTGACGTGATGTCGATGACAGGAGAAATAAATCTGAGGAGGTATTGCCCCCAAAAAAAAAAAAAAAAAAAAAAAAAAAGAATATACAAGCACCAAAGAGGTTATGTCATCATGGTAGCCCTAGCTTGGCAAAAATTTTCAAGCAATCAGGATGCCGACTGCTTACAGTTCAAAAGGTGAGGCTCTATGGTGGAGATGTCCAAGATCTTCTGAGTTCCCCAAGTCAAGAGTTCAGCTCTGAGAACAGATGCATTAGACCACAAGGTCAGACTACGAGCCAGATGACAGAAAGAACCAGTCAGTCATGATGTGGATGTCACTGTCCTGTGACTCCGCAGGAGAAGCCATAACAAAAACATATCACATGGGGAGCCAGCCTGCTATCAGCCCTCATCCCACTCATAGCCAGTTTTGATAGTGCAATAATTATGTATCTGCTGTGTCCCATGTCCTACTCTTAAACTGTGATCTCAGAATTCAACAAAGACTACACAAAGCATTCCGAGGCCACACCTTGAAAGAAAGCAGCTAGTAGTTTGTGAATGCATCTCTGATCCTGCCTATTCTAAACCCAGTTGAGAGGCCAACCCTCACTCACAGGAGGAGAAAAGGGATCGTATGCTCCCAGCACTCCTCCTCCTCCATCTCGAGAGGTAGATGCTGTACAAGAAGTACTCGACAGCACTGGGTAAAGCTGCAATATAATTTCAAAACCACCAAAAAGAAATCCGATCTGTAATTCTAATGCAGACATCTCTGCATCAATCCTTCCGCTACAGCGAACACAATTCGACACAAATTGGGTTCAAGATGTGCATTACTAAATACAACTGTAATACAAACTTCAGGAGAAAACCAGCAGTGTACTGCAGAAACACTGTCTAATACTGGGTTTATTTGGGGTGTCAACGGTTAAAGACAGAACTGAAATGGAGGAAGACTGGTTTCAACCCAAAGCCATGTAAAGTACCATTTGCAAAACCACAAAAACTGACAACGGTCTCCTGACAGCGAGGGTCCCATGTAACGCAAGAACAATTGGAGGAAATCCTGCCCATTTTATGGCAATGGACACCTTTCACTTTCTGACACAAAGAAAGGAAGAAGCATCCTGTTGCCTAGAGGCCTGTGTGTACTGTATAGCAAGCAGAGCTGTGAACTAGGAAATACAGGCTTGAACAGGAAAATGCTCCCTCACTGCAGCTTCTGACAGACAGACCTGGTATATTTTCAGAAACCTGCTTCACTGGAGAAGCCCAACAAGCACTTTTAAGCCATCATGATGGAAACCCCCGATTTCTAACCAACCAGCTTTTTTCTTTTCTCCCCCTGAACTGAACAAAAAGGAGCCTAGTCCATCACTTCCATTTACCTGCCGGCTCAGCTCCCTGGGGCTGGCTCACAACGAATATTTTTGATGTCCAAACACACCTGGAGGCCAACTTGGTGACAACTCATGGTGCTGCCACCTGGGTTTCCACATTCCAAGCAAAGCAATCCCCACGCCAAGACAGGCCCAGTGGTGCCAAGCACACAGCTCCCAGGGAGGGCATGGCTCACTCTCCCTGGGAGCCGTATACCCATTCGTGGTATGTTTGCCTTGCTGACAAAAATCATGCAATATTGCAATCCACTCAACCTCCCTTTTGGGCGAGGGGGGGAGAGGAGAAACAGGGGGCATCCCAAAAGAGACAAAAAAAGGGGGTTAAAAAAAAAAAAAAAAAAAAAGACTGACTTAAGCTGAACATCTGCATCATAAGAAAAACAAAACCCCCATATCCAGCCTTGCAAACTGCCACATCCTGTGCAGCCTCGCGGTTTCGCAAAAGGAAGCTTTCGAATTTCAGATGCAGAACTCTGACAAGAGAGTCAGGAAGTGTCAAAGATGGCCGAAAAAGAAAGCAAAGCAGGCAATCATCCTCTACACCCTTGTAACCCGTCTGCTGGCTCCCCTAGCCTCTCTCCCACTTTAAGAGGGAGACCAGCAGAGTGATCAGGAGGCTCTGGCCCAGACTGCGAGCTAGTAGTTATGTTCAAATCCCAACATAGTCAGAGACTGAAATGTGACACCTTAATTAGGTGGCTAGGTGTGTCTGTTGCCAACCATCCAGCTGTAGGCTGGAGCACGACCCTGCTGTAAATGGGATAGTTCATGTTGGTTTAGGCCAACACAGGGTAAATAAACTGAATCAGCCTGGCTTAATGGTGCTGGTAGACAGTGTTCCACTCCAGTGTCAGAAACCCTTGTCCTGGGCCAGAGGAAGTAAGGGTGTGCTTCTTATGCCACTTTTTTTTTTATTATTAAATATACAGAAAATAGAGATTCCATACAATCATGAACAGAGCATAAAAATGATGCAAGAAATCCTACAAGGTCCGTATCATAAAAATGGCACTGCAGAAGCAGATTTTGGGTGAGGAATAATCCATCAGAAGAACAACAAAACAAGGTCCATAAATGTTCTTTGTAGGTATCTACTTTCAGCAGCGTAGCACTGAGTCCATATCTTTTAACATCATAATCAATACAAGAAGTAAAGCAGTTTCCAGTTGTCTACAATCAAAAGAAGGCATAACTACTCAGATAAGGAAAGTAAAAGATAGTAAAGACAGAAAAAGAGATCCTAGAGAAAGGGAAAGCACTAGTAGAAGATAAGGGACCTTAGTGAGGAAAAGATTATGGGGACGAATAACAGAACAGATGAGGAGACCCGGCCTCACGAGACAAAATCTGAGTAATGATTCAACTAGTACAACACCCACTTAAGCCATTTAATTTCAAATGAGGGTATGCGATTCATAAGCTGAGTGGACATCCTTCCCACTGTATATTAAGTGTGATGTCTTGGCAATTAGTGCGAGTGGGAATTCTTCGTGTGCTAAAGTCTGGTAATGGCTTTTTTTGGTAGCTAAAAAAAAAAAAAATCAGCATTATGACCAGTTTTAATGTTCTACTCCATGTGCAGTACTCCAGGGGAAAAGCTGCAAGTATGAAAGTTATACAGCGCTTTCAGGCTCCAAGGAGATTTGGGGAAATAGCCTCCAAGCACTAGCACCTCCTGTGGGAGGGATGACCCAGGATGATGGCGACTAGACACTTTGCTCCTCCCCACTGGTGCAAGTCATGCCTTAGCGACAGGTGGTGGGAAGGGCTACCAGGAGAAAAGTTCCTTCCAATTGGCAGAAGACACTGGCATCAGGCCCCATTATCACTGCCCCAAAAGTGCGCCTCCTTTCCCCTCCCTGCTAACCAAATTTCAGTGTGCCTGGGAGATACTTATATTGCGCCCCAGTGCCTCCTTTCATTTCGTAAAGGCAGGGCTGAGTTGGGTAGAAATATAAAGTAGTTAAAAAATGAATAAATAAATAAAAAATTATTCTAGGCTGGCTGTGTGTTGCAGCGGACACCCACTGCATTTCCACATGGGAGGTCAGGGCCCACATTCTATCTCCAGAATCCCACGCAGTAGGTGTGGCAGCAGTGGAAGCAGCCACAGAAGTCTGCTGCTTAGACCGAGCAAAACCTGGTACCAGAACTGGCATGGTCAGTCTGGCACAAATCATAATCAGGTGCACTGTCCCTCCATGCCATGAGGACCTCCTTGTGCACCAGGGGAACAACAGAGGTTAGACACATGCGGTCCTGATCCCTGGACTGAGAGTATGCATCCCCTGGCAAAGTGCCCTGTTCAGGGAGATTGGTACAAACAAGTCTGACCTTCTGGTCATCCCAGAAGTGCACAGCTCTGTGTGGGGCACAACCTCTGGGTGCCAGCAACACTTCTTCCACTCAGAAGTGTCCGCCAGTTGGTTGCTTCCTCTGGCAATATGGACTGCTAACAAATTTGCATGCAGGCAGTGAGCAAAGACCATGTCCAAAGCACCTCCAGACACAGGGGAAAGGAGTACATGCCATCCTGCTAGTCCAGGCAGGACAGGCTGGTTGTATTGTTCAAGGTGACCTGGACCACTCTACTTCGAGCCAGTGGTGCCAACTCCCCCAAAGCCTGGTGAACTGCATGGAGTTCCAGCAGGCTGTTGAAGAGCAAAGTCTCAATCAGTGACCAGAACCCGTGCACTCTGCAGTCTTGCAGATGCGCACCCAAGCCTACCAGTGACATATCCGTCATCAATGTGATCGAAGGCTATGGATGAACAGGAATTCCCTTCGAGAGTTCTGACAGGGACATCCACCAACAAATGGCGATCAGCTGATCAACAGAACAGTTGGTTCAGGGTTGCATGTGAACCACTGGCTGTCCCCAATTCCCACAGAATGGGTCGTGCGTGCCACCACAGCAGTGGTAGATGACATGAAATCCAGAAGTCGGCGAAAATCCTGGCTTGGGTGAGACTGTCCAACCTGAAATAACTGGGCAAAGGACAGCAGGTCCTCCACCCTGCTGAGACACCAGTAATTGGCAACACTGTATAGTATAACAGCGTGCAGGTACTGAACCAATGTATTGTACTTGTAAATTGCATACAATATGATTTACTTCTACCGAACCAATGTAGATTATAGTGCGACTTGTAGCGAATCAATCTCTATATCTATAGAGACAGACACAGACACAGACACAGACACACACCGTATACAGCGCGTACTTTTACTGAACCAATGTATATTATGCTCGCACAAGGTAACATACTTGTACTGAACCAATGTACTGTATTTGTATACACCAACACGTGGTTACTGAACCACGAAGTATAAAGTGCAACATACTTATACTGAACAAGCGTAAGGCAACCAGGAAAATAAAATGCACCTCACATCTCCAATATGGTGAAAGATTCAAAGAGAGTTAAACCTATTTTCCTTGGAATATAGGCGTATAAAAAGGAAAGACTTATGCCTTCAGGGTAGGTGAACAATTCCTGTGTAGTATTCGGACTTTATACAGCAGTCTGGCAGCCAAGGTGAAGGGGGGTCCTATCAGAAGCATTTCTGACAGAGATCGAGAGGGACTTTATAGGGATGCCCACTGTCTAACCTCCTCTTTGCTCTATGCAAAGAGCTGTTGGCAGCTGTGGTTAGGGCAGCCCAGAATACACAAGGAACACAGATAAATGAGGAAGAGGTGTGCATAGCGCTCAGTGCAGACCTTTTTGTTCACACAGGACCCGGTTAATCTAACCCAACAAGATCAATTTTAAAGGAGAATGGCCAGGTCTCAGGATTTAAGGTGAACAAAGGTAAATAGGAATTACTGCTCCTGAGCAGCACAGTCAAAGAGGAATGGGAAGAAAAACTGTCCACACAAATGGGTTAGAACCCACTTTAGATATCTGGGCATGCAGATTAGCAAGAATATACAAAATCTATTCGCTGTGAATTACCTGCTGCTCTTACAAACTATGGATTGGGACCTGAAGAGATGAGGAGAGCTTCCACTGAGAATCACAGGCAAGACAAAAGCCTGTTGAAGGAATATATTCCCCAGATTGTTATTTCTATTCTCTGTATTACTGTATCATATTGCCTAAAGGAACCTGAAAGAGAATCAGAGGAGCCTGGTCTCTGTTTATATATTTGGGGGGGAGGAGGGTGTGAGGCCAGGGACGCTGTGGGCTTCTGAATAAGGATTGAGGACTGCAGGTACCATATTTACCTGCCTACTTCCAGGCTTGCCAAATCCAACACCTGGTGGCTTGGCACAAGACAGGCAATCCAAAGCTGGGTAGCCCCCCCAACAGGAAGGGAGCAAGACAGTAAATTTATTGACAGACTAAATCCTAAAGATAGAGCCAGCCTGCCCGTAGTGATACCACTCACGACACCAGCGATCCGGGTTTGGGAATGAGCCTGGGAAGTCGGAAGGCCGGGGAATAGAAGGGGTGGATGCGGCTCAGTGCTTGACTGCCCTCAGGTGGATGGCTGAGGTGTGGCAAGCGCCAGCCATGGGAAGGGTGGACATCAGCAGGTCTCTGCCTTGATGTCAGGGCACACGTCACGCCAGAGGAAAACTGAAAAATGGCCCACTGTGCTCCAGGAAGACGGAGCGCCAGCCCAGATCCCCAGTTCCCCTACCTGTCCCACCAGTAGCCCCAAAGTGCAAGTACTTGGGGTGCACATGCCAACTTCATCCCCGAGAGGGGAAGAGACCAAGGCTACACTGGGGGCTACCGTGGACTCAGGCAGGAAGGAGCAGGGACAGGGGTCAGGAATCTCCAGATGGGGCGGAGTGCAGGAGGCAAGGGAGGGAGCAAAAATAGCAAAAAAAAATTTAAATAAATCCTGATACAGATTTGCATAAGCATAAAAATCCTTGAAGTACAATAATGGCAGATACATGGGGAGAAGGCACTGTGAGAAGGGGTGAGCAAATGGGGCTATGCAGATTTGCCCCAATAAGGGCTGCAACTGGATTTACCCTGGGAAGACTAGATCCTACTTTAAAAGATGGGAAAGCAGGGCTGAAAACCTTAGGCCAACTGCAAGTGGCAGGAGCAAGAAAACTCTTTACAACTACAAGCATAATTCTCTCTTCCACGGGGGATATTTACCATTATTCAAAAAGTCCCCGATTTGTAAGTAGATAGCCTGGCAGATCTCAGATGAAACAAGAGGTAGGACCCCTCAGGGAAAACAGACCGGGGGAAGAGGGGCAGAAGAGAGGAGAGGTGAGCCATCGACACATCTGGTATCCAAGTTTTACCAAAGCTGTTCAAAGCCAGAGACCAAACTTAAATGTCAACAAAAATGGAAAAGAGAGGCAACTATCAGTCTAACAGAAACAAATAGTGGGAGTTCTGCTGGAAGGGGCAAGCTAGGACCAAAAGTAGTCGAGGCAGTGCAGTCAGAGGGCACATCACGAGTATATTCTGTGGAGCCGCCTAGTCCTGAGGGTATACTGGGACAAAGCAGCAGAAGTAATACGGCCAATTTCTCTCTATCCCACCTCCCAACAACATACAATTCCTATTATGGGGCTTAAGAACTGGGGCAGCTGGCTGGGATCTCCTCAAAGGGAAGGCATCTTTAGTCAACACACAAGCTGCATAAGCATCCAAAACTATTACAGTCCAGCCCACCGTGCAGCGGTTGGATTTCCCTAGACGCCAGAGACACGGGTTCAGGAATGAGCCCGGGAGCTGGAGGGCCGGCCAGGGGGAGAAGGGTTGAGCATCCTATGGACAGCTCCCCTTCTCCGGGAGGGAGGGGAGGGCACAGCACGGTGCTTGACTGCCACCTGGGGCCTAGCAAGCTACCGTGCATGAACTGTGGGGGGAGGACGTCACGATATCAGCACCTGCACCTTGACATCTGGGCAAGTGATGTCCTACAGGAAACACACCCTCCGGAGTTGGGGGGATGGAGGCGCCAAGCAGAGTCCCAATTTGCCGCCACCTGCCCAGCTGTCTCAGGCCCGACAAGAACTGAAGGTTTGGGGTGGTCTGACCCCGCATGGGGAGCTATCCACAGCAGGATGGGGGATCCGAGCAGTCAGGTAAGGCGGCAGTAGGGTCAGGCTTAACTGGCGCATCCCAAGGATGCGACTCCGGAAGGATCACACACACACACACACACACACACACACACACACACACACACACACACACACACACACACACCTGCTCTCCTCCTACTCCTCCATTTCAACTTTAACAGGTATTCAACCAGCACCCTGTACCCCATCCCCCTCCTCATCCTCACAGCTTCCCTATTCCCTCTTCTCCACCCCCCTAGCGCCTGCTTCCCCTCAGTCCCGTATCTCTACACACACACACACACACACACACACACACACACACACACACACACACCCCCACCCCCACACACACACACCCCGGCACCCTTCCTCTCGATCTCATGCACCCACCTCGGGAACTATCAACAGGAACTGGCCCTTTGTCCTGAATGGCCGTTGGGAACTCCCCTTGTCCATCGCTACTGCTGCTACACTATACCTCCGCCTCCACCTTTTTATACACCCTGGGGAATCTTGCGGTCACTGGACACAAAAGAAAAGGCATCAGGCATGGGTACTTCGCATCGGTATTCTAAAACTCTTACTTCTCCTGCTACTGTCTGGTAACATCCACCCCAATCCTGGCCCAGCCCTCCCCTTTGGAGATACCAGGAACAATAAAGAAGGATCCCTCTCAATCATCTCACTTAACATCTGTAGTCTCCTATATAAACTCGACACTCTTCAGACCTTTGCCTGCCAGCAGCCCAGACATACTAGCAGTCATTGAAACCTGGCTCTCGCCCTCTATCCCAGACCATGCTAGCACCCTCCCTGGGTACAACGTTTTCCGGCTTGATCGAACAACTGAGAGGAGGTGGCTGTGCTCTGTATCTCAAGGACACTATCCTGGGGCACATCATCAGTGTCACCCCCCAAAACACCACTGCACAGATACTTCCTATCAAGGTCCTCCTTGGTGCTCACAACAAAACAATCACAATTGTCACTATCTACATTCCACCAAAGGAACAAGGAAATGGGCTTAATGCAGTCCTGGACTTTACCAAATCCCTCTCACCTGACTGAAACCATCCTCCTCGGCGACTTTAATATTAACTGGACTGCTGCAGATACCGGGGAGTACAGGGACTCCATAGCGGCAGATGGTTAGCTCGCCAACCAGGACAAATTACAAAAATGGGTACCAGCACCCTGCTGGATTGGATCCTAACCAGCCATCCAGCCAGGATAACTAACACCGCTGTCCTCCCTGACACTCTAAGTGACCACTCCCCTGTCAATTGTTTCTGGTCCAACAAATTCATCAAACCACCCCCCTAAAACTACTACAAGCAGAGTCCTACATAGAGGAACGCTACCCCATCTCAAGAGCCTTCTTTGTCAACAGGATTGGTCCCCAATCCTCACAGCAACTAATGTGAACACTGCACTTGATCACTTCATCAGAATCTTTAATAAAGCCTGCAACCTAGATGCTCCCCTCAAAAAGTGCAAAGCCAAAGCTCTTAGCAACCCCTGGCTCACTGGTGACCTACTAAGGCAATTAAAAGCCCAGGACCACCTCTGGGAAGTTGCCAGAAGCACCGAGTGACAAGCTGATATCACCAACTTCAAATGCGCATGAAACGCCTGCACCAAACTAATCCGGGACACGAAGGCCACCTACTACAATAACACCCTCGCTAACACGTGGGGCAACGGAAGGGAATTCCTGTAACAATATAAAAGGAAGTTACTGGGAAACAGTCTAAATCACCCCCATCAGTACTCTGCATAAATGGTGTAACCACACCTTGCCAAGAAACTCATTGCTGATACTTTCAATGTCGCTTTCATGGACCTCAGCTCTGTTCTCCCCAAAGGTTTCTTCGATGTGGAGGTTCCCACCGACTCCCCCGCCCACCACCCTCCCTTCCACTTTAAAGCAGTAAAAATGCATCAGGTCCGCAGTTATATTACCTAAGCCATCAGCAACTCCAGAGCAAGCAACAACTCCTTCGACCTCAAACTACTATCGCTCACCTTTGATGAAGTTCTCTGGCCACTGACCAGGATCTTTAACCTCTCCCTCAACCTCAGCCAGTTCCCAGACATTTGGAAATCCGCCTCAGTAACCCCAACTTACAAATGTGGGGACAAAACAGCACATGAGAACTACTGTCCAATTTCCATCCTCCCTCCACGGCCCTGGAAAGGATTGCGTCGGACCAGCTCACTGACTACCTCGACAAGTACAACATCATGTGCAAGGAGCAGCATGGCTTTAGAAAAGGTCATAGCACCACTACGACCTTACTCAAATTTACTGGTGCAATCCATCAATCACTATACAATTGTCAAACAACTGGGTCCACCTTCACTGACTTAACTAAAGCCTTTGATACAGTCAATCATCTACTTCTTGCCCAGCTTCATCTAGCAAGGCTCTTACCCAACTCAGTGTATTGGTTCAAGAGCTACTTAAACAACCGGTACCAAAGGAGTGAAAATTGCGGACACACTCTCAGACCCAAGACCAGTCCGATCCAGTGTCCCGCAGGGCTCAATCCTGAACCCCCTCCTTTTCGGCCTCTTGAACTCACTGCCAGATTCATGTCCTGAACAACTTCTACTCTATGCGGATGATGCTGTCATCTTGGCCTCCCACCATGACCCAGTACATCTTCAAAGAAACCTACAGCAGGCCTTCACAGCAGTCGAACATTGGTTCGCTAAACACAAACTGATCCTGAACCAGAAAAAAAAACAAAGACCATGATTTTCTGCAGTACCCACAACAAACTCAAAGTCAACTCTCCATTAAAACCAAACAAGGAACTACCCTTGAGCAAGTCCATACCTTTAAATACCTTGGTCTCACCTTAGACTCAAATTTCACCTATGCTCCACACATCAATAATGTGGCAAAGGTAGCAAACACCAGGCTGGGCCTTCTATTCAGACACAGGAAACATCTAACCCCTGAAGCTTTGTTCGTTGCCATCCAGAACTCCATCATCAGCATCACAGACTACGGCCTCATTATATATATATTTAATTTCAATTTAGCTTTTGTTGACCGGGTAAGTGCACTAGACAAATCCTGCCCATTTTCAGGCACAACCCGGGGGAAGGGGATACAGATGAATGCCAACTGACCTTGAACCAGACTAAGCTGTTGGTGGTATTTTTAGTGAATGAGGGAAATTTGGCCAAGACACCGGGGAAATTCCCCTACTCTTTTCGATAAGTGCCATGGGATCTTTAACATCCACCTGAACTACCACCAATCCAGGCAGATGGGACCTCAGTTTAACGTCTCATCCGAAAGACGGTATGTGTATGGATCTGCCACAACTTCCTCTCAAACAAGTCTCAACTTCCCTCAATCAAGCCTGTTGTCTAGTTACTTGTTCCCACCGTCTCACCCACACCTGTGACCTCTACTCTAAAACAGGGTGGCTGCAACTTAACAACCGAATCAAATACCAAACCTGCATCACAGCTAAGAAAATCCTACTGGGTAAAGCACCTCCTGGAGTCAGCACACTCCTTAAACCCAAAATTAACACAGTCAACACCAGGAGCACTAAGCCACATAGCCTGCAAATCCCCCACTGCCGCACATCACAAGGAAAAAGGTTGTTTGCTTACAGGGCCCCAAGTTGGTTTAACAGTCTCTATTGGGACACTTCCTCCACAGCAATTCTAGGTGTCTTCAAAACTAAGCTCCGACTCTCCCTTATAGGTACCAACACCTGTGGGTGCACCACCTAACAAGCGGTGGACCCTAAACACCCCTGGGTCTGTTCTGTTCTCTACTTGCACTCACCTGTCCTCAGCCACTTCCAAAGCACTTACCCCGCGTTTGTCCTGATGAAGCCCATCGGCTGCCACACTCTGCCCTCTCCACACAACATCCTTTTCCTCAGCCCTACCCCCCAACTGTCTTCTTCCTAGTGTATGTTTGTCACCTCTCACCTATAATACCCAGTGTCTTCATTAATTACTATTATGTTATCTTGTACCATGTAACCAATTAGATGCCAACTGTATGTACTACAGACGTGGAACCTTTGTAAGAGAGGCTGGTCTCAAAGGTATGTTGTAATCCTAGATCTTAATAATAAAATAAAGATCCTCTTTCCGTATTAGGTTGTAAAAGTAAAGTTTTTGTATTAGTGCCAGTGACTCAACAGGTTGCACACAAGCCTGAGAGGCCAGAAGATCGAAAGGCTGTGGGTTCCATTCCCACACCAGGAATTTGGGTTAAATCCCAATACTGACAAAGTAGTGTAGCATGATGGGGTGCTGCACTTCTAAAGTGCTCCATTTCGAAGCCATCTGCTTGTCTGGTGGATGTTAAAAGATCCCAGGGCATGTCTTGAAAAGAGCAGGGGAATTTCTCCAGTGTCCTGACCTAACACACACACACACACACACACACACACACACACACACACACACACACACACACACACACACACACACACGAGAGAGAGAGAGAGAGAGAAAAACACCCCCACCAGCTTAATCTGGTTGAGTGTTGGTTGCTCCATCTGTATTCCCCTCCCGGGACTAGGCTGAAAACAGGCAGAACTGCCTAGCGTCATACATACATACATACATACATACAAGTGCATAATGCTTCGAGGGACTAGTACAGTATACTGCTATGGATTTGGTATCCCCCATTACTTGGTTTCTTTATCAATTCTGTAACAAACTTCAGCTTAATGTAATTATGTACATTCTGAAAGTTGGGTGAATCAAGTATTAGCTACCCCTCAATTTAACCAGGAGTGGTACATTAGTTTACAGGTGCGACCTTGGAAGTTAAGTGACTTGCTCAGGGTCACACAGTATGCAAGTGGGGGCTGTGGGAATCGAACCCAGGTCTCCAGATTGCAGCTCAGAGCCTTAAACCACTGCACTATACTGCCTCCATCTGAAGGTTCATTTTTGGTTGTAGTACAGTAATTCACGCACCAATTGCATTTCTTGGTTAAAATGTAAAATATCAACAGAAAGTTGTCTCACCCCCCCATTGCTGCCGTGTTGCTGAGGAGCCATGCGTGAGGACACGTGTCATTCCAGGATGCCAGGAGGGAGGAGGAGAGGAGAGGAAGACATGGGAGAAACCCCAGAAAATCTGTGCACCTGCTGTCACCATTAAACAGAGCCAGTGCTCTCAGGTTGCGCACCATGTGGAGCCCCACCAGCGCGATGGGGCAGGGGCTACCAGCTGAATTACAACATCAGCGTCAGTGGCTCAGTAGGTAGCACACTCACCTCCGAGGCCGGGAGATCGGAGATCGGTAGGTTCAGTTCCCACATCTGGCACTTGGGTTAATATCCCAGTACTGACACTGTAGTGCAGCATGAGGGGGTGCTGCACTTCTGAGGTGCAGTCTTTTGGAGGAGACGTTAAACAGAGGTCCCATCTGCCTAGATTGGTGGTAGTTCAGGTGGATGTTAAAGATCCCATGGCACTTATCAAAAAGAGTAGGGGAGTTTTTATTGTGAGATAGACAAAACACAGTGATTCCAAAATAAATTACAGCAAGTCAAAAAACAAGAAATTTGTTGAAACACTTATTTGCCGTATATATGCAAAACTATTTAAATTTTATGAAGTGAGTAAAACCCTTCCACCATTTCGTGACTGTACGTGAGGTAAACACTTGATTCTTGTGAGTATATTTTTGAAAGTTCATTAGTTACCAAACATTCATAAGTCATCTTCCTTTGGTAAAGCACCCATGGGCACCTTGCTTGCCATAAATCATACCGTACAGTGCTGAAGTATAAAAATAGGGTACT
Source organism: Neoceratodus forsteri (assembly GCA_016271365.2). Taxonomy (NCBI): domain Eukaryota; kingdom Metazoa; phylum Chordata; order Ceratodontiformes; family Ceratodontidae; genus Neoceratodus; species Neoceratodus forsteri. The sequence goes on from JADMNL010000036.1 coordinate 15,600,179, forward strand.
AACATAAAGGGCTAAACTAGGGGGATAAATTCCTAAAACTAGCATATATCATATGTAAGAGTAGAAAGCCATTTCCAATTCCACACTCCTGCCAAGTAATGCCACAAGTCCCTGGCATAGGAACAGTGAAGGAAAAAAAAAAAAAAAAAAAAATTGTTCCATGGTTTCTTCCATATTCATACAGTCATAAAGACAGTTCCTTTCTTCCTTGGCTTTATATTTTGCATGCCCCTGACATTCAGGCGGCCATACATTATGAGCCATTGTGTTTCCTACCGAGATGCAGGCAGTCTGGTATTAAGTTGGGCCAGTACCCTAGGATTCGGGGCAGAGGGACAATTCTTAAAGCAAGGGACTTGCGGGTGGATCAACCCCATAATTAACCTGTACACAGATCACATATTATTCAAAATCATAGTCTTCGTTATTTGCCATTTAAATAATTTCTGAACTGCTGATTTAAAATGAACAGGAATGTGAACATGAGGGTTCAGCTTAGGGACCAGATTTAGCCATACTTTAATATAATTGCTTGAAGCCTTGTTCACCCATCTCTTACTGACACTGTCAACTTGTTCTAAACCAGATTTGATGGTATTCACAAAAGAGAGAACGCACAAATACAGTTGGGTCAATCATACTCAAACCACCAGATTTTCTATCCAAATATGTATAATGCCTTTTGACTGGATTCAACCAATCCCCCCACAACATCTGAAAAAATAAACTGTACATTTTAGTCTCTAGCTGGGGAAGGAGAAGGAAAATCATGGCAAGACATTGCAGACAGGAAATAATAAACTACTTTAATATGTGGATTCGTTTAAGCTTTGAGAATTTCCATGGTTTCCATCTATTAACTTTATTTTCTACCCCCTTAATTACTAGCTCCCAATTTTCAGTTGGCATATTTTGGGGACCAAAAAGGATCCCCCAAATTTTCAATGGATTGAGAGAGATACAAATCCTGTCCTGGACTATTTCCGTTGGACCCGATGCCCCAATAAATAAACCTCTGGTCTTCTGATAGTTTAACTTAGCATTAGAAGCTGCTGAAAAAGCGTAAACACCTCTCAGAAATGGTGAGCATAGGTATGGTCAATAAAATATTGAATCAAATCATCTGCATAAGCCTGTAGATGGAGTTGGTAAACCGGTACATTGCCAATGCCTCTCCATCTTGGTGTGTTAACTAGGAACTATAGGAGGGGATCTAGTGAGAAAATATACAAAAGAGAGCTTAGGGACCACCTTGGTCGGACTCCAGTGGTTAAATGAATACTTTTGGCAACACCTCCCTGTAAACAGGTAAACTGTAGTGCTATTAAAGTAATGTAATGTAATGAGCTTAACCATTTGCTTAGGGATTCCATAGCGCTCTAGAACTAAATGGAGGAAAGGAAAGTGAACCCTGTCAAAAGCTTTCTCAAAGTCTGCGGAAATTATGCAATTTGCCACTAAGTGACAGATGTTCTATAGCATCCCACGTAATCATTAAGGCAGATTGAATTTTTCTTTCAGGAATTCCGAAGAATCGATATGGAGATACGACCATTTTAGCATATTGTTTAAAATATTAGAAAATATTTTGTAATCTGAATTTAAAAGGGTAATGGGCCTCCAGTTCTTAATATAATTCCCATCACCAGATTTAAATAAATGCATTAGTAAGCCTTCAGTGAAGAATGGAAATGCAGAATTAGTATCCAAAAAGAAAACGAAAACAGGAGTACTAAACATTCACTAAATTCTTTTAAAAGGCATTTATAAAGGTGATCGGGTAACCCATCCAACCTGGTGAGATATTCGGCTTCATTGTTTGAATTACCACCTTTTATTTCATCGCTAGTAACTGGTCCTAATAATTTAAGTGCCTCCACTGGTGGAGAGGGTAAATGAACAGAGTTCAAAAAATTCTCAAGCTCTTCCCCTGAAACTCGAGATTCAGGTTCTCTGACTGATAATGCTGTTTAATAGAATCTCTTAGTTGATCTAATGTCGCTTTAGTTCCCTCTGCATTAATGAAGAAATCAATAGTAGCAGAGTCTTTCAAAGATTTGCAGGCCTCAAAGGGGTCACCAATGGGATTTTGTGTGTTCCATTTGGAAAAAGAGGGCTTGTAATGTCTTAGCCCTGTCATAATGACAAGTTTTCACTGAATTTTTTGGCACTCCGATTTGTTCAGAGTAATCTAGTTTTGAAACACAAGAGATTGATAAGCCTCTGTAACTGCCGTCTTAAGGATAGATATTTCATAAAATTAGAGTCTTCAGCTATCACACCTTGATGTCTGAACCATTTCTGAAGAATCAATTTGGTGTCTATCCACCAGGCACCCAGGTCAATATACAGAAAGGCTACTGACAGGTGAGCTTGTAAAAGCGATTTCACCCCTAATGAAATCTGAGGGGAATCCAAGACTGAGGTGTTAAGTTTCCATCTCCCTTTCCCACCGAGAAACAAGCCCTCAGTATAAAAAGGAACACAGCAAAAATAAATGGTCAGAGAGCTCTATGGGTCTCATCGAAAAGCCTTGTACATGCACTGATGGGGAGACAAACATACAGTCAATTAAAGAATGTAACTTGCCTTTTGAAAATGAAAAGTTAGGTCCCTTGGACTGATAGATACAATTAAGCAGACCAGCCATCTTAATTATTGAGGCTAGTGCATGGGAATCGCAGTAGGTCTTTTTATTCTACTAAACTAAAGTAAGCTGCAATTAAAGTCACCACCCCATAGTATGTTCACGGAGATAATCAAATATGGTTGTATACCCTTCATGTAAGGTCACTATCAGCCTTTGCCTGAGCTGGGGTTATAGATGTTTATGAATCTATAACAGGTGTTGTGCCATTTCCCATCCAAGATCAGGACTCTACCAGGAATGGGGTCCATTAGCTTGTGAAGGGAAAAGTTAAAGGAGTTAAATAGGATGCCAGTGCCATCAGCACCATCAGTGCTGAACGACCAGTATGAAGGGCACCAGGGCCATTCTCTCAAGTGTGCAATTGTTCTATTGTGTACATCCATGTTTCCTGCAAAAAAATGACTGTGATCTTATCATAAATGTACTGAAAAAGGGCATGCCTTTTGATATTGTTCCATAAGCTGTAAGTGTGTAAAGAACCCCAAGTAAACTGCACTGCAAAATCTTATAGGAAACAGCCAACTTCTGTCTCTGTCTCTGTCTCTGTCTCTGTCTCTGTCTCTGTCTCTGTCTCTGTCTCTGTCTCTGTCTCTGTCTCTGTCTCTGTCTCTGTCTCTGTCTCTGTCTCTGTCTCTGTCTCTGTCTCTGTCTCTGTCTCTGTCTCTGTCTCTGTCTCTGTCTCTGTCTCTCTCTTTATAATTGTCTATGGACTGCGAAATGGTGGACAAAGAGGATTTCTGGGAGTCTGAATCCCCAATTTCCATATCAGTCTCCCACAAGGAATGAACAAAGCAGCACAGGAGTTAGGGATCTACGGGGTTGCAAATTGCTAGAAGATGTTCTAGGTAAAGGAGATGAAGGGGCTGGAAACGTACGATCCGGCACTGAAGTGACAGTCAGTATAACACACTGGCACCAGCTCCTGAGGTACCAAGGGAACCTCACCTTTTCTCTCCGCTACCAAAAGGTTGTGGGACTGTACAATAAGTCTTCTCTCGAGGCCCTGGGGAAGAAGGTTCAGGCGGGGAAACTTTCTGAGGAATCTGCTTCCCCACCACAAGGGGGGGGGGTTCCGCAGAGTCCTGGGTTTTCTGAATCAGTAGGTCAGGACTAATGCAGGTTGCTTTATTTTTGGCTGCCCAAGGGCAATCCCTGAAAACATGGCCATATTCCTCACACAGATCACATCTAGTGTGGTTTGCGCATTGCATAGTGACATGGCCAATTTCCCCGCAATTGTCGCACCTAGGTTGGTCACATACATTGGACAGGTGAGTTCTAGAGCCGCACTTATAACAAGCTCGAGGCTGACCTCCGTAAAAAATAGACCCCTCGATCCCTCCCCAACAAAAAGGAATTTGGGATATGCTCAATTCCAGAGTCAGATTGCCTCAGTTTAATTTTATATTTCCACCCACCTGACCAGAACTGTTCTGAATCCAGAATGGGTTCGGGAGAACTTAACACTTCGCATTTCTGGGGCAGCCAAAACGTGATATCTTCCACATGGACCCCCCTCATTCTGAAACATCACAGTAACAAATTTAATTAGGGGTTTGTCAGGGGAATTACCAAAAAGGGGGTCCATGTGGGAGAAAATTTGACCTGCCCATATCTTTCCCAAAAGAGATCTAAAGCACATGATGTTCTAAAACTAACATCAAACTTATCTTCACCTGAAATACTTATAAACACAAACATCTTTGGGAGAAAAATAAAGAGTCTTTAAGCAAAGACTTCCCAACATAGTTATCTATCTGGTCTGGATTCCAACCCTCCTTTGTACCGAATTTGTACAGCGTTCCTCCGTGAAGCAGCTTCCCTATTAGCAGTGAAAAAAAGTTCAGACATCAAAGGTTTTTGATGAGGTGGTTTAGAGGCCTCCAAACTTGGACTAACTTGAGTAGGTAGAATTGAAGGTTCATCAGAAGCGGTTTTGCAGGACTTGAGGTACTAAAGGTGCAAGAGGGACGTGGGGCTTACTTTAGTATTTAGGTCTGGTTTCCATGTAGGAGAGTTTTGAGAAAATTTTAAATCCAAATCCCATTCAGGGTCAGGTAACCAAGTACCTGAGGGAGCTTGTTTCCAGCCCGCCCCACCAAGGCCTTTCCTGGCATCCAGGGCCCCACAGTCAAGTTAGGAGAAACAACTGGGTTAGAAGAAACATTCTTAAGACCAGTTTTAGGAAGATTGCAAAGTAGCTGTGTAGAACCCTTATTGCCCCCAGTATTTCAGTGTGTGGCTGTGAAAACAAACTCAGACTCCTGATTGGGGCTCCGCTGTAGTTTGATAAATAAAATCGCAGGAGAAACTACCAGCTTTCCTTAGCCGGTTGCTTATAGACAAAAGCAGCTATTTTGCTTAGTGGAGCGCTAGTTTTTGAAGTGAAATCTGTAGCAGTAGGAGCCAGAACAATCACGTTGTCTCACTAAGTTCCTGGTCACAAGTTCCTCATCTCCATTCAAAGACTCAGGCTTTAGGCACTTGTTCAGCCAAACGAATTCACTGTCTGCCTGTTCAAGTTTGTCAATATCAAGCTCAGTAACAGGATAGGAATGTGCTGATTCACCAAGCCCTGTGGGGCGTGTAGAAGACTTCTCAGCAGAGCTGCTGAAAGAAATCTCAGCGTTAATGACAGGGCATGCCTCTGTATGTCACAGCTTTACCGACTCGGTGGTTAGCCGTCCTTGTAGTTGAACATCCAAATCTTCTGAGGTTTTGCATGCAACGCCTTTTTGCAAAGGCTTGTCACTCTTAGCTTTACGAATGGTGAGCTCCATTTCCTCCGTGGAAAAAGGAGCTTCGTAGAATTCATCCTCAGAGTCACATTCTACCATATCTGCTAGTTTTGCCTCTAGCATACCTGCAGTGGGAGATGAGGAAAGCGCTCCCACCGTTTAGACGTCCTCTCCCTCCAGCATCCAGCTCCAAGTGGCCATCTTGCTGATAGTCTGTTCCCCTACTGGCCAAGAGTAGGGGAATTTCCCCGGTGTCCTGGCCAAGTTTCCCTCATTTCACTAAAAATACCACCAACAGCTTAATCTGGTTCAAGGTCAGTTGGCGTTCATCTGTATCCCCTTCCCCCGGGTCGTGCCTGAAAATGGCAGGATTTGTCTAGTCTAGTGCACTTACCCAGTCAACAAAATATAAAATTAAAATGCCCAATACCGGCATGTGGCAGCATCCAGGGGTCTAAATGCCAAAGGAGGAGGAAGAGGAAGTAGCAGCAGTAGCAGTAGCATGTGCTGCACTTGAGAACTGAAGAGACAGCAGTGCTTGCCCGGAATCTGAAAGGAGGGCCAATGTGAAAACTCTCATGCAAGTCAACCATGTAACTAAAAGAGGTATTCTGCTGCTGATCAGTGTTTGTTTATTCTGCAGATGGTGTGCGAGAGTTTGGCTTTTAGAAGGGAGTTTCCCAGCCAGGGCTCCCAATTAAGCTTTACAAAAGGATCAGTGTCTGCTTACAAAGACCATGGGATTAGCTTGAATGTAAACAGCCTCTGACGTATCAGAGCACACTTCGGAAAACATAATACTGAGACACAGGTCAGCTTAGATTTTTCCTTTACACAACCCCAGTGTAGAAAGAAGTGGCAAGATAAGTCATATCTTTTGACACAACATATCTGATGACCACATTCAAATAGACTGCTCGACAATGTAAACTGGAAACCAGCAATGCAAATAAAACCCAGCAACAAATCAAGAGTTGTTCGTGTATTTCATTTATTATACTCACTGCCATATGCAGTCAAAACTGTGATGTTTGGGGCTGCTCGACTGCCCAGCTTCCCAGCAGAGGCACAATGCAAGTCTATGGCAGCGTGCAAGCAGGGCTGTGTGTGCAGCGGTAGCCAGTGCAGGGAGAGATGTGCCCAGCAACTGGCCCCTCCTGGTGGGCCAGGATCTTATTCCTCCTTGAGCACTGGTGCATGCCCCGAGTGTGCTGTGGCACTGGAGGCTGCCAAGCTGCTGTCAAGGCCAGGGGAAGAGGAACGGGCTCATAAAACACACACACACACACACACACACACACACACACACACACACACACACACACACACACACACACACACACAGAGTTTACTATGTGCGTCAGCCCGCGTGAATGTTGCCATCAGCGCTCTCGAATCCTGTCCTATGTGGATCTCCTACTGCCCCTGTAAGGATCCTTGGTGAGGCACCATTTTGAGTCGTGTGCACAGCTCAGGTCCCAAGATCTGAGAAAGGATACAAACAGTCCAAAGGAGAGCAACAAAGGCAGTCAAGGGCTTGAAGAACGTCAGCTAGGAGGATAAAGTGGCAGAATTTGGGTTTGTCTCATCAGGAAAAGGAGACTCCAAAGCTAGGATCACAGGGTTCAAATACTTGAAAGGAGGCACTCCATGTCAGGAAAAGGAGAAAATCCAGGAAGAAATGTTTTTCAAAACATAATTAAGGATGACTGAAGACTGCCAGAGCAGGTTGTTTTACCAAAACTGCATCTACCTTTAAAAATTCGAGACAAGAAAGGTACGGGGGGTGGGGGGGAGTGAGGATATTCCCAATAAACTGGTAGGGGGAAAAAACAACTCAATTGATGAGGGGCTTCTTTCATACGTCAGTATACAAAACCTCCGACTGGCAGAACTTGGACTGTTTTCAATGGGAAGGAGAGGACTCCGGGGAGATGCAACTACAGCACACAAGTACACCATCAAACCAAGCGCAGACGGATGAGAGGACAAGGGGCACTCAATGTCACTGAAGGGAGGGAGATTTAAGGGAAACATCAGGCAGAACTGCTTCACACAATGAGTGCTGAGCACTTGAACAGACTGTTCAAGTACGTCGTATTAGCGGACGCTGCCATAGTGATGGCCCGAGTAGACAAGCAGCCAGAGAAGATTTAGTTAAGTAGGTGATGCTCCTTTTCTCCAGAGTTACAAAGAAAAGGGTGGGGCACCTGCTTGGCATGCTAGCGACCCAAGTTCGAACCCTGAGCCCAGGACATCAGGAGCAGAGGCCGGCAGGAGGGTGACAGAGAGTCTGCTCTCCTCCTGGGGAAGGGTTCTGCAAAGCACCACTCAGAGCAAAACCTGGTGGTGTGCGGAGCCTTACCAGCGTGGATGAGCACATAGCGGCTGGCTCCACCTTCAGGGCATCAGCACAGTGAGCACCAAAGGGGTGGGGAGGGCCCAGGGAAAAAAAAAAAAAAAAAAGGAAAACAGCACCCATCTTGGCATGCCAGATAATGGCTGCCTAGTCCAAAAGCCACAGTCCCCTAGCACACCACTCTTGTACTGTCCAACCCTACATACCTTAGGAGGCCCCCCAAGGCAGTGATAAGGTGCCCCCTGCCGAAGGATGCAGGAATATCCTAGGAGCCAGGTGGCAGGAAGTGTCAGCTAAAAGCGACTGGCAGGCAGAACAGGCTGATGAGCAGCCAAAAGGAGTGGCATTTAGGGATGGGGGGAGAACAGAGAAGAGAGACACACACACACACACACACACACACCTAAAAGCAGATACAGAATAGTTTTCTAATCAAAACTGACCCCCAAATTTGCATTTTTCCACTCCTCCGTGGACACAACAGGAGCTACGACCCTCCCTCTGAGGGATATGTCCTCCAGCCCTCTTGATCGTCCTGCTCCACCGCCCTCATAGTTCCCTTATGGATCCCCCCAAAAACAGCGAGGAGTGCCAATATGCTCCCCTCCCCAGAACACAAATCCAGAATTGGGGCTGGCTGGCAGGAGTGACTAAGCCATCACAGGTCCTGTCTGGTCCCAGCTTTTCCTCCGGTTTTTCTCCCACGCCCACATTTGTAATGGGCAGGGACGGCAGTCTCCACCTCTATGGAGGCAGCCAATAGCCCTGGGCATGGGCCAACCTTGAGCGTGGCTGTGCACCTGTGCAGACACCCAGTGCACAGCACAAATCCCCCTTCCTGAGGAAGGAGAGCAGTCCAAAGATGTTCAATCCTTCCTTCCCCGGTTGACCCCCGAGCAACCCAAGTCTGTTCCCAAACCCGGGTTGCTGGCGTGGCACGAGGTGTGGCATCCAGCACCTCAACCCTCAGCACCATTGGGCCAGCTAAAACTGAATGGTTTTTGACAGCTTCTTCCAAAGCATTGAGCAATCTGAATTTTTTGGTTTTCGTCTCTGCATTTACAGGTTGGGTAGCAGCTGAATAGTTTCATCATCGGACAGTCCAATGATTCTACTGTGTCTATTGTCTATCTACATGAGGACCAGGGCTCAGCAGTGATCTCTGCTCACCTGTTCACTGGGCTGGAAGAGGCCGGGCACCAGTGAGTCATAGTGGCGAGTTAGACTTTATTTTGACCAGTGGGATATCTTGTCAAGTTATCATAAATTAGCCACTTGCTCCCCTGCACACAAGTCTGGCTGTATCATTTATTTTTAAATCATGATTGGAGATGATGGGCAAATGTAAATACACTATACAGACCAAAAATGTTGGTAACCGGGTAAGCCCACTGAGACCAGAAGTCCCTTTTTCAGAAGCGACCTGGAGTTAATTACATACATTAATTTCATACAGTGGTACATTCTTCAATTGTATACAAAGGTAGATAAAAGTACATACAGGGTAAAACGTTTCACATTCAGTATGTTAGTTGGGTACCAATACACAATTTACATGGAATGCAAGGATAAGTAGCAGCAGTACAGTTACAATACAGTTTAGGAGTGCTGGGAACCCTACACTAGTAACGGGGTAGGCATAGAAAAAAAAAAAAAAAAAAAAAAAAAAGCTCATTGGGGAGGAACGTAGTTGTTATAGGCCTCGAGTCAGTCCGACCCCTCTAAGTCAGACTGGGTCCCGCTCCTCCTTAGTTACTGCCTCAGGATCTGATGCTACATCTACCTACACAAAAGCGGACGGGCATAGAATGCTAAAAATACTTCACCGTATCGATGCCAGGATCACAGGTATACAAAATTATTTTAAAAAGCTGGAAACGCGTACGGCATCAGTGGAGACGCATGTAGAGACCCTACAAGCAGAACACATGGGTTTTGTTAGATCTCTGTCCCATCTCCACAGAAGAGAAAAAGAGCCAACTACGAAGGCGGAAGATACAGAGGAGAGAGCTCGCTGTAATAATATTCACATTTTTGGTATCCCGGAGGGGGTGGACCCCCCCATGCATGGAGGACTTCAGATTCTTGGCTGAAGTCAGAGCTGAATCTAGAAGAGGGCTTCAACACAGAAATTGAAAGAGCCCATAGATTTACTGCCCCAAGCCAAAAGAGGGTGCGCCTCCCAGATCAGTAATTGTGAAATTCTTAAGATACACAGCGAAAGAAATCATCATAAAATTGGCCTGGGCGAAGAAAAATCTTAACCAAGATGGACAAAGGCTGTACATAGACCAAGATTTCCCCTTCTGATGCTTGCTCAACGGAAAAAAGTGCTGCAAGTGGTAAAGGCTCCGAGGGATAAAGGTATTAAAGTTTACCTCAGATATCCTGCGAAGCTCTGGGTACAGGACGGGGATGGGGTGTTAAAAAAAAAAAAAAAAAAAAATCTTCGATTCCTCGCTAGCTGCTACTTGCTTCCTAGGAGATACCTAATCCAGATACAAAGGAACAGACGGAGAAGGAGATCGAAGATCTATTGTGGTCCATTGCACCTGGCCCCAGGAAACGAACGAGGAGAGGCCCTGCTTCCATTACACGCAGACATGGCGAAGTGGTTGCACGTCAAGAAAACCTGAAGAGAGCATCAGCCGTTTCCAGCTTTGTGATCTCAGGATGTGCTTCATATTGGATAGCGATCCTACCAGAAATAAATAGGATCGGAGCATGTATGGGGGACTTTTTTGTTTCCTTTTGAGGGGATGCTCTCTTTCTTCCTTTACCCCCCGATTAATCTCATCCCGGTCTCGGTATAATTTGAGGAGTTTTTACACGCTCCCTTAAAATGCAATGGGGGACCTAGCAGAGTTGGGTTTGTGTTTCCATTGGGAGGGCTTTTAGATGGGACCTACAGTTAGTGTAACAAAAGTAATACTCCCTCTGGTAAATGCACTGCATTGGAATCATGGGGACGCAGGCTGCAGATAAGCCTATTAATTAAGACATTCTACAAAACGTGAATTTATATGCATGTTAAGTTTTGAAACCGATGGATAAAGTGAGTAAACAATATTAAGAGTAATGAGTTGGGGGCGGGCCATTATTAGTGCCTCCTGCCTCAAAGAATTATTGGGGTAGCCCAAGAGCTGAGAGATGAACATATTGAGTTGTGCCTGAAATGGGTGCCCTTCCTGAGCAGATATATAGCCCTATCTCTAAGATTATCTTGAAAACAATGGGGACTGACTTGGAGATGTATTGCTTTGCATCTTTTGTTTCCCCCCAAATTCTTTTTTGCCATCTTATTAAATAGAGCAGCGCCCGGGATACCTGGCTTCGATGGCCAGCCTAACCGGACGTATTGCAACTAGGAGAGGGTTTGGTCCCTTGGTTTCCCCAGGAACCCATCCCTTAGCGCTAGTGGACACTTTCTCCTATTAGTCTAGGCTTTGCGCACCTAGCATCTGGGGTGTCAACACTCAAACCCCCAGTTCTCTAGCTCTGACTGAGCTAGTGGGTACTCCATGAAATGACTGTTACCCGGTTTTCTTTATCCCTTTCCCTGGTTTTGATCTTTGACCCACGTTAGGGCTTAAGGGTGTAATTTCACCCAAGGTTTAGTTGAAACTGTGTGATGTTTTGTGTAGCTTTTGATTGTTACTACCGTGCATCTCCTCCATTTCTATCCCTCTATTTACCTTACTATACAGACATATATACAAGCAAGTCTTTACATGAAACTTATGGCATGATGGGATCACAAGTGGAGCTCAAAGGGGAATTTTAAAATGTCAACATGGCATCACTTAAAATAGCATCTATTAATGTTAAAGGGATAAATGGGGTTGTTAAACGAGCAAGAATCTTACAGGAGCTGGGACGTTTAAAATGTGATCTAGCTTGTCTTCAAGAGACTAAATTAATTATAGGATCGTGAACATTCTAAGCTACGGAGAATGTGGGTGGGAGGGGTGTATGCAGATTCCTGTTCTGATGCTCCTAGGTCGGGGGTGGTTATATTAACTCACGGGGTCTTCCATTTAAAGTTCATGGGGTACAGACTGAGGGATCGGGGACATTATGTGATAGTCTCTGGAGAATATACGGGACATACCCTCCATTTGGCAGTGGTATACACCCCCATGCCTCCTTCTGGAGTTTTTTTTTTTTTTCTTTCTTCTTCTCCAGGCAGTTCTTCACCACAGTGGACTCCCTTCTTCGGGTAGAGTGGTAATGGTGGGGGACTGGAATTGTATCGAAAACAGTGCTTTAGACAGCAGCTCGGGGAAAGGGGTGATAGCATGCTCCAAACTTCTTAGAACCCCGATGACATACGGGGTTGGGTAGATCCTTGGAGGCAACAAAACCCATTGGTTAAAGACTTCACATTTTACTCGGCTGTGGCCAAAACATATTCTAGGCTTGACAGATTTTATAAATCAAGCAAGGAATGTTAATGACCTAATGGATTTAATAATACACCCAGTTACCTTTTCTGATCATGCACTGATCAGTGCTAGGGTAAGCTGGCCGGGGGTAAAGGCTAAAGGGAGCTGGAGATTTGACCCTGGCCTTTTGAATGATTCAGGCTTTGTAACCCAAATAAAAGACTTAAATCAAGCTATATATTTCAGAGAATAAGGAAGGACACACTCGTATGTGTTTTAATTTGGGATGGTCTGAAAGCTGTCCTGCATGGACAGATTAGTTACTCCACATATAAATATAAATGTAAATCAGGCTAAATTGAATAACCTGTTAGGAGTCATTTAAAAAAAAAAAAAAGGGGGATGTACTGGTTTTAGAGAAATTACGGGAGGCCAGGGAACAATATAAATAGAGAAACAAATAATATAACTGAAAACTCTGAGATATACCAGACAAAGATACTACGAATCAGGGAGAAGAGCAAGCAGTTTATTGGCTCTTACACTTAGAAAACAGGAGACCCGAGATATAGTCCTCGACTTAAAATGTATGGAACTCTGACCATTTCCTCAGACCCATTACAAATTGCAGATAGTTTTTGTAATTACTACCGAGAACTCTATGCCCAAGAAAGAGGACTGAACCAACCTGCCCAAACATTTTTTTTTTTTTTGCATATTAGACTACAGAGGCTTGAAGAGTCCCAGAGTAATAATCTAGGCAGGACAATATCGAAACAAGAAGTTAAGAAGATTATTAAAAACCTTAATGGAGGGAAAGCCCCAGGGCCATACGGGTTTGTGAGGGAGTTTTACCAGGCTTTTGGTGATGAACTGACCCCTTTATTCACCAGAGTTTGTAATGTAGCGCAGGAACAGGGGGAGTCCCCAGTCTCTTGGGAGGAAGCACTGATCACTCTCCTGCCAAAACCAGGTAAGGATCTGACAGAACGTGGAAGCTATCGTCCTATTTCATTGATCGAGCAGGATGCCAAAATATTCACCTTAAGTTCCCGCTTACAAGATTTTATTCTGGAGTTAGTACACAAAGATCAGACGGGGTTTATCCCAGGTCACCATATTCAAGATAATACAAGATTGTTGCTCAATGTTTTGTCTGCCTCCAGGTCATTCCCCCCTGACACTCTTAGGGCGGTGATGGTATTGGATGCGGAGAAAGCATTCGATCATTTAGATCGGCTTTTCTTAGATCAGATCTTGGGGAAATTTGGTATTGGGGAAAAATTCTGAAAGTGGACAGCAAATTTATATAGGAATCCTTGGGCAAGAGTGAAGGTGAATGGGGCAACATCTGATAAAATACCGATTAAAACAGGGGAACCAAACAGGGATGTCCACTTTCGCCTTTGCTATCTGCATTGTGTATCGAGCCCCTAGCAGCCCTCAGACAGTCCTAGGATTTCAAGGGTGTACAGGTAGTCGATGTCAGGGTGTCTCTATGCAGATGACACTCTTGCTATATATCACTGACCCAGAGCGACAGATGCCTTTGATTAACTCTATGATTCTTTCAATCATTCAGTGTAGTTTCCGGGTTTAAAGTCAATGCTGCTAAATCAGAACTCTTGCCCATAGGATGGCCACAAGATGGCATTCTTCCACCAACTGGTAAATATAAATGGGCAAGGGAAGATATTAAATACCTTGGGGTTAGAATAACTAGAGATCTCTCTAAATTATATGCCTTTAACCATAGTCGACTGCTACAGTCTGTCCAAGAAAACTTGCATAGGTGGGAGGAACTGCCCCATAATTTATCTGGCAGAATTGATTATGTAAAAATGAACATACTCTGTTTTCTTTTCTTGTTTCAGTCCCTGCCGCTAACCCCCGGCCTCTTTCTGGAAAGCACTTAAATCCTTTTTGTCCTAGTTCATCTGGGCTGGTAAACCACCCAGAGTGACATGGAATATCCTTCTTAAAGATAAAAGGAAGGGGGGGGCAGAGAGACAGACTTGCCTGACCTTAAGAAATACTACTGGGCTGCTCAGATTCAGCCACTGATGCTTTTCATGGGAAATGAAGACCCTCCGTTGTGGGTGGAGATTGAGAGACCGGAGTCTTCTAGATGGGATATTAGAGATCTGATATACATGGATTATGGTGGAATACAAGGTTTACACAGTATTACTCCCTGGACTGGTTTGGTGGTCCCTTCTTGGCAGGAGATTAATAAAAAAACAAAAACAAAAAAAAACACTAGGCTTTGAGATGTCGTTGGGGATGGACTCCCTGATTAAAGCCTGTCTAAACTTCCAACCTCTCTCATGGGACTTGGGATTTATACAGTGGGACCTGAGAGGCCCATCAAAAGTAGGGCAGTTGTATTCAGGGGAATGTATTAAAACTTTTCACCAGCTTTCCCCAAGAATTCTCTCTCCCCGGCTCTGACTTTAGATATTTACAATTTAGACACTTTTTGCAGGGTAAGGATCCCAGAAAGGGAGGACTGAGGTAATGATAATAATCCATTGATGGATTTCCTGAGAGCTGAAGCCAATAGATTGGAATCAAAAGGGTTGATTTCGCGGATGGTGGGCCAATTTTCCAATGTGGAGTCAGACTACATGGAATCTATTATAACAAGTTGGTCCTTGGAAACTGGGAGGGGCATTGCTGACTCGACTTAGGCCACAATATGGGAGGCTATCCACTCGACCACTGCCTCTAATAGCTGGTGTGAATTTCGGTGGAAAGTGGTCTCTAGATATTTCCCCACCCCAGTAATCACTAAGCATTTTGGCCAACATTTCTCAGACCTTTGTTGGAGGGAATGTGGTGGAAGAGGGACATATTTACATGTGTTCTGCACGTGTCCTGGTATTCATAGCTTTTGGGCTCAGGTGGTGGATCAAATGGGTTTGGTTTTTGGGATATCCATGCCAGATGACCCTATCCATATACTGGGTTCTGGGACAATACCCAGATCAGATTAAACTAAAATCCCAGCGTTACTTGTATAATATACTGGTGGCTTCAGCACAAGGCAATTACTCAACGTCGGTTGTCTAAAACCAGCCCCACAGCAGATGCTTGGTATAAAAATTGCCCATCTATCCTTGACATGGAATGCCTCACTGGCAGAGTAAGGCTACAAAAAGATAAACTGAAGTCACGATGGATGCCTTTTTTTAATTTTCAAGCACAAAGAGCAAACTAATGTGCTGGAAGTCTTGGCTAACTACACCTGTGAATGAAAGGATAATAAGGATATCTTGGTTCCTTGTATGAAGTGAAGAGAAACTATATGTACTCAAACATTCTTATTGTATATTTGTCCTCCCCTAAGATAATGGGGATGTTAAGGGGATTTTCTTTAACTGATATTTTCAAGATCCCCAATGTTTATTCTTCTAGTTAGGATGCCTGTTGCAATGGTAATAAAAGTTTGTTTCTCTCTTCTTTCTTCTCTTTCTCTCCTTTTTCTTTTTAGGTCCGCCTTTTCCCTTTTTTCTATTTCTCTGTGAGACTTTGTCTCTTAGAAATTTGGGCAATGTGATCTGGTTTCTTTTGCATATGGGTAGAATTAAGTTCTGTGTGTTTCGTGCTTATCTACATAGCGTTACATAAAATGGTTAATTGTAAAATTATCCAGACACATACCAGTGCTTATTTTAAGATAAAGTTGTAATTGTACGGTCTGTACTGTTTTATTATAGTTTTATTATACAATTGTTATTTCAAAAAAAGATGGTTTAGTAGACACCCAGTCCAGGTGCTACAGAACTAGGCTTTGGTAAATCCCAGCCATCTTGACTAGGGAGATTTGGCACATTTTCTAGTAGGGGAATTTAGTAGGCCAGGCACCCAGGTGTTCTAGGGGCCAGGCACCCACATGGAGGAAATAATGGGTCTAGTCGTCCGGGTCCAATTGTTACATCCACAGACACTCCATTCCAATAGGTACACTTTTCAGGGAGAAATAAAAACCCCAGAGTGGGAGAACCAGACAGATATTCTGGGAAGAGTGTTCCACAGGTAGGGAGCAACATACCGGAAGGATTTTTTACCTAGATTGGTCTATACTCTAAGAATGTCAAGGGGCGGCCAGTCGATGACCTTGGGTCACAGCACTGGACCTTGCAGTTAAGCACGTCACGCAAGTTTGTTTTTTTTTGGGGGGGGGGGGGCAGATGTGGTGAATTTATGAATTATGCAAAGCAAGGAATAGGCCAATTTTTGCTGTAGTGAAGGCCAGTTAAGGTCAGCAAGGACCTCGCAGTGATGCCTCCTGGGAGGGGAGTGTGTTGCAAAGCATGCAACCCTATTATAAAGTACCGTTAGTTTTCTTAATTCACCCTCCTTAAGAAACTGAAGATGAGGGAACCGTAGAGGAGGGTGGGAAGCAGAGTGCAGTTAGCTATTGCTCATCTTGCCTTATCCGTAAGGGAGGTTCCCAGCCTGTAAAGGAGGCCCACCTTCTGGTGAGTGGACTTAACCAAGTTGTCAATGTGCAGCTTGTAGGACATATCCTGGCAAAGGAGGCTACCAAGATACTTAATCCTGTCAGCAACCTCGACTCTCTTCCCATTTGGCTGTGTGGAGCTGAAGCAGGTCATGCCTGTTGGCTCCTAGTAATCTTGTCCCAAACAGGACTGCCTTCGTTTTCTCCTTGTTAAGCACAAGTGAGTTGGCAGAGAACCAGGCCTCAAGTGGGGTTAGGTAGGCCTGAAGATTGGCAGAACACATTCGAATGAGGATCGCTGCAGCATGCAACAGTATCATTTGCATACAGGATGAGGCTGTCCAGCCCACAATCCCTCAATGTCATTTACAAAGAGGGTAAATAGTAGAGGACCCAGTATCGAGCCCTGAAGTACTCCAGAGGTCACTGGTCTAAGGCCTGATTGGGTTCCTCTCCATAGAACTTTTTTGGGTTCTGTTGAGCAAGTAGCTCTCAAACCAGGTAACAGAGACCATCCAGTCCTAGTTTTTAGAGTTTGGAGAGCAATAGTGCACGACTTGACCATGTCAAAAGCTTCTGACAGGTCGACAAATAAAGCTCCAGTCGGGGAGACCCTGTCCATACCATCCAGGATGTCTGACGTCAGCTGGATTAGGGCAGTGTCGGTACCATGGCCTTTTCTTAAAACCACGTCAATCGTCACCTAGGAGTTGACGAGCCTCAAGGTAGCCCTGCAGTTGGTTACGGACAAGTCTCTCCTGCAACTTTGCAAGCAGGCAAAGAATGGAAATGGGTCTGTAATTCTCAACGTTGGCCCTAGGCCCTTTTTTGTGGATAGGGACTATGGTCACAACCTTCCACTTGTTGGAATTTTTCCTTCTAGTAGGGATCTGTTGAGCTTGGTGACTGGAAGGGTAATAGCTGGGGCTGCAGCTCACAGCAGCCTTGGTTCTAGCAGGTCCTGTCCGGGGAGGAATCAGGATTAATCCTATTTAGAAGGGGTAGTACCTCAGATGGCTTGACCAGTTTTAGGTGAAACACAGGCCTAGAGAGAGTCCATCCAGCCCCACTGCTGTGGGGGCACCAGAAGGGATATCAGGCTTACGCATGCTGGAATTAGAAAAGGAGGCATTAAATGCCTCAGCTATGGAGGAGGGGTCTTTAGTCAGGGTATTTCTGACCAAAAGAGCTCATTCCATGGCCCTTGTAGCACCCTTGAAAAGCAGGTCAATTTGGCCCCAGAATTTCTTGGGATCCCTTAGGTGTTGTGACTGGAGATCACACAAGTACTTAAGATTTCACATATGTGGAGCTTTCTTACATTTATTGCTAAGTGCTCTGTACTTCTCCCAGTCAGATTTAATTCCAGTGGATCTGTAATGCTCCCAAGTCCGGTCTCTAAGTAACATGGCTCATTTAAGGTCTGGGTTGATCAATCTGTGGCCCTTTCCCTGAACCCTTAGTTTCTTTCGTGGGGAAGGCACATTAGCCACAGACATGAAAATACTGGTGAACTATTCCAGCGCCTCATCACAATATACCTAAAAACTACACACAACTGTTTTAAGAGCTTGACTAAAAATGATAATATTGCTTTACTGATGGCTATAAATATGCGAGGAATTCCAAAAAGGGCAGGAGCAACGTGACACTATGCACGAGTGCCCTTGAACAGATGGACTTGCTGCCCTGCGGGATGAAGGGAACGAAGAGCTGAGGTCCCATGGACTCGGCGAGAATCAATGGTGCAACACTCTGGCCCCGTAGGCATTACCTCGGTGCCACTGTGAGCACTGAGAAGGGCCTCTCGAGATACAAAAGCTTTCAAATGCTAGAAAGGTTTGCTGGAACAGGTCTTGTTTCAGACTGGTTTTGCAATGCCTGGTAGCTTAAAATATGCAATATTTAATACCACTAAAACTTGTTTTGCCAGGTCTGAGTCAGTGTGGACAAAGAGTTTAGAAACCCGTGGGACAGCTTCTGAACACTTTGATAAGACACACGGGATGTGTATTTCATGTACCTGTATAACCTGTTTTGCCACTTAACTCGAAACCAGGGTCTCAGTCAGCTGCCTATTTGCTTGTCTACAAGTGACATCACAATCCTCTCCTGTTACATCACAACTGGTTGCTGTAGAAATGACTGTCGCAGGAGTGGGATAGGATGTCTTTTGCAGATGAGCACCAAAACCAGATAAAAAGCAAGTGACCACGAGTCTGTTTGCATGCATATACCCTTTGTAATAAAGAATACTTGGGGAGATGCAGCTTTCTGATCAGTTAAACAAGATTTTTTTGGGGGTTCTTTGTGGGGTGGGGGGCAGTGTCTGCAACCAGGAAGAAAAAGTACACACAAAAAAAAGAAAAACTAGGCTGCTAAGATATAGCAGTCACCCTAAACATGAAATTTGCCCTAGTCTGTTGCAGTCCATCCATCCACATCAGAATGTGCCCAAGACTGTGACAAGCACTGCCCCCCATCATACAGCTGCATTATAAATCTCAGCCAAGCACAAAGGGGCATCTAATCTCAAGGCACGAGAAGTACAACCAGCGAAATGGGAGAGGAGGTGGACACAAATGCTTACTGCACCTCTACAGCCATGACAGTGTCCCTCATGGAGACCCAGTGTTTGGAGGGAGGGGGGAGAGGAAGAAAATCACTAGTACAACAAGACAGAGGGATACAGATTATGGGATAGGCCCAACAGGAAGGGGTGGGGTGGCTCTCTTAAAAAGAAGGAGTCCCTCTGTAGGGCACAGAATTTGACTGCAGTAAGGACCGCTTGGCCCACCCCATCTACCCATCCCCCCCCACCTACCTTATCAATGCAGGCCCTAATCAATCTTGTGCTCGTTCTCCCCACCCCTTTTTCTTTCCACCAAGATTCCCATAAGCCTATCCCATGCATTCATGAACCCAACCACCACTGTTTTTACCCCCACCACCTCCACTGGAAAGCTGTTCCAGGAATCCACCACTCTTGCTGTGAGTACTTCCTCACATCTCTCCAGATTACCCCCTTCCAGCTTCATAGCAAGTCCCCTGGTTCAAGAGCCCCCCCCTCCTTATTTATCCCTGTGAGGTATTTAAAAAGGTTTCCATCATATCTCCCTCTCACCTCTTTTCTTCCAGGATGTACATACCGAGGTCTTTTAGTCTCTTCACTGGGGCAAACAGAGTCCATTTGGGTCAAGCAAGGGGGAAATGAGCTTGAGACACATCCTGGTTGTGCTACAGGCCTCGAACAGCTTAGTGGCACATCATGCCCCGCTGGCCTAGGACATTACAAATGCAGGAAAGTCAAATGCCATGATTATCCGGGGACTTCAGTATCCATGGCATAGACTGGCATCTTGAGTGAATAGGGCAGAGACCAATTTCCAGTCTGCCTTTAAGGAATGCTTCATAAAGCAGCCATGTCAAACAAGAGTACTTGAGGCCACCCTCAAGCCGGTTCACAAAAAGTCAAGGAACCAGTGGGAAGCAATGACCACAGCCAAGTAATCTCCCTGGTGACAAGAAAAACTAGCTGAAGGGTCGCCATTATAACCCTGGTTTTTCCTACAAATGTTGGAGGAACTGTGGACTCTGCGATTATCACCACATATTCTGGGGCTGCCCCAATTTAGCACCATTTTTGGGAACCGCAATCTCTCTCACTCTCCAGATTCCAAACACCTTACCACAAGGGATGGGCAAGGTCCCTTTCCCAAAAACATCTATTCTGCATATTAGCCACTGCATATGCCAAAACTATTACATGCAGGTGGCTGAATCCATGTCCACCATCACAGCAGAGTGGATTGAGCAAGTTAAGAGTATTCTAGCAATGTTTTTTTTTTTTTTTGGGGGGAGAGAGAATCATTTGTATGTCAAGGCTTCAAACTTTTATATATTTTTATTATACAACACTAGATGGGTCACCTTTCTTAAGGCTACAGAGGAAACTGAGGGGACTCTGAAAAGGAGTGGGTTACTGGTGGAGTATCAGGCAGTGGAGAGATTCGGTTGGGGAGGGTGGGGTATGGGGGGAATTTTGCTAGGTAAGCCTCCCCAACCCCTCTTGGAGCAGGGTTAACCAGACTGACTTATCCATACTCCAGGATCCCCAAACAGAGAAGGGCTTTAGCCACCATAATTGGGTGGCCCCGGCAGCCAAGAGAGACCAATACAAGAGACCCAGAATGTAGAACTGATACTCGCTACAGTGCTGACTATGGGGTGGGTGGCAAGGACTACGTAAGTGAACTGGAGTGCTGCGTGCTATCCTACATCCTTAGCTGGAATGTTCCCAGGACAATCTACCCATGCCAAAACAGGGAGATTTGCAAAGGGAAACAGCGAGCCCCTAATATTAACTAGTACCACAAAAATAAGAATAAGACTCAAAATGAAACTGGTGTAATAAACGGGATGCGTTCTACAAAAATGCCCTGCTGTACTTCTGTAGTTCTCTTTTATACATGTTTGTGCAGTGAAAATTTCAACAAAATAAGTTATAAAAAGAAAACAGGATGTATTCTTTGATCTGCTAGTGTTTTCACACCCACCAGAAGACAGTCTTGTTCATCGCTGTTCAGTGCGAAATAGGTTCAGGGACTTTACACGACTGTCTCAGGAGAGTGGAAAGGGCACCTCTGGTTAGTCTGTCCTCACAGCCAGAGAGTTGGAGTGTGTGGGGCACAGAATCGAAGAGTGCTGCCACCTGTGGGTGGGGTTTGCATGACGTGCACGAGGAGCGACTGTGGTGCGTATGAACTGGACGAGGAGTGGGTGGAGTGCATCCACAGACTGACTGGATATTCTTAGCTTTGCATCAGTGTGGGGGTGGTATTTGTTAACCGTCCACCACCACCACTGGGAGAATCAGAATTTTAGACCCTGCAGTCATACTTCAGGAGTGCTTCCCGCCACTTCTTCTTGCAGCTGCACTGGAGCAGTAATCACTGGTTGTGGAAATGAGCAACCAACTGCCAAACTTCCTAGGTGGCCAGTTTCCACACACACTGGGTTGACGGGGGTACAGCTTGCAGCAGGAGGAAGAGAAACAGTAGAAAGGCTTCTACTCGTGCAGTGACCGCCAGACAGAGGAAAATAATCAATTTTCTCCAGACACCTTCATCAGCGTGGATAAGCAATTGAATGGAATAAATGAGTTGAAACTGAGCCGGCCCCGTGGCACAAAGGGTTGAGGCGCTGGTGCCTTACCTCAAAGCACACCGGTGACCCAGGTTCAGGAACAGACTCGGGTTGCTGGGGTGGGCAGGAGAGGATTGAGCGTCCTGAAGACTGCTCTCCTGGGGTGGGTTAGGGTGATGCCTCACTCTGTAGCAGCCCCCGATGGAGACCAGGGGCACTACAAGATGCAGCGCGATGACAGGGTTGCCAGGAAAACACAGAATAATGGCATCCAAGCGATCGGATGACGGCCGCCTAGACCTCTGCCTCCACGGAGCCCCCAGAGAGCCAGAGCTGATTTCAGCAGCACCCAGGGCCGAGAAAAGGAATGCCAGAAAGGTAATTTCTCCCTGGAAGGAAGAAACCCGCCCTGACGATGGGTTACATCGGGCTACCCTGGGCTGGCTGCAATAAGAGATTCTGAAGCTGCGCCAGGTGGGTTCAGAGTGGAGGACGGGGAGCTCCTTGGCAGAAGGCCTGAAGGAGAGGCCGATCGGATGCGGGGAATAAATAACTCAAAAATAAATAAATAAAATAGTAAGTTTGAAACTTGTTAGATGTTTACAGTAGTCAGGAATATCAGACTCTTCTGTGATGTCACCATGGAAGATAATGACCCATCAGTTCGATCTACCAGGGTCAGGAAAATGCATAGTTGAGAAGTTCCTGTGGCAAACCCCTGTAAATAATTTTATATGTTCCTTGAGCCATGCCATTGCTTTCTATGGGAAGCAGTGAAATGTATCCCCTGCAGCAGGAGCACACTCCCTGACACAGGGGGTTGCCGTGGCACTGGAGTTCACTACCGACCCTCTCCAGCCGAGGTGCAGAGAGAAGCAGCAGCTGCTTGGCTCCACCTGACCCAGACACAGCAACCCACAGCCATTCTAGAAGCTGGTAGCACAGTGTGTGTGTGTGTGTGTGTGTGTGTGTGTGTGTGTGTGTGTGTGTGTGTGTGTGTGTGTGAGAGAGAGAGAGAGAGAGAGAGAGAGAGAGAGAGAGAGAGAACACACCCACATGCAAACTACACAAAACCACAACCAATGAACAACTAAGTCCCGTGGAAAGGATTAGTTTTAAAAGCTGGTGCAATGACACCAGAGGATGTTGTGCTATGGTCCAAGAGACTAGAGTCTGGAAACAGAACAGCAGAAAAGGGGGCATTCTATCACATGCCTGTTCTGGCCAACTCTGGGAACACCACTGGCAGGCTGTAGAAACATCCAGTGACCAAGTAAGGCTTTGTGTACCTACTACAACTTGGTGAGAAGAGACATATGGCCGTACAACTTGGCAATTTCTTTTCATTATTAACACGCCGACCTGAGCTGGCCCACCAACACAGCAGTAGTGGCTACCACTTGCAGTGTTGATAGCCAGAGTCTGGGAGCAAACTGACTGTCAGAGTGCTGGACGGGCGTGGGGGGGAAGACAGAGAAGAGGGAGGATCTGACAAGATTGCTCTCCTCAAGGAGGGGTGGCACAGAGCCCAGCATTACCCTGGCCCTTAAAGGTGGCTGGGAGCAACGACCACAATGTTGGGGACAGAAGATCCGACTCACCATGCACACGAGTGTGCATGCTGACGTTACTGTTGCCAATGCACAACACTCCAATGGGAAGGGTCACAAAGAATACAAAGGACCCCCCCCCAAAATCAGGAGGATAACTCCGACCACCCCCAGGTTCCACACCTAACAGCCAGACACTGGCACAGACCCAGATCTGATTCGCAGCAGGGCTGGGGGAATCCTGCCAACCCCACGGGTGGATAGGGGCAATCCCTGGAGGAACACATTGGCAGGGTAAGACCTGGGGATGTCGGGGTGAAGGAGCTGGCATAAAGGGGGCCATTTGGTGTGCAGGGGGGAAAAAAAAAAACAAAAAAACAAACAAAAAAAAAAAAACACAACCACACAGACCACCAGCATGCATGTCAGCAGAGAGAGGTGGGGCCTCGCTGCTGGGTTCAGACAGGCCTGCAGTAAGCAAAGTTAGTGATAATGTGCCCAAACCTGTCAGACAGGTATGTCTAGTGGATACCGGAACTAAGCACAACTGGATAAGCACCAGGGTCTAACACATATTAGCCACTGAGGCTGAACTGCACCAAAGTGTTAGTCACTCATGACTCTGATTAGCCACTACATCAGGTTAGCTGAACAGTGAAAATTCATAATGCCCAACTGCCTTAGCCACGGTGGTGACTGAATTTGTCTAACTTTATTTCTAATTTACTGTACCCATTAGCGGTCCTAAGCACCCAGAGTAGTAGTAGGTAGTGTGTGTGTGTGTGTGTGTGTGTGTGTGTGTGTGTGTATATATATATATATATATATATATATATATATATATATATATATATATATATATATATATATATATATATATATATATATATATATATATATATATATATATATACATACATACATACACATACATACATACACATACACACACACACACACACACACACACACACACATATATCTATCTACCTACATCTCCGCAAAACATTTGGTATTACATAGCAGGAATGATTGTATGAGTCACTTGTGAGCAGCAGGTGTTACAACTCACTGGTGGAAATAAAGCATTCCACCGTAACCCATCATAAATTCCAAATTTATGTAATGTAGGAGAGTCTCAAACCTCAGATGAATAATTTATTCTAGCCACTGAAGCATTCCAAGTAAAAATAAATTAGAGCAGGTCCGCCAGCACAGTAGTAGCATTACCGCTTGAGACACAGACGATCCAGGTTCAGGACCAAGTCTAGATCACAGTCAGTTGGGGAAAGAGGACTGAGCATCCCACGGAATGCTCTCCTCCTCTGTTGGGGGGTGATCACAGTCACCGTGCGACCACCAGCTGAGTGACCATGGGTGCAGGTGTAGTGTAGTTGGGAGGGCTAGGGACTGCCGATTGGCTGGATGGGTACTCACACCTTGCATGAAGTCATCTGTCTAAGCCAGCGGTATTTGGGGAGAGGGAGGCAGAAAAACATGAACTACAGCTGAGCACCATGACTGCCTTGTGCAGCCCAAAAACCCCACACCCTGCCAACCTAGGCTCACTCACAAGATCCCAACTGTAGCATTTCCAAAGGACCTGGCCCAGCTGGAGGACCTCCACCGTGGGAAGTGGATACCACGGGGTACCACCCCCACTAATTCCTGGGAGATGGCAGGGTTATGGGATTGGGGCTACACAGGGCACAGAGAAGGGTTAATAGGCAAAATCAATCATTTATGTTGGGTGGGTGTATCCCTTTATTTCCACTTTAGGTTGGCCACAAAGGAACTTTTAACCTTTGGTACAGCGACTTGCAAAGAAGAGCAGGTGGAGAAAATCAGCATTTATATAGTGCTTTTCATACACAATGTATCCCAAAGCACTTTTACAAGCAATGCTAGACTGGCAGTGAAGTGGTGGCTATATCACACATCAACACCCACACACAGCCTGGACAGTTGCATGAACCAGTTTTATGAGAAGGGGAATATTGGGGCCAGGACACCAGGAATGTCCTCTACTCTTTGCGAAGAATGTCCCGAGTTCTTTTACTTCCACCGGAACACCCACCAGGATGGAGTAGAAGGGACTTCAGTTTAAAATGTCTCATCTGAAGGACAGCACACCCCAATACTGCTTTCAGGTGCCAGCGATTTAGTTAAGAGTCCGATTCCGGTGTGGAAGAGAACCCACAACCTTTTGGTCCAGAGGCAGATGTGCTACCAACTGAGCCAGTTCCTGATAATATCACAATGGCCTCTGCTACACAGAAATCAAAGCAGTAGAATAAAACAGGATATAAATATTGACTGGAAGAGAGAGAGAGTGGGAAAATACTGACCAGAGGGATAAATTACTGATGGACAATTGCTAGAGTGCCCAAAGTCTTAGACTGAACAACAGGACTACATGGGGCTGGATTTTCAAAAGGGTGATGCACGGCCTGCGCCAAGCCCAGTGGCAAACCCGATTTTTGGCACAGCTACATCAAACATTATTGTCGCAACCAAATTTCTATTCTTGGGCACAGCTGCAACAGTTTCCTCACTCTGTGGCAGCCTAGCACCAAATATCTGGCGCAAGCCCAGTAACATGGGTCCCCTGAATACCGCAAGCTAGGACAGGGAAAAGCTGGCCTAACTTGCAGCACTTGGTGCACGAGAGTGAAAATCCCGATTGCCAGCCAGGAAAATGCCACAAGCCCAGGAAGTCAACAGTTCATCCTGGCGAGGGCACAATATTTTCCTACCATATCCCAAATGCAACTCTGGGTGATGCTGTATTATTCCTCCTCCTCCTCCCCCTCCCCCTCCGTCACTTTTCCAGTAGAAGCCATTTTTAAATCCTGGTTCAAATTCTGTGATTGCTCTAGCTGTGCGGACATTTTAGCTATCCTAGTTAAGCGTTTCTGATTCATATGCTAGTAACCATTTTACAACTGTATGTGTAATATGTCCCCATTCTGCTCTTCTATTGCAGACACAATGCATCCACATTAGATGGAACAACAAAATTTAAACCAGTAAGAAAGAAAAACAGCTTCTATTGGAACAAAATGGCTTGCAGGTTTAGCGCAGTTCTACTTTAAACCTTATATGAGTTCTGCCACACACCCCCCAACCCCGACTAAAAGCAAGTTTAGACTTGTCTTTGTTTTATCTGTGCTAGTAAGTGTAACTGGCTGCAAGATCATGTGGTACAGTCTGGTAAAAATAAAAGTTTCCCTGGTGCTAGGGCCACTCCCCGCTACCCTTTAATGAATGAACTCACACTCGTATTCCCTGGTAGTTAAGTGGCCTACCCCCCCCACCCAAGATATGATCACCCCACCTCACTCTCCATGAGACAGTGGACTGTATTCCCCTCTGTTCACTAGACCATCAGGGAAAAATATATGTATCCCCCCCCTCAGGAGCTATGCTGTCCACAGATCACTCAGTTGTGCCACTTCTCTATATGCCCTTGGAGGACTGCGTCAGCTGGTCTGACTTGGCATTCCAAAGGGGAGGAGTGCACCTGGTGGCACAGTGCCAGCTCCCACTGTTCAGTAATTTCTCTGGGGAGCATGGTGTTGAGAAAAGTAGTCGTCCATGGCAGCTGCCACTGAACAGAGCCTCAAAAAGGGAGGGGGGGGCCTCTCCAGCAAGAGGAAAGGAACTGAAGATAGAAACTGATGTGTCTCAGAGAAAATTGGTCCAGGGAAGATTTGGGAACCGAGGTGAT
Source organism: Neoceratodus forsteri (assembly GCA_016271365.2). Taxonomy (NCBI): domain Eukaryota; kingdom Metazoa; phylum Chordata; order Ceratodontiformes; family Ceratodontidae; genus Neoceratodus; species Neoceratodus forsteri. The sequence goes on from JADMNL010000036.1 coordinate 15,627,201, forward strand.
GTTCACCATTTCTCATGTAAAATGAAGCGACTTGGTCTGGCATCCAGCGGTGACCCACTTCGCAAGCTGAGAACAAGTGACTGAAGTTACAAAATTCTTGTCAGAAAGTGGGAATTTTCCAGATTGTGCAACTGTGGGCTTGTATTGCCCCAAAAGGTCTGGATATTGCCAGCTGGCACCAGACAGATGCCCCTGTGGGTGAAAAGTGACAATTTAAAAGTCTGAATCAGTGAAGAAATCATACAAGAATAGACACTGTGGGAAGTCAAGTGTTTATTCCAAAGTCGGAATCTGCCAAGCTTAACCGAAATGGGAAAGAAAAAAAAAAAACAAAAAAAAAAAATGGGCTGGGAGATGCCCGGGATTTCCCCATCTGTGCTGCCTGGGGTGGTGGACTCAGTCCAGATTCCTCCCTCGGGGTCAGTTTTATGCCATAAATGTAACCCAAGGAGTAACAGAATGTTCACCCTTCAGTGAAAAGCAGAAGCATATAGAGACGGTACTGGCCAAAGTGTGGAAAGGGAGCATCAAGAGGTGTTAACGTCACTTTCTGTGAGCTCAAGGAGGAGAAATAAAGTGTCCCGTTTGTTTTGTAATTCCTGACATTTGCCTTTGTTCTACATCCAAGTTCCGCTAACCCCTTACTTTGCAGCTTCCACCACCCTGCCATGTGCCAGTGGAGTCCCAGAGGTCAGCTAAGTGCAGCTGGTTTGGGTTTTTATGAGAGCCCCCTCCTTGAAAATGTGTCATCAGTTATACCCCTAGGAAGGTGGGCTTACAAATTTTTTTTTTTTTTTTTTTTAAATTCATGAACGGGACTGGAGTCCCACTGAAAAGTCGATATTTCCCCGTATCACACCAATTAAAAGTCACTCATTCTTGGGGACTTTAATATAAATTAGCTCTCCCACTATCAAACTAAATTCTGTCAGAACATTAAGTCCCTTCAGTTTACTCAAATGGTCTCCGATCTGACCAGACAAATATAAATCCTCCAAATCGCTCCTTACTGGACACTAACCTCCCATCCCCACCGCATCTCTTGCCGGTACCCTCCCAGACTCCCTCAGCGATCACCATATGGTCTATCATGTGTGCAAAATTCACCGTCCCACTGCACAAACACAAAACAAACAAACAAACAAACAAACAAACAAAAAAAAAAACATACTCCTCCAAATCCAGTCTTCCCAGTCATTGGACCTGTCCTCCCTACATCCTGATTTGGTGGCTACCAACTGGTTGCCCATTTCATCTGTCAACAACATCAATTCTGCCCTCCAATACTTCACTGCTAAATTCCTGTCCATCTGGAATCCGCATGCTCCCCCAGGTGAACCAGAGCTGGTGGTTCCCACCTCCCTTCATTCTCAGCTGAACCACGGCCTGCCTACATGCACAAGGCCTTGCCTGGATGATTCACAAGTCCTCTGGCTTCCATGCTGACTTAACCAGGTACCAAGCCCTCCTTAATACCTGTACCACACTAAGGCACAGTACTTTGCCTCCACCTTCCAGAACAACCTTAACCACCCCTCCAAGTTCTAGAAGGTCATCCTGTTAGTTCCAAGTTCAACAGTAGGCAGTGGCTCAGCAGGCTGCACACTTGCCTTTGAGGCTGGAAGATCAGAAGGCTGTGAGTTATATCCCCACACTTGGATGAAATCCAAATTCTGACACTGTAGTGCAACATGTGGGGGGGTGCTGCACTCCTGAGGTGCAGTCTGTTGGATGAGATGTTAAACCAAGGTCCCATCTGCCTGTTATGGTGGTGGTTCAGGTGGATGTTAAAGATCCCATGGCACTTGTCGAAAACTGTAGGGGAATTTCCCCAGTGTCCTGGCCAAACTCCCTCCCGGCCCCCAATTCACTAAAAATACCACCAACAGCTTAATCTCGTTCAATGTCAGTAGGCATGTATCTGGCTCCCCCAGGATGAGGCTGAAAATAGGCAGAATTGTCTAGTCTCCAGTCAACCACAAAAACCACTCATTCTTTACCCCTCCTGTGCCTCCTCTCCTTCCTACCTCCCATCTTATAGCACTCCTGCTGCCTCTCTTAAGGCTCTCTTGGCCCTTAACCCCCCTTAAGGGCAGAAGCCCTGACAGGCTTGACCCCAAACTTCTCTCTCTCTGTCTCCTCCTGCTATTGCCCTACCTCTTGCCTCCTTCTCAACCTTTTTCTCCCTTGCCTCTGTTCCAAACTCCTGGAAACATGCTACTGTCTTACCCACTCCTAAAGGAGACTCCTCCTCACCTGGCTATGACCACACTATCTTCCCGATCCCTACTATAGCCAAAATGCAGAAGCACTTGTGCTGTTCCACCTCTCCTCCTTCCTTGAATCTTTCTTCACCCCTTTCCAGTTTGGTTTCCATAAATTTCATTCCATCTCCTCCGGCTTACTGACTCCATTCTCTCAGGCATGGATCAGGGCCTGGTCACCTCCTCCATCACTGTATCTCATCTCCTTCTCCTGCCAAGCTCAAGGCAGCAAGCCTCTCTGACTTCTCTACTATTAGTTCCACTCATATCACGTGGATAGGTCTCAATCTGTGCACATTAGCAATTCCATAACCTCTCCACTTCCTGTTGGCATTGGTGTCCCACAAGGCTCCATCCTTGGCCCAATACTCTTCGGTCTTCCTGAACGACCTTCCCATTGCCCGCTTCTCTGCATCCATCCACATGTACGCGGATGGCACTGTTCTGTTTGCCTCTGGGTCCTCCCCCTCGGATCACAAAGCCAGGCTTCAGCTGGACTTTAACAGCGTTCAGCATTGGTTCTGTTTCGAATCAGTTATCCCTCAATGCCAAGAAAATGGTTTCAATGACCTCTGAAACTAGACAGAAGCTCGCTAAGCTTACCGTCCTCCCCTCCTTCCACACCCTACAATGGTTCGATGATGTTACTTTATTTAAGTACCTCAGGGTCTGAGTTGACCAGCACCTCGACTTCTGGGCATGTCGGTGCCATACACAAGCTTCACCCCAAACTAGGAGCACTACACAGAATAGAGGCTGCATTCCTCTTCCTGTGCACCGTTCAACTGTTCAGCAGACGATCCTTACCATCTTAGATTCTGGCGACACTGGCTGCAGTGCTGCTCTGAAGACCACACTAGCCCCCTTTCACTCCTGTCGCTCTGCCCTGGACTGTCTGCCCCTAACACACCATTGCGCCCGCTATTCTTCCCTCTCCCTACCCTCCTTTGAAGCCCGACGCCACTCACTGTGCCTCCTTATCTCCAGACACTGGCTTGGCTCACTCCCTCCACATCTTCCCATTTCCTGTCCTCCCCCTCCCACTTACTTCTTTCATAACTCTGACTATCGCTCCCTCTTCCCCTTCCAGGAAATGTTCAGCTGGCCAGATTGCTGTCTCCTACCATTTCCCCAAATGGTGGGATTCTCTTCCCTTTTCTATCTACTCCATCACTTCTCAACACTTTCCATCCTCTTCTTCACAACTTCACACTGCACCCCTGCAATTGCACCCAATTCTATACCTTACCCCTCTCCCCACCCCTATTTTCTACCACCCACTACCATCCCTCTCCTCCAAATCCCTGCCTCCTGCCCTTACACCTCCACCCCCAGCTACCCTACCACTCTAGATTCCTTTGACTTGGCACTCCCTACCTTTCTTCCTATATAACTGTACTTTATCACGAACACCACTTCTTGTATCTGCTGGAGTACATGCGTTGGCCTTTGTTGTGTACATTTTTTTTTTTTTTGTTGCGTTATATGATGCTTGAGTTATCCGTTTTGACAATGTCATTGTTGCCTTATATACCCCCTCACTGCCCTCTTTTACCCCCTCCCCCCAGGACATATCTGGAAACTAGCTGTTGTCAGCTCAATGTCTTTCTTGGTGAAACTTTTGAAACAAATAATAGGACAGTCATTAAAGTCGTATACTACTTCAACATTGTGATATGAGCCAGTCCAGTGGCGTGGAGGTCTGAGGCATCATGCCTTACCTCCTGCAACACCGGCGACCCGTATTCACAGTGCAAGCAGGGTCATCAGGGAATCTAGCATCCAGGGGACAGCTCTCCTCTCCCAGGGAGGGGAAGGAACATGGACCGGCAATTGCTGGACACCTAACGTAGGCTTGGTGTTGGCATGCAGAGTCCCATACATGGCGGGGTGGGACACAGAGGAGCAGCCGCCGACCAGCGTGCAGGCACATGCGCTGCATTCCACTGTAGGCACTGCACTCTCTCCCTCCACAAGAAAAGTGGAAAAAACCTGGCCGAGCAGCATGAATATCGTCCCCCACAGGTGCAGTTCCTGAGGGGACACCTCCCTGGCTGGATCAAGTCGCTCTCCGTCACCCTGCCAAGAAGGGCAAGTCGTGGGGGCAAAAGGGAGGAGTCTGATCTTTGGGGAAGATGTTGGGGGGGGGGGTGGAAAAATAAATAAATAAAACCCACCACAGCCCTAGCCCTCTCTCAAAATACTCCCCACTTTTAATCAAACACCCTTCTCCCTCTACAGTAGCTCTCACTACTCACCCCCACACCCTCCATGCTCTTACTGTTGCCTCCAGCATGGCGAGCCACCTCTCCAGACTACCGCTCCACAGTGCTACACCGCTGCTCCCCACAACTGAACCGCTGCTCCAAACTGCCAAACCACTACAAGAAATGTCATGTTAATTCAGCCGCATGCCATTCTGGCTCCTCATAAAAACACTATAAGGGACCAACTGGCCTAACTGCACCTCCTCATATAAGGGGACCTTGCATTACAGAAAACCAGAATAGCTAGAAGGCATCAAGGCAAGCCTGGAAATAAATCACAAAAGCAACCTAAAACAAACACTGATGACCACCCTAATGTATTATATAAAACAAATGCTAGGACAGTGTAGTGTACGAGGATATAATGCCTTCTCCCACTGGCTAACTAGCCCCCTCAGTAGCATTATATGCTCACATACTACATTTTCCTAGCATTTATTCTCCATTTAAAAGTAGGGAGTGCTTGATATCAGAGACCGGTGCCATGTTTTGGTCCCCCACCCCCAGATGATCATCGACATTTTATTTATTAATTAATTCTGATGACCAGGTAGGCCTACTGAGCCCCGAAGGTCCCTTTTTTCAGGGGTGACCCAGGTAACAATATGATACAGTAAAGAGTAAGAACATGCAGTGAGGACAAGCATCACAAATACAAGGCTGCATGAGTTACAAAGAAACATAAAATCTGATGGCAGATCAGGACCGCAAGGCCCATCCAGAGTTTAGCAGGCAGTAAGGTTCTTACTATTGCCCTTACCAGGGACTTTTAGAAGGCAACAGTGCCTGCTATTTCTGGTCATGTGACTGGGTTTTGGCCAATCACAGGCCAGAATTTAAAGTTTAAGAAAAACATGAACTAATCCAAAAAGGAGAAAAACAGTTAAATTACTAATCTGAAAGCGATAATTTTAAAATACATTGTACAAACTGAACTCACAGTGGCCTCATTCAGAATATGACATTCGTCACTTAGGAGGTGACAGGAATTTTTATGACTCACTTGTGGCTCTGCCACTCCCATACTCCCCGGTTAGGGTCCTGCCTCCTCACTCAATGCTGTTAAAACGCAATATATAATGAGGAAATGTATCCCTAGACCCGGACAGGTAGGCTCATTCCTACATCAGATGTGAAGGGTAGCCCCAGTCAATTTCTTTCCAGCACTTGGAATATGGTTCCCTTGCCCCCCAGGTCCCTCAATCTTCAAGAAACTCCACCGTGAACATCTACTGGCTTCAAATCCCTGCACATGCTTCCTTCCACCTTAGCTCTTCAATCCTCCCAGCCTGTTCTTTCCTGCACTCACCTTCTTCCCTCTCACCCAATTCCCCCACCTCTCCCTCCTCCCTCTCTTCTATATCTCTATATATCTACACACACAGGGCCTCTCGATGGCACTTATTGTTTTCTGCACTCTCCTGACAGCTCCTGTAGAGACTTGTTGACACTTGTTTTGTGTAGTTTACTTTTTCCTAAATGGTACTGCATATATTGTTTTGACATTGTCTAATTTCTGTATATCATCCAGTTGCCAATATTGTTTATATCGCAGATAATTCCCCATTTGTCTACCTCTCGTGCCGAGTTGCATTGTACTTCTCGTGTATTTTCACTTGTATGCTCCCGGGTCGTACCTGAAAATAGGCATCTCTATGTCTAGTGTACCCACCCGGTTACCAAAAGCAAATAAAATAAACAAACAAATATACATCATAAAGATTGTTAAATTCAGCCAAACTTACCCAGAACAGGAAGTTAAAGAAGAACATCAGATATTTCACACATTTCATTCCCCCTTCTACCGCCATGGTTTCTGGTTCGTTTCCTAAAGGAAGACAAATAATTAAACAAGTTAAGAAATACCCTCATACTGCGGGTTTCCGTCCCCATGAACTGCCCCCGCCCTGCGTGGCTACTGACAGGAACAGAGGGGGTGGGCTGACGCTTTCAGCAGACACGGCGGCTCCAGCTCGACTTATTTACACCCCACCCCTCCGTCACTGAGCCTAGGAAAAAGTTCGCGTTTCGCCTTCCCTACCTCAAAGTCCCCCCAAAATGCCCCGTTTCGGCTCCCCCGGTACATGCGGGGCTCGCAGACTCCTCTCTCTTCTTTCCGTCGCGTTTCTAGACAGACTCCTAAATGTTGCCCCACCTCGTGAGTGGGGGGAAGTTACACCGATATTCCTCTAAGTATTAAACCCCTTTTTGGAGGCCTGTTCTAGCCGCTTCACACACACCGGGAGAGAAGAGAGATCAACTCTAGGAGGGGTATTAAGTACTAAGCTTCTAACTTCTCTCTCCGGCCGGAGTCAATGCCTCGTACGCTGTCTACCACCCTCCAGAAACTATTTGTGTGTTGGGGTCAATATCACTGCCCTCAAGGCTCTGTCCATCCCATTACACAAGAGGCACAATGAGATCCCACCCCATTACAGCGAACAAGTCTCGAAGTTTTTACTTCTAGCACTTCCGCAGTGGGAGTGTTCCTCAACTGAGCCACTGCCTTATTTGTAAAAACGTAGCGTTATTCCAGGGCTGGGAACAGGGGGGCACTCCGGTTCAAATCCCACAACAGCCACTTGTCACGTGAATCAGAGCAAGTCCCTCATTCTCGGTGTTCGTGCTCAGCAGCTGTGAAAATGGGTACTTAAACGCAGAACCTCAGTGAACGAGAGACATGGCGGCTCACGTCGATTATCCCGGAGAAAGAAGTTGTAGAGAGAAACAACAATGTCTCTCTTCCCCCCCCCCCCAATCATATAGTACACACTCTGTACGCTCTCTTTTTGGCCCACCCCATCAAACTTTTCACTTTCTTCTTGGTGTACCCGAAGATGAAAGTTCAATAAATACATAAAAAAGGGGTGGGGTAGCAGAAGGAAAGTCTCGTTCCTTTCAACAAACGTGGCACCCCAACCAAGAGTCCACTTCATTTCAACACCAAAACACATTCTGTTCACTGATCCCTCTCACCAACCCGATGAAAATATTCACCTTTACTGCATATCTTACCTTTTCTCAGCCACCAAACTAGTTCCTTAAAGCTCCAACAACCCCCGAGTCAGTACTGCGTACACCAAAGACTCCTTCTCCAGTTTACACCAGTCACCTAGTTGCCACCCTCCTCCCCCTGCTTATGTCATCAGCGCCCTCCCCCCTCCTCCAGGGCAGCTGAGCATGTGACTGCAGGCGGGGGCACCAGTACACTCCTTGCACTTTTAGTCTCCTCTGAGTCATGTTCCTGGAATGGGAAATCAGGCAGCATCCCACTCCCACCCGAAAGTACGGGAGAGAAAAACATGAAGCGGAGCCGGGGGCGAGTGCGTAATATTTGAGTAGCCCCTCCGTCACTGAGGAACAAGGCAAGGAAAATGACAAACAAAGAAGAGTGGGTCACTGGCCTTCAAAAAGAGGGACTGATTCTCAGCTATGTAAATGCAAGCTCAAACAACGAGGCACCGGTACTTTTATTTGTTCAGGGTATAATGTCGCTTTATTATCGTCAGTGGCTCCGTAGGTAGCACACACCCCTCTGAGGCCGGTCCGGGAGATCAGAGGCTGTAGGTTCAGTTCCCACATCTGCCACTTGGGTTAATATCCCAATACTGACAGCGCAGTATGAGGGAGGTGCCGTCTTTCGAATGAGACGTCAAACCGAGGTCACATCTGCCTGGATTGGTGATAGTTCCGGTGGATGCTAAAGATCCCATGGCACTTATGAAAAAGAGTAAGGGAATTTCCCCGCCAAATTTCTTCCATTCACTAAAATACCACCAACTGGTTCAGTTGCTTACCATGTGTATCCCCCGCCCTGAAAAAGGGAATTCTAGGCCCAGTGGGCTTACCGGGTCAACAACATTCAATCAATAATCTTAGAATGTTAAGAACATCGGCTGTAAAAGTCTGGGTTTACCGCACTTTACGTGTGGAGTACCTTTGCAGCACAGTTGAGATGTATACTCATCTGCCTTGGCCTACCCACCCCATGCCTCAGGCTGGGGGGCCCTGATACTGGTGGCACACCTGGAAAATCAGTAGGGGGGGGTGACACAATCCTGTTTGTAACATGGCAATAATCAGACTGGTGGAATGGGCAGCAGCGATTGGTGAAAGGGCATCACGGGGTTCAATCTGGAGCGGGTGTTAATCCACGATAGATGCCGTGTCTGAAATGGCAGTACCAAAGTGAGCCAGACCCCCAGCTTAGCAGCACTGGGCACAGGTGGGGAGCGAGTCTAACAGGCGCAAGACTGGCACAGCGAGAGCAGCTACGCGGGGACGGAAATGGGGAGGGGGGACAAGAACCAGCAGCGCACAGAACTCAAGAGATAGGTCAGTGCGAGATAGATATAGCATGCAGGCAAGGGGCATCTGGTTCTCGGCATCGGACGAGTCAGCGGGAGGCAAGGGGAAGTGACCGGCAGCTCCATGCAAATGCGATCTGGCGCACGCATAGCGACTAAGCAGTACACCGAGACCTCCAGGCGCGGGTATGAAGGCAATACTCACGCAGAACTGCAGAATTGGGACTGTGATGTGAGCCGCACTATGTTGCTTAGTTAGACCTACCCGTTATGTTGACCACATCAGTATGTAAATGTTGTTGTGTACGAAGATTTGAAAGTGCAGTAAAACTCTTTCCTCACAGCCCCGACTCCTTGTCTCATGTTGTTGAACGCACAGTAGGCACCCTCCTGGCGACACCACCGTTACACGGCCCATGGTACAAGCGCAGTAAGCCACTCCGGCGGTGGCATCTAATGCGACTGATGCATGGTTGGGCGGTTGTTCACCCTCGGCCTCGGGCCCCAACCCTCCCAACCATGCATCAATCCAGCATTAGATGGCACCTTCGTTGTGGCTTAATGCTTACATAGACTCCACCTTAATTTCATATGGCAGTTCTGTGTTGGTATTTTATATTTATTTGCAGCAATAAAATATGGAATAATGTGTGTGTAATGGAAACGGAGAAAGTATTGGCAATTATAGAACAGCGATCTGTACTCAGCCAATCAGCATTTAGAACTCTGGTCAGTTATTTTCCCCACAGACTTCAAAACAATGGCCCACAGTAGTTTATTCACCTAAAACCCCACTCACAGTGGTTTAATTCCCCCCCCCCACACACACACATCAAAAAACCAAGCAGTACAAAATGCTGTTGCAACAGCAGTTTTCTCGACTGTAAAACACTTTTTTCCCAACGCTCTCCAACTCGTATAACAGTAATAACATTCAACGAGTTGGGGTATACTCGCAATAACTGGCTTCTGTGTTAATTAAACACCGAGGCAAACCACAGAAGCTGGTTATTGCTTCATATACTCAAACTCACTGAATGTTATCACTTAAATAAATACTGCTAGGCCCATCCAGTCTGCCTGTAAGCCATACTCTTGCGGCCTCTGACCCTACCTGGTCAATGGCTTTTCACCACTCCTTCCTATCTCTAAGGTTCCCTTTTGCTTGTTCCAGTAATGTTTAAATCCCTCTACCGTGCTTGCTCCCACCACTCCTGTGGCAGACTATTCCATGCGTCCACCAACCCTCTTGGTGAGAAAAACTTCCTCACATTTTCCCTCAACCTGCCACCTTCCAATTTCATATTATGTCCCCTTGTTCTTGTACTCCTCCTGTATTGGAAAACGTGTTCCTCCTGCCCCTTGTTTATGCTTGAATGTTTCTGTCATGTTCCCCAATCCCTCCTCTCCTCCAGCAAGCACATATTGAGGTCCTTTAATCTCTGCTCATATGTTTTGTTTTCTGGTGCAAGCCCTGTCCCATCTGTGTTGCTCTTCTGTGGACCGCCTCCACTCTGTCAATGTACTTACGAAGGTGTGGCCTCCAGAACTGCACACAGTACTCTAGGTGAGGCCTCACCACTGTTTTATACAATGGCATCACTACCTCCTGCCTTCTGCTAGTGATACCTCTGCCTATGCACCCCAGCATGCCACTGGCCCTCCCTGTAACCTTTGTGCTCTACTTAGATCGCTTTTGGTCATCTGAAATGATAACCTCCAGGTCTCTTTCTTTCTTGGTAAATGTGAGCACCCCCCCCATCCTGTAGCTCTCCCCAGGGTTCCCTTGTCCCAGGTGCAATATTTTGCACTTCTTTGAATTGAACCTCAGTTGCCACACCTCAGACTATTTTTCAAGCTTCCCCAGGTCCCTTGGGACCAGAAAAAAAATCACCAGTAATTAAATTAAATAATACATAGGTGGGTGGATGTAAAACCAGAATTATACAATGGGGTATGAAAATCCTGTAACCTTATTGGTCAAAACAGATCACATGACTGTGGTAAATCCTCCAGTATACCCACTGTAAAAGTTTCCTGTCACTACAAAAACAAAAAAAACAAGTTGAACATTGTATAATAGCAATATACCATGACAGGGAGTGGATATATGGGTGGATTTACCACTTCTGGTGTGGTTAAGTCACTTGGCTGCGCCTCATGGCCGAACCACACCAGGCGTGGTAAATCCACCAATATACCCACTCCCTGTCATGGTATATTGCTTAATTATACACACACCTGAGGTGTGGGATGCTGCATAAACCCGAGGGCAAAGCCCGAGGAGTTTATAAAAGCATCCCACACTGAGGGTATGTGTACAATTCTGGTTTTACACCCACCCACCTATGTATTATTTAATTGAATTACTGGTGATTTTTTTTTTCATTCAGCACAGTTCAGTTCATGTAGCACTTCTGTCCTTCTGTCAGAAACAGAGAGACACACACACGCTGCCTCTCTCTATTTTTTTTTTTTTTCTTTTGTGTTTTTTTTTCTTTTTTTTTTACATTACAGTGCGAATCACATCCCGCACCGCAAAGTCGCGGTTCGCTGGAATAGCTGCTGTGTGAAAGCTGCGCTCGAAGGGTATGAGCAGCAGGATCAACTAGATACATATTTAAAAATATTTTGAAAAGTTACTTGTCTTCACTCTGTGAGGCAAAACTTGAGTGCCGGTACCGGTGCTCAGTAACGGAGATGCAGTGTTGGGTAAGAAGCTCAGCCCATCCACAGAGACTACACACCAATTAGCTTTCTGTGGTGACACTTGATTGACAGCTACTGATTACAACTGCCTGGTTGTTACCAAAAATATCTACCGGGTGGTTCCAACAGGAGGTAAAACTGCCAATATCTGCGTATAAAAAATGATCACCAGTAATTAAAAAATAATAATAGTTAGAAATGAAATGGTATGTGTAAGGATTTTTGGGGCTCACCAATAATGTTCCAAGTATCCAGGTGGAGCAGTCTAACTGCTGTGCCTCAAGTGTGTTTTCTTCCAGTATCTCAAGTGCAACTGGCCATTAATGACAGACTTCAGTTACTCTGAAAGTACGGACATACGAACAAGGCTTCTCAAATAGCAGTACTGCAGAAACAGTTGAGATCTGGCAGAGGTTGTCTGAACCTGCTTTTGCTGAGCAGTTGTGGAAAGAATTTTAGTTGCTAGATAAGCTTTAAATTCTGTTTCAGTCTGTGGGCTTTAGGGCAGGAGTGCTGACTTGTTTAATAGTGTGTGTGGTGTGGGGGATCCATAATGGAAGCTTTATATTCATGTATCTTTTCTACAGGCATTGTGAGCAGCTTTCTGGAAGTTTCTGTCCCTCTCAGCCAGGATCAATTTACAGCTCGTCAGGGCTTAAATACCAGGGCTTCTCACATAGCAGTACTGCAGAAACAGTTGGGGTCTGGCAGAGGTTGTCTGAGCCTGCTTTTGCTGAGCAGTTGGGGAAAGGATTTTAGTTGCTGAATAAGCTTTAAATTCTTTTTCAGTCTGTGGACTTTAGGGCAGGAGTGCTGACTTGTTTAATACAGTGTTTGTGTGTGTGTGTGGCCTTCCTCCGGAGGAGGTTGCAGTGCTTGGAGGTGCGGTGAGGGGCTGATACACTCTTGTGAGAGTCTGGTGTAGGCCCTAATCCCACCCTTCCCCACCCCTCTCTCCTCAGAGCACAGCTCATTTATAGGGGAACACCTGCCCTGCAATTGGAGGAAGGGTCTTCAGGTGCAGCTGATGTAGTTCTATCCAATAATGCAGCCACGGGGCAGGGAAAAAGCATAGGTAGGTCACAAATAGGAGTACAGCATCCACAATGAATTGCTGATTAGTGTGATAGGTGGATATTGTGGAGGGCCTTCAACTGGAATGTATCAGGTACAATTTCTGTTAGAGGCTGGGCTAGGATTAGTTAATTCTACTTGCTGTAGGGATAGTTAGTGTGGAGAGGCTGTATAGGTAGTGCGGACCATGGGTAGGATTGTTGGGTGCAATGGTTGTGGGGCAGCAATGCAGATGAATATACTGTGGAGGCTGGGAGAGTGCCCAATATGCCACAGGCTAAGGAGGCTCGAGGAAGAGGTTCAATAGCTTGGCAGGGAGCTGGGGAGGTTGAGAGATGAGGGGAGGATTGCGTCGGTAGGAGGGCTGACATCTGAGAGGATTGTGGGGGCACCACAGAGAAGGAACAGTGGGTCAAGGGAGGGGGCAAACTAGACAGGAAGCCAGTTGATGAAGGGTGGACCCTAGTAGGACTTAGAAAAAGAGAAGCAGCAGTAGGCAGGAGGGAGGAAAAAGCACATAGTAAGACAAAGGGGATAGGGAACATGTTTACTTTACTAGCAACACATGGGAAGGAGGATGCAGGAGGTGATTGCACAAGGGATAGCACTCACAAAGAAGAGGTAGTGAGGGGCATTACTAATGGAGAGATTGAGCATGGTGTGGAAGGGGTAGGGATAATACTCGGAGAGGTGAGGAGGGAGAGGGAGGTTGGCAGTCAAACAGGAGGAGGGGAAGGAGTCTTAATTGGGAGGGATGGGGGGAAGACACTGGGGCACATGGTAAAAACACAGTCTTGAGTGGCTCCAAAAATGAGAACCTGGGTGGGGGGGGTGACGACGGGCACAAGGAAAGAGTAGGGGGTGTACTGGTGCTGGGGGACTCCATACTCAAGGGGATCAGATGGTGCAGCAAAGTGGAGAGACAAGTCGGATATAGGTGAAGTCCATACCAGGATTAAAGGCAGACATGGCAGGACAGGCAATCCTAAGGTGCGTAAAGAGGGGTAGGAGGAAACCACAAATTGTGGTACATGTGGGGACAAATGACCTAGCGGGGGAAACGGTGGAGGTAACAAGGAAGAGGACTAAGGACGTGGGAAGGTTGTGCTAAGAGACTGGGGAGTCTGTGGCCTTCTGTGAAGTGCTCCCAGTACCCTGTGCAAGCACAGTGAAAAAGGAGAGGATTAGAGAGTTGAACACATGGTTGGCAGAATGGTGTCGAACTAAGGGGTATGGGGTTGTGGGCAGCTGGGGCAATACCTGGGATAATAACAACAACCTGTTTGCAAGAGATAGGCAGCACCTGAGTGGGGAAGGGAAGGAGGTATTAAAGTAAGGACTGGGGAGGTATATTGCAACAAGGGTGGATTTAAACTAGATAGTGGGGTGGCAAGTGGACAGCAGGTAGGCGGGTATCCGATATAGTGGAGTCATAGTCTACCCCCAGGCTAGCAGAGAGGACTCAGGGTGGCCATAAAAGGAGTAAGTAGAAGGGAGGAGATGGAGGCTACTGAAGGGAAGAGAAGGGGGCATTATGGAGGGTGGTTTCATTGAATGCAAGAAGCCTAGGAAACAAATCCGCTGAGCTACAGGCACTCTTAGCAGTGTGGAGGGTGCATATTACAGCTGTCACAGAAACATGGGCAACTGAGCACCAGGACTGGAAGCTGGCAATCCCAGGATACAAATTATACAGGAAGGACCATAAGGCGGGGGTGGCAGTCTATGTAAGGGACGGGATCAAATGCACAAGGGATGAGGGAGAAGAAAGGAGAACAGAGGCAATCTGACTGCAGCTCCGCATTCCGGTCACCTCCAGTGCTAGGGAGCAAGTGCTTCTGGATGCGATCCTGGAGGGTCTCCTGACACAGTTAGTTAATGTACCTACTAGGCTGAAGAACACTTTAGATCTGGTGTTATCGAATGGGGAGGCAGTGAGGGAAATAAAGGTAGAGGATCCACTAGCCAACAGTGATCACCAAACGGTGTGGTTTAATATCACGATATGCAGGGAGCCAGAGAAATCAGTTACTCGGGTGGTAAACTTCAGGGGGGTGGACTTTGGGAGGATGCAGGAAGGTACTGAAAGGGAAACTGGAGGGCATAAGGCAGGAGATGGACGTGGAGCAGAAATGGGATATTATTAAACGGGGGGGGGGGCTTACAGAGGCAACAGAAGCCTGCACCAAGGCACAGAGTAAGAGAAGCAGAGCAAGAAAACCCTGCTGGTTGAACAGCAAGGTTGTGGAGGTGGTGAGGGCAAAATGAATGGCGCACCAGAGGTTTAGGAGGGCAGGGAAGGAAGTGGACAGGGAGGAATATGCAAGATGGTCCAGGGAGGTGACTAGAAAAGTAAGAGAAGCCAAGGCCCAGAGGGAGCTGAGATTAGCACAGGGAATTAATGGGGGGGAGACTTTTTCAGATACAACAGGAAAAAAGGAAGTGCAAGGAGACAACAGTGAGGATAAAAGGTGGGGAGTGGACAGAAAAGGGTGAGGAGCAGGCAGAAGCACTGAATGAATACTTTGCTCAGTGTTCACAGAAGAAGGGGACTACCAGCATGGACTGGGAGGGTGGGGACAGGGAGAGGGGCAGCTGATGGAAGAACTGAGGCAAGTAGATCCTAGAGGGACTGAGGACACCGAGGTAGACAAGGCACCAGGGCCGGATGGTATCCACCCCAGGGTGCTGAGGGAGATGGCGGCGGTGTTGGCAGAGCCGCTGGCGGATCTGTACAGCACCTCACTGGAGTCGGGATGTGTGCCACTGGACTGGAGAATGGCACATGTAGTACCATTACACAAGAGTGGGCCAAGGGGTGAACCAGGTAATTATCATACAGTAAGTCTCACCTCCATAGTGTGCAAACTCATGGAAATGATACTAAAGGAAAGACTGGTGTCGTACCTGGAGGACAGTGGCCTCCAGGATATGAGGCAGCATGGGTTTGTTTCAGGGAAGTCTTGTCAAACCTACCTGATGCAATATTATGACAGTGTGACAGGTGAACTGGATAAGGGTCATGTGGTGGATGTTCTTTACTTGGACTTCAGCGAGGCCTTCAATTCTGTGCCTCATGGGCGGCTTGGGGGGAAGCTAACTGGTGTAGGGGTAGGGGCAAAAATGATGAACTGGATTACAAGCTGGCTGAGTGGCAGGCTGCAACGGGTGGTGGTGAGAGGGGTGCTCTCAACTCCAAGGCCGGAGATGAGTGGGGTGCCACAGGGCTCTGTGTTGGGGCCAGTATTATTTGGGCTCTTCATATCAGACATTGGACATGGGGTGGTGAGCAAGGTAAGTCTGTTCACTGACGACACCAAAATCAGAGCAGTGGTGGATGTAGAGGAGGGATGGAAGCAGCTGCAGGGGGACCTACGCAAATTAGAGGAGTGGTCAGAGGTGGCAGCTGGGTTCAATGCAAAGAAGTGTAAGGTTATGCACTTTGGGGCAAAGAACCCAAGGAGAGAATACTGGCTGGGGGGGTTAAGCTGGGGATCACTGAAGAGGAGAAAGACCTAGGGGTAATGATAACAGGGACCATGAACAACACTGCCCAGTGCAGGAGAGTAGCTACAAAAGCGAACAAAATGCTGGGGTGCATAGCGAGGGTTTTTTCATCCAGGTGAAGAGAGGTGATCTTGCCCCTCTACAGGTCGCTGGTAAGGCCGCACTTAAGAGTATTGTGTGCAGTTTTGGAGGCCATACCTAAAGTGTGATATCAGGCTACTGGAAGGGGTGCAGAGGAGGGAAACAAAGATGATATGTGGAGTGGAGAACTATGACAACAGGCTGGGGAGACCTGAATATGTACACCTTGGAGGATAGAAGGGACGGGGGACATGATAGAGACATTCAAGTATCTGAGGGGAATCAATAAGGATGGGGCAGATGGGGTCTTTTAGTTAAGGAGGGAGGGTCACCAGGGGCACAGGCTAAGAATAGAGGGGAAGATTTAGGAAGGAAATGAGGAGACACTATTTCATAGAGAGGTGGTAGCAAATGGAACGCCCTACCAGAATGGTGGTATCATGTAAATCTGTGAACAGCTTCAAAAGAGCATGGGGCAGGGAACAGGGGAGAGTTAGGGTGGGGGATGGCAGTGGGATGACAGAGGGGAGGGGGGTGGGGCAGCTGCAAACTAGGAGTGTTGGCTGCAGACTTAGATAGACCAGGTGGTCTGTTTCTGCTGGCACATTCATATGTTCGTATGGAAACCCAATCCCTTCTACAGCACTGCCCTTAGTATGTAATTACATAGTTCCCCCTCCTGCTCATGTTATATCGATGGACCCAATTCTTCTACCTGTTCCTAGTTATGGTAATCACATGTCTGGTATTATGTATTTTGGTGCTGGTTTTAGGTATTTGTTTTTCCTATGATTAATGTTGTGTATCATGCTTTATGAAATAGTTACTGACATGAACACCTTTGAAAAAGGGCTCTTGAGCTCCAAGGTCTTCCAAACACAAATAAATGAAAATAAAAAAAACTAAAGAGTGTACCTAAATAACTTGAGTTCTCATGAAGGACCCCACTGAAAATAAGCCTTGACTTCAGATCAAGTGGTTTGTAACATCATTCCATGATTTTGCAATAAACACAGCTGATGAAGTTTCAACCTTTAAACACCCGGATGTGAACCTCTGCCCCATAAAATGTGGGACATGTGAGATGAATCATCAGGGACATGTGGAACACATCATCGAATCCTGGGGGTGGGGCCAGCTCTGAGGAACAACATGTTAACAAAAAAATCTCTCTCTCTCTCTCTCTCATTTTCATTAGGCGTCCTGGTAGAGTAATTGATTGTGTAAGGGGTGACACATGACATCACCAGGGTGTGTAGTCACTGTGGAATACACACTAACATACATTTCAGATAGTTGTGTGTATATTCCTATGACTGCACACCCTGACGGGTGTTATCCTGCTTATAGAAATATATATTTTTTTTAATTTTCTCTTTATCCTCCTCCCTACTTGCAGCCCCCTCCTCTTTGGGAGACACCTATGGCCTTATCAGCCTTCGCTCACCTACCTGGAGCGGTGCAGTCCCGCCCCCCATGGAGCCGTGGCTATACCCCCCAGGCGGGTACGGGGTGGGACCCCCTTAGACCCCGACGTTCCGCTATTCTTCGTCGGCATGCTGTCCCCGGACAGGTAGGGGCATTGAAGGTCGGGGCCCTGGTGCTCCATCTACTAGGAGGCTGCAAGGGTTTTTCCTGGTGTTTCTTGACGTCCCAGATCCAAGGATCGCCAAGGCGCCGAAGCCGCCCAACGCCTGGTACATCACCCCTCTGTTGGAGCATCGGGCTTGCTGTACCTCAGGTCTCCACCGGGGTCAGACAAGCACCGAGCTCAGGTACCCCTCCCCGGAGAGGGACGGTGGCAGTCCTTGAGACGTGATCCTCCCCTCCCGGCCCGACCCCTCCAGCGCTCCGAACTGGTTCCGAACCGGGTCGCTGGGCGTCATAGAATCCAACCGCTGCACGCGGGGCGGCCCTGCTTATAGAAATATAAATGTTGACAGCAGGAACAGGTCTATTGGCCCATCAAATCTGACCAGAACCTGCCTGTATCTGCACCCAGTCTAATGGTGGAGTGGAGCTAGTCTACTGATGTTCCCACCCCAACTGTATTGTGACACCTCCTCCTGTCACTTATCCCTTTCATTCAGCTGGCCACCATTCCTGAGCTCCTTCCTCTGGTTTGGACCATTCCCCTGTGCCTATTCCACATGGATTTGAAGCTGGTAACGGACCCCACGACGATCACGTCTGGCAATGCCTTCCACTTCTCCACCCCCTTTCTGTAAAGAACTTCCTGAAACCCACCACCACCCTCCAGTTTCACTCCATGGCCTCTTGTTACCTTGCTCTCACTTCTTGTGAGCAGGACACTGCTGTTCACTCTATTAATACCATTTGGATACTTAGAGGTCTCTGTAATGTCCCCCTCTCCCTCCTGGCCTCTAGTGCGTACCTGTTGACACTCTCCAGTTTCCGCTTGTGTTGTCCCCTGCTGCCCCTGAATCATCTTCGCGACCCTCCACTGGACAGCTTCCATGAGGTCCCTGTCCTTCTACAGGGGTGCTCCAGAACTGCACACAGTACTCCAGGTGAGGTCTCCCCATGGGTTTGTACAGGGGCAGACTTCCCATTTTTGTCAACCTATCAACCCTCCTCCCTGTGCACCCTGACAATCCGGTTTGCTTTCCCTGCAGCTTGCCGGCATAGGAATGGAAGAGGTAAAAATATTATCAGCCTGTCAGTGCAGAAACAGGGCTTCCACTCATGATGTCGGCCACCTTGGTTTGGGAATGAGGCCAGAATAACGGAGGGCCAGCGGGGAAGGAGAAGGATCGATCATCTCAGGATGCGCACCTCTGAGAAGGGGGAGTAGCCAACAGCACTCTCATACTGCCACGTGGGGTATCATAGGTGGCAGTGTACACTGGCATGGCTACTTTGGATGGGAGGATGGTGACGGGTGCAGCACAGTCAAACTCAGTATGTGCCCGCCCCAGGGCCCACATCTCTCAACATCCTGTAGGACAGAGGGTTCCCCAGGAGGAAAAGAACTGGGCAGAGATGCAGCATAGCAGTGGCATTTGTGAACCTCACATCACTGCTGCTGGGGAATCTACTGAACAAGGCTTCCAGAAGGCTTACCCCAAAGCCTTACCATGGGGGGGGGTTAACAACTGTAGGACCAAGAAAATTCCTTGCTTAGTTGAAGAATGACTGGCTTGTCAGGTCACTTCTGCAACCAGAGCAGCCAGTCAATGGAAAAAAAAACAGGTGGAATAGAAATAAAATATTAAAAAAGTGGTTTGGTGTGAAAATAGTTTCTGATTTCATTGACTGTTACAAGAAAGCAAAAGCCAGCACTCAGAAAAACTTCCCAGCAAGAGTTTTAATGCCACACAAATGTCGTGGAGTAACACACAAAATCCTCGACTGGTTTCGCACTAGTGTGCGTCTTCAGAGGGATAATAGCAACCAATCACAGTAGTTCTCAAATAGTACAAACTCTTAAAGTCACAGTGCACTCTGTTAATCCAGTTAAATCATAATCTGTTTCATAGTGTACATCTCTTCACCAAATATAAAGTGCAAAAACTCGAACTGTGATCATTAAAAAATAGTTTTATTATCAGAACTATTAAATGTATTTAGCACTATATGTCCATATTTATATCTTAATTTTACCAGTTACTGTATCTATGTTCCTAATGACTCAGGAATTTTAAACTGTTAAGTCACATATAGTGATCGATTACACAGGTACCTGTAATAGGAACAAAATAGCAATTCATGAGGCTAAGCTCAAGGGTATATATGGCATTTACAGCTGGCCCAGTGGTGCTGAGGGTTGAGACGCTGGGCGCACCTCCATACACTAGTTGACCTGGGTTGAGGCAGAACCCAGGCCACCAGATGTTGGCAGGGAGAGGGAGGATTAAGCATCCACAGGACTGCTCTCTTCTCTCAGTGGGGGGGCGGAATCCAGGGTTAAGCCTGTCATCGCAGTGGCCCCCAGCGGTGACCGCAGGCACTGCAATGCTTCAGGGCTAAATAGTAGGTTGCAGAGCCACGACGGACGTCCCTGGCATCATTGCATGCTCGGGCTCTGCCGGGGGGGGGGAAAGGGGAAGGGCATAAAACCCAATCCCAATTGGTGATGGCTCCCTGCAGGACTGGCTGTCACACACCCAGGACTGGATCTCCTCTCTGCCCCTTCGGTCTCCTTGCCAACCCAGCCGGACAAACTGGATTATAGATAGAGCACCGGTGAGTGGTTGGCGGCCCTGCCTCAGGGGGCTCAGAGCCAGGGAGATTGTCTAGCTTGGGTTCGGCGGTGGGGCAGTAACATATGAGGAGGGAGATCACAGTGGGTGGTAGAGTGGCACAGTGAGACAGGGCAGCCTGAGATAGTTCAGGGTTGGAGGTGATAAAAAGAGTTAAAAAAACGGCACTTACATCTTGTTCAACATCTATGGACTGTTTAATCAGATCATAAAATCAGAAACTTAGCAATCAAAAAAGACATAGCTCATAAAACAAAAAAGCTCCTTGATTCCATTCGGCAGGGGAGGGGAAAGGGAAGGAAGACAAAGAGTTATGGGTTCATCCCTGATTTTTTAAGTTCAGAGTGAGAATCTCTTCATTCACTTATGTCTTTGAAAACATTTCAGTAATTCCATCAGCCCATTTAGTCCTGGAGCTTGTAAGGCTCCTAATGTGTATATCCAGTAGGATTCTCTTTGCTGTAACCTCTCATCTACATCTCCCCCTTGTAGGCCCATATTTACATTTTCTGTTTTTTTTGTTTGTTTTGTTTTTAAAATTCAAGTTTATTGATGGTCAGGAATCAGTGTACAGCCAATACAGCTGATCCTGGAGTAAACACAGACATGGCACTTAACATCCATTGTACTTATTACCAATTTTATACATCAGAAAATTTCATAAAGTCAATAAAATAAAGTGAGACCATTGTCTGTTGTCTTGTTATTACTCCACCCAGTTGGTACCAGTAATTAATTAAGTCTCATACCCTAAGGAAATAGGGTCTATTAAAGGTTGGGGTGTTTCAGTTCTCCCCCATATCTTTATCCCTAATCCCAAGTTTTAGTGATCCCTTACTTACTATAGCCCTCTCCCCTTCATGTCTCAGTGCCTCTCGCCGGTATAGTAGTTGGGGTGTGTGCGTATTCATATTCTTCCCTCCATACCATAATATCCCAAAATGGACCATCTTGTACATCTCCTTGCAAATATTGTGAGTCTGTTATTAATCTTTTGAGTCAGGTCCTGCATTTCTTTGATTTCCTGAACAATGGAGATCTACTGTGTTTTGTCTGGTGGGTCAGAGGAGAGCCATCTCCTAGTGATCGATTTTTGGGCAGCCACCAGGAGGATATTCCACAAGTAGAGTGCATCCGCCCCCCCAACCCCTCCGGTGGAAGGCCCAGTACTGTGTTCTTCATTGTGAGGTGGTGGGGACCCGGGAACACCTTGGAGATATCCCTCAGTACCTCATCCCAGAATATATGGGTATGGTGGGCCTTCTGGGTTCCGCAATTCCTCTAACAATCCCCCTCCGGCCCCTCCTACTTACTCTGGATTTGGGGTATAAAACACCTCACCCTCACCATCCATGCACCTCTCGCCAGCCAGGTGAGAGGGTTGTTTTGTTGGCAGAGATGAAGATCATTTCCCACTCCCTATCTGTTATATTTACACTACTCTCCCACTCCCTATCTGTTATATTTACACTACTCCCCCTCTCCCATCTGGTTCTCATTATGGTAGTGGTTGTGGTAGGAAGTTGTCTGATTGTTTTATACAGGGCCGATATATGGCTCCTTTCAAGTTTTCCAGAAATGACCGAGTGGCCTTGTTGGAAGAGGGATGCCTGGATATTGTGGCAGTCACAGAAACATGGTACACAGAGGACCATGACTGGATGTCAACATACCAGGGTACACAATCTACAGGAGGGACAGGGAGGGAGGAAGAGGAGGAGGAGGAGTAGCTCTCTATGTAAGGGAAGGGATCAAAGCAACAGAACTAAAGGGTAAACAGGGAGGAGAGGAGGCACTGTGGGTCACCCTGGAGACTGGAAATGGCTCCACAATCCGCACAGGGGTTGTATACAGACCCCCATCTAAGGGAGAGAAAATGGACAAGGAAATGATAGAAGGCATCCTTGGGATGGCAGAGAAAGGAGAGATATTGCTGATGGGAGACCTGAATATGCCAGATGTTGACTGGAGCTCCTTTGCTGCAGCCACACCCAAGAGCAGGGTCATTCTCAATGCCCTAAAGGGGGCATGCCTCAGACGGCTAGTTTTGGAACCCACTCGGGAGGGAGCAATCTTAGACCTAGTACTCTCAAATGGGGATGGAGAGAGGCTCTCTGATCCTGAAGTGGGTAGCCATCTAGAAACAAGCGACCACCAAACAGTGGTTCACGATAAACTTAGCTGTAGAGTCAAGCCACACAAAAGTGAAGGTACTGGACTTCAGGAGGGCTGATTTTGTCAAAATGGGAAAATGCCTCAGAAAAGCACTAGCAAACAGGCAAGAAGGTGGAGTGGAGCAACAATGGGGAAACATCAAAACCGCCATCACAGAGGCAACAAGTCTTTGTGTGAAGCAAATAAATCAAAACGAAAGAAAAAAACACTATGGTTCTCAAAATAAGTGGCGGGGAATGTGAGGGAAAAAAGATAGCATTCAGGAAGTATAAGGAAACACAGAAGGAGCAGGACGGAGAACTGTACCAGTTAAAGCAGAAGGAAGTGGGTAAGGCAGTCAGAATAGCAAAGGCCCAAACCGAGGAAAAGATAGCCAACTCCGTTAAGAAGAGGGGATAAAACCTTTTATAGGTACATTAGGGAGCAACGAAAGACTAAGGCAGGGATACTGAGGCTAAACAAAGAGGAAGGTGGTTGGGCAGAGAGCGACAGTGAAAAGCAGGGATACTGAATGAATACTTCTGCTCAATATTCACAATGGAAAAGCAGGGAAATACCTAATCCAGACAATAGAAGCACTCTGGATGGGGGTTGATATTAGTCCTTTCACAGAAGAAAGGGTTCTGAAGGAATTCTTAAAACTGAAGGTGGATAAAGCAATGGGGCCTGATGGGATTCACCCCAGGATTTTAAAAGAACTAAGGGAAGAACTAGTAACACCACTGACTACCCTTTTTAATAAATCATGGGAGGATGGGGTGGTACCTGAGGACTGGAGGAGGGCAGATGTGACTCCCCTTCACAAAAGTGGGAGCAAGACAGAGGCAGGAAACTACAGACCTGTCAGTTTGACCTCAGTGGTAGGGAAAATGATGGAATCACTTCTGAAGGAAAGAATCATTGAGTACCTAGAGGCCAGTGAGGCACAGGACCCAAGGCAGCATGGATTCACAGCGGGAAGGTCATGTCAGACAAATCTAATTGATTTCTTTGACTGGGTGACCAAAGCAGTAGACCAGGGAGGGGCTGTGGACATGGCCTACCTAGACTTTAGCAAGTTATTTGACACAGTCCCGCACAAAAGATTAATAAACAAATTAGCCAGCCTGGGAGCGGGTCCTAGGGTGGTAGCCTGGGTAAAACACTGGTTGGACAACAGGACACAGTGGGTAATAGTAAATGGAGTCCACAGTGAAGAAGGGAGGGTTACTAGTGGGGTACCGCAGGGTTCAGTACTGGGGCCGGTCCTTTTTAATGTCTTTATAAGTGACATTGCAGAGGAACTGGAAGGGAATGTATGTCTCCTTGCAGATGACACAAAGATCTGCATCAGGGTTGATACACAAGGTGGGGTGGAAAGGTTGAAAAGGGACTTGGCAAGGTTGGAGGAATAGTCAAATGTATGGCAGCTTAGATTCAGTGCAAAGAAGTGCAAAGTAATGCACCTGGGAAACAAAAACCCAGGGGAAGAGTACACAATGGGGGTGAGATACTGACAACAACAAAAATGGAAAGGGACCTGGGAGTAGTCATATCAGACGACCTAAAGGTGGGCCAGCAATGTGAGAAGGCAGTAAGGAGGGCTGGGGGGATACTGGGATGCATAGGGAGAGGCATCACCAGTAGAAAACAGGAAGTTGTTGGCCCTCTGTACAGACAGTTGGTAAGACCACATCTGGATTACTGTGTACAGTTCTGGAGAACCCATCTCCGCAAAGACATAGACAGGTTGGAGGCTGTCCAGAGGAGGGCAACCAAAATGATGCAGGGTCTGCATCAGAAGACATATGAAGAAAGACTATAGGATCTAAAGATGTATAGCCTCAAGGAAAGGAGGGAGAGGTGGGACATGATAGAAACTTTCAAATACCTCAAGGGAATCAACAAAGTCCAAGAGAGTAGCATCTTTCAGAAAAAGAGATGTGCAAAAACAAGGGGGCACAATTTGAAGATAGAGGGGGGACGGCTCAGAGGTAATAGGAGAAAGTATTTCTTCACAGAGTGGGTTGTGGATACATGGAACAGCCTTCCTGAGGCAGTCATAGAGTCAAAAACAGTAGGGGAATTCAAGAATGCATGGGACAGACATAAGGCAATTGTAGTGGGGGGGAGGAGGAAGTAGGCTGTTGGTTAACTAGGATCTACAGCTTATCCGTTAGGTAGGGAAATGGGCAGACTAGATGGGCCAAGCGGTCCTTATCTGCCGTCAGATTCTGTGTTTCTATGAATGTATTACCTGCATTAGGCTCTCTACATTGGGTTCTGAGGTCAAGGCTCTCCAAGTGGTCAAGAAGTAAGCTCTCAACTGCAGATACTGAAAGTGGTCCCTGTTTCTGAGGTTGAATGTCTGCTTAAGGGTTTGAAAGTCTCAAACTATATCATCTGTGACCAACTGTCCCAGCCTCTGCAGGCCAAATCTGGCCCAGAGCCTGTATGTGTGGTCCAGCTTCGCTGGGGTGAACTGTGTAGACCAAGCAATCCACTGAAGTGGCCAGAGAGCTCCTTTAATGCCCAACCTGGACCATAGTCTGTGTGTCATGTTGAGTGTGTTCCCTACTACCTGTGAGGATTCTACCTCTTCTCCTGAGAGGGTAGAGTCCGTAACTCTAGCTCCCAGTGGGGGTCTTTCTGTCATGTGGATCTCAATATCCTTCCAGTGGGCATCTTATGTATCGGTGCTCCACAGCAAGGTAAACCTTAGATATGCAACCATGCAGTAGATCTCCAAGTTAGGAATCACCCTCCCTCCATATGTCCTGTCAGCTTGTAGGGTGCTCATTTTTATTCTCGGTCTCCCTGGTGACCATATAAATTTGGGTATAATCTTCTGTCACGCTTGCAACTGTTTCTGAGGGATATGTACTGGGAGGGATTGGAAGAGATATAAGAATCTCGGGAGAATGCTCATGGTCACTGTCTGGATCTTGGAATGCATAGGGGGTTTTAGAATCTGCCATTTATCTATGTCTCATTTAAGTTGGGCTTGTAAGGGTCTATAGTTTGCCTCAAAGAGCCCTTTTGGTTTTTTTGTAACCTGAATTCCTAGGTATTTTATTTTCTGTTTGTTCTAATTTAAAGGTAGGAGCTCAGTAATCAGGGGTGTGGGTTTATAAAATAATCTAAGAATGTCTGTTTTGTCCTTATTTAGGGAATAACCTGAGTGGGATCCGTATTCCTGCAAGGTCCTCCATATTTCCAGGATGGACTGATTGGGATTAGTAATGTATAACAGGACATCGTCCGTGTACAGCGATATTTTGTGCTCGACGTCTCCTATATTGACTCCCATGATGTTCAGGTTCTCCCGAATAGCACAGGCCAGGGGCTCTATGTTTAGGGCGAATAAGAGGGGGGGATAGGGGACAGCCCTGTCTCGTACCCCTACCCAAGAGGAATCTGTCCGTTATGCTCCCATTTACTGTAATGTGGGCCTGGGGGCTTGCTATAATGCTTTTAGAGCTTCTATCATAGACCCAGGAAATCAAAATCTGCCAAGCACCTTAAACAAGAAGGGCCACAAGACTTTGTCGAATGCCTTTTCGGCATCTAGACTCATCAGGCAAAAAGGGGTCTTTTCAAGGCCGATCCTGTCTACAATGACTATAGTGCGCCTTACATTGTCGAGGGCCTGACGTCCTGTGATGAAGCCCGTTTAATCTTTATTAATGAGCTGGGGAGGAGGGGGAGAAGCCTCCTGGCCAAGACTGTAGTAAAGATCTTATAGTCAATATTTAATAGGGAGATTGGTCGGTATGCACTACACTCATCTGGGTCCTTCCCCTCCTTGGATATAACTGTGATGGTGGCGTAGTCCCAGGAGGGTGGTGTGTCCCCCCCCCACCCAGATCTCATTGATAGCATTCAGTAGGTATGGGGCCAGTTCTTTCCCAAGGGATTTATAGCACTCCCCACTGAAGCAGTCTGGGCCTGGACACTTCCCAGTTTTTAGGTGTCTGATGGCTTCCTCCTCTTCAGCTAAGCGAATAGAAGTGACTAAAGCCTCTTGTTGTTGTGGGATTAATGTGGGAATCTTTAACATTTTTAGATAGTCATTTTTATCCTGTGAGGGGGTCTCTGTCTGAGCTGGACAGAGTCGCTTGTAATCAGTGACAAAGGCATCTCTGATCTGGTCCATCTTGCATACCATTGAGCCTGTTTTGGGGTTATTGATTTTACTGATGGCGGCTTTAGCCTGTCTTTGTTTAGGCCTAAGGGCTAATAGTTGCGTGGCCCTGTGGCCCACTTCATGGTATGTTTGTTTAAGATAAGCAAGTGCCTTTTCTATTTCTATTTGGTGAATTTTTTGTATTCGGTCTGTGATTATTTTAATTTCCCTGTCCCTTTGCTTAGTCCAGTTTTGTTGTTGTTGTGTCTGGAGGTTCTTTAATTGTTTATCGAGCTGGGCCAGGAGGGCCTTTCTCTTTCTTTGTCTGTGGGAGACTACAGAGATGAGCTTCCCCCTCAGCATGGTTTTAAGGGTGTCCCACAAAATTTGGGGAGCCAAACCTGGTCTTGAGTTGTATTCAATGGTTTGGTCCACCACCACCTTAAGTTTAGGCATAACGTCTTTGTCCCGCAGTAGGGAGGTATTTATGTGCCACTGAGTTTTCTTTTGGGGGATTCCTAGGTCTATCTCAACAAATAGAGTCTGATGATCTGAGTGGACTGCAGTCCCTATCCAGGAATGACCCACTTTATAGAGATCTGTGTTAGAAACAAGTCATTTCTAGAAAATGTTTTGTACCTGGGTAAATAGCATGTATAGTTTCTTGTCCATGGGTACTTCTCCCTCCATATGTCTATAAGCCCTGTGACTGCCAGGAGTCGGTTAAAAAGCTTTACCGTTTTGGACCCTGGGGCTGGGATCTGTGAGGTGGTATCCATCTGCCTATTCAGGACCAGGTTCCAGTCCCCTCCTAGCAGCAAGGTTCCCCTGGCCTTTTCCAGGACCAACGTTATAACTTAGGAGTAAAAGGCAAAGGGGGATCCAGGGGGAGCATACACATTAACTAAAGTTACCTGTGTGTCCTGCACTTTACCCCTGACAATGACACACCTTGCCCCCGGGTCTGTAAGGATCTCTTCTTCCTCAAATGGCAAATTGGCCACCAGGAGGATAGCCATTCCTCTTTTTTTCCCCTCCTTCTAAGGAGATGTGGTAGACTTTGGGGAAGGTTTTGGTTTTAAGCTTCTCCGCTTCCTGGGGGATGAGGTGTGTCTCTTGTAAAAATATGATTGGGGGTGTTTTGTTCTCTCAGGAACTTTAAGACCCTCTTTCTTTTTATGGGACTATTAAGTCTGTTTACATTGTACAATAGTACTTTGACAGTTAAATTAGGCATTTGCTGTTTTCTGTTCTAGGAGGATGAGGGGTACAAAAGGGGGAAGGGGGGAGGAGTACTTATAGACTGGTACTGGGGTCAAAATGTGACTTTACTTTTCTATATCCGCTTGGTCTGTACTCTGTTTCAATTTGATTTAACTCTTGGTTCGCATAAAATTATTATAAAAATAAAATCACACAATCTATGAACTCAGTTAGTCGCAACTTGTAAAGTTAACTATTTACAGGAAAATGAGAAGCAGCCTGAAATTGTTAAACAGCCGTGTTGTTATTGGGCTGCACTTCCAAGGTCAGGCCTGTCTAACGGGCCTGGGTTGTGCCTTCCCTGGGCACTAAATGCCCATTCGCTCTGCTGGGTTTGTACTCTTCCTCTAAGGTGAATTATAATTCCCTGAGGGTGTACCAACATCAGTTGATGTTATAAATTCTAGGGTTGATCTATTGCCTATCCCATATGGGACGGGCCAGCCTCCTGATAGCACAGTGAGTATTCCTGAAGTAAAATTGACCTGTGAGTTCTGAAGATTCCCTTACCTCTAGAAAGAGGCATACTAGGACCACCTTAACCAGGTGAATATAGAGTCTCCTCCATGGTCGCTTTTCTGCCCTGGCTTCTTTATCTGGGACTAGGTGCAGCGGGGGACCAGTGGGTCCAATCCTCTATTTCTAGTTAGGTAGGAAGTTAATCTTTCCACCCCCACTTACATATCAGTGACCATGGTTTAAAGGTCCCTTAGTACAGTAATCTACCTTATAGGGCTTGGTGTTTCCAGACTTCTGCAGTTCCCCTCGGTCTAATGTGGGTAGTCATACTGGTTTGAGAGGACTTGGCATACTTTTACTCTATTGAGTATCCCTCTCCCTCTATGGCTTTTTTCGCACTCATCCCCTGTGGGGTGTCCATCAGTACAGTAACCCACCCTCACAGGAGTCAAGCCCAGCACCATTGTTAACTGCGTTTGTGTCTTTCCCCAGCCCAGTGCCCTCTGGAGTCTCACGTCCCCTTCGCTCCCCCGTCTCTGCCCGCAATCCTTCCCTTAGTTCAGGTGATTGCTCCTGTTATGTAAGCATGGGACAATCTCTGAGGCCGAGGGGCGAAAGCTTCTGTGTGGGTGGTCCTATCCACGGGGCCCCAGTAACCAGGAGTGCCAGTGGTCCAGCTGGTTGGGCTGAAAGGCCCAAGGAGCCAATTTGGTCACCCATTCCCGGACCCAAACAGCGGTGACCCTTCATCCCACGTCACAACTCAAGGAACAAATTGTGCGTCTCCACCCAAACTACTGCCCTGCAATAATAACAAAACCAACAGTAACATTTATTAACAGCTAAAACTGAGTCAGAAGTCCAGCTCTTTCAAGCAGTTCTGCTCTTGGATGGAGCCGCCCGGGTCAGGGCTCTGGGCCTCAGTAGAGAACGGCGGCGAGGTGGACTCTTCTCGGTCTAGCGGGGCCGATCAGGAGGGTTAAGGCACGGCAGTTAAACCAAAGGAGTTTAAAATCAAAAAGTACTTGCGTTACCTGCTATGGCTGCGTTGAGTGATAGTTGTCTTCTGGGGTGGAATCTCAGACATCTGGCGCTCATCTTCTTCATTTTCAGCATTTATCTGCATTCTCACTCCTGGGGAGTATGATTTGAGTAGAGCTGCAACATCGGAGTGGAGGTTGGTGTGTGGAATTAGTTGCTACATCCCTTTTTGTTTGAGTCCCTTCAGGGCCACTTCCCATGCTGCTCCTTTATCATTGGGGGAGTAGTAATGCCTAGTTTGTCGAGGAGTGGTTTCGCCATGAGCAGGTCTGCAAAAACTCTTGGGCCTCGGTCTGTATTGACTCTCAGACAGGCGGGAAACAGGATCTACGCTCGTATGTTCTTGTTTCTAAGCTGTTTGACTATAGGCCATAGGATTTTCCTCTGATCCTGAACTTGTGAGGTGAAATCATTATCTATGGTAATTCTACTCTCTTGGAACTTGAGAATGCGCTGTCTCCAGGCTCTGTTGAGCAGCTCTTCTTTTGTGGAGTAAGAGTAAGTTTAGCTACAAATGATCTTGGTCTAGCCCCCGCGTTAGAGGGCTTTGGGGCCAGTGATCTATGAGCCCTGTCCATATTTAGGTTGAGATCCACTGGAAGGTTGAGAATGTCCCTCAGCAGTGTCTGGAGGAAGGCAACAGCATTCGGGGATTTGGTCTTCGCGCCCTCTGGGACTCCATATATTCTAACGTTCTGTCTTCTGTTATGACCCTCTTGGTCATCCAGCTTGGCGTTTAGTTCCCTCTCCCTAGTGAGCAGATAAAGGAGAAGCTGGTCATGCCAATCAGCCTGTTAGACCACCGCTGTCAGGCCCAGTTCCATCTAATCCATTCAGTGCTCGATTCCACTTAGCTCCGAACGGAGATCGGTGAGTGTTTTGCTATTTTGTTGACCGTACAAGCCATTTGAAGAATAGTGGTTATTAAGTCCGGCTCTTCTATTTCTATCGGGGGCTCTGAGGTCTCGTTCTCTCCTCCGGCCCCCCCGGTTGGCATTCCTTCTGTTTTTTTCTCTCTGTAGGAGCTCCCGGAGTTTAAATGCTGGCATCTCCGGTTGCTTGAACGTGTTGGCTTTGGACTGAGTAGCTTTAGCTGGAGATTGCATCCTGTAGTTGGTCGATGTATTCTGAATTAACTTGGAGGGTCTCAGGATTAGGCAGCCATCTAGATCCTGACGTCACCGGAAGTCCAACATTTTCTGTTTGATTGTCCTTACCACCGTGCATATGTTCCTGTTTACACTGCTCACTGTCTGTACATTACTTCCTTGTCATTGTTTGTACACTTCACTTGTAATCTCCTGGGTCATACCTGAAAATAGGCATTCTTTGTCTGGTATGCTTACCCGGTAAACAAAAGTTAAATAAAATAAAATAAATATTCACATGTTCCACTCCACAGAACTTAAAAACATGAGTACCAGTAGTTTGCCTACAGCAGTGTTGGGCTAATGCATTCTTAAGGTCTTTATTTGTTATGCTGCATAAATGTTTCTCCAGTACGGTTTTTAAATGGCCCAGTGGTCTAACCTACATAAAAGGTGTAGCATTTGCATACTGCTAAGTATACAAGGTCTGAGGTCACACCACTAAAGAAAGATCTGCTCTGATATACCTGTGTAGAGTTAACTGTGGTAAAAGTCTTGGGTTTTAAAACTGGCACACAGAGAGGGGTATCTACCTTGGGGACGGTTTAACCAGAATCCTTCCTTTTCTCTCCTCTGTGTAGGTAAATAACTGTGCATAAGGCAGTCCCCTAGGTTCTGTCCCCTCCTGCATACTATTCTAGGGGGTAAAGATGTAACTTCCTTAAGTAACGGGTCTGTTTGTAATATGTGCCGGTTGTCTTTTGTCACTCTATTTCTCTCGACTGTCTAGTGCAGGTGGTTATAAAATGCATCCTGTTTCTTTTTCTTTCACGGTCAGCAGTTCATCTCTATCATTATCACACGATTCAGAAAATGCTTTATTGACAGTAGTATGGTTACATCCCCTAGCGAGGAATCGTTGCTTTAACTCTGTGCCAATGACTATATAGTCACTCAGTTGGCTACAGTTTCTCCTGATTCTATGGAATTGGGCTTTGGGCACTTTCTGGATGTTGTGGGTGGCAACTGGAGGCATGTAAGACCGAGTTCCTATCTGTTTTCTTCCTGTATAGGTTACTGCCCAAAATCATCTGGATTTTTGTATATTTCAACATCCAGAAAATAAATTTTTACTCACATCTTATTGCAATGTAAATTTCAGATCTGGGTCACTTTTTTTGAGGTATTCTACGAACTCCCTCAACTCACTCTCTGTGCCACGCCACACCGTCAGTATGTCGTCAATAAAGCGTCATCACAACATCTATCCTATCGTAAAAAGGATTGATGTCAGTATTGTAGACATTTCTTGTCTCCCAAAAACCCACATAGAGGTTTGTGTAATTGGGGGCAAAGGTTGCCCCATTGCAGTGCCCTTAGTTTGGAGATAGTAGTCTCCCTGCAACATGAAGCAATTCTTTTTCAAAACATGCTCTGCACATTCCAAGATAAATTGTCTTTCTACATTTGATACTGTTACAGCATTCCCCAAATAGTGTTAAGGGGTTCCATGGCATAATAGCGATTGCATTCCCCAAACAGTGTTCAAGTGCATTCAAACCCCTCTCATGGGGTATGTTGTATACAATGAGGTAACATCTAGAGATACTAAAAACCAATCTTGTTCAATTTGCATATTATCGGTAACATTCAAAATATGCGTAGTGTCCCTTACATATGACCCTAATTGTCCCACATACTGTTTTATAAGTTTATCCACATATCTGGAGAGTGATTCAGTTAAGGAACCTATCCCAGACACAACTGGGTGTCTGGGTGGGTTTGCTAAGGTTTTATGTATCTTGGGTAGCACATGGAAGCATGCTGTTACTGAATGGTTTGCCGTTAAAAAAGCTAGTTCCTCTGTAGTTATTATACCACCCAGATGTGCATCAGAAAGAAAATAATCTATTTCTCTCTTGTAACTAAGGATGGGATGTGATCGCAGTCTTGTATAATAATCAGTATTGTTTAACTGTCGGTTAATTTCTGCAGTATACTGTTCAATGTGCATGACTACAATTGATCCACTCTTATCAGCTCTTTTGATTATTGTGTCCGGGTTGTTTTCCAGACTAGTTAGGGCAGTTTCCTCTCTGTAGTTATATTCACATAGTCAGGTTTACTTCTACTGTTTAAAATCTCGTTGATTTTGCCTTCACAAGCCCTCTCAAAGACTTTTACCATATCTGAGTATGGGGGCATAAAGATAGATAGAGAACGAAAGTCATGCCTTACCTCACTGTCACCACTAATGTCAGATCCTTCAGGACCTCCTTGTGATTGAGTACCTCTACACATTTTTATCTTCTCAAAGAATGATTTAAATTCCAATTCCTTGTCAATCTATGAAGGTCGATGTAGACATCAAATGGTTTAGAGTTCTGTGTGGTCACGAAGGATAAACCCTTTTGTCAAACTCTGATTTGTGGTTTTGTAAGTGGGATGTGGCAACTGCTAAAATTAAGATATAAATATGGACATGTAGTGCTAAATACATTTAAGAGTGCTGATAAAACTATTTTTAATTATCACAGTTTGAGTTTTTGTACTTTATGTTTGGTAAAGAGATATACACTATGAAACAGATTATGGTTTAACTGGATGAATTGAATGCACTGTGCCTTTAAGAGTTTGTACTACAGTACTACAGTATTTAAGAACTACTGTGATTGGTTGCTGCTATTATCCCTCTGAAGACACACGCAAGTGCGAAACCAGTCTGGGAGTTTGTGTGTTACTCCATGGCGTTTGTGTGGCATTAAAACACTTGCTGGGCAGTTTTTCTGAGTGCTGGCTTTTGCTTTCTTGTGTATTTACTCTAATTAAGACATGCACCAGAAAGGCAGAATGCAGCAGTGACTTGCTGTATTGTATTTCATTGGCTGTTGCCTTCTACTATGTGTGAGTAGTGCAGGCTAGGTGCGCCATACTGGGAGGAAAGCTTTTACATCCCAGCGAAACTTATGTAAATATACTGTATCAGGTTACCGGATTTGCCCTACCCATGTTATAACATGGATTGTTTTAAGTTTTTGTTTACAATGGGAGGCATCCAAAAGGCTCTGCTGCTGAGGGGGATTAACTCTCACATTCCAGAGACAACATGTACACAAAAGCTTAAACAAATATGAACATACAAAGAAGCCATTAGAATAAGAACATTTGGTCTATCTAGTCTGCTCATATTGCAGGGTCCAAAGTTTAAGTTACTGCCCTGCCCCCCACCAATCCTCCCATCCTCTTTCATCTACCCTACCCATGACCTCGCCTTCCCTTATTTCTATCCCAGCCTCTCCTGAAGCTGCCCACCATCTTCAATGAGACCACGTCTTCTGATAGCGCATTACGACTGGCCACCACCTTCTCCGTGAAGAAGTGCTTCTTAACCTCTCTCCTAAACCTCCCTCCCTCCAGCTTAAGACTGTGCTCCC
Source organism: Neoceratodus forsteri (assembly GCA_016271365.2). Classification (NCBI taxonomy): domain Eukaryota; kingdom Metazoa; phylum Chordata; order Ceratodontiformes; family Ceratodontidae; genus Neoceratodus; species Neoceratodus forsteri. The sequence continues at coordinate 15,661,198 of JADMNL010000036.1, forward strand.
TTGTGTTTTGGTTTCCGCTTAGCTTACAGAGATACCCTTATCCACCATAGTTATCTCTTTTAAGTACTTGAAGGTCTCAATCAAGTCCCCTCTGTCCCTTTTCTCCTCCAAGGAGTACATATTCAGGCCCCTGAACCTCGCCTCGTATGCCTTACCCTGCTGACCTGTGATCATCTTCGTTGCCCTCCTCTGCACTGTCTCTAGCAGGTTAAGGTCCCTTTTAAGGTGTGGGCACCAGTACTGTACTTCATACTGTAGATGTGGCCCCACCAGTGACCTGTACAAGGGCAGTATAACCTCCTCTCACCTATTGCTGATCCCTGGCTATGCATGCCAGCATCTTGTTTGCCCTTGCTGCTGCTTCCCTGCACTGCATGGAGTGCTTCAGGTCACTAGTGAGCATCACTCCCAAATTCTTCTCCTCTGCTGCCGATACAGTACCTGGATCCCTCCCAGGTAGTACACTGTCCTGGGATTCTTGGCTCTGATGTGCATAACTGCATTTCTTGGCATTGAAGCCTAGCTGCCAAATCCAAGACCACCTCTCAGGTTTTTCCAGATCCTCCTTTAGGTCTTGTATTCCTTTGGCCATGTTCACCCTTCCACAGAGCTTGGTGTCATCTGCAAAAATGCAAGTTTTGCCTTAATGCCATCCCCAATACCATTAATGAAGACATCGAACAACACTGGTTCCAACAGTGAGCCCTGTGGGACCAATTGGTGACCTCCCTGGTGCTAGATAACTCTCTTCCAGCCAACACCTTCTGGTCCTGTTCCCCAGCCACTTTTCCACCCATCTGGTCATCTGCTTCCCAACCACAAAATCTGCCAGCTTCCTGATCAACCTCTTGTGGAGTCCAGAGTCAAAGACCTTGCTGAAATCCAGATAGAGGATATCCACTGTTTGGCCCTTGTCTATTGTTTTGGTGACCCATTCAAAGAAGTCAATTAGATTTGTTTGACACAACCTCCCTCCCATAAAACCATGTTGCCTCTCATCCTGAAGACCATGCTTCTCTAGATACTCTACCAACCTTTCCAAGAGCTTGCACGCGATTGAAGTCAGACCGATCGGTCTGTATTTCCCTGGGTCATCTTTGGGACCACTGTTATGGAGGGGCACTACATGTGCCATTTTCCAATCCTGTGAATTATTGAACAGATCCACCAGTGGCTCTGCAAGCTCCTCCGGCAGTTCCCTCAGCACCCTTGGGTGTACTTCATCCAGGCTTGGAGATTTGTCTATCTTCAATGCTAGCAGCCCTTTCCTAACTCTGTCCCCCTCTACCACCACATCAATGCCCCCCCAGTCCTCTTCTCCCTATGTTGGCACCAATCCATCTTTCTCCCTGGTAAAGAGGGAACAGAATTATTTGTTCAGTACCTCTGCTTTTCCTCCATTCTCCTTCACCCACCCATCCCCTTTCCGAAGCCTAAGAGTCTCGAGCCTAACAGTCCCACCCTTCTTGTCCCTTTTCTCACTTATATAGCAAAAAAAGGCCTTCTCCCCTTCTTAATTCCCTCCACTAACTGCAGTTCTTTCTGAGCCTTAGCCTGCTGGACTACCTTACTTGCCTCTCTAGCCATCTTAGGTAATTATCCCTGTCCTCTTCTCTCTCTTGGTTTTCCTCAGTTTCCTATGGGCTAACCTCTTGCCCTTTCTGCCTGGGCAGCCTCAATACTAAACTAGGTGGGTGCTCTGGCCCTCGAATTCTTCTCCCTGAGTGTAACACACTCCTCTGTTGCAACCATTATTCCCTCCTTAATGATGAGCTACCTTTGGATACAGGTCAAATGTAGATAATTTAAAAGGGAATGAAGCTGAGCCCCCAGCAATGTAAACTGTCCAGGATGTTCTGATTAGCAAATATGCCAATAACATTTTTTTAAATATATCTAAATGTGTGCCAACCAGGATTGCCCAATGAGATACATCATCTTGTTTTTAAGGGGAGCCCAGAGAGGATAGCAGAAGATGGCAGGGATTATTGAGCCCCTTTGTTCCTAGTTATGTTATACACAATGCAGCCATTTTCTCTAGCCACTCAGACCCCCATTACCTCCTGCAACAGCTACAGTGTAGTTTCTCATAAGTTGAAACCTGGTTCAGGTCACGTAAACTCATCCTAAACTACTCAAAAACCAAATCAGTGCTGTTTCGTGGTGCTCACAACAAACACAAACTCCAACAACTGCTAATCTACAATAGTGGTGGCGCTGTGCTGGAACAGGTAGACCAGTTCAAATACCTGGGAGTGACTCTTGACGCCACTCTTTCATACTCCACGCATATAAATAACCTACCTAAAGCTGTGAATACACGCATAGGCCTGTTATATAGGCATAGGCACTGTCTGACAGACGAAGCATTAAAACTTGCCATCCAGAGCTCAATCACCTCTTTAACTGACTATGGCCTCGTAGTTTATGGATCAGCTACTGACTCTGCCCTCCGGTGTATAGCCATAGCCTTAAACAAGGCCTGCCGGCTCCTCACTATAGCCTCTAGACTCACACACACATGTGATCTCTATGAACAGGCTAACTGGCTACAACTTCAAGGCAGAATTAAGTATCAGACCTGCTTACTTGCTAAGCAGACAGTGCTAGGCCTCCTTCCAATCAATCAATCAATCAATCAATCAAAATCTTTATTTATTCAGGCGAACATCATTGAGCATAGCTCATTTACAAGATGGACCTGAGTGGTCATAACAAAAAAGGTTACAGAGTGTATACAAAAACATGATATTGAAATAGCACAAATACAAACATTTATGAGTGAGATAGATGTACAATTATTTACATATATACAAGGCAAAGGACAGTAAACCAAAAACCTATTAAAGGTGAGAAACAAACAGTCTGGTGGGGATAAGGCTTGGGTAATGGTACATGGGTGGGCATATATGTTTGAGGTTTGATGTGGAAAGGACCAGAGCAATGATAGAAGAATAGGGAGGAGATTTAGAAGGGGGGTGAGGAGTGAGAGGGTGTTGGGGGTGGGGATGGGAGGACTAGGCCTTGTGGAAGCAATTGCAAGAATCAGGGATTAGGCTGGTGTACAGCTTTGAAGGATGTAAGGGGATCAGTGTTCCATTTTCAGGGTCTTTGGATAGAATTCCAGATAAGTGCCAGGAATAACTGATTGCAGCTCTTCCATATCGGGTGCAGGTGAGGAATCTTCAGCAGGATCAGTTTGTTGATCCTCAAGGTGTAGGGCCTGGATGTGATCTGGTTGAAGCAATCTGAGATGTAGGAAGGAGTTTGTTTGTCAGAGCTTTGTGGATCCAGATAGCAGCATTTTTCTTCTTCTATGTTGCAGGGATGTCCAGCTGACTGCATTGTAGAGAGAGCAATGATGGGTGCTAGAGGGAAGGTCAGTAATGAATCTAATAGCTCTATGATACAGGGTGTCTAGTTTGTTTAGATGGGAGAGGAGCAATGACCATAGAGGAAGTCAGCATAATCAATGAGGGACATGAATGATGCAAGGATTAATCTTTGTTTGGAATCTTTGGTCAGGTAGTGTTTGATTCTATAGAATAGACCAAGTCTTTGTCTTAGCTTTTCAGGAGCTCTTCAACGTGGGTAGTATAGTCTAGTTTATTGTCTATCCATACTCCTAGGTATTTGAATTTGTCAACATATTCCAGATTTTCACCAAGGATGGTAGAGAGTTGTGGGAGGGTGAATGATGGGATAGTGGAAGAACAGTTCTTGTGGGCAAAGAACATAGCTTTGGTTTCTTAGCATTTAGTAATAATTTCTTTTAATAGGTTATGCTGGAGGAGGGAGAATTGAGACTGTAGGAGCTCACAGGCTTTTGATGGTGAGGATCGCTCACATAAAGTACAGTGTCATCTGCAAAAGGTGGATATTAGAAAGAGAGATTGGAGTCAATATTGTTGATGTAGATGGCAAAAAGGATGGGACCCAGGATGGAGCCTTGTGGTACACCTCTTAGGAGTGGCTTAGGGTAGATAGATCACCATCATTCTTACCAGTTGTAGCCTTCAGAGAGATAGCATCTGAACCATTTAATGGAGAGTGAGTCAAGGCCTATGGAGTTTAGTGAGGTGATTAGGAGATCATGATCCACAGTGTCAAAGGCTTTGCTTAGATCCAGAAACACAGCACAGGTATTATTCTTTTGTCTAGGGCAGTCTGCCAGTCATTTGTGACTTTTGCTAGAGCAGAGATGGTGCTATGCATAGATCTAAACCCAGATTGAGCTGGATTTAGGAGATTGTTGGTATCAAGGTAGGCAGTTAACTGAGAGTTTACCAGCTTCTCAAGCATCTTGGATAGTATTGGTAAGATGGAGATGGGCCTATAATTATTGAGGTCCATGGGATCACCTGCCTTAAGTAGTGAAACCTTGAGCTGTTTTCCATATTGAGGGATAGTACCAGTGACAAGTGATAGATTGAAGAGATGGGTGAGGGGCGGTTAAGGCATACAGTGCTACTTTTAGAAAGTAGGGATCCAGGAGTCTGCACCTGCGCTTTTGGTGGTATCTAGTTGGAGTAGGAGGTCTTCTACATCTTTGAACAATATTGGTTTGAATGAGAATGTGGAAGCAACCTTTGATTCTCAGTAGATTGTAGGTTTAGAGATGATCTTAATAGGTTTGCAGGAGAGGAGTGAAAGCCAGGCCAGCTGTAGTGAAATGGTCATTGAAGGCATTCAAGATATTTTGCTTGTCGGTGATTTCAATATTATTTAATTGAATTTTGGATGGTAAGACAGGGTAGAGGTTTGACCTAGGATGCCCTTTATGGTACCCCAGAACCTGGAAGGGTTGTTATAGGAGGCATCTAGTTCAGCTGTGTAGAAGGTTGCCTTGGCTTTTCTTACTTGTTTTGTGCAGGAGTTTCTGGCTTTTCTGAATTGGAGCCAGTCATTTGGGTCCTTTGTCTTTCTTGCCCTTTTCCAGAGTTTGTCTCTGGCAAGCAGTCTTGGATTTAAGTCGGCAGAGAACCAGCGACAGGATTTGAGTTTGGTTCTGACACTGGTGAGGGGTGCATGTGAATTGAGGGCACTTATGATTATATCATTTAAGATTTGAAGAGCTGACTCTATTGAGGCTGTGAGATAGAATTCTTGCCAACGTGTGGTATGGCACAGATCATGGAGATATCCTGTAATATTAAAGTTCTTTTGACCTTAGTGGAGGAATTTTGCAGGATTGGGTGGCTTGATTGTTGATCTAATGGCAGCTATGGGACAGTGGTCACTTATGTCACTGAGAAGTACTCCTGCATAGGGATAATGATGAGGTTTATTTACCAATATAATATCCAGGAGTGTGCTGTTGAGAGTATTCTTTGGGTTGATCCTTGTTGGTTCTTTGATTAATTGAGAGAAACCATAGGTGTCACAGAAGGTTACCAGGGTGCAGATGCATTAGTCAGCCAATTTAAGTTCATGTCTCCTAAGATGATGGTGTCTTCAGGACCCAGATTAAGTATGGATCCTAAATGGGATAGGAGTTTGAGGCCTGCAGAGGTGGCCTATAGCAACCAACCAGTTGAAAAGGAAGATGTGTCGGGAAGGGTTATTTTAATAGACAAGCATTCAATTCCTTTGGTTGAGATGTAGAATTGAGGCAGGATGCAGAGATATTTGCTTTGACATAGATGGCTACCCCACCGCCCCTGGATAGACGGTCAGATCTGAAGAGCTGATAGTTGGGAAGGTTTATTTCACTATCTTTTGTTGCAGATTTGAGCCATGTTTCAGATATAACCAGACAGTCCGGTAGGGTGTGCAACCCAGGCCTGTATTGATGAGAACTTTTAGGAGGCTGCAGGCATTGAAGTGAAGAAAATCAATCCATTTATGGAGGTTAGGTCAGTTGGAGAGATCGAGCTTTCAGTGGGTCCAGGGTTGATTTCCACAGTGCCAACACAGACCAGCAGAAAGAAGATTAACTTGATGAGGGCACCAAGTGATAGGAGTAGTGAGCAGTCAGGCAGTTTTTTCTTCTTTCTTGGGATCCAATATATAGTGGCTGATGATCCTGCTGCATGGTTATCGAGATTATCATAGATTGCCAGCTTAATGGACAGGCGTGGGGGGTAATTGTAGTGCCAGTATGGTAGCAGGGGGATAAAGGAGTTCCAAACTGGTTGTGAGCCTTTTTGGGATTCCCAATGATTATTGTGCAGAAGCGGTATTATAGTATGTATAGTTTAGGGTATCCACTGGGGACAGTAGGGGGGGCAGTGTTGAGTGGTCACCCTAAGCACCATAGTATGGGTTCCAACAGTTATCTCATCTGATCTAAGGAAGGAGAAGCAAAGCAGCAGTAGTAGGTGCAGTAGCATTGTGGAGGGTAGAGAGGGTTAAGAAAGTAAGATGATGTGAAGAAAATGAGCTCGGGAATTGGCTGGGAGAATAGCTATGGTGAGGGGATGAGATTTGGCGGGAAGGTGTGTATAAAAAGAAACACCCTGAAGGGGGGTGAGGCAGATGCAAAAATTACTGCGGCTTTCCCGTACCTTTCTGGCTTTCTCCCCGGCCTCCTGGTTCCCTTTTGACTGTTGGTAACCGCACGCCCGCTGGCGGCTCGGAGCCCTCTGGAGAGTGTGTCCTGAGGGCAGCCAGCTAGAAGGGAGGGACAGAGGAGAGGCAGTGAGAAGAAGCACTTGCAGGCAGTGGCTTGCTGGAGGTGCTAAATTTTGAGATTTGCACAACAAGACTGGGAGGGTGGGGGGTTAGGCGCCGTGCTGCCTAGCCCAACACAAAATTAACCCAAAAGACTGTAATTACTAGCTAGACAGTTAACAGGCATTACACAGAATTACACAGTAAAACAGCAAAAACAGCCCCTTTTAGATAAGTTAAATCTTTTCAGATAAAAGGCAAGTAAACTCGAGCAGTTTTGGTGGTGCAAAGATACAGCAAAGTCAATGGGAGAAGGCGCACCAATCAGATGCAGGCAAAAGTCGGTGGTCGCCTTCCGATTGGCTGTGCGGCTTTCCCGTACCTTTCTGGCTTTCTCCCCCGGCCTCCTGGTTCCCTTTTTGGCTATTTGGTGGCCGCCCGCCCGCTGGCGGCTCGGAGCCCCTCTGGAGAGTGTGTCCTCGAGGGCAGCCCAGCTTTCTGGCTTTCTCCCCCGGCCTCCTGGTTCCCTTTCGGCTGTTGTTGGCGCCCGCCCGCTAGTGACTCGGAGCCCTCTGGAGTGTGTCTCGAGGCAGGCCAGCTCTGGCTTTCTCCCAGCCTCTTGGTTCCCTTTACGGCTATTTGGTGGCATGCCCGCTGGCGGCTCGGAGCCCTCTGGAGAGTGTGTCCTCGAGGGCAGGCCAGCTTTCTGGCTTTCCCCCGGCCTCCTGGTTCCTTTTCGCTATTTGGTGGCCGGGCCCGCTGGCGGCTCGGAGTCCCTCTGAGGAGTGTGTCCTCGAGGGCAGGCCAGCTTCTGGCTTTCTCCCCGCCTCCTGGTTCCCTTTTGGCTGTTGGTGGCCGCCCGCCCGCTGCGCTCGGAGCCCTCTGGAGAGTGTGTCCTCGGGGCAGGCCAGCTTTCTGGCTTTCTCCCCGGCCTCCTGGTTCCCTTTTCGGCTATTTGTGGCGCCCGCCCGCTGGCCGCGGAGCCCCTCTGGAGAGTGTGTGTGTCGAGGGGCAGGCCAGCTTTCTGGCTTTCTCCCGGCCTCCTGGTTCCCTTTTCGGCTATTTGGTGGCCGCCCGCCCGCTGGCGGCTCGGAGCCCCTCTGGAGAGTGTGTCCTCGAGGGCAGGCCAGCTTTCTGGCTTTCTCCCCCGGCCTCCTGGTTCCCTTTTCGGCTATTTGGTGGCCGCCCGCCCGCTGGCGGCTCGGAGCCCCTCTGGAGAGTGTGTCCTCGAGGGCAGGCCAGCTAGAAGGGGAGGTTCCACCAGAGGTTCAGTCTATACTTTCCCCTCATTGTGCCACCCGCCTTACCAGGAGTTCTGGAACACTAATCTTCGCAGTTCCCCACTGCCAGACCACTCAAGGGCAGAGCTCCTGCAAAGTCAGGGCCTCTAACTGGTTCAACACATTCCCAGTGGATATCACCAATGCACCGAATCTCAGCTCCTTTAAGCACAAACTACGACAGCACTTGGTGGCCAGTGCCTACTGTGACTGCTACACTTAAATTCCCTGCTCGCCCTCCTGGCCTCTCCATTACTTATGCACTCTCACCACACCCCACTCCCTCCTTATTAACTCCTTCCAATATCTCACGTCAGCCACCTCAGCCTTCTCCCTTGCCCCCCCCAAATTTCACTGCTCCCTCTCTCCATTCCCTCTCACATCCTTGTCCCTCCCCTCACCTATTACCCCTGCACCTTCTAGCTTTTATATTCTCTCTCCTTTCTCTCTAGCCCTCCTTAACTCCCTTCTAGTTCTCATTTCTCTCCTTTCCTCCTTGCCCATACTAACTCTTCTCTCCTTCCCCACCCATCCTGTTACCCCACTTACATCTCCCATCCTTCTCCCTCCTCCCTCCATCACCACCTACTCCTCTCCTTCACCACCTACCTTATCCTTCCAATTTCCCACCCCCTCGGTTCTTGCCTGTCCCCTACTACCTTATCCTCTCACCAACTACCTCTGGCCCTCTCGTGCACTTGTTAGAGCACCTGACAAAGCCCTTGGCAGCTCATGCATTCTGTAATGTTTTACCTGTTATTAATTCTTTTGTCTTATCTTGACAAAGTCACTGGCAGCTCATGTACTGTAACTGTATTAACTGTTATCTACCTGCCTGTTCTTGTCCATTGTCCAAGACATGGAACCTTTGTAAAAGAGCACTGTTTGCTCAAAGGCGTCATCCGAAATTTTCGTAAATAAATAAAATAAACATTTACATATTATGGAATATTTTTGAATCATGACTTTTTGTTTTATAATATTCGTTACTGAACAGAAACTGGATTACAATCAGATGCACCATGTACGTATCATTTAACCACTTTCATTTCCATTTTGCTCTTTATGTTTCTTGCTATGTAAGTTTATTCTATCATTTGACCTTTGCTCATATCATATGTCTTATTCATTACAAATTGGTCACGTGTCCTGGGAGCAGCTCATATGTAGCAGTAAAAGCTTTATTTTTATACAGAGTTGGTGGAAAATTACACCATTAGGACCAAAGGTCATATTTACAACATATGTTTGTCCAAGTCCAGAAATACCTAACCATGCAGAACATTAGCCATCTAAAGCTGTTTTGGACCTTTCATACTGTTGTCTCATTTCATGTACATATTATATAAATTACATTATTTATACCCAAAAAGTACATCAGGGTTTTGTTTGTTTTTTGAATACGGTAACTGAAAGAAATGAACAAGCAGGAAGACCTTTGATAACGGTCCCTGTGCTTGACTTCCCCTTTCATTTACATGCCCCAGAGATGTCATCAAAGTGAAAGTGTTATTCCCTCAATCTCCACTTTATGATGCTCAGGGAGGCTCGTGGAGAGAGGAGAGGTTTGTGCCCATGCTGTTAGTCCTGATACTTTCAAAAAAGTCGGTGCCAGATTGGTGTAGCAGCAGCATTGCAGTCTGCAGTGGTGACCTGGGTTTGGAAACAATCCCAGGGCATTAGAAGACCAGCTTGGGGAAGGATTAGTGAGTATTCAAGAACACACTCTCCTCCGCCAAGGAGGGAGGGTAGCTGGCTGAGTCATGCAACTGTCACCTGAGTAACCACAGGTGGAGGCGCAGGTGGGCAGTGTAGCCGAAAGAGGGGCAGAAGCTGGCTGGTTTCTTGTACCAGTATGGTTAGAAACATAGAACATAAAAAAACGGTCAGCAGGAAAGGACCGCTAGGCCCACACAGTCTGCCTAAGAGTTCCCCTGCCTATTGTACCTCCACAGTCCCTAGCAAGCCTCCCATTCCCTGGTGCTGTAATATGCCTGTGTCTATCCCGTGCATGCTTGAAACCATGCAACTTTCTAGCCTCCTCAACTTTGACTGGCTGTTGGTTCCATATTTCTACCACTCTTTCTGTGAAGAAATATTTCCTCACGTCCTTCCTGAAGCCTCCCCTTCCAATTTCATTGTATGCCTCCTGGTCCTGGAGCTCATCCTCGACTGCAAGAGGCTCCTTCCCTGAACTCTATTCCCCCCACGAGGTAGTTGAAGGTCACAGTGATGTTGCCCCTTGCTCTCCTGCCCTCTAGAGTGTACATATTGAGATCCCTCAGTCTCTATAAGGCATCCCTTGCAATGCATGCACCATCTTGGTTGCCCTTCTCTGGACCATCTCCTCGCTATGTCCTTCCTGAGGTGAGGTCTCAAGAACTGGACACAATATTCCAGGTGGGGGCGTATCAGAGATTGAGCACCGCATCTCTCCTCCTGTTGGTGATGCCTCTCCCTATGCACCCCAGCATCCCACTAGCCCTGCCCATGGCTTTGTCACACGCTGCCAACTAGAGGTCTTCTGAAATAATCCTGAGGTCCCTTTCCTGCCTAATGACTGCTAACCCCTCCCCCATCCTATACATCAGGGTTTCTGTAATTTTGCTTTTTTTTTTTTTTGCAGCTACTGCTGTTTATGCCCCTTCATCTCCAGCCGGCCCCATCTGCTCGGCTGCCCTAGTACCCATCACCCTGGCATCTCCCAGGACCAGCCCCATCACCCTGGCATCTCCCAGGACCAGCCACATCACCCTGACATCCCCCAGGACCAGTCCCATAACCCTGGCATCTCCCAGGGCCAGCCCCATCATCCTGGCATCCCCCAGGACCAGCTCCATCACCCTAGCACCTCCATGGACTAGCCCCATCATGCTGGTATATCCCTTGACCAGCCTCATCACTCTGGCATCTCCCAGGACCATCCCTGTCACCCTGGCATCTCCCAGGACTAGCCTCATCATCTTGGCATCTCCCAGGACCAGCCTCATCACCCTGGCATCCCCCAGGACCAGCCCTGTCACTCTGGCATCCCCCAGGACCAGCTGCATCACCCTGGCACCCCCAGGACCAGCCTAATCACCCTGGCATCCCCCAGGGCCAGCCTAATCACCCTGGCATCTCCCAGGACCAGCCTCATCACCCTGGCATCTCCCAGGGCCAGCCCCATCACCCTGGCATTCCCCAGGACCAGCTGCATCACCCTGGCATCTCCCAGGACTGGTCCCATCACTCTGGTATCCCCCAGGAGCAGCCACATCACCCTGGTATCTCCCAGGACCGGTCCCATTACCCTGGCATCTCCCAGGACCAGCCACATCACCCTGGCATCTCCCAGGACCAGTCTTATCACCCTGGCATCTCCCAGAACTAGTCTCATCACCTGGGCATCCCCCAGGGCCAGCCCCATCATGCTGGCATCCCCCAGGACCAGCCCTGTCACCCTGGCATCCCCCAGGACCAGCCCCCATTACCCTGACATCCCCCAGGACCAGCCGCATAACCCAGGCATCTCCCAGGACCAGCCTCATCACCCTGGCATCCCCCAGTACCAGCCCCCATCATCCTGGCATCTCCCAGGACTTACCTTCACTTCTGTAGTTCCACCAGAGCTTAACTTTCTCTGGGGGGGTGGAGGGTCCCTCAAGCTCTGCCGCAGAACAGGTCCGTGTAGGAGTTGGCGACTGAGTAGCTAGGTGCAGGATCTGCAGGCAGTTGGCATAATTCTGCCAGCCAGGGTCATCTTCCACTGTCCATCCCTTCCTCCAGGATGTCAATGATGAGGGTGCACCAATGCTCATGCATGTAAGCATGCATGGCATCAGCTGACATCCTCTCACCCAATGATCACTCCCAACTGCACTGCCACCTGTGGTCACCGAGATGGCAGTATAGTAGCAGAGCTGGCTGCACTCCCTCCCTACAGGAGGAGAGCATCCCTCGGGAAGCTTGATCCTCCCGCCTCGCATTGGTTCCCAACAACCCAAAATCATTCCCAAACTCGGGTGGCTGGTATCCTGAGCAGAGGCACTACCGCTAGGCCAACAGACTGGCCTGATTTTGCATGTTTTGGCATCGAACCCCAGCTGCCATGCCTTCGACCACTCCTCTAGTTTCACATGGTGAGGCCGCTGGGAGTAGCAGTCAGATCCACCAGTGGTGACCGAGTATGTGATCGAAGCCCTGAGCCTGATTAACAGGGGCAAGGCCTGCAAGGTGCAGGATTCATTTTGCTCCTGGCCAGCGTTGTCTCCTGTTCTTCTTTCCTGGAGTTGATACCATGAATGCACACCTACATGCATGCAGCAGGCAAGTGCAGGTGCAGAGCTGGTTGATTCCCCATCCCTCTGTCATCTGCTCGTGCTACCTCCCATGACACCACAAGAGGCGCTTACCCTGTGGATTGATCAGCCACCCTTCCCTGAAGAGGGGGAAATGGGCTAGCAAGAGAAGTCCTGAGAAGATAACCAGCACCAAACCCAAGTTTTAAAAAAGCTAAGTGAGAATGTGAAGTTACGGGGAGGGGGGCATAAACGAACCTAAAGTTCCTTCTGACCTTGACCTATGACATCATAAGAGTTTTCCACAGTGCCAGGGCCACAACTGCAAATGCCCTTTTATTTATTAATTTCAAAAGTTTTTGAGGGAAGATACTGAGCTGGTAGTAGCTCATTTTGAGATGCTCGCTGGGGTGGGAGGGTGGGAGCAGGGACTAACAGTGCCAAAAAGCAATATAGCAGTAAGGGGTACATATAATTAAAACATGAGCGTATTTGAGGGACAGCAGATAGGCAGTAGCTGCGAGAGATAATAAGCAGCACTACAGAAGGTGCAATAACACAGGAAATAGCCAGCTGAGTGGCCTTTCCTCAGCTGACCTATGTCTAGAGGGTGGGAGGGCAGCAGCCCTTGGTGGGACTGAGGAAAGGAGCTCAGGGGTGCAGCAGTGGCCCTGACCATTTAAAGGGACTGCCCTTGTGGCCCAGTGGCAGTGCATCATGTTACCGTGCAGGAGACCCGAGTTTGAGGGTGAGCTCAGGTCACCCCATTGAGAAACAGACCAGGCTGAGGCAACTGCTGTGTAACAGTACATCTCAGGCAGGGAGAGCTGCCGGTAAATTTCTGGCACCATCGCGACCTCTGCAGCTTGACCAGGGAGCTTGCTGCTGATGTAGGGTTGGCTGTGTGCGTGCGAGGCCACAAGGAAGCTATGCTCACACTGGGAGAAGTTGCAGTGACAGATAATGTGAGAAAAAAAAACACTTCTGTCTACATGACAGTCTGGGCCTTTGAGACTCCCCTGGGTCCTAGTGCCTCCTGTTACTGGATTCCGGTCCATATTGTGGGCTGCCTCAGGGTGGGATGGCCCTACTCCTGGAGCCCCTGCCATGAATGGTAAAGCTGTAGGGGTAACTGGTAAGTTGCCAGGGCCTGAGGGGTCGGAGGTTGCAGGCCTGATGGGCAAGCTTCCTGGGATCAGGGTATTTTTTTGTTTTTGTTTTTATTTACAATTTGTGGCCAGGAAAGCCACACTATACCAAGGCTTGTTTCCTGGTGCATCTCAGGAGAACAGAGAAGTTAAGTGAGTTGCTCATCGTGACAGAGTATGCAAGTGGTGCCTGCGGGATTCAAACCCAGTTCTCCCAAGTTTGCAGTTCAGTGCCCCTAACCACTATGCCATAGTGCCAAATCCCTGGGAACATGCAGGTGGCTGTGGAGAAAAACCTCTATATGAAAAAAAGACAGTCAAAGGAACATGTAGACGATTCTCTATCTGAGGAGCAGCACCTCCATTCACATAGCACAGGAGTCACGGACTGTTATGAGAATTACTATAATGAAAGCAGTCATCTGGAAACAGGGCAGCCCTCAAGGGCTGAAACAGGTTCTGCTGCGTGTCTAAGCCCTGCTGGGAGTTTACGGCCCTGAAAGACAGCTGTGACACACTTGTTTTAAAAATAGCTGTATTCTCTTTTCAAAAAGCACTGGAAAGGCCCCTCTGGATCTGTGATGCCAGGCTTCTTCCTGAATTGAAAATCCCAGGAGATAACCAGCTGTACTGCGGGGGAGTAACCAGGGTGGACTGAAACATTCTAGAAAGTGTTTGAAAACATGTAGTACAAACACCAGTGCATTCTGGTGCAGATTAGCATTGTAGCTGACAATGTTTTTGGTCTCTCACTGACAAAAAACAAACTACTGTATCCTAGGACTGAACGTGAGGAGTGGGGCAGGCAGAGAGACAACAGAAAACATTTATACAGACATTTAGTAACCTTAGAGATCGCATACCCAAGAAAAATGCTAAACCTCACATATACCCAATAATGCAAAGCACCATGGAGAATGTATGCAAATTACCTGAAATGATTTAGACTGGTTCTGCTTTAAACAGAAGTATGTGGTGCCAAATGGCCTCTAGAGCAGTCTGCAAAGGCTGAGACATGCCAAGAGGCAGTTTTCAGGAACAACAGCGTGCAGAACCAGGCCCGGTAATACACTGGTAGCACTACCGCTTGCAAGGGCTTAAGTAAGCTATCAGTCCTCTTTAAACGCACTTGGCACTGCCCCTTTCCAACCCCCACACACACACACACATCATACTCGACAAAGTCCTCTGGAGCTGCTCCCCCCATTACAGCACCCCTGTTTCACTATCCCCCCACCTCTCGCTCTCTGCGATAGGTTCAAACCCAGTCCCCCTTGTTTTACTGTCACCCAGCCTCTCGCCATCTGGGATAGCATTAAATCCTATGCAGTTAGTCTGCCATAGTCTAGCAACGGATTTGGAGGTTTCCAGGGGTGTGCTACCTAGGGCAACCAATTAGAAATAGCTTAGTATTCGATTACAGCTGCTCTGTTTTTTATCCTATTTGTCTAATTGTAATGTAACTGCTCTTTAATGCCTAATGATCAGGCCTCTGTAACCACTGAATATGTGTATTGTCTTATTGTCCACCCTGACGTGGAACTTTTGTAAAAGAGCTCACACTCAAAGATCTTTCCGAAATACTAATTAAATAAAATAAATAAATAAATAAGCCGGTGATCCAGGTTCAGAAATGGGCCGGGGGAGCGAGCATCCCACAGACAGCTCTTCTCCTTTGGAGAGAGGGGGGCAGCATGTATCGCTGCTTGCTCATCATCTGGTGAGGCCAGGTGGTACAGTAGCAGATGCCACATTTAGACGGCACTGACGTGTCGCTGATAGCATGCTGCGAGTAAGCACATGCATGTGCGTCAACGCATGTGAGCGGACCACAGGAGGTAGAAAACTGGGTGGGG
Organism: Neoceratodus forsteri; assembly: GCA_016271365.2. Classification (NCBI taxonomy): domain Eukaryota; kingdom Metazoa; phylum Chordata; order Ceratodontiformes; family Ceratodontidae; genus Neoceratodus; species Neoceratodus forsteri. The sequence goes on from JADMNL010000036.1 coordinate 15,676,374, forward strand.
GAGACCAAGATGGCAGGAAGGTGATGGAACCCCCTGCAGGGTTTGCACTATTGACTGCAGAATCCACCCATCACAAGTGGTCCTGGACAAGTAGTGGGGTAAATCCCAGAGAAGGTAGGTGATGGGTCAGGGGTCAGATCCCAATGGGGCCAGTGAGGTAAGTCATGGAAGAGGTAGGTGGTGGGTCAGGGGTCAGATCCCAATGGGGGCCAGTGAGGTAAGTACCGAAGAAGTTACGTGACAGAGTGGGTGTGGTGGAGCCATCTGAAGTGAGCTGGTTGGGGCAGTCAAAGAGCAGAAAATGGAAATTGAAAAGGGGCCACCCCAATGACCCAGCTGTGCCAAAGATGCAAGTTCAGGAACAAAATTGGGCCACGTCAGGAGGCAGGTCTGACCACAACAACTGCCACTTGGCAGTGCCCTGTGGTCAGGGAGGGATGGCACCGAGCACCTGGTGCCACAGCAACTCCTGCAGTGGGCTGGGGAGCTTAATCACTCCGTGCCTCCGAAGCCTGAAGGGGCTACGCAGATGCCACGGGGAGGAGGGAGGGTGGGGAGAAAACCCATGAGCTGTCTATATGATGGCCTAGATTCCTGGATTCCCCTGAGTCCTTGTGCCTGAAACTGGCACCTAGCCCACATAGTGGGCTGCCTTTAGGGGGGGCAGTCCTCCCCCTGGAGCCTGTGCCACGAGTAGAAAGTCAAGGGAGATAACAGGAGTGGTGTTGGTCCAGGGAGACTGGAGGTCAACAGTTCAGAACAAGGTATGCCCTTGGGTCAGGATATAGCCCTTGAGGATGAGCATGGCCCGGAAAAGTTCTATAGAAGAAGAAAAAAGAGGAAAACAAAAAGTGGCAGTGTGTGGAAGGAAATATAGGAGTGAGAGAGAGAGAGAGAACAAAGGTCCAGATTGTTTGGTTTCTCCATCTCTCCCAACCCTCATGCTCAGTCTTTTTTTTTTTTTTGTGTGTGTTTGTTTTTTTATTCTTTGGTAAGCAGATTAGGCCCACTAGGCACATTTTCAGGGGCAACCTGGTAGCACTGAGGAGGTTAAGTAACATGTTCAGAGTCACACAGTATGCAAGTGGAGGTTGTGGGAATCAAACCCAGATCTGCTGGATGTACCTAGCTCATTCACAGCTCATTACACTAACCTCTAGTCTATACTGCCAGCCCACAGTCTAAAGCCTCAAACTCAGTACTGAGTATCATGGTTGATTCTGTAAATTTTGTTACAGTGTTGTTTAATGTATACTGTTGTTATGTAATACCATTTTTTTTATGACTTTGGCAAGGGTCAGACTTGAAAAAGGGCCTTTGGTCTAGTGCTCCTTACCCGGATAACAAATTTAAATAAAATAATAAAATAAAATAAATGAGTAGCAGTACACAGTTCCTTGTGTAGGGCTGCCTGCTCTTGGCAAAGCTTCGTCACAACCAATGTAGCTCAAAAATTATTTTTATTTGACATTTGTTGTAGTTTAGACTAACAGTGACAAACTACAAGCACGTTTCATCCTTTTTGGGAATTTCCAGCCTAGTGCAGTCATTATATCTGCCGAATACTGTACCAGGAAACCCCCCAAAAATACAGATATGACACAAAACAAAAAGATAGTATAAACGCATTCTGAAAATAGAGTTAGAATCAACATTTCAACTGTAGGTCTTCTTCAGGAATGATCTAAAAGAGAAAAAGGCAAAGTTAATGAGGTTATAGGTTACATAGGTTTATACAGAGCGCAGAAGACATTTCTGTCCATACCGCTCACCACTAAATAACTACTGATACTGCAGAAGGTTTTTATTGTAACAAAACTGCCTTTTTCTCATTTAGATAATTCCTGAAGATGACCTATGGTCAAAATGTCGATTCTAACTCTATTTTCTATTTTCAGCGTACATTTAATATTGGCATTTTGTTTTGTTTTCAGTCCACACACAGACGCAGCACCTTGTTTGTTTTTTAGATATAATACAGTTGTGTGTACAGGTGGCTAGCCAGCGGCACCACCTGCTGATCCATAGATGCAGAGCTCAGAACTGGATGCCTCATTTAGTCTGTTGCTAATGAGGCGATAGTGGTGTGTGTGTGTGTGTGTGTGTGTGTGTGTGTGTGTGTGTGTGCGCCCAGATATTTTAAGTTGTTCTGAAAACTGATTTTTGTTTCCTTTCTCAAGGTCACAAACACATTTCATGCATGCCACTCTTGCTCTAGGGAGCCAAATTGCCACACTCTAATCATGTCAGCATAATTACAAAGTACCTGTGTTGTCGAGGCCTGTGGTATAATCCGAGGTCCATTCATTGACAAGGCTTATATTATAACAAACTATGCACTAACAAGGCTTATACAGTATTACAACAAACTACACAATGACAAAACTTTACAACAAACTACACACTAACAAGACTACACTAACAATGCTTAGATTATAACAAAATGATACACCAATGAGACTTATACTATGTAAGTAATAAGCCACAGCAGGGTGTGTCATTAAGTATGAACAGTACACCGAGGTGTGGCTTGCGGCTGGTACACACCCCAGGTGCATAATGAGGTATGAGGCACTTGCGATGAGTGCCTTTAGCACCCAGGAAGTGCTCTTACCAGCCCATAAACCACACCTCAAAGTGTCTTATTCCACTTATAAAATGGGTTAGAAAATTTCCAAAATACAGTATGAACAAGTTAGTGCAGAAATAAAAGTAAAAAGTAATTTATTTCTCCCTTTCTTTCACATTTTTAGGTGTGAAGAAAATAGTCCCTTTTAATGCAGAACTGCATAACAATGTTAAGGGTGGTGATATGTGCCTGTCTCTGCCCCCACCACACCACAAAGGAAAAAAAACTGTTGTTAGTAGATTTCTTTCCCCCCTTTTTTCTCCCCTTCCGACGTATAGAAAGCATTTTGTTTTGTCCCTTTAATTACATTTTTTAGCGTTGTATCATTAATGCAGATATTTTTTACATTTGCATCAAGCAGCCGGCTTGACCAGGGGTGAATGTGTCCTTCAGTGGCCATCATACAGAGCGGTTTCCCGCTTCATGGTTCTCAGACTGTACCAGTTCTGCACTGCCATTGGAGATGGGGGCTTCAGGCTTGTTGCTTTTGTGGTTTCATGGATGGGTGGAGAGTGGAGACTGGAGACCGGAGATGGTAGAAATGGTCACTGTGTCATGGGTGTGGCTTTCAACAGTGGGAGCAAGAGCTGTGGACCTACCACACTGCTGCGGGAGAACCATGGCAGGCACTGATTTCACAGCGTGCTGCGTTTTGGTTGGCGTAAGTAGTACTAGTTGCCAGAATGTGTTCTGAGAAGGACATGGCAAATGGTACTTCTTGGCCAATCAAAACCCATGAAATTTTCTGCCCATTTTATAAAGGATTTTAATGCATGCCCCAGGAGCATAGTGAGGCACAAGGCCAATGGCAGAGTATCCTTACGCTCCTGGGAAGTGCATTAAAATCCTTTAATACACACCCTGAAGTGACTTGTCACACTTATAAAATGGTTCGTTTGTAGTGCTTTTATAAGAAAATAATATTTTTCATTAATTTTGCTGTGAGCCACTCTGGCCGCTAGCTGGCACAATGCCTTTCGCCATGTGCACTCATGGTGGCTAGGCGCGATATTCAACATTGCTGTGCCATGGCACTGCTCCATTGAATATCACCCTGTCAATGCCCCTGCGCAGCCAAGTTGCGCTGTGCCCAGGCTTGTGACACAGCCTGGCGCAGTCTGAATAACCGGGCCAGCCAGTGTCTATAAATTGAAGAGGGATATGAAAGGCTATTAATACTTCTTTTAGAAAAGTCCAAGAGACCTTATTAAAAGCTTTTTCTGCATCTAAACTAAGTAGAGTGACTGGGTTTTTTGTTTTTGAGTGTGTTCAATTAGATATACTGTTCTGATATTGTCTTGGGTCTGGCGTCCTTGGATAAATCCAGATTGATCCTGATGTATTAATGTTGGGGCTAATTTTGCTAGTCTATGGGCTAGTGTGGATGCCATAAATTATAGTCGTTATTAAGTATAGATATGGAGCGGTAGGAACCAGGCGGGGGGGGTCCTTCTCTGGCTTTGGGATCACTGAAATAATAGCATATTGCCAAGAGGGAGGAATAAGAGTCTGGGGAAGAGTAATATTCACAAATAAATGGTGCAGGAGCGGGATAGCTTCCTGCTTAAAATTTTTATAGAATTCCCCAGGTAATCCATCATTTTCTGGGCATTTATTAGTTTTAAGCTGACCTACTGTCTCCTCTATTTCCTTAGGAGTAATTGGGGCAATTAACACTTCCATAGTGGTAGTTATTGGGGTGGAAAAGTTTAAAGAGTTAAGGAAATCACGTATCTGTTCTGTGGAAGGTTGTGGATGCGGAGCAGCATAGAGAGCAGAATAATATTTTACAAAGATATCTGACATGGCACCTATAGTGTGTTGGGGTGGGTCTTTAGGTGAGGGCCTAACAGTAGTAATGTTGGCCCTTGCTTGTTGCATTCTTAATCCTTCAGCCAATAGCTTAAGTGAGTGGGGGCCACCTTCAGAATATTTTTGTCTGAGGAACATCAATTTCTATTCTACATAATAGTTTAATAATGAATTAAGTTCACTTTTTAAAATCTATAATTGTTTAGTGGCTTCCGCAAACACTTTTATGGCTTGTTGCTCTTCCAGGGCCTGTATACGGGCCTTCAATTAAGTTTTCTTCTGCTCTCTAAGCCTTTTTTTTTTGTGCTGCAATGGCAAGGAATTTTCCCCAGCAAATAGCCTTAACCGTGTCCCAAAGTATTGAGATATCAATTTCCGGAAAATCGTTTTCTACCATAGTTTGCTGAATCGTATTTTTAATGTCCTGGACAACTTCTTTGTCCCTTTTGGACATGGCCTACCTAGACTTTAGCAAGGCATTTGACACAGTCCCACACAAAAGATTAATAGTCAAATTAACCAGCCTGGGAGTGGGTCCCAGGGTGGCAGCCTGGGTAAAACATTGGCTGGACAACAGGGCACAGAAGGTAAAAATGGAGTCCACTCTGAAGAAAGAGGGGTTACTAGTGGGGTACCTCAGGGTTCAGTACTGGGTCCAGTCCTTTTTAATGTCTTTATAAGTGACATTGCAGAGGGACTGGAAGGAAAAGTATGCCTCTTTGCAGATGACACAAAGATCTGCAACAGGGTTGATACACAAGGAGGCGTGGAAGGGATGAGAAGGGACTTGGCAAGGTTGGAGGAATGGTCAGAAGTATGGCAGCTAGATTCAATGCAAAGAAGTGCAAAATAATGCACCTGGGAAACAAGAACCCAGAGGAAGAATACACAATGGGGGGTAGTAACAACAACAAAAAGAAGGGACCTGGGGTAATCATATCAGATGACCTTAAGGTTAGCAAGCAATGTGAGAAGGCAGTAGGGAGGGCTGGGGTATACTGGGATGTATAGGAGAGGCATCAGTAGCAGAAAACAGGAAGTTGTTATCCCTCTGTACAGACAGTTGGTGAGACCCCATCTGGAGTACTGTGTCCAGTTCTGGAGACCCCATCTCCGCAAGGACATAGACAGGATAGAGGCAGTCCAGAGGAGGGCAACTAAAATGGTGCAGAGTCTGCAAGAGAAGCCGTATGAGGAGAGACTAAAGGAGCTTAATATGTATACCCTTGAGGAAAGAAGGAGAGGGGGGGACATGATAGAAACTTTTAAGTACCTCAGTGGAATCAACAAAGTCCAAGAGGTAGCATCTTTCAGAGAAAGAGACGTAAGAACAAGGGACACAATTTAAAGATGGGAAGTGTCTAGGGGCAATGTGAGGAAGTATTATTTCACAGAGAGGGTAGTGGATGCATGGAACAGCCTTCCTGAGGAGGTTGTGGGGTCTAAAACTGTGGTAGAATTCAAGAATGCATGGGAGAGACATAAGGCAGTTCTTGTGGGGGGTAGGAAGAAATAGACTGTTGGTTAACTAGGATCTGCGGCCTATCCTGTAGGTAGGGAAATGGGCAGACTAGATGGGCCAAGCGGTTCTTATCTGCTGTCAAAGTCTATGTTTCTATGTTAATAGGGATGTATTAAGTCTCCACACCGTGGATTTCTGAAAGTAATCATTCTTAAAATTCAAAAACTGCGGGGCATGGTCCAAGAGGACAAAATCACTGTGCCATGCCTTTTGCGACATATGGACATGTTCCTTAGATATTAGGAAGTAATCAATGAAGGAATATGTCTGGTGTGCCTGCGAGTAGAAGGTATAGTGATTTCGCGCACCATTAAGGTACCTCCAGGCATGTCATGCCTAGGTCTTTGAGTAGTTTAACCAGACCTTTAGTTTGTTTTGCTATTTTTTGGTTCTGTGGAATTGGATCATACACTTGACTCAGATTCAAATTAAAATCTCCCCCACATATAGTGGGCCCCTCAGCCCACTGCGTTAGTTGTAGCAAAACTGTTTTGTAAATACTGTAATCAGAGTTAGGTGGGAAATACACCGAAGCTATCATAATCGGTTTCCCATTCAGTTTCCCCTTTATTAGAACATATCTGCCCTCTTTGTCAATTATTTTATCCGTAACTTGAAAAGGGACCTTAGGAGGAATCAAGATAGCAGTACCCCTCCTACGGCCTCTCTTATAGAAGGAGGCAAATACTTGATTAAACCTCATGCGTCCAAATTTCGAATGCTCAGTGTTGGATAAATGCATTTCTTGGAGCATCAAAATATCCGCCCCTGCCTGTCTGAGAGAGGATAACATTTTGGAACATTTTATTGGGCTAGTTAACCCATGGACATTGTAAGAGCAAAATGTGTAACTCATTTTAAAAATGTTTTAAGATGCTCACCAAAATAAACCCCTTGTACTTCCTCATTAGTAAAAGCCCCCTGTTTCTTAAACATATAGCATGGTGAACCTAACCTTCCACAATAATTAAGTACATGAACTATAATAAAAACAGAGTTGAAAAGATCTGCTGACAGTACAAATAACAAACTGGGTGGCACCAACTGGGCACCAACTTGTAAAGTAATCAGTAACTTCCAAGGTAGGAGGTCCACTGTAACAAGTGACCTCTGCACCCACCTTAGTGTTGCTTTAGGTGGGTTGGAGAGGACATAACTCCTCCTAGATAGGAGGACCTCTCCCGGGGTCAGTTTAGTAATAGACCCCACAATTAATGTGAATACGGCTTACCTGTCTTTAGGCCTACAGGCCCAATCTGCTTAATGGTTCTCAATCATAGTTCTAAACATGAGGTTATTTCCGTGACATAATATCTAACTGAAGGGGAGTGCTGGGGGGGGAGGGGGGCAAGTCAATTAAGTGTAGTACTTATTTGTCTTTTCACAGCTTAAAACTTTACTTTAGCTCTCTCCTCCCCATCTCACACCCCTCCATTTAGGGGAACCTGAGGGCATTCACCCTTAATTGTTAAAGTCAATGCCCTGAGTTCAGAGGCTTTCAGGGTTTGCTATTGTCACGGAATAATTCCCATATTCAGTCAGTTCGAGTATGGGCGGTTGCCTGCCGTTTTCAGCAGTACTCATTGCGCTCTAGTTAACTGGTAGGTTCGGGACATCAAAGGCCAATTCAGTCCTCCTTCTGTTGAAGATCTTGGTCAGATACACCCAGGAGTTTTTTAAGTAAGTCCTGAAGTACAGAAATTGACTCTGAGGTTGTAGAGCTAGCTTGGGTTCTGCTCCTCTTTGCCGAAACGGTTTGCCAAAGTCTATCTTGATCACGGCATTACTGACTCAGCGCCGTCGGATGTTCTGGTTTTTCTATCCCCTTTCTCATCATGGCCTGCCTCGCCTCCTGATAGGTGTTGTAGACCTCTGTGTCCTCCATCCAAAAAACCCAGAGCCTAGAGAGGTAAGTGGTTTGAATACAGAGGTTCGCTGCTCGAAGTGCCTTAATTAAAGGAGCATATTCTTGACGCTGCTTCTGTATGGTTGGTGGATAGTCATGGTCAAAAAAAAGGCGCGAATCCAGATATTTGACCTCTCTCTGCTGCCAGGCCTGTTTTAGAATGTCTTCCTTAGTTTTGAAGCTATGGAACTTGATGATCACCGAGCGGGATCTAGCTACTGGGTCCTTAGATTTTGGTATGAGGGTACAATGTGCTCTCTCAGTTTTGATTTTATAACCCTGAGGGAGGTTTAAAACATCGCGAAGCATGTCTACCAGGAATTCCGACATTTCACCTTCCTCTGTACCCTCTTTAAGGCCATATAATCGCAAGTTATCTCAGCGTGATCTACTTTCTAGGTCCAAACATTTTTGTTTGGTGGAGATTGCATGTAGACATAATGCAGAAACCGTGAGTCCAATATGCTGCATACTATCTTCTGCAGTACTTATTCGGTCCTCGGCCTCTTGCAGTTGGTTTTCCACCTTCAAGAGCTTTTGGTTGAGTTGTTTAAACTCACTTTTATTTTCAGCCCGCATGTCTTGCAGCTCCCTTAATAGGGTTTCATACCGAGAACGGTAAAGGTTTTCAGACTCCTCATCTGTATCGTAAGTCGGGGCCGAGTTGTTGACCTGTCTGTCAGTAGCTAGACCTCGTGTGGGGGAGCTCTGTCCTGTTCCTCAGGTTTCTTTTCCACCTCTCGAAAACAGAGTATGCGTTCTCACCCCCCTGTCCTTTTGCAATCCTCCAGATGCCATATTCATTATTTTTCTGCTAATATTGTCCGTTTTTAACGAGGATTAGTTCGCAGATCAGGCGGAGCTGCTCACCTAGCAACTGTTTGGAGCCGTCGCGGAACCGGTAGTCAGAAAATTAGATTTGGCAGCTAACTGCATTTATAGAGTGTTAATATGCGGTCAGCTGACATCTCTCAGCCAATGAAATTACTAGATTTTTTGTGTCGCCATTTTATGAAACCAGCTATGCACTAACAAAGAAATGTGAAATTGCACATACTTCCATAATGTAAATGGGACGTATATGTAAATCACCATGAAAGACTTTAGACTGGTTCTGCTTTAAGCAGGAGAGTGTGGTGCCAAAGGGCTCCTCTCACAATCTGCAAATGCTAAAAACAGAAGACACAAACACATGATTTGTCCTTCTCAGGACTCATCAGAGTGCCTCGTCTGTATCTCAGCTGAGAGGAAGGATGAACCAGTCATATTTTGGTCATATTGGTTTGGGTCATTGTAAGCCCAAAATAGGAAAATAATCTTAAAGACAAGGGGCTCGATTCTCAAAGGGTGAAGCAGTGCTTGCGTTAAGCCCTGTGTCACCCCTGTTCCTTGGCACAGCTGTGCCAAATGCCTTTTTTTTTCATTATGTGAGAGTTTCTCACCTGCAGCCACTGCCCTGCTCATATCCAGCCACCGCTCCTTCACCACTGACCCCGAAGCTGTCGTGCCCAGCTGGCATAAGAAACTACACCATTGAGAGAGGCTCCTCCTAAGTCATCCGCGCCCGGCGAGGATCCAGTACCGGCACACGCCTTCCAGGCATCGTCAGCCAGTGGAGCTGCGGCCATCAAGCTGCCGTGGACTAGTGCTGCCATTTTCCCTGTTCTTTTTTCCCTGATGGGAGCACAGATATGCAATGCGTCATGCACTTGCGTGCAGGACGTCTGATACTCCCCTATTCGCACCAGCGCATCTGCCAGTCTCGGGGTGTCCCAGGACCACCAGAGCACGTTGTTCATCCACCTTTCCCCAGGATTGGAGCGCTGTCATCGGATGCTCAATCCTAGTCCTCCCCTTCACATTTACGACCCGGGTCTCGCTCCCGAATCTGGTCGCCGGCATGTAGCAGCAGGTGTGGCATCCACGCCAACCTCAGCACCACCAGGCCGGGCTGTCAAATGCCTTTAATGCAACTGCTCCTGATTTTAGTACATCGGGGCAGTTGCAACACTTTCTACACTTTACGGTGGCTTGCACCAGACATTTGGCACAAGCCCCATAGAAATGGTCTGCAGCATGCTGAAAGTTAGACCGGGGGGAGCTGGCCTAACTTGTGGCATGCAGTGCACAGGAGGGAAAATCCCAATTGGTGCCGGGAGAATGCCGCAAGCCCTGGGCACCCGATAATCGGCACACCAGGGGCTTGTGGCATTCTCGAGCTTTTGAAAATCGAGCCCAAAGAGTACTAAGGTTCTTTGTCATTTTATACACTAACAAGGTTTATATTATAATAAACTATACACTACTATATAACAAACTATACATTACGTAAGTAATAACACCCTCTGAGGGGTCCGGGTGTGCTTTGATATACAGACACCGCAGGTGCATTCTGAGGAATGGAGGCATATGCCGAGTGCCTTCAACCACCTGAGAAGTTCCCATATCAGAGCATGCCCAGACACCAAAAAGGGTATTATTGCACTCATAAAATAGTTCCTAAATGGATCTGTGATGTGTGAGCAGTTACTTACTTCAACAGTCAGCTCACTGTTACAGTTTGATTTTTGCCTTGCATATTTTCACCTGTATGTAACTCTTCCTGCTGGGCTATGTTTACCTTTTGTCTGTCGCTTTCCTCCTTGGGACTCCCATGAAATTGAGATGGTGTATCTCATGGGTTATCCCAGTTGGAGTAATGTCAAATAAATCTAGTTCTGAATTGGCCGGCATGCTCTAATAACCAGACAGTCTAATGATGCCCCCCACCAATCAGATCACTAGGATATCCTCACTTATTTTATAGCAAGGTTTATATTATAACAAACTATGCACGAACAAGGCTTATGCAGTCAAAGCTGCTTATCACAAACTACTCTGTGTACACCTTATTCATCTGTTATAAGCAACTGTCTGGATTAACCAAAAGCTGATTTCGTAAGGCATTGTTAAATACAGTTCTGTACATACTTGTGTACTGAAAGATACGAACCAGCTACATGTTCTTCCACCCTTCCACGTGCACTCAGTGAAATTGTATACTACATGGAGACCATGTGAGAATTACCTTCTGAAGGAAAGGATTTTAAAACTTCAGCACACAAAGAAAACATGAGCTCACTGTCATGCTAACCAAGCCATGCCACCCACCACTATAACTGAGAGAACTGTCTATAGCTTACTCTTAGACTGACTCAGTAAGTAGAATGTTGAAAGTCAGGTTGTTGTGTATTTTATTGTTTATTTTAGCTGAAATGCCACTGAAAAGCTGGAAGCCAAAAGCTGACTGATTGTAACTGATGAGATCACTGGTTGAGACAGCCCATGCAAGTAGTGGTATCGGCATCAGGAGCTGCTGACTGATTGTAACCGATGATGTCACTGGCTGGTACAGCCCATGCAAGTAGCAGTATTGGCATCAGGTGCCACTGACTGACGGTAACTGATGATGTCACTGGCTGGAACAGCTCATGCAAGTAGTGGTATCGGCGTCAGGTGCACTGACTGATTGTAACTGATGATGTCACTGGTTGGAACAGCTCGTGCAAGTAGCGGTATCGGTGTCAGGTGCCACTGACTGATTGTAACCGATGATATCACTGGCTGGTACAGCCCATGCAAGTAGCAGTATCGGCCTCAAGTGCCACTGACTGATTGTAACTGATGATGTCACTGGTTGGAACAGCTCATGCAAGTAGCAGTATCGGCGTCAGGTGCCACTGACTGATTGTAACTGATGATGTTACTGGCTGGTACAGCCCATGCAAGTAGCAGTATCGGCGTCAGGTGCCACTGACTGATTGTCACTGATGATGTCACTGGTTGGAACAGCTCATGCAAGTAGCGGTATCAGCTTTGGGAGCCATGGATTGACTGCAATTGATGATGTCACTGGTTGGTACACATATAATGGTGCAATAGTGGGGCTACATACAGAGCGGGTTTAAAGGCCAGGGAGACAGAAAACAGAAAAAGAGAGAGAGGGACAGGAAGACACCAGGGAGTATGTATGTAAGTAAGAACTGGAAATGCTGCAGTTCTTGCCACCCCCTTTTAAACGTACTTCTCTATCACCTCTACCTGTTTGATCTCACTGCAGGTGAGTGTCATCTCTCAGCGGTGTACCCTGTTTAATTGTTTTCCACAAATGTATCTCTCAGGCTGGCCTGGAGGTGCTGAGGGTTGAGGCGCTGGATGCCATACCTCGCTCCACATGGCAACCCGGGTTTGGAAGTGGACTCGGGTCACTGGGGGTCGGCAGGGGTGGAGAGGGATGGAGCGTCTGAGTGACAGCTCTCCCTCTCCGGTTTGGGGGGATTCCAGTTGTCAGTGCACTTTTGGCCCCTAGTGGAGGCTGGTGGTGGTGCACTGGCAACATGCATTGGGGGCTGAGTTGGGGCACGGCGCCAGGAGGGAGCGCATGCAGACACGTGCACGACCTTTCACTTGGCGCCATTGCATGCTCCACTTGTTCAGGGCAGAAAATGAAAAACTCTAGCGACCAGTCACAGTGGCTTGATGGCCATCCTATGGGGTGCCTGGCTCGGGGGGACATCGCCGAATATTGGATCCTGACCAGGCGGAGATTGGAGGGTCTCTCCGCCACCCCGCTGTGGGGGGTAATCCACAGGGGTAACAGGTGTGGGTCCCCAACAGAGCTGGGAGGTACCAGATGGTGGCCAGAGACTAGGATGTGCAGAGGACTGGGGCAGACCGGGAGCCAGATAGAGAAAAAAGGAACAAGAAAAAAACAACAAAAAAAAATGGATCTCTCAAAGAAACACAGAATCTCTCGACAGAAAAAGGCCTGTTGGCCAGTCATGTCTGCCCATTCCTAACTAACATTGAATGAGAGAGCTTTAGAGGCTCCTCACTTCTCTTTACCAGCCCTTGTATCCATTCTACCCTTGTTTGAATCCCCCCACTGATATCACACAGACCACCTCCTCCGGCAGCCTATTTCATCCCCCACCAACCTCTCCATGAAAAAGTGCTGCCTGATATTTTTCTTAAACTTGTCCCCCCCCCTTCAGCTTCATGGAGTTCCTCTTAGTGTTTGTGTTCTTTGAGAATTGTGTTCTCTTAATTAAGGCAACACAGTCAGCTGAGATGGAAGTTCCCTGCTGTCTCAGTGGGACTCATCTAAGTTAATTTGTGGCTTAGGCTGCTGATATGAAAAAGGTGGGCGTACCAGTTGCCAGGGTGTTATCAATTAGAGCAATTCAAGATATCAGTTGCTGCAGCGCTATTAACTCTGATATTGTGACTGTAAACACAGAGAGAGATCTGTTGCACAGTGTTATTGTGTTTAATGTCTCATGACACCCCATGGCAAATGCTGCAACTCGGGAGTTCTGGCACTGGTGCAGGTGGTTCTAGACAGACTGTGCTCTTCAGAGCAGAGAGCTGCTCCAAGATCAGTTTTCCAGCAGAACCAATCAGTTCAGGGGACATGATTGAGACCATCAACTACCTCAAGGGTATAAACAAGGTGGGGCTTGGGGATCTCTTTAGATTCAGTGAGGATGAGAACACAAGGGGGCAGACCTGCAAACTGATGGGTGGGAGGTTTGGGAAGGAGACCAGGAGGCACTTCTTCGTGGACAGGATGTTAGCAGGGTTGAAGTGAGCTGCTGGAAGAGGTTGTCAACCAGAAAATTGTTGGTGGATGTAAAAGGGGAGTGGGACAGAATCAAGGGGACAGTAAGCATGGCTCAGTTGGTAGCACATCTGCCTCTTGGCCAGAAGGTTGTGGGTTGTAGTGAAGAAAGGAGGGTTATTAACGGGGTACCGCAGGGTTCAGTACTAGGACCGGTCCTTTTTAATGTCTTTATAAGTGACACTGCAGAGGAACTGGAAGGAAAAGTATGTCTCTTTGCAGACGACACAAAGATCTGCAACAGGGTTGATACACAAGATGGAGTGGAAAGGATGATAAGGGACTTAACAAAGTTGGAGGAATGGTCAGATGTATGGCAGCTCAGATTCAATGCAAAGAAGTGCAAGGTAATGCACCTGGGAAACAAAAACCCAGAAGAAGAGTACACAATGGGGGGTGAGATACTGACAACAGTAAAAATGGAAAGGGACCTGGGGGTAATTATATCAGATGACCTAAAGGTGGGCAAGCAATGTGAGAAGGTAGTAAGGAAGGCTGGGGGGATACTGGGATGCATAGGGAGAGGCATCAATAGTAGAAAACAAAAGTTGTTATCCCTCTGTACAGACAGTTGGTGAGACCCCATCTGGAGTACTGTGTGCAGTTCTGGAGACCCCATGTCTGCAAAGACATAGACAGAGTGGAGGCTGTCCAGAGGATAGCAACCAAAATGGTGCAGGGTCTGCACCAGAAGACATACAAAGAAAGACTAAAGGAGCTTAATATGTGTACCCTTGAGGAAAGAAGGGAGAGAGGGGACATGATAGAAACTTTCAAGTACCTCAAGGGAATCAACAAAGTCCAAGAGGGTAGCATCTTTCAGAAAAAGAGATGTGCAAGAACAAGGGGCACAATTTGAAGATAGAGGGACAGCTCAGAGGTAATGTCGGAGTATTTTTCACAGAGAGGGTTGTGGATGAATGGAACAGCCTCCCTGAGGAGGTCATGGGAGTCAAGAACAGTGGGGGAATTCAAGAATGCATGGGACAGACATAAGACAGTCCTAGTGGGGGTAAGGAGGAAGTAAGCTGTTGGTTAACTAGGATCTGCAGCTTATCTGTAAGGTAGGAAAAGGGGCAGACTAGGTGGGCCGAATGGTCCTTATCTGCCGTCACATTCTATCTTTCTATTAGGCTCATACCTAAAACACTGGCACTTGAGTGCAGTACTAGGGGGTTGCTGTACTGTTGGGGAGTGCCATCTTTCAGATGAGACATTAAAGTGAGGTCCCTTCTACCATCTCTGGTGGTGTCCTGGTGGGTGTCCAGGTGGAGGTAAAAGAACCCAAGGCACATTTTGCAAGAGCAGAGACATTTTTATTAAAATCATAAATACATTGAAACACAAAAAAATACAATCAACGTATAATAAAGTCAAAAATAGAAACAAACCAGTAATCCAATAAATCATAAAAAACTAATTCTAAGGATCAGATATCACATAACATACATAGTACTGTAGAAACACTGTGAAACTAAAACTGCAAAGAAACTGTAAACCCTAAGGTTTACCCAAAAATCCCAGTACCTTTCCCAAATGTTTCTTTTTAAGAATTTCCTTTCCCCTTCCTTTATACGATCTATATTGCATTTAATTTTCTCATACAAATCACCGGGAGTGAAACATTTTTGTTGAAATAAAAAACAACAACGAATCTGCCAAATCCAATACAAAATAACCACTGCAATTAAATTTAATGTACTGGAGTTATATCAGTGCCATGTAGTAGGAAAAAGATCAAAAAACAATGACCTTGCATCCCACGTATTCCACAAATGAATCCAGTGCCTCCTTTTCCAAATAAACCAAAATTGAGTCACATATGGACAATCAAAATACAAATGATTCAATGACTCAGTGTCCGCAGGACACGTATGATGAAAACAATACCTATCCACTAGTTGTTTGTGTTTATGATTACCCCTAGTATTGATTTTCTCATGCACACCCAGTCAAGCAATATCCTACATCGTAACGGGAATTTGTTTATCAATTAGTCGGCTCTGATTTGTTATTTTTCCAGGTCCATAAATGTGGGAAAACACAGTTCGTAAAAAAGGTATCCAGTATCACCTGGTACAAGTGTTTCCTTGAAAATCTTGGACCATCTGCCATGTAATATTCCAATTCTTTATTAAATCAAAAAACTAAAGATCAGTCAGAGGATAAAACATAGTTCCTCGCATTTTTATGGATAAAGCTTTGGTCATATCATTCTTGTAAGATTTCCTGTAATTGTAAGGAAACCATATCTACCCATTCTTTTACTTCATTACGACAAATCAGTTTAATATTTGTATATAAATAAATAGAAAAAAAGAAAACAATGGGATGAAGCATCTGAACACCCCCATATTTATAGTCTAAATATAATATATTCCCTTTGACTGGATTCAACCGACTCCCCCAAAAGCATGAGAAAAAAATACTTTAAAGAGGCACAAAACATTTTTTCGGAAGAGGAAAAATGTGACTGACATACAAAAATAGGGGCAACAAAAAGGTCTTAATTAAATAAACCTTTTTTTCCCATGGACCAGTTCTTCCATTTACTAATTCTTTCCCGTCCAATATTAATTTGGAGTTCCCAATTGTACAATGCCATATCCCGTGTTCCAAAATATAACTCTAAAATCTTGTGTGGAGAATCTACCACCCGGACACCCCCCAAATATGAATCACTGTCTTGAAAACCCTACAAATTAAAACAAATACTTTTTTGAAAATTCAAATGAGATCCAATGCAATTCAAAAGGGTAAGTAAAACCTGACATAAAATGTGACCTGTTTGTTTATTCAAAACTGCTACACACAAATCATCTGCATAACAAACAGTCTTAATTCTGCACAATCCTACCCCTCCCACTCCTGGTAGAAGCGGGCATCTGTGCAAAACTCAAACAATAGGGTTGAGACTCAAAACAAATAACAAAAGACTTAAGGGGCATCCTTGTCTAATTCCTCTCTGCACATAACAAGGTTCCCTAAGCCAACCATTAACATAAGGTTGAACGAAAGCTAAAGAGTAACACATACATAGCCAGTTTATAAAGAGGCTTGGAAAACCATATGACTTTAAAGTCAACCATAAAAACTCCTGAGAAACATAATCGAAGGTCTTAGTCTGATCAAAACTAAACAGGTAACCCATACTCCTACCCTGCTGTCCATGAGAAAATAACTCTCAAATCATAATCAGAGCATCCTGAATCGATCTGCCTGGGATAGAACAATATTGGGAATAAAGAATTAAAGAAGGCAATAGCGCCTTTAACCTATTACCCAACAATTTAGTAAAAATCTTAAAATTGGTATTTAATAAAGTAATAGGTCTCCAATTGTTGAGATCATTTCTATCCCCTTTTTAAACAAAAAAATCATCAGACCTTCATACATATGTTTTGGAATTCTATTGTCCATCAATTAAGCATAAATGGATAATAACTGATCAGGAATCAAGACCCATCATTTTTTATAAATTTCAGGGGGTAAATCGTCAGCTCCAGGTGTAATCAAATCCTTTAGCCCTGTCATTACTATTCCCAATTCATCTAATGCAAACGGATCCATTAAAGCCAGTTGTTGTGTTTGAGCAACCTGTGGTAAGTCAGCCACCTGTAATATTAATGACATGTCCTGGGTACTCTGAAAAGGAACTTCAAACGTTTGTTTAATATACTCTGAAATGCAGCATAAGATGTCCGATTTTCCCTTAACAATCTGTCCCTTCTCTTTCAAAAAACTATTCATTTGTGTATTTTGTACTTTCTTTTTACAATCTTCATAAGGATTAGCCCTATGTTTGTTCCCCACCACCCCAAATTTTTGTTCAAAATCCAATGATTTTTGTCTGTCATATTGGGTTTTGGTCAATTCCTGCTTGGGGACCCTTATACGATCCTCATAATCACCTTGCGAGTCATGTATCCTAGAAAATAAGTAATATAATTTGTGCCTTAGGAAATCGGCATGATGATGCTGTTTATCAGAAAAAAAACTGAGATTGGGTTTTAAAATAGTCACGAATGCATTCTTTTGTATCAACCCACCAATCTATCAGTGAGTCATAAAGAAAGTACACAGAGCATCTGTCAGTAATCAAATCCAAAAACCCTTTGGTAAAATCTACTTTCTCAAATAACTGTATATTAGCTCGCCACACCCCGAGTCCATGCAAGAAAGGTGGACTTAAATGTAAATGTAAACCAATTAAATTATGGTCTGATGATTCAATAGGTAGCACCTGACCTGTAAACTGCCCAATATTTTTCGAACAAAAAAAATAATCTATCCTAGACTTCAATTTACCTTTCGAAAAGGTATACAGTGGTTTTGTGAAAAAACGTCTAACAAATCTACATCCAGTACAATTCGTCTTAATTCATTCAT
Source organism: Neoceratodus forsteri (assembly GCA_016271365.2). Taxonomy (NCBI): domain Eukaryota; kingdom Metazoa; phylum Chordata; order Ceratodontiformes; family Ceratodontidae; genus Neoceratodus; species Neoceratodus forsteri. Next base: position 15,694,291 of record JADMNL010000036.1, read on the forward strand.
ATCACAATATGTTTTCCCCGTTGTTTTTATCACTAAATCAATGTTAAAATCCCCACCCCATATCTGAAGCTCCTGCCAAACTAAATCTAGCACCATTGCCCTACCCGGTTCAACATCCATCACCTTCTGAAGTACAAACCCTTGTATCCGAAAACAAAAACCAACCCAGAACATAGCTCCTGACCCAAAAACCAAAAAGAGGGTCCCACTGACCACTCCCTTGAGGCCTGCTCAAGATCCTGCACAGTGTACAATCGGACAACTTGTAAAAAGTACACATAATATGGTAAAGATTTTAAAGTCAAAAAAGTCACTTTCTTTTTATAGGCTGATCTAATACTGTTAACATTCAAACTTGCTAATGAAAAAAAGGTTGTAGTCAGAGGCCCAGATATTCAAACTGCGCCAGTTTGTGGCGCAAGCCTGTGCGCCACTCAAAATAGTTGCGCAAGGGTGTGGCCAGGGGGTGATATTCACTGGACTTGCGCTATGGCGCAACTGCTTTGAATATCGCCCCCTGGCCACCCCCACTGTGCATGGTGGTCAGAGTGGAGCATTGAGATGCAGTGGCGCAAGTTCCATTGCGCCATGCACAGCACCTGCAATATTCAAAGGGTAACATGCAAATGGAGCCATAATTTATGCAAGGCGCACGGGGGGCCATTTGCATCTGATTATGGCCCCATGTACATGCCATTAGCATGCAGGTGCGCCGATCCCCGACGACTTGCGCCTGGTGCCCTGCCAGGCAGCAGCCGTCAGGGACCGACGCGACCTGCAGCCCGATCGCAGGACTTCCCGTAAGGGACAATGAATGTCTCCAATCCCTGGTGGTCCAGTGGACGCAATTAGCCCGTCGCGGGCATAACTGCAACTTCCCCAGTAGCCGATCACGGGGATAACTGTATCCCTGAAGCGATCGCTGGCATTTATAATTTCCCCATTAGCCCAATCGCGGCATCAGTATCCCCCAAAGTCCAATATCCCTGGTGGTCCAGTGGACAACGGAGCCCGGTGGGTGTCGGCATTCCTCACCCCCAAGTCCGAATCCCTGGTGATCTAGTGGACCCCGCCCACTGAGCCCCACCACCCGCTCCCTCCTGTCAGCCGGCGGGCGGCAGCACCCCACCCGCCTGCCACCCCGCCGCCCGCCGACTGACAGCTCGGTATGGCTGCACGCCGATTGGTTCAGAGCATGAGCCAATGGGCGTGATGCCCATACCGTACTAGTCAGTCCAGATATGTCGGACTTGGTGGGGGTGAGGAATGCCGCCCGCGATCGGGCTCCGTTCGGTCCACTGGACCACCAGGGATATTGGACTTTGGGATACTGATGCCCGCGATCGGGCTAATGGGGGTGAGTTACAGTTATGCCCGCCATCGGGCTACTTCTGGGAGTTGTGCTATGCCCGTGATCGAGCTACTGGGGAGTACAGTCAGTCGCGATCGGGCTACTGGGGGAATACTGTTATGCCCACGATCAGGCTACTCGCGGTCCACTGGACCACCAGGGATATTGGACTTGGGGGGGATACTGATGCCCACGATCGGGGCATGAGGGGGGTGCCACCAGGTGTGGCGAGAACAAGTCGAAGGCCACCCGTAGGTGGCAGCTGCTGTGTTGCACCCTGCAATGCAGCAGCTCACCTGTGGGTGGCCCTTGACTTGCTCCTTTTTTTTCCGCGTAACTTTGTGCAGGAGCAGGTAGGGGTTGCGCCTGCATAACTCTGCACGCCCGGCTGAATATTGGGCTGTGCAGTTTATGCATGGGCATGCCCCCACTACCTGTGCCTGCATACATTACTGATGCGCCCCGGCGCATCGGGATTTGTGCAGTGCACTTTTCCCTTTTAAATATCGCACTGGGGTGCATCAGTGGGTTGTGCATGGTGCAACACCCTTGCGCCATGCGCAACCCTTTTGAATATCTGGGCCACAGTCTATATGTTAGGGGAAAAAAAAACAAATCACAGAATCATCATTTCTTTCTCCAAATACGGGTGCTTCGTCTTTTGACCCCCCCACTGAGGAATCTGTCACTGGAGTCGGAGTTACCACAGATTCAGCCTGTGAAGGAGGGACCACATGTTCCAGATCAGCATCTTCCATGATGTCCCCCCAACTTTGCAAAGATTCGTAAGGTTTCTCTAATGAAACCGGTTGCTTTTGGAAGTCTCCTAGAGGGGCACAAGACCTAGAGTTAGTCAAGACTGGCAAGAAATCAGATTCCAGGTCTTCTCCAATCTCCTCAATCTCTACCCCTTGGGGGGGGGGCGGAGCAATCGGATGCTCCGAGGGAGGGATGACCAGGGGTACCACACAGGACTGCTGTGGGTCAGAGTCCTGACCCCTGTGATCTGGTGACTGCCTTTGAAAAGCCTGGCCATGACCCCTGTTGGAGTCTTTAGGCCTGAAGTCTGTGGAAGTCTCTTTGAGGCCATCTCCAAGTTTCTTAGCTGAAACAGATTTGGAAATATAGAAATCGTGTTCCATAAAGTCTGAAGAATTATGGGCCGCCCAAGTGCAAGTGGGAAACACATGATATATCACTGCACACATTACAGAAAGGGGGGACTGTGCAGGTAGTGGCCATGTGCCCCAGAGTACCACAGGCTGCACATTTAAGTTGGTCACAATCAGAGTTTAGATGCTTCAAAGAACCACATCTATAACATGATCGAGGTTGACTGGGATAGAACAAGATCCCTCTGTCCCTTCCAATGTAAAAACAATTAGGAAGGTTTTGGATACCATCCTCAGACATATGAAGTTGAATCGTAAATTTCCACCCCTGGTCCAAAATCCGTTATCGTCAATCAATGCATGTGGTATGCCATTCACAGTGCAGTGTTTCTCCAACCAGTATGTGATGTCTAAAACATTAACCCCTTTGTTTCTAAACAGAACGGTTATTACTTTCGCTGTAGGTCTAGTAATAAGGATAACCACAAAGGGTTTCCAAATCGGATGTGAACGTGTACTTCATAATACGATGCCTAAAATCTATCCAATGTACCAGCAGAGCAAAAAGAAACATAAAAATTGTGGTCCACTGAAGTGTGAATAAATGCATAGACATCCGAAGGCTTAAAGTGTAACGAATCAATGATGAGGCGTTTGCCCACATAATTTCTGTCTGGTGGCAGCTCTAGGCCTCCTCTATAATAAATCCTGGCCACAAAGCGTTTCCTAGCTGGCATATCTTGTTTTTTAAATAAAGAGGCATAACTAGCCTGCTGTTTGTGAGTTCCTTCACTTGGGCCACTAAGGTTTGAAGCCTGATCCGGAATCCCCGGTACAGATGTAAAGGACTTACTTGGGGGAGTCAATTGAAAAGCTAGGATGGTAGTAGAAGGCACAGAGCCTGCCAAGGCTTGTACCGAGCCAATTTTAGAAGATTTATCAGGCATCTCTCCTGTGCTCCCAATATTGGCATCTGGCGCAGTTCTCTGCTCCTGGGCAACTACACCCTGAGCCGCTTCCAAAGCCTCGGAATATCGCACTCCAGGTGTCACTTCTTGGACCTTCCGGCTCTCATCCTGTGCACAAACTTGTCTCTGTGGAGAATCAACAGCACCCAGTAAAGGAATTCGCGGGTCTGGCACCCACGTCTTCCGCTCTTTAACCCATCCCATGTGTTCAAGCGCCAACTCGGGTGACCAAGATGATTCATGCACCGTAAACGGAAAGGGAAATGAGTTGGCTCCTTCATCCATAATCACAAGCTCCGAAGGTCCTATCGGTACATCATCAGTAACACCCAACAAACTTTTCTTAACAGTGCTAGCCTGTACCAGTGAACTGCCGGCGGCTCATTTTCTCTTATGATCAGCATCCACACTGCTTTCCATCGACATAAAATCTTCACTCGCTTCCACCATATCCTGTTCCACGACTAGATTCACTGTCTGAAGTGCAGTTGAAACCAGCAAACACACCAGAGTCTGCACATACCGTTGTTCTGATTCTAGTTCCCAAGACTGCTGCAGCACCACCTCCTCACTCACTGCAAACTCAGACATACTGAGACATCACAGACCGTCTCAGGGCCCCCTACTGCAAGAGTAGGGGACTTTCCCCGGTGTCCTGGCTAACATTCCTCTTCCCATAAAACCAGTTCATGCAATTGTCCAAGAATGTGTGTGGGTGTTGATGTGCGATATGGCTGCCACCATGTGTTCAGTCACTTCACTACCAGTCTAGTATTCCTTGTAAAGCACTTTGGAATACAGTGTGTAAGAACAGCGCTATATAAATGATTCTTCTTCTTCAAAGAATACAAAGGCAGGGGGTGGAATGTCATGGAAACATAAGTTCATGGTCTGTTCATTGAGCAGATTAGATAGACCATATGGCCTTTTTCTTCTGGCAACTTCATATTTTCATATGTTCTGTTGTTCACAGATAAAGCTACTGTAACAAAACTCACTTCCAAAGTTATTTTTTCTTGCACTTAACTCCCTTTAATTTTCTATAGCTTTTCTTTTCCTTTCCTTCCACTGCTGTCACCACGGGATAGACCATGTCTTCTTCCAGGATGTACTCTGTTCAAGCATTTCTGTGTTATTCAGATGGCTTGGGTTTTTTGCTTCTCTGTTTTTTTTTTTACTCCCTTTAAACCCTTCCTCTTCCTCATGGCATGGGCAGAGTCTCTGTTGGCCTCACCGTCACACAGCATCCCTTGTGACGAGAGTAAGCTCCCTGGCCCAGTCGCAGGGATGGCTGTAGCACTGGAACCCACCATTAACTGTCTCCAGTTGAGACACGCTGCTATGTAGCACCTACCTCAGCCTGGCCTGTCTCCTGACGCAGCAGCAGCATAAGGTAACTCCCAAACGCAGGTCGCCAACACAGGAGAGTGATGCTCTGTTGCTGAGTCATCTGGGACAGCTCCCTCTTAATTCCTGCACTGCCGCTGGGTCATCTGGGACAGCTCCCGCTTAACTCCTGCACTGCCACTGGTTCATCTGGGACAGTCCCCATTTAACTCCTGCGCTTCTGCTGGATCATCTTGGAGAGCCCCTACTTAACTCTCTTAGAGCAGATTGCCTATTTTAACACCATGCTGTCGTGGGTCATCACTAGGGGAAATTTGAGGTCAGAAAGAATTTTAGGGGAATGGGGATTCAAACCCACCCAGAGTTTCTGGTTTGCAGACCTCTGCTGTAACCACTGGTCTATGCTGACTCCTGTTCTGCAAGCTTGCTGTTAGACATATGACTGACACAAACTGATCCTGGGTCAGTTCAGCTGGAAAACTGATCCTGGAGCAGTTTGTATGGGCACAATTTACCTGGAGAGAAATACACAAGTAGCACCACTAGGGGGCACTGATGAGCATGACTACTGAGAAGACGCAGCTCGGCACAGTTTTGTGTTTTCACAGATTTTAACCTAACAATTTCGGCCTACAAGTTACCTGAGTCTGTATTTGATCACAGCACTCGACTCCTTTTGTCCCAGGGCACAGTATACCAGACCTAGGATAGGTTGAACCATGGGAGCCAGAAGAGGACCGAAAAATCATCTGCCACCACATGAGCAGCAGGCTGGGATGTCTTCTACACAGCCTGCCACTGGTTCTGGAGCGGAGCCCCCTGGTAATCTATGATGACTGCTATGCCTCCATAATCTTGCCCACCACTGAAGTAAGACTGACTGGTCTGTAGTTCCCTGCCTCCTCCCTGCTACCACTCTTGTGGAGCGGGATCACATGAGCCCTTCTCCAGTCTTCTGGGACCTCTCCTGTGCTCAGAGACTCACTAAACAGTTCTGATAATGGCTCTGCTAGTTCCACCCTTAGCTCCTTTAGGACTCTGGGATGTATGCCATCAGGTCCCATTGCCTTGTCCTCCCTGAGCTCATCGAGCTCTTGTAGGACCCTTTCTGTAAAGGGACTAGTGCATACCTCCCTCCGTCCTGTGTCCATGGTGCTGAGCTGTGGGCCCTGCCCTGCCTTCTCTTCAGTAAATACTGAGCAGAAGTATCTATTTAGGATAGATGCTTTTACATGGTCCTCCTCCTCCTCACATGCCCCTGTATCCCCTTTGATCTGAGCAATACCCCCTCTGGACTTTCTCCATTCACTAATGTAGCTATAGAAAGTCTTGTCACCTTCTTTACTGTTCTATGCTAGTGTTCTTGGTTTGGGCCTTTGCCTGCCTTACTACCTTCCCTGCTTCCCTTAGGGAAGTTTGGTATGCCTCCCTATCTTCATCCTGCTGTGTTCCCTTATATTTCCTGAAGGCCAGCCTTTTGGCTCTGAACTTTTCTGATACTGTTTTAGAACCAAAGTGGTTTCCTTCTTCTTTTGCACTTCCTTTTCTTACTAACACAATGGGATGTTGCTACAAGTATTGCATCCTTAATGCTTGCCCACTTTGCCTGTACCCCTCATCTGTATTTCTTTGCCAGGGCTAGCTTAACTCTGTTGGCCATCTTATCAAAGTCAACCCTCTGAAGTCCCATATTTTTGCCTTGGAATGGGATGATTTAGTTCTAGTGGCCAAACTGAACCATACTATGTGATGGTCACTGGCCCCCGGGTGACCTTCTACCTGGAGACCTGTGATCCTTTCTCTGTTAGTCAGTACTAGATCTATGATAGCCCTGTCTCTTGTGGGTTGTTGTACCAGTTGTTTGAGGCCCTTCCCCAGCAGGGAATCCACTATGTGTCTAGTTCTGGCAGATGTTCCTGCTTATATTGACCAATCTGTATCTGGCATGTTGAAGTCTCCCATTATTCGAACCTCCCCTTTAGCTGTCATGTTTTGAAAGCGACAACCTCTGCAGAACAATCAGTGACCCAGACCCTGGCTGTGACCTGCAAAATGGCACAGGAAAATACACAGTTACGCTACCATTTAGAGGCCCTGGAAAACTCTCACTGGGCTTCTAATGTGCGATTGGTCAAGCTCCCAGAAGGGAGTTAAGGTGAACAACTCCTTTAGTTTTCTGCAGTCTTGGCTGCCAGGTGCCTTGGGTCTTGATCCTGTCACACTAACTTCAAATTTGATTAAAGTGTACTGGATCTCTTCCCGATCAGCGGCCCAGCAAGGCACTTTGCCCCGAACAGTGTGTTGCTTGTTGCAGCCTCTACCATGATCAGAGATATCCTACTGCAGGCTTCTCGGGACTCTCAAAATCTTGACTATAATTGGACTGCTCTGCATGTGTTTTCCAACTTATCCTTTGCTACCAGATCATGCTGCAAAGAGTTTGATGCAGTAAGGGCCCAATTGAAAAGCCTTGGGGTCACACATTCCTTGCTCATGCCTACTCATCTGTGCACTTACTATGGTGGCCGTACCTATCAATTTACCGATGCAGCAGAGGCCGGCTAATGAGCAGACCTTATCTGCCAGGAATTTGAGACTGTGAATGCTGGCAGAGTCGGAGATTCATACAATGAGGAAGATACCTGAAAATTGCCAGAATATGGCTGAGCTGACGTACTCTCAGTGAATTTTTTTATACCACACAATTTACTTGTTCTCCTGTTTTGAGGCTGCTTTTGATTGGGGGGGGGGATGCACTGCAACACGGCAGGCTTTCAGCATTGACTCCTTACCATAGTTTATTTTCTCCTGCAGGTGGTCACTTTCAGTCATGCCCGTATTGTTGGATCGCTAATTGGATTACACTTTATTCCATATCAGAGCATGGCAGTAATGGTGACCAATGCATGGTGATTTTATAAATTCATAGCTACCCATAGCCATCACCCCATGGTATTATCAGTTGGTGGTTGGTAGCATTCTCATCCTCCTTCTGCTTTATACGAATGGGGGGGGGGTTCTATACATTCGATACCCTCCCATACTGTTCTGTATTTTATAGTTAGCTACCAGTTTCATTGTTTAATATAAGGGTGACAATTTAATTCTGTTCCAGGTCTCCGCAGAGACCAGTGTGGCTCCTTTAGGATTACTGTAGTGGTAGATTTATTTCTGAAGTGTTGATAGTGTTGCTGGAGTCTGGGGGGGAGCAGCTGTGTGTGGGATGCTTCCCATGTTTGAGTTTCAACATACGTTTGAGTTGAGAGCATATCCCATCTCCATATGGGAATCTAAACAATGTTTGGAACTTGGATATTATTATGGGTGCTCTCTCGCTCGGGGGAGGGCAGCTTTTGGTTCACCTTATAATTGTTTAACTTCATGGAGTAATACCCCCAGCTCTGTACTACAGAGTGCTAAGGCTTTCTTACTCTTACTTGCATTGAATGTCTCCTGTAAATGTATCTGATGTCTGTCATGAGTGATAAAATGTACTGTTTTTATTGTGGACTCAATAAAATAAAAGTAAAAAAAAGAAGTAGCACTACTACTTGCAGTGCCAGCAACCCATGGCTGGAAGCAAGAACAAGTTGGTGGGGGCTAACTGGCAGAGGAGGATCCTCTGGGGAGGGAGGGCAGCAGTTCCGGTGCATTATTTTCTTTAATGATCTCCTCTCTGCTTGTGATAACCTCAGTAGTCACATGTATGCAGATGATACAGTTCTCTACTTCTCAGGTCCATTGACTGCAGCTGTAGAAGTCTCGCTCCAGCAAGACTTTCACAGTGTTCTATGTTGGTTCCAGGTCAACCAACTCTGGGTCAGCACCAAGAAAACAGTGTCCATGACCTTTGGAACCAGCTGGAAACTGTCCCCCTCCCTTCCATCACCACCCTGGATAGTTTCCCACTTGAAGTGGTTCATTCCACATTTGTGGCTTGGCAGCAGGCTTGACTTCTCTGCCTATATCGATCCCATCCTCGCCGAGCTCTGCCCCAGGCTTGGTGCCTTGTATGGGGGACAAAGACTGCCTGTCTCCACAGGTCCGCCAGGAGTTGGTTACTAGAATTCTGCTCCCAGTCTTTGATTATGCAGATGCATTCTACATTACCACCCTTTCATTTTTCCTTGCCAGACTGGACACCCTTTGTAACGCCTTCTATCGTTTTGCAACCAACTCCCCCCTTCACACTCACCATTGCTCCCTCTACTTCTCCCCCCTCCCTCCTTCCTCTTCCCTGTTGTCACCAGTATCGTTGTGTTTCTTTCATCTCCAAATACTGATTTGGGACGCTGCACTCATACCTATCCACACTCATCTGTTCCATTCCACCTGCCTCATACATCACCCCAGGGACCCCTGCACCTCCTCCCCCCTTCCCCACCCTCACTTCTCTGCTGGGCAGTCAGCCTTCTCCTACTACCTTCTGTCCCTCTGGAACCGCCTCCCCTTCCCATCTGTCTCTCTCTCTCCTCCTTCTTTTTCCTTAGGCACCAGATTAAACTCCTGCTTATCCCCTCCTGCTCCTGTCAGCATCCTACCTGAGCTGCCCTTGGTTTCCCTCCCCAGTTTTCATCCCTCTTCTGGGGTCAGTTTATCAGTTTGCTTTATCAATGCACTCATGCTGTTCAACCTGTTGTTACCAGTTACACTGGACAGTGGTGAGCTCACAGCTCCAGTTCCTGTCATCTGCTATTGTTATTTGGCACTTATACTGTGTTTGCACTACCTTCATTTGCACTTTATTTTTGAATTTTGCGTCTATACTTCTGTATCTGATTGATTGTGTCCATATCCCCCTTCCCCAGGTTACATCTGGAAATGAGCCTTGGCTAAGTGTGCCTTTCCCAGTTACCAGTTTTCAAATACATAAAAAATATCGCCAACAGGCTTTTATAAGCTCTGATCAGAAGTTAGCCGGTCCCACTGTTCCGTCAGGACTAAGTATTGTCCTCTGTGACTTTGCTTAACTCAGGGAGGACAGTGAGACCAACAAGCAAAAGATCAGAGCTTACAAAAACTCTTAACGTGCATTGTAGGCTATTGAATCGCCCACTGTTGCAGCCCTGCTGATGCCAGCCGCAGAGGATTCTGGGATTTGTAGTTCCAGGAAATGTCAGTTTGCAAGTCAGCATAATCAGTCTGATACAATCTCCCATTCTGCAGTAAACAGTAAGTTAAAAAAAAAAGAAAAGAAAACCTTTTGCCCACAAAGTGCCAACTGGGACCAACCGCGCCCTTGATTGTGGAGCTGTTAGTGTGGACTGTTCCCTTTAAAGTAGTGTTCTGATTTAGAGCTATAAAGTATTGGGCTTCATAGCCCAATACCTTATAGCTGTGTGAGCAGACAGGAGCTAAAATTTGAATTTAAAAGTTATTACTTTTTGTTGTGGAAGGGATGGTAACTGGCCAGTCTCAGCCAAGCTGATTCCTTCCAGCTTCCTGGTGCCAGTGTTCCACCTCATCTCTGCCCTCACACTTCTGAAATTGATGGGCCAGGGAAGCATGGAGCAAGCTCCATACTGGTCTATGGTGTTATATTTAAAGCAGTTTTTGGTTATTTTAAACAGTCTTGGGAATAGCAGTCGCTAACTAGTAGGGACCCTACTAGTTGCTTACTGCTTTAGTTTTCCTTAAGACTGTTTAAAATGCCTAAAACTGGCTTTAAAAATAGTCCCACAGACTTATGGTCACCATGCCTCCTGGCCACACGTCACACCTCAGAGAGCATGGGGTGGAGTTGGGGTGGAGCACTGGCACAGGAAACTGGAAGGATCAGCTGACCAAGGCCTTGGTGCCAGTTACTATCCTTCCACAACAAAAGTAATAACTTTTAAATTAAAATTTTGCCACCAGTCAGCTCAGGACTATATAAGGTACTGGCTTGCTAGCCCAATATCTTATATTGGAAATTTCCTTTAAGGGATGAGAGACTTGTATGGCACACTTGAGCATTCGATGTTGAATCAGCCCCCGCCTGTGCTGTCTTTGTTCTTTTTTCTGCACAGATTGTAGTTGTGCTGATCTGTTGATATAGCCCCTATGTTTTGGGCTTCTAGGAATTTTTCCCCCAGAAGAATGTTTAATAAGGTTTTCAAAAGTCTTTTGATTGTAGCAACAGGTAACTATATGTAATAGAAACACAGGAATATAGAATTTGCTTGCAGATAAGGACTACTTAGCGCACCTAGTCTGCCCATTTGTCCCTGCCTATACTGTCACAGCATACCCCTCCTGATCTCCGACTACCCCCCTGCTTCCCAACTAAGATTCCCTTGTTCCCATCACCATGCATGCTTGAAGCCCACCACTGTTTTCATCCCCACTACCTCCGCTGGAAGACTGTTCCAAGCATCCACCACTCTTTCAGTGAAGAAGTACTTCCTCACATCCCTCCTAAATTTCCCCCTTCCAGCTTCACTGCATGTCCCCTTGTTCTGGTGTACCTTCCCCACAGAAAAAATACTCCCCTCCTATAACTTGCTCAACCCTGTGAGGTATTTATAGGTCTCTATCATGTCCCCCCTTCCAGGGTGTTTATACCGAGGTCCTTCACTGTCTCCTCATACAGCTTCTGATGTAGCCTCTGCACCATTTAGTTGCCTTCCTCTGGACAGCATCCACCCTGTCTATGTCCTTCCTGAGATGTGGTCTCCGGAACAGGACACAGTATTCCAGGTGGGGTCTCATCAGCAATCTATATAGTGGTACCATAGATAGGATTGGAATCGCTACAGTTATTGAATGAGGTTTATAAAGGTAATCATTAAAGAACAGCTGATAATACTAGAAAGTGCAACTGGATGCTTTGAGCAAGTGTATAGGATTGAAATGAATAGTCCTGTTGGATACCCCCCTATCTTTATGTAACCCCTGGGTGGTGCTATCCCAAGGGCTACTACCCCTGTCTGCATGACTAGCTGCAGGTTAAGGGGCCTGGGTACTGAAAACGGGTGCCTCCACCCGGAGGAAAGGGTTAGTGGTAGCGTAGCTGACCTGGGTACAGCCCTCTGGGATACTGTGAGACCTCCCTCTTTCCCCTCTAGTGGCCTAAACAATGAACAGAATATACAGGTACAATAGCCCCCAAACCACAAATATAGCCCCACTCTGATTGCACTTACCACAAGGGTTGGTTCCACCTGTCTGACCCTGGAGACCCCCTGTAAAATAGGATTAGACACAGCCAGCAACAGCAATACAGTGCTATTAGTACAGAGATGCACCACAAACAGTTTAAGTGCAAAAAGAGTCAAATCTGATTTATTCAGGGAGATTGAACAAGGGAAGGGTGTAATCAGGTTGATTGGTCTAGCAACTGATTCAATCAGCCTACAAGGCACACACTTTAGAGTCCCTCAACACAGTCACACACGTACTCTGTGTACCAAGTTGTTGATGCAGGCTAGCCTGAAGCATTGCCCAGGGTAGGCCGGGGCCGCAGCTGGTCGGGGCCCTAATGATGGGAAGAAAGAGTTCATGCACCGTAACCCACAATTTGTAATCCGGAGCCTGATGGCTCAGTTTGTGATAATCAAACAAAACAATCAAATCAGATGATACCCTTTGATTTAGCTGACGTTGCAGAGAGCTACCCTGGTATTTACTCATGCTACCCAGTACAGGACGCGGGATGGATAAAATAGAGACTGCAGAGTGACTTGCTGGTTTGCCAGGAGAAGCAGGGCCCACACGATTCACCGTTGTATCATTCCTGTTCATGACGCTGAGCAGGGGGCTGATCCCAAGGCAGGTCTCTCATCGATAGATTTCTCTGCAGTGTGAGTAGCTGGCTGGACCAAGGTGGCAGAGCCCAGGCCAGGAGAACAACTCGGATGGCAGTCCGGTAGCGCTGGATTCAGCTTCCAGCAAGCGTGACACAATTGGAAAGTGGGGAACCAAATCGCGATCCACTAAGAACATTCAACACACTTACAGTAAATAAAAAGCAGTACCACAGTTCAGATGACAGTCTGGTCACAATCACAGTGTCTCTGCACAAACCATACGCTCTGTGGTGGTTTCAGACTTCCTGACAGGCTGATCGCGAGAAGCAAATCTGCGGTCTTCTTCAGGTAACAGGGCAGTCACAATTCAGTATCTCTGGTCACAAGCTGGTTTGGATACAGTCCGATTAATTTCACTAGCAGATCCCTCAGAAGGGAATATGAAGCAGGCAGGCCAGACACAGCCTTCCCACCAGTTTTCTGTGCTAATACGCAGGAGCAGCTGCTCGAATGTCTTCAGCAGTTCACTCTCTCTCAACTCCAAACTCAGACTGACACTCTGCTGCAGGCAGCACCGGGGCTTCCTTCTGATCCAAAAAGGGTTCAGTTGGTTGATTCATCTGTCTGTCAAAGCAAGGGCTCCCCCTCCAGGTCCATTTAGGCGCCAAAGTGAAAAAACTACAATTCGTACAGAAATTCACTCCCACAAGACCCCTGGGGACAGACTCCATTTTAAGGTCCCCAATAGGTACTGATTGGTGCAATACAGAAATGTCCATGCTGCAAAGAAAGGCAGGTTAAACAAACTACAATACCATTGTTATTAGAGCAGCTAATCAGCAAACAATTACCAGTTCTAACAGAGCTCCTGTCCCTCTGCACCATTAGCGATGGCAGAACAGAGCAATATTACTGCAGGACTCGAGCCTGGAAACACTCAGCCCCTACCTAGATTAATTATACACTACAAAAATAATGTCTCTTAAAGAGACAGGCACGGAGGCTAACAAGGCACTTGCATGCAAGCACTTTTACACCTGTGAAGACACAGAACATCCGCATGGCAGTGGGCATTTAAGCACACCCAAGGAAAACTTTTGGTAACCCCTATTTATAGAGAGGTTACATTTAGATAACAGACTCACATTTCCAATTATCTTCCTGCATGGAAGTGTATTTAGGAATGCTGCTTATCTGGATGCGTGATGTAACGCTTTCGCATTAAATCAATAAATAATAGATTAGAAAAGAAAGAAAATGGGTCTGAGAAATGCAAAATACTATGCACTAGAACCAGAGCTGTATCTTAATGGTATGTATTCCTACAGTTTCCCTGAGGAGCCAGCTGCTCCTTCTTTAGACTGTGATGTGCTCAAGCCTGTCCTTAACACTTACTATATGTATCAAAAGTAATAACACTTCTTAAATCGAAAAAACAGCCAAATACATAAACAAATTCTACAGCAGCTGAGCAATTGTTAGAAATGTTTTTTTTTTAGACAATATAAAATATAAAAATAAAGGGGTTAACCACGCCTTTTTTTAAACAGCCCCCCTCCTCCACAGCAGTGGCGAAGAGAAATTGGGTTCATTAAATAATCCATAGATTAGGTCCTTGCAGGAAGCAGTCTGTAAATAATTGTATTTATGTAAGTAGTTACAATAAATAAACTTCTGTCATTTATTCACCGGAATGACTTGAAGCTTTTACTTCATGAATCAAGCAGACAGTGGAAAGTAATGAATTTACGTATTAGTCATTGCCACATTGCACTAAGTATTTTTTAGAGTGCACCTGTCTGCAGTCGATAAAAATATAAAAAAATTAAAATATCCCCCAATGGCTCAGCGGCAGCGTGTTGCATTACTGCGCAGGTGACCTGGGTTCGGGAATGGACTCAAGCTATCGCATCAAGAGGCGGGCCAAACTGCAGCAGCTGCCGCGCACCAGTTACTATGTTTACACACATTGATAATTGATTACCTTGGCTTCAATTCCAAGTAATCCAATCACGACTCTGTTTCCATTTAGCTGAAGGACAGTAATCGATCCACTAAGACACCAACAGCTTTACATGCTTCCCATTGACTCAAATACTGGGCGCAAAGCAGATGACACTAAAAACAGAAGAGCTGGACATGCGTGTGGAGCACGTAAGCACAATTCTGTTTACATGCAGAAAGAGCATCGATGCTCGGGTAACTGGTGCACTTGCTTGCTGCACTTGGATCAGTTCCCAAGATCGATCCAAAATTCCTTGATATCGGCATTTACATGCAAGGTAATATTCGATTACAAAGTAATTGACTGCTCTGTAATCGATTTTCACCCTGCATGTAAACAGGATAGGTGTGTTGCAGTGGGCAGGAAGGTGTGGGTACCTGGTGCACAGCGACTCCTGTGGTGGCTGAAGGAAGCATTCTTCTTCTACAGATGTTGCAGCATGCGTCTGAGGCCATCAGTAGGCCCTGCTCATTTCATGGGAGGAGGGAGGACAGGGAAAAAAATGGGATAAAATCCCAGGACTGACTAAACGATGACCAAAGTTCCTAGTTTCTTTGGATCCTAACACTCCCGAAACTGGTTCCTGTCCTCCTGGTGCATTGCCTCTTGGGGATTGCAGTCCCATCGGAGTTCCTACTCATGGAGGGGAAGCTGTGGGATCTGTTGGTTTCAGCTGGACCCAAGGGGCAGGGGGACACCAGGCCTGAACAGGGTATCTCCCTGATGATGATGTAGCAATGGGAGGAAAAATCTCCTTGGAAACAAAATGGAAATAAACCAATGGTTGTTTGACAGCCCAAGTGAGCCTGACATGCTGGCAAAAGGGCATTGTGATTGAAGACTGCTACCAGGTGGGGGCACCATGCATCTTCATCATTAGTGACCCCTGCGGCAGGGCCCTCGAATGGTTCACCCTCCAGCTGTAGGGGAAGGTGTACTCTGGGAGTGCCATCACAGGGGGCAAGCTACAGGCCTCTGAGTCTGGGGGACCGGGAGGGGATGTTGGGTGGGTGGTCCTGGTGCCAAATGAGGGGGTACATCCCGACCAGTCACCCAAGTGAAAAAGGTGGGAGAAAAAAAGAGCAGGGCTTAGGGGAGCACTGTATGTGGAGTAAGGAAAACCAGGGGTAAACAAATCACTGTTGATACCCCCGGATCTCAAATCATGAAAACTGTGTAGTAGTGATGGGATTGTGAGATCGCTGGTTAAGGAAGGCCTGAATGAGGGGGCTATATGAGTGTGGTAGGAGAATAAAAGATAGATAAAACAATGGGGTCACACCAGGAGTTCCTGGACCCTATGCCACAAGTGAAGGTGTGTCACAGCATTGGGGTTAGGAGGTCACCAGTTCCCAATGGGTTAACACATGCGGGGATAAAAACCCATACTGAAAAAAATGAAAATCCACATTAAGTAGGATTCTGGCAGAGGTGCTGTGTTTGTGCATCCAGATACAGGGTGTCATTTATTGGGTGCGAGATACATAACTTCTCTCTACATGGACCTCTAGCTCCAGGTTGCTCCTTCTCCCCTGATAGACATCATGTATCCATACAGGAACTTCTTGGTAGTTGGACTAAGGGGGAGGGGGGACTGGTCCAAAAGTGCACATGCCTGCCCTCTGATGGGAGCTCACATTTGACAGATGACACTGCAGTTACCTATCCAATGCAAAACAAATGGGATTAAATATTTGTAGCTTGAGACAGTCCGTTATCCTGCAAGCTGATTACCCCCCCCCCCCCGTCTCACCTCACCTCACCTGACTCTGATTTGACTGGGTAACTGGATCACCCAATCTTTATTTATTTTCTATAATGTATACACCCAGGACAGCGTAGCTGAGAAGTAACATCTCACTGCGCGGGGGCGGGGGTAATAACATCTCATTGCTGGGGGATATAATATCTCATTGTTGGGGTATGTAACATCTCATTGTTGCGGGGATGTGGCATCTCATTGTTGAGGGATGTATCATCTCGTTGTTGGGGGGATGTGGCATCTCATTGTTGGGGTATGTAACATCTCATTGTTGGGGGATGTGGCATCTCATTGTTGGGGATGTGGCATCTCATTGTTGGGGGGATGTAACATCTCATTGTTGGGGGGTGTATCATCTCATTGTTGGGGAGATGTAACATCTTATTGTTGAGGGGATGTATCGTCTCATTGTTGGGGAGATGTAACATCTTATTGTTGGAGGAAGGATAAAAAATGTCATTGTTAGGGGGATGTAACATCTCATTGTTGGGGGGAAGATGTAACATCTCCTGGTTGGGGGGGATGTAACATCTTATTGTTGGAGGAGGAATGCAAAATGTCATTGTTGGGGGAGGGATGTAAAATGTCATTGTTGGGGGATGCAGCCTAGTGAAAACTCCAACAAAGATCCCACCCCTGAATCGTCAAGACTCAGGACAGCCAAAGCCCCGTTAATGATTTTTGCCTTTTGCTGCTTGGGGGTGGGGTGGAGGAGTTAGGTTGAAACCCCATCACATTTCCTACTTTGTGGTCTTAAGTTACCCTAGCTGGTGCATAAATGAAATTTTTGCAAAGAATCTCTCTCTATATAAAGAAAGTAACAAGTATATGGACATAATGGGGGCACAGGAAAAACAGTCCCCCGGGTCATACATATATCTTTTTAAATTCACTAGTGTTGTGTTCAGACACTTAAAGAGCAGCTAACGCCTTCAGGAGAACTTTAACAAAACATAATATTTAGACACTGGCCAGCTTGTATTTCACATCAGTTCCATATTTTTCCTGCCCATTAAAGAGGTACTGATGCCTCAAAAAAGACTTTGAAAAACATAATAATTAGGTACAATTCAGCTTGCATTCCATATATATATATTCTATATATTTCTCTTCCCCATTATTTATTACTCAGTAAATTTACATGAGTACATGATCTTTATCCCTTAGAGTTCCCTTAGAGTTCATCTGCCTCTGTAGCTTACTCCCTACTTTAAGTCATAATCCTCTGTTGTGACATCAGAGTGTGTTGCTGTGAGGGTAACTGAGATGTGACAAGCAGTGCATTATGACCTTGGGTAGGGAGACAGCAACAGGGATAGATTAACTCTTCAGGAACAAAGATTTTTTTAAATGCAGATGACCTCAGTAATAGAAAATGGGGAACAGGAAGACAGAACTAATGTGAAACACAAGCTGAAATGTGTCTACATATTACGGTTTGTTAAGCTTGTCCTGCAGGCGTCTGCTGCTCTTTAATGTTTATTGAGGTAATTTGCATGAAAACAGGATATTTGTCCATGAAAAGTTTGTCTATTCCTGCTGCTTTCCCCCACCTGAGGTCACTCATAATACACTGCTTGTGACATCACAGTTACTTCCATGGCAATAGATTGTGATGTCACAACAGAGGATTATGACTTGAAGTAGAGAGCAAGCTATAGAGACAGATGAACTGTAAGGGATAAAGACCATGTATTCATGTAAATTTCCTCAGTAATAAACAACAGAGTGGAGAAACAGATAGAATATATACAGAATATAAGCTGAATTGTACCTAATTATTATATTTTTCAAAGTTTTTTTGAGGCATCAGCAGCTCTTTAAACAGACCATTACATCATAGAGGAGGATCCAACTACATGTATAATCAGTTTTATAACACACACACTGCCCAGTTTATCCTGGTGCCTGCTTTCCATCTGTGTTTGCTTCGGCCTTTTGCCTGCTATTGTAATGATTAGTCATCCTCAAAAGCAGATCTGCCCTATCACTGTTGTTCAAGGGTGAAACTGGGCAGGAGCCCACAGGAACTCAGTTCCACCACCTCTGTCATCTTTCTCACTTAATTACTGTAGGAGAGCTTCACCACCTAGAAATCTAGATATGAGGTCACCCACCTAAACATTTCCAGTTTAACCAGTGAAGACAAACCAACAAAAGCCAGTCCAGCCCCTCAGAAAGTAAAGTCCCAATGTGTGTGGTAGTCTAATTGAGTGTGTATCATTAATTTCATACATTTTGATAGTGAGTGGTGCGGTGTAATCTGAAGTTTATCTAAAGCGCTGCCAGTTGTTCTAACACTTTGATCCTCTACCTATTTTCTCTGTAGTAGACGAAATGCAGCCATCTGGCTTTGAATTTCTCCTGGTTCAACCTTAATTTGGCTGTGATCTCTTCCATGTGTAGGATTCGATCACACTTTTTACACCAAGCCTCAGCTGAGGGACATTTATCCGTAGTCCGTTGACCAGTTTTGGGTGACTTTTTTCCCATAGCTGCTAGTATACTGGACAGATGTTTTTGTTCTGCCCTGCTTATCTTGTTGGATTTGGAGTATTTTAACTGTCTCTCTTTTATAATGCACCTAGAAAGGAGCCACTTTTGGGCAGGAGCATAGAACATGGGGATGGTCTCTGCTCTGGCCACATCCTCGCCAGTCTATGCAAGAGGTCCCACAGTGTTTGGTGATATGTGGGGCCCTACAGAATCCCATGATTATTTAAGCAATAAACCACTCCAGGGTGTGGGTAATGCTGGGTTTGCCCACTCCTGGTGTGGTTCGGTCACGAGGCCTCTGGCTGAGTGACCAAACTATGCCTGGCGTTGGTAAACCCCTGCATCACCCACACCCTGGAGTGGAGTATTGTGATTATACAATGTGCCCCTTTACTTACTGTAAGTTAAAATAAAATAAAAATTGTTTTTTTATTGTTTTGACTACTGTTTTTATTGATTTTATTGATGCGCCGCAAAAAATAGTTCCCCTTTGCTGACTTGAATACTGCCATATGAGAGAGAGACTGCGATGCTTCATTTTTTTTTTTTTTATATTTTTGTATCCCAAAGGAGAAAACTGTTGTCCTTGGTGCTCAGACACACAGAGAAAATGCGACGCTTCAGTTTTTTTCTTAAATTTATCTACCCCAGCTTTGGGAAGGCATGGCAAGTAGCTGTCAGGCTGATACAGGTAGAGAGCGGGATGTCATCAGCATTGTGACTGGGCCAGAGCGGGATGTCCAAGATCGTGATTTTGTGCACAGCTTCCAGGTATGCAGCCACAATGCTATAGAGGGGAATTTGTTGTTAAGTTTATGACTGAGTTATTCTTTCACTTATTGTTGTGGTTGCACAGCTACAGGGCAGTTGGTATACCACCTTTTAGCGAGGAAATCAAGATGGTGGCTCGGAATGATTTCTTAATTTTTTTTGCTGTCTTATTGAGATGCGGCAGACTGGCACCTCTTTCCGTTGGTAATGCTAGGATTTACCATGGCTAGGAGGTGCCAGCTAGCCAATAAGATTGCTTTAATTTACAAGCCATTGTATAATTTCCACTTGTGGGCTCTCCACTCAATGAAGGCAGTTTATTTATGTATTTTATTTAAAAAAATATTTTACCAGGTAGACATACAAAGATATGAAAGTAATCTTGTTTACAGATATGACCGTGGGGGGAAGGGGGACAGACAGTAATACAAAACAATTGGATACATCCATATAATATACAATACATCAAAAACACTCTCCTGAATCCTATCCCAAGACCACTCCTCCAACGTAACTCCCATGTCAGTCTCCCACCTGTCTCCCACCTTATCTGAGTCTGTTGGGAGCTGAACCCCCACTCTGTGAACCTTCCACCCCATGTAAAAACTGTGCCAGCTTATGTGTTGCTCCTGTAGGTGCCTTTTGTGTTGCAGATCTGACATATAGCGGCGCAGTTGCAGGTATTGTATCTAAAAAAAAAAAAAATAAAGTCCTTAGTAAGATGGAACTCTGATTGTATCTCCATTCAAGATTTTTTTTCTCAATCCATTTTTACTGTTTTCACAGTCATGAAATATGACATGTTATACAGAAGTATCATTATAATATTTCCAAGAAAAGCTATTAGCATAAATAAATTGGTACGGTAAGTATAGGAGACCTACAGGATACACAAGGCTGTTAAGTCTCACCACTCAGTATTATCAGCTGCCATTACCCTGGTACTCTTCACCGAATATTGTTGTTTGCACGACTGTCCATTGGTACATTTACACCCTATTGTTTCATCTTCTCTGTCTCCCTCCTCGGCACCCATCTGGTTACCAGCTCAGTATGTCTTTCCTGGTAAAACATTTGAAATAGTCAGTCATTAGTTGTAGGAGATGGGTGGGGGCAAATAAGGAGGCAGAAAGAGAGCAGGATTTATACCATGACCTCAGCAATATAATTGCTCTTCCCAGCTCTGAACCTCTCTACATGGGGGTCACAGGTGTACAGGATTTAAAATAGGACTTTGCTAACCCACTAAAGGTTGGAATATGTTTATACGCTCTACCTTATTCGTCTCAAACCACAGTGGCAACTGCTGTGACAAATACATGAACACATAACATTACAGCAACTAAATAGTGCAGATAACACAGCCTAGCATGGAACATGAACCAAAAGAATCTTCTGTTTTATTCCCACCTTCTTACACTGGCACTGGACCCCCATTGCCCCTTACTTGCAGATCATTCCTTGACTGTCATGTAACCATGGTTGTGCCCTCCAGCGGAGTGGGGGCAGCAGGGAACCTCTCCCCGACAGGATCATTATATTAGGCCTTCGGGAAGTCCCGGTCAAGACTGAAGGTCAGAAGCACCAGGACTGTTAGCCTCTGATGCCAGGGCTTTTTCTGATTTCTCTGGACTCAAGGTTTACACAGTTTTTATACGGTAGAAGAAGGCCTGTTGGATCCATCAAGTCTACCTCCCCACACCATGTGGGTCAATAAAATGTAGTACCCATACAGTATTTATCTAATTCATTTTTAAATTGTTCAAACTTGGTTGAATCAATTACTTTATGTGGAAGTTTATTCCATAATAGGATTGCCCTAATTGTAAAGTAATGTTTTCTTTTATTTCTAAATGCCCTTTGTACAAATAACTGTTTATTGTTACATCTTAGAATATTCGGTTTATTTGCATATTTGATGTTGCAGTCCTCCATAAGTTTTTTTATCCTGTAGGATTTTAAACGATAATAAAAGATCTCCTCTCTGTCATCTAGTTTTGAGATCGTACAATTGTAATGTTCTGCATCTTTCTATATATGGTACATTTTTTAGTCTAGGAAATAGTTTGGTAGTTTTTCTTTGGATGTTGTCCAAAAGTTGTCTGTCTTTGGATAAGTATGGGGACCAAAAAGCGGCTCCGTAATCCAAGTGTGGCCTAATATAAGTGTTATACACTGATAATATGAATGTCTCTTGCTTACAAATAAAATATTTTTTAATGGATCTAAGGATATGATTGGTCCTGAGAGCTATATGTCTACAGTATTCCCATGGGATCAACAGATCACTTATCATGATTCCAAGATCTTTCTCAGTTTTAACTTGCCTCAGTTCTTTATTATTCATGTAATATTTCTCATGTGGATTTTGGGGACCAACGTGCATTACAACACATTTGTTTTCATTAAATGCCATTTTATTTAAATTTGCCCAGTTTTCCAGGGTATTAATATCTCTTTTTAATGCATTAATATTTTCTATGGTATTAGCTTCTTTACACAGTTTTGTATCATCAGCAAATTTGCTAATGTAGCCCACAATGTCATTTTGTAGATACAATATAAAAATTCAAAATAGGATAGGCCCAAGAACCTATCCTTGGGGGACTCCACTAGTCACTTTAATAGGATCAGGGTAAGTGTCTGAGACTTTAACTACTTGTGTTCTGTCAGTCAACCAGTCAGTTACCCACCTGAATATAAAGGCGGGAGTTGGTAGAATAATCCCAAGGTGGAAAGAAGAGGAGAAGTGCTAGGGGAATACATGTAAGTGCCAAGAGTTTGGGGAGCTACAGGAGATGGAGGAGGTGGTTATTTGCAGCATACACACAGGGCTCTCAGTTTGATAGTGAGTGGCCTCCTGAAAGAGTGAGAACAGCCTGAGAGTTTTTTGCATGGCATTCCAAAGGGTGGATAGAGAAAAGATGACAGCCGCTGAGCCACGTCGTGTCCTTATTTTGGGTGCTTTAAGACAGACAAGAGACAAACTCCTTAGACCATACGTTCCCTCAGTATGCTGAAACAGCGTAGAAATACAGGTCGGTAGTTTATCGGTTTGTAGTACAAGATTTCCCCTTCATAAAACCACGTTGTTTAGTATCCGTATGCCCTTTACATTCCATCTCTATTTCTATTCTATTCTTGAGAATTCTTTCCATGGTTTTACAAACAACAGACGTTAGATTTATAGGTCTATAATTCTCTGCTTCCGTTCTGTTTCCCTTTTTATATATTGGAACTACCACCGCTTGCTTCCATTTATAGAGTACTATCCCTTTGATTAGTGAGATATTAAATATATGTTGAAGTGGTTTTGAAATGGAATGGATTGTAATGTTTAGAAAAAATGGATTAAAGCCATCTGGCCCTACCGCTGCATCTACTCTAATGTATGGCACAGTTGATGATGTCATGGCGTGTGCATGCAAGGTGTGCTACCATGTCGATGTCCACAGCCAGCTCCTCCCCTGTGGGTTCCTGCAGCTGCACTGCCACCTGTGGTCACCCAAGTGGCAGCGTTGCAGAGCAGGAAAGCTCCCATGCCACCATCAGAGGAGGAGAGCGTGGGTTGCCAGTGTTGTGAGCAGTAGCTCTACCGCTGCGCCAACGGCTGGCCAATAGACTCTTTACAATGTCCATACCTAGCTCTTTTGCCAGGTTGGAACAAGTCACTCGGAACAAAATTATATATCAGCCCAGTCCATGCATATAAGTATACAGGTCAGACTTGGGGGAACAGCACTGACAAGTACAGCATGAAATGATAGGAATCATCCGTGACTCACGGCACAGTCCTAGCTAAGATGGCCTTTTCTCAACACATTATGGTCTTAGTAAAAAAAGTGAATAAAAGGGTGGGGGCCTTAAGGAGAACTACAGAATGTTTAACATTAACAGATAGAAAGAAGTTAGCCGAACAGTTAATTATTCCAATGCTAAGATATGGCGAACTGATATACAGAATAGCCAATAAAACACTCAGCCAGGCTGGATAAAATTTATTTCTGAGTGGCTAGACATGTACTTATGGGGAACTATCGTACTCATCATTGTCTATTGTTAAGAAAATTAAATTGGTTGCCTTTGGACACAAATTATATCTGTCAATGGCTAACTCTAATCCATAAAATGAAATATTCTTGCCTTAATCATCCAATTTCAAAACTGCTGTTTTCAGTGGATCAGCACACAAAAAGGGTATTAACTAGGTCAGTACATTTGAATAAGATCACTACGGAAAAATCACAAAATAAATATGGGGACAAGATCCCAATTCATCAAGCTGCGATTATCTGGAATTCTCTTTCCTCTGATGTAAGGGAAATTGTAAATCATTCCACATTTTGTTCACACTATAAAAGATTTGAAGGCTCATATTTGTAATTGTTAACTACTATTTTAATGAGCCATAAAGTTTGATAAGTCCTGTACAGTACTTTACATTGGTTTGAAGGGAGTACCTCTTTTACTTACTACTTTGTTGCTATATTAGCAACATTTATATTTCATGTGGATGTGTTTATGTATATGTCATATTGAAAGTCTGTATGTTTTTTATAGCAAATTCTAGCTTGATGTTATAATTATTGCTTGTACTTTAGATAGGGACTACACAGGTCTGTCTTGTAAACTGGACTTTTGTCCACATGACATGTATTACCTGCATAAAAATAAACTTTTACCTACCTACCTATTAATTTCACATAGCTTTTGCTTGCCCCACCTGCCATCTTCCAGGGATATACCCCTGTTCAGGCATTTAGCTGTCATTCAGATGGCAGGGGTTTTACGTCCCCATTTTTTCTCCCATACTCTCCCTGCTTCTCGTGTCATGGGTGGTGCCTCTATTGGACTCAAGCCCACACCGTGCCCCCGCGATGACAGCATGCTCCCTGACCCGGTCCCAGTGGTTGTTGTGGCACCGGGACCAGCCGACAACCCTACCTGATGGAGGCATGATGCAGCATGGCAGATACCACCATCTGGAAGCCTCCGGATGAGGCAATCCATGCTCCCTCCCGAATGTGGGTCACCAGTGCAGCAGCACAATCTGAGGCCTCTGCCCCATCAGGGTGGCCCCTAACTATGATTTCCATCCAGCTGGGACAGACACTTGTCTGCAAAAGCACCACCAGCAGCAGCAGCATCAGGATCTGTTGACAGCATCCTTCTCTCCTTGAGCAGTGACCTGAATTCCAGCAGGACACACCATTTGAGCCTGACAGCCAAAGCCTCATACTCGATTGCATCCAAGGACGAGATTTGTTTTCATGTCCTGTATCCAGATACAGCTGAATGTTACAACTCTTGGAGTGCAGTATACCTTCACATTTTGTGGCCTGAAGCCCTTGGATCCTCTATTTGGGGCCATTTAGCACTGTGATTGCAGTAGTAGATTTGGAAGTTGCCTCTGGAGGTTTCAGCTTGCCATGCTGCAGCAGGTAAAGAGCACCCAAAATCACCATTTTTTCTCTCCCCCTTCCCCAAGTTCAGCACCCAATTCAGTATTAAAAAGTGTTTCCAATTCACACTTAAGCTCCAGAATGGTTTGTGTGCTGTTCAGTTAGAGTCGCAGCTTCTGGAGCTCCATGCTTAGGCTTCTACTGGCTCCGTAACATTACCAGAAGTCCATGGCGGTTCATTTTTAAATGAAGCAATTTTTATTACTTTTTATTGCCACAAAGTCTGCATCACAGTCTTGCATTGTTTACTGCTCCCTGTTTCTGTGCTGTTCAGTTCGATGATGTCAGCTGCAGCACTAAGCTGGTACCACAGAAAGGGAAAACAAGAGGTTTTTGTTAAGCTTTTATTTCTCATCCCTTTTATAAGAAGTGGGAACATTATGGCATGCTGTCTCTCTGTGGGAACTAATGAGTACCTTTAGGAAAGGTTCTTTTATTTTCTGTGTAAACATGCTTTTTCCTTTTTCTTATTGTTTTTAATTCCACCTTTGGTCAGCAGAGGGAGCTCAATCATCTGAACTGACTGAATTTTGTGACTCTCAGCAATGCAGAATTCTACCAGCATTCCTAGTCCACTGCTCTGTCTTTTAACAAATGTTTTCTGGACTCAAACAACTGAGGACCCCACCTAAGACTTTAAAGATGGGGTGGTCTAGCTATTTCAACAAGCATTTGTCAATGCCGAATGTTTGCTTGCTGGCATTGGCATTGGTAGTGTAGGAGTTAGAGAGATGCATAATAGGAATGGCAGCGAAGTACTGAACTGAAGCCAACCCCACCACCACCCTGCAGAGACTGACAGGCATTGGGGTGTGCCTTTGGGTCATCAGGCATAACGGCCATGCCATTTCACCACACCCTACCCTGCAGACACCGACAAGTGTCACGGTGTGCCTTGGGGTCTTTGGGCCTTATGCTCACCCCACTCCATAAGGAAATACGATGAGATGGGTACAGTATAGGAGTATGGAGTGAACTTTGGAGCCGAAAAGTCCAAGGCACACCTCGATGCCTATCACTGACTACATGGTATGGGTGGGGGTGGAATGGTATGAGCATTACAGGCGACAATCCCAAGTCACACCTCTGATGCCTGTCAGTCTCTACAGGGTGGGGCGTTATGGCTGGAAACCCTAACGGCGCAGGCGTTCATTGGTATTTTCACTCCAATTTTTCAACATGGGTTTTTTGTGACCCCCACCTCATGAACAGTGGCAATATCAGTTCATTAGCTGAAAGCTGATTTTGCACAGCGACTACGCCATTTGGCACCACAGGTACAGAAACACATTTTGAACAGGATGTGAAAAATGACAGCTGTACTGTTCATGAGGAGGTGTAAAAAATGGGAAAGTTGAAAATCTGGAGTGAAAATATAAAAAAACTGGCAAAGTCACGAGCATGCGTAGAAACTGCACAATGCACACCTGTAATGTAATTAGTTTGGGGATTGTTTACAACAGATTGTCAACACAGGCATTTTGGGACCTCCGCTCATGAACAGTTTCACTGTGATTTTCTTAATGCGTCCCGAACACTGATTTCCCACAGCGACCATGCATTTCTGCACCGGAAGTGCGAAAACACATTTTGGCCAGGGTGTGAAAAATGACAGCTGTACTGTTTATAAGGAGGTGTGAAAAAATGCCAGTGTAGAAAATCTGGACTGAAAATATTAAAAATTTGTGAACTTACGACGGTGCATGGAAACTGCGCAATGCACGCTCGTAACACAGTCAGTGTATGGACTTTTGTCACCAAATTTTCAACATAGCCATTTTAAGACCTCTGCTCATGAACAGTGTCACTGTGATTTTCTTAATCTGTCCCCAACATTGATTTTGCACACCGACTGTGCCATTGTGCGCTACTTGTGTGAAAACACATTTTGGGTGAGATGTGAAAAATGACAGCTATACTGCTCATAAGGAAGTGTGATAAAATGGCAATGCTGAAAATCTGGAGTGAAAATATTAAAAATTTTGCAGCGTTACGTAGATGGCATTAAGACTGCATAGCTAGCTTCGTAAACATCATTTTGAAATTTTTTCGCAAATTTTCAACATATGGTTTTGGGGCCTACCTCATGAACTGTGACACTGTCATTTTGTTACTTGTTTCCCGAAAGGTGGTTCCGCGCAGTGACTGCAAAATCACCTTTCGGGACCGAATAACAAAATGACAGTGCCAGAATTCATGAGGTGGGGTCCCAAGAACCCCATGTTGAAAATTTGGTGAAAAAATTCCCCAAAATGCCTGAGAATTGCATCAAAGTTGAAAAAACTCTATTTATTCCATTATACAGCTTACCGCCATTTCCTCAGGTCGCGGTCAGCTTTGAAGAGTGCAGACGTGTTCCCGGTCCACCGAAGATCATCGCGCCGGACTCCGGAGGTAGGTATGGGGTGAGGGGGTGGGGAGGCAGGATGCGAGAGGGTGGGTGCGGGTGGGGAGGGGGTTAAGACAGTCAGCGAGGGACTGTTTTTCTTACAGGTCATTTTATTTTAAGACAACGCGGGACTTTTGCCACGCTGGGGTGGGCTCCCAGCGTGGCAGCTGGAAGGTTGTTTTGGTGGGGCAGTGGAGCTGACGGGATTGGGCACCCCCATCCAGCATATGGATGTTTGCCACGCTGAGGTGGGCCCAGTGTGGCAACTGGAAGTCAGGGTTTTTGTGTGTGTGTGGTGGGGGTACAGTGGAGCCAATAGGGATTGGGCACCCTTACACCATAATTGGATCTTTGCCATGTTGGGGTGGGTTCCCAGCATGGCACCTGAAATCTGTTGGGGCAGCGAGCCGACAGGGGACTGAGCACCCCATTGGCCATACGTGTGGGGGGACTCGGATTGCGAGCATGCTGGGGTGGGCTCCCAGCATGCTGCGTAGGTGTGTGTGTGGGGGGGTGAAATATCTATGACAGTTTGGATGCAGTGAGCGCTGACGTGTAGGCAATTTGTATACTGCCAACGGACGGCAGTATGCAAATTGCCTACACGAGCTGCAGTGTTTTCCTTTCAACTGTACGCCATTGCATCTGAACAGCTGTCATAGACAGCTCAGACATTCATTGGCGCGGTGCAGCCGCGCCTGCAAAAGGGAGCAGGGCATTTGAAGTGGGAGAGGCACACCTACGAAAACTCATATGGTGGCACTATGTTTCTTGCACATGCGTGCAAGCAAACAGAATAATCACTGTAGTACTCATGACACATGACAAAACTCCCCCAACCTTCTGAGGATGAGGGGCAGGTAACTGGCAAGTGAGAGAAACCTACATGAGGGAGATTCTAAAAGTGCCCAAACCTGGTAAAACAGAACATGAAGTAGCCTTGTGTAAACTGTTAAACAGGGATGCTGACAGGCTTCCCTCACTGACCACTCTCCCTAACATAGAGCAGAACTGTACATGCATAGAAATACACACACTATATACACACATACATCTGTGTGTGTGTGTGTGTGTATGTACCTATAGATATTTCCTGAAGAAGACCTAAGGTCGAAACGTAGATTTATATTTTCTTTTTTTAGCTTGCATTTAATATAACCATTTTGTTTTGCTATATAATATTACTGGTATATACAGTGGGCTGATTCAAAATATGCAATTTATCTTCAAGTGTGATGAGGCAGGACCATAACTCGTGAGTGGCAGAGCCACGAGTGAATCACAAAAGTCCTGCCCACTCACAAGTGATGAGAAGTTGCCTATTTTGAGTCAGGCTATTGTATATTTGCTACTCACTGTAAAAAAAAACGTTGTTACTGCACCATAGATACATAGATACATAGACAGCGTCGGCAGATAAGGGCCTATGGCCCACCCAGTCTGCCCATTTGAGCTTGTAAGTTCAGTTTGTTTTCGTTGAAGTCTGTTGCCCCTTACCCCTGACCTCCAGAATTCCTTTTTGTCTATCCCATGCATTCTTAAATCCCGTGATTGTTTCAGCCCCCACCACTTCTCTCTGGCAGGGTGTTCCACTTGTCCACCACTTCGCTCTGTGAAGAAATTCTTTCTCATGTTTCCTCTGAATCGCCCTCCTCCAACTTCATCCCATGCCCTCTAGTCCTGGAACATCTTTTTCGCTTAAAAATAGTGTTTTCCTGCACCTTGTTCCTCCCTGTAAGATACTTGTATGTCTCTATCATATCCCCGCCTCCTCCTCTCCTCCAGGGAGTACATGTTCAGTTCCTTCAACCTGTCTTCATAGGACTTGTGATGCAATCCATGCACCATCTTTGTTGCCCTCCTCTGAACCTTCTCTACCCTGTCTATGTCCTTATGTAGGTATGGTCTCCAGAACTGTACACTGTACTCCAGGTGGGGCCTCACTAGTGTCTTGTATAGCGGAATTATGACCTCCTTTTCCTGCTGGTGACGCCTCTGCCTATACATCCCAGCATCCTATTTGCTTTACCTGCTGCCTTTGTCACACTATTTCCTACTTTAGGTCATCAGAGATGACAACCCAAGATCCCTTTCCTGCTTGGTGCATGCTATATCCTCACCCCCAACTGATATATTGTGCCAGGGTTTTTGTGCCCCATATGCATTATCTTGCACTTCCTTGCATTGAATTTCAACTGCCAAACCCCTGACCATTCTTCAAGTTTCTGCAGGTCCTTCTCATTCTGTCTACACCTCTGGTGTGTCTACTCTGTTACAGAGCTTTGTGTCATCAGCTAACAGTGAAATTCTGCCTTCTAGGTCCCAGCAAGTCACTGATGAAGATGTTGAATAGGACCGGTCCCAGCACTGATCCCTGTGGTACCCCACTGGTCACTCTTCCCTCTGTGGAGTGACAGCCATTTACCACCACCCTTTGTGTCCTGCCACCCAGCCAGTTACCTACCCACCACACTACTGTCCTGCCCACACCCATATTCCTGTTAGAGTTACACCAACAAAAGCATGGAAATGTGGTGTTAGGGTTTCCAACCCTAACACCCACCCCCACCCTGCTAGCAGCAAAAAGAAAAAACTTTTCGGTTTTGGCTGTCTCGAGTCTTGGCAAATCAAGTTGGGTCTTCCTGTGGTTATCATCGTCCTAATGCCCCCATTCCATCAGTAAACAAGCTCAGATGTGCAGACTATATGAGAATGGAGTGAGCATTAGGGTTGATAACCCCAAGGAAGACCCTAGGCTTGATTTGCCAAGACTCCATACGGTTTTTTCTTTTTGCTGCTTGCAGGGTGGGGATGAGATGTTAGGTTTGGAAACCCTAACACCACATTTCTCTACTTTTGTCATTTTAACTTTAACTGGTGCATTAACTATATTTTTTGCTATGAATTTCCTTACTTTTTGAGATAGTAGAATTGTCTCATCATTGGGACCTGCGTGAACACATCCATGTGATTATGGAAGCACAGGATCCTCTGGGCCCAGCGCTTCCTCGCCTCTATTTATCCACATGTATGTGGGTGTGGAAGTGCAGAGCCCTTCATTCCTCCAGAAAAGTAATTTATGTGCTTCCTTATAATTTTTTTTCTTGAAGGGATGGACCATTTTTAGTTTTTTTATTTCTTAGGGGCTTAGTGTTGTACTAGTCATTAAGACCTTTCTATTGATATATACATTGTCCATTAACTCCAAAGATTGACAGAGTTACAGCTTGTTAAAGTTGCAGTGTTATCCTATGGGAATTGTAATTTTGTTATTTTTTAAGTTTTTTTATATGACCCCTAACTTTTTTTTTGGGAGGGGGGTATGTATTGGTTTTGTAGTACTAATTAAGACCTTTATTTTGATATATGGATTGTCCCATAGCTGCATATATTAATGGAGTTATGGCTTGTTAAAGTTGAAATGTGGAAAAAAAAGCTAAGTTAAAATTATTTTTTCGTGTGAAGGAATTTTTTTTTGTAAGGTTGTGTTGTTCATATGAAAAAAATTATTCCTTCATATGAAAAAAGAATGTGAAAAAAAAACTAAGTCCAGATTCTTTTTTCATATGGCCCTATTCTTTTTTTGTAAGGCCATATGAAAAAAGAAATTCGGGTTACAAAAAAGGATTTTAAAATGTGTTGAAAACACATTTCTGGGTGATTTTTCCAAAACCTAACTGCAGAATCCACCTAAGGGGTCCTGATCAGCAAAATACATGTGTTGGTGTCTCTGCAGGGTACCACTTTTATGGCTTTTCAAACATAAAAAAAACAGAAACAAGATGGCAGCCATAAGAAAAAAGAGTTTTTTCTCACAAAAAAGGTTACCTCCCCTATGAAATAGAATTTTTTTTTTTTTTGTATGGACCAAATCCTTTTTTGTATGAAACAGCTATCCAAAAGACCGTACTAAGCATACTCAGAACTGAAAATTCAAATTCTTATAACTCTGAAATGGATTATTATTTTTTCACCAAACCAGCAAAAGGCACCACTTTAGCCCAAGCCCTTTCTACCCTGAAAATGTCAGAGCAAACTTCCAAACCGTCTGGCAATAGGCAATAACAACAAAACAGCAAAAAAACCCTTTTTTTTTTCACTTTTTGGTTTCCATATACTTTTTTTTTTTCGGTTTTACTTCCTTCCCCCCCAAGGGCCACAGCGTACACATGTGTGTACATGTGTGGAGGTGTACACGCCAGGATCCAGTGGCCCCTTCTGCTCCTCCCCTGACTTCTGTCGCTGCCTGTGCCACCTACGCGCCCACTGAACCTCCACCCAGTGGGAGTGGGACTATGGATGGACGGGCATCCACCCCTTGGAGGGAGAGCCATGGCTCAATCCCACTCCAGCCCTCCTCCCCAAGCTGGCACCCTGGTGATCTGAGGTCATTCCCAAACCCGGGTCGCTGGCATAGAGCGAGGTAAGGTGCCAGCGCCTCAGCCCTCTACGCTACCTGTCCGGACCCTTTTTCACTTTTTTTGCTATCTGGATCTCAGAATCTGCACATCTGATTTGAACAAACCTTGGCAAGTCAAAAGACATTGGGCCCAAGACCGCACCTTCAAAAATTCATGCAAATATATTAAATAGTGGCAAAGCTATTAAAGTGCAAAGTTTGGGGTTTAACACTGAACAGCCTACTCAGCCCTAACTATAGTGCTGTTACTGCACCACTATATTATACAACAGTAATGCACAAGTCTGCGATACCTGAAAGAGGGCGGCCAGTTTTGTTTCCTGTAATAAAACAATGTTAAAGCTGGAATGTTAAAAAAAAAAAAGATAAAGTAGCCACCCTCTTCCTGTAGATCTTAATGCTGCAGATATTAAAAGAGGCTATGTTTAACTTCTGCATGGGGAGTTAGTTAACAGGAAATATCAACATGCAATAAAGTCTCAAATAACCCCTCCTTGCAAAGAAGGTTTTCAGTCTGTCCTACTGCCCTTCTCCTTTGCCTCTGAGGGTGTCCATGATTTTGATGAGGAGACATCAGAATCCATGTCTGAATTGCCCCAATCTCTCTCTGCTCTTGTAGAACCTGAGATTTATTCCATTAAGTTTGGGGGGTTCTCACAGTTATTTCGATGTTGACCTGGTGACTCTTCTAGGAACTACAGTGAGGTCCTCCAGAAGTGGGGCATGGCCACTGGTGAATCAGGTACCATAACTGTTTTCATAGGAGTTTCCGAAGACCCCAGTAGATGCCACAGGTGGAGTACTGCCCTTTTACTGTTTGCCCATCTTCCAAACATTCATCCGCAATTGATCTACATATCGGGAGTGGGGGAGGGGGTGGAGAGAGAGGAAGCTCCCTCCTTGCAGCATCTGCAAGAATAAGAGATATAGAGGCTGCTTAGTCTTGTCTTCGAAGAGTATTGCTACTGAAGGAAGATGTCCCTGGTCTTTCTGTTGCCCCAAAGGGGATCTGAGGGTTTACTTTACTGGATGTTTCAGCTTTGCAGACCAAGTGTTCCTGGTCAAACCCATAATCTCTGATTCGGGCAGCCCAAGGGCATTGCTGATATGTATGCCCTTTCTCTGCACGTAGATTACAATGTTGCAGGTTTCTACACATCAAGCTGACATGCTCAAACTCTCCGCATAGTCCACATCTCAGCTGGTTATACGTACTACTCAGGTGTACGCAAGCCCCACATTACTAGCAGGCTTTGGGCTGGCCTGTGTAAAAACAGACTCCTCTATCCCTTCCTCCAAAATAACTAATAGGTAGGTGTACCACCCCAGAGTCTGTCTGTAATAATTTGACTTTGAACCGCCATCCTCCCATCCATATATTTTCTGTGCCTAGAAAGGCTTCAGTGGGTCCCAAGAGTTCACATCTTTTTTCTAACCAATAGTGTGTGTCACTGACATTTACTCCTCCATAACGAAAAGTCACTTTGGCAGTCTTAATAAGTGATTTAGTATGCTGGCCCAGTGGCGCTGGACACCTTACCTCACGCTATGCCGGTGACCCATGTTCAGGAATGAGCACGGGCCACCAATGGTTGGCAGGGGAGGAGGAGAAGGATTGAGCATCCAATGGACTGTTTTCCTTCTTTGGGGAGGGGGGTTCTCAATAGTTGGCACCCATTCGCCCCCTGGTGGAGGCTGGTGGACAAGGCACTGTGCTGTAGAATGGGGAGGAGTTGGGACAGATGCCTGAAGGGAATGCGTGCGGACGCATGCATGCTCCCCTCTGCTGGCATCATTGCACGCCCCCGGCTCCAGGGAGAAAACTGGAAAAGGAGTGGCTTGATGGCTGTCCAACAAACACCGGCTCTGGGGGCACCTGAATCTGGATCTGGACAGGGTGGGTGAGTTAGGGGCTCCCCACCACCCTGCCGTGGGGGTAAGCCACAGGGGATGAAAGACGAGACCCTGATGGAGTGCAGATGGACGGACGGTGGCTGGAGTCCTGAGGGGGTTGCCAGAATATGGAAGCAGACCAGGTATGCCAGGAGGAGAAAAAGTAATTGCAAAAAAAAATAAACAAATAAGTGATTTAGCAAGGGGAATGGCAGTGAATGATATCCATAAAGGAAATGTTTTTTTAGTTGATGGTATGTCATCTAGAATCTATCTAGACCCTGGGCTGTTTTAAAGCTGATACGGAAGATATCTTCACCCAAAATATGAATTAATGCATAGATGTCGGAAGTGAGAAATTCCATGGATTCCTTAATGAGACACCTGCCTGGCCATGTATATTCTATTAGGGTGTTCTGACAGACCTCACCATACTTGAGTCTGACTGTTTTTCCATGGTGCCAGCTTGGCTCTGTGCTTGAAAAAAATCTGAATAATGTGGTCCTGTAGAATCACTTATGAGAGGGACCTGGTTCCTCCTCATCATTATGCCCTTGGATCTCTCCAGTATCTTGTGCAGCCCCCCTTCCCTTCCTGCTGCACCAAGGCTGAGCATCTAAACATTTCATTGAATGGTGTAGGAGTTATTTTTTCTGCATTGTTTAATGGCTGCATTCCGGTGAGAGTGGCAGCCTTATTGATACTTCCCATAGCCTGTGTATCCTGTGATTTTTTTTTATTTAATTTTTTTAAATTCTTTTTCCCTTCGGTCACCACCAACTGGGGCTTCTTCAGCTGACCTGCCTTATCCCCTCCAGCCTGAGATCCTCCCATCTGCGCCTGTGTAACTCGACTCGCCTGTGACACACCAATGGAGCCATTCCCCCCCACCAGAATACATCCCCTGGGGTGGGGCCACCTTCTGCTCCTCGGCGCTTTCTTCCTGCACTCCATGGGTGGAGGTAACGTCGGGACCAGGTCACAGTGAGCAGGATCTGGCAGTGAAGGTGGGGGCAGGCGACGTCTACTCCCCAGCTAATGGGTAGTTTCCCTTTTTCTGGAGCTCCCCCAAGGCACCTGGACATGCAATGTCACTCAGTGCTGCTGGGCACGTTCCCGCATCCAGCCCACAAGCAGCTGCTGAGGCACCTCCCCCTTGTGTCTTGAGCGATCCCCGGACTACAGCGCTCCTAGACTCTGCTAGGAGATGCTCACGCTGGGGAGTCGTCCACCCACCAACTCCAGGAGAGGAGAGCTGTCCTCCGGATGCACAATCCTCTCCTTCCCCACCAACCTCCAACAAACCAAGCTCGCTCCCGAACCTGGGTCACCAGCATGGCGCGAGGTGTGGCATCCAGCGCCTCAACCCTCAGTGCCACCGGGCCGGCTATTTCTTTTTAAATCAAAGTTTATTAAATATTTTCACTGTTAACACCAACACTTACAAGCAGACAATAAATGAACAATACACAACATCCAACCTACCCACAAACAAAACATTACACTTATAATTAAATAAAAATAAAATTGTTGACTTGCGAACACTTAGACACTAATAACACTAACCGCAAGAGAGCACCAGGTAGTGGGAACTCAAAATTTATGAGACTTGCTATGTATACTGTTTTGGAAGCAGCTGAATATCTCGTTTTTGTTTTTCCTTTTGTTATATAATATTTCCTACCTTAATGTTACATATAACATCATGCTCAGGGTATCTCTCTCCTCTCCTTAAATTTCCTACCCGGTCTATTCATTCCACCTCTTTTAAATATGGAAGGTATCCCTCCCCTGAGAAGGTGGCCCATTTCTACCCCACTATCTAAAAGGAATTATACAGGGCCTCCAGGATATCAGTGCCCTCCCTGTCCACCATAAAGCTGATAAAGGGATACCATCTACTCGCATGTTTCTTTTCTCTGTGGCGTAGCTCAGCTGTGACTTTCTCCATTTCTGGAACAGAGGAACAATTATGTAACCAGCTTGTTATGTCTGGTGGTGTAGCTGTAAGCCATTGCTGGGTAATTACCTTAAGGGCTGCTGAAATAAGAACATTTTATATTTATCTAGCTATACATACATATATATATATATATTCTATACAAAAAACTTCACTAATGCATCAGTTGGGTTCTTCTACAGAAAAGTTAGGAAATTCGATTTTATGTCTCCACCTTTCACCTCACCCCATCCCGCCCCCACCAACAGGCATCGGGTGTGTGTTGGGGTCATGGGTCTTAACTCTCACCCCATCCCATGTAAACAAATGGAGGTGGTGCAGTGTAGGAGAATGGGTGAGAGTTAGCCGATGATCCCAACACACACCTCGATGCCTGTTGGTGGGGCGGGTGGGGTGCAAGGGTGGAACCCTAAAATCGAATTTCCTCACTTTTTTCGCTGTGGAAGAACCTTAACTGATGCATTAATGAAGTTTTTGCATAGAATTTCCACTTTTAAGAAAGAATAGAAAAGTGGAAGTTATGTTAGGAAACGCGCCTCTTCAGCCCCACGCCCCACCAACTTGTAAGTATCAGGCCACATTACACACCCAATGACTAAAAAGTACATTCACAACAGCAAGGCCAGCCACCAAACAAATGTTAATCTAGTAGAACAATAGAAAACACTGTCCACAAAATGTAAACTGCGCCACACAATATCTCTGCAAAAAATATATTGTCTGACATGTAAACACCTCTATTAACATCTACAGGAAATGCTGTCAACACCCTCCAAATTTCAAGTTAAAAGACCAAACCATGACCAAGATATGACATGTCAAAATTTGAAATTTTCATTCGTCAGAGTGGAACAGTTCCACACCTGTTGACATTTAACACACACAACAACTGAAAACTATATCCATGACACTAAGGCTAGGTATCCTATCAATTTCAAGCCACCACCACAACAAAAATGCGGTCCGCAGAATGTAAGCTGTGCCACGCCATATCTCACCAAAAACAATTTTCCGACATGAAAACACTGTAATTTACATCCACAGGACATGCCATCAACACCCTCCAAATTTCAAGTGAAAAGACCAAACCGTGTCTGAGATATAACATTTTAACGTATGAGATTTTCATTCGTCAGACTGGTACAGTTCCGCACCTGTTGACATTTAACATACACAACGACTGAAAACTACATCCATGACACTAAGGCTAAGTATCCTATCAATTCCAAGCCACCACCACAAGCAAAACACTGTCTGCAACATGTAAAGTGCGTCATGCAATATCTCCGCATAAAAATTTTCTCCGATGCATAAACACCATAATTCACATCTACAGGACATACTGTAAACACCCTCCAAATTTCAAGTAAAAACACCAAACCATTTCTGAGATATTCAATGTTAAAGATTTGTAAAATTCCCCTATCTATTCCATTATAAAAAATCTGGCTATCTTGTCCTGCCCCCGCGATCAAAGATGGCGATCAAAGAACCTCATAATCAAAGAATTTGCAGGCTCGTGATCAAAGAATTTGCAGGCTCACAAACAAAGAATTAAAAATCTTATAAATCACAAAATTGATGGAATTGCAATGTACCATCACCATGGTTCAACAGAATGAATCCCCTTGAGTAAAACCCACCCTCATTTGACTTCCTAGGACACCCCTGAGCTGAGAAAATTGATTTTTAAATTGAGCCATCTCGTCCCTCGCTCATGATCGCGATCAAAGAATCTCATGGTCAAAGAATTTGCAGGCTCGCGATCAAATAATTTGCAGGCTCACAAACAAAGAATTAAAAATCCTATAAATCAAAAAATTGAAGGAATTACGGTAAGCCACCACCATGGTTCGACAGAACAAAGCCTCTTGAGTACAACCAACCCTCATTTGACTTCCTAGGACACCCCTGGGCTGAGAAAATTTATTTTTAAATTGGGCCATCTCGTCCCTTGCTCACGATGCACGATCATGAACAAAGAATCTCATGATCAAAGAATTTGCAGGCTCACGAACAAAGAATTAAAAATGGTGAAACGCAAATTTTTCACCGATTTGAACCGAACCAACAGCATGCCTCAATAGAACGGACTCTCCTGAGCAAAACCCACCCTCATTTGTGTCCCTAGCCCACCCCTGAGCTGAGATATTTGTGTTTTTAGGTCGTGATGCAAGATCGCAATCAAAGAATCTCACAATCAAAGAATTTGCAGGCTCGCGATCAAAGATTGTTAGCGAGCTGC
This sequence comes from Neoceratodus forsteri, assembly GCA_016271365.2. Classification (NCBI taxonomy): domain Eukaryota; kingdom Metazoa; phylum Chordata; order Ceratodontiformes; family Ceratodontidae; genus Neoceratodus; species Neoceratodus forsteri. Next base: position 15,732,199 of record JADMNL010000036.1, read on the forward strand.
AAATTAAGATTTTAAAAGCTTATAACTCTATTTTTTGACCAATTTGGATGAAACCAAAGGCATGGCTCGATAGATTGGAGCCCCCTGAGTAAAACCCATCCAAGTTTTACTTGAAAAGTGACCCCTGAGCCAAGAAATTTGTGTTTTTCCAATCGGAAATTTAAAAACAAAATGGCGGATCTCATGATCAAAGAATTTTGAAAATCCTCAGGGACAAAGATTCTTAAACTGCGAGGCTGCAAATTCTTTGATCGCCAGGTGGGACCAGATGGCCAGAACCCCATTCTTTGTTCGCAAAACATGCATATAAATTTCCCATTGACTTATAATGGGAACTTGAAAGTGGCATAACTTTTGAATGCCTTAATATTTTTTTCACCAAACAAAAAGCGGCATGTTCAGCCACCAAAGCTCTTTCAAATGAGCCATCTCACAGACCAGCACATCACACAATGGCCGTGCAGGGCCATATCCAAAATCCCCAAACTGCCTCCAAAAACGGATAATTTTGCATTGTTCAGTGCTTTCGTACGGAAAGATCGTAAGTCCGACCAAAACACAATTTGGCAAATCAAGAGACCTACCATGCCCCACCACACATACCAAATTTCAGGCAAATCCGTTGAACGGGTCCAAAGTTATTAACGTGCAAACGTTTGAGTTTAGTATGTAAGTGACCGCTGAACCCTAACTATGGTGGCGCGACTGCGCCACTATAATATATATATATATTTTTTTTTACTTTATGTTTACTACTTTGTAAAGAAAACATTCACGTAGAATTCTTAATCGAACACCAAGCTTACACACATGTACATTACATTTAGGGTGCCAATCCTCTTAATATCTAGAAAACTGTCTGCCTAGTGTTATAAAGAAACAAGTAGGGGTAAACAAATAAACTATTCGATTCTTCAGTCCCATAGTGTGCTGGTGACAGAGTCCATGAGCTGCATGTGATATTCCTGTCTATTGTCTAACATTTACAGTTCGTGACTTCTCCCCCTCCAAATGAGAGGGAAGATGAAGAAGTACATAATTTCATAGTATGGGTAGAGCATCTGAAAAACTGAACTAGAACTTACACTACATAAATGCATTACACTTTAATATTTTGGAATGTAGTACACTGCAGCATTTTTTTATTTAACAGCATAGGCATGATGTTCATTAAATAGTAATAAAACAAATGCTAAATAGCATGACAACAGACTAACATCTCTCACATAATATGAAGGAACTGGGAGTGTAGAACGTCATGTTCAATAAAATGAATTAGGCAGTGGCAGACCACTCCAGGATACTTCCAAAGTTCAGTAATTATTAGAAAACACTGAAACATCTATTACTGTTGTACCTGCAGTATGCCATTGACCCACTGTGTTAGAAGTCCCATTGTGTCCAACCTATGTGTCCACTGCCTCGGACAACGTGGCTTCTCGATCCTCATGATGGTGATTCAGCATGGCATGTTTCTGTGCCCATTTAAGAGTATCTCCAGGATCAGAAAAAATATAACTTTTATCCTGCTGTACAATGTGAAGTCGTGCCGGAAACACAATGCCATGGTTGATCTCTGTGTCTCGCAGCATGGCTTGCACTTTTTCTATCTGGTCACATAACTGAGGTCAGGATACATTTTTATGCACTGGCCATCTTGCAGCAGGGTCCCCTTCCATTGAGCCAATGCCAAAATAAGCTCTCCACCACCCACACTATCATTTATCAGGACGGTGGCGTGAGGTGCCTCAGGAATGTCGAGTCTACCATGGGGTGTCACCTGGTACACCTTCTGAATCTGTACCAGGCAACTAGCAACTGCATCTCCAAGCTGTTGACTCACCCAGTCCAGCATAAACATCGAGAGATGATCTCCCTCGCATACCTCTGGCATGCCGAGTACTCTGAGATTAGCCGATCTGACTTGGTTTTTGAGAGTCTCCATTCTGGTCCAGAGAGGGGCATATTCCATTGTCAAGGTGGCTGCAGTTCCCGAGGTCACATCAGCATATTTTGGGGCTTCAACAGTAGATGTTTTCACTGTGTCCACCATTGTTTCCAAGGTTACCACTTGATTAGTTAGGGAATGAAAGCGGTCAACAAGTCCTGGTACAGTTTGAATCAGTCTATGTATGTTTATGCCCAAAGTCTGTAAGGCCTCCTTGGCTGACTCTTCCCTTGTTTCAGCTGAATGGCCATATGCCGACCTCATGGCGGGAGCTTCTGCATTGTTCTGACTTTTCAAATCCTCTGAGACTGGCTTCTCCTTCTGAGGATTACCCATAGTTGTCACGGGGAAATCAGGAATAAGTAGACTCCTCTTTGGGTGCAAGTGCAAGCTGGAAATTGTATTTTTTTTTCTTAATTTCTTTTACCTCCTTGGCTGGGGGTTGGTCCTATGGTTCCCCTCTCTTCAGGCATCCTTTTCTCGGCTGCTGCCTCAGACCAAGTCAGAGCTCGAACCCTTTTCACTCTGCCATCCCAGGTCGCTTCACAGCAGGGATTTATCCTGCACACTGTGGAGACCTGGAGGCTAGGGGCTGAAGGGGAGCTAACTTGAGTGGATCTGCAATGGTGCCGATGATGTCAGCCATCACTCACACTGGAGGATTAGTATTTTGTCCCTTAGTCCCCCCCCATGGTACGAGCGTGCAATGGCATCAAGGATGCTCCTGTGCACATGCCCACCCGCAGTATGCCCAATGCCTGCTCATGCCAGCCCACACATTGATCCCCGAGCCTACACTAGCCTCCAGCTACCGCCAGCAGCCAGTGGCTCAGTGATCCTCTCCACCTTCTCTCCCCAAAGGAGGAGAGCTGTCCATGGGACACTCGATCCTCCTCCCCCCAGCCGACCCTCCAAGACCCGAGGACTCTCCCGACCCCGGGTCATCACCGTGGGAAGAGGTAAGGTGCCAGCGCCTCAGCCCCCTACGCCACCGGGCTGGTTAGGAAATTGTATTTTATGAAGTTTCTCTTCTGTCAGGTTTCAGTGCTCTAAACCCAGACAGCCATTTTGCTTGGGATCCACTGCAGCCCCTCAAAATAAGAACATTATGCAAATAACCCTTGTTTTTTCCTTTTAGGTCTGCCGGCAGCAGTCCACAAATTACAGTCTTAGGGTACACTGAGGAGAGAGTTCACTATCTTCCAATCACATCCCCTACCTCCTGACAATATTGTGCAGTCCTGTGATAGTTCAGCTGTGGAATGGGCAAAATCAGCACTAATATCTCTGCCCTCCAAAATCCCCTCTCATTCTTCTCTCTGTCCCATAGACATAGTAGCAGCTGTAGAGTCAGTATCAGGGACAGTCTCATGAGAAGGAACAGCAGCTGCTACTGGGACAGGCTCTAAAGCTGAAACAGCCTGTAATGCAACAGTAAATAGGACAGTCAGAAGGGGGACCATGACATTCATTACTGAGGTGGGCTCAGAAGGAGACACAAAAGGAGACATAGTCTGCATATCATTAGCAGTCCCGGAACTGACATTTTCTTCCAGCTGAGAAACACAGAATTTGATGGCAGATAAGGACCGCTTGGCCCACCTAGTCTGCCCCTTTCCCCTACCTAATGGATAGGCTGCAGATCCTAGTTAACCAACAGCCTACTTTCTCCTACCCCCCCACTAGAATTGCCTTATGTCTGTCCTGTGCATTCTTGAATTTCCCCACTGTTTTTGACTCCACGACCTCCTGAGGAAGGCTGTTCCATGCAGCCACAACCCTCTCCATGAAAAATACTTCCTCACATTACCTCTGAGCCATCCCCCTCTATCTTCAAATTGTGCCCCCTTGTTCTTGCACATCTCTTTTTCTGAAAGATGTTACCCTTTTGGACTTTGTTGATTCCCTTGAGGTACTTGAAAGTTTCTATCATGTCCCCTTTCTCTCCTTTCCTCAAGGGTATACATATTAAGCTCCTTTAGTCTCTTAAGTATGTCTTCTGGTGCAGACCCTGCACCATTTTGGTTGCCCTCCTCTGGACAGCCTCCACCCTGTCTATGTCGTTGCAGAGATTGGGTCTCCAGAACTGCACGCAGTACTCCAGATGGGGTCTCACCAACTGTCTGTACAGAGAGATAACAACTTCCTGTTTTCTACTGGTGATGCCTCTCCCTATGCATCCCAGTATCCCCCCAGCCCTCCTTACTACCTTCTCACATTGCTTGCCCACTTTTAGGTCATCTGATATAACTACCCCCAGGTCCCTTTCCATTTTTGTTGTTGTCAGTGTCTCATCCCCGATTGTGTACTCTTCCCCTGGCTTTTTGTTTCCCAGGTACATTACTTTGCACTTCTTTGCATTGAATCTAAGCTGCCATACATTTGACCATTCCTCCAACCTTGCCAAGTCCCTTCTCATCCTTTCCACCCCACCTTGTGTATCAACCCTGTTGCAGATCTTTGTGTCATCTGCAAAGAGACATACTTTTTTTTGTAATAGGTAGACTACTCACACTGCTGGGTACCATCTGGGTCTTGCTTTCTCCGTTCATTGATCCTGTTCTCAGTCCCTGGGGCACTACTGGCTGCATTTCTTCATTTTGACCAGGTAGCCACTGACAAGGAAGGGGTGCTGGGGATGCAGCCACTATATATAGAATTATCAGGGAAAGCACTTTCATGGGACTCTGTGCATTGCTCCTTGTTTCTCTGTATACAGTAGGGGCCTGTGCCAGCAAAAGTGAGCTGGATACTGATGGCCTTTGTGATCTAGCAGTAGAACAAATCTCCCATTATGGATCAAGAACCCATTTTCCTGCCAAGTCCTGTATCCACCCAACCCCTCGCAGGGCTTTCTCAGGTGACCACACACCAGTGTCTGGAGAGGAATATGGTAGCTGAAATGCCTGTCCTGTATCCTCCCAGCCCCTTGCAGGGCTTTCTCAGGTGACCACAGAGCAGTATCTGGAGAGGAATATGGGAGCTGAAATGCCTTCACCAGCTGACCCCTGGCTGTCAGTTGGCTGCTTTGATCTTGCAACTGATTGTCAGTGCTAGGCCCAGTGGAGCTCAGCTGACCATAAGGATTAGGACCCACATGTTCCAGTAGAGGAGCAATTCCAGCAATAGGCATTTGCTCAGGTATGTCAGTATTTGTCTGCAAAAGTCTCTGTTTCAGGGAAGCTTTCCTCTTGTGATGTCTCTCCTCATCCTCAGCCATCATTCTTAGCAAGTGCCTTCTTCATTCTTGCAATTCAGTTTCCAGCTTAAGTTGAGCAGTCATAATACCCTTCTCCTCCACAGCAGTATGTAAGTCCACATCCATAGTTTCAATACTTGGAGTCTGTTTAACCAGGTTGTCTTCTAGGGAAACACAGACTAGGGACAAGGACCTGGCCCCAGCCTGCAGAGAAACACCTTCCTCCACCAGCTCATCAGGATCCACCATGTTAAACAGGGAGTCAACAGTGCCCCCTGCCAAGAGTAGGTGCACTCCTCCAGTGTCCTCGCCAAATTTCCCCCCATTCACTAAAAACACGACTAACAGTTAAAAATAACACCAACAGCCTAATCTGGTTCAGTTTCAGTTGGTTTCCATCTGTATTTCCCCTTCCTTGGGATGAGGCTGAAAATAAGCAGAATTGCCTAGCCCTCCTTTCCTGGTCAACAAAAACAAAATAAATACATTGGTAACTATTCTGCTGCAGTTCCCACAAACTGCTTATTTTTTTGGGACAATCAGATATGCATCCTTTAGCTGCCTGGAAGCCTTTCCTTAAAAGGTGCATGTAGCATTGCTGCACTCTATCCAACCACCACTATATCTGAGCCAAGTTATGTAATGACCAGAATGCACAGAAGTTCCATGGTGGAAAATTATTACTTGAGTGTCAAAATGCATATGTTCAAACATGACTCTGCCTGCAGTAAGGTCAGTTATTGGTGTCACAACTTTGATTCCGTGTGAGTCAAATCATTCCAGCATAAGCATGAGGTAGTTCGCAGAACAGGTCACATTCAGTGATCAGGCACTGTTTCTGCCACACCTTGTGCACTCCCAGCCAGATGAAAAAATTGCTCACCTTAGTAATTGTGTTTCTTCTGATTGAGTCTTGCTGTATTCTGACAATCTGCAGTTAGCTCCAGCCTTTGAACTGCCCCGGAGAATAGAGGGTTAATTTTCTATGCAGTGCATAGAGCGTTGAACTCAAGCTCAGTTGAGGTCTCTGTCTGCAACACTTTGAAACCCAACCATCAGATTCTTACGAGCAAACACTCACTGACTAACTATGTGGAATTTGTAAAATTTTTTAACTAGCCAACTGGCAACAGAAAGTTTTAGATTCCCAAAGGAAGACTCAAGTCAGGAAACCCCAAACCAAAACCTATCCCAAAATAAAAGATTATAATACAAAAGCACCCAGATAAATGGAGGGTGTGCTTGAAGCACCCCTGGGGTGCAACACTGCGCCTGCCCACCCACTTCCCAAAACCAGGTTCTGAGAGGGGAGGCAGGGAGAGTGGTCAGAATACAGCAAGACTCTATTAGAAGAAACACAATTACTAAGGTGAGTAATTTTTTCTTCAAACAACATGAAGTCTTGCTGTATTCTGACAATCTGCAGACTACCAAGCAGTACCTCCGTGGAGGAGGGACAGAACATACTTTGGGAATAGGCTCTGAAGTATTGCTGTGCCAAACCGAGCATCACTCCTAGCCTGGATATCCAGAGAGTAATGCTTGGTAAAGGTATGGACTGTTTTCCAGGTGGCTGCTTGGTAAATTTCTAACAGAGGGATATCCCTGGCAGCAGCCAGGGAAGCAGCTATACCTCTTGTGGAATGAGCCCTCAGGCCTGAGGGTGGAACTTTTGCTAGTTTCTCATAGCAGAATTGTATACAAGAAACAATCCATCTGGCAATAGTTCTCTTGGTGGCAGGTTTGCCCTTTTCCACTTCCCCATAAGTGAGGAACAACTGGAAGGAATAATCAAACCTGTGACCCTTTGTATGCTCTATATAGTAGCTAAGGGCTCTTTTAACATCTAAACTGTGTAGCCTCCTCTCTCCTGAGGAAGAATGATCAGTGAAGAAAACAGGGAGAGACACAGACTGATTCAAATGGAAGTCTGAAACCACTTTGGTAGGAACCTCCTATTGGTTCTAAGGACCACTTTATCTCTATGAAAGGAGATAAAATCAGGTTCCACTAACAGGGCTTGCAATTCGCTGATACGTCTGGCAGAGGTAATGGCTACCAAAAACACAGTTTTCCAAGTCAAGTACTTAAGCTCTGCTGAGGACATAGGCTCAAATGGGGGTTGCATAAGTTGAGCAATGCAAACATTTAAGTCCCAAGCAGGGGCAGGATCCCTAAAGGGAGGATTGGTATGAAGCAATCCCTTGAAAAATTTACAGAATACAGGGTGAGATGACAGTGAGGAAGGCTTTCCCACTGATAGAAAACCAGAAACAGCTGACAAGTGTACCTTGAGAGTAGCTGGTCTGAGTCCTAGGCCATTAAGATGGATCATATAATCCAGAACTGTAGGCAATTCAGCAGTGTCTGGAGATATATGCTTCTTGGAACACCAAATGCTGAATCTTTTCCATTTGGAGTCATAAGTCTTTCTGGTGGCAGGCTTTTGAGAGGCTTTGAGAATATCCAGAACCCCTTGGGACAGATGCAAATCTGCATACTCTAACTCTTCTTAAGAGCCATGCCTTGAGATTGAGAGACTGAAGATTGGGGTACCAAATCCTCCCCTGCGAGGAGGTTAACAGGTTGTAATTCCTGGGAAGAGACAGGGGAAGATGGACTGCTAGGGACAGTAAGAGGGGGTACCAGGGCTGCCAACCCAAATCTGGAGCAATCAGAATCACTTTGCAGGGTTGTGACCTTACCTTGACCAGAACCTTGAACAGTAGAGGAAAGGGAGGGAAGGCATTGAGAAACTTCCCTTCCCAGTTCAACATCAGAGCATCCAGAGGGACTGAGCCCAAGACTGGGGGTCTGCAACAAAACAGAGAAAGTTGGTGATTGTCTGGGGCTGCAAAGAGAACTATTTCTGGAGTGCCCCACCTGGAAAAAATCACTTTCAACACCAGCGGGTCCAGGGACCATGCGTGATGGCCCTGGGAGATCCTGCTCAGTGCATCTGCTAGTACATTGTCCTTCTCTGGAAGGTAGACTGCTATCAGAGAGGTCTGCTGAGAATAAGCCAGGGACCACAATTTCATGGCTTCCATGCACAAGGCCATGGACCGAGTGCCTCCCTGCTTGCTGATGTACCACATGGTGGTGGTATTGTCTGTTCTGACCTGAACCACCTTGTTCTGCACGGACTGAGAGAAAGCTTGCAGGGCCAGAAAAACTGCCCTGAGTTCCAGGAGATTGATATGAAGAAGGAATTCCTGAGGGGACCACAGTCCCTGGGCTGTGAGAGCCCCCAGATGGGCTCCCCACCCCAAAAGGGAAGCATCCGTGGTAAGGACCACCAAATGAGACTGAGTGACAAATGGGACACCTTGCCTTAAATTGTCCTGATCCTGCCACCATTGAAGAGCTTGGCTCAGTGTCCAAGTCACTGGAATCAGTTTGGTAACAGGATCCTTCCTTTGGGACCAAAAGGCCCTCAGACAGAACTGAATGTCCCTCATCTGAAATCTTGTCCCTTGGACCACTGCTGTAGAAGCTGCCATGTGGCCCAAGAGCTGAAGGAAGTGCCTTGCTGGTCGGGACATCTGAAGGCTGAAGGAAGAAGCCAGTTCTATAAGAACTCTTGCCCTTTCCAGGGGAAGAAAGGCTCTTGCTTTGCCAGTATCTAGCTCTGCCCCTATAAGGGTAAGAAGCTGCACCGGTTCGAGAACTAACTTGGGGAGGTTGAGAAGAAATCCCAGGGAAGTGAACACCTGCTGAGTCACTTGCAGGTCTGACTTAACTTGGTCTGGAGACTGACCCACTATGAGCCAGTCATCCAGATAAGGAAAAATGGAAATCTTTTGCCTTCTTAGAAAGGCAACTACTACTGCCAGGCACTTTGTGAAAACCCTTGGAGCTGATGTTAGACCAAAGGGCATTGCTTTGAACTGATAATGGCCTGAGGGCAACTTGAACCTGAGGTACTTTCTGTGCGAGCACCTGATGGGGATGTGAAAGTAGGCATCTTTGAGGACCAGGGAGGCTAGCCAGTCCCCTGGCCTTAGGGAGGGAAGAATTATTCCCAGAGTCACCATCTTGAACCTTGGTTTTAAAAGATGTTTGTTCAGGTATCTTAGATCTAGGATGGGTCGCCACTCCCCTGTCTTTTTTGGGATAAGGAAGTACCTGGAGTACAGAGCTTTGCCCTGGTGTGGGGTAGATGAAACCTCTGCCTCTAGGGCAAGGGTTTCAGAGAGACTTGCAGGTGGAAAAGATCTGGCTCTCATCTTTGGAAATTTTTTGAAGCTGAGAACCAGTCCCTGGCTTGCTACATCCAGGACCCACTTGTCTGAAGTAACAGACATCCAGTCCTGGACAAAGTAAGCCAGCCTGCCCCCCACAGGGATAGGAGAGTTGACCTGGGCAGACCCATTAGGGTGTCTGCTTGGCAGGGGCCCTAGGCTGAGGAGTGGATGCAGCCCTGCTCATCCCCCTTCTGCCTCTCCCTCTGAAGAACCCCCTCTGTGAAAAGGGAGAAGAGGCCTGTGCTTGGTAGAAAGGCCTATGAAAAGGCCTGCCCCTGCCCCTAGATTGCTGCCTTTGAGGAGTTGCCTGCCTCTCCTTGGCCTGTGCACTCCTGTAAGTGGTCCTATATTCCTCCATCTTTTTCATGTAATCCTCTGTCTGCTCCCCAAACAGAGAATTAACTTCCACAGGGAAATCCATGACCTTAGCCTGGGTGTCCTGTGAGAGGTTAGTACATCTGAGTCAAGCCATTCTCCGAAGAGCCACAGATGTAGCCATGACTCTTGATGACACATCATTGGAGTCCACAGCAGCATGAAATTGTACCTTAGATGCCTCAATCCCATCAGCAGCCACCTCCTCCAGCTCCTTGGCCAGCTGGGGGGAGGTCTGTTTAGCCAGTGCCAGTACAGTGTCCCACCTGGACGTCTGGTACCTGGCTGTATAGGCCATATAATTAGCCTGCCTGAGTCCCAAAGAGGATGCCATGTACTGTTTCTTTGCCAAGGCATCCATCCTCCTGGAGTCTTTATCTGGGGTGAAGCCAAGGGAACATTAGCCCTGTCACAGGCTACAGCCTGCACGACCCCAACATGGCTGCATTGTTGCTAGAAAAACTCAGTGTCTGAGCCTGATAAGGTATACCTCTTGTCCATTCTTTTATCAACAGGAGGTACAGAATTTGGAGACTTCAAAATATTTTTTGTGTCTGTTTCCCAAAAGATTTGTGCAGGGGAATTGACAGCCTCCTGGACTCTGGGATGTACATCATTTCAACAAAATCAGGCTCCTCTTGATCTTCTGTAGCCTCCTCCATAGGGGGCTGGAGGGTTTCAGCCACTTTTCTGTAGAACAGATAGTGAGGAGGGGACTCAGAGAGCCAGGAGGGGGAAACACCAGAAGGTCTGTCTGGGGAGATGTCCGGTTCAATGGGCACATCCAGACTTTCTGCTCCATCATACTCATCATCTTGCTCATAATCCCCTTCCTCCTCAAATTCCGGTTCATAAAAATCTTCAGGGGTATAATCCTGAACCGGAGGAGCCGACCGAACTGAACCCCTAGCTAACCAGATCGGAAGGAACTAGGCAAAGCGATTCAACAATCCGAATCGCTCGGGCAATCTCATCAGCGATCGGAACATGAACCTCCAGATCCGAACCGGCTGATTTGTCTTTACGTTTCCTTTTTGTAGGCACCGATCCCTCAGGATTGGCTCTCCTCTTGCCCGAAGTATCACCCTGGTCAGAGGGCACTCCTTCTGGTTTGGTCGGAACCGAACCGGGCTGGCCATCCAGGTCAGTGGACTTCTCGACCTCCTTTTCCCTAAGTCTACCTAATCTTTTTTCCATGGTAGACTTAGGAAAGTTTTTACATATTTGGCAGCCTGTATCGAGGTGGTCAAACCCCAGACAATAAACACAGGTGGTGTGGGGATCGGCCTTAGCAAAGACCTCCCCACACTCACTGCAGCGTTGAAACCCAGTGGGCCCGGTTTTTTTCTTGGGTTTCTCAGACATGGCCAACCTAACCAAACTTACCCTTTTTTTGGCAACCACCAGGCAAGACTCCCTTATCAGTTTGTAACCGTGTTACTGGTATTGGAAAAAAACGTTAAAACACGTTTTGTTTAAAACCAATAAGGACCGGTAACCACACACTAAAGGAACACACACAGATTTCAAATATGTTGGATCGACTCAGCCGAACCAATCGAGAAAAGTTTTTACAATTTCCACAAATAAACCAGAACTACTACCTAAAGTACTTACTGTACCGCAGACAGAGCCCTAAACTGTAATACTACGGAAGTTAAGCGGAAAAACCGATACTTTAACCGACTTTGAACCGAGCAGAAGGAGAAATCTCCGGAGCGACTGTTCAGTGAAGCGGAGTAAAGAATCTGACGGCTGGGTTTCAAAGTGCTGCAGACAAGAGACCTCAACCGAGCTCGAGCTCAACGTTCCATGTACTGCATAGAAAATTAACCCTCTACTCTCCGGGGCAGTTCAAAGGCTGGAGCTAACTGCAGATTGTCAGAATACAGCAAGACTTCTTGTTGTTTGAATTAGCATTGCTAAACAACTATTTGAATATGACAGATGATTCATGTAGGATACATAAATAAATCCACAACGTGTTATCCGTCACTTCAATGTCAATATTTCCACAGGGAAGACAAACATATCTGCTGACATATTTTAGTGTGAAGTACCGCCTCACTGAAATTCCATCTTCTTCCAAAGAGTTGATGATCACCATCATAAACTCTGCTACATCTTGTTGAACATTTTCAGTAAATATGCTATGCTGGTCATAAGATGCCACAGCTCACTCAATGCCCGAAGAGTATTGCTTTACTGCTGACTGTCACGTATAACATGCTTCAGTGAATCTGTCAAAACAGTTGATTTTGAAGCAGTTATTGTGGCAACAAATTCAAGCAAATGTAGGAACACCTGCACTGCAGAATTAGCATAACCATTAACTCCAGTACTGTTGTGAAGTGACACTATTGCTGATAGACCAGCTGTTTTTTTTTTTCACTGGAGGTGATCTGGTATCATGAGCCACAGTTGATGGCTTATCACCTCTTAAAGTGGAAGAATCATGTACAGTTCACCTCTTCCTCCTCAATTTCTGTGATATCTCAGAAGATACATATCTTATGACTATGTCATTCAACAGTGGTATCAAAGACATGTTGGGTTGCTACAAACTGCGCAGGCAATTATACTCTGTGATGTCCTTGTTTCTCAGCACGAATGTTATTATGTGCAGCATTGATAATGTTTAGTCCTGCTAGAGTTCTGATGCATGACAAAGCAACATAGCTCATACCACCTCTGAATATATCATTCCCTGTGTCGATCATCACAGCATCTAAACTCAAACCTTGCAACTTGTGAATTGACACTGTGTACACAACACACCACACAGTCGAAACAGGTTTTGGTTTTACATAAATGTCTTTCACAAGCTGGAATTTTACTGAGTATCTGTGGATGCCTTGTGGGTAATAAAGGTTATCAAATTTTACTACAGCTTCAACAATTGTTCTCTGAACATTGCATTGAAAGTCAACTATGTGCCCCACTGCACCACTGACCAGTCAATGATCCACATCAAGATTGCAATGTAGTATCATGCGTGCATTTTTACAGACTGTAAGAGCTGACTCTAGACCAGCTTTTCTTGACAAATCTATATTCATCTTATTTAGATGGTCAATCATCTTCAAGATCATTGTCAAGCTTAGACAAACTCCATTGACTGAATCAAGTGATGACAGTGTGACGGTTTTTGCTGTGTCTCCAGTATTATTTGATTGAACTGTGCTCATTGTTTAAGCCTTGGCATCAAACACACAATTTGTGTGCCGTCACAGCATAGCTTGCTAAACACTTCACATGCTTATGACATGGAACTCTTGCCTTTGCCTATCATGTGTGTGTGTGTGTTCAGTATTGAAGCATTGGAAGTGGAAGTTTCCAAGTCATGCCTCATCAAGTACAGCCTTGCACTGTTGATCAGTACTCTGATGCATATTCTGAGTGAGTTCAACATAGGTGAATAACTCCCAATGGTTAATTACACCAATGCGCCTGAGTATTTCTAGCTTTCTCAACAGTAAGGCTAGAAAAGATATGCTTCCCATTCAGGGATACAAGCTGAAGTAGATCACCAAAAACCAAAAAAATGTTTTCACTTCCAAAGGCAACTTCATTGTCTGTGCTAGCAGCTCCTCATGACCGAACTTTTGTGAAACTGGTAGAGGATTTGTGAGTGGATGCTGTTTTTTGGCGTGTTGTTTTATACACTAAAAGCTGCTATTTTGATACTCGAGCTTGTGTGGTGCAGAGATTTGTTGCTTTACTTGTTCATTGTATTTCCAGCACACACCAGAGCCTACAGAGCGGTTTTGTGGATTTCATCATTGTCTGTGCTAGCAATCTCCTGCAGACATAAGTGAATGAAGGCATGCATCTTATTGGAGACCATACTGATCTCATCAATAATTAGGAGCTCCATTTTGTCAAACATACTGCGTATGTCACTTGCAACTTCAAATGACAACTTGCAGTATTCACCAATTTTTTCATGTTCACCAGGTAGCATAACAATACGGTGTAGAGTCACTTCACCTATGCTGCAAGTCCAATTGGAGCAGTCACAGCTGTAGACATTGCTACTTCAGTATGTTTTTCTTATATTGGCACCAGTTGCTTGAATAAGGAAACTTTTTCCTTTCCCAGATGAACCACTGACAAACATACATAGGGGTCTCTGTTTGTCACACAGCATTCTTTTTTTATAATGCCAAATAGCATGGTGAACGGCATTTGTCGTGGCAGGATATACAACGTTCTGCTGCTGATTTAATTGCCGTTTCATGACAGAGGTGTTAACACCAGGTTGGCATGCCTGCAATCTGGCTGTTTTAGCCTCTGGCATCAGTACAGTGGGATCATTCACAGGAAGTGGAGCTCCCAGTCCACCTTTTCCCTCTGGATTACAGCTGCCCTGACAATTCACTGGAGTATCTTCTTCCGGTTGTTCTCTAGCTTTTTCTAGCTGTTCTTTCTCTAATTCCAGTATTTTTTTACACAACTGAACTGTCAGTTTTGAAGGTCTTGTAGCTCAAATTGAATTGCTCCTCATATGTGTGAGATTTGCTTTTCAAAGAGCTTTCATGTCTCCATGAATTGAACAGGAAAAATAGAGCAAAACAGTAATGCTGTCTTTTCTCTGGAGATTTCAGAATCCGTTTGCAATGATCAATCAACCAACCCTTGCGTCTTTTGACCAAACTTCCTTCGCAGTTACTTGGAAGATATCTTTTGCTTAATTAGACTGGACTCCAGGTTTGCAGTCATACCATTGGGCAACTTTGAAGAGACACATGTTCTCCATGGCATTGTGTCGCTGTGAGCAGTATGTATCAATCAAATTGTTTTTCAGAATGTTTGTGGAAGATGGCTTGTTTGCAGCAAGATCATTGACTTAATCTTGAAACTCTTTTTCTTTAATTCATCTATTTGAGCCATCATCTGTGACCACAAACATGATCGGAAATTTAGAACCACATGTATGAATTGTTTAACTCTGAGATGTAATTTCATAATCTGCATTTTTCTTTTAATTTTCTTACTTTAACACCTCATTTTTGCAGATATTATCCACTCTATTTTTGCTTTGGCAGACAGCATCTTAAAATAGTTACATGTAGCTTGACTCTGATAGATGTTAGCTGAACACAGATTTTTGTTTCTTTTTCTTCTTCTGTTTTCTTTGCTGCCTGCTATTCCAGATTTTTTGCTTGGTTTTTATTCTGTCACTTTTCTTACTATGTTGTGTGTTGTTTGTGTGACAAGCTATGGACTTTGTAGCTATATCTGCCATGTTTCTCTCTATTCTTCAACTGTGTTATGTGACAGGCACCAGTTGTTGCCTGTGACATATTATGTGTTACTACACCATCAGCTTTGTAAGGCATGCCACGTGTATCGAAGTACATTTTATATCTTTTCAAACTTCGAGTGCATTGTCTTGTAGGAATTTTTTGTTACTGAAATTGAAGTAATGGCATTCTAATGGAATTCAGTAGCTGTGAAAAGAAAGAAAAATATCAATACACTGTTGTTAATTTTTTTAGTAAACTTGATATAATGCCATTACCAAGATAACCTAAATTCCTTCATTTTATGTAAATCCAATAGAAATATTTAACTATGTTAAATAAAGTACATTACACACACTAAAACACTTTTCTTCTGTAATATTACTGCAATATCAATGAAACTATTGTTTTATTTTTTTTATTGTGCACACAAGCAGTCAGACTGCCCAAACCAAAAACTAGATATATATATATATATATATATATATATATTTCAGTTTAAACATGGTTTATTCAATAAAAGCAACTCGCACAACATACATACTCTCCCGAAACTACACCAAGACCTGTTGAGCAAACATGTGCTTTCTCACAGTGTCGTGACAATTGTCTACTCACTCATTTAAATAACAATTGTTACAGGTGTAGGCAACGTGGCAGTTTACAGCAACATTCAAACAACAAACTCTACATACGGAACGCAGGTGTGAGCAGTGAAAAAAATCTTTTATACTCCAAGGTAACATATGATGAATTACCCTATGCATGGTGCCACCCACAAATACTTTAAATAGTTATAGAAAACTGGGAAAATTCAATAAATTGAATTTGCCTCAAGGTATCGCCAGACTAATGATATAAATACTCTCTTGGAGCATCACTGTCTGCCTCATGTGATATGTTTGTATAAATCACTGTTATAGCCAAGGTAACCAGTCAGCATTCATCAGAAATATGCAGATCCCAGGGCTTGCATTAGCACTAATAAAGTGGGAATCAGATTGACCCTCTGCTTCGAATGTTGAGGGTCAGACCAGAAAATCTTGGGCTCAGAAATTTCTGGAGTGGCTTTGTACAACATTATCCAATACTTTTTAAGCCAAGGATATCTGTGCAAAATGTTCCATATACAGGGTCAGTGTTGAAGTACTGCTTTTATTTTTGTGCTTCAAATTCCTCGAAAATCCCATTTGGGGACTTCAGTAGGGGGTTAACACAAGCCCTGAGATCTTCCAATATGTTTAAAATATAGGTAGTATCTTTAATATCAGTGGGTGAAAGAGCCACGGAAGATTTGATATGTGTGTCTACATAGCGGGACAATGACTCAGTTAAGGAGCCAATGCATGCCAAGGGATTCAATTTCAAAGTGAATTTATGTTAACCCTCACAGAAAAAGTTCTTAAATTTGTTTGTTGTTTATTGACTTAACAAGTAAACACACTAGAACAGAAGTTCCACTTGCAGGTGTGACTCACATAAATTACAAAACATATTCATTAATTCATTTATGTTTATGGATCAATTTTATTTACAGATGAAGGGTACTGTTATGGGGGCCTCCTTCACTTCAAATTACCTATCACAATGGGAGAAATATAATGTACTGTTGTGTGAAAAAAAAAATTTTTTTATAAAATTAATTTATGTAAACATTTTATTGATGACATGTTTTTGTGTGTGGAAGGGGTCCCCAGATGAGTTATCTGAGTTTGTTAATTATTTGGAAATTACAAATGTTATTATAAAATGTACTGTACCTATAGAAAAAAATCTGATTATCATTTTAGATTTAGCTACTGAACGAGACGATAAGGGGGAGTGAAAACCAGACTATTTAGAAAACCACCAGCAAGAATTGCAACACTTACATTTGACAATTGTCACCCATGTCTCACTGTAGAAAATATTTCGCAAGGGCAATTTATGTGTTTAAAAGGAGGTACTTCTGTCCAGAGTGATTCTGAACAAGGGGCAGCTGTCTTAAAAGATTTATCAATAGGGGGTATAGTAGAACATGTATACAAAAGGCAGAAGATAGGTTAAAATGATGTCTAGAAATTATATGTTGAAAATAAATAGTAATAATAATAAGCCTAATTTATGTTTTGTGACTATGTTCACTCCACAGAGCTATCTTTTAAAAGAAATATTGCACAAGAACTGGCACAGTCTGCAGGCTGAGCCTCATCTAAATGATGCCAAAGAACACGACCTTAAATGGTTTGCTGGTGTGGCAGGAACATAAAAGACAAGGTGACACACAGCCTACATGTGGTTACTGAAAAAAAAAGACACACATGGGTGTACCTCCCTCCCAGCAGGTGCCCATAGGTGTGCTAACTATTTGCAGTAACATCAAGGTTGATAATATATTTACACATCCTGTCACTAGAAATTTTTCACTTTACACATCTTTGGTGCGTCCTCATATGGAGTACTGCGCCCAGTTTTGGGCTCCAGTGGGCAGGGGTGATATAAGATCTTTGGAGAGGGTGCAAAGGAAAGCAACAAGGAGGATAGCTGGGGTCCAGGGGCAGGAGTATAAACAGAGGTTGTCAGCTTTGGGCCTGTATATGTTGGAGTATCGGAGGATGCGAGGTGACCTATGTTTAATATATAGGGCACTTAATGACCCCACACTCTGGGAACAACTAGGTCTTGTATTAAGGGATCAACCCTATGGTACTAGAGCTCATCCATTGCAGATTAAATCAGATAGGTTTAAAACACTTAGGAGAAAGTATTGGTTAACAGTGAGAGTGGTCAAGATTTGGAATAAGCTTCCAATTGAAATAATAGTCAGCAGAACAATGGAATCCTTTAAAATACAAATTGATCAATATATGATCAAAAATAATATTTTTGGATATACATAAGAAAATGGCGAGTGTATGGACTATAGTCTTTATAAACTCTGTAAACCTATGAAACCTATGAAATGTTTTTGAACTAAGAGATTTTGTTAATTGCAACACTGCTGGTGTGATTTACATGGTGGTTTGCAATTGCCAAGCTTTTTATTTTATTTTTATTTGTTTTACCAGGGGAAGCTCCACTGAGCAAAGCTCATTTGCAAAGAGGTCCTTGGTAGGACAGCAATAAATTAAAAACATAGTACACACAGTCTGAAACAAAAACAAAAGCTTGATTCAGTATAAAGAAGCAGTGGTTATCAGGTAATGCATAAATACATACAATATAAGGAGAAATGAGTACTGAGGCAGGAAATTAAAGTTTAAGTCATATACAATGGATAACTAGTTTTTAGACTTGGCATTATCCACATGATACAGGTTGGGTAAAGCAAAGCAATTTAGCATGACGCCCTAAAAAATTGGTAGCTACAGAGACTGCAGAGATTGTATCGCATCGTGCCACTGTCAAATGGTTTATTAGGAGCAATTGCATTCAACAGTGCAATATTACTTTAGGAGAGAGAGGAAGTGATTATGTTGGCAAGACAAAAAGATCTTTCAAAATTTGCATTTCTGAACATCTGAGAAGTATTAGCTGCCAAGATAACAACAATGCCTCTAGCAGTTCATGTGAAAAACGGACATGGACACAAATTCTTATTTCAAATCTTGGAGCATGTTACATTGGGTCAGAGGGGGGAGAGTTTGACAATAAACTGTTGTGAAGAGAATGTGGATGGCAATACAGACTTAGAGCTCACTGGCCCCCTAGTTTAAATGAAGCTTTTTCATTAGTGCCTTTTTAAAGGTACAGTATGATATCCAGTTCCTATATAATTGTTCAAAGGTGAGGAATGTTTTAACATAATTGTTCCTTCTGCCAGTTTCATGTATTTTGTGCATCTGTTTATATGTTTCATTATGCTAATGGGGTGGAGGACTGCTTGTATTTGATCTGTTTCCAGTTTTCTTTTAAAACTCTTGCTCTTTCTTGCATTTCTTAAACAGTTACAACTACACGTGTATAACAAGCAGTGAATATGTGTACAAAAAGGTACAAGGAAAAGGAGAATACACCTGACATTTCATACACCCACAATTCATATTAGAGGGTGGTTAATTTAAGATAAAGCAGGAGAGGAAAGTTGGGAACAGGATTAAAGACCCGATAATAATCACATTCCTTATAATCGTATGAGAGTTCAATGCTCACAGCAGGTAAGGCAAAACCCATGGCAATTCCCTATGGTACAAAGCCCTGTCTAATCTGTGTGATATATAACACCCATCTTCTCCAAAAGATCTCAAACTGATCCTGTGTTTTATTTAGCATGACAGTTATCTGCTCCATTTTATAAATATTTATCATAATATCCTACCATTGTGTTAGGGTGGAGAGATTGGAAGACAGCCAAAGTTTGATGTGTTTTTTGTTGCCAGAATTGCTATTGTTAGAATTTTGTTGCTCCCAGGATCTCTACAATCAGGTGGGTACTCACCAAAACAATATAACAGAGGGCCCAATGTCACTGAGGGGGATATTATCTGCCTTAAGGCTTCCTGCAGCCCCAACATGAAGGGTTGGATTCTCTGACAACTCCAGAATACATGCCCATGTGATGCCAGTGCATAGCCACATTGTCTCCAGCACACTGCCCCTCTGTTATTCAAATATTTCTGTTGCATGACTGGTGTTCTGAAGTTTCTGAGCTAGACTTTCCATGAAAATTCCTTTCAAATTTTAGAATGCAGACCCAACTGTATAGTTTTGACATGTCTATCTCAGGTCTTAGTCGGGATGTGCACTTTTAGGTCCCTTTCCCAGGCTAGGGAGACAGATTTCAGAGAATCTCCGTCCAACACCCCAACCGATGCATACAGTGCTGAGATCAAGTGGGGTGGGGTAGGCCCTCCCAACACAGCCCCCAGGAGCATGTGTACCAGCTGAGGCACTGGGGTCTCTCCCCTCAGCTTATCTATAATTGGTTTAAGAAAATCCCTAACTTGAAAGTATCTGAACCTGTCTCTGTGGGAGATACCATGCAACTGCACTGATTCTGTCAGGGTTAAAATTATTCCCTAGGGGGCAAACTGGTGTACTAAATGCAATCCATGTCTTTCCCACCTATGGTATCCCACGTCTAACTTAGCTGGGGTGAACTGGGCAAGATGGGGTAGAGAAAACATTAGCGGTCACCACCTGGAGAGTCCCGTGAGTGCTAGGGCCCTCTGCCAAGACTGCAAACTAGTACGTGTGTATGGGTTGATGGGTCCCCCCAGAGTTGTGCCTAGTGGATAGGTCAGCAAGGCCCTATGTATATCTCCCAGGTCTTCCTCTTGCCTCTCCAAGGATTTCCATCTAGCTCAATAATCATTAGCCAACCAGTATATAACAGTTCGGAGATGGGCTGCTAGGTGGCATCTTTTCAAGTTTGGGAGAGATAGACCCCCCTGCTCCCTAGGTAATTGTAGGATGGTTAGTCGTACCCTCGGCTTTTGTGAAGGCCAGATATATTTAGGGACTTTCCTGTTTATTGTCCTGTACCATGCCTCAGGGATCTGTATTGGTATAGTCTGTGCAAGATACAAGAATCTCAGCAGAACAATCATATGTATTGCCTCGATCCTCTGAATCAAGGACAGAGAGGGAGAGCTCTCCATCTCTCCAAGTCAGAAGTTATCCTGCTCACTAGGGGAAAATAATTCAGGTCAAATGGGTCAGAGTGTTTCATCCCCATCCTAATCCTTAGATATTTAATATGCTTTAAATTCCATCTAAAAGGAAACTGCTCTTGAATCTGGGCTGAAGGCTCATAATTCACCTTGAGTACCTCAGTTTTTACTTGATTTACTCTATAACCTGCAATCCTGCCAAATTTGTGTAAAAGATTCCAGAGGAGTGAAAGAAACTTCTCTGGGTCTCTCACATATATCAGCAAGTTGTCAGCATATACAGCCAATTTGTGGGTATTACCCTCCATCTCCTTTCCCCTTATTCACCTGTTCTGCCTCAGCGCCTGTGCAAGGGGGGTCCAAGTACAGGGCGAACAAGAGTGGGGACAAGGGACACCCCTGTCTAGTCCCTCTCTGCAACAGGATTGGGGTTGAAATTGAGCCATTCACCTTGATGTAAACCCTGGGGTCCGGGTATAGGGAGGACAGCATACTTACAAAATCCCTGGACAAACCCATTTTGGACAAAACAGCCCACAAAAAGGGCCATGCTACCCGGTCGAATGCCTTCTCCGCACTGAGACTCAGTAGAAGGAAAGGGGCATCCGACCGGGCAGGACGGTGGACCAAGTGCAGCGTTCTTCTAACATTATCCTGGGTCTGCCTACCTGGGACAAATACCGTTTGGTCCAAATCTATTAATTGAGGCAACAGAGCTTCAATCCTCTTGGCCAAGATCAAGACAAACAACTTATAGTCAATATTAAGCACCGAGATGGGTTGGTAGGAGGAACATGAAGCACTATCCTTTTCTGATTTTAAAATACTTGAGATGTAGGCATGACATCAAGTAACTGGGACACCTCTCCCCTCCTCTACCCCTCTGCATGCCTCTAACAATACTGGGGACAGCTCCTCCCGGAACATTTTATAAAATTCCCCAGTGTATCCATCAGGGCCTGGGCTCTTACAGGATTTTAGGTTAGTGATTGCCTCATTCAGTTCCGCTGCTAGAACTGGTCGATCTAATGTCTGTTGTTGCTCCTCAGTAAGCTGAGGTAGGTCAAGGCTCGCCAAGAAGGATTCAATTGCAGTCAAGTCTGTCTCATGTTCCGGGGTGTATAGTGTCCTATAAAAGTCCTGGAAGGCCTGTTTGATCTGTTGTGGGAGTTTATCTAAGTTCCCCTTAATTGGGTCCCTTATTTGAGATATGTTAGATTGCGTTTGCTGTTGCCGTAATCTATGGGCCAGCAGACGGGTTGCCTTCGGTCCTCCATCGTAATACTTTTGACGCAAATATTGCAATGCTTGCTCTGTGCAGATGGCTATTAGCCACTGTATCTGCTCTCTAGTGGCCTGAAGTAAGGGCAAAACTCCTTTGTCACTGGCTGCGTGCCAAGCCTGCGGCTCCCTGAGCTGGAGATTTAATTTGTAAAATTTTAGCTGTTGTTGCTTTTTATAGTGAGAGGCATATTTAATGATGACTGTTTTAAGCGTGTCCCATAAAGTACTCTCTGATATATCAGGGTACAATTCTCACTAATAATCTGTGTAATTCTGTTTACTACCATCTCCTTAAAATCCCTGAGGTTTAATAGAAAGTTATTAAACTTCCATAGGGTCTCCCTTCTCTCACCCTCCCAGTCCATGCAAAGGGTCAGTAAGGAGTGGTCTGATAAAACAGAGGGTATATGTTTACATTCCCTTATGTTATATATATGCTCGCTAGTGATGTGCAGGTAGTCTATGCGGGTGTATACCTTGTGGGCCGCTGAGCAGTGCATAAATTCATGCTTATTAGGATGCATATTTCTCCACATGTCTACCCACTGAGTCTCTGAAATGTATGACTGCATCGCTCTCTGTGCTGTGGTTCTCTTGGGAGGTCTAGGGTTCGCAGTATCTAGATGTGAGGTTATTTGGTAATGGTCCCCACCACCACCAGGATCCCCTTCTGGTATTCAGTGATTTTTTTGAGCAAAAATCGCACCTCTTCTGCTCCCGCACCCGTGGCGACATACAGGGATGCGAGGGTGATGTCCTGACCCTCTAATTGTTCCACCGCTATGGCCAGGTGGCCCTCTGGGTTGGTATATGATGTTAGCAGTTTGAATGAGACATTCCTAGGCACCAGAACCACTGAGCCCCATCTCCTGCCCCCTTATATGAGGAGGCCACTATTATTTCAAAGCAAAATTTTGTTAATTTTAAATGCTCCACCTTACTTAAGTGGGTTTCTTGGAGAAGCACACAAGTAGGTTTGAGCTTTTTAATTGAGGGCACCATCCTGTAGCGCTTAATCTGGTTGTTTAATCTGTTGACATTATGAGAGCGTATCATTATTGTGGGGTTACGACACATTGGTTATAAATCTATTAAATCCATGTAAGAAGACCACAAGGAACAGCTGCCTCACTTGGTCCCTCATGGTAGTTCCTATTATCTAATGGCACTCCCATCACCAGTTCTCTTTTAGGCCATAAGATTCAGCCCTGTGGGTTTGAGTCCCTCCAACAAGCAGTGAGTAACCATTGTTCAGGTCAGGCATCACTAGCATATATAAACAGACATAAACAACAAATAACAAGAACATATTTACAGTCATACTTCCAAAAAAGGAGGGCTGAAATATTTGCCCTCTACTAAGTGGAGATCGAGTTGCATAATGTGGCTCAGGCTCCGGGGAGGATTAGTGGCCATATCTGCCAGACCTCCCTGATCCCCCAAAGAGTAAGGATCAGATGCATTGTGCATCGATAGGTGTGTCATCCCCTTGAAGAGAGGAGGTGATGTCACATCCATCCTCTCTCTGCTGCTATGAAAGGCATAATGATTTTCCAAACAGCCCTACTCTCCAACTCCATTATCAGATAAACAGTATAAACTCCCCCCAGGAGGTACTGCATAAACCTTACATCTAGGTGTCCATAGTATCCATGTTAGGGAGCCCTGTGCATTTAAAGTCCAGCGCTAATTGTCTTAATAAGAAGTTAGTAATTTGTGGCTAAAACTCATTTAGAACTACACCCAACTAAGCATCTAAAGGGGTGAACCATTATTAATAAAGCCAGACTACAGGCTGTTAAGGAAGTTCAATTCAAGGAGTCCCTTTGGAGTCTCTATAAAAACTGCTTTGCGAGGGGGGGAGCTCTCACATTCCACCACTGCTATACCTCCCTTGCTGCACAGACAAGTGAAAATACCAACCCATCATTATTAGCAGTCTCTTCTCAGGTGGTTTGCTCTGCCCCACTTTTAGGAGTGCTTCTGACTTTTTCAGAGTGTCTCTTATCTCTTGGAGGGTAAACAATGCCATAGACCAACTGCCCCCTCTCCCATGGCACTTGGCAGTGCTTTGCCACTGCAAGCATGGGGGCTGGATGTTCCGTGCTTCAGGACGCTCCAGCTGGAAATCCCATCCATGATTCTTCAGTTTTCTCTGGGCCTCCTCTGGAGAATTGTATGTCTGAGTGCCTGAATCCCAGAAGACCTGGAGTCTAGCTGGGTAGGGGGTTTGGAAACGGACTCCATGTTCGCACAGGATCTTGAGTATCTGTGAGTATGCCACTCTCTGCTGCATAATTTTGGTCGGGTAGTCATGGTCAAACAATAACCTGGCCACACTGTAAGTCACTGTTTTCTTGGCCCATGCTGTATGGAGGATGAACTCCTTGTCCCTGTAACTGGCTAGTTTGAGAACGATGGATTGGGGCCTTGTTGAGGGGTCATTGGGCTTTTGTATTAGAGCCGGATGTGCTCTTTCAATTCGGAAGCTGAAGGTTGGTGGTAGCTCCACCACATCCTGCAGCAAGTCTTCGATAAAATCTTCCATTCTCCCAGTCTCCGCTCCCTCAGGGAGCCCATATATACGAAGACTGTGCTTCTGGAGTGGGCTTCTAAGTCCAGCAGCTTGTCCTGTAGGGTGTCCTCATAGTTGATGAGGAAATCGACCACTTGGTGAAGTTGCTGGGTCTCCTCCCCTACTCACTCCTCGGACTTCTCTAGCTTTTCTTCCACTGTTATAATTCTGGTTTGCAGGGACTGAAATTATTTCCTGTTCTCAGCTTAAAATGCTCTGATTTCAGCCAGAAGGGTTTCATATCAAGAGCAGGATAGCCAGTCACTCTCTTGATCAGTGTCTGGGTCCCAGGCCGCACTGCTTGCTGGTGAGACACTGTGGCTGGTCCACTCTCTATGTTGCAATCCCCCACCATCCGACTTTTCTCAGACCCCCTGAAGCGGGATTTGTTAGAGCCTTGTACCCCAGAAGGCATAGTTTTTGTGTAGATTTTCTACTGTTCTGGAGGTTTTTTGGAGTTTAAAGATGTAGAAGCTCTGGGGTTAGGCAGCCATCAAGAGGGTGATGTCACCAGAAGTCCTGTTTCCAGTTTTCCATAGTTATTTAAGTATGTATGGGTGGCTCCGTGCACAGGGTAAGTCTTCATATGTTACCTTAGAGTTTATTTTTTCACTGCTCACACTTGCAATCCGTATGCATAGCTTGTTGTTTGAATGTTGTTGTAAACTGCCACAATGCCTACACCTGTAATGACTGTTATCTAAATGAGTGAGTGGGCAATTGCCGGTAACACCTTGAGAAAGTGCACGTTTGTGCAAAAAGCCTCGGTGTAATGTCGGCAGAATACGTATGTTGTACAAGTTGTTTTTAGTGAATAAACCATGTTTAAACCTAACCATATATATGGTCTAGTTTTTGGAATGCGCAGCCCAACTTCTTGTGTGCACAATATTTGATTATACATTGTGGTTGTGATAGATTTGTGCAGCAAGTTATTTAAATTTTACCATTTTCCATCATTTCCATTTAAAAAAAAACATTCTTTTGTGAGCTAATTTGTTCTTTTGTGAGCTGAGCCACTCATGAATGAATTTTTGGCTCACAAAAGAAGATCACTTTACAACCAGAAATGGACTCTCTAGACCAAAGGGAATGCAGCTCTGACAGCATCACAAAAAAGGAAGGTGGCCATCTTGACAGAAAACCAAGCAAACACAGCTACTGCCTAGTAAGTACTGCTCTCAGATTTTATCGATTTTAAACAGTTTGAAGTTATAATTTTGATAAAATAAAATAAAGCCCAATCCTCGAACAGCATGTACTACTGATATGAAATACAGTATGTAACTTTTAGCACTGCAGTGGATGCCAATCGGTATATTTAAAATGTCAGGGCCATTAATGCATGTATTTTAAAACACAGAAACATAGAATGTGACGGCAGAAAAGGATCGCTTGGCCCACCTAGTCTGCCCATTTTCCTACCTAACAGATAAGCTGCAGATCCTAGTTATTTCTTTTTTCATGACTCTGTATTCTTCTTTTGTGAATGGCTTGCAAAAGAAGATTGCCTCACAAAAGAAGAAGATCAAGTCATGAAAAAAGATTTAAAAAAATGTTCTGAAATGTTCTGAAATGCTATTGGCCTTCAAAAATTAAAGAAATTAAGTTTTTTTTTTACACGGCAATAGCCTCACGTTAAGTACAAAGAAATACATTTTCAAGTTATACCATATAACTGTCTATTTTTGTCACAGCAGCAGTTACAGTAAAATAATATTATGCTAGAAGAGTTATTATGCCACCTATATTTAATATTGCTGCATGATGTTGATACACTGCATTACAGTATCCTAAGAGAATATCTAAGTTTAGATCACAGTCTTACCACTTAGGATGCCTGGCAAAAAGGGAGGGAAAAATAAGTGTGGCACAATAAATAGGGTTTGCACTGGCCAATCAGAAATCATAACAAGCTTTCAACTGCAACATTGTCCAATCATTTTTAAATGTCTTCCTTCTCAAAAATGTCTCAGTTTTCTGCTATTTAACCAATGACAGCTCACCAAAGGTAAAACTGTACAAATGATAAACAAATCAAGAGAGTACATAAACGTAAGTGTTAAATTTGTAAGCTGATTGGTGAACTATTTATCAATGCGTTACAATAAAATGGCAATAAAGAGGTGAACATTTTTGTTTTGTTTTGTCTGCTTTGCAATCCTGAACTGTTAAACTGAAAGTAAAATGTCAGTTGGAAAAGACTGCTGCGAGAGACACACAGATTTAAGATTGCTGTTATTTTCTGTGTCTTTAAAAAGATTCAACATGACAGAAAGCTTCGCTACTGCAGTTAGGATTGTGGGCAGTTCACTTGTGCAAAGGGGTGCACAGTTTGCCAGGAGAAGTCATTTGGGGAATGATTTGCAACTGGAAGATTGTGATGTGTATTGGTTTGGTAAGGGGGGGCATGAGATGGGAGCTAATCATGCGTAGACTTCTGATCAGTCACACTGAGCCAGACATACTGCTCATCCATGCTGGAGGTAATGATTTGGGCTACAAAAGGGGTATGGATTTAATAGAATCAGCTAAATCAGATTTGGCTGAGCTACATGGAATGTTGCCTAACTGTAAGATTCTGTATTCAGATATTATAGAGCGCAGGCTCTGGAAAGGCCAGCAGTATGCACCTGAAACTGAAAGATCACGCTGAAATGTGAAAATTAAAATATCTGGCTCTTTCAGTGATCTGGGTATGCACACAGTTACTCGTCCCCAAATTAAATATTATAATGATTTGCTGTTTCTAAAACATAGTATGCATTTCTCAGATATTGGAACTATTATTTTCCTGGGAGACCTCGAACACGGGATCCAAAGCGTGTTGTGATGTGTGTTAACAATCAGTACAGACATATCAGTAGTACCTGATGATGCCTTACAATGGCTCCTTTCAGACCCACACCTACCTTGGTCAAAACATAGATAAAACAAATATAGTAAAACATAAATAAATGAGCCACATACAAGCTTTCTTAAGTAAACATAATTACTTTTTAATGCTGTATGTAACCCCCCTGCAAATGGGGGTTCCCAAAAGACTTCCAGGAGCTTGCTTGAATGCTCCAAGCCTGAATGGTGTTTGGCATTTAAGCCATTTATCAGTGAGTGTTTTTAGAGCCTCTGGTACTGTCTCTTTAAGAGCTGTCTGCTTGCAGACATAATTAGTTTGTATGGGGGACTGTGTGTTTCTTTGATTGAGTACCACTCAAGCTGCTGCCAATTCACTTCATTTTGCAGTCACTAGGAGTGCAAAGGGAACCTATCTGAAAGATGTAACTGTTTGCCAGAAATTATTTAGAGTAATAATGAAATTACTGTTTGTCTAACCTGCTTTTTTGCAGTCAGAACTGTGTCTGCTAGTTCCCCATTCTAGTTTTGAACTGCTGAACTGGACCAATCAGTGTGGGGTAAGCTAGCTCTAAAATGGTGCCTTGGACGAATCAGAACTTGGACTCATAATCTGAGCCAGCCACAAGAGGATTGTATGGGCAGTGACTCTGGGAGATGTAGTTTAGACTTCAGTGCCTTTTTGGACCAACAGCATCAGTCTATTGTGAGTGACAGCCAATCCAGTCAAGAACTGGGAGGAACTCAAAGGAAGTGCCCGGTTTTGTCGGTTGGAGTTTCAGTTGAGCTTTGGCAGTGAAGAAGGAAGGAGCCCTGTGCTTTTTCAGTGTGCAGTTTTAGTCAAAAAACGTGTGTAAGGCCCAGAGTTCCGGTCTGCAGCTTGTGTAACTGCTTTTTAGGACTGAATCCGTCCTGTGAAAAGAATCAAAGGATCTCTGAAGAGTAGAAACCAGCTCACCCTGTAGAAGACTGGAGAAATTATTGAATTGCACTTGGTCTGTCAGAACTGAATCTGCTGTGTGTTCTCCCGGTATTGTGCAGTAATTGCGATCGGGATAGAGAAGCAGCCTGCCTGGTATAGTACTCTCTTTTTTTTACCATATAATGTGTGAAGAGTCTCTTTGAGCTCAAGAGTAGCCCTGCTGATATTGAAGGACCCTATCTTATTTGGAGGTCGTGAGTACTAATTCAGGTCGCTCCTGTTGAATTGCCACATTAAATCCAAATGGAATTACTGTACTGCTGACTGTTTAATTCTCCTTTTCTGTGTAGAAGGGCCCTACCAGCTGCCACGGTTTGGACTAGCCACTAGGGCTTGGGTACCCAGGGACAGTAACTGATGAGGATAGGCCTGTGCACAGAGCCATAGGTAGATTATTAGAGTGATAAGCTAATTAACCTGATTTCCCTGTCCTTGTTATATCCCTAAATAAATCAGAGCTGCTTGTTTCAGCAAAGTTATACTGCCTGAGGTATTTGTCTATGTTAAAGTACTGTACTGTGATTGTTGCACTGTATCTCATTTCACAGGAGGTCCCAGTGCCGGAACCAGACCTGGGGGTAAGTGTATACTGTGAAGGTAATTCTGATATATTGTGTGGGACACTAGTGGGAAGAAAGGGGGGTTGCAGTGTCCCAGAGGGCTGTGACCAAGTTAGTTTAACTATTGCAAACCCTGACCTCTGGGTGGAGGCACCCGCCATTGGATCCAGGCCCCTCAACCTGTTAGTGGCAAATCAGGCAGGGGTAGTAGCCCCTGGGATAGCGCCATCTAGGGGTTACATCTTGGAGGCTCACCGCTGGGATTGTGTGTCCTCTAGTGGCCATATTTACGAACCACTGTTAAGAAAAAATGGGTACCCGACAGAAGTGGCTGTGCACCGCTGATGGAGTGGTGTACTGGGAGGAGATCGACCCCAAAATGCTATGCTTATCCTGGACATCCTCTGGGTATCAATACGGACACTGTGCAGGGAGTACTTTCCAAGGTGAAAGGTTTACAAAACCCTGTGGTGGTGGGTCGGCATGCTAATCTGCTCACCCACACTTTCCTGGCCCTAGTAGAGTTTAGGGATCCCATAGATAGCTCCAAAGTGCCACAGACTATTACCCCAGAGGGAGCCCTCACTGCTTGGAGAGTGATAACTAAGGACAGTAAAGACCTGGGGAATCAGCCCCACCACTATCTGAAACTTTTGAGGAGAAATTTGCTGAATAGTTTGCTGGGAGAGGGAAAACTGTGGAGGACTTGAAGAAACTATTCTTGCCACCTGGGGTGTTCCTCCCCAACACCCTCTCCTGCTCCAGTGCCCGTAATGGTGGCTGAACCAATGCAGACTCCTATTTCTGCACCTGCCATTAGTCACGACTCTTACCAAGGTTGAGGATCTTCTCTGGCACCTCCCACCCCCAAGGGAGGATGACTGGGAGACCTGGATAGACTATGTTGCCCCCAAGTGCTAGAATGGCAATGCTCGGAAGGTGAAAAGCGAAAGAGGGTTAGTGAGAGCCTCCGAGGTCCTGCCCTGGCTACCATCCGTGCTAAACGGGCCAGTAACCCTGAAGCGACTGCACAGGCCTATCTTGAGGCCTTGGAGAATGTGTATGGGAGCCCAGATTCTGATGAGGACCTATGGTGGAGAGTAAGAAATGCACAACAGTACCAAGGGAGTTGTTGTCTATGTATGTCTCTTGGCTGGAAAAATTGTTGCAAGAATGCCTCAGAAAGGGTAGTTTGCCAGCGATTGAACTGGACCGAACCAGACTGGACAGAATCTTAAGTCTGCCCCCTTCTCAGAACTGCTGTTGCTTCAGTTCGCCTGGCAAATCGACTGGAATCCCCACCCTCCTATGATGAGTTAATAAAGAAATTGAGAGTTGAGAAAAGGACCTCGGAGGTACCTGCACCAACAGCTGTGGCTACGACCTAGTGACTGAGGGTGACCCATCAAGGAAGTTCAGGGCAGAGGTTGACAGTCAATGAGTGCTCTGACAAGGAAAAGATATGCCACAATGGGGCGAACTGTTGAGAGAGATCCGGAATTCAAAACAGTCCCTTTATGAAGGCCACGCCTGCAAGTACGGGCCCTGACCTATATCCGACTGTATCTGCATATGGGTGGGGGTACCCACCCATGTATCTCCTGTTGATAACAGCTCCAAACTCAATTCCTTGACCATGGAAGTGGAGAAACTGACGAGATGTCTCCAAATGCTTATCACGCAGAGACAGAGATGGAACCCAGGTTTCCAGTTAGTAATACCCCGCCCTGGCTCCCAGTGTGGCACCTCGGCCAGCTCAAACTCCAGAAAGTATGTTTTGCTATAATTGTGGGAAAGATGGGCACATGAAAAGGAATGCCAGTCCCAAAAGACACTGACAAAGTTGCATATAGGCTACAAGGAGAGCTTGGAGAAGAAATCAGTGGTTAAGAGGTGCACGACATGATCCCAGTGAGGGCACCAAAATGCTAATTCACGTCCTTTGTGGCAAGGTCAGTTGCCCAGGCCCCACTACCGCCTCTCCAGACTGGTCCAGAATAGTGGGTCCTCCATGGAGACCACTGTAAAGGTGAATGGAGTGTCTCACAAGAGCTGTATTAGACAGTGGCTCCCAAGTGACAATTATGTTCCAGGATTGGTATCAGAAGCATTTGTCAGACGTACCTTACAACCATTAGAAGGACTGCATGTATGGGGTTAAGTGAGAAGGCTACCCCTATTCCGGTATATCCGAATTTGGTTGTCTTTCCCCACCTCCGATGGCTGGAGTGGCAAACGTAGAGACCTAGCCTTAGTGTGTCCCCCACTGGACTGTATGATGGTGTCCCTTTGTTGATTGGAACAAATGCTCATATGTTCGGAAGGCTGGCACAGTTGTGTTATGAAAACAGGGGTCAAAGACTAGTAGAGCTTTTAAGAGTTCCGCTTTAATTAAGAAGGCCTATGAGGCACAGAGAGATGCTGAAAAACAGAACCAGAGGAACCGGGTCGAATTGTATGGAAGAAGGATCCTGAGTCTCTGATCCTGGCGCCAAATGCCCAGTGTACCTTACAGGAGAGGTCCGTATCAGAAAGGATGTTAAGAATAAAATATTAATGTTGGATGCACCAGGCGATGGAAAATTGCCAGAGGGACTGCTGGTCAAGCCTAGTATTTGCCCGCTAGAGCCCATGCTTATGCCAGAAGGGTAATGGTCCAAGTTCATAATGTGTCTGAAAGAGACATTCGAGTAAACAGAGGTTGCATCCTGGCTAATGTGCATTGTGCAGACACTGCAGTGCTACCCAGCAGCAAGAGTTCAAGGAAGAATGACAGAGTAACGCCTGACTTGTTTGATTTCGCGACTTCCACTGCCAGCTGAATGGAAAGTGAGGATCAGTGAGAAGCTTGCCCAGAGAGACCAGGTGTTTCTTTAAAGGAATGGGATGTAGGATGCGTGCAAGGAGCTGAAGCACAATATCCGGCTGCATGACGAAAGACCATTTTGTGAGAGGTCTCGACGCCTGGCACCTGCTGACATAGATGATGTGGAGACAGCATCTGCAAGAGATGTTAGCTGCTGGTGTAATACAAGAATCCGAAGCTCTTATGCTTCCCCATTGTGGTAGTGAGGAAAAAGAATGGAACAGTAAGGATGTGTGTGGATTATCGCACCTTAAACCGGCGGACTATCCCTGATCAGTACACAATGCCCCGCATTCAGGATGCTTTGGACTGCCTAAACGGGAGCAAGTGGTTCTCTGTGCTGGATCTCCGCAGTGGGTACTACCAGATCCCGATGGCTCCAGAGGACCGTGAGAAGACGGCCTTTATCTGTCCGCTTGGCTTCTATGAATTCATGAGGATGCCTCAAGGATTTCAGGTGCCCCAGCCACTTTTCAACGATTGATGGAGCGTGCAGTGGGGACATAGAACTTACTAGAATGCCTGGTATACCTAGATGATGTTATTGTGTTTGGCAGCTCACTGGAGGAACATGAGAGCAGATTATTTAAGGTATTGGACCGACTGGAGGACTTTGGCCTTAAACTGTCCATTGATAAGTGTCAATTCTTCAAACATCAGTAAAGTATGTGGGACACATAGTATCCACCGAGGAATAGAGACCGACCCAAGTAAAGTTGAGGCCTTGACCACCTGGCCACAGCCCAAAAATCTAAAAGAACTGCAAAGATTCCTGGATTCTGTGGTTATCGGCGCTCATCAAGGACTATTCAAGAGTGATCCGCCCTTTACTTAACCTTACCAAGGGTATCCCCAACCCACAAAAATACCAAAAGTCAGCGTCCCTCAAGACTGAAAGAGTGTATTTTCATCCGAGTGAAGTATTTGGGGCCGCTGGACTCCTGATTGTGAAACTGCTTTCATGAGATCATATATCAACTTATCCATGCTCCAGTGCTGGCCTATGCCGATCCAAGAAAACCTTACGTCCTGCACACTGATGCTAGCTTGCAAGGGTTGGGGGCTGTGTTGTACCAAGAGCACGAGAATGGCCTGAGACCAGTGGCCTTTGCCAGTAGAAGCCTGACCCCATCCGAAAAGAACTATCCTGTGCATAAGTTAGAGTTCCTAGCTTTGAAGTGGGCTATTGTTGACCAATTCCATGAGTACTTGTATGGGGCTAAAATACTAGTAAAAACTGACAATAATCCTTTGACCTATGTGCAGACCTCAGCTAAGTTGGATGCCACTGGCCATAGGTGGCTTTCTGCATTATCTACATATGACTATGCTCTCGAATACCGAGCAGGTCTGAACCCATAGATGCTGATGCTCTCTCGGAGGCCTGTTCCCCAGAATGATTGGGTCCGATTGGCAGAACCTGACATTCGGGCACTCTGCCGAAGTTTGACAGGGAGGAACAAATGTCCACGGACGCAGTGGACTGCATGGTGGATTGCTTGGGACCCTCTGAGAATTGCATACCTGCTGCTTATTGCCACTTTTCTGCAATAGACATTGGTGCACTGCCTCAGCTGGACAATGACAGTATTCGGGGCTCAATCCCGCGATCCCATGATCAAAGCAGCTTTAGAAGCCCTCATGCAGGAAAAGATGTGTCCAAATTACGCCCACTGATTTGAGAACTGCACTGTTATACAAAGAAGGTCCTAAGTTGAAACTGATCAATAAACTGTTATACAGAGAAACAGTAGACAGAGGGGGACAAGTATACAAACAACAACTAGTGCTGCCCACTGCCTTTCGAGACTCAGTACTGAGGTCCTTGCACAACCACATGGGGCACCTTGGTATAGACAGAACACTTGACTTGGTGAGATCCAGATTCTATTGGCCTAAGATGGGGGCTGATGTGGAGCAACACATTCGAACTTGTAGTCGCTGCTTACAGAGGAAAGCTTTGCCCCAGAGGGCTGCCCCCCTTGTTAACATCACCACCAGTGCACCCATGGAGCTGGTCTGTATTGATTTTCTGAGTTTGGAGTCAGATCAAAGAAATATCAGTAATGTGCTGGTGGTCACTGACCATTTCACGAGATATGCCCAAGCTTTCCCACCAAAGACCAGAAAGCATCCACTGTGGCCAAAGTACTTGTAGAAAACTTTTTGTTCACTATGGGGCCCACAAAGAATCCATTCTGATCAAGGGAGAGACTTTGAGAGTCGCCTGATCAAAGAGATGCTTTCTCTGTGGGGAGGCGAAAGTCCAGAACCACTCCTTACCACCCCAGGGGACCCACAGCCTGAACGTTTCAACCAGACTTTGCTAGATATGCTAGGCACCCTGCACCCAAAGGACAAGCCTAGATGGAGCCAACAAATTAGCACCCTGGTACATGCTTATAACTGCACCAAAAGTGATGCCACTGGATTCTCCCCTACCGCCTGATGTTTGGAAGAGAAGCTCGACTACCAGTAGATGTGTGTTTTGGGGTCTCCTGATGGGGTTCAAGCTGACAACTATTTACAGTATGTGCAGAAGTTAAAGGCCCAGCTAACTCATGCGTACTAACTGGCTCAAACCATGGCTGCCAAAAGAAATCTGGCCAACAAAGAAAGGTATGATAAAAGGTGAAAGCACAGGAACTCCAGGAGGGAGATCGGGTATTGCTAAGAAATCTGGGACTGCATGGCAAGCACAAGATTGCTGACAGATGGCACCATCTCCTCTCACATTGTAGTGGGCAAACTAGATGATCTGCCAGTGTACAAAGTAAGGCCTGAGAATAATTCAAAGATGTAAAACAATGCATAGAAATCATTTACTGCCCATTGGACAAATCTTAATTGAGTCTGAGCCCCTAGAAGATGCCCCTCTGGACCAGTGACTAGAGCTGCTGCTAAGAAAAGATCAAGAAAGTCTGCACCTACAGAAGCAAAGTTAAAGTGTTCCCTCCACAAGTCCCAGTTGAGCATGACTGTCAGTCCATATCGGAAGAAAGTGAGAGTGACTTTGAATACTATCCTTCTTACGAACTGAGTCAATTGTTTCAGGGCAATCCCTAGTCAATACTGGAGACAAAGCTGGGCCTTCTGGACTGTCTAAGCCCCAGCTTCATCCCTGGAGCCAATGCTCCCAGAAAGTGAAGTGCAAAGCATCAGATCAGATGAAATGGAATCATTGTGCATGGTTGAACTGTTTGAGCTTTAGGGAGGAAAATGATAGATTGGGGCAGACTGGTGATACACCGAACAAGAAGAGTATTTTGAGTGCCCTGACAGTCCACTGCCAGTGTCCGAAAGCTCTCCATGCGAGCCAAATGTTGTGGACTCAGAAACTGTAACTCCTGGAGCTGAAAGTGCCCCAAGTTCTAGCCTCTCTACCCCATGGAGACTCCCTGACAAGTGAGGACAATGCTGAAAATGAGGCTCAGAGTGCAGAGACTATAACAGTTCCCCTAGAAAGACTGGTCGAGCTGTAAAGCCTGTGGTGCACCTCAGTTATGATTCACTTGGGAGGCCTGTGGACTTGCCTCTCAATGTTGTCCATAAAGGAGTGTATGTGTCCCCGAGCTCATTGCCCAAACTGAGCATCAGTGCTAACTCCAAGTTACTTGTGTTGCCCTTCTAGTATGGTGCCCTGCCCCATCCAGCCCCAAGGTAACTGATGGAAGGCCCCTCTCTTCAAGTTTCATGTACAGAGGTAATAACTGAGTTATGGTACAATGTGTATGTAATACTGTGTAAAGAGTGACGTACTGCAATGTTTCAGAAATGTGTTCTTGGTAAAATGATATATTGACTGATGATTACATATGCAGCCTAATGCAAATGTATATGGTTGCAGTTGAAACTTATGGGTACTTGCTTGACGCGGACGCCAAGCTTTCCCAGGCCAGAAGGGTGTAACCCCTGCAAATGGGGGTTCCCAAAAGACTTCAGGAGCTTGCTTGAATGCTCCAAGCCTGAATGGTGTTTGGCATTTAAGCCATTTATCAGTAGTGTTTTAGAGCCTCTGGTACTGTCTCTTTAAGAGCTGTCTGCTTGCAGACATAATTAGTTTGTATGGGGACTGTGTGTTTCTTTGATTGAGTACCACTCAGCTGCTGCCAATTCACTTCATTTTTGCAGTCACTAGGAGTGCAAAGGGAACCTATCTGAAAGATGTAACTGTTTGCCAGAAATTATTTAGAGTAATAATGAAATTACAGTTTGTCTAACCTGCTTTCTTTGCAGTCAGAACTGTGTCTGCTAGTTCCCCATTCTAGTTCTGAACTGCTGAACTGGACCAATCAGTGTGGGGTAAGCTAGCTCTAAAATGGTGCCTTGGACGAATCAGAACTTGGACTCATAATCTGAGCCGCTACAAGAGGATTGTATGGGCAGTGACTCTGGGAGATGTAGTTTAGACTTCAGTGCCTTTTTGGACCAACAGCATCAGTCTATTGTGAGTGACAGCCAATCCAGTCAAGAACTGGGAGGAACTCAAAGGAAGAGCCCGTTTTGTCGGTTGGAGTTTCAGTTGAGCTTTGGCAGTGAAGAAGGAAGGAGCCCCTGTGCTTTTTCAGTGTGCAGTTTTAGTCAAAAACATGTGTAAGGCCCAGAGTTCCGTCTGCAGCTTGTGTAACTGCTTTTTAGGACTGAATCTCTCTGTGAAAAGAATCAAAGGATCTCTGAAGAGTAGAAACCAGGCTCACCCTGTAGAAGACTGGAGAAATTATTGAATTGCACTTGGTCTGTCAGGAACTGAATCTGCTGTGTGTTCTCCCGGTATTGTGCAGTAATTGCGATCGGGATAGAGAAGCAGCCTGCCTGGTATAGTACTCTTTTTTTACCATATAAATGTGTGAAGAGTCTCTTTGAGCTCAAGAGTAGCCTTGCTGATATTGAAGGACCCTATCTTATTTGGAGGTCGTGAGTACTAATTCAGGGTCGCTCCCTGTTGAATTGCCACATTAAATCCAAATGGAATTACTGTACTGCTGACTGTTTAATTCTCCTTTTCTCTGTGTGAAAGGGCCCTACCAGCTGCCACGGTTTGGACTAGCCACTAGGGCTTGGGTACCCAGGACAGTAACTGATAGGGATAGGCCTGTGCACAGAGCCAAGGTAGATTATTAGAGTGATAAGCTAATTAACCTGATTTCCCTGTCCTTGTTATATCCCCCTAAATAAATCAGAGCTGCTTGTTTCAGCAAAGTTATACTGCCTGAGGTATTTGTCTATGTTAAAGTACTGTACTGTGATTGTTGCACTGTATCTCATTTCACAGGAGGTCCCAGTGCCGAACCAGACCTGGGGGTAAGTGTATACTGTGAAGGTAATTCTGATATATTGTGTGGGCCACTAGTGGGAAGAAAGCGGGGGTTGCAGTGTCCCAGAGGGCTGTGACCAAGTTAGTTTAACTATTGCAAACCCTGACCTCTGGGTGGAGGCACCCGCCATTGGATCCAGGCCCCTCAACCTGCTAGTGGCAAATCAGGCAGGGGTAGTAGCCCCTGGGATAGCGCCATCTAGGGGTTACATGTATACGGACAGTTCATGAATATACATTTTTATTACAATTTTTTCTGTTTTTCTTTACTTTTCACAGAACATGACTAAACTGTGGAGTGATAAGGAGGTACTCACCCTGGTCAAAGGGCTAAACAAACATGGAAGGCCGCAGAAACTGATGAGGGGAACTAACCTGCCATTGCAAAAACCTGGCAGGTTGTGAGTAGTGTGCCACAGGAGAGGAGATATACTAAAGATTCAGACTCCTGCTGTCAGAAGTTTAAACTGATGCAGCAGTGTTCCCATAAAGTGCAAAAGCTGCCAATGCCTAGGAGACACAGAAGGACTGTTACCAGCATGCCCTAAAATGTGGGAACTGTCAGGGAAGCCAGAGTTTGGTGACAGGCACCATGGAGGTAAGTTACATAAGAAATACAGTTAGAACAAAGCTGTTTTCCACATAAGTGTTTTATTCTCCTCAATACTGCATTACTATCAACATAAAGCAATTTTTTTTGGATATATGATACACAAGATATTGTATGGTAGCCATACACAACAACCCTGTTCCTGCATCAAGAGGTATGTATGGCAACCAACAATTTCAACAGTGAGCTTTGAAAGATTTTGTAGTTGCTCATAGAAAACTCATGAAGAACACACAGGCTTATCTATGTATGGCTACCCATATGCTGTCTTTTATACTCAGTGGGCATCCTTGACCAGTTAAGACAGTCTGTTTTATTTCAATAGACTGGGACTGGGGGGGTACACTTTAAACTTTTTTAAGTTCCTCTTTTTTTTATAAAAAAAGGACAGGTTCCACCTTTATTCCATAGAGAGAACAGCATGTGTGGCAATGTTCTAAGTTGTGGCACTGCAGCAGTTACGTCACTACTGTGGCCCAACAACATCGTGCTGGCAGCACAACACTACAACAGTGTGTGGCAGGCACTGGATTCCGTACACAACATATCACCTTTTGCTGAGAATTGTCACCCATTGCCACTGACAGATACTCTGTTTCTTTTCAGTGATGTGCCTGGGGGAGGGACTGTAGTGGGCTGGGGGAGGGGGGATGAGGGGACAGACAATTCAGTGTTGGTAGTGGTCTCAAATGACAGTTTCAGTGTGTTGCATCTCTTTTTCTATACATTGAACTTTTACATTAAAAACATGTTAAAGCTTGATAAGCTAGAGAAAAGAAGCTGTGTGGCATCTCTCATATAATACTAATATATGTGACTACAGCTTGTGCTAAACTGCTATAATGGAAAACTAATCAGACATGACCAAAAGTTGTATTAACTACAAGGTTCGTTAGTTCCCATAGAAAACTGAAAATGCACACACAGGCTTACGTGTGCATCAATACCCATACATTATATTTTATTGCAAATATTAATGCATGTTATTTTAGACACCATGGGCCTGAACTTAGAAGGCTGACCAAGGGCTTGCCCTTAAGCCCTGCATCAACTGCAATGTTTGTCACAGCTGTGCCAAACAGGTTGCCACAACCTGCACCAAATTTTAGTACATTTGGTGCAGTTGTGACATTTTATTCAATTTACGGCAGCTTGCATCAAAACTTCAGTGCAAGCCCTGTAAAATGGGTCCTCCACGGATGCAAAGTTAGACTGGGAGGAGCTGGTCTAACTCCCTGCATTCAGCATAAGGGACTTGCGACAGGGTGTTTGCAGCAGGAAGGTTAAAAAATTGTGCTTGCAATGTTATATTGCAGTATACACTTACTTGCGTCACACTTGTCTGCCGAAGTCTCCTTGTGGTGATCTAAATACGTTTTAAAATTGGACCAAATATTTCTTTTAGTGAATGTGGAGTGGGGGCAGCACTTGACTATTGGCGATTTACAGAAAGTACTGATTCAATGTCTTGTACATTTTTTTGCAATAAAACGTTTTTTTCACAAAACAGATTTGAGCTTGCATGCATAGGCGAAAACACCTCTGTGTCATCTCTGATAGTGTATAGTAATATATGTGACAACAGTCTATGACAAACTCTGTAAAAGCCTATCACAATGTTACATGAATTAGACATGCCCACAGCTTACAACAATGATGGTCTTACAAGACAATTATGTTTCATACTGATTGAAGAGGCCGTGACTGTGGGAATTATAACAATGGATATTGTAACAGCATATCATAACTAGAAAGAATGTCACAATATAAAAGTATGTAGTAAAAATTTAAGTTGTTAAATAATACTTATTAAAACAATAGGGCCCGGATATTCAAACTGCGCCATTCTGAGGTGCAAGCCCTTGCGCTGCTCAAAATAGTTGCGCAGGGGTGTGGCCGGGGCGATATTCAAAGGAGTTGCGTTACTGAGCAACTCCTTTGAATATCACCCCCCAGCCACAGCCACTGTGCATGGCGCAGTGGAACTTGCGCCACCGCAAGTTGTCAGAGTGAGCATTCAACTCTGTGTGGCTGCTAGTACCATTGCGCCATGCGCAAATTTCCGATATTCAAAAGGTGACATGCAAATGGGGCCATAATTCATGCAAGGTGCAGGGGGCCATTTGCATCTGATTATGGCCCCATTTGCATGCCATTAGCATGTAGGTGGCCCGATCCCGAGGACTTTGCGCCTTGCCGCTCTGCCAGGCAGCAGCCATCGGGGACCGGACGCACCTGCAGCCCGATCGCGGGCAGAACGTGAAAACAACCCCCAAACATCTCCCAATGCCAGATCGCGGGCAGAGCGTATAATGACAACCCCCAAACATCTCCCTAATGCCCGATCGCGGGCAGAATGTGCTCTCATTACACCCCAGTGCTCGATCGCGGGCAGAATGTATAAGACTCTCAGTCTTTATCACGGGCAGAATGTAAAAAGACCCCAACCCGAATATCTCCTCAGGTCCAGTGGACCGTAATGCCCGATCGTGGGCAGAATGTATATAACAACCCCCCAAACATCTCCCTGGCATCATTCACAAATCTGGACTGTCTATGGGCATGGCACGCCCATTGGCTCTAGCTCTGCACCAATGGGCGGCAGCCTACCGACAGTCGAGTCGGCGGGGCGGGCGGCGGCAGGGGTGGGATGCTGCCGCCGCCGGCTGCCGGGGGAAGCGGTGGTGAGGCTTAGGTGGTGGGTGGGGTGGGGGGACATTAGACACCAGGGAGATGTTTGGGGGTTGTCGTCTCCTACAGTCTGCCGCGATCGGGCATTCGTCCACTGGACCACCAGGGAGATATTCGGGTTGGGGGTCTTTTTACATTTCTGGTCTGCCGATCGGGCACTGGGGGTTGTCAGTATACATCTGCCCATGATCGGGCACCGGGGCTGTCAGGTACATTCTGCCCGCGATCGGGCATTAGGAGATGTTTGGGTGGGGTGTCATTATACATTCTGCCCAGCATCGGGCATTACGTCCACTGGACCACCAGGGATGTGAACAGGAGGGGGCCACATTGGTGCCTGCAATCGGGCTGGTGGGGGGCACAGGGACTGGGTTGGGGGCCAGCCACGGGTGGCAGCTGCTGTGTTGCGCCTGCAATACAGCAGCTCACCTGTGGGTGGCCCTCAATTTGATCCTTTTTTTTTGGCTCAGTGTTGTGTAGGCGCAGGTTGGGGTTGCGCCAGACTAACTTCGTACAACCCGACTGAATATCGGGCTGTGCAGTTTATGCATGGTTCCTCCCTCCTGTTGAGCATGCATTCATTTGCATTGCGCTGTTGCTCAACCTGTTTTCAGTGGCGCAACTGCCTCCTGCTGAATATTGCAGAATGGGCGCGAATGTAGACTTGAGCACAGCAAGAACCCTGTTATGCCATGGCTAACTCTCTTGAAATATCCCACCCTAGAAGTATAACTATCAGGCTGCTTCTTAGCAACAAAAATGAATGCATGCCATAGTATAACACTTGCCTTATTATTTTCTTTATTTCTTTTTTCTCATTATAGTATATGCTGACTTCCTCACACCCCAGCAGGAAGGGAACACTTGGAGCCAGTCTCAGAGGAACTGGCGGAAGAGGATCCTGCCCTTCTGGAGGATGATGTGGTCATCATTGAAGAAGGTATAGTACAATTATGCAGTCCATGTCAATGAAATTGATTCTGTTACTGATTATTCTTTCCAGTTTACACTCCATATAGTAAAGTTTGTAAAAATATTTTTCTTTTTATTTGACCCCCCACCCAGAATGGCCAGACGCACCACTACTCACCCACCACCCATCCGAGGACACCACATGGAGTGGTAAACATGACACTTCAGGTAAACAGTTTTAACATTACATAGAAACATAGAAGTTGATGGCAGATAAGGACCCCAAGGCCCATCCAGTCTGACCATTTTTTCTACCTTATGAATGTGCCATAGGCCTGTACTCTGTCAATGGCCTATCTAGTCCAACTCATCTGTATTGCTCGCTTGTGCCTATCCCATACCTGTTTGAAGCCCTGCACTGTATTCATATCCACCACTTCCTGAGGTAGGCTGTTCCATGCATCCACCACCCTTTCTGTGAAAAAGAACTTCCTCACATTACCCCTTAATCGACCTCCCTCTAATCTCATGCTGTGTCCTCTTGTCCTGCTATTTTTCTTATATTGAAACATGTTAGACTCTTTCACCTTGTTAATGCCCTTAAGATGTCTGAATGTTTTGATCATATCACCTCTCTCCCTCCTTTGCTCTAGGGTATACATATTGAGCTCCGATAATCTGTCCTCATATGTTTTCTGATGCAGTCCCTGCACCATTTTGGTTGCCCTTCTCTAGCTTATCTCCATTTTGTTAATGTCCTTGTGCAGTTTTGATCTCCAGTACTGCATGCACTACTCCAGATGGGGCCTAACCAGTGTCTTGTAAAGAGGGATTATTACCTCCCTCTTACGACTTGTGATACCCCTACTAATACACCCCAACATCCCTCTAGCCTTTCCTACTGCTTTAGTGGTCTGCTTCGATGATTTCAGGTCATCTGTGATGATGATGCCCAAGTCTCTTTCTTCCCTTGTGATTGCCAGCAACTCCCCTCCAAACCTATAGGTGGTTTCAGGGTTTCTCTTCCCTATGTGCATGATCTTGCATGTCTTTGCATTAAACCTCATTTGCCACTCTTCTGACCATTTTGCCAGTTTATCTAGATCTCTTCTCATTCTACCCACCCCATCTGGATCACCTATTCTGCTGCAGATCTTGGTGTCATCTGCAAACAGACAAACCTTACCCTCCAGTCCCTCTGCAATGTCACTGATGAAGATATTAAAGAGGACTGGCCCCAGGACTGATCCCTGAGGTACCCCATTCATGACTTGTATCTCTTCTGACTATATACTGTTTACCACCACTCTGTTTTCTGCCCACCAACCAGTTTGCCACCCAGCTGACCAACTTCTGACCCACCCCAAGCCTACCCAACTTATTAATCAATCTTCTATGTGGAACAGTATCGAAAGCTTTGCTGAAGTCAAGGTAGGTGACATCAACTGCTCCCCATTGGTCCACCACTCTGGTTACCCAGTCAAAGAAATCTATGAGATTAGTTTGGCAGGACCTTCCTGTTGTAAACCCATGCTGTCTTGGATCCTGTGCTCCTATGGATTTCATGTGTTGCACTATCCTTTCCTTAAGGAGTGCCTCCATAATCTTGCCCACTACTGACGTAAGACTGACTGGTCTGTATTTCCCTGCCTCCTCCCTGCTACTGCTCTTGTGGAGTGAGATAACAAATGAGCCCTTCTCCAGTCTTCTGGGACCTCTCCTGTGCTGAGAGACTCACTAAACAATTCTGATAATGACTCTGCTAGTTCCACCCTAGCTCCTTTAGTACCCTGGGATGTATGCCATCAGGTCCCATTGTCTTGTCCACCATGAGCTTTGTGAGCTCTTGTAAGACCCTTTCTTTTGTGAAAAGACTTGTGCACACCTCCCCACCCCCCCCCGTGTTCATGGTGCTGAGCTGTGGTTATTAAGCATTGATTAATTAAGATGTTTATATAGCCACGCTATAGTTTGTTTATGGAAATAAAATTCTAAAGATAGGTATAACATGGTATATTAAATCCCTGAAAAATAACTAATTGTAGATGGCACTGCAACACAATCTTATTTACTAATTCAACAATTATTGTCTTAAACAGTGTCACAGCAAGATATGATAATAGTATAGCATTATTATGTGGACACAATATGTAACTGCTACCGTTATATCAGTGGTTTAGTAAGTATTAATTTACAGGAATATATAAAAAATGTCATAGCTAAGGTATTATTCTACTGTTCTAGGGATAAATATAGCATAGTATAAAATATTATGTGTCTAATTAATTATTCATGAGGCAAATGTGTACTGGGCATGAATCCTTCAGAAATGTTCAGAATGGCCAGCCCAGTGGCATGGAGGGCTGAGGCATCCGTGCCTTACCTCCTGCCAAGCTGGAGACCCATGTTTGTGGTGCGAGGGGGCCGCAGGGGATCGACTGGGGAGGTAGAGGATTGAGCATCCGGAGAACAGCTCTCCTGTCCTGGGGAGGGGTGGGGATGGAGTCTGCTGCTTGCCTGTCCCCTAGCAGTGGCTGAGGAATGGCACAATGGACCCATACAAAGGGGGCAGATGTGGGGCAGACGCCCGGCATACAGAAGCATGCGCTGCTCGGCCATTGGCATCATTGCACACGTCCACACCACACTCTGGGGACTGGAGAAATGAGGAAAATATCCCGACTGGCGAGATGATGCACCTTGTTAGAGATCCAGAGGTGAGTCCAGTGGATGCTGGGGTGATGAGGCTGGGGAGGCTGGTGGAAGGGGGCCAGTCGGAAAGGGAAAGAGAAACAGACAAGGAAAAAAAAAAAGAGAAAGAAATGCTCAGTACAGATCAGAGTTGCGTGTGCATTTATAAACTCTTTTAAAAAATACATTTTTCCCCGTGTGTAACTTGATTAGACTTATATTCACAATAATGACCTCACAGCTAGTCATTTCCTTTTGATGAATGACCAGCTACGTGGGGTTGGCCCTCGACTCTGCCTCAGGCCACCCTCCACCCAGCCGGTCGTTAATCACCAGGAAATTACCAGCTGTTCAGTCATTATTGTGTAATTATTGGACAGTAATTGAACTGTCAATAATATAATTACAGAATCTTGTCATGTTACTAAAGTCTGTATTTATGTATTGCAGATGATGACGCAGATGTAGAGGGCACCAGTGGTGCCACAGAGCAGGCCACAGCATGCTCCAAAGCAACACCTAATGTCCCCTTCCCTGGTCAGAATAGCGGTGTATCACCCGAGCCACAACAACCAGATGATGAGCCCTGTTCTGGTAAATCTGGACCTGCTGCAGGACACTCGGTCTGCACAGATAAATGCAAGTGCAGCCAGATTATTGCATAACTTTCTAACTAGTTGATTTTCTTTTTTTGTGGGGGGGCAACTGTTTATGACAGCTAGTGTGCTAATATATTATATTTACT
Organism: Neoceratodus forsteri; assembly: GCA_016271365.2. Classification (NCBI taxonomy): domain Eukaryota; kingdom Metazoa; phylum Chordata; order Ceratodontiformes; family Ceratodontidae; genus Neoceratodus; species Neoceratodus forsteri. Next base: position 15,776,888 of record JADMNL010000036.1, read on the forward strand.
TACTGTATGGAGAGGTGTGCTTGTGTATAGAAATCCATACACTCTAAAACAAGTTGTCTTACAGTAGTGACCTAATTAGAAGAAGAATCAGTATTTATATGGCACTTTTCATACGCAGTGTATCCCAAAGCACTTTACAAGCAATGCTAGACTGGTAGTGAAGTGACTGAATGTGCAGTGGCAGCTATATCATACATCAACGCCCACACACAGCCTGGACAATTCATGAACCGGTTTATGGGAAGGGGAATGTTGGCCAGGAAACTGGGAATGCCCCTGCTCTTTGCGAAGAATGCCCTGGGTTCTTTTACTTCCACCTGGACACCCACCAGGACAGGTAGAAGGGACCTCAGTTTATTTATCTATTGAAATTGTTTCACCAGGAAAAGCACACTGAGCAAGAACTGCTCGTCTCCCAGTGCGACCTGGGGGGAGGTGTACAGTGGGGAAGAGGACGAGGGTAGTCCAGATCCTGACATATACACATACAATTACAATACAGTTGAAAACATTTGACAGAAATAGTTGGGTGTAGATGACAATTTACCCTTACTTATAGTATAGTAACAATTACATGGGGAAGTCATGCTTTATACCTTGAAAACATATAATTAGATAATACAGCGGCATATGTTTGACAGGAATAGGTGAGTGTGGATTAATACATATACCCTAATAGTCGAGAGTAACAGTTACAATGAGGAAATCCTGCTAAGGTATTGGGTTGTGGTATATAATGAGATAGGGGTAAGTGCAAGCTAGCCAGCTCAAAAGTTGGGATCAAGTGTAGTAGTTGGATGTGGTTAGCGAAGTAGCACCATTGGGACTACTGGGAGAAGAAATATAGGAGTGTCTGAGGTAGCATAGATTGGAGAGTTAGCTGCAGGAGCAGTTTACTGAGCAGTGGTTGGCAAGGGCATAGGATAGTGAACGGATAGAGGAAGAGTGGTGAATTTCAGAGGGGAAAGAGTTCCAGAGTTGAGGGAATCGGTAAGAGAAGGTGGCCTGGTCAGCTTGGGTCTGACGTTTAATGTCTCATCTGAAGGATGGCACACCCCAGCAGTACAGCACCCCCCAATACTGCACTTGTATGCCAGCATTTTAGGTATGAATCCAATCCTGGTGTGGGACAAGAACCCATGACCTTCTGGTCCAGAGACAGATGTGCTACCAACTGAGCCACTCTAACACCAGTACAGAACAATGACTTTTCCGTGTGCTGCACTGATGTCATTATGCAAAGAAGACAGCAGCCATGCACATGGCCATTCAGCCACGCTCACTCTGACTGTGTCCTATGAAAGGGAACAGGGAGCAGGGTGGTGGCAGGGGAGAGAAAGGAGCTATGAGTCATCGGTATTAGTGCTATCAGTGTACAACTATTTAAACTGCACTGCACCAACCACAAGCAGCACGTGGGGATCAGTGAGAGCAACGATGGCCACCAGGATGAACCATGATAATTTGAAGTGAGTTCTGTTTAAACACAATTTGTTCTGTGATGGTTGTTACGACCATATGCTGTACACAATAAGGTATGAGCAACTCTGCAGTCTAAGACTGAGCAGCCACCTCAGGGTTGCCTTAGAAGCACAGAAACATAGAATTTGTCAGCAGATAAGGATCACTTGGCCCACTCAGTCTGCTCATTTTTCTCTTCCTACAGTATCACTGTAGCCCCTACCTGATGTCCAGCTCTCTCCCATTCCTTTTCACCAATGTTCCCTTATGCCTATCCCATGCATTCTTGAACCCCTTCACTGTTTTCACCCCCACCACCTTGGTTGGTAGGCTGTTCCAGGAATCCCCCACTCTTTCTGTGATGAAGTGCTTTCTCACATCTCTTCTGAAACTACCCCCCAACTTCATCACAACCCCTTGTTCTTGAACACCTTTTTCTGAAAAATACTTCCTTCCTGTACCTTATTTACCCTCTTCAGGTATTTAAAGGTCTCTATCATATCTCCCCCTCTCCCTCCTCCTCTTCTGTCCTAGGGTATACATATTGAGGTCCTTTAGTCTCCTCTTATAAGGTTTTTGATGTAGACCCTGCACCATTTTAGTTGCCCTCCTCTGGACCGCCTCTACTCGGTCTATGTCCTTCTGGAGATCTAGCTTCTAGAACTGTACACAGTATTCTAGGTGAAATCTCACCAGTGATCTATACTGTAGACACACAACCCTCACATGGACCACGCATTTATACACACAGTCACATTTCCTGTATACACACTCACACAAAAACATGCACACACAGGCACCCACACATATACACACACACACACCCCACACTCACAATGACTGGTGCAGCTGGAATTTAGAGACACACAACCCAATGGGGTTTGTGAACTGCAGTATGTGTTTTAAGCAATTTATATTTCTGCTGATGGTGGCCACAGTACTGATGAATATCTGCGGTGATAGCAGCTGCATGGATTGATGCCTGCCGTTGGTGTCACTGTTTAATGTTTTTAGAATGAGACTTCATGCTACTGCTGACAGCGCGGTTCTGTAATCGGACATATGTAAGTATCTCAGTGATGACCAGGCAGGCTTTGGGGTCCAGGATGTCTGTCCTGCTTGCCAGGAGATGTTTTCACGTCAACAATGTTATAGTAGCCATTACTATCATTTGGTAAACAAGAGTCTCAACACAGAAAGAGTAAAGCGAGTGTTACGCAAAACAGATCGCCAGAAAAGCCACATTTAAAGTGAGTCTGTCACCTTTTGAGAAAACTTTGACAAACCTACTACTTTAGACACAATCTTGCTGATATTTTATTCTTTATTTGCGTTTCTTTTCCCTTTGTTCTTCATTGCAGTGTTAATTTGCTGGGTAACTGGATCCTTACTCCCCCCTCCCCCCCGAATTCTTCTATTCCTACCGCTTATTCCTTTGCTGATGTTATAAGCCTCTGTTTGTGACATCACAGTGCGATGCAAGTTTGGGAATGAGATCAGATTGTCATGGGCCACCCAGGGGAGGAGGACTAAGTGTTCTAGGGTCGCTTTCCTCCTCCAGAGAGGATGGGTCACCATCCTAGCTGCAGTACTGAGACTTTGTGAGCACAGGTGGCAGTGCAGTTGAGTGCGCTGTGGGAGGGACGGACACAAGCTGGAGGGTTGGCACATCAGCATGCTTGACATGCATATGCACCTTGAACCTCCCAAGTGCGTCTGTGGCCTTGGGGGCTGGTAGAAACAAGGAAAAAGATCCCACTGCCTGATGGACCATGGTGAACCGAAGGGGACTGGACCTGACCATCTCAGCTGACCTTGCAGACAAGGACAAGGCAGGTAGAAGGGTCATCTTGTGTTCCCCACCCGGGGGGTGGGGCAGAGGCAGCATGGAGATAAGGCAGCTGATGGGGAATGGGCCTGACAGACCTAGGGGACCCTGGGGGACCCAGAGGAAGTTTGAAGCAGTGGCATACGGGGCATAAACAGTGAATTAAAATAAAAAGGTCTAGCCAGGTCATGTAAAGATTGATCTGGGTCCAGCCCAGTGTAGTCTATCCAAGGTTTACCAACCAGTAAGTTGCTCTGCTCCTACCATATCATTTTTTGTAATAAGAGGTGCTAAATAATGTTTTAAGTAAATGAGACAGTACGTCTTTTGTTGCTTCAGCACTGAGACAGCTCAGTCACAGGTACTGTTTCTATGATTTATCTGCTTACAAATGTGAAAGTTAAGGCTGAATAACAGTTCCTAAACCTCTGAAGGCATAGCGAAGACTCAGCTTTGTTTCCACAGCCTCAGACAGTAGGGGAATATCGCTATGCGAGGAGAGGGAGTAGTTCTGTCAGCTTGATTAATTCCTCCGGGTCAATATATTATTGATCCACAGGGACATGGGGGGGGGAGCCTGCATGTGCCAACAACGCGGGATAGCTGCAGACCTGCCTCACAGAGAGCAATGCAAGTGAACGGGGATACGGGGAAGAAAGCAGAGGAGTGAAGCCTCTATAGTTGATGGCGTCCTGTTCCAACTTGCTTTGAGGCAAACAGCAGAATGATAGTCACACATCAGAATCTGGCACCTGACCTGGTAAGTACCTGTCAGTTTTAAACCATTTTCTTTCAACTCATTGTGTCCCTTTTTAAGAAGGTACTGTATATGGCTGTATTACACACACACACACACACACACACACTCCTATACACTGCAGTGCTCGCATACACTCATATGCTCACTGTCTACACATAAACAATGTGCTCACGTAAATGTACAAACTGCTCATACACACAGTATATGCTCACATGCAAACACATACACATATACACACAAACTCTCACATACACACACTCACACACACATACACACACATTGCATTTTTTCAATAGTATATGATAAGAGAAACCAAATGACTGGAGAAATTTACTTCCATCAGGTTGACTTGGTCACTAGTGCAAACCTGCTTTGAAAGAAATCTGCAGCAGGGTTCTGAGGTGCTCAGCTCACCAGGAGTGTTTAAACTTGCTGATTCCCTGTGACACACTAAAGTTGCCGAGTTTGTTGTGTTGGTAATGCTAGCTGACTATAAAAAAAAAAAAGTTCTTCAAAGATGAGTTCCAGTGTGTTTAACTATACAGTAACACCTCCGCATGGGCCACCCACGCGAATACTGAAAGTTAGATTATGGAACAGGGAACTAATCATGGCACTTGTCCCTAAGAGGGTAGGAAACAATTTAAAATATTTTGGCATTTTCTTGTATTCAGTGGTGTCCCATGTGTTCTGACCTGTTTCTTTTTGTTCTATTATCTGTTTCTGCTCCTCTGTCCCCTTGTTCCTGTGGTACCCCAGTCCCATTATCGATCTTCTAATGGACTTAAGAGCTATCCCTCACTTACTGAGGACCACATGTGTGTGTGTGGGGGGGGTGGCTTGCCATCTTGGTTGTGTGGTGCTTGGGGCGGGGGGGATGCTAGATAGGGCTGAAGCATTTTCTTACAGTTTTCTTTCAGGGCACCAGCGTGCATGGTGCACATGTACACATGCAGTAGAATGCATGCATGTCAGCATTTTGTGTGGTTTTTCTTACCTTAAATCATGTATATATTTTCTTTTTTTCTTTACTTTTCCCAAATGTTGTATATAACATATTGTGTGTAATTCAATTCTAATTTCTTTTTTGGTACAAATGTGCTACAGTTTTTCACATACCTGTAGTTCTCAATTACTGTTTATGCATCTTCATATTATGTACTATTTGTTTGACTGTGTATGCTCCCTTTCCCCGGGTTGCACCTGGAAGCGAGCCTCGGCTCAGTGTGCCTTTCCTGGTTACCAAATTTTAAATAAATAATCTGTTGGCAGCCCGCCCCTTCTTGTGCACTAGTATGCACTGCCAACTAGCCTACACCAGGTGGCAGTCTCGCAACAAGATGCAGAGTCCCCTGACCCCAAGGGAGGAGAGCTGTCCCTGAGACACGTGATCCTCCTCCTCCGCCTGGCCTCTGACGACCCATGCTTCTTCCCAAATCGGGTTGCCAGCCCTACTGCTGCATAAGCAGACCGTCTCATTTGACGTGTTTTTTTGAGAAAATCATTTTTGCTACTTTTTCTGTGCCTTCATGATTTGCACCTTATACAGGTTCTAAGTTACCATTCTGCCCCAGCGTCTCCTGGGTAGTGTGCAATATCAGTTGCCATTGTTCCTCACTGACTAGTTAACATGGAGGGAGTTTACATGTAGCTGACACCACAGTATGCCACACTATTCCCAGGTCACCTCTGAAAAAGGGATCTCTGGTCTCAGTGGGTTTACCCGGTTACCAAAATCTAAATAAATATATAAATATGCTACAGTACACTGTTTACATGAATTTGACACCATGCTATGCTACACCACACCATGCTACACTACAGCGTCTACATGAATTTGACATCACAATATGCTACACGATGCTACACTACAGTGTTACATGAATTTGACATCACACTATGCTACATTACAGTGTTACATGAATTTGACATCACACTATGTTACACGATGCTACACTACAGTGTTACATGAATTTGACATCACACTATGCTGCACTAAAGTGTTACATGAAATTGACAACACACTCTGCTGCACTAGTGTTTATATGAATTAGACATAACTTTATGTTACACTACAGCGTCTACATGAATTTGACATCACACTATGCTACACTACAGTGTTTACATGAATTTGACATCACACTATGCTACACTACAGTGTTTACATGAATTTGAAATCACAATATGCTACACTATAGTGTTTACCTGAATTTGACATCACACTATGCTACACTACAGTGTTACATGAATTTGACATACAGTGTTACATGAATTTGACATCACTCTAAGTTACACCATGCTACACTACAGCGTTTACATGAATTTGACATCGCAATATGCTACACTATAGTGTTTACCTGAATTTGACATCACACTATGCTACACTATGTTACACTACAGTGTTACATGAATTTGACATACAGTGTTACATGAATTTGACATCACACTATGCTGTACTAAAGTGTTACATGAATTTAACATCACATTATGTTACACTACAGTGTTACATGAAATTGACTTCACACTATGCTGCACTACAGTATTCATATGAATTTGACATAACTTTGTGCTACACTGTGCTACACTACAGTGTTACATGCATTTGACACCACACTATGCTGCACTAAAGTGTTACATGAAATTAACATCACACTATGCTGCACTAGTGTTTATATGAATTAGACATAACTTTATGTTACACTACGGCGTTTACATGAATTTGACATCACACTATGCTACACTATGCTACACTACAGTGTTACATGAATTTGACATACAGTGTTACATGAATTTGACATCACACTATGCTGCACTAAAGTGTTACATGAAATTGACCTCACACTATGCTGCACTACAGTGTTGCATGAAATTGACAACACACTCTGCTGCACTAGTGTTTATATGAATTAGACATAACTTTGTTACACTACAGCGTTTACATGAATTTGACATCACACTATGCTACACTACAGTGTTTACATGAATTTGACATCTCACTATGCTACACTACAGTTTTATATGAAATCTGACATCACACTATGCTGCACTACAGTGTTACATGAATTTGACATCACACTATGCTGCACTACAGTGTTACATGAATTTGACATCACACTATGCTACACTACAGTGTTACATCATTTTGACATCACACTATGCTACACTACAGTGTTTACATGAATTTGACATCTCACTATGCTACACTACAGCGTTTACATGAATTTGACATCACACTATGCTACACTACAGCGTTTACATGAATTTGACATCACACTATGCTACACTACAGTGTTTACATGAATTTGACATCTCACTATGCTACACTACAGTGTTATATGAAATCTGACATCACACTATGCTGCACTACAGTGTTATATGAATTTGACATCACACTATGCTGCACTACAGTGTTACATGAATTTGACATCACACTATGCTACACTACAGTGTTACATGAATTTGACATCACACTATGCTACACTACAGTGTTTACATGAATTTGACATCACACTATGCTACACTACAGCGTTTACATGAATTTGACATCACACTATGTTACATGATGCTACACTACAGTGTTACATGAAATTGACATCACACTATGCTGCACTAGTGTTGACATAACTTTATGCTATACCATGCTACACTACAGTGTTATGTGAATTTGACACTATGCTATGCTACACCATGCTACACTACAGTGTTTATATGAATTTGACATCACACTGTGCTACTCTAGTGTTTACATGAATCTGACATCACATTACGCTACACCATGCTACACTACTGTGCTTACACAAATTTGACATAACTTTATGCTATACCATGGTACTCTGCTGTGCTTACACAAATTTGACATTGCACTATGTTGCACTACAGTGTTTATATGAATTTGACATAATTTTATGCTATACCGCAGTGTTATATGAAATTGACATCACATTATGCTACACTAGTGTTACATGAAATTGACATCGCACTATGCTACACTACAGTGTTACATGAAATTGACATCACACTATTCTACACTACAGTGTTACGTGAATTTAACATCACATTGTTACACTACAGTGTTACATGAAATTGACTTCACACTATGCTGCACTACAGTATTCATGTGAATTTGACATAACTTTATGCTACACTGTGCTACACTACAGTGTTACATGCATTTGACACCACACTATGCTACACTACAGTGTTACATGAATTTGACATCACACTATGCTGCACTACAGTGTTACGTGAAATTAACATTACACTGTGCTGCACTACAGTGTTACACGAAATTGACATCACACTATGCTGCACTAGTGTTTATGTGAATTTGACATAACTTTATGCTACACCACGCTACACTACAGTGTTTACATGAATTTGACATCACACTGTGCTATACTACAGTGTTTACATGAATTTGACATCACATTACGCTACACCATGCTACACTATAGTGTTTACATGAATTTGACATCACATTACGCTACACCATGTTACACTACTGTGATTACATAAATTTGACATAACTTTATGCCATACCACGCTACACTACAGTGTTTACATGAATTTGACATAACTTTATGCTACACCATGCTACACTACAGTGTTTACATGAATTTGACATCACACTATGCTACACCATGCTACACTACAGTGTTTACATGAATTTGACATCACACTGTGCTACACTACAGTGTTTACATGAATTTGACATCACATTACGCTACACCATGCTACACTACAGTGTTTTCATGAATTTGACATCACATTACGCTACACCATGCTACACTACAGTGTTTACATGAATTTGACATCACACTGTGCTACACTACAGTGTTTACATGAATTTGACATCACATTACGCTACACCATGCTACACTACAGTGTTTTCATGAATTTGACATCACATTACACTACACTATGCCACACTACTATGCTTACATGAATTTGACATCATACTATGCTGCACTACAGTGCTTACATGAATTTGACATCATACTATGCTGCACTACAGTGTTACATGAATTTGACATCACACCATGCTACACTACAGTGTTTACATGAATTTGACATCACACTATGCTACACCATGCTACACTACTGTGCTTACATGAATTTGACATCATACTATGCTGCACTACAGTGTTACATGAATTTGACATCATACTATGCTGCACTACAGTGTTTACATACAAGATAGCTGGAATTAAATGGGTTTGTGCACAGTAACAGCTGGAATAGAATGGGTTTGCAGAAAGGAATGGATTTGTGCAGAGTAACAGCTGGAATGAAATGGGTTTGCGCACTGTAACGGCTGGAATGGAAAGGGTTTAGACACAGTAACAGCTGGAATGGGAAGGCCAAGTTTGCACACAATAACAGCTGGAATGGAATGGATCTGCACATAGTAACAGTTGAAATGAATGGGTTTGCACACAGTACTGCTGGAATGGAAAGGGTTTGCACACAGTAACTGCTGGAATTGAATGGGTTTGCATACAGTGACAGCTGGAATAGAATAGGCCTGAAGTATTTCCACACGAGGACTCAACAGAATGTAAGTTCGACCCCTGATCTGCCATTTGTGCTTCTGTGCTATACACCCACTCTAGAAACAATGAATGGTAAAAGCAGACTGTCATGTTTTTGTATCAATTTTTGGTCCTGTAGGAGCAGTGTGATATTAACAAATGCAGCTTCATGCACATTACATGATTAACCCTCAGTCTACCTCATCATTTTATTTGGTCATTTAAATAGAACGTACTTTCACATGCTCAACTGCAGATCTGTGTCCCGATGTCCTTGCATGCTGCTGAGGTAAAATGACATGCCTCTCTCCAGCATGGCCCCTGAAATGATGGTGTACTGGTGCATGCAAAGTTTATGCAGTTTTTTATGTACCATGATTTGTTTACATATTCTGAAAGCACTGTAGATATAAACATTTGAAGACAAACTGGTGGGAATATAAATTTCTTCTTTCATTATTATTTAATATTTCATTATTATTTTATAATTATGTGAATTTATAGCTACATCTCTATACCACACTGGAAAGGTCTCACTACTGTACAACATTATAAGCTACGTACTTATTTACAGAAAATAATCAAAAGGGCAAACCAAGAAAATATAGACAAAAATAAGCAAATTAATGTTACATAGGAAGAAAGTAATGGGGACATGGCATTGAGAACATTATTCAGGAACTACTGGAAAAGTAGTAAACACTTTTCCTCAGTATCCTGTGATGATAGCGACTGAATATGGGTGACCATTCTGTAACTGATTACTTTTATACATACTTGTGTACATCACTGCAACGGTCTTGTAACTGAACTTGTACCAAATGTCTTGCATTTTGTGACTATTCAACTTGGAACCTTTGTAAATGAGCCTCTCAGCTCAAAGGTATCAATCCGAATAAATACAGACTGTTAAAATGTAACTCATATTCGGTGCTATTATCATAGGCGATCTGCAAGGGTAGCGATTACTGCTACTGCTAGGGTAGGGGAAGGTGACCAGAAAGGGGGAATGGTAAGGGAAGGGGGATGGGGAGAGGGTTATTGGGCTGTATTGTGCCTGCTGCTGCCAAGTCAGCTGTGTGGTGTAGTGGTGAGGGAGGCTAGCTGCAGTGCAGAAGGTACTGGGTTTGGGGCTGGGGACTGGGAGGTATGAATTTTGCCGCTGCCTGCGGGTGCGGGACTTAAATTTTTTTTTTGAGCAGATTGTGCCCCTCCCCTGACATGAACTCCCCCAGAGTTAAGAATCCTAATTCGGGGGACGGGGGGCCAAAAACACTTTATATTGCCAGAAGTTGGTTCACCAGAAAGTATATATCGCCGATTTGCTTTTTGGTGATATACACTCGCCATAATAATGATCGCTGTGTTTCACGTTCACTATTATGACTTAGAACCATTTTCCTCAGTATGCAAAACAAAAAAACAAAAAACAATACAACACAAAATCCTGTCTAGGGCATATATGACCCCTGTAAGGTTATTTGAAATAGGAGACCAAGCAGACACTAAATTTTCGCACAACTGTAACCACCTAGGTAATCTGTCACATCTGTTTTGGGAATGCCTATACATATTTAAACGATGGCAAATAACAAGCTCAGAGCTTCAAAAAAACAGTTTAACCATAATCATGTTGGGGACTTCAGACAGCACAGTATAACATTTATTATGAATCACATGGGGGGGAGCTGTTCTGGGGAACTGTCCTTATTCTCTGAAAGGGATTGTTCTTTGAACGTTTGATTGTTTCATGGACTCCAGGGCCAGGTTTTAAGGCCCACCTCAATCGAAGGGGCTTGTCCTGTGGACTATTCACAAGCAATTTGCCAAATGGTCATCCATGAGCATGTTGCGACGGCCCACTCTACAAACACCGGACTATATACTGAACTTTGTGAAGTCCCCAAAATGTTGTGACGACAGGCAAGGAGATAAGTTTTATCTACAATAATATTTCCTGTATCAACTTGTCCTATACTCTGAATCAAGTGTCTTTATTTGTCTGTTCATTTTCTGAAAATTAAGTTTAAAAAAACATTAATATACCCTTGGAATTTCAAATGAACTTTACAGGCTTAAAACTAAACCCTAAATTCTGGAGAGTTCTGGCAATTGCAGATATTACTACCACAAGGTTCCATTTGGAGACCTGGAATAATCCCCCCAACCCCATTTATAATCTGAAAAAATGGCAAGCAAAGTTTGTGAAAATTTGTTCTACTGAAAAAAATGTATACATTTCTTGGAACTATAGATAAGACAGAATCCACGTGAAAAGAAATAGTAAGGATTTTACCGCCACTGTTAGGAATATGAAAATAAATCATTTATCTGCTGTTCGTCTATTAAATAAGTAGCAAAAAAATCTTTTAACCTTTGTTAAAATGTTTCAGTAAGTTATGACATAAGTCTTTTTATACCGTAAGTAATGCAATTTGCCAACAAATTTAATGATAGTCTACTTAGACTGTTTTCTTATGAATATGTATTAATATGACTTTAACGGTTATTGCTGAAGAGTTGGTACGTTTTTCAAAAATACCTGGCAGGAACTGTGTGACCATACCAGCTTTATGTAAACCCTGTACTATAGCATGGTATATAGCACAGTGCAATGTCAAATTATTTTTTTTTTTCATAATCATTTTTATTGAAATTTTTCATAACATTTGATATGGATCCAAATTAAATATAAAAACAGAATTAAGTACAGTTAAGAAAGCATTATTGTAACATGGGGAAGAGAAAAGGGTTGTGCCTAATTGGTGGAGACAGCTCAGGTGATCATGGCTTCCTGCACCCTGTTATTTAGTTCTACAGTTGTTCAGACCATGGTGTTGGAAAGGGGGATTTTTCCAGATCCTCTTAAGGAGGCTGTGGCTCAGCCCCTTCTTAAGAAGTCCTCCTTGGACCCGGACTGTCTGGCAAACTACAGGCCTGTCTCTAACTTACCCGTTGTGGGTAAAGTTATTGAGAAGGTGGTTGCATCGCAGTTGGATGGGCATTTGACCAACAACAATGTCTATGATTCTCTCCAGTCTGGATTTAGGAAACGGTATAGTACCGAGATAGCACTTGCTCGGGTGCTAAATGACCTCCTAATAGCGAGAGATCAAAGGACCTGTTCCATCTTGGTCCTTCTTGATCTCTCTGCAGCGTGTTTGACACTGTGGACCATGGTGTGCTACTGGAACATTTGCAATCTATCTGTGGACTGTCTGATACAGTCCTCAAGTGGTTTCGATCTTACCTCGAGGGTAGGACTCAGAGGGTGGTGTCCGGGATTTTTTCTTCGGCATCAGTCTCCCTATCCCGTGGGGTACCACAGGGTTCCATTTTGGCACCCATGTTGTTTGTAGTGTATATGCTGCCATTAGGAGTGATCATTAGGCGGTACAGTTTGGGTTTTCATTGCTATGCAGATGATACCCAGCTGTACATGTCCTTTGTGCCCGGCCAGGGTGCTGCCATTTCGGTCTTTAACAACTGTCTTGTCGAAATCCAAGACTGGATGAATGTGAGTTGGCTGCGGTTGAACCTAGAAAAAACTGAGGTGTTGGTTGTGGACCAGGGTCGCTGGGAGGCAGGTTTGTTTGCTGGATCGCCCTCGGGCTTATGGCTTGGGAGTGACCAGCTGACTACCTCAGACCGGGTGCGGAACCTGGGCATTGTATTTGATGACTGTCTATCATTTAAATCTCAAGTGTCAGCGGTTGTCAAAACCTCTTTTTACCGTCTAAGGAACATCGCCCGGGTGAAGCACCTGGTTCCTCCAGATGATCTTCCAACTTTGGTCCACGCCTTCGTTACCTCTCGCCTTGACTACTGCAATGCCCTTTAGCTTGGGCTACCAGGGGCTGAAATGTGCCGCCTGCAGCTAGTGCAGAATGCGGCAGCCAGGCTGTTGACTGGTTCTTCTAGGTCCAGTCATATAACTCCTGTGCTCCGCAGACTGCACTGGCTGCTAGTTTGCTGGCGTAATCAATCACCTTCAAGGTCGGTTTGCTGGACCCATAAGGCCCTTGCCACCATCAGGGACCTGCTTACCTGAAAGAGCTCCTTTGTCCCTACTGTCCCCCCTGCTCTCTCTGATCCACTGACGAGGGATTGATAGAGATTCCCAGGGTTCGCTTAAAAACTTCAGGGGCCCCAACCCTGTGGAATTCTCTACCTCGTCAGGTGTGAAATTGCCCGACTGTCCAAAGTTTTAAAGGAGCTTTGAAAACCTACCTTTTAGTATAGCCTTTAATGATTTCTGATTATTTTAATGTTGTTTTAACTATTTATTGTTTTATGTAATATTGTACAGGCACCTTGGTTTAAGAAAGGCGCCTTATATAAATAAAGAGTGATTGAGTGATTGATTGATCTAATTTAGTACGTGATTCCATTGTTATGTACCGCAGCTTCTTATGTGTTAACCCTATACAGTACAGTTCATGTAGTCCTGTGTTCCATGGACAGTAATGTTATTTTGCTACAATGTCACCCATTGTGTCTGCAGTCACTTACTACTCCAGACACAGTACAGTTATGTCCTTGCAATGTCACCCCGGTAATCAATGTCAGGCAGTATGTGTTCCATGGTATAATGTGACAGTAAACTTATGTCCTTGCATGTGTGCCATGCTGTAAGTTGTGAATATCGCCATGACTCATCCTGCCCTGTGCGCTTGGACTTTGAGCGAGTATGTGTGCAATGGCTGAACTTATCACACTTAACTCTGTGCTTGCAGTTTTACCCCATATCTGTCCCATGGTGTAATGCATGCAAGTCCGTATTAGTCATGCTGTGCAGTGTGGTTCCTTAGTTTATCACAGTAACGGCCAGTATGTGTGTGATGGCTGCAGTTATCACATTTCACTTCTGTGCTTGCAATTTTACCTCGTATCTGTGCCGTGGTTTAATATATACAAGTCTGTATTGGTCGTGCCGCACAGTGCGCTTGCTTACTCTATCAGACTAATGGCATTACTTGTCCTGTACAGTACAGCCATCTGCTTTGTCACAGCCCTCCTGTTCCTGACCAGCAACTGTAACATGGGGAAAGCAATGTCGCGGCAGGTGAGCCAAACCCTTTCTCGTCCCCATGTTACAAGTGAATTAACCCACTTGAGAGCATGGATCAACTTGAGAATTGATCCACACCTGGATGGTTGGAGGCACAATTCTCAAGTAGACCCATGCTCTCTTGTGGGTTAATCCTTACTAACTTCAGTTCTCACTTGTGTTTGTTTATATCAATACAAGTTTACAAGCAAAATCTCACCCAAGGTGTTTTAAAGTTACACATTTCCCTATCTAACCCTGGGACCTACTGTCCATACTGGATTCTAGCCCTTCCTATCCAGCCCCCATTCCCCTCCACGTTACTGTCGCCCTGAGAAACTGCTGTACCCCTTACTCTGTTCCAGCCATTCCTGAAAACATTAATGGTTTTGATACCCATCACCTCATCTTGTCGACTGTTCCATAATTCCACCACCCTTTCTATAAAATAATACTCCCTCATGTCCCTCCTGAATTTCCTTCCTGTCAGTTTCCACTCATGCTCTTCTGACCTCAAATTCTTATTCATGCTAAACAATCCCCGCAGTTCACCTTGTTTATTCCTTTCATGAAGTTGAAGGTCTCTGTCATATCTCCCCTCTCCCCTCTGGTCTTCAGTGAGTACATGTTGCATGCCTTGAGGCACGTCTCTCAGGACTTGCCCTGCTGGCCCTGAATCATCTTTGCCAACCTTCGCTGCGCCATCTCCAGCCTGTCCTTATCTTTCCTGAGGTGACTTTATAGTTTTATTTATTTATTTAAACTTTGGTAACCGGGAAAGGCACACTGAGCCTCGGCTTGTTCACAGGTGCAACCCAAGGAAAGGGAAGACAGTAGGAACACAATACAAAATGAGTGTTGTATAATAAATGAGCATCAAATGATACAGTCAGAATACATATTCAAGAGCACAGTTCCTAAGTGCAGATTTGCAAAATCAAGAGTAATGTTACATAATAACGAGAAATAAATACATTCTGGGTATGAAATTTAGGAGTGCTGTTGATAAAAACGCATTACAAGATACAGCTGATATAGGCAGGATGAGAACACAATGGAGGGTCAAGACATCAGATTAGCTCGAGCAACAGCAGGTAGAGGCCAGGAGCAGTGGCATGAAGCTGCCAGTTCTCTCTGAAGCAGGCACTTGAAAGTTGGGAGTGAGGTGGCAAACTGGAGAAAAGGTGAGAGTTGGTTCCAGAGAGAGGGAAGACAGAAGGAGAAGGCGGACTGGCCTGCCACAGAGTGAGGGTAAGCGAGAGAAAAGGAGTGGCATGCCCTGGAATGGAGTGGGGAGGGGGAAGGGCTGGCAGGGGAAAGAAGTGAGGAAAGATAGGAAGGTAGTAACCTAAACCAGTATTTGGCAATAAAAGCAAGGGAGTGTATCCAACAGTGGTGGGAGAGGGGGGAGATAGAACATGATGAGTAGAGGGAGCAGTGGTGTGTGCAAAAGGAGGTGCCTGTGGCGAAGCGGCAGAAGGAATTTAGGAGGGTGTCAAGTCTGGCACAGGAGGAAGTGGGGCAGTAGCGGCTCTAGCCACAAATGGTTACCAGGGCACAGCTGGGGCACAACAGATGGCAGCCAGGGCACTGATATATTGTTACTATGGGGGAAGCTCTGCACCATATGGGGCACCAACTGGGGCACAGCATTTTTTTACCGGGGCACGTGCCCTGGCAGGCCCTGGTGTAGAGCCGCCACTGAAGTGGGGGCAGTACTGCAGACTATGTCCGTATAGTTCATCATGGGAAGGATGGTTTTAATGATCAGTTCACGACGCACAAAGGGGGGAGACAGTCCTTACTGCGGTACAATACACCTAGTTTTGGGTGGAACTTCGCATGCAATGTGTCTAAGTGGACAGAATAATCAAGTTTATTATCTAGTCAAACTCCAAGGTATTTGCATGCAGAAACATTTTCGAGGGGGAAGCCTTCAGGGGTGGAAAAGATTGGGGGGGACAGGATAGTTGAGAGTTTCTGCATTGACCCCAAGGTCTCTGCCTGTCTCTCTAACACAGAGTGCAGCTCCTCTTGGGCACTGGAGGAAAAATCCATGGGCCGCCATTATGTAGGCAATCCTTGCAGGGCCCATGCATGATTGACATGGCAGGCCAGCCAAACACTACTGTGGTCCTGGGTAACAGGTGGAAAACCAGGCAATCCATGAGAAGGTCGAGCGAGCCGGGGGCTGAAGTGAAAACAACTGTATGAGAAAAAATAAAATGCCAGGTACATGTCACCTCAAATGGTCTTTGTTTGCTTTTATACAGCACTGGTCAGCATCCCAACTCATTTATATTGAGAGGAACCCTACTGAAGTTCATTTTAAAATACCAGGAGACACTTATTTACACAGCTCGGTGGGGGGGGGGGATTCTAAACAAGCCAGTGAGCAGATATTGACATCCTAATGCGGTCAATAGCAAGATTTATTGAGCTGAAGAGAAAATGATTGACTGAGGTGAAATGGGGGTCAATATTTACCTCGAAGGGCAGTAAATCTTGTTACTGACTGTAAAGCAGGGTCAATATATGTGTTGCTACACACAGTAGGAATTTATTACAGTTTTGGTTTGTTGGTTTTCCACTGTTTACAGATTAAAAAGAAACAAGTACAGACTGCTCTTCATCTACCACCACCACCACCTCTTTTCATAACTAGAGATTAGTATAAATTTACCAAATACTGACTGTGTGGGTAATCAGAGTGACAAGAAGGAACACCTAGTTAGTGCTGAGTGCAGGTCTTAAAAAGTCTGTCTTTGCTTTTCTAAAAACAAAACAAGATTTTCTGCAAAATTCCAGCTGTTCGGTCACTTTACTTATTTGTAATTCTTTCTCTCTCTCTCTCTCTGTCACCATTTCTATCTTTCCTTAAACTCCAACCTCAGGATGTGGCTCTGTTCTCTGTGTTCAGCAAAGACAATTACTAACCAGCAGCCCAAGTGCTAACTCAGCAAATCTTTCTCACGCCGGGGTTTAGCGGAGACTAAATCACTGCACAAACACTGAAAGGGGGGAGGCAGCAGGCAGGACCAGATCACAGTCTCAGCCTTATGGAAGAGCTTCCAACATGCTTACCCCCCAAATCCCAACTACCCCTGCCCCCCACTAACTGGTGCCTATTGCTCACTGATCTTACCATTCACTTTAATTGTGGAAAAGTAATCCTATTTTTTTTTTCTGATAAAACAGCTGGAATAAGTAGAGGTAGGTGGACCATGGATTAACCTCTCTGAATCCGTTTGCTCAGTGTAGGAGATACACTTGGCCAGCCCAGTGGCATAGAGGGCCGAGGCACTGTGCACCTTACCTTCTGCCACACCAGTGACTCAGGTCCAGAATGATGCGGGTCACTCAAGGGCTGGCCAGGGAAAGGAAGATCGAGTGTCTGGAGGACAGCTCTCCTCCCTCAGCTGGGGGGGGGGGCAATGCAACCTGCTGCTATTCTGCCACCTGTAGGTGTCTGGGTGGAGTGCAGGTCTGTGCATGTAAAGTAGGCAGACCATGTCCAGGTGTTTGAGGACATCTCGTCCATCACGTCACTGCATGGGTGGGTCCAGGGGGAAACAAAAACCAAGGAGGAAAAATCCCTCTGGCTGCAGGATGATGTCTGAGCCCTTGCAGGTCCCACACTGGTGACCGGGCACCCTGCCACAGTCCAGCAAGCCAGAACGTCAGCAAGAAGGTAAGTCCCAGAGAAACTGGGTGACAGAACTGGGAGGACTGGACAGAAGTGGGCATACCAGGGGTGACAAGGGGACAAAAATCTACATAGAAAAAAAATAGGAGCTACACAATGGCCTGACTCAGCATATGCCATTTATCTTCACGAGTGAGGGGAAAGAATGATAACTCACGAGCGAGGGCCAATCCGTCAGTGCAGCAGTAGTACTACCACTTGAGACACCGGCAGCCCGGGTTTGGGAATGAGCCTGGCTCATCGGAGGGCCACCTAAGGAGGATGGTTGAGCATCCAAGCAGATGTCACCTCCTCAGGGTGGGAGAATGTCTGGTCTCTGCTGCGACACTGCCTCTTGGATGAACACAGGTGGTAGTGCAAGCCAGAGCCAAGACTCGGGGGGGGGGGGCATCGGTGCTTTGACATGCACACCACCCTTGCGTGTTGCATCAAGCCTGGGCCTCCTGATGACCGAGGTATGGGGACTGTAAAAGTAGAACATGTTTCAACCATTCACAATGCCATCCCCACCCATCGCAGGTCTGCACCACCAATGGGGCTCAAACTCCAGACACGGAAACTTAACCTCTGTTGGGAGGGACAGGCCTGATTTCCGGCAGCCCTTCCAAAAGGGGAGGTCATCCTTGGGGAAACACTAGTCCAGTGGATGGAAGTTGACAGGGCTGGGCAGAATAGCTGACTTGATGTAGAAGTCGGTTGGCATAAAGGGGAGAAACTGCACTAAATTTAAAAAAAAAACCTCACAAGTGGCAGAGCACCAGAGATGGGCAAAAGGGACCTCAGTTTAATGTCTCATCTGAAGGACAGCACCCCCCCAACATTACAACATCCCCCTCATTACTACTCTTGGGTGCTAGCATTTATGGTGTGAGCACAGCCTCAATGAAGGACAAGAAGTAAATGGGAGAGACAGGATCTGGGGGATCTATAGGTGATTGGATGGGCTGATGAAGCCCTTCCTATTCCAGTGCCCACCAAGGCTAGACCAGGACACTGTTAGAACATTATCACATGTGCTCCCCTAGCCTGCCAAGACTGGAACCGGGGTGGGGTGGGGAATCTTCCAAAGGGAGTAGGTCTGCTTCGGGGCTCCTGCTGTGGGTGGGAGAGACTGAGAAGTTATGGTCAGACTCATCAGTAGGTCTTGAGTGGTGGGGGTCCAGTTAGAGTGATGGCACAGTGCACTGTCTGGTTTTCTCAGATGGGAGCAGCATGGAGGAGCTGAAAGGGGGATCTAGCACAGTCAGGAAAAAGTGTACTAAGAGACAAGAAAGAAAGTAAAAAAAAGCTGAAGTATTCTATGGACAACCCATTCCCATGTAAAGTTGTTCCTGACACAAGAATTCTGATCACAGTTTGACCAGGCACTCAAGGGTCCTACTCAGTATATGGGTGTCTGGTCAAGGAGGGTCAGCGCAAGGGTACCCTAAGCCCACACAGGCAGGAAGATATTGGGAACCGCAGGCTGCAATTATATTTTTGCTGCTGCTTGTATGGCACAGGTCCTTATTACAAGGAAGACACAGATAGACATGGAGTAGCAGTTTAGCCAACCACAGACTTCAGTCTGGGCCGTTAAATCTCCCTCATCCAGACAGAGAGTCTCTCATGTTCAGGCTGGTCAGTCAAATTGTCTTCATCCAGACAGAAAGCATCTTACATTCAGGCTGATCAGCCACGTGTGTCTCACCCCACCAAGGAATCTCTCAGAGTCCAGCTGATCCACTGAGTCTGCCTCGTCTGAATATAGACACCTTCGCATGCCGGCTGATCCGCAAATAGACACCTTCGCATGCTGGCTGATCCACAAACTCTGCCTCGTCTGAACATAGGCACCTTCGCATGCCGGCTGATCCGCAAACTCTGCCTCATCTGAACATAGGCACCTTCGCATGCCGGCTGATCTGAAAACTCTGCCTCATCTGAACATAGGCACCTTCGCATGCTGGCTGATCCACAAACTCTGCCTCGTCTGAATATAGACACCTTCGCATGCCGGCTGATCCGCAAATAGACAACTACGCATGCCGGCTGATCCGCAAACTCTGCCTCGTCTGAACATAGGCACCTTCGCATGCCGGCTGATCCGCAAACTCTGCCTCGTCTGAACATAGGCACCTTCGCATGCTGGCTGATCCGCAAACTCTGCCTCGTCCGAACATAGGCACCTTCGCATGCCGGCTGATCGGCAAACTCTGCCTCGTCCGAACATAGGCACCTTCGCATGCCGGCTGATCGGCAAACTCTGCCTCGTCCGAACATAGGCACCTTCGCATGCCGGCTGATCCGCAAACTCTGCCTCGTCCAAACATAGGCACCTTCGCATGCCAGGCTGATCCAAGAACTCTGCCTCGCCTGAATACAGACACCAGATGCCGGCTGGATTCGTAACTCAGTCTCGCCTGAATGCAGACACCTTTTGTATGCCGGGTTGATCCATTAAACTCGGTCTCATCCAGACAGAGAGTCCCTGAAGTTCCAACAGTCTCACTCCCACTGGATTTCATCTCTAGGGGGCGTCTTCCACCCAGACCTATTGCCCCTGGGTGGCAGTCTCATCACAGATCACCAAATCTAATACCCCACGGGTTTGCAGCACACATTTCACAAAACATTTTATTTCCCAAGAGGACTTACTCCTCATACACATACTGTTTAGGGAATATTCTACTAACTTCTCTGGTCTGCTGCTTATTTTGAGGAATGCGTCTGCTAACAGAAAATGAAACTTCAGTGTAACAGATGCTCAGCTGTCACTTTGTTGTCATTCCCCTTTTCCATTTCAGCCTTGCTTGCAGAAGTAACTTGTGAACAATCAACAGAGGTATCCATTTGTCAGACAGGCTGCCTGTGGCTGGGATGATGGATAGCCACGTGGACTGTGTTATCGACAGCCTGCTGGCTGGGGTCCCCAAATGGCTGACGGTGACTATTCAGCCACAGTCTCACAGCTGAGGCCTGGACAGGGCAACAGTGCCCCTCATCCAAGGCACTCAGTGTGGGTTGGGAGAGCTAGATGATGGAGCCATTTGAGGGTCCAGGCAGTCGGCCACCAACACTACAGGAAGTGAAGGCCTTTTCTCCTGTTATTTTAAGTCGTACTGAGAACTGGAGCCTTTTAGCTTTCAACAATGTGGTTCTGAATATTATCAAAAGTGTATCCTCTCAAAGGTTTATATCTGCTGCAGGCTGTTCCCATCAGGGTTCCTAAGAAGCAATTTGTTGAATTAGATGGGGTTTTGTCTAACTGGGAAAAGGATCTGGAAGTTGTGTCAATACCTGCTCAATGGAGGCAGATGATTGATTATCTAGGCAACTGCTTGAGAAATAGTAAAATTCAACAAACTCAATTAAAGGTTACATTTCAAGTGTCTGTTTCAATGTAACTAATCATTAATTACAAGCAACAGGGTAATTACACTGTAGTTACATGTTTGTAGCATGTAACTACATTATAATTGCAGTGCAGTTACAGTGTAGTTACATTGTAACTACAGTGTGGTTAACTGACACTTAAAGTGTAACCCAATTAACTTTTTTTTACTGTACCTATTATACACAATGCCGGCTGCACTTGATTAATACAGGGGTGAGCCCTTTGTGCCGTAAATGTTCAGTGGTGGATGGTGCTTTCTTCCATATGTTTTTTTTCCTGTCTGAAGATTTTGGCCTTTTGCAGTGAAGTCCACGGCACATGGAGCAGGTTCTCAAGGTCTGGTTGTTGGGGAATCTGGTGGTTTGGTTACTTAGAGGCAGAAGTGGGGACACACTTCTCTCAACTTAGCACAGCTCTTTGTCATCTAACCCTGGTTTTGGGAAAGAACTCTTATTATGTAAAATGCTATAATTTCCTCTCCTCCTTCCATTATTTATTTATTTTTTTTACCTACTTTTTTCTCCCGGGCCCCAGGTCGGCATTCCTCTTATCATGGCAACCTCCCCAATCCGGCCGCCATCTGCCTGCATCTGTCCTCCACTCCAGGACGTCACCTTGTTACTCCCATGGTGGGGTGGTGGGGAGCCCCCTACTCACTCACCAGGACCGGATCCAGTACAGGTGATGCCCCCCAGGAGAGACGGCATGGTATGCCGGACAGCCATCAAGCTACTTGACCCTGCCCATTTCTGCATTTTTCTGACGGGGTGGTGCATGCAATGCCGACAGTGGGCATGCCACCCATGCATCTGCATGCAGCACACCTGCTGGCTGCTCCACCTCCATGCCCCACTGCACTTGGGCCAGGCTGTGCCAACACCAAGCCTCCACTAGGTGTCAGGCACATGCCGGCCTGTGTTCCCTCCCCCTCCCTGGAAGAGGAGAGCTGTCCTCCAGATGCTCAATCCTCTCTCAACCTGGCCAGTCCAGATGACCCGCTTGCACTGCAAACACAGGACGCCAGCATGGCAGGAGGTAAGGCATCACTGCTTCAGCCCTCGCCATTGGTCTGGCCTCCTACTTCCATTATTTAATGCAAGAATAACTTACCTTCCTGTCTGGCATTAGAAAAGACTCACTATTAAGCTTTTGGTCACCCTGAGTCTTATGCTGTAGTATGGAGTCCTCTTGAGGAGGCCCTAGAAAATAGTGTGTTTCCAGTACACTGGGGGAGGGCTTTTGTCTCAGAGATTATAAGGGGGTTTCACCTCTTTGTCCCCCTTGTGTATGGGTCTCACTACTTCTTATAGTCCGGGCCAGTAATCTCTTTCCTGTTATATTCATAAGTAGATGTTTCCTAGGCCTTGTTTTTTCAGTGCAGTGTCACAAGTGATTTACTTTAGTACCCCCTTACAGTGTTCAGCCTAGATATTTCGTTTTGGTATGCATTATTTATCTATTTTTATTTATTTATTTGTAGTTTTGGACCAGGAAAGGCACACTAAGCTGTGATAGCTTGTTTACAGATGCGTTCTGGGGCTTAGGTCACATGGACCTGTTTTACTGACGGGGGGAACGTTGGCAATGCTGCTCCCCTACTCTTCTGCCATAAGTGTCATGGGATCTTTAACATCAAACTGGACAGCGACCAGAGATGGGTAGAAGGAACACCAGTTCAGCATTTGATTTGATGGGTGGCAACTCAACAGTGTAGCACCCCACTCCTACTGGTCTACAGTGTCAATTATGGGTATTACCGCCAAGTACCTGGTGTGTGGCTAGAATCCACAATCTCCCAGTCCCAGAGGCATGTGTCTGCTATCTACTGATGATTTACAGCCACTGCTCTCTAGCCATTACCCTCCCTGAAGTTTGTGGGTAGAAGCTGATTCATTATCTGTATATATGGTTCATGGTTCAGCATCTGGTCTTGCTTGGTTTCTGAGAGATCAGACCTTCAAAACAATTCAAGTATATACACTGTAAACCTTAAAATCCCTCTGTTGTATTACTAGTTCTATTTCAACTCGTGATGAGGTTGGGGACCTAAATAAGGAGCCATATATTGGTAATGGATTGTTTTTAGTACATCATAATCTACAAGCCTGAACAGGCTGGTGACCATTGTTAATTCCTTATATAACTTATATGGGAATAGATTATAGGCCTTGGCTGTAATTAATTATAGCTTCATTGGTGTACGTAAGACTTAGGTCGTTTCTGTGACGTTGCTATTCCTCTAGTGGTACCAAAAAGAAAGGAGATACAATGCACATGTATTGATCAACTGAGTTTATAAAATGGCAAGAAAAGTCAGAAATGTCATTGGGCAAGAGACATCATCTGAACATGCATTAAATCTCTATAAACTCATGGTCAGGTTCCAAATCTCATTTTCTCTCCCCCCCCCAAAAAAAAACTACTTAGAGCCATTTTATAAGTGTAATAAGCCCCTACAGGGTGTACATCATAGGATTTTAATGCACTTCCCATGGGTGTATGGACACTCAGCCTTCAACCTTGTGCCTTACTACACCCCTGGGGTGTACATTACAATCCTATAATGCACACTCTGTCATGGCTTATTACTTACTTCATATCAACACCAGTATTGCCTTTTCTTTCTTTCTTTGCATGCTTTGGTATGTAAAAGCAGAATGAAATATACATTTAAAACAGCCACGGGCTGTGCAGCCTAAGTGGTGTATATGTTACAAATTCTACTCCCATGAGCAGGCTTATGCATTATATGTTATAACTTGCATGATGATCAGATTGACTCCCCCAGTGCTGTAACACCTGTGGATGTAACTATGAATACTATCTGTAACATTTTTAGGCTATTATACGCTGTATATAATGATGGTGCATGCATTGTGCTTTCATGGATGTGTTCCAGATGAAAATGAAGACAATAAAATAGAAACAGAAAAAAATCACTGCTTTCTTCTTGAACAAGCAGGAATATTATCATTGAAACAGAGATATGAGTTACAGATGGGTATGCTGGCTAAAACGATTATATCAGATAAAGTACCTGGAGATTTTCATCATTTAGAAAAGACAGGGTGGGGAAGCATGGGGGAGACTGCCTCATCTGGGTTGCTGATAACCTCCTTGCCACTGAATTTGACCCCCCACTACCCACCGCCTCCCTCGAGACCATCTTGATTAACCTCCTCTTCAGAGCAGATAAAATGGTCACAGTCAAGATGGTGTACTTGCCACCCTCCTCCTCACCGCATGATCTCAACCTCTTCCTCGATATCAAGACCTCCCTCCCCCAAGGGAGGGATTGGATCATCCTTGGGGATTTCAACCTAAACTGGCTGTCACTGTGACTCCACCAAGGAATCCATACTTGGCCTTGGCCTACACCAGCTCATCACTGAACATACCAGAACCAACTACAAAACTGGATCTCAGTCCCTCATTGATTGGATCCTGGTCTCACACCCCTCCCATGTCACCACCTCCGGAGCTCTTCCCGACTCAGTCAGTGACCACTGTGCTGTCTTCTGCTGATGGTCCACAAAAACACCCCCACCCACACACATTCATCCAAACCAGGCAATTGAAGAAGCTGGATGGCTCCGAGGTTTCCAAAGCCGCCCTAGCCCAAGACTGGTCCTTCACTGAAAACATTTCTGACATTTGCAAAGTGCTTGAAGCCTTTAGCAATAAGTTCCTTGCCCTCTTCAACCATTTCATCCCACTTAAAAAATCTGGGTTAAGGGTTCTAGTCAAGAATGGGTCACCCCTGAGCTTCACAAACTAATGAGGAATAGGGACTGAGGCTGGAAGTTATACAGAAAACACAAACCCCCAACTCCTCCAAGACTTCATAACCCTCAGGAACAGGTGCAAATCTTCCACAAAATCTGCTAAATCCTCCTTCATCCTGGAAAAACAACATACTGCCCAGGGGAACCCTAGGAGGGCCTGAAACATTCTTAACAACTTTATTGGTAGGGGAATTTCCCAAGATCATATTTGTCTTACCTCCAAAGGGACAACCACCACCGAGCCAAGTGAAATAGCCTCCCTTTTCAAAAAATACTTTGGTGACCTCGACCAGTACAAGCCCAGCTCCACTCCTACCTCATTTACCCCTGCACACTCCCAGTCTCCCACCTAAAGTTCCATTTCAGGTACCCAACCCCTGATGAAGGGGTCAGGTTAATCAAAACAAACGACCCAAGACCATCCAAGGGCGCCGACAACATTGACTTCAGAATTCTCCGTCTTGTCTGTGACTCCCTGGCCATCCCTCTTGCTAACATCCTCAACCACTCCCTCTACAAAGGGGACTTCCCAAAAGCTTGAAAGTGCACCATTATTAAACATCTTCACAAATCTGGTTCCAAGGATCTACCATCCAGCTACTGTCCCGTCTCCCTCCTTGCCCCTCTCTCCAAAATTTTGGAGAATGTGGTCCACAGGCAAACCTCAGAATTCCTCTCCAAATACAACCTGCTCCCAGAGGCCCAGCATGGGTTCCGTGCTCGACGCAATACCAAAATTGCCCTCATCAAGTTCACCCACTCCATAGACAAAGCTAACAACGAAGGCCTCTACATTCATAGGCCTCACCAAAGCCTTCGACCTTGTTGATCATGAAGTCCTCCTCCGCACCCTGGCTGGCCTCCATTTCTCACCTAAAGTCTGCCTCTGGTCCAAGGATTACCTAACGGGCAGATCCCATCACGCTATTATTGGCAGTGTCCTCTCTGAATCCTGCCCCATCAAATACGGTGTCACACAATGGTCCATCCTGGGCCCTCTTCTCTTCTTTCTGGTAGTTAACTCCCTGCCTGACATTTGCAGCACCTCAGAACTCATTCTCTATGCTGATGATGCAGCCCTCTTCTGTCAGGACAAAACCCACAACGCTCTCATTAACAAACTCCAATTTGATTTCAGCAGACTTCACATCGGGTTCATGTCCAAAGGTCTTGTACTCAACTCCAAGAAAACTAAGTTCATGGTTTTCTCCAGCCCCTACAAACACCTTGGCTTTGACCTCTCCCTCTATGACAACCTTGGTAACACCACTGAAAGAGTCAGTGAATTCAACTACCCTTGGCTTACTCCTGGATAGCCACCTCAATTTCGATGCTCACACTAGCCTCATAATCAAAAAAGCCCACCAACGACTCGGTATCCTCCACATAACCAAGCATTTCCTTAACAGGGAATCCAAATCCCTCTTAGTCTCCAGCTTCCTCCTTCCTGTCTTTGACTATAGTTCACTTGTCTCCCTCCCTCGCCTCTCCATCAAAAATTTCTCCAGACTTCGGAGCTCCTACCACAACGCTATCCGCTTTGCCTCTGGTCTCCCTAAGCTCACACACTACTGAGACCTTTATAAGCTCACCAGTCAGCCCTCCCTTGAGGCCTGACTCAACTGCAAGATGGCCACCTTCTTCAAACTCTCCCGTGGACTGCTCCCTGATTGCCTCACTTCTCTCTTCCAGACAGTCACCACCACCAGGACCACTAGACTGTCCTCCACTCTCTTTCACTGTTCCTTTCTGCCGGACCACTCAAGGCCAAAAAACACTCTCTTTTATGGGACCCAAGCTTCTTCAACTGTCTCCCTCCGGAACTAAAACTCTGTCCCTCCACAAATGCCTTCAAACACAATATCAGGAGACATTTCTCTCCTCTAGCACCTGCTCGCAGCCCTAATCTGGCTCCCATTCTGCACTTTTTTTCCCCTAATTTTCTGGTTATCCACCTCAGGGACTTACCCTCTCTTTCTAGCACTTGTAGTATTGTTAATCCACCTAGGCTCGTTTTTAGATTGCACGTAAATGTTTTTGTTTCCCACTGTCATACTATATTATTGTTAAACCCTCACTGAATGCTTAATGTCACCTGTTAATTCACCAAGGCTAGTTCATGATTTGCCCTTTACTCTATATCATCCTGATTTTATGTACCATTTTATTAACCATCGCTGTTAGTCAAATGTTTAAGCCTATGTCATGTCTCACGATTGTTGTATGTAATTGTTGCTTGTGTAAACAGGCAGCAATGCTCAAATGTCTTTCCAGTATAACCAATAAAAATGAAAAAATGAAATGAAATGAAAATCTACAAACCCGCTCTTAACTAGAATATCAGGTTATTTCTATTTTTTATATCAAAGATGAATACTACTATGGGACAAAGGTCTTTGCTTTTTAAACTGTCAAGTTTCTTTGACTCCACTTTTACAAAAATTGACTGTTTAGGCACATCTATTTGTAAGTTTAAAAAAATATTGAAGGAGTACCAGACTAAGAGCAATGTATGTGAGTGCTCTGGATAAATGATGTATTGTTAGTCTGAACCTGTACCCTGTGCTTTTTTACATTTTTATATCGTACTTCATAATCCTATGTTGTTAGTTTATATTTAACTATATTTTGTTATTTGTATGCTGGTCGACCATGTAAACGGGTTTTTGGCCCATGGTCTTATCAGAATAAACATATCAAATCCAAAAAGAAATACATAGTGTGTTCCTGTTAAACCCTAAGTCTGAAGCAAGAGCCTGATGTAGCATGGCTTACAATCTGCACCCTCCTGTTGGCTATGAATGGCTGTAACCAGTGTGACACTTGGCCAGCTGGTTATGATTGTTGTATGATATTTGTAATATAAAAATATAGTATGTGATTGTCTCCCATAAGACAGCCTGTGCTTTGTGCTTCCATGGGTAACCCCCCCCCCCAGGTTTCAGAGAAGCTACAGGAAATATTAAGCTGAAACAAGAAGGTAATTAAAAGACCAGAGAGACTTAACTAAGGGTCTCCTGTTTTTCTGTCTTAATTAGAACTGACCCAGCTGCCAGGATATAGGGCTCGTAAAGTTTAATGATTCCTATAGGAAGAACATTTTATACCAACATGGTGCTAAAAGTTGTAAAACCCTTTGATATGCCTTGGGAACAGGACCCACACCAGATCAAAGAGAAAATGTTTAATTAAGGAGTCATATTTAGGAAGTGGAGTTTTTGCTGATGTCACATTAGTTACTATATCTCCTGACAGGAAATCATTGTTTGTATTTTTTTAATTCTTAGGAAGGAGGAGCTAGATGACTCACTAAGGGGGTTGGGGGATGGAGTTGAAATGTATCCTTGTAACTGGGGAAAAAGGACATATCATTTCAGAACTCAAAGACACAGCTCTCTGATCTAACTATAAGTACTACAGAGGTAATATATTAGATAAAAAAAGTCTAAATTTATTGTGGTAGGAGTTTTTGTTTTGTACTTTGCCCTTGTTCTTTTAAGTGATTGTATGCTCTTTGATATATTGTTCTGTGTTTACATTTTTCATATTTTTATCATCTTTTAGTAAAATACCTTTTATTTGAAAGACTGTATGGGTATCTGCCAGTTATTTTTTGCATGTGACGTATAGAGGGTTAAGACTGACAAAAACTGTTCAAAAGCTTGACGGTGCTACTAAACTGGGAAAAGGTAAGAATATACCTAAGGTCTTTTAAAGAGTTTTAAGGGTTCATTTTGGAAGCCTGGCTTGGTGCTCCTGGTGAAAGATTGTATTGCAATCCCTGAAGACGGTACATATCTGAGCCTGTACATTGGGTACGCTAGCATAAGGTTCACCGTTTTAATCCCCCCAGAACTTGAGACTAAAGGTGATTCAGACCCAAAAGCAGACAGGAGGGTTACCCTGTCTGTTACCTGTTCACACTATTGTGCTCTGAGGTTGACATTGTGGGAGCAGAGGGCCTGACCTGCTGAGTGCGTTTGTGACAACCAGGAGTTGCATTGTATGAAGGGAAGGACAGCCTGGTATGTCACGGGCCAACTTAAGTGGACATGATTAAAGGTCTTTGCCAGTGTCTTTGACAGCAGATCAATCTGTGGTGCATTACTGCGAATGGACTGTGACAAACCTCCCCGGGGGGGAGGGGCTTTACACTCAACAGCAAATTATCTAATTGCAGTGTTTTTCCCCAAACACTGCACTTTTCCTCCACTAACACTAATTAAAACAAATGCTAAAATAAGTCCAACTGCCCAGCAAGTAGCAAAAAGGAAAAGGAAGGCTTGCAAACACGATCATTCTCTTAAAGGAACTCTGCTTTGGTTTAGCAGTGCTGTAATCACAATCTGAATTGTGCTTTATTCATCTCTTTTATTAAAGTGGAACAGTCGGCACTAAGAGCTCCACGCCCAAGTGTGGGGCTGGTCCCAATGTGCACTTTGTTTGCAAAAACATTGTTTTTTTTAACTAACAGAGTCCCAAAGGGAGGGCCTTCCTCCTCCCCAAGGCAGCTCATTGAGTGAGCGAGGATCCAGTGCTGGCAGGCGCTAGGACCCAGGAGAACCAGGAAACCCCCAGTCTGTCATAGAAGTGGTGTCATGTTTTTTTCCCCTGGTTTTCTCCCCACTAACCTCCTCCCCTGGTGTGCAACAGCATCCAGGCCCCAGATGCACACAGTGATGTCCCTGCAGAGGGAGAAATCTCCCCAGTGAAGTGATTGTAGAGGAGTAGTCGTAACAATTTTGTACATCAGCACCCCCATGCAGCCTTGGACAGTTGCATGAACTGGTTTTATGGGAAGGGGCATGTTGACCAGCAGTAAGAAAGACCTGGGGCTCAATTTTCAAAAGCCCCCATTTGCCGCAAGGCCTGGGTGCACTGAAGATATGGCGCATGGGCTTGCAGCAATCACCCGGTTGGCAATAGGGATTTTCGATCCCATGCACCAAGTACTGCAAGTTAGACCAACTTTTTCTGGTCTGGCTTGTGGCGATCCCGAGGACCCTTTTTATGGGGCTTGCACCAGAGAGTTGGTGTACGCTGCCATAAATCGGATACAGTGTTGCAAGTACACCCAGCCTACCAAAATCGGGGGCAGTTGCGGCAAAGGTGATTAGCACAGCTGCACCAAAGAAAAAGTTTGATGCAAGGCTTGATGCCAAGCCCTGTGCCACCCTTTGAAAATTAAGCCCTTCAACTTTTGGCTTTGATCTTTGCGTCCTGTGCCTAGTGCACTTGTGAAACGCTACCCTTTAGCATGATGCCTCTATTGTTGAATCAGGAAAAGCTCACTGAGAAATTTTCTTTTTTTTTTGCTCACTGTTTTCCCCTCCAGTCCACCAGCTCCCTCTGCTATCCCTTGGGGCTCCCTAGGCACCACCCGATCCCCTCCTGCCTCCAGCCGCAGGCATCTACCTACATGTAGCCTTGGCTTTGAGTCCCCAGGTGGGGTCAGGAAGGGTGGACTACCCCCTGAATTGTCCTGTTCTTGTCAGGTGGTGCTGCTCAGCGCTGTGTGAGGCAGGGAGATCCCCCGATATACCAGGGGCCTGTCATCGTCATGGAGGTGCTAGGGGCCATGGTGGTTTCCTCCCTTTATAATCCGATAGGGACGTCATGTCGCATGATGTCAAGGCATGACTGTGCATAATGTGTGTGTATCTACGATGTCTCTCCCTCCCTCCATCTCTCTCTCCTTCTTCTCTGACTGCATACCCACCTGTGGTCACCCAGGTGGCAGTATTGCAGTGGAGCACAGAGCCCTCCCTCCTCCTCCTCCTCCTCCGAGAGCATCCTCCGGGATGCTTAATCCTCCTCCCCCCAGCCAGTGCCCTTATGACTCAT
This sequence comes from Neoceratodus forsteri, assembly GCA_016271365.2. NCBI lineage: Eukaryota > Metazoa > Chordata > Ceratodontiformes > Ceratodontidae > Neoceratodus > Neoceratodus forsteri. The sequence continues at coordinate 15,808,229 of JADMNL010000036.1, forward strand.
GCTCATTCCCAAACTCGGGTCGCCAGCATCGTGAGCAGTATCACTGCCGCTGCGCTGACGAGCCAGAGACACTGAGAAGTTTTCCTAGGCATTCCCATTCAGAACAGTGCTTTTCCTCCTTCTTTTCAAAACATTTCACAAACAAGTAACCAGGGCCTGCCTGCCAAAGACTATAAGGCACTGGCTACTACATCTGGGTTCAAGTCGCACAGGCTTCACAAATTAAATCAGTTGACATCATCTCAGAAATTGCTGAGCTGTTTCACAACAGGGTGCTTATCACCCTGGCATCTTTCATTTTATTCATTTCATCTTTCATTTTTTTTTTTATTTTACCAGGAAACTCTCCACTGATCAATGCTCATTTGCAAGGAGGTCCTGGTTAGGACAGGTAACAGTATAAAAATGGACAGTATTACATAAAACACTACAAAGTTTAACATGGAATTTACAAAGAGCAGATACACTACAATGTGCTGCAGTGATATACAGCAGAAACAAATAGTAAGGACGAAGTCCATGAAATTAAAATAACAGAGATATTACGAGCAAGCCAAGGGACAGAGCAACCAAGGTACCATAAGGACTAAAGAATCTAGTGACAAGTGCATTTATCAGTGAAGTGAGTTTCTAGCAACCGTTTGAATGTATGGAAGTTAACCGGTGAAATTAGTTTGGGTGAGACTTGTAATTTACTCCAGTCGTTAAGGAACCTTGATTGCTATATGCAGTCAGTGATTCAGAGAACGGCTAGGCTCGGAGCTTTTTGCGTGAAAGCTTCCTTAAGCTTAGTTAGGACTTCTCTCAACATTCTTTTTTTTCATTTTTTTATCAAGTTGTTTACCCTCTAACAGCCCTGCCATTCCCTAACTGGCAACCTTCCAGCCCTGAACCCGCTCATGCCACCATTCTCCCTCCTGGCTTAATGGTGGGGCTTTTGTGCGACCCCTCTCTCCGGAGGATGCAGCCTGTGTGCCATGGTGTTCACTGCATGGGGACCTTAGAGTACCAGGAGGTCATCGTCCTGACAGTGGCCATTTCTTTCCCTGTCTCCCCACCACTCTCTCCTCTCAGCAACGCTGCAGCCTGCCCTGGATGCAGTGACCCTGTGGAAGCCATGCCTCAACTGTCCAAAGGTCCTCCTTTTCATGTTACATGAGTTGTTGTGACAGCAGAAAAGAAGCACTACCCCTCCCCTAACAGACAGCACTGTGGCTGGCAGCATGCCCAGCTCTTCAGCCTTTAACAAGTGGGGACCTGTTCTCATTCCTGAACCTGGGTCCCTGCATGGCTGCACAATATGTTGCTGCAGGGTGACTTTTTTATATACTATACTCTCTCCCCTTGCTTCCCTATGAGACAAGCCCAACACACCTGTCTAACCCTTTTTACCTTAACCCTGACCTGAAACTCTGTTGCCTTCCCCCCCAGCAGGGCCTGACTACCTGATGGTGGTGGGAGTTTGAATGGAGGTCTGTGCCAGGTGGGCCCCAAGTCCCAACGTATCACTGAGAGCTGAAATTGGAGTGGCTGCTCAGCGGGGAAGCCTGTTTTCCCATCTTCGATGACACTGATGAATTTGTGCCAGCAGCAGTGCCAGAGAGGAGCCTGGAGCAGTGAAGGGCATAAGGCAGGACCGTGAAGGAGTGTCCACCACACTACTGCACTACTACCTCCTGAGAGATCCACACTGAGGCTGATGGGGGGGTGGAGTTCCTTGCAGAGGTAAGGTGCTCGACTCTGCAGCAGGGAGAGAGTTGTCCAGCATTCATATAGCCCCTGCTGACTAACCATGGAGTGGCATTTGCATTTGCTGTGATGCCATCTGCTTGTTCCCCCTTCTCAACCAGAGGCAGAATGCAGCCTGGGTAACCCTAATCATGGGGGTGGGGGAAGGGCAGGAAAGCAGTGGGGAAAACAAGAAAAAAAGAAAGGTATCCAGCTGGTGTTGAGACAAAACAGAGAGAGGTAACATTGCACACGATGATGTAGTGTGAATCAGCTAGTGTTGGAAATGGGGGGGTAAGGGCCTGAGGGATTCAATTCCAGAAGCAAAATGGGGAACGAGTACCCCTGTGTAAAATGTAAAAGGTATAAAACTGGCTAAAGTGTAAAAATGCAACATATAAAGGAGAAAGCATGTCCCCAGGCCCCCGGTTTGATATATTTGATCCCAGTGACGGAATTACACTTTTTGAGCTTTGGGAACTGGGGGGGGCCATAAGGGTCCTATCTTTATTTGAGCCCCCTTCTAGTTATGAGTCAATGGTAGTGATGTGTGAGCTACCAGGGTTCCCCTTGAGAGCTGGGGGATGCCTGGCAAGCTCCACTCTAAATCCAACACAGTTTGGATCCTACAGTAAAGGTGAAGGGTTCCCTCAGTGAATGAGTTTTTCCCATTTTCAACACCGGAGTCAGTAGAGAAGGAATTCCTGCTGAGGAAGGCTTATTTCATTCACATCCCACGTTTGTCCTATAGCCAGCCTATGCTGATGCCTAAAAATCTTGCTGTGTCGTTCTATCAAGTAACCACACTGACTCCAGTATGGTTTATAATGTAGGGGCAGCCAGTAATCTAATTGCTCTAACCTCACACACATACTGGGTATTTTGTCTTCTGGCATTTTGTGGGGCTCGTGTGGGGGAAGGGTGGTCTTTGCTGTAAATTGCAAAAAAGAAGGCATGCAGGAAAAGACAGATGTGAAATACAATTACATTACAAGCCCGACCTGGGAATATTTGAGCACGCATCAGTATTGACCAGGGGGCTATTATTTGTACAGCCATGACAGGGACTTCATTATGGGCGGAGCGGTTTCAGGAGATAATTTGCAGTTAATTTTAAAAGCAGTTTCTGTCAGCATGGACAGGGAGTTGCACTATTTAGATTGAAAGCATCTATTAACTTTCGGAGTGGATTGTATGATGCCCCCTGTTGTCAATCCTCCCCCCACAATGTGAGTGCTAAAATTAATTAAAAAAACCATCTCTGCTCAGTTAGGTACTTAATATTGTGCAATGTGTTTTTTATTTAGTTTTATAACCCGATTTTTTTTTTGCCACATCCACTGTGGCATTATTTTTTTCTTTCGTTTTTATGCTTTCTATTTTCCTCTCCCGTTTCTGACATTGGCCAGCTCTGGGACCCCCTTTCCATCTGCCACCAAGCCAACATCCTGTTCAAGGTCCCACAGGACTCCTACTACCCCAGGACACTGCCAGGACACCAGGGACATTCCTCTACTCTTCTTACAAGGAAAGTTCATACACAATAATTTAGTACTGTTAAGGGAAGTTGTGGAAATAGCAAAGGTACAATCTTCTAAAGGTTTCATTCTCTCCCTGGATCAAAGGAAGGCATTTGACATTGGCTCACATAGGTTTTTAATTTTAGTATTTGGGAAATAATGGTATACCAGACCAGTTTGTTGCCTGTGTGATGTGTTTATATAACACTGCCATTATCACACCTCTAATTAATGGGTGGATAGGCACTGTGTGCACCAGGTTCACAGAGGGTGTCTGTCAAGGCTGTCCTCTAAATCCTATTGTCTATGTTTTGGGGTTTTTTTGCACCCAGTCCTTCAACTTCTAAACTCAGATATTAGGGCATAAAAGTTCTGTTTTTGTTATATTAGCATGTATTACGCGGTCAGTGTCAACAGTACCCTCTCTGGCACTCAGCAGGTCTGCTCGGGTGTCCCACAAGGCTCGATCCTCGGACTGCTGCTTTTCAGTCTGTACCTAAATTCGCTCCCCAGCTCCTGCTCAGAAAAAATGCTCCTCTATGCAGACAACGCGGTCCTTTTCACAGCCCACCAGACCCCCTTCCACCTCCAAAGTGCCCTGCAACACTTTTAATCAGGCGGAATCCTGGTTTCTGGACCGTCGCCTTGTAATTAACCTACAAAAGACAATACACATGCTATTCTCTCATTCCCTAAGCAAATCCAAAAAAGAACTGCCTACCACCTGCTGCCCTAAGCTGGCCATCACCTCCTCTGTGCTATCCCTAGTGGACTACAGCATCCTGGTGTACGGTGCAGCAGACAAAACTGCACTCAATAAAATCAAAATGTCCCTGAACAAAGCCTGCCGCCTACTTATGGGCTCCAGCAGACTCACGCACACATGTACCTTATATGACCTTGCTGATTTTCTCAGCCTTGAGGAAAGGTTTCGTTACCAAACCTGCCTCCTAACCAAGAACATTGTTGCAGGCCTTGCACCTCCAGGCCTAATTTCCGTCCTCACCCCCTCCATTCCTGCCATCTCCACCCGGAGCGCACTCAAGTGTACACGTCAAGTGCCCAGGGTCAGGACATCCCTGGCCCAAAGGTCCTTCTGATACCAAGCCCCAACCTAGAGCAATGCCCTCCCCTCTGATATTGCATCTCAATTAAGAATAGGACCCTTCAAATCTGCCCTTAGGCAACACCTAATCACCACCCCGTTTGCTTCCCCACCTCACTGGGGACCCCCCCACCCCACTGTCTCATGCCCTGGCAGAACCTGTAGCTGCCCAAGTGTCACCACGTTTGTTTTAAGTTACTACCTATTTTTATTTATAACAGAACCCAAATTGCTGTCTCTGTTGTAATAGATTGTTTAGCTACATCACTATATAGGACCTGTATAAAGTTTCACTCTCATATGAATTGCAGTCCTGGTATTTATGTACATACATGTGTAGTGTTTTTCTGTACAGAGTTTTTGCTCTCGTATAAATTTTATCCCTTGTATTTATGTACATACATGTATAGTGTTCCCTACATCGATCTGTACTCTATGTAACTATGTCTGTATTTGTATATACTGTCTGTTTCCTGACAAGGAGCCTTTGTAAATGAGTCACTGACTCAAACGTTTGCAATTCCGATTTCTACTAAATAAATAAATAACAAAAAGAAATACAGTTGCAGGTTTTGTGTGCCAAGGCTGCAAATGACTTAAATATAATAACAGGGTTCGAGGGAAAAAAGGCTCCGGGAAAAAATATCTCTGGAAAAAAAACGTCCTTGGAAAAAAGGCACAAGAAAAAAATGTCACAAGGAAAAAAGGCACGAAATGCAAATGCAGAAAAAAACGCACCTACACAGCACAACAGTCATAAATGTTGCAACAAGTACCTAAAAGTAAACAGACCTAAAAACAAACAGTCAGAGTAAAAATCACCTGCAGTACACTTTCTGGCTCAGAAAATATAGCGGACATTTGTGATCTATTCTGCGGGGGGGAATCCCCCCTCATAACATACAAACATATGAATGTGCCAGCAGAAACAGACCACTCAGTCTATCTAAGTCTGCTCGTGTGCTTAGCTAGCACCCCTAGTTTGCAGTTGCCCCACCCCCTCCCCTTTGTCATCGCATTGCCACCCCCCCACTTCCCCCCACCCTCACTCTCCTGTTCCCTCTCCCATGCCATCCGAACTACATAAACACTTCCGATAAGTAACCAAACAATATATCACCATCTGGCAATAGTGACATCCAGAATATAACTGAAAGAAGGACACAGGACACAACATACTGTATACCATAGCTCTCCTGCAAAAGTTTATTACAAACAATATATTATACAACTTCACCTATCATGCTTCACAAGCCATTGGACCTTTTTCCCCCTGTGGTGTTCATTCCATCTGCCGTATTTTCCATGTGACTTTTTTTCTGGTGACGTTTTTTTTTTCCGGAGACCTTTCTTCCCAAGCCTTTTTTTGCGGATACCAAGAAGAGACCCGGGGCTGGATTTTTATCCGTTCAGGGACTAAGTCCCACTCTACAACCACCGCTGCATAACGAAATCTCCACACCTGTGGAGATTTCTATTTTCAGCTTGTTTTCTGCATGGGTGGCAGGCATACTTGCAGGAGGTGTCATGCCTGGTCCCACCAGCTGTAACACTGTGGCACACCTGCGCTGAAAAAAAAACAGCCACAAGCAGGCATAAATCAGGGAGATCATTGTAAACTGGCTCCATCTTTGAGAATCCAGCGCATGTGGGATAAACTGCGGCTCTGCAAGTGAAGCCCCACTTGCGACAGTTTTTCCTTGCACCTGCGTTGCTGTCTAGGGCTCTGAAAATGTAGCCCCAGAAGTAGCAAAAAAAAAACCCAGGAACAAAATACTGTTGTTATGGTCCAGGATAACATGGAAATGATCAAGTAGTTGTGGCAAGCCTGAGAAGTGAGATGAGGGTCTTTGATTCTTAGTTACTGTATGTATTGTTTCAATTTCTTTTTTTTGTTTTATACTTTATGTTTATTTGACTTTGCTGCATAAAAAAATACAGCACATATCCATATAGGCAGGTATACAGAAATAGCTTAGCATTACAAAAATGCATTACATCGGTTTTACAGTACCACACTTTTATATACCCCTATAGCTAGGTACAATACAAGGGGGTTCACTAAAGGTTGTATATCTAAAATTTTACCAGCACTGGCTCATTGCTGCCAAGAGCAGGGCGTATCCAAGATTGTTTAAACTCACTAAGTGTATATCTCTATCCTCAAGATAGATTCAACTCCCTTTCAACAATCTGTAGTAACATCAATATTATACCAGCTTCATTATTTGCAACACATAGAACTACTTTGTTAACTTTCAATACAGCATACTGTTAACCGATGAACTGTATTCCTAAACTGCCCAGCAGTATTTGACTACATTGCTATGGTGTTCTATCTTAACTGCCTATTATTTTAACAGAGAAACACAGCTTGGCATATTTTTATGAAAACTTATCCCCAAAACATAGAACAGGGCTATTAATCAGAAGTTTGTGCCAACTCATAAATCAAGTCCCTCCCAGAGGATAGGCAGTTAGTTACACACCTATTTGGAAAAAAAGGAAAAACAGTACTTAGCACTTAATCACCGTCCTGATTCTCACTACCAGTCTCTATGTCCTTTGATTGGAATTCTTTTTCCACCCGGTCTACGTGTTTTCCAGCTTCTCCAGGGTCCGAAAATTGATACGTTTTCCCTCCGTAGAACATTCAGAGACTTGCAAGCATAATCTTCACATGTTGGATCCCTAATTGTTGTAGGCAGGAGCGGGCCCCATTGAATGCCTTCCTCCTTTGCCATGTTGCGTAGCTAAGATCCAGAAAAATATGTATTTTATTACCGTTCCACTCCATTGTGCCATATTTCTTAGCCTGGGTGATGATAAAGTCCCTTTCCACCACTGATCCAAGCGAAACCAAGAAGGTCTGTGGGGGTAATAGTCTCATAGCCATATGTTGTCTGGCACCACGTGGAGCGATTCTATATGCTCGCATTATCGAGAAGTCCTCACAGTTGCGCTGCAAGTCCTGGAAAAGTGATTTAATAAATGTAGAAATATCTTCCCCCTCAGCTTGCTCTGGAATACCAAGGATTCTGATATTGGTTGCCTGAGACAAATTTTCGAGTGTTTCAAGGCACCTATGCAGCGCTCCATTTTCCTTCACTAGGCCAGAAGAGGTTGCCATTGCTGCGGATGTGGCTTTAATCACAGCTTGAGTGTCCTCTTCTAATTTCCCCATTTTAGCATCCAAAACTTTGAACTGTGCCGTAAAGTCCTCCATCTTGCCATCTAGTTTTTGAATGGCTTTCAACAGCGCGGCATTAGTCAGCTGAGCAGTGTTCTCAGCAGGCCCTGTGTCAACATCCTTAGTAGGCCCAGTTTTAGCATCGCTCAGATGGGCTGCTTCTCCACTAGGCGCTGCTTTATTAGTTCACCCCATATCTCCGGATCCACCAGCAGAAGGTCCAAATAAAACAGATCGAGGTAATCAGGACCTTATTCTCTATCAGACTATTCAAGTAGTTTTTGGTTTGAGAGAAAATTTTAACACAAAATGCTCCTTAAAAGCCAAAGAGATGCAGAGCTTGTGTTAGAAGCTGTTGCTAGCTCGGCTTCTGGCTACGCCCAACCATTTCTTTTCTTTTTTATTCCTGATTCTGTAAATAATTTCTTTCAAACCTGAGTGTATATGACTTGTAATATTACAAACTGTTGTGTTGTTTTAGAATTTGCTTTGGTTTTTATTTTGTTTTGTTGTTCTTTGATATGCTTTAATGCACAATTCCCCCACTCTTCGATAAGTGTCATAGAATCTTTAGTTTCCACCTGGACACCCACCAGAGAGGGGCAGAAAGAGCCCTCAGTGGGATTCTGCATACCAGCCAGCAGGGACAGGTATGGGCAGGGGGTACTGCACAAGCCTGAGGCAATTTGCACTATTCCATGGACTAGTAAATTAAAGTTAATTTTGATCCCTAGAGGACGAGTTTTTGTCATAAGACATCTGAGTGCAATAAAATACAATTACTACATGACCAGTGTATTTCATATTATGGTGACCTGCACAGTGCGCAAACATGGCAAAACTAGTTGCTGAGGAGTGTGTAAAACACACAGCGGGTGCTGTATTGTAGTCCTGATAACAGCGATCTGCCCAATAGTCATAATGCAATGAGAAAATTGACCCTCTCCTGTTTACAATATATGCCCCCATATGGCATTACAAGACTAACCTTGTTGGCACAAGGCATCTCTTGTTTTCATTGACGTATGCAACAATCTTGTCGGTGGCACTTTCACTAATGAGCGGTACTCCTCGTCATCTGTTGAATCAGGGAAAAAGGGGTGTTCAAAATTAGCAGCAATATGGAATAAATAGGGAAAAATAAGAACATGGGGTACTTATTTTCCAAAAGTGCAGACAAGCATGGATACCACTTTATATTTTGAGTAGCACCACCAGGGCAACAATGCTTTATGGCACCACCCAGTGGCAATTGTTGCAAACTATTTTTTTTTCTCAAATTACAAACAATTCACCACTGCAGTTACCATGGAATTATTCTAATTATTGGAAAATCTGCATTATTCAGTGCTTGCCCACACAGAACATCCCAGAAATAAGTCAGCCTGCTGGCACAGATGGTAATGCTACCATTATGATGCCGACGACATGGGTTAGGGAATGAGTCTGAGTCCTCAGAGGGCCGGTCAGAGGAGGAGAGACAAGCATCCCAGAAGATGCTGTCCATCTCAGGGAAGGAGGGAGTTCAATCTCCATTGCATTACTGTCCCCTGGGTGACCACAGGTGGCAGTGCAGCTGGAGCCAAAGAGAAGGGTGGGAGGATGCTGATGTGCTCTGATGTGCAATGCACGCAATAATGTGCACATGTGTCAGGGGTTAATCTCAGCATCCTAGGGACTGGGACAACAGAAAAGAGGGAAAACCCCTGATCACTGCAAGAGGACATCTGCCCCGTACTGCAGGCCTCCTACTGGTATGGTGTTCTCTCCAGTGCATAGACCAAGTCTCTGTGAAGGGCCTGGGTCAACCCCTGGCAGCCCCACCTTGGGGAGCAAGCCAGGGTAGAAACAGAAAGAGGTACATCCCTGTGAAGGTAGGGGATGGGGCTGAGTGAGGGGGTAGGACTGACGGAGGGTTGGTGGGGAGACTGGGGGAAATAAAACATAGTACATTAAAAAAAAAGTAGAAGTGGTCTCTGTGATTTGATGACCCCCCCCCCCAGTACCAATGGTACTTTGAAAACAGGACACCATACCAAGAAAAGAAGGCCTTGAGTCAAAAAGCGAGACATACCCAGTGGTCATGGAATTGTTTTTCTCAGATGAGGGAGCCTGCTTCAGCACACAGCTTCTCATCAATCTGTAATAACTCTTGAATCCTGTTTACTTTTTTCTTCATATAGGACATGGGGAGCTCAGGCCCTGCTCCCCGGAACTGGAAAGGGATCGGAATTGCAGTGCTCGTGATCGTGGTAGTGTTATCCTTGGTCATCATTTCTGTTGTCCTCCTTACCCCAGGTGAGACTGTCATATTTTATATAATGTTTTTATCTTCAAGGGGAAGGGAAGTCATACAACATTCTTAATTCACATTTGTTTAACCCCCATCACACTCTGTGCCCCTTTTTACTGCCTTTGGGACCCCTGGTTACCAACTCTTCATTCCTGCCTTTGCTCATGTTTGCTTCTGGCCCCCAGGTAGGTAAAATGTAGCTTGTCCCCCACAGGTGGGACCTCAGAGAGAGAGACCATGCCTCCGAGAAGAATACTTCATTCGACAAGCCCAGTATCCCAGAGGGAGGTGCAGGCAAGGAGGAGATGGTCTGGGCAGTCCAGTTCTGTATAGCAGGATGAATGGACTTCATCTGGCCCAAGTCTGCCTCTTATTTTATGCATCATAGCCCTAACCCTTATCCCACCCAAAAGGCATGCTCCACTGGCGTAAACTGACATTGTGCTTGTTGGAGCTGTCAGAGGGAAGGGTAGGCCTCTCCGTCAGATCTCCCCTGCTGTCGCCATTCTGGGCATGAGATACCTCCACATCACAAATCAAGCAAGAGGGTGCATACCAACATGAGACCACCCCATAAGGGAGCTCTGTTAGCATCACAGCATCTGTAAACTGATGGAGGCCACTCTGAAGGAAAGGCTAGTAGGGTTTCTTGAAGCAAATGGGCTTCAAGACAAGAGACAGTACAGGTTCATGTCAGGGAGATCCTGTCAAACCAACCTGATCAGCTTCTTTGATTGGGTAATGACAGCAGTAGACAAGATCTGAGAGGCTGACATACTATGTACTTTGATTTCAGCAAGGCCTTCGACTTAGTACCCCACAAGAGGTTGATCAGGAAGTTGGAGGGCCTAGAGGTGGGAATTAAATTAATAAGGTGGGTGGCTAAGTGGCTAAGTAGTAGGACACAAAGGGTGGTGGTAGGGGGAGCTCTCAGGTACGAGGGACGTCACCAGTGGTGTCCTGCAGTGGTGAGTGCTCAGTCGGGTGTTCTTTAATGTATTCATTAATGACGCTGGGAAAAGCATTAAAGGTAAAATCTGCCTTTTTGTGGATGACACCAGGCTCTGTGGGAGGATAGACACACACACATGAAGGGGTGCACGACCTAAAGAAAGACCTAGCAAAGCTGGAAAGTTGGGCTGCAATACAGCAACTCAGGTTCAATGTAAAGAAGTGCAGCATCATGCACATAGAAAGAAAGAACCCGATGATCAGCCACAGTCTGAGGGGGTCAAAGTCACTGAATCAGAGAAGGAAAAGGACTTGGGGATAGCCATCACCAGTGACCCAAGCTGAACTGTCTCTCTCCGTCTAATCACTTAGACTTTGTCCTGAGGTGCTTCACGGGCAAGGTTCTTTGCACTGACAAACCCCCCCCCCCCCGGGCTGGCAGAGCTCCTTGTGCCGGCTGCCTCCTCTCACTATTCCCTTAGGTCACTGGGCCCGGCTGCCCTTAAGATACCTGCCACTCGCACACAAACGGGAGACAGAGATTTTGCCTCGTGTGCACCCAGATTATGGAATTCGCTTCCAGTCCTGGTCCGCTCCTCCCCCTCACAAGCAGGCCTCAGATCCTCCCTATGGAATCAACTTAAGCTCTCCTCAGTGTGTGGTTGTACCAAGCCTCCGTAATCGCACCTGACCCCTGGCACTTTCCCCTACTTTCTTCTTGTCTTGCCAGACTGCGTGGGGTTTGGCTCTGCATTCAATGCCCCTACCCTGTCAACTGGGCATGCCTCTGGCTGTGCACCACTCCTCAGGGCTCCCATAGTTGTAGATAAAAGTATTTGTCGCACCTCTAATTGTATAATCCTTGTACTGTATGTGTCTCTAAAGACATGTCCTCCTATGCTTTCCTATTTTGTATGTATAACGCTTTTCCTGAATCTGTAATCTGACTGTATCTGCATCTTGTTGGCCTATGTATGTGAAATTTATTTCCCGTACTCTTCTGGGTCATAACGAAAATAGGCAAATGTCTTGTCTAGTGTACTTACCCGGTTAACAAAAGCTACATAAATAAATAAAATGTTACTCAGTGTCTAAAGGCAGCAACCAAGGCAAACAATACGTAATATGGCTGAATGTTTTTAATTCAGAAACTAGAAATAGATTAATTGATGACCAAGTGAACATGCATACATGAACTGACTTGTTTTATAATCATATTATAATCAGACATTGAGAGAGAAAACACTTACGACAAGTGTATGTTTAATGGATATCACGTGAAATGGGTGAGTATATATGAGCGACTACATTTCGGCAACTCCATAAGGGCGACAGCAATAATGGCTATTGCCACATAACAGCACACGGTCACAATGAACGCTGCATTGATTCTGTGACACCCCACCATTCAGTTACGGCGTGGAGTGAGAATCCTAGAAATAGGGGGGTGGGGTGGCACCTTCCCCCGCATATTACCGGGTGCACTTCTGATGCAGGACCAGCTGCAGGAGAAACAATACAGAGAAACAGGGAGAAACGGTATGTGTAATCCAAGGAAAGGGGGTGGAAGAGAGAGAGCTGGAGTCGGGGGTGGGGGTGAGAGAGACAGAGACACGGGTGTGTGAGCCAGAGGTACGGGGAGGAGACACACGGACTGGGGGGACAGAGAATAGCAAGGGGTATGTGTGATGCTATTGGAGGTCACTATTATGTTCATCACCCAGACTGGTCTGCGCTGTTACTGTTGTTACCGTTATTGCTTCACTCTAATAACGTTCACCCTTATAACCGTGCCATTATGACATGGAACCCGTTTAATGTAGGAATCCTTATTTATGGTACTAAGGAATTTATATGTATGATACTGTATGACTAATTTTACATTTATATTTTGAAACTTTTGAAACTTGCAATAGAAACTTATAAAGTAAACAAAGTAGAACAGATCTACAGCCTGTCCTCTACCAATCGCCTTGGTATCCCAATCAAAAAACAGTATCAGGTTGGTCTAGCATGGCCTCCGTGGCTCCAACTAATGCTGCTTGCTGCACTGCAGCTTGCTGTCCTCAAAGTGTGCCCCAGCTTTTCATTGACTCGGGTTTCCATTAGATTACCTACAGTGGAAGTAAGCTGACGGGCTCGTAGTTACTGAGATCCTCCCTGTCCCCCCCTTGTGGAGTGATATTTCATCGACAGATCTCCAGTCTGAATGGTGTTTTTGTTGTTTTGAGCCATTTTAGAAACAGTACTTGTGTCAGCTGGGGTGACAACTGGTTTGTACTGTAAACGACGGTTACAGTAAAAGCTGGCTCGGGAGCAGCTGTGGAGAGTGTGCACACGGCACGAGGAAGCAGGATTCTTGTAGCATTACCTTAAGAAATCTATCAGTAGCACTACAAATTATGAGATCTCATATTATTGATGGAGTTCTTCAATAGTATTATGAGAAATGTATTAAATAACTTTCAGTACTATTATTGAGGATATCATATATTGCAAAACAATGACCTGTTTTTCAGAGGACTCCAGGCTGAGCCGAGGATCCAAACTCACCTTAGCAGACCTGGGTAGAGAGGCATTGCTCCTGCAGAACCCTCAGGCAACGTGGATCGGAGGTAGATTCTCAGAACCTGAGATTTATTGATCTGTCTTTTCTATGCCTCTTGTAAAGGTAGTGAAAATTCTTTTTAATCTGGTTATTGAATTCAGACTTTGCAGGGAGACACTGGCACTGTACTATATCACAAGACTGGCATACTGCGCTCACACTTCGGGTGCTCCCTCACAGTAATATTTAGTAGCACAAAGTTGAAACTGTTTTAGCTGTGAGCTCCCCAACAGTCAGTGCTGCTACACCATTAGCTGCAGTTTCCCCTGCTGGGAGAGGCTGGGACTGGTGTAGCTGTGTGCCCTCCCCCCAAACTCAGTCAGTGCTCCTACACCATTACCTACAGTGAGTTCTGCTGAGTGAGGCTGGGACTGGTAATTGTAGACCCCGCCCAGTCAGCACTCCCACACCATACCTACAGTGACTTCTGCTGAGAGAGGCTGGGACTGGAATAATTGTGAGCCCCCCCACCACCCCAGTCAGCACTCCTACACCATTACCTACAGTGAGTTCTGCTGAGCGAGGCTGGGACTGGAGTAATTGTGAGCCCCCCCCGTCAGTGCTCCCACACCATTACCTACAGTGTCTCCTGCTGAGAGAGGCTGGGACTGGAGTAACTGTGAGTGCCCCCGCCCCAGTCAGTGCTCCCACACCATTACCTACAGCGTCTCCTGCTGAGAGAGGCTGGGACTGGAGTAACTGTGAGTGCCCCTTCCCAGCCAATGCTCTTATGCCATTACCTATATTAATTCTTGCTATGAGAAGTTGGGACTCTATTAGCTGTGAGCTCCCCATCAGCCACTGCTCCTACAACATTACCTACAGTGTCTCCTGATGAGAGAGGCTGGGGCTGGAGTAGCTGTGAACCCCCCCCCCCAACTCAAGTCAGTGCTCCTACAACATTACCTACAGCGACTTCTGCTTAGAGAGGCTGGGACTGGAGTATCTGTGTGCCCCCCCCCACCCCCGTCAGTGCTGTTACAACATTATCCTATAATAATTCTTGCTGAGAGGCTGGGACTCGGTAACTGTAAGTCCCCCTCCCAAGTCAGTACTCTTACAAAATCACCTACAGCATGTTAATGCTACTGAGAGAAGCTGGGATTGGAGTAGCTGTGAGTGCCCCCAGTCAATGCTCCTACACCATTATCTACAGTACCTCCTGCTGAGAGAGCCTGGGATTGGAATAGCAGTGAGCATCCCCCACCCCCAGCCAGCGCTCTTATGCCATTACCTATATTAATTCTTCCTTCCCCACAGTCAGTATTCTTACACCATTGCCTACAGTGGCTCCTGCTGGCAGAGACTGGGACTGCAGTAGCTGTGCGTGCTCCCCACAGTCAGTGTTCTTACACCATTGCCTACAGTGGCTCCTGCTGGCAGAGACTGGGACTGCAGTAGCTGTGAGTGCTCCCCACAGTCAGTGTTCTTACACCATTGCCTACAGTGGCTCCTGCTGGCAGAGAATGGGACTGCAGTAGCTGTGAGTTCCCCCTCAGTCAGTGTTCTTACACCATTGCCTACAGTGGCTCCTGCTGGCAGAGACTGGGACTGCAGTAGCTCTGAGTGCTCCCCACAGTCAGTGTTCTTACATCATTGCCTACAGTGGCTCCTGCTGGCAGAGAATGGGACTGCAAGTAGTCCTAGTCAGTATTCTTACACCATTGCCTACAGTGGCTCCTGCTGGCAGAGACTGGGACTGCAGTAGCTCTGAGTGCTCCCCACAGTCAGTGTTCTTACATCATTGCCTACAGTGGCTCCTGCTGGCAGAGAATGGGACTGCAGTAGCTCTGAGTGCTCCCCACAGTCAGTGTTCTTACACCATTGCCTACAGTGGCTCCTACTGGGGGAGGCTGGGACTGGAGTAGCTACGAGTTCCCCCTCAGTCAGTGCTCCTACACCATTACCTACAGTGCCTCCTGCTGAGAAAGGCTGGGACTGGAATGGATGTGAGTTACGCCACAGTGATACCGGGAGAGGCTGGGACTTGGAAAAGTGTGAGCTCCCTCACAGTCAGTGCTCCTACACCATTATCTAAAGTGACTCCTCCTGGAAGAAGCTGGGATTGGCATAGCTGTGAGCTACCCCATCAGTGCTTCTACACTGTGACCTACAATGCCTTCTGCCAAGTGGCTAGAATGATAGTAAATGTGAGGTCTCCCACACCCAGTGCTCCGACACCATCACCTACAGTGATAGCCTTCTGGGAAACACTAGGCATTTCATAATGCCCCTTTTCTACCTCCCTTTATTTGATTTAATCTAAAACCATAGTTATCCATGAACTAATTCAAAATGTTCTCTCTGTTATACAGATGAAGAGTTGATATTTCGTCCCAGAGATGGTCATGTGATCAAGCAAAATGTCCAGAGCAGTGATGAGACAATCTTGGTGGAGAACGGCACATTT
Organism: Neoceratodus forsteri; assembly: GCA_016271365.2. NCBI lineage: Eukaryota > Metazoa > Chordata > Ceratodontiformes > Ceratodontidae > Neoceratodus > Neoceratodus forsteri. The sequence goes on from JADMNL010000036.1 coordinate 15,824,034, forward strand.
GTAAGGAAAGCACCTTGCTTTGTCATGCATAACTTCACAGATTGTTTTTTAAATCAGATTTTTATTAGTGACATGCTTGAGAGACTTACAAAACATAATGTAACACAAGTAGGTGATGACAAGTCTTGTCTGTACAGTGCAGGCTATTTATCCATTAATCACTCAAGAACGTCTTAAATGTTTAATTAAATATTTCATAAATAAGGCCTAGCTATGTATACATCTATTAATTACATTTTCAGTCATTTAGCCAGGTCATGCAGTCATGCTATGTCAACTATATTTCAGTGTTTCATTTCCTTTGCTGCAGCACATACTGAAGGCCACCAAATTCCAGGTATCTCCTGACCTCCGATACGTGCTCCTGGCTTATAACATGAAACAGGTAATCACACGTGCCTGTAGGTAAACTTAACTCTTATGGTACATCATGTGCTGATTTTTATTTCTCTATAATCTGCTATCAAAATTCCCAGAATAGTAAAATGAGTACAGCAAAACCTCTTGAGTGGATTGCCCCCTGTCCTTCACCCCCTACTGTGTCCATTATCCTCTTTAGGCTGATGCAAATTACCACCGGACCTGGGTCTGACACTTCTCCGATGCGACTGCCTAAGGTTGATTGCCTAATGACTAAATCTGATGCTCTCAACTGTACATGTGAGGCACTTTCCCAGTGGAATATGTGGGCTTGTAACACGGCTCACTGCAGACCGCCAGAATGGAGGCTACGGATTCGCCGAAGTGCCACAGCTGACTAAAATGTAAGTGGGTATTAACCCACAGGTAACGCCCGTTCGGTCAATACCAGTTGTGGCCAATGGAGGCACCAGAGGGTAGCAGCCCGCTCCGTCACCAACGTGAGCCCCCACCGGCGGCGCTACAGAGCCGCCAAGCCCCGCTGTCCTCCGCGTCAGCTGTCCCAAGTCCCAGCACCGAGGCCACCGCAGCGATGTCAGCAACTGCCACCCGAGCACCGCAGTCGTTGACCAGTGCTCCACCGACCAATGTTACCTGTTCACTTGTGTCCTGTAAGTGAAATAAATAGCCTTTGCTGCACAATCTCTCTCCCGTGTCCTCTGGCTGTAGGGCTCCCGCACGACCATGCTGCTCACCGGAGGTGATGCCGGTAACATAGGCTCATTGTCGCCACGAAGAGCCTGTGTTACAAGCGCAGTAATCACCTTCAGCGTCGGGCTGTGCCGGGGATTAATGCCAGCTGGGCGGTTGGACCCCTCGGGCACCAACCCCCCCAGTGGGCATTAATCCACCGGCAGAGCCCTCCTCTGTCGGTGATTAATGCTTACTTGTAACACAGCTCACTGCAGACTGCCGGAATGGAGCCTCCGGATTTGCCGAAATGGCATAGCTGACTGAAACTGAGCAGGTATTAACCCACAGGTAATGCCCGCTCGGTCAGCACCAGCTGTCACCATGGAGGCACCAGAGGGTAGCCGCCCGCTCTGTCACCACCGCGAGCCCCCACCGGTGGCACTACAGAGCCGCCAAGCCCCGCTGCTCGGCCCCCGCTGTCACCGGCCAGCCAGACCTTGCACATACACAGCATGATCCTCCATGGCCCGGTGACCGTCTCCTGTGCCCTGCAGGGCAGCCCAGCTGTGTACCACTCCAGAAACCATGACGGCATAGAGAGTGCGACGCCGCCCTGCAGGCACCATGGCCCCGGCCACTCTCAGAGAATCCACATCGCCGCCTCCTGGGGCTGGCGCACGGACGCAATCATTGAGCCGTGCAGTGTCCCGAGTCCCAGCACCGAGGCCACCGCAGCGATGTCAGCAACTGCCATCCGAGCACCGCAATCATTGACCAGTGCTCCACGGACCGATGTTACTTGTTCACCTGTGTCCTGTGCCTGTAAGTGAAGTAAGTAGCCTTTGCTCCATGATCTGTCTCCCATGTCCTCTGTCCGTAGGGCTCCCGCACGACCATGCTGCCTGCGGAGGTGATGCCAGTAACATAGGCTGTCGTCATGCGGACGAGCCTATGTTAAAGTACGTTAATCACCTTCAGTGTCGGGCTCTGCCGAGGATTAATGCCGCTGGAGGTTGGACCCCTCAGGCTGTGCCCTCGGGCAGCAACCCCCCCCCAGCGGGCATTAATCCACCAGCAGAGCCCTCTTCTGTCGGTGATTAATGCTTACATATCATACCCAAATTAAGGCAGGGTGACTCTCTCTGTTCTAGTTAGAAGAATCCAGAAAGGTTCTAAAAGATTCTTGTTCCCAAACCCTTTCCCAAATGTAACAGTTTGTAGATATTTACATATTCAGTACATAGAGAATAATACATGGATGTGTGTAACTGGAATGTTATACACACCTGAGATGTGTGATGCCACATGAACCCCGAGGGTGAAGGTTGAGGGGTCTAGAAAAGTATCATACACTGAGGGTGTGTATAAAATTCTGAATTACACACTGGCCCATGTTTTATTTATTTCAATTAACCAATAGCTTTTTTTTTTATTTATTTATAATTTTCGCCCCTCCCCAACTTTCTGTCTACAGCTCACCTTCTGTCTCGGATCCCAAGCACGTGCTAGCTCTCCCGTGTCTACTACATCACTTCTGCCCCACCATGGAACTGTGACTTGCTCCCCTACACAGGGCTAGGGGTAGGATGGGGATACTCCCCCAAATTCCCAGATCTCATCAGGCGGCAGCTTGACAGACACACAGGGTCCTTTCACCTCGGGCACTGGGGCCTGCTTTTCCTGTGTTTCACCCATAAGCCATTGATGTGCTCAGGAAGCAAGTGAGGAAGCGAACAATGGTGCATTATCCACTCACCCAGCCAACAACCTCCCTTCCCTACTTGCCCATCATTGTGCTGCCACCCATGGTCACGCCTCAAAGAGCCTTTCTTCAGGAGATTGCAGTTCCTACAAAAAACACATGTTCCATACAATACATACTGCTACCTACTTCTCCAAGTATGTTTGTACATACTTTTTATATCCACATGAACACTGTTCTTTTAAACTTTATTTTTAGTGCCTTTTTGAAATGAAGCACAGATCAAATGGCATTCCACAGATAAACATACCTACATATGTCAAATAAAATTGATACACAAATCTTATGGCAGGACTGGTGTTACAGTATCCTTATTGTTATATCTGGGAAGAGCTTAACGATAGCATTTCTAAATACATAGCGTACGCAGCTCGATCCATAGTACAGCCTACCCTCACCAAACCAACCTTATGGAGATGGGGCGCTATAAGCAACTATTTCGGCAGCACCTTGCAACTGAAAGCCACTGTGCTGTGACTGCATCCCGTAATATAAAGGTCCTACCTGCTTCCTGCCCCCCTCCTCCCCAGACTCACCTCTCATCAAATACTTTCTCACTCTCCCTCCCTCCCTCTCTCTCACTCCCTCCCTTCCTATCTTCCTCTCTCCCTCTCAGCTACTTTTATACCCACCTGCTGCTAACAGTCAGCCCTAGGCGTTCAGCATATTTAATTATCAGTTCTGCTCACTACACTGCCTTACCTAGGTTGTATGCTGTATTACCAGTGCTTGTTGGAATCAAAATATTTCTACTTTTGCTGTTTAATGATGTTTTGTTATTGCCAATTTTTGTTGCTTGTATAGCACTTATTTTAGCTTCCCTTCGTCTGTTTGTTAACCTAATCCCACCAACGTGGAACCTTTGTAAATAAGCTATGTTTAGCGCAAAGGTGTTTGTAATCTGAGATGAAATAAATAAAAATAAATAAAGAAAGAAATAAAATACAGCCAGTGCTGAGACTTAAAACAAATATGAGCAATTGCAGGATAGTCTTGCCTGGCTACAAGCAGCCTAGCTGATAAAATAACAAAGAACTGAAAGCATACATTGCCTTTCCTGAGCTCAGTTTTGAGATGTACTGCCGCACTCCCACACTGCCATTGACAACGCTGATCTGATGAAGTGTGTTTGCTTATGTGTGTGTGTGTGTGTTCGCTTATGTGTGTGTGTGTTTGCTTATGTGTGTGTGTGTGTGTGTGTGTGTGTGTGTTCGCTTATGCAGCATGCCTACGTAGCATAGATATATACAGTAATACATAATTTAATTTCTCTGTTGCAGTCTTTCTCTCTGTCTTCTCTCCCCTACACCATATTCACTATAATTTCCAGTGACTCCTGTGCCCTTTACTACATTACATGACAACAGAGGTACTTGCACCACCTCCTAACAGCCTTTCTGCCATTTTGTCTTACAGTTTCTTCCTGTGAATAGAGTAATTGTTAAAAGTAGGTAGCACTAGCAAGAGACACATTTCATAAATGAACGTTGCCTCCAAGGCAGCACAATACTACTGCACATATTCTTTCTCACATTTAAGTCCCTTCTCCTATATATCTTTGCTATTCTAACTCCATGCCACCATAGATCGCCACTCAAGTGAAATTCTGAAAAAGAAAACAGAGGGGATCTTCTCTGGAGTCAAACTCCCAGTCACTAGCTTATCAGGCTGTCTCAACCTTTCCACTGCACCCCAAGCTGCATAGTACTGAAGCCCAACCCTTTAGTTATGCAGGTATAAAGCCCTGCCTGTGAGGCAGCCCTATTTTAGTACTATCCATTATATAAAAGATATGCCTGTTTTACAATTGCCATCATCTGAAGAAGGGTTCATATGAACAAGCCAGCAGAAGAAGGCCATTTGGTCTATCTAGTCTGCTCGTATTGCAGGGTCTACAGCTTGAGCTACTGTCCCTGCCCCCCAACCCCTGTAACCTGAAAGGTTGTGTAACGCAAAAATTCTTACTGGTCCAATAGAAGGTACCAAATCCCCTACTTACTTCACCTTTCAGATAACATTAACTGAAGCCAGGGGTGTCATGATAAGCCGACTCAGGGAACCACGAGGCCAGGAGGGACAGCGAGGGAGCACTCAGGAAAGGCACAGCCAATCGCCTGCCATCCCAACCCCACAGCACCCAGCTGAGCGCCGGACTTTCGCTCCGCCAGCGGGCGGTCGGCGGCACCTAAGCCGACTCAGGGAACCACGAGGCCGGGAGGGACAGCGAGGGAGCACTCGGGAAAGGCGCAGCCAATCGCCTGCCGTCCCTACCCCACAGCACCGAGCTGAGCGCCGGGGCTTCGCTCCGCCAGCAGGCGGTCAGCGGCACCTAAGCCGACTCAGGGAACCACGAGGCCAGGAGGGACAGCGAGGGAGCACTCGGGAAAGAAGCAGCCAATCACCTGCCATCCCTACCCCACAGCACCCAGCTGAGCACCGGGGCTTCGCTCCGCCAGCGGGCAGTCGGCGGCACCTAAGCCGACTCAGGGTACCACGAGGCTGGGAGGGACAGCGAGGAGCACTCGGAAAGGCTCAGCCAATCGCCTGCCATCCCTCACCTCACAGCACCAGCTGAGCGCCGGGGCTTCGCTCCGCCAGCGGGCAGTCAGTGGCACCTAAGCCGACTCAGGGAATCACGAGGCGGGAGGGACAGCGAGGGAGCACTCGGGAAAGGCGCAGCCAATCGCCTGCCATCCCTACCCCACAGCACCCAGCTGAGCGCCGGGGCTTCGCTCCGCCAGCGGGCAGTCAGCGGCACCTAAGCCGACTCAGGGACCCACGAGGCTGGGAGGGACAGTGAGGGAGCACTCGGGAAAGGCGCAGCCAATCGCCTGCCATCCCTACCCCACAGCACCCAGCTGAGCGCCGGTCGCTCCACCAGCGGGCGGTCAGCGGCACCTAAGCCGACTCAGGGAACCACAAGGCTGGGAGGGACAGCGAGGGAGCACTCGGGAAAGGTGCAGCCAATCGCCTGCCATCCCTACCCCACAGCACCCAGCTCAGCGCCGGGGCTTCGCTCTGCCAGCGGGCGGTTGGCGGCACCTAAGCCGACTCAGGGAACCACGAGGCCAGGCGGGACAGCGAGGGAGCACTCGGAAAAGGCGCAGCCAATCGCCTGCCATCCCTACCCCACAGCACCCAGCTGAGCGCCGGGGCTTCGCTCCGCCAGCGGGCGGTCGGCGGCACCTAAGCCGACTCAGGGAACCACGAGGCCAGGAGGGACAGCGAGGGACCACTCGGAAAAGGCGCAGCCAATTGCCTGCCATCCCTACCCCACAGCACCCAGCTGAGCGCCGGGGCTTCGCTCCGCCAGCGGGTGGTCGGCGGCACCTAAGCCGACTCAGGGAACCACGAGGCCGGGAGGGACAGCGAGGGAGCACTCGGGAAAGGCGTAGCCAAGGGTGTTGTAGCCAGCCTTCAGGCATAACAGCAGCCAATTGGCTCTCCTGCCCCATTGACTTACACTGACTGAGCCTGCCTTACCGAAATCTGTCTGGGACTTGATTTTCTTCCCTGTATTCTTGCAAAATCCCCAAAAAAGAGCTGTCTTCTATTCTTACTGCATCTGTAAAGGGAATCTGTTGATTTAATTGTATTTCTGCTGTAATTCTAATCCTTGGTATCCGAAGTGGGCCAGACGCTGAGGCGCCACTTTCCTCCCTTAAACTGTGTAATTTACCTAAAAGGTACTGTTTTCTGCTAATGTAATTGCAAGGGAAAACTGCTGATTTATTGCTCTTTACTGTGATTACAACTCCTTTTTGCATTTGCAAGGCGGGCCAGACGCTGAGGCACCACAGCACCCCCCCCCCAGTCTTTTGTTGTGTAGATTTAGTCAGTGACAAACAGGAACACTAGTTGCTGCCTCTATTTATTGTTGCACCTTCCTCTGTCTCTCTCAGCCTGCCATCCCTACCCCAGCACCCAGCTGGGCGCCGGGCTTCGCTCACTCAGCGGTGGTCGGCACCTAAGCCGACTCAGGGAACCATGAGGCGGGAGGGACAGCGAAGGAGCACTCGGAAAGGCGCAAAATTTTTGCCCACCCGCCTTCCCCCTCTTGTGTGTTACTTTATAGGCATCTTCCCTTGAAATCTCTTCCCGCCCTCAGCATTATTCTAAACCAACAGACTGTCATGCGGCTTGCTGATCCAACCAATCAACACTTACTACTCCCCGATAGCCAACTAACAATATCTCTCTCATAATGGGAGTTTACTTCTGATACTTCTTTCACTGTCAGCCATGGGGTTCCACAAAGAAGATGTCCCTGTCACACAAATTAGGGTGATCCATCACGCAGTCTCTCTGAACCATCCCTTTGGTTGGCGCTCAAACCCTTACATATGCCCTACCATTGCTGCATCGACTACAGTGGTGTGACCACCAAAAACAGACACATACCACCACACATGTATTTCGATCAAGGCTCCACTACTGGATATACAGATCCCCCCTAAGCCTAACCACCAAACTGTTACTTGGTGTCTCGACACAATTCCTTAACCCCACATGGAGCACCCCAAAAGAGTGGCAACAGAATAAGAGAAGGAGGACCAAAGACAGCCCCCTCTCCCTATCGCTGGCAGCCCTCACGAAACTCCTGCTCTTTCTATTGCTCTGTATTGGTAACGTGGAAATCAACCCTGGACCCCCTGAATGTATCACCTCTCCATCAGACCTAACCTCAATTAAAGGCCTCAGTTTCCTGCATATTAATGTATGCAGTCTGTTGAAAAAACTTACACTGATACAAGCCTGGGTTGCCCATACCTTGCCAGACTTTCTCGTGGTATCTGAGACATGGCTCAAACCCACCACAGCAGACAGGGATGTTAACCTTCCCAACTATCAGCTATTCAGAGCTGATCGCCAAACAAGGGGAGGTGGAGTAGCCATATATGCAAAATCCGGTATAGCTGTATCCTGTATTGCCGCAACCTCTATGCCCAAGAAATTTGAATGCCTAACCCTAAAAGTCTCTCTCCCCAATACAGCAGCTTTTCAGCTAGTTGGATACTACAGACCCCCCTCTGCTGAACACAAGCTCTTATCCCACCTGGGGAACCTGCTCAAGCCTAGCACTGAAGAAGTTTTTATTCTAGGTGACCTGAATTTCAACTGGCTTACCCAGGCAGCTGCACCTCTGGTATCATTCTGTGATACTTATGGGTTCACACAATTAATCAATGAGCCAACAAGAATTAATGCAAGGAATAGTAATAACAGCACACTACTTGATATCATGCTAGTGAATAAACCACATCTATTCACACACGCTGGAGTGCTTCTCTGTGATATAAGTGATCACTGCCCCATCGCAGGGGTAAGATCCACCAGCATAACAACAATCCCTGCAAAATTCCTCATGAGGAAATCCAAGAAAAACATCAATATTGAAGGATATTTGCATGATCTAGCTCACTCTCCACACTGGCAAGAATTTTATCTTGCCCATTCTGTTGGAAAAGCTCAGCAGGTGCTAAATAGCATTATAATAAATGCCCTTAACACCCATGCCCCAATCTCTAGTATCCGAATAAAAAACAAATCCTGTCGTTGGTTTTCAGCTGACCTCAAAGCTGCACTGCTAGAGAGAGACAAACTCTGGAAAATGGCAAGAAAAACCAAGAATGCAAATGACTGGATGATCTTTAGGAAAGCCAGAATAGATGCAAGAAAGTTAGGGATGCAAGGCTGCCTTCTACTTGGCGAGCTCGACTCCTCCTATCATAATCCTGCTAGATTTTGGGGTACCATCAAGGGTATGGTGGGGCAGGGACGCTAACACCACCTTCCAACTCAATTACACAACAGTTGTAGCCCTATCACTGGCAAAATGGAAATTCTGGACGCCTTCAATAACCACTTCACAACGGCTGGCCTTGCTTTTGACACCTCTCCAGCTAACCTGCTGAGGGAACAATTAAGCTCCCATTACACTGGTGATCAGGGAGCTGACTCTTCCTTCAGCTTCAAATCTATACTGTTGAAGCAAGCAGAGGATCTATTATGGCAACTGGATACCAAAAAAAGTGCAGGGGCAGACTCTCTGGACCCCTACTTTCTAAAGATTGCATGCCATGTATTTGCAGTCCCCCAACACACCTCTTTAACCTATCTCTAAACTCTGGCTCTGTTCCCACAATGTGGAAGACAGCCCAAGTGGTTCCCCTTCTAAAATCAGGGGACCCTATGGAACTTAATAATTACAGGCCCATTTCCATCCTACCAGTGCTAACCAAGATGCTGGAGAAATTAGTGAGTAACCAGTTAAGGGAGTATCTTGACAATGCTAACCTCTTAAATCCAGCTCAGTCTGGATTCAGGGCCAAGCATAGCACTATCACTGCACTAGCCAAGGTCCCAAATGACTGGCAAACCGAATTAGATACAAAGAATAATGTCTGTGCAGTATTCCTGGACCTGAGCAAAGCATTCGATACTGTGGACCACGAGCTTCTACTATCATCCCTGCACTCCCTTGGCCTAGATCCACCCTCCCTTAAGTGGTTCAGATGTTATCTCACCGGTAGGTCACAGCAGGTAAAAGCTGAAGGTGACCTATCTCCATTAAAACCACTGTTAAGAGGAGTCCCCCAAGGTTCTATACTGGGTCCTATCCTTTTTGCCATTTATATAAATAATATTGATTCAACCCTCACCAATTCCTCTGTACACCTCTTTGCTGATGACACTGTTTTGTATGTCAGCAACCCTTCACTGCAGCTGCTCGTGAAATCCTACAAACAGAATTCTCCTTGTTACAATATCAGCTACTTGAGAAAAGCTTCTGTTAAATGCAAAGAAAACTAAAGCAATGATGTTCACAAACCAAAGCTCCACCAACACCTCCTCCTCAATCATTCTCCCCAGCTATGCACTATACTTGGAGAAAATCTGAGTATGTAGAAAACTTCACATACCTAGGTGTGTGGATTGACAACAGATCTCGACTTCACTCATCATTTAGAAGAACTGTTAAAAGCTTGCCAAAGGCTTGGCCTTCTCTATAGATTAAAACCCTTCCTAAACAGAGACTCAAAGATGAGGTTAGTCCAGGCCATTTTCTATCAGTTGTTGACTATGCAGACTTCCTTTATAGTCACTGCCCCTCTCCTACCTTCACAAGCTGGATACCTTATATCATAGAGCAATAAGATTCATTACAGATCTGCCATCTAATACCCATCATTGCTCTCTTTATGCTGCAGTTGGGTGGGTTTCCCTTCACCTCAGAAGGAACAGAAATGCAGCACTATGGATTTACAGAGCGTTATCAAAAAAAACTTCCAAACTATATTCTGGACTGCTTCACCCAGACCATTCCTAGCTCCTATGCCCTAAGAAGCAACAACATCATCCTGCTCAAACTGCCCAAATTCAACACCAGGCTAGGGAGGGCAGCAATCAGCTATCTAGCTATAGCATGGAACACCCTACAAAAATCCCTAAAACTGTCCAATATCATTCCATTTGCATCCTTTAAACAGCATTGTACAGTCTTCTTCACAGAGAAATGCAGTTGCTACTGCTAGAACTAGCTTTATCATCTCACAATCTCCCTCCCAAAAAATTAACCCACATATGGCATAATCCTTCCAGACAGACACCCCATCTTATGGCACCCAGTAATACCTTCACCATCCTAGTATTACATTATATTGTGTGTTTGCCATGGCCCCACCACTGGGATATGTATATACTGTAAATATTAGCCTAACTTTCCTGTAACCAATTTTTATCATGTGAATTTACTGTACATCACTGTGTTTATAAACGTTTTTTTTCCCCCTATATGTATAACTGTTTTATATAAGTGTATGATGTATCTGTTGTGTATCAACTGTTGAACCTTGACCTTATCAGGTCCATCTTGTAAATGAGCCTTGCTCAATGATGTTCGCCTGAATAAATAAAGATTTGATGATGATGATGATGATGATTACCTAGACTGTGGCACTGGATAATGCCTCTGGATCTATATTCTTCTGCAATTTGTTTGTTATCATTCTATCTCCTTCCCCATCACAGTGAGTTGGAAATAAGTACATCCCCCTTTAAGAAAAGACATTAGAATGCTAAGTTTGGATCAGCAAAATGCTGACACTACAGCCGGAATGAGAAATTAAAGTGTTTCGACCCCAGAGGTGAAATTAATCTCTTTATTTCCCACACACATGGAAATTTGAAATACTAAAACCTCATCAGTGTGCATATTTTGGCAGGATTTTTTGCCAAGCCAGCCTTTGCAGTTTTTCATATATGATAAATGTAATAAAACCCAATACGTTTTCATCTCGACTGGCCCAAAAGTGCAGCTTGTTTCTTATGAGGTGATAAAGCTTTTATCATAAAGCCACTCTTGCAGCTTAGTCACTGAATATGCGTCCAGGATTTCCTCTTTTAAAAGCAAACTTAAATATTTTTTATTATGTTAGTTTACTTGTAAGTGTTAATATTGTTTTCTGTATTTTGTATTAATGTCTGTTTGTGGTTGTTTATATAGTCTGTGTTTTGTAATATGTAAACTAACTGGTCAGTTGTAAAAATGGGCATTTTTTCTCACATGCCGACCAGTATTAAATAAATAAATTAAATGAGAAAGATATATATATATATATTTTTTTTTTACTTTATGTTCATGGGCCTCCGCTCTCAACCAGCTCCAGGCCCCTTCCAGGCCTCAGGAACTCCAGTCCTCTCACCCCACCTTCTCCCAGAGCTTACCTGCTCTCCTGCTGTGTGCCCATGGTGTGGAGGTCCTTGGGGTAGCCCAGATCCTTTAGAAATTCTACAATTGTGAGCAGGTAGCCAGCCTGGGTCGGCAGGTGCGGGGTCTTCGAGTTCCATGAGGGCTGTCATGCTGTAACGATGGAGGGATTTTCTACTTTTCCAAAGACAACGTGAGCATGTAGCATCAGTAATGGCTCAGCAAATTGTGTCCCACCCTGCCCCTATGTGCACTACCACTACCAGCCTGCAGTACCACCTGTGGTCCCCCAGATGGTGGTCATGTGATGGAGTTGGTCCCCCTCCCTTCCTCCCCAAGGGAGGAGAGAGTCCTGTGGGATGCTCAGTCGTCCTCTCCTGGCCGACCCTCAGATGACCCTAGCTCATTCTCGAACCTGGGTTGCTGGTGTTGCGAGGGATAGTGCTACCACTGCACCAATGGGCTGTCTATGGGTATTTTTCTTTATAAGTAATCTATTTGTGGGACTGTGACACTCTAGGGGGTATGTGGTGGCTCATGGGTTGGTGCACAGAGTTTCAGCTCCATGGGTGGGGAAGGGCTGGGAGTCTGAAGGCAGCGCCTGTCATGGGTGGGATGAGCATAGCATTGTCAGCTCCCAGGTACTTGAGGTAAAAGGAACCAGTAGACTGATGGTCCGGCAGCCACAGCTGCCTGGAGGTTTGCCCTGGGGCCACTTGCCCACAGCAGGTGTAATGAGTATTTTTCATCTCAGTACAACTTGGGAAGGGCCTCCCTTCTCAGAGCAGTTGCCTGGTTTTGGGAGGGGCAGGGGGAGGAGGAAATCAGATCATCTACACCAAGGTACCATACTGGATTTACAGGCATCATTCACCAGGGACAGAAGGAATGGACAGCCTGTCTTCGGGCTGATATAAAGTGGTATGATTTCTCCATCACTTGTGAGACTGGATGGGTCAGAACCCAAGGTTTAGTCACTGTTGAAACTGTGCGTTCTGGAAGTTGTAGGTGGGATTGGTGGGAGTCATGCCTCGAGAAGCAATCCCCACTCCCAGTAGTGATGTTTAAACTGGAGGGTTGGTTATTATTACCAGGAACCAAAGCAGGATCAAGTATGGCTAACACTCGTAGACCCTCTAAAGTGGAAAATGGGATGATGTCTGGACTGTGATTGTCTGGTTTTGTTACTGCATAGTGGTTTTGCAGCAGTGCTGACACCCTGATCCACCAGGGGGCAATGTTGATGCTCAGTTCCCACAAGAAATCACTCATGGGTGGGGGAAGGGACCGAGGATATGGTGTGGGGAGAACAATGAATCTCAATTTATGCTAATAAGATCTATCTGAATAGGTCTCATGCATATTAGTGAACTGCTACGCTAGCAGATGTGTGAAGGCAGTGAGTAACCACAGCCATCCAGTTTATTCCCTGCTCAATTCAGCCAGCCAACAGAGATTGATTTGAAAAAGAAACATGTTTTCCACCCTATTAGGTGAACACAAGCTCAGATCGGCAGTAGGCGGCCTAGCCAGTGCAGAGAGAAGCAATTGCTACATTCCAGGATGTATCTGGCCTTTTTGTGGAATGGTTAGGTTTGTCAACTGTCCTGATTTTCAAAGGACAGTCCTGATTTGGGCGGCTGTGTCCTGCAACCCCCCCCCCCCCAAAAAAAAACATATGATAAATGCTACAGGTCCTGACCTTGTAGCAGAAATAGTATTTTCTAACTTTCTTCTGAATGTTGCAGAAAACTATAGTACCTTAACTAAAATACCTTCAAATGATAAGAAAAAATAGAAACAAATAAAAAAACTACAACACTTATCTTAATTCTGATTATTTAGAGAAAACAGGTCTGTTGCATTGGTTTAGATTACATATTTTTCTGAAAAAAGCATATTTCATTAGGAGATGTCCCACTTTGGGCTTCTTTAAAGGTGATAACCCTACGAATGGTTAGGAGACTTTTGTCATTTGGGATTTTATAGAGTTGCATCAGCATTACAAAAATGCCTTTTCTGTATTTCAGTAAGAGGTTTTGTGCCCAGTACGTTTTGCACTGTTACCCCCAACAAACTACATCAACTCAGTTAAAAGTTGTGTGTGTGTGTGTGGGGGAAGGGGGGCTCAGGGCCAAAGGTCAGGATATTCAGATTCTACATTTCTAGTCCTGGTTCTCAGACCTTGAATTGGTGCACTCGCTTTCATGAGCCTCAGATGCCCTGTCAACTGCACGCACATGCAACGTGAACCAATCAGGACCCCACCCACACTGTTTGGATCCCCCGACACAAGTAAACACCCCCAGGTTCTACAGGTATTTTCTAACCTATGTAATTATTTCACTATGATTACATGAATTGGACTTTTGACCCGATTACCCCACAGAAATGAATACACCTCTTAGCTTAAACCAGAAAACATTGTGTTTTTTTTTAATTCATGATTTTATTAAAACACAGAGTACAGGTTATAGTACAGAGCCAAAAGCAGCGGAGATAGATGACACCATAAACAATTAACAGATAGCAGACAAGTACATGTATTAGGCCTTATCCTCGTGACATGGGTGCCTCTGCTGCTGTAAGCAGCTGGGCGGTCCTCTTCTGTCCGCTGACTGCCTTCCTCGCTGTACTGTCCTCCAATCACCAGACCGAAGCTTCACTCTTGACACGGGTGCCTCTGCTGCTGTAAGTAGCCGGATGGGTCTCTTCTGTCCGCCGGCTGCCTTCCTCGCTGTACTGCCCTCCGATCACCAGACTGAAAGTATGCTGCTGAAACTTGACTGGCCAGAATCATTATCACTGCCTGCTGACAAGCTGCTGCAGTTCTTTAATTTCTTTGCTACTCCATCTCCTTCTGGACTTTAAGCTAATGTTACTGGTTGTGGTACTGGTTAAGCCTCTCCAAATTGTTCTGTGAATCCTAATCTATACGTGAGCCTAAGCCTGTTTACAGCAATTCTGCACTGCAAAGGTAGTTTGAAGTGAAAGTTCTTTTAGGCTGCAGGTTTGTAGATTGTAAAGTATTACAGCTCTCTTTGTTTTAAGGTCCAGTGCTAATCTACCTTGTCCTCCCCTTAAAGACATCTTCCTTTTTAGGTCACCACCAAACTGTGTTGGTGTAGGTTATAAGCCGCCTCCCTTCTTAAAGAGATACTCCTCCCCCTGTACTTGACTGGCACTGCATGCCGTCCTCCCTGCCTACTGCTTCACCTCTAATCTAATGGCTCCATTGACAACTATTCTTGTCCTCAGCTGCTTCCTAGTCCTCCCTTATGACCTCACTGTTAAACATATGGAGAATACAGTCCTGCAAGACGTGCCCAAGCATCAAGAGCTACATGGTACGATGTTAGCTCACTATCTGTCCTACTCCAAAGGTACTGACCTCCACACACTCACTGTATCTCCCCTCCAGCACAGATCTTCCATCCATACCCACTTATCGTTCCTCCTCCCAGTTAGAGTGGTGATCTATGCCCTGCTCCTCTCTCATCGTTTTGCTACCCCCAGCAATGCAAACCACAAAACCTTGTACACTACATGGCTCACAAACAACATTCCTGACAAAACTGTTAATATCCACGGTTATAATTTATTCAGGTGTGACAGGCCGACAAGGGGCGGTGGAGTTGCCATCTATACCAAAACCAATCTCTCTGTTTCTATACAGAAGGAATTTGACTGCCTAGCTGTGAAATTGACCTTATCTTCTAGAGCAGCCCTCTTAATATCTGTTTGTTATAAGCCCCCTTTTGTAGGGTTTAGCATACTGGGTCACCTTCACTCCCTGTTGGAAAAAACAAACTCAGAATGCATAATAATGGGGGACTTTAATCTCAATTGGGATGATGCCTCCTCCAACAAAATTAAGGAATTATGTGATGAGTGTGGCCTAACCCAGATTACCCTGGAGAATACCCATCCTAACAAGAAATCCCCTGACCGCAGCTCATTACTGGATCTTATGCTGGTTAACAAGCCACACAATCTCTCTCACACAGGGGTTTTCCACAGTGACCTGAGTGACCACTGTGCTACTGCCTGTATTAGAAGCTCCCCTTACCGGCCTTCTACCTCCACTTTTAACCTAAAATGAAGTCTAAAACACTTCTGCCAACCTGCCTTCCTGGCAGACCTAGGGAATATTAACTGGCAGGATTTTTACCTGGCACCCTCTGTCTCAGAAGCCTATAAATTAATATCTTTCAAAACTTGGTACTGAAGGTGATTGATAAACATGCACCGCTTAGAAAAATCAAATCCAGGAAAAGGTCACTTGACTGGTTTACACCCACCCTAAAGAAAGTTCTGAGTGACAGGGATGTACTGTGGAAAAGGGCACGGAAAATAAAATTGTATTCTGACTGGCTGGCCTTTCGGGTTGCCAGGAATGCCTGCACCAAACTTGTTAGAACTGAAAAATCACGTTATTTGCAGCCCACTCTCGAAGAAAATAAAAATTGTTCCACTAAATTCTGGAAAGTTCTTAGAGAGGTGGTAGGTCACTCGTCAGCTTCACCTTTGCCTGCCAAGATTGGGGTAGGAGACGTTTCCTACACGGACAAGGTGGACATCCTAGAAAAGCTAAATAGCCACTTTGCCACCGCAGGCCTTGTGTTTGATGCCTCACCGCCAGTAAAGTGAGTGTCTGCAGTGATGACAATGGCGGCCCTAGCCCTGTCACCACAGCTATCCCGGGGCACTCCTCCTTTAGCTTTCATCCAGTACCCTTTAAACAGGTGGAGGACCTCCTGCTAGCCTTGGACACTAAAACGTGTGCCGGTGCTGACCTTTTAGAACCGTTCTTCCTGAAACTTGGCTACTATCACCTGACAGCTCCAATTATTCACCTTTTTAATAGTTCTTTGACTCATGGTGAGTTGCCACCACTTTGGAAAATAGTGCACATTATTCCTCTTTTTAAATCTAATGACCCAACTGACCTGAACAACTATCACCAGAATTCCCTTCTCCCAATCCTATCAAAGACCCTGGAAAAAATTGTTAACTCTCAACTCAGAGAGTTCCTTGACACCGAAAACATCCTAAACTCCGCCCAGCTGGTATTTAGGCCCAAGCACAGTACTGTATCAGCCCTTGCAAAAGTGTCCAACGAATGGCAAACCACCCTGGATTCTAAGCAATACATCTATGCCCTCTTTCTAGATCTTAGCAAGGCCTTTGATACAGTGGATCATCATATTCTACTTAACGTCTTGAGCAGCATCGGGGTAAACAACACTGCCTTAAAGTGGTTTGATTGTTACCTCACCAAATGAATGCAACAAATCAAAGATCAAGGGGAACTGTCTCCGTTAAAGACCCTGTCGCTGGCTGGCCCGGTGGCACTGAGGGTTGAGGAGCTGGACGATGCGCTTGAGAACCAGTTGAGGGAATGGACCGAGGTCGGTAGAGGTCGGCCGGGAGAGGGAGGATTGAGCATCCCAACGGATGCTCTCCTTCCTCAGGGGTGGGATACCAGGGGTGCAATATGCACCCGACATCCTGAGAGAGCCACTGGGAACATGGGCTCTCGAGGGGGCTGGCGGCTCCATTCACGGAGTCGGGGAGGGGGGATGCTGTTAGGCGCTTGAGAGAGATGTGCATCAGCACGTCACCTCTCTGGACGTTTGTCCTCGCGCCGGCGTCTCAGGGGGCTGGGTTAAAGGGGGAGCACAGAAAAACAGATAATCCCCTCGGTGGTCCTAGATGACGACTGCTCCACCCAAGACCACCAATTCCGGGACAGACCCCGCTGTGCAGGATAGGAGGGAGGAAGAAACACTCTAGGGGCAGATCCTGGAGCAGTGGTCCGGAGGGTATGAGCAGTCCGAAGGAGTGGACACCGAGGTAGGAAGGCGGGATAAATAAAAAGAGTTAAAAAAAAAAAGACCCTGTCGCATGGTATGCCACAAGGCTCCATCTTGGGCCCTATTCTCTTTGCTATTTATATAAACTATATAGACTCCTGTATACACACAAGTAATGTTCATCTGTTCGCTGATGATACCGTGCTCTATACTACTGACACCCCACTAGACGTAGCCCACAAGGAGCTTCAGTTAGACTTTGACATCCTTCAAAGCAACTTAATAAGGCTCAAGCTTCTGCTTAATGCCAGAAAGACCAAAGCTATGATTACCTTGCCTTTTGCTGCCCACTACGCAGGACCATCTTCGAGCCTCCAGATTTATAGCTTGCTTGGCGAAGCCTTGAAACTAGTAGAAAAATTCAAGTACCTGGGTGTTTGGCTGGATAACAGGCTCAACTTCTTGGCTCACCTTAATGAACTATCTAAAAAGCTGAGACAACGTCTAGGCATATTTTATCAGATAAGACACCTCTTTACTCTTGAAGCAAGGAAACGACTTGTCCAAACAACTTTTCTACCGCTGCTTGATTATACTGACTTTCTCTATAGTCACTGTTTTATTCAGGCACTATGTAAACTTGACACCCTCTACCATTGCACGCTGAGATTTATCCTAAACATGCCATTATGCACCCACCACTGCCTACTCTATCAGTTGCTAAACTGACCCTCCCTCACTCTGAGGAGGCAAAAGAATGCCCTCATGTGGACATACTGGGCTCTAACTGATAAATTATCAACCTATATTTCTGTGCTGTTTCGGAATACTGAGGGAACATATGGTCTAAGGAGTTTGTCTCTTGACTCTCTTAAAGTACCCAAAATAAGGACACAGCATGGCTCAGCGGCTATCATCTTTTCTCTGTCCACCCTTTGGAATGTCATGCAAAAAACTCTCAGGCTGTTCTCCCTCCCAGGGTCTTACTCTTTCAGGAGGCTGCTCACTCTCAAACTGAGAGCCCTGTGTGTATGCCGCAAATAACCACCTCCTCCATCTCCTGTGGCTCCCCAAACTCTTGGCACTTACATGTATTCCCCTAGCACTTCTCTTCTTTCCACCTTGAGATTATTCTGCCAACTCCCTCCTGTTTGTTTAACTACATCAATTTCCACCCCTCACTGACCCTTTCCTTTGTTTTTCCCCCACCCATAAACCTTCAGTTGTTGTTCCCTGACTTACCCTACCTGGTATCCCTCATCTTATTGTAACGTTGTGACCTTTGTCTGAATAATCCAGCATCTTTAGGGAATCCTTTATATATACAGTCAATTATCAACCCAGATAGTGTTCAACATATGTACTCCCCAGCCCTGATTGTATTTGTTTCTGTGTAACTGCCTTTTATTTGTTCATTGTGTGCACACTGCTTATCTGGTAATTTTGCTGTAGTTGTATATGTCCTACTTGTCCAGGACCATCTTGCAAATAAGCTTGCTCAAGGATGATTTTGCCTGGTTAAATAAAGTTTGACTGATTATCAGCAGATAATTTTGTCCATGACAATAAAGGTGATAGTCCAAAGTTCCTCTCCTTCACCAGAAGGTATCTGGACTCCCCATCAGCAAAGTAAATAGTCCAACCCAGTTACATAGAAAGGAAAACAAAAACACACCAAGCCAAGAACAAAAGTTATAAAATGAAAACAGAGTTATCCCAGGTTAGGATATATTTAGGGAACTAAAGTGTCATCTACTGACATGATATAACAAATGTCATGATTTGTATATATACTTTTCTATAATACTGCACAGAAACGTGCTTTTGATTACTGTACTCCCATGTTCCCCTTCTCCCAGGATGCTCCGTGAGATGAGCAGTTTTATATTGTTCAGTGTGCCTTTCCTGATGAAACTTTTCAATAAATAAATAAATATAAATAAAATAATGTTGCCATTTAGTATTAAAGAGTTAGTGGAACAAAAACAGGATGACAGGAAAATGATACAAATTTTAAGAGTCAGTTGTAACTTGTTATTTTCTGAAGTATTTTTCTTTCTCCTTTTACTCATTAGAAAGTTTTCGGTGTGATAATATTGTGCTGGATTGAGGAATAGCTCTAAGCCTGGCAGCTGACATATCTAGCTCTAACCCCCCACTACATCATCATCATTGTGATCTCACTGACAGTGACATCACAAGTGACTGACCTGGCAGCTAAGCAGCAGTGATGTCACAGTCAGTGAGGTCACACTGCTGATGATGTAATGCAGGAACTGAGCTAGGTATGTCAGCTGACAGGCAGAGTGCTGTCCCACACATCACACCTACTAGCATCAGATAAACAATCTTCTAATTGACCAAAGGGAAACAAAAAAGTACCTCAGATATAAAAGGTAATAGTTGACTGCTTTTAAAAACCTAATATTAATTTTAGGCAGTACACTACGTGACTCTGGTCTTTTACTTAATGCGAAGAAAACTCAGTGCATGAAGTTTCGTTTAGGGCATAAGTTGAAAACTGAGCCACAGTTACACATCCACTTAACTAATGGTGTACAAATTGAGGAAGTAAAAGGTTACCAGTATTTGGGAATGTATATAGATTCTGGTATGACATTTGAAAATCATGTTGATATACAGATAAAAAAAGTTAATCAAAGACTGGGTGCCCTTAAAAGATTAACAGATGTTTTGCCTAAATTAGCTAGAGAGAAACTTGTTAAGCAAATGCTAATACACCCAGTACCTGAATATGGTGCATTGATCTATATGAATTCCTCTCAGAGTGTGTTAAAAAAAGTTAATCAAACAGTTTATAGATTAGGTAAATTTATTGTTAAAGGTGACTATAAAATGCATCATTGCAAGTTATATGATAAACTAAATTGGTTGCATCCTGAAGCGCAAAGAAATTATGTATGGCTAATTAACTGTCATAAGATTATATATATGAAAAGCATTCATCCTTTAGCTAAGTATGTTATGTTACAGTTTTCAGACAGTCAAAGGCTTTGTACAAAAAATTCAGAAAATAGAATTCCAATACTTAAATATTGCAGTAATATAGGGGAAATTAAGTTACAAAATAGATTTGCTTCTTCGTGAAACAAATTGCCTAAATATCTACAAAATATAGTTAGCCTGTCTAGTTTTAAAGGTAAATTATTTGAATATTTGCAGAATGAATGTGTATGTTATGGATAATGTTATTTATTATGTTTATGTTGTTTGTAATGTAGTTTGTTGAAGTTTATTTATGGAATTGTTTCACAGGACCTGATTGTAAACAGTGTTTTTGGCAATAATCATTTGTTCTTGTATAAAAATAAAGTTTTAAACAAACAAACTAGCTCTTTAAATTGAGCAGATCTGTTTCTCCAAGAGAAGGTTAATTTTTCCGTAACATAAATACTGTTGATAATGCCTTGCCTATGCCCACTGTTAGAGAGGTCTGCTGCATCCAAAGCCAAGTGACAGATTTTTAGCAGCCAAGATATAGAGGCAACCAGGGCAAAGGTACCTAGTCGGACATCCCTAGGTCCTCTCCTCCTCCTCCTCCCTGTTAGTCAGCTCCTCAAGCCCCACTCCTTGTGGGCAGGGCTTTGCCTGTATCGCCTGGTCATCCAGTTACATATGGCTGTGGGAGACGATCATCCCATGCCCATGGTTTCCAAGTGTGCAGTCTCCATAGCGTCCTTGAGATTCCACCACATTGATGGAGGGAGTAAGGCTCAAGCCACAAGCCCTCTCACATGGTAGCGCAACACACTGCTGGTGGCCCCGGCAGACTGGGCCAGGATAGTGCAACACATAGCTAGCAGCACCACTAGACTGGACCAGGGTAGCATGCACATTGCTGGCAGCCCCACTAGACTGGGCCAGGGTAGTACAACACACTGCTGGTGACCCCTCTGGACTGGGCCAGGGTAGTATAACACACTGCTGGTGGCCCCATCAGACTGGGCTGTAAAAGCAACTTAGGAAAAAAGTTTCTGTGCCTTTATCAATTTATAACAACAGGACTTTCCCATCAGGCACTATTGTAAAATATGGACCATTGTGATATAACAAGCCCACTGCTTCACCTTGGACACAGTGCATTCCAGACTGATCCATATGCCATGACAATGCCCCCTAACTAGATCTTATTGCTTGATTATATGCTCACTTCATTGGGTAACCAGAAGCTCTGTCACCCATCAGTGCTTTAGAAAAGTACTAAGGAAACAACATCCTCAAATATTGTACCTGTTCTCAGATATTGGCTTTCCACTGATGTATACTGTGCCACACTCTGCTCTAAGTACTGTTCATTTTGTAATTACTATGTAAACTCCCAGGTCTTGCCTGAACATTAACTTGTCAAGCACACTTAACTGGTTAACAAAAATTAAATAAATTGCATATATTCTTTTATTAATATTTTGTGCCCACCCCCATTTTCCCCTTTTTGGTTCCATTGTCCCCCACCACGGTGATTAAGATTGGTAAGGGTGCTCCTGTCCTCCAGACATGTGGGTGGGGGAGTGGCTGCCCTTGCCACCAAAACCAGTGTTGCCCCAGGGAGGGGTAGTGGAATGCTGGGTGGCCAATGCCTTTCCCCTATTACAACTAAGTGCCTTGCCTCCACAATGTGGCCAGCCTCAGCAGTGGATTCTTAGATTCCACACAAACCCTGGTCTCCCTGTTGGCAGCAATACCGTGTACTAAATGATTACAATGTTTCCTGGTTGGGGGAGGATCACATTATTTTTGCCCTATGATAATAAGTAACACATTTTTGGAGGGACACAGAAATACCACCCCAATCATTTTTAAGTTCATGTTGCATGTTTCCCCCCGCACGGTGCACATGTTTTCTCTTTCTCTTGCCTAAATTAACAGGGATCTCTTTTTCCAACTCTAGGTTTTCCGCTACTCCTTCACAGCATCCTATGCTATTTACAACGTACAGACCAGGTAAGTCTGCCATCAACAGTGTCAGCAGATGTTTCCTCCCCAGGCTGCACTTCTGTTACTGTAGGGGTCTTCTACTGACTACAGATGTGGGGATACCTCAGAGGTTCTCAGATAAGAAATAGCTTTACAAAGGGATCCTACCTTCTGATGGATGGAGGTATTTTGTCAGAGTTCATGTTATTTATTGATTTATTTAATTAATTCAAATGTTTACCAGAAAAGATCCACTGAACTGAGAACAGCTCATTTCCCGAGGTGTCCGGGGGAGGGGGGCATACAAGGGAAAATGCAATAAAGTAATACAAAGTACTGTCTAACAAGGTGCAAACAGTGCATATAACAGAACAGTAAACAGACAGCTCATAAGGCAGCTATGTACCTTTCTTTTTTAAACTTCTTTTTGTCTCCCCAGTCAACCCTCATCCCCTGGAAACCACATCCTGTCACCCCAACATTCACTGGGACTTACTGTCAGCTGTCTTCCTTCAGGGCTTTCCTCACCTGGTGGGGTCAGTAGGGTTCCCCAACTCCCACTGTCGAATTGGATTGGTAACCGGTTAGAATAGCATTACAATAATAGTGCAGGGATAGAAAGTGCAGTCTGGAGAGCGCTCCCATGGACAGCAATAGGGGTCTAATAGCGCTATGCAGTAAGCACTTCCCCAGTCGCTGTCCATGGTGCTGGGGAATAGCTGAAGGGCAGAAGATTTCAGGAGGCTGGTGGACCTGCTCCCATGTGGGGAGGACTAAGGCATGGAGCAGCTCAGCAGAATGGTGTTGGAAACCAGAGTTCTCCCTTTATTTCTTCATTGCTGGACTTTTTTTTTTTTTTTTTTTTTTTTTACAAAGGGCTGTGGAAACAGTATTCCGACCCCACACATTGTCTTTTCTATGATCAGCACCCCTCCGGTGATAATCTTTAGATTGGGGTGCAGAAGTCAACCCCACATAAAAATATATTAAGACAGTGTGTTGGCGCTCTGTGGTGTGGTGGCATTCTGTCCTGCCGCTGTGATGAAGAGTGCTGTCAATACAGCGCTGTAGTGGATGGCGCTGTTATTAACAGTGCACTTCTGACCCAGTGCCTGATTCGATCTGGTTCTGCTGGCAGACCAGCCAGTGAGGTGTGGGGCCTGCAGGTTGTGGTATCATCCTGCTGCTGGTATTTTCTCTTCCATTTGTTCCGTGAGGAGGCGTGGTATGCAATGACATCATGATGCATGCCACCCCCACCCCCTGTGATGTGCATTGACATCTGCTGTGCCCACTTGCTCTCAGGCGGTCCCAAAATGCCTTTCCCCAGTCCCCAGCTTCCATCTAGGTACGTGGCATTCACGGGGCTCTGCAATCCCTACCCCCAAAGAAGGAGAGCAGTCCTTTTGATGCTCAAGCCTCCTTTCCCTGACTGATACTCTGATGCCTGGAGTTTGCTCCCAAACCTGGGTTGTTGGTGCTGCAAGCGGTAGCGTTACTCTTGCACTGGCGGACCAGCCGGCAGGTGTGTCAATTGAGGAACAGTGCAAAATGGTATGAATAAAGTCCTGCTGCAGGGATCAGATGGGGCTAGTATAAAATTACATTACAAAGAAAATACAGTTTCTGGAGCATGAAAGCAGCCAGCATAAAATA
Organism: Neoceratodus forsteri; assembly: GCA_016271365.2. NCBI lineage: Eukaryota > Metazoa > Chordata > Ceratodontiformes > Ceratodontidae > Neoceratodus > Neoceratodus forsteri. The sequence goes on from JADMNL010000036.1 coordinate 15,847,966, forward strand.
AAATCCCAGTGAGAAATGCCCGGCGTGCAAGGAGCAAAAGATTGGGAGAAGGGCAATGGGTTACACGGTGACGGAGCAGGAAGAACTGGAAAAGAGAGAGAATAAATAAGCGGGGGCTTTGGGGGTGGTCAGGAGTGGATGAGGGATGTGGGCAGCAAGTAGAGGAGGGGGCTTAGGGAGGTTTTGGTCAGGAGAGAAAGGAGGTCAGCCACAAAAGTGTTGCACCTATATAAGGTAGATGTTCAAGAGAAATAACAAAAAACAAAAAGGAGAAAACTAGAAATATCCTATCAGGGGTAAAGGTATGTAAGTGAAAGGCGGAAGGTAAAGGGTAGGTCTAAACAGGGAAAAGGAGCAATACTCTATCTATGGTAGGTGTATAAGGCGATAACAAACAGCAAAAATGGAAAAACTAGTAACACCCTACCAGTATTAGGGCCTTTCCAGCAATGAAGCACCACCACCTGGATTGAAGCAGCTCCCACTCACTCCCCCACAGCAGCCTGGGTCCCCCGGGATGAACATGCTGAGTCTTTTTTTTTTTGAAACATGCTTTATGCTTCTGGGGCTGATCCCGATAGAACCTCCTTCCACCACTGCCAGTGTCCTGTTCCTGGCCACAGTGTCCCATCCCAAATATGTCACACCACCAGGATCACCCACCAGTAGCCTGGTACCCCCTCAGATTGAGCACTCTGAAGAATCAGCTCACATCATGGCAGCTCCTTTGGCAGGCATTCCACTTCCATATCTGGCCTGCAATTTGCTGGGTGGGTGGATGGGTGTCTCTCTAGACTTCTGGGATGGGAGGTGGAGCCCATGATGGCCATGGTGGGCAAGCAAGGTTTCATCTACCTGCAGGGTGGTCATCCCTTTCCCTGACAAAGGTCCTTGACCGAAGCACTGGGATTATTTTGATGGCTGTATCTGACATCTGAGTGTGTCATTTTGACATAATAAATTTTGGCATAAGCCATTTCAGCCTGTGAATTTATGTTCCATTTGTGTGTGTGCTAGCTTCTGGTTTGGACTTTAATGGAAGGGTATTGCTAACACCCTCAGCAGCACCACCGGTAAGCACTGGTCAGAGCATGGACTCCAACCTCTGGATGGTCTCTGGTAATCCCCTTTCCCTGGTTTTCTATCACATCCATGAGGTCATATGTCAGGAAGCCACATGGTGGTGGCATGCCAGCCACACCAGATGCTGCGCTCATAGCTCCCCTCCTGAACATGCCGTGTCTAAGCTGTCGGTATTGCACCAAGATGCATGGCTTTCCCTCCCTGGTCAAGGACTGTCTCTTGGGACACTCAATCCTCCTGCATGCAGGCCCTCACAACCCTGCCATACCACCATTGTAGCAACAGTGCTGTGGCTGCACCAGAGGGCCTGATTTATGCAGCCTTTTAATGCTGGAATTGGAAGTAAGCCCCACCCCACTGCGGTTGCTGACAAGCTACCTTGCCTTATCAGTGGGAGCAGAGTGACAGAACTGGTGGGACAGTCCCGTGGTGGGGAATGGGAGTGTGGTCATCCAGGACCGACTCCGTCAAGCAGGTACCCAGACAGAGTGGTTACCCCTGGTGGGCATAAGGCAGGAAGCACACCAATAGAGGTCCCAGCTGTAACTCCCATGTATGGGACACTGGGGTGAAAATCAGAATTGGTGATAAAAATAATATGTACATAACACTCTAATGCATGTATGGCACTGGGCAACTACAGCTTAAAGCGGCAGAGCATGACAGCAGGGAAAAATGAGACCAATACATTTTTATTCTATTTTAGATCGACTCAAATTATCTCCTGAGGTTTATGATACCCTCCTTTCCCATTTTGAGTCTGCTTTAGCACTTTTTCCTCATTTTTTAAAAATTATTTGGTAACCAGGTACGGCCCACCAGCCACAATGCCTGTTTTCAGGGGTGACCCGGGAGCACTGGGAAGGTTAAGTGGCTTGCTCAGAGTAACACAGGATGCAAGTAGACATTGTGGGAATCAAAACCAGGTCTGCGGGATACTCCAAGCTCGTTCCTTTAACCTGTAGGCTATACTGCCAGCATTTGAAGGAGCACTCCTTTTAATATGGCTAGAACCTGGTTTCATCAGTATTCTCAACTGTTTTGTATGCCTGTTGTCCTACAGGGTTAGGGAGCAGTGTCTGCTACATGCTAGTTCATTATAGTCACAAAAAAAGTGATTTTAAACAATGGTTGTTCAGAAAGAACAGAGAACACGGATGAAAACCTGATCCCCAACCATATTAAAAGGAGCACTCCTGTTATTATTTCTTCTATTAAAAAAGTAGTAAAGCAGAGTCAAAATGTGGAAAACAAGGGTACCATACAAGTTAGGAGATAGGAGGCAATCTAACATAAAATACAAAGTACAGGTAAATATTTCCACCACTGTTATGCACTGCTGCCTTGTTGACTTTCCAAACAATTAATCAGGGAATGATATTGATACCTGTAAATCTGGCAGCCAACAGAAATAGGCTAACTTAGCATTTTGCTCCTTGTTTAAATCAGGACAGCATAAAACCGCCGATCACCTTCACAGGAGCTCTGCCAAACTGACAGGTACATTTCAGCCTTTTCAGCTAAAACAGGGGACTAGATCAAGAAATATTGGTGATTTTTTTTTTCAAACAAGTTGTTTTTTTTAGCTGGGACTGGAACCAAGATCTCCTGGCTCACTTCCTCACCTTTTAAGATACAGAATTCAGTGCAGACACACTCCCATGGCACATTCTGCAAATATAATATTCTTTCTTCCTGAATTGGCCACTTACTTATTGTATCTCCAATAGGAGTGGGGGTCTTTCACTTCTAGACCTTGGCTCTAACCACTGGCCTACATTACCTTGTGGGGGGTGTCATTAGTGAGTGAGGTATGCTGAGTGTACTACCTAGTAGCCATACATCTCAGGTGTTCCATATTAGGAAGGATGGCTCTCATTTTACTCTCTAGAGCCCATCTGTCCACGCCTCTCAACCGTCTGACATTCTGACCCTTCAGAATCTCTCTGTCCATACCTCTCAACTATCCCACATTAGGAGGGTCATCCCTCATTTTAACCCTCAGATCACCTCTGTCCATACCTCTCACCTGTCTCACATTAGGAGGGACAACCCACATTTTACCCCTCAGAACCCCTATCCCCATACCTCTCAACTATTCCACAGTAAGAAGGATGTCCCTCATTTCACCATTCAGAACCCCTCTCTCCACATCTCCCAACTGTCTCACATCAGAAGGGACAGCCCACATTTTATCCCTCAGATCCTCTCTGTTTACATGGGGAAGGGCCTTTCCTATATTATACAATGAGATTTAACAGCAGAATGTTGCCCGGCTCAGTGGCTCTGGGAGTTGCAGACTGCCCCATCATGTGGAAGACCCATGGTCTGCATCCTAGACTTAATTCCCACACCAGAATCACAAAGTCTTGGGGTGCTGCAGAGGCAACATGCTCAAAGTCTGGGTGGGGGAGGAAGCCACTCACACTGGCCTCCTTGGGTGAGAACCGGGAGATGTTTAGATGCTGAGGGTGACCAGCAATGTCCCCCAGTTGTCAAGCATGATGGTGCAACCCTAAATCAAGGAGGTGAGAGGGGATTCTAAGTAAGCCAGGGGTAGGCAGCTTTTTGGGGTGGAGAAAAAGAGAATACAAACAAGGCAGAAATTCCTAGAGATTTGTGATGTGCTTAACCAATGCCGGCAGTACACTAGTTTGCACAGTGTTTTAACCCTGCATTCCCATAACTGGATGATGCACCACACATTTTGCCCCTTTCATCCCCAGTTTGAGGGTCCGTGTCCCACATTTGGGTGATGAGAGGCTGAGCCCTATGGTGGCACGTGTTGCCACTTCCTCAAGTGTTTAGGGAGGTTGCAGGTCTCTGCTTTGCTAACAGTGGGCTGTGTTGTTTGTGCTTTCAGAGAGGTTTCAGAATTAAACCCACCGGAGGTGAAGCGCTCGGTACTCCAACACGCTGCATGGGGACCCCAGGGGAGTCAGCTGGTAAGAATGTGCAGTCTACCTTTGCCTGCTACAGTTTTCTTTATTTGTGCCTGATCTGTTTCAGAGCTCACCAGAACATTTGGGTTTTAACTGACTTGTGTATTGTATGTAAAACAGTAGTCCACAGCAAGTCAAGTGGCACAGGAATGGCACTACCGCTGCGAAACGCCAGGTGCCCAAGTTTGAAAGCGAGCTCAAGTCATTGAAGGTCAGTGGGTGAAGGAAGATGGAGCATTCTAAGGGCAGCTGTTCTCTTTCAGGGAGAGTAGCCTGTGCGTGCCTCATGTCCCGCCATCTGTCACCTAATGAAGGCTGGGTGAGAGTGCAGTTAGGGTTACTCAGACTGACGGAACGTTTAGATGTGGCCAGTGCCGGTACTGATGTGCGGAAACATGCTTATGCACATGTCATAGTATGGTGGCATCCAGAGAGACAGCAAAATGGGGGAAAAATGGACAGTGGCTGGTCAGATGACACCCACGTCCAACACTGGTATCACTCTCCTGGCTCCTGGTCCACTCCTGGGCTTCACCTCTACCACTGGTGGCTGGATACTGCAAGAAGAAGCTGCCACAGGAGCTGAAGGCAGGCCCACCTTGGTGGGGCTTAATCCAAGGTTGCAACACAACTGTGTGTCACAGGTGGCCCGTGGAGACCTAGAAGGACCACGAGAGTGTCCTCAATGGATGGGAAGTGGCACGGACAGAGGCCATTTGGGATCCTGACCAGGAGGACCCAGGGAAAAACAGAATTGAAAAAAAAAACAGAAGTTAGTGAAAAGCAGCGCCATCTAGTTGTGAGAAGCTGCACGTGATGGAGTTGATATCAATGGGGATTTTTTTTTTTTTTTCCGCTGGAATGTGGAAAATCTCCTGAAATCAACTACAGCTGATCAGGAACACAGTATCAGATGTGACTGCAAGCACCAAAGTGTCAGACTGCAGTTCTCTGGTCCTTCTGTTCCTACAGTGGCTGGGACACTCTCCCTCTTTGGGGAGGGTGGGTTCCTGTCCTCCACTGCAATACTGCCACCTGGGTGACCACATGTGGCAGTGCAGTCAAAGGGCCAAAGGGGGTGGGACTGAGTGAGCATCACATGTCAACACGCTCAGCGTGAGTGAATATGCCATCACTGCACAACAGGGAGGACTATAAAAGTGAAAATGGCCCCAGCCCCTGTAGCTGAAAGACCCTAGTGCATCCAGGGCCGTGCTTCACCAGCTGGTTGTGCATCTCCTGACAGGCAAAGTGTTTTGGAGGGTAAATCCCAAACCTGACCCCACCTACGGGGTAATCCAAAGGCAGCATAGGGGAGGTGGCACACTAGCAAGGTAGGAGCCCTTCAGGACAGCACTACAGGGATCTGGATTAAGTCGGAGGCCAGAGATGAGAAGGGAGTATACACAAAGAATAAAAAAGAAGCATTCATTTCTGCTTATCTCTTCCTCCTGGCCTCCCTCCCTTCCCCTACATTTCCTCCCTCTCCCTACTTCCATAACTTCCCCTACCTGCCCTTACTCTCCCTCCTTCCTTCCCTTTCCCTCACTCTCTGTCCCACCTCTCCTCTCTCTTCCCTACCTTCTCTCACTCTCTCCTACCCTCCCTTCTACTTTTCCTTACCCACTCCATCCCTCACTCTCCCTCTTTCCCTCCCATTTTCCTACTTTCTCTCACTTTTCCTCTTTCCCCTAACTTCTCTCACATTCCCTCTCCTTCCCCTGACCTTTTACTTTCTCTTCTTCCCTTCTTCTCTCCCTTCCCCTATCTTTTCTCACTTTCCCTGACCTTTTATTACTCTCCTTCCTTCCCTCCCTCCCTTTCCTACATTCCTTTACTCTTCCTTCTTCTCCACTCTCCTTCCTTCCATCATTTGGCCTCCCTCCCTCACTGTCCCCACCCCTCACCCTCCTCCTCTCCCTCCTTCCCTTGCTCTCCCATTCCCCCCCTCCGTACTCCAGGTGTATATCTTTGAGAACAATATCTACTACCAACATGACGTATCAAGCAGTGCTCTGCGGCTCACCTCCTCTGGGAAGGAAGGGGTTATTTTTAATGGAATCTCAGATTGGCTGTATGAAGGTAAGACTAATAAATACGTTACCTGACAGTGTGATTGCTATAGGCTGTGAGGCCCTTAATTTGGCTGTTTTTTGTTTTGAGGGATGTCATTTGTATGTTATTTAGAAAGCTTTATTGCAGGGATGTTATAATTAAGTGATAATAGATGTCAGCCCATCAGCACAGTGTAAGTACTGTGCCGCGATGCTGGTGACCTGGCTTTGGGAATGAGCCTGAGACGCTGAAGTGCTGGCAGAGAGAGGAGGCTTGAGGATCCCAGAGGATACGTGCCTTCTTGGGTGAGAGGCTGTCTGTGTTCCTACTGTGCTGGCACCATCTGGGGTCCACAGATGGAGTAGGCATGGCAAGGATGGCTGTAGGAGGGGAGATGTACAACTAGTGGCATCATTTCACAAGAATCATAATCTGTAAAGTCTTACCGCCACAGAATTATAAGGATAGCAGTGTACCATTTCCACAGAATCATAGGGTTTTTTAAGTCTTGTTGCCTCAGAATAATAGGGTTTTCTAAGATATTTGTACATATGAAGTGAAGTGAAACTCTTGCATGCATCATTGTATTTTATTTTTAGCAACTAGTATGTAACCATTCACAGGACTGTCTTGTAAACAGGGATTTTCTCCCTAATGACATGCTCTATCCTGTATAAGAATAAAATGGTATCTATCTATCTCTCAGCATTGTAGAGTACCATTTCCACAGAATCACAGGGTTTGAAATCTTATTGCCACAGAATCATAAGGGTTGCAGTGTCTCATTTCCATAGAATCACAGGGGTTTGCAAAGCTCCCCCAACCACCGAATTTAATGTGATCAAACCCTGGAAAAGTCTTATTTTAGGGTTCATAGGGGTTGCAAGAGACATCAGACGGGTTGCAAGAGACATTGTAGGAGTCTCAACTGCAACCTCTGATTACCCCTAAATGACGACCATGTACACAGCTTCGCCCTCTGTATGCCTATTGCATGCTTATAGAGCAGTTCATTCCAGCTCAGGAGATGGTGAAAACATGGGGTGAGGTGAAGCCATGAAGGTCCTACCATGGGGAAAAACTATGGGGAACAGATGAAGGCCAGCTGAGGTACATGTTGGATGCTGGGCCTTGGTGGTGGCCATACAAAGGCAGATGGGGCAGAAGATGGGACATGGGGGGGAGAACAAATAAGAAAATATGACTATAGTTGTGTGATCACTGTACACGCCACCCATGAAGGTCATTTACATACCATACAAACACATGAAGGTGCCAGCAAAACAAGGCCTTTCTGTCTATTGAGTCTGCTCATGTTTCAGTCTCTCCAATGCCAGCTAAGCACTCTGCTCCCCCCAACCAATACCCCCTTCCTCCTGGCTACACCCCTTTTGACCCTGACTTTCCCCTTTACCTTATCCCAACCTCTTTTGAAGCCATCCACTGTTCCTTTTTTTTTTTTATTATTATTTCTGTTTTTATGCCCCCTGTTTCTCTCCTGCTCCCTCTGAGGTCCTCATGCTCCGCGAGCAACCCCATAAGTCTCCCCGGTCGCAGTCACCTACCTCCATGGAGCTCTGGCTCTCACCCCTAGGTGGGGTCAGGGTGGAGAAGGTCCCCTGAAATTCTTTATTTCGTCAGGTAGGTGCTGCAAGCCAATGAGAGATGGAGGCCTGGGGAGCTCCCGCGAGCCATCATTGTGGAAGTGCTGGGGTCATTTTCCTTGGTTTTCTCCCCGAGGACATCATCTGTGTGGACATCATTGCAAGCCCAGACACACTAGTGTGCATGTCCACCTGCCGACATCAGCGATGTCCCTGCCCGTCTCATCCACCTGCCAGTCACACTACCACCTGTGGTCACACAGGTGGCAGTACTTCAGCGGAGGACAGAACCCTCCCTCCCCAGGAGGAGCAGAGCATCCTCTTCGATGCTCAATCCTCCTCCCCCCAGCTGGCATCTGAAGACCCAAGCTCGTTCCCGAAATCAGGTCACCGGCATCGTGAGCAGTAGTGCTACCGCTGCGCCAACAAGCCAGCTTGTCATCCACTAGGACCCAGTTACCAAAGTCATAAATAAAATAAATATTTATTTTATTTATTTATTTCAGTCAAGGTTTGATACTGAAGATGGTGGCCGCGCTGGGCTGCCATCTGTGCTAGCTCCGCTGTCTGTGCTAATTTTAATCGCTAATGAGTTTGGTTAGAGCTTGTTTAGAGCTCCTTTGAGACACTTACTTTTGTAGCGAAGACTGCATTCGTTCTTGGGCTGTTGGAGTGAGTTCCTTGCCTGGGGTTCGACTTTTGGTACGAGTGGAGACTGAGTTGTTCGCCACCTGTGCTTGGTGCAGCTTCTGCTAATTGGAATTGTTGCTGTTCAGTCGCTGGAGGACTGGAGTCCAAAGGGGATTCTTCTGTAGATTCTCGTTTCTTGTATTTCGTCTCTCATATCTGGTTTGAAGAAATTGGGAGGACTGCTTAGTGAAGGCGACCGACTGTTGTTGGTTGTTTGAAGTGGGGATTTCTCTCCGATGGCCAGTTTCTTCTGTGGGCTTCCCCAAGGAACTGTCGGCATTCCGTGTTGGTGAGCCTATTTTTTTCTATTTGGATGTTATGCTGCCTTAGCCCTTGGATTATGGCCGCTCTGCTGAGCTGGGGTTGATTTGGACACTTGTGGTACCTCTTTCGGCTTACTTCTGGGGGGCACCTGTCTGTGTATTGGGGCCGCAGCAGGGGGCACCAATGCACAGCTAGTGAAGAATGGATGTGCCATCAGCAGCCTCCTGGTCTCTCGGGGGGTCTTCTTTTTAGCGGTCCCTAGCCGGGAACCATAGTCGCGACTCCTTTGCATGGGGCAATTGCCGCCTAGGGTGAGCAGTGGAGAGGCTCCTTCTCTGGACTTTGGGCTGCCCTGTGGACTTGAGCAGTGGGCCTACATGGAGCAGAGTTTGTTTCTTGGGACTTGGACTTGGACCCCCGTGGATTTATCGACTAGGGGGCCAAATAGATCTCCATACTTTGGTATTCTTGGTTATACTTTTAATCTGTTGCCGGAAAATTGGACTACATGGTGATTGGGGCAGTGAGAAAGCCCTTTGCCTAGGGGTCCCAGTAGCTGGTGAGAGTGATGCTAGGGCTTCCTGATGAGTATATTCCTGGCCTACTTTTAAACTGTTGCCGGAAAATCTGACTACATAATGACTGGGGCAGTGAGAGGACCCTTTGCCTTAAAGTAGTCTAGGCTGTGGATTGATATTTTTCTTAGATTCCTATAGATTATGGTTTTATTTTATTCCTGTGTAATTTAGAATATTTATATTCTATTTGTGATTTGCTGTCTGCTTTCCTGAGCTGCATTTGGGGATTTAATTCTGAGTTTTATCTTTATGGGGTTATTTGGGGGGTAGGTTACTGTCTATTTGATTATGAGTGTGTGTGTGTGTGTGTGTGTGTGTGTGTGTGTGTGTGTGTGTGTGGTACTGGTCTTGTTTGGTTTTGGGATTATGTAGCCAGGGGGATGTGTCTGGGAAGGCATGTGGGCCTGGGGCGGGCCAGGATAGTGTATGGGGCATCCCGGCTGTTCGACCTTCGGCCTTTTTTCAGCCTCCCTGTGTCAGATACTATAGCAAGGCACTGCAGGGAGGTTGGAATAGGGAGGAGTCATAGGATTCAATCAGGTCGGGGTGCTCCTTGCACAGCGGGTGGTGGTAGGATCGAGGTAGTGGGGTGCAGAAGGCGCCCTGGGATTAGACGGACTTAGGGAGAGGCCAGACGTGTTTAGTTCCCGTCACCAGGGTTCTCACCAGATCGAGTGGGCAGGCAGCCAGAGGGGCTGCACTGTCCACCAATCCCCTAAGAGTGGTGCTTTACAATGCCAGATCGGTCAGAATCAAGACTGCAATTATAGCGGACTTGGTTTCTTCGGCCGATCTGGCTTGCATTACAGAGACCTGGATTGGTGATGATGCTGGCCCAGTTTTAGAGGCTGCCATCCCGTCCAGGTATACCGTAGTGCACTGCCCCAGAGTGGAATGCAGGGGTGGAGGGGTAGCCATCTGTTTTAGATCTGAGCTGGGCTTCACTGTGCACCCAGTGAGAGCACCATATTCCTTTGAATGTGTGGCCATTTGTGGGGGTCCAGGTGTAGGCTGCTCAGGGGTGGCGGGAGATTTCTTGCAGGAAGTGATCGATTTCATCGTTGGCAAAACATTGGAGGCCCCCAGATATTTGGTGTTGGGGGACTTCAATGTTTGGGCCAAAGATGAATCCTCTCGGCTTGGTTGCAACTTCCTCCAGATGATGTCATCCCTGGGCTTTGAGCAGGAAGTTTTCTCCATGACCCATCAGCGTGGCCACATGCAGGATTTGGTGTTCTCACTGGGGCTTGAGATAAATAGTCTCAGCATTGATAGGGTCATTTGGTCCGATCATTGCATGGTGAGGTTCCGGTTCGGGGCCCCCCTGGTAGCCCTCCCCTTGCAGAGATGGTCAGTTATCGCTTTTTGAGGGGGTTGACCCCTGAGGGTTTTTTGGCGGTGACTGACCTATCTAGTGTGGACAGTGCATGTGTTGGGGGTGTGTGCGCAGCAGTGGACGCCTATAATAAGGTGCTTTCTGGTGCGCTCGACTCCCTCGCACCAGTCCGTGTACGACCCAGGTTTTCTCAAATGAGGTCTCCTTGATATGATGGGGAGCTCAAGGTGATGAAGACCTTGGGTCAGAGATTAGAGCACTGCTGGCAGAAGTCCAGCCTGGAGGTGGACAAACTGGCCCTGCGTGCACATTATTGTGCATACCAGGAGGCAATCAACCATAAGAAGGTAGAATTCTTGTCCAGTGAGATTGCCGCCAGGAGGAACCAACCAACTGTGCTTTTTTGGACTGTGGACAGGCTTCTTCATCCTTCCTGTCTACAGCCAAAGGTAGCTTTTTCAAGCGCATTATGTGAGTAGTTTGCTCGGTTCTTCTCGGACAGGGTGTCTGCCATCAGGCGGGAGGTTCCGCCAGTGGATCAGAATCTGGCCGACAGTGGTCACCATGGGTGACTGGAGAGCACTCTGCCTGGTTGGGGCGAGTTTAGACTGGTGGAGGTGGCTGTGGTCAGCGAGACTGCTTCCAAGCTGCGGCACACCTTTTGTGAACTGGACCCGGTGCCAACTCATTTCTTAATGAGATGTGTTGACTCCGTTGGCCCGGTGTTTTCCTTGATTGTCTGGTGTTCCCTGTCAGAGGGGGCCTTTCCTGATGTCTTGAAGGAGGCATTGGTGAGACCTCTTCTGAAAAAAACATCATTGGACCCTGACGTCAAGGCAAATTACCATCCTATCTCCAGTCTCCCTTTTTTGGGTAGGATTGTTCAGAAGGTGGTTGCACTCCAGCTTGAGGAGCATCTCGTGGCCTATGATCTGTACGAGCCGCTCCAGTCTGGGTTTCATCCAAAGCATGGCACAGAAACTGTGCTAGTTCGGGTGCATAATGACCTCCTAAGGGCTAGAGATCGAGGGGGGGGGACATTTCTCGTTCTCCTCAATCTCTCTTCAGCATTTGACACGGTGGACCATTGAGTGTTACTTGACCACCTAAGGGAATTCTGTGGACTTGCCGGCACTGTTATCTGCTGGTTTGAGTCTTTTTTATCTAACAGGAGGCAGAGGGTAGTGATGGGGAATTTCTCCTCCTCCCCTGTCAACCTGTCGTGTGGAGTTCCCCAAGGCTCAGTCCTGTCACCGATGTTGTTTGCTGTGTCTATGCTACCCTTGGGAGAGCTCATTAGGAAGTACAGTCTGGGTTTTTATTGTTATGCTGATGATACCCAGCTGTACCTCTCCTTTGCCCCTGGAACATCTTGCGCAGTAGAAGTGCTTAACAGCTGCCTAGCTGAAATCAGTGACTGGATGGCCTCCAGCTGGTTGCGACTGAACCCCAGTAAGATGGAGTTACTGGTGGTAGAGTCAAACAGAGGGCGTGATAGATTGGCCTCTGGTGCAGAGACAGGACTTTGTCTTGGCTCTGTACCATTGAAGGCCTCCTCTAGGGTGCATGATCTTGGGGTTATTCTTGACAGCGGTTTGACACTTGAGTTTCAGATGGCATCCGTTGTCCGTACCAGCTGCTACCATCTGAGAAATATCGCCAGGATAAAGCCCCTAGTTCCGCCACTGGACCTCCCCACTTTGGTGCATGCCTTCGTGACGTCTAGGCTTGACTACTGTAATGCACTCTGTCTTGCAGAACACAGCAGCAAGGCTGTTGACTGGACAGTCTAAATATTGTCATATTACCCCGGTGCTGCGTCAACTGCACTGGCTGCCAGTTAGGTGGGGGGTCTTCTTTAAGGTGGGACTGCTCCCCTTTAAGGCCCTACACAGCCTGGGCCCCAGCTACCTGAAGAACCTTCTTGCACCTGCTGTCTTGGTCCGCTCCCTATGTTCCTCCTCTAGGGGCCTCCTAGCAATTCCCAGGACGAGGTTAAGAACTGCTGGCGACAAAGCGTTCAGTGTTGCCGCCCCCGTCCTGTGGAATTCGCTGCCTCTGGCTGTTAGTGAGGCCCCATCTGTGGAGGATTTTAAGGCCCGCCTCAAGGCCTTTTTGTACAATCAGGCCTTCCCGGACTATGTTTTATAGTTCCCTACCTGTCTTCTTAAAGATAAATCTGATGTTAACTAGTCTTGGAGACTTTAAGTGCAGCTAAAGTTGAGGGTAGTTAATTGTATAGCAAATTCTGTTTTAACTTGTTCAGATTATTGTATTTAATTGATTATTACTGTGATGTGTTGTATTTATTGATTGATGTACGGCGCCCAGAGCGTCCGGGATGGGCGCCTCTTTAAATAAAATGTGCCTTGCCTTGCCCCATTACAAATACCTTTGAGCCAGGGCTCTTTTAAAAAGGTTCCACATCATAAGGTACAACAAAACAACAAAAATGACAGTACAACATATAATCAATTATCAATACATAAACAAGGCAGTAACTAGAGATGATAAGGTAGGAGAAAAGGTCTGGAGATGCCAAGGGGAAGGGAGGGGGGTGAGGGTTGAGGGGCAGAGGAGGAGATAGGTGAGGGCTGAGGCAGGGGTCAGGATGGGGGTGGTACCGCCAGGAAGGCATTGTTGGAGAATCAAAAATTAGCAGAGTCACCAGGCGTTTGCAAGTGCTACATAACACAATGTCAACCACCTAACTGTAGGGATCAGCAGGAGGTCAAAGCAGGCATAGGTGAATAGACGTTCAGTTATTGGCCAGGGCAATCACATGTACTAGAGGCAATGAGTGACTTGTGGAGGCTGAATTTAAAGGTACTGAGCAAGGTGGTAGCTGTAATGTCACTAGAGAGTCCATTCATCCAGCTAGGGGCTCTGTAGGCAAAGGATCTTTGACCTTGTGTAGTATGGCAGCAGGGGATTTGAAGAAGCTGCAGCTTAGCCCCCCTGGTGTTGCGGCTGCTATTTCTGGGTTGTAGGAGGAAATGGACTCTGAGAGGTGTGAGACCCATCAAAATTTTTTTAGCCACCGTACAGGTTTGATATTTTATTCGATTGTCTAGTTGCAACCAGCCGGTTTCGGTATAAAGGTCACAGGTGTGAGTAAGGCGTTGAGCGCCCGTGATGAGCCGGCAAGCCTTGTTTAGGGAGGTAGTTACATGTTTGAGTGCGGTAGCAGAGCCATAGATTATAAGGCCATAGTCAATGGTGGAAATGATGGAGCTCTGGACGGCGGCGGCCAGTGCTTCAGGGGTAAGGTGTCATCTGTGTCGGAAAAGCATGCCCAGTCGGGAGTTTGCAGCTTTGGCAACATTATTAATGTGGTCAATATAGGAAAGGTGTGTGTCCAGGGTGATCCCAAGGTATTTAAATGTTTGGACCTGTTCCAGAGGACCACCTTGTGTGGTGTTAATGGTGAGGATGTGGTCCTTATACTTATTGTGGGTGCTGCCGAAAATTTTTTTTTTTTGTTTGTTTTTCCTGGTTAAGGATCAATTTATGCTTTATGAACCAGTTCTCAACCAGAATAAAACTGTTTCAAATGATACTATTTTCTCAGTGAACCCATTCCAACCTGCCACCACCCTCTTCATGAAGAAATGCCTCTTGGTCTCCCTCCTAAACCTCCCTACCTCAAGCTTAGGACAATTCCCTCTTGTGTTTTGCTCCCACTGAGCCTAAAGAGGCTTTCCTTATCCACCCCATTTATATACTTGAAGGTCTCAATCATGTCCCCCCTCCCCCTCCTCTCCTCCCTCTCCTCCAGGGAGTACATGTTCGGGGCCTTCAACCTCTCCTTGTACATCCTACCCTGCTGCTCCTTAACCATCATGGCTGCCCACCCTAGGCCTGCCTCCAGCAGGTTTATGTCCTTTTTAAGGTATGGGCACCAGTACTGCACACTGTATTCCAGGTGTGGCCGCACCAGTGATCTATACAGTGGCAGTATTCCCTCTTCCCGCCTGCTGCTGATCCCTCTTTTGTTGGCATTTGCTGCTGCTTTCTTGCATTGTGTGGGATGCTTCAGGTCGCTAGTGACCAACATCATTAGGTCCTTTTCCTTCCTGGATTTGGCTACCAGGACCCCTCCCTGGCTGTACTCCGTTTTCGGATTCTTGGCTCCAATGTGCATAACCATGCAATTTTTGCATTGAAACCAATTTGTCAAATTCTCAACACTCCCACTGCTAGCATCCTTCCTTCTCCCAAACTTCAAATCCCCCTGCAAACAATTACAACATTGTTACAAGCAGTTTTTGTAACTAAAAAAATCCCTAACACTTATATCTGTTCAAAATATGACTCCACCCCCCACCAGATGCTCTGTGGCATTCTTGTTGCAATTGCACCCTCTGATGGCCACTTCAGGGTTAACATGACAGCAATGCCTGAGGCAAGTGTTGCTTTCCTTTGCAGTCACAGGGCTAATACAGCCACGCTGTGCAAGACATCATGGGAAAGGAAGGCCAGTGCCCGGACATCATTGGACTTAGCTGAGGGTCTTGTGGGAGGACTGGCACCCTCACCCCTTCCAAGGCATGTCAGGTTGGTGATACTAGAGGTGGCCCTGGGGGGCACAGGTGGGATGAAGACCCCCTAGAATTTTTTTCATTGAAGTACCCCATTATTTAGGTTCATTAATGTTGTGTGAGCTGACCCCACACACACACACACAGTTTAGATCTGGAGTCTCCCTTGTCAAGGCAGTTAGGGTGGGCATTTGGGGCTTTAGACCTGAATGTTTTAACAGAAAGCATCTTTCAACCAACTGTATCTTTCCATAGCCCTCGGGATATAAGCCACCTGTGTCTACCATAAATAGACAGCAAAATGTATGATTGTAAGATACGAGAGGGTACCTCCCTCCATAAACTTTGTTATAGAAAATAAGACCCAGTTACAGCTGGTGCCCATCCTCCTGAGTCAGGGATGGAGAGAAGGGGGTGGGGTTCATTTACTGTAAAACAAAATATTACTATGAAACCCACTGGCTTTATTTTTTTCTCTCTCTCTCTCTCTCTCTGTTTTGTTGTGTAAAGCAAGTGCTTCAGTCATCAGTGGCCCACTGGTGGTCCTCTGATGGAGCCCGCCTGGCGTACATTACCGTTAACGACTCACTGGTGCTGACCATGGAGCTCCCACAGTTTCTTGGCAGCCTGTACCCGACTTGCAAGCGGTACCCATATCCCAAGGTGGGTTTCTTTCTTCTCTATCCACTTCTGCTGAGGTGGGCAGTTATGTAGTTTGGGCCCCAAGACACATTCTCTAGGGAATCTATGGACTACAGAAACAGAGTAATTGTTCTCTAGGGTCCCCCACTTACCCCTCCTTTCTGTTTTATGGACTACAGAAATAGAATACTTGAATGGCTTTGGCACCAGAAGGCCTCAACGGTTTATACTTTGTTCTAAGCTTGCTTGGTTCTAGACTCAGAACTGTTTGCTTCTCTCATACATGCGGTGCCCCCTTTCAGATCTCTCTCTCTCTCTCTCTCTCTCTCTTTCTCTCCTGCCCCCTGGCCCAGGTTTGAGTCCCAATGCAGTGTGAAAACAAAGGCTGCTGAAGGCCAGAGAGGACCTCTCCCCAGTCCTTAATTTACATTTGGAGGGCTTTGGTGCGAGATACAGCCTCTGGGCACCCCAAGACTCGTAAATAAAAAATCTGTGAATTGCCTTCAGTGGAAGGGGGGGGGGGATGGGGCATAGATCCCCCAGGCATACAGAAATGTCACAGAAAGCATATGGAGACAGAGAGAACTGGAACATGCCACAAATAGTTTAGGATAGTCAGAAAGCAAATGTATACTATTTTCCCTCATAGAATTATATTACCCTCAGCTACCATTTGTCATGGCTAAAATGAGGGTGCTTTATAATCCCTAACAGGTAATTGCCCAACTTAGTTTTTTTGCCCATGTTTGGCCTCAAAAGGGTAACACTGCCACTGTAAGACCTTTATGTGTGTGTGTGTACGGGGGGAAGGGGTCTTAATGGATTGCAGAAAATAACCTAAAACAGAAAAAATAGGAATGAGTTTTTTAAAAAGATAATCCTTTTCCACTTAGGCAGGACAACCAATTCCACAGGTGAAGCTATTAGTGGTGAACTTGTACGGCCCCTCCCATACGCTGACACTTGTGCCTCCCGACTCTTTCCGATTCAGGTGAGGTGCTTGCTTGCAGATGTGACCAGGTGGTCAGCACTGCTGCAGTATCACTCGGCATGCATAAGTAGAATGGGGGTCCATCTGCCATGAAACCATGCCAGCTCTGTTTAAGGTAGATAGTATGCATGTACTGTCTGTAGAATTGGGGGGGGGGGTCTAAGGTCACTTCTGAATGCATAAGAATAGAGCATTGACTACTGGAGTCATTTTGGTAGTTTTGTCATGTCATGATTACTGTAAAACCAGAGTCTGAAAACAACATCTAGGCAGAAAATGCACTCCTGTAAATAGGGCTTCCATAACTCAAAAGAAAAAGATATTCCCAAGGGACATCCAATACCTCAGGAGTGGTTCTATGTTGGCACACCAGTGCAAGACTGCCTCTGGTGGCATGGAGGGTAGGAAACATCGGGGTGGACTCTCCCTTGATAGACACCTCTCTGTTGTTCAGTGTGGCAATGATGTGACCGGGATAGATGGGGCATGTTCGGTCCCCATACCAGCGTCATGACAAGGGACCGCATTGGGTCACCTCCTACTTCGCCTCACCAGGTATTGGTTCCTCTCTGGAAACTACTGCTGCTGCTTGAGGGGGAGAGTAAACTGAGGGAGGTAGGCGTGAGAGGGCAGCTATTATGACAGGGATGTGACATTTCAGTGGGCTAGTTGACGGTAGATCTGTGAGACATGATAAAGGACTCGGGAGGCGAAGGGGATATTCAGTAGAAAAAAGATAAGACTTAAAAAATGCAGCAGCAAGATCTGGGATCAATTTTGACCTTTCACCTCTTTTCTTGAGTTCGAGTAACATCATGGAGATCATGTAGAGAGGATATATATATATATATATTTATGCAATAGGAGTGGGTTCAAAACTCATTGAATAAATCCAATTATGCCATACCTGTGAGGATAAAAAAGGCAAATATTTTCGATATTCTCAGGGTGGTCAGACCTGCAGTGAGAATATCGCATTTATCCTCACTGTAGGTAAATTTATCCACACAGTAGGTAGAGATTGGCTCATTCAGAACTCATTTGCATATTCAGCTGCAGCAGCAGTAGTCACCATATTCAAATGCGAATAACTTTAAAACGAAAAATGATATCATGATACTGTGAGCACAAAAGTTGTTCAGCACAAAAATATCTACACAATGAGTGGTGTTTCATTGATGGGTAACTTTTATATTTTTATATAATTAGCCAAAACACAGCAAAAAATGTTTTTTTTTTCACTTTTTTCAACAAACAAATGTAAACGCAAAATGATAGCATGGTACTGCGAGCACGAAAGTTATTCAGCACAAAAATATCTACAAAATGAGTGGTATTTCATTTATAGATACCTTTTAGTTTTTTTTAAATTAGCAAAACAACTGCAGAAAGTTCAGTTGTTTTCACTTTTTGCAACAAACAAATGTATATAACTTTAAAATGAAAAATAATAGCATGGCACTTTGAGAAAAAAATTGATCAGGACAAAAATACATACAAAATGAGTGGTGTTTCATTTATAGATTCCTTATAGATTTTTTTATAATTAGCACAAAAGAGCAGAAAATGTAATTTTTTGTTCACTTTTTTGACAAACATAAGCAAAAAACGATAAACAATCAAAAGCAAATGTCCCTGCTCTAACAGAAAGCATCCCTATTGCATAAATGAAATATACAATGGTGAGCTGTCAGATAAATGATTTCTCTACACTTGTGCTGTTTGACCTCAGACATCTCACTCGTGGCTTATGCCACTCGTGAGGTTACCCGAGGTCAGACAGCACTTGTGTAGATAATCATTTATCTGACAGTTCACCATTGTATATGATATATATATATATATATATATATATATATATATATATATATATATATATATATGTATATATGATAAATGAAAGCCTTTTGTGAAATCTGTTTTAGGGCAAATGACCATTTATTTCCAGGTTGTTAAGGCATGGCATTACATTCCTGTTGAAACTGAAGTGTGTGAGCCTTTTCTTTGTTTCTTTACTTATTTATTTTTTTGCTCCTGCCTGCACCCCCTGACCTGCCACTCCTTCTGGCTTGCTCAGTGCCCCGTTCTCTCATTCTGCCTGCCACTCTCACCCATTGCTGCTGCCACTCGCTGCCACCTAGCTCCCCAAGCTATCCCTGCATCCTCAGAAGGTCCAACATATCCTTCCAGGAAGCCCCAGTCCTCTGGTTGGGGGAGGGAGAGTAACAGTTCCTGGGGAGGATGCTTTGAGGTGTGCAGGGCCGGGGGAGGCTGTGCTAGGGGGACTGTGCTATGGGGGACTAGGCAGTCATTGTCCAGCAGGCCAAAATGGGCAGTATTCCCTGTTTTCTGGGCCCCTCACCCCAACTGCGCACATGGCAGAGCCACCCTGGAGGCGAAGCCAGCTGATGTGTGGTCACCCACACCAACAAGGCTCCACACACCACCAGGTGTGGCTCTCCAAGAGTTACTCTGCAGCACCCTCCCCTGGAAGGAGAGTGTCCACAGGAACACTCTATCACCCTCCCTGCTGGCCTCTGCTCCTGATGTCCTGGGCTAGGGGCTTGAATTCCAGTTGTCAGTGCCAAGTGAGTGCCCTACAGTTTGACACCATGGAGCTGGCCCTTTCTTTATTTAAAAGAAATGTTAGACTGCATTTGGCTCATTTAGCTGTAAGTGTTTTCTGTCATTTTGTGTATTGGTATTGTTTTGCTGTGGTTACTTATTTAGTTTTTGTTAACCGGGTAGGTACACTAGACAGCATAGCTGCCTATTTTCAGCACTGATGCCCTTTGGTGCTGCACAGCCAGTGAAGTGGGCCACCAGCGGCTCATGGATCCTGAAGTAGATAGAATAATGCATGCTGTCATTCCATCGGGGGTGGGTGTTTTCCCTCCATTAAGCTCACCCTCCTCCCTAACCTCAGCCTACGGCTGCCCATGGCACCTTCCTGTTGTGGGGTGTGGTTGGCCATCATTGTATGGTCACTTGTATCATCAATAACACAGCCATCCCCACTATGGGAGGTGTTCATACAGTGGACAAGTCAGCACCCATCTTACCCCCCCACCCTGAGGTCAGCCAAGACCCCACCAGTCAGAAGCAAGGTAGTTGGGATTGGCTCTTGATCCTGTATCACCCACACTGTGGTGCAGCGCACCCCTAGACAGCAACACGGGGCCATATTGCCTCCTTCTGTTAGGAATGACACCCTGAGACTTTCTTAAAGAGACGGGCTTTTAATGAGCTTCATCCCAGGTTTACTGAGGCACCATCGTTCTGACACACAAATCTGGAAAACTGCGTTCGTAACACACAGTTTTTTGGGTTTTTTTATCCCCGCCCCCCAGAGAATATTATATCACCATGGTGAAGTGGATCACCAGCACCCGGCTGGCCGTGCGATGGTTAAACCGCCCTCAGAACTTCTCTGTACTTTCATTCTGTGAAGCTACCACTGGTGCCTGCATTGAGGTAAGACATTTACTGTATATAAAGCCTCTCAACTCATTTTCACCTCCATGTATCAAGGATGGTTGAAACTTCAAACGGAGCTCTTGGAAGTAATAAGGACAGGAACTTATTTCTAATTGGCAGCTGTTTATAATGTTCCTGTATTCATACCCCTACATAATCCATACATAACTGTACTTGGATATAAAGTGATGCAAAAAAAAAACTGTATTTTGCATTGTTTTGTTTCTATGGGCAGCCTTTTGTTACAGTTCTCTTCGTGGGACCTATGATAGAGTTTTAACTATGTCGCAGTTTGTGTACGGAACTCTAAGCAGGGATCTAATAGGTCAATAGCTCATTCTTAGCACTCTGTACACAAACCATGACATACAGTCACAAAAACTCCAAATTACTGGTTCCTTGAAGAGAACTGAGTAGAATGTTCATAAAAAGAAAACAATTGAAAACACAAATGTTCACATCAGTGCATGTTCAGGTGCAGTTAAATATGGCTCATTTAGTTTAGTTTAATTTAGTTTATTGTTCTAGGAATTACTACCTTTGAGCCAGAGGCTCTTTTACAAAGGTTCCACGTCAATTAGGTACAGTACAAAAGGTTACATAGATAACACAACAATTTGTGTTGTGTCAAGAGCAAGAAAACATATACAAATACATATCAAATCACTTGTGCAAAAGGACATGAGATATCAATAATCACATTATTGTTATTACAAGAAAGAGGTCATGCCAGATTAGGAGAAACAAATAGGGAAAAAGTCCAGAACAGAGAGTTAAGAGAAAGGAGTGGGAGCAGACAATAGCAGGAGAAAAGGTTTCCCAAACATGTCTTTGTCAAATAACGGAACAGGGTGGGTAGTGAGAAAATAGGAGGTTTAATCAGGGCAGTCACAGGAGCTGGAGGTGGCAAGGTGAGAGAAAAGCCTTGATTTGAAAATACCTAGAGGTGGAGGCAGTAATATGAGTGCTGAGGCATTAGCCAGCTGGGGGCACGATAGGCAAATGATCTTTGTCCCTGGGAAGTCCGGCATCGGGGGACTTGGAGAGGCTGGTGTTCTGATCTTCTGGTAAAGCAGGTGCTAGCGCTCGGGCATAACAGGTCTTGGATACAGGGTGGAGTGAGGGCCCAGAGTGGATTTTTAGCCATCAGGCAGGTAAGGTACTTTATCCCGGTTTGAGAGTTGCAACCAACCTGAGTCAGCATAGAGTTCACATGTGTGGGTACGTCGATGTGCACCAGTGAGTAGCCGACAGAGCCTTGTTGGGGATGTTGTAATGCAATTAAGTGCTGTAGTAGTGGCAGATCTGTATATAACTAAGCCATAGTCAACGACTGAGATGACAGAAGATTGGATGGCAATCCTCAGTGCAGAATGGGTAAGAAGCTGTCGGTTCCGATACAGAATCCCAATTCGCTGATTAATAGTTTTTGCTGTACTATCAATGTGAGTTGCAAGGTTAGGCCTTGATCAAGTTGATTCCAAGATATTGAAAATTGGCACTTGTTCAAGGTATTTCCCAGGTATGTATTAATGGTGAGTGGGACTTGCAGTTTCTTGTTTTTAGGTTAGAGAACAGCATGGATTTCGTTTTTGTGGTTTAGAACCAGCTTATGTTCAAGGAACCACGTCTCAACTTTGGAAAAAGCATGCTGAAGGTTGAGGCGTAAGAGGTTCGGATCTTTATGAGTGGCAAGAATCACGGCATCATCGGCCTAGAGGATTAATTGTTCAGGGCAGGATTTGGGGAGGGAGTTTAGGAAAAGGCTGAAAAGGAGGGGGCCCAGGATGGATCCCTGGGGAACTCCTGAGCGAACCGGTTTTGAGTCTGAGAAAACTCCAGCTACTTTTACAGATTGAGAACGCTGAGCAAGGTAATTTTTTACCCAGTCACCAGGATCCTGCGAGAGCCCTAAGGATAGAAGTTGTTTGATAAGTAGACCATGGTGAACTGTATCAAATGCCTTGGTTAAGTCAATGTAGACTGCTCCAGTTAGGTTTCCTTTGTCCATGGCATTGTGGATTGCTCCTGAGAATTCAAGTAGGGCAGTCGATGTGCTGTGCCCTTTCCTAAATCCATGCTGCTGAGTGCATAGGATGTTGTGCTTTTCAAGGTAGTCTGAAGTTGGTCCGCAGCCATGTCAAGGGCCTTAGAGAGAGAGGTAGGTATTGATATCGGCGAGCAGCCAAGCAGTGACTTATCACCACTTTTGTGCACCGGAGTGACACTGCAGCCTGCCATTTCCTAGGGAAATTGGCTGCAGCAGAGGGGAGAGATTGAAAATTTTGTGAGGGGAGCAGTACTTCTTCCAGAGTGAGGGACAGAAGTTTAAGGTCAATAGTGTCGCTGCTTGCTCGAGACTTAGAAATGGCCTTCTTTACATATTTATAGACTTCATGTGCCTTTACTAGTTTGAAATGGAAGGGGTGGTTTGGTTGGAGAGGCAGTAGTAGAAGTAGAAATTGGAGGGTCAGCATCAGTAAAGAAATCAGATGAGAGGACACCACTAAGGTCCGTGAAGGTATCATTTAGGGTGTTTGCAATGATCTCTGGGTCTAATGTAGTGGTTCCATCCACATTCATTATTGTAGGAGAGGATTTGGACTGCTGACCCATGATATTCTTTATGTTGTCCCAGAAAGGATTTCCCTTCGCCCCAGGAGTTGGAGAGGGCATTCTTGAAGTAGGAGCTCTTCATCAAGCGGATCTGTTTAGTACAGTGGTTGCGAGCCTGTTTATACTTTTGAATGTCCGACAGTGTGCCAGTAGCTTTAGAGGCATGCATTTAATTTCTGTTAATAGGAACATTGCTAACTGCTGCCAAATGGCACAAATTTCCTGTCCCCTGACTTAGACACTGTGATAAGCTGCTACTATTTGTGATGTATTTGATTCTAATGTTTTATGAAACTCTAATAAACCAAAAAAAACTTACATGTTTGAAGTGCTAAACATTTCGTCTACCTGCTCCAAAGCAGTATGTGCACATGCTTCTGGCAGGGACACGCCAGCACCAAAGAGGAGACTGATCAACCCAGGGAGTTTAGAGGTGGAAAGCCTGCAAATGGGAGGTGGGAGACTGGGTACCCAGGCGTGTGGAGTACTGAAGGGTCTATGGGAGTATTTAAAAATAAATTACCATCTACTGAGGATCAGGTGAATTACTGGAGTGGAGGGTCACTACTGTGGGCAGTTGTTTCTACCTTCAGAAATTATGGAAAACTTCTGTCAGTATCCTCCTCTTGTTCCTTCCCTCTGTTCTGGCATGTATTTTTTTCTAATGCACTGTCTCTCTTTCCTCTCCACAGAAGCACCGACTCTCGTCAGATGCCTGGATTACGAGGCCTACGGTAAAACTTTGTTTGTTGCTGTCTGCTTCTGGTGTTTTTGCATTTTAGCCATGTATGTTGTTCACATATGAGATGTGTTTGTTTTGCTTCTAACAGGATGAGGCCATGGTTTCCAAGGATGGCAGCATGCTCTACCTATCAATCCCAGCAAAGCAGGGGGCAAGAGGGGAGTTCCACCATCTAGCAATAATACCCACACAGGTAGTGGTCAGATGTGTTCATATTCTTTCAACCTCTGTACATCCTGTCAATCTCCTGCAGGCAGTGCTCCTCCTGCACCATTGTCTATAGTAACTGCTGCTGGGAGAAGCTGAGACTGCAGTAGCACTAAACGCCACACACAGCCAGTCCTCCTACACTGTTACCTATAGTGACGCCTGCTGAGAGAGATTGGGACTGCAGTAGCTGTAAATGCCCCTACAGCGAGTACTCCTACACAATTACCTACAGTGACTCCTGTTGGGTGAGGTTGGGACTGCAGTAACTGTAAACGCCTCCTACAGCGAGTACTCCTACACCATTGCCTACAGTGACCCCTGCTGGGTGAGGTTGGGACTGCAGTAGCTGTAAACTCCCCCCACAGCCAGTGCTCTTATACCATTGCCTATAGTGACTCCTGCTGAGAGAGGCTGAGACTGGAGTAGCTGTCAGTGTCCCCACAGTCAGTGCTCCTCCTACACCATTACCTATGGGGATTCCTGCTGGGAGAGGCTGGGACTGCAGTAGCTGTGAGCACCCCCACAGTCAGTGCTCCTACACTGTTACCTACAGTGGCTCCTGCTTCAGTTCCCTGGGGTAACACCCCCTCACACACAGACACACACGCATACGCATGCACACCCCTTATATTTATTTTTTTATTTATTTGAGTCTAGGATTACAAGTACCTTTGAGCCAAGGCTCTTTTACAAAGGTTCCATGTCAAAAGAAGTACAGTACAGAGTAGACACAACATTCAGTTTCAATAGGCAAGGTAGACATTATTACACTAAGTACAAATATGTGGTTATGGACATATGGGTTAACGAGCGCTAGTGCACTGAGCAGTAACATAAGGAGAAGAGAACAAGTGGGGGAAAATAACTAAGGAAGCAACCAAAGGCATTGTGATAATACAGGTAGAAATGCTGAGGCAAAGAAAAAGAGAAGAAAAATGAGATTGGAATAAGAAAGGAATAGAAATGGGGGGGGTGGAGGTATAGTGGAAGTGCAAGTTAGGGATGAAAGGGGCAGCAAGAGTAGGGAGGAGGTGGGATTAAAGAGGCAGTAGGGAGTGGGGGGGAGGAAGGCAATTAAGCAGGGCAGTCGCAAGTGCTGGAGGCAGTGAGGCGAAGGTGGAGTTTGGCCTTGAAAGGTCCAAGCATTGGCACAGATGAGAGATCACTGCTGAACATATTCATCCAGCTGGGGGCCCTATAGGTGAAGGCTCTTTGACCTTGAGAAGTACGGCAGCGGGGAACCTGAAAGAGTTGGGTTGCTGAGCCTCTTGTGGCTCTAAGCTTGCTGTTAGGGCAAAGGAGAGCTTAGACTCCAGGTGGCGCAAGTCCCAAGGTGATTTTCTTTGCCATAGTGCAGGTCAGGTATTTAATGCGGTTTGATAGTTGAAGCCAGCCCGATTGTGCATATAGGTCACACGTATGTGTGAGACGGTGGGAGCCAGTGATAAGCCAGCAGGCTTTGTTGAGTGTCGTGGATATGCGCCTAAGAGCAGTTTGTGAGGCAGAGCAGTAGATGATGAGGCCATAGCCTATAATTGAGACAACTGAGCTCTGAACAGCAACTCTTAAGGCTTCTGGTGTAAGGTGCTGTCTGTATAAGGGGGTAAGATTTAAGAACTATTGACTGCAAGAATTTTTTTTACTTTATTTCTTTCTTCACCACCTCCAACCTGCCCCCTTCCACCGGACCCTCCCAGCCCCGTCACCCCAGTGTCCACTGGTACTTATCTCATAGCATGATGTTTGAGGTGCCAGCTGGCGGGTTGCGGAGCCTGCAAGGGGCCAGTATCATCCCACCAGTCGGAGCATTTTCAGCCTCCCAGTTGTTCCCATACCCCTGTGTGTGGAGCCGTATGCGTGCAATGATGCCAATGGCCGAGCCACGCAAGCTTTCACACGTGGCATGTCTGCTCCGACACAGCCCCCTGTCTTTCAGAGCCGGTGTGCCAGCCTCCAGCCATCACTAGGGGCCAGGCATGCACCGGTCCCTGATCTCACCCCTCTCTGGGAGAGGAGAGCTGTCCATTGGACTTCTGAGCCTCTCCCTCCCAGGCCGACCCCCAGCGACCCGCTCACACCACGAACGTGGGTCACTGGCATGGCAGGAGATAAGGCAATGATGCCTCAGCCCTCCACACCACTGGGCCGGCTCTATTGACTGCTACATTAATGTGTTTTTATGCTTTTTGTTTTCTCCTCCAGCCTGGTGGAACTCAGAATGCTGTGAGGTTTCTGACTTCAGGAAACTGGGAAGTGACAAGCATCAGCGCACTGGATGAGGAACGGCCAAAAATGTATGTGTCACAAACAACTTGGCACATTACTTGCAAAATAGAGGGAGATGTGTTAGCACTTCTGTTTCCATAACTGACCCTCAGATCCCAAAAGCTGGTTTCAGGTTGCGGGAGTCGGCCATGTTCTGCATGCCCCACCAGTTGTAACCTGACCCTGAGAGCGAATGCAACAGAGAATTTGCTAACAATGTTTTTTTCTTTTATTGGTACTGTTATTGTATTTTCTTACTTGGAAGACCCACCCTCCTGAGGGCTTTTCCCCTGGATCACTATCCCCTTGCAGTGTCCCATCATCCTGGCACGTGACCTCCAGCCACAAGAGGTACAGGTTGGGGCCTTCTTGGAGATCTCACCATGTCCTGTTGTAGTTTGGTCATCAGTGGTATATAAGAATGATGCAGACCAGCCCGCTGTCTCCGAGGAACAAGCATCTCATACCTTCTACATGTCTGCTCCTCACCAGCCCAGAGTGTGCCAGAGACCCAAGGTCATCGGCAAACAGTCTGCCATATGAAAGTGCAACTCAGTGTTGCCACACCTGTTTTTTTATTTTAGTAACCTAACCTTCAGTTCGGATGTTCCCCATTGAAAGCTCAGAACAGGCGAGGGCTCCTATCTACACTTTACAGCCACTAGCAAATTTCTTCACTCTCTGGAGCTCAAGCAGCATAGCAAGTGGACAGCTGGGGAACTATGAACACACTGACCAACAAGGGATGTAACTGCTGGTCCTCTCCATGTGAACATGGGTACTCCCCTCTCAGGCCACATCATTGGCAAAGGATGTAACTGCTGATCCCCTCCATGGAACATGGGTACTCCCCTCTCAGGCCACATCATTGGCAAAGGATGTAACTGCTGATCTCCTCCATGGAACATGGGTACTCCCCTCTCAGGCCACATCATTGGCAAAGGATGTAACTACTGATCCCCTCCATGGGACATGGGTACTCCCATCTCAGGCCACATCATTGGCAAAGGATGTAACTGCTGATCCTCTCCATGGGAACAGGGTACTCCCTCAGGGCCACATCATGGGCAAGGATGCCTTTGCTGATCCCTCCATGGAACATGGGTGCTCCCCTCTCAGGCCACATCATTGGCAAAGGATGTAACCGCTGATCCCCTCCATGGGAACATGGGTACTCCCCTCTCAGGCCACATCATTGGCAAAGGATGTAACTGTTGATCCCCTCCATGGGAACATGGATACTCCCCTCTCAGGCCACATCATTGGCAAAGGATGTAACTGCTGATCCCCTCCATGGAACAAGGGTACTCCCCTCTTAGGCCACATCATTGGCAAAGGATGTAACTGCTGATCCCCTCCATGGAACATGGGTACTCCCCTCTTAGGCCACATCAGTGGCAAAGGATGTAACTGCTGATCCCCTCCATGGGAACATGGGTACTCCACTCTCAGGCCACATCATTGGCAAAGGATGTAACTGCTGATCCCCTCCATGGGAACATGGGTACTCCACTCTCAGGCCACATCATTGGCAAAGGATGTAACCACTGATCCCCTCCATGGGAACATGGGTACTCCCCTCTCAGGCCACATCATTGGCAAAGGATGTAACTACTGATCCCCTCCATGGGAACACAGGTACTCCTCTCTCAGGTCACATCATGGCACGGGATGTAACTGTTGGACCTCTCAATGGGAACATGGGTACTCCCTTCTCAGCTCACATCATAGGCAAGGGATGTACCTGCTGGTCCTCTCCATGGGAACACAGGTACTCCCCTCTCAGCTCACATCACAGGGAAAGGACAGTGCTGCTGGTCCTCTTCATAGAACCATGGGTACTCCCATTTCAGGTCATGTCACAGGCAAGAGATGTGAGTTGTGCCGAACTGGCTGAAGTCTGTTTTGTGCAGTGTTTAGTTTTACGGCTGTGTGGTCAGTCCTACCATGCAATGATTTGCATACTGCTACCCACAGTGCCTTGCAGTGGGGATTTCCTTACCTTTCAGTGTGCTCACTATGAATGTACTGAGGGTCCTTGTGCCTTTCAGCTGACCTGGTCTCAGCTCAATAATGGCAGCTGTAGCGCAACTGGTGAGTCTTGTGACAGATAAAGTGTGACTATGCATGTTGCTCTTGGCTAAGGTGGACTGAACTCAGAAGCCTTTTTTAGGCACTGGCAATAAAGCCAGGTTTCAAAGAAATACACAGAGAATAATGCCTGTATAGATGTGTGTTATGATGATTTTTCACCCACCGAGGGTGTGTGAAAAATCCTCATAAAACAAACTTTGCACAGGCATTGTTTTTTATAATAACTGGTGCAAGATTTCAGAGAGAAAAACTGTAACCTGTATTAGTACGAGTGAGCACATCCCTCAGTGGCTGCTGTACTCACACAAATACAGTGTGCATCTTTTGTACATCAGTGAAGTGCGAGCGCAAGGAGAAAAATGCCATAATAACCCACTATCGAGACATTCCGGAATGCAGCGGGTTATTACAGTGTTTTATTAAGATTGGATATCAAGTCATTAGAGAGGGTCACCAGTTATTATAAAATCATACAAACTTATGGGAACCACATGGAAATCACCATAAAAGAATTTAGATTAGTTCTGCTTCAAGCACGAGAGTATAGTGCCCAATGACCTGTGACACAATCTGCAAAAGCTGGAAAACAGAAGACGCAGAGACTTGGTTTGTCTTTCACAGAACGTATCTGTTTTTCTCGGCCCAGGGGAAGGAGGAACCAGTCCTATGATAGTCTTATGGGTTTAGGTCATGGTGAGCCCAAAATAGGAACTGAATCCAAATGACAAAGAACCTCAGCATAAAAGCACTCAGGCAAGGGTTACCTGGGAAGATAATTGGCAAGAAAGTCAAGTTTAAAAGAAATTCTAAATCACACATACTGCAATAATGCAAAGCATTGTGGGAACTTTATGCAAGCATTTAGCTGGTTTTGTAATTTTTATTTATTTATTTAAAAGTTTTACCAGGAAGGCACACTGAGCAGAGAACTGATCGATTCCAGGTGCGTTTTGGGGGCAGAGGAGATACAAAAGTTCAATTGCAGACAACACATTAACACAGAAACTTGAAAAACAAAGTACATATATCAGGAACAAAGCATTACAATCAGTACAAATTCACATCGAATAGGCAAATACACAGAGTGAGTAATAATAAACTAAATTACTAGACCACCAGTAAGATGGTACATGCTAGATGATTGTAATGCTA
This sequence comes from Neoceratodus forsteri, assembly GCA_016271365.2. Taxonomy (NCBI): domain Eukaryota; kingdom Metazoa; phylum Chordata; order Ceratodontiformes; family Ceratodontidae; genus Neoceratodus; species Neoceratodus forsteri. The sequence goes on from JADMNL010000036.1 coordinate 15,877,248, forward strand.
TCCAGTGCTTAGAATGTGACCCTCATTACAGCTAATGAGTTGAACTACTCTGGGAATAATGACTCAAGTGTGATACATTATACAATGGCAAGAAAGAATCCTGGCTCCTGATTAGTCAGTTGGCCATCACAGCAGGGATGTTATCCTAGCATAACATCCCTGCTGATCATTTAGATGATCACCCCATAGATTGTTTGCATCTTTTCTTAAAAAAATATTTTTTAAAACACTAAAAAATATTCTTTAAAATACTTTTTTTCTGTATAAAACAATGAGCCATTGTATAATAGGAATAATGCCCTCCAGGGTGGGTGTTATGCCGGGATAACATCCCTTCTTGGGTGTTGGACGCCCTCGGCCAGTGGCCTCGGGCCCAACCATCCGAGGTGGGATGTTATCCCAACATAACACCCACCCTGTCAGGCATTATCCCTTTGATATATGCTGAATCTTACAATGCTGAAACTCAAAATACTCTGAGTGGAATGAAGATTAAAACTAATTTATACCATTTTAGCCTGTCCAATGATAAGAGAATTATGAAGTATGGTATGTTATGTAATTTTGTGTAGTGTACAATGTGCATTTTATATTTGCTGTTTTATATTTGTTGATGGCTTTTTAAGCCAAACAATGAAGACTGATTGATAGTTACTCTAGGAATAACTGGAGCTGGAGGTCCACAAACCAGTGGCAGCAGGAACATCAGTTCAATCAGTATATAAATGCTGTGGTATAGTGCACCAACCTGAGTTCACCATATTTCCTGTTCTTTCTGTTGTTCAATATTTAATACAGATACATCCTGAGTACAGAAAGTGGGCCAAGAAAGAGACACCTTTACAGGTGAGTGTGGTCCAGTGTGTGCCAAGCAGCCTGTGTAAGCAGGGGTGTACCTGTCTGTGTAGGCGAAAGAAGAGTGTAAGACTGAGGGGAGAGTGAGTGTGTGTGTGCGTGTGCTGTACGCCCGTGCTGTTGTATGGGTGTCAGGTTGTGAGAGACATCCTTTTTTTCCCTATGCCTGGGGTTGTGCCTTTACTTGAGGTAGAAACTCTACGAGAGTGTGTGTGTGTGTGTGTGTGTATATATATATATATATATATATATATAAATATATACACAACTTCTTTTGTATTTTGACAGTGAAATAGTATCATGTGTGTGTGTGTGTGTGTGTGTGTGTGTGTGTGTGTAACACCTGTCAGTCACATAAGTGTCTGAGAGAGTGATAGTGTGTGTTTATAAGTGTGATAGTGAGTGTATGGTGTGTGTGTGTCCATCTGTATGTGAAAACTGTCAGTTGTGTAAATGTATGAGAGTGTGTGTGTGTGTGTGTGCGTGTGGTTATGGGTATACGTGTGAATCAGTGGGACAGGTAGTATGGTCTGAGAGTGAGTATGTGTGTGTATATGTGTAAATGAACTATCAGCTGTGTATGATGAGAATGTATGTATATTTTATGTCTACAGTGCTATATAGAATTTTGCAAAATGTTCAACCATCCCGCCCACTATTCAGGGAACGCTATCTCCCATCCGCACTGTACCCCTTCTCCTCCCACATGATTGTTATTATACATATGTTGTTATCCCCTTTGGTTAATAAGACCTGACCTATAACCTTTAATTTCTGTTATTAAATGAGCTGGCAGTTCAGACTCCATGCCCGTTCAGTTCTTGGTCCCTCATGTGAGATGGCTAACAATGTGCCAATTAGTGCCAGATGTGATGGTAGTCTTGTGATGCAGACACTTGTCCTGGACTGACACCTGCAGTCAGTGTGTCTGATTTAGTAGCCTTTTCTTTATTTCGTCTTCATTTACGTACACTTCATGTGCCCTTTGTTCCTCCAGCTTGGTTGTCCTGACGATATTCCCAAGGTACCTAGACCCCCACCACCCTGACTGCAGCTATTGTCTTTGTGTATCTGTGGCTAAACCCCCCAGGCAGGGATGGGGGTGAGGACGGACCACTGAAACACCTATACTGCATTAAGCAGCATGGCAGAAGGCGACCAATGTCCCTGATTTACTGGGGCCCATCATCCCCCAAGCTAGGGCCATTTCCTGTGTTTTGTACCACTTTAGGGCATATGCACATGTCTTCACAGCAGTTGCAAGCCCGGCAGACATCCTCACTCTCTTCATGCCTTTGTGTCTCTCTGCTGCACTCCCTCCCCCCACCATACTCACCCCAGTGACAGCACTGTAGCAGGGGCAGTGACCCTCACTCCTCAGAGGAACAGAATACCCTTAGGAATGTTTCCATCGTCCTGGCCCCGTGGGCCCTCTGAATTCAGGTCAGCGGCATTGCAGTTGGTAACTCAACTGCTGCACCGAAGGCGGGCCTGCTCATATTTTTTCTTTAAGGAAAGAAATGATGTATGTTTCAATTTTCTTCTGTGTCTTTTGTTTTTCCAAAGTTGATTAGTGCATCTTGTAAAGGGGGCTGAGAGTTAATAATAGCTTGCTTTAATAATAGCTGCCCTTCCTGAGCCAGCAAAGCTCACTCTCTCTCGTGGTGCCCAATCCAGGAGCCTTACAAAAAAAAAACAGAATTTCTCTGCTCATAAGGAACGAGATGTGAATAAGCTTGGTACATCCAGCAGACCAGACCTGGGTTTGATTCTCACAACCTCCACTTGCATACTGTGTGACTCTGAGAAAGTCACTTAACTGCCCAGTGCTCCCAGGTTGCCCCTGAAAACAGGCACTTGTTGTGCCTAGAGGGCCTTACCCGGTTATCAAAGACTAAAAAAAAATAAAAAAATTAAAAATATAAGGCTGCCTGGGAAGCACGAATTTGAATAAATGAACAACTAGAGTAGTAGGCACAAGAAACACTTGGAAACGAGATACCTAGCTGTGTGGTTTGAAGGGCAACACTGCCACCTAAAGGTTGCTCGGTGTTAGAACTCCTGCTTGGAGCATCTTTTTTTCTTTTTTGGTTTTCAGGATCTTTTTTTAATTTTACAGGTTTGGCCAAGAAAGGCACACTGACCTGAAACTCATTTCCAGGAGCACAGGGAGGTTAAGTGACTTGCTCCAGATCACGCAGCATACAAGTGCAGGCTGTGGAAATCAAACCCAGGTCTGCTGGATGTATCAAGCTTTGTTGTAACCTCTAGGCTATTCTGCCAGCTAAATGATAGCCTGCCAGAGATGCGAGATCTCATTTTTACAGTCTTGTGCAACTGGCTGGATTGGGGTGTGGGGAGGAATAAGTGACCTGCTTTAGGAGGGTCATGCAGTGAGTAAGGGTCTGGATGGGGGTGGGGTGGCTAATAGAAATGCTGAAAGGCTAACACAAGTTAAATAAATAGTAATGTCTTCTCTGTCTGCCCTGACTTCGGTATCAGTGTCGACACAACAGGTTCCTTCCAGAGCTACTGTATCACCTGTGGCCTCATACCAAACTGCAGCTTCTTCCAGGTGGAGTTCAGCCCCAACCTCACCCACTTCCTCTTACACTGCCAAGGTGAGTGCATGCATGCCAAAAGGGAATGGTCCCCTCTCCAAATACAGTACACCCTCACTTTCCCTTTGTTTTGTTTATCTTTACTTTGTTCCAAATACTTTTTCTTTACCTTCTCCTGCTATCTGTTTGTTATGTCAGTGCCCTCCCAGCCCCCTCTGCTGCTCCCTACACTGTCGGAGCCAGTGAGTATCCACAGAGTGTGGTGCCTGAGAGTACCGCTGCCATACAAGCAGTCAGGCAGACATGAAGGTTTTATGTTTGTTTTTTTCCTATGCCCCTAAACTCTCTCACCTCTCTGATGCTGGGCGGTGCCCTGTCAGGCCTCGTACACATGCAGCGACATTTCAGCAGCAGTTCCCTGTCAGGCTTCATACACATACAGGAACATTCCAGCAGCGGTGCCCTGTCAGGCCTTGTACACATGCAGTGATGTTCCAGTGGTGGTGTTTCAGGTGTCGCATGAATGCAGCAGCATTCCAGTGGAGGGGCCCTGTAAGCCTGACATGCATGCAACGATGTTCCGGCGGAGGTACCTTGTTAGGCCTCGCATGCATGCAGTAATGTTCCGACGGTGGTACTCTGTCAGGCCACGCATGCATGCTGCAACATTCCAACAGAGGTGCCCTGTCAGGTCTCACACACGTGCAGCAAAGTTCCAGTGGCAGTGCCTTGTCAGGTCTCAAATGCATGCAGTGGTATTCCAATGGAAATGCCCTGTCAAACCTCACACGCATGCAGTGACATTCCAGTGGTGGTGCCCTGTCAGGCCTCACATAAATATGGTGCTGTTCCAGCAGAAGTGCCCTGTCAAGCCTCACACATGTTGAGTGACATTCCAGCGGCAGTGTTGGATATTATAATGGTCACTTGGTTATGAAACATGGGCACTGGTCGACTTAGTTGACCGGTGCCCATGTTTCATTACTAAGTGGCCATTATAATATTAAAAACAGATCGAAAAGCCACCCACATTGATTATAATGGAGCATGCCCTTGCGCTCTCTCTAGCATCCCATCATTATATTAGCAGGTGCAGGGGTGGAGCATGGGTGGCACTTGCAACCGGGAAGTCCTTGGGAAAAATTTTATGAGTGATATACCTTTTTATCTACTGTATTATTTTGGGACATCTTCACAATATCGGAATGCTGTGGCAGTAAGGCACCTACTGTATATATCAGGTGCAGGGGTTGGTCTTGGTGGAGTTTTTTAATCGGGGATCTTGTAACTTATCCTTTGTAAGTGGAGTCTAATCGTATGTAACTTACTATACTGTCATTATCCCTCATGGGAATAGTCTTTGTAAGTTTTGCTTATAAAATCTATAAATAAAATAATACAAATATCTAAATACATTGTGTACAGGAAAACACGATGGTTTCCACAGTGTTCTGAGTTTGTCAGACCATGTTAGAGGATGTGTCCCCCATTATGAGGATCATTGTCCTTATTTACTTTTTTATTTATTTATTTGCTTTTGTTAACCAGGTAAGCATACTAGACAGTCAAGTGCCTATTTTCAGGTGTGACCCAGGAGAATTACAAGGTACAGGCAATAACAGTTCAGAGACAGGGTAAAGCAATCAACATGGTACAGACAGGTGCAGGCAGTATCAGACAGAATGGCAAGTGCAGAGTTTAGGCATGGCAACAGCAGGAGGCAGTCTAGGAAGGAGACATATATCAGCAAGACAGGTACAAGGTATGCGGGCTCACCATAAAGGGTATGACAGCTAAGTGCAGAGGCAGGTGGAAGCTTGTTTTAAGTAGCCCCAGAGGGAGGACCTGAAGCAAGAGTGGGAGGGGGCAACCCTGACATGACCGGGGAGAAGATTCAAGGCTCTGGGAGCAAGGGCCGTGAAGGCACGATCCCCTACGAGGGAGAGAGTTTTGGGACCGTGAGACTGGGAGTCACTGGACCTCAGTCGGTAGCCGGGGGGGGGGGCAGGCTTGAGCAGTACGGCAAGTGCCGGAGGGGTGTCTGTTCTGATGATGTTGTCTATGAAGTTGCCCATAATGAAGGATCAGTGGTTACTGGGAGAGAGCCACCCTAGCCTGGAGTAGAGCTGACAGTGATGGGTGAGGCGTGGGGCTGACAGGGTGAGGCGACATACTGTATTGTACGCTGTGTCCCATTTCGTGAGCCAGGCTTTTGGAGCGTTCACGAAGGAGGTGAGCCCATAGCTGAGTGTAAGAAGAAGAACCCCTTTTGAAAGGGCAAGCCAGGCAGCTGGGGTGAGGCAATTTCTGGCCCCATATGCCAGACCCAATTTACAGTTTGTGGCCTTGCAGGAATTTCGTATGTGAAGGGAAAAAATCCAGCTGGGGATCAAGGGTTACCCCAGGTACTTGAAGGAGTCAACCACCTGTACAGGGGGCACCATCAACTCCAGCAACCTTGAGAGAAGCCACGCATGCTCTTACCTTGGCAAGGGAGCCAAATAACATGGCCTGCATCTTCTGGAGGTTGATGAGTAGTTTTTTGGCCTTAAGCCAGGATTGAATGCAGTCAAAATCAGAGTTTAGACTGGTGTTGATGTCACTGATGTCCTCTGAACTAGCAAGAAGCACAAGGTCATCAGCATATAGGGTGACATGCCTGGAGACTGGGACCGAGGGTAGCTGATTGATAAAGAGGGAGAACAGTATGGGGCAGAGGACAGACCCCTGAGGCACCCCACATGTGACCAGTGTGAACCCAGGGAGGGCTTTCTCGAACTTTGTGTACTGTTGCCTGCCCAAGAGGTAGTTGGAAACCAGGCTAGGACAGGAGGGGAAAGGCCGAGGTGACCGGAGGGCAGCACCCAGGAGCATGTGATCCCCCAGATCAAAGGCCTTAGACAGGTCTATGAAGATGGTGCCCGTAAGTTTGCCTTGGTCAGCCGCCGTTCTGCTGTCGGAGGTGACCTGTGTGAGGGCAGTGGAGGTGCTATGCCCTTTACGGAACCCATGTTGTGCTGGGGAGAGGAGGCCTTGTGTTTGGAGGAAGTGAGCAAGCTGGGAGGCCACTATCTTTTCGAGCAACTTGTTTACAGCAGATAAGATTGTTATGGGGCGATAGTTTTCAAGGATTTGGGGTCGCCACATTTCAGGACTGGGACCACACGAGCCACCTTCCATATAGCTGGGATAGTCCCAGATATGAGAGAGGAGCTGAGAATGTGGGCGATAGGCCGAGCCAGGTAGGGGGCCCCCCAGGCAGAGTAGTTTGGGCTCAAGGTTATCATGCCCAGCTCCAGTGTGAGGGAAGAGACCAGCTAGGAGCTTTCATGTCTCACTGCAGGAGACAGACTTAAAGTAGAAGGGAAGGGTGAGAGGACACAGCGCTATCAGTAGGGCCCAGTTCATCAGATACAGACGATGTATTGGTACAGCCAGACAGGTTGGAGAACTGGACATTAAAAGCACTGTTGCAGCTGACACCGCTGATTTGCATTTCAGAGACCTGGGGGCAGGCAGGGCCACTTACAGTGTGTTTGATGGTGTGCCAGACACTCCTGGGGTTCTTGACAGATGCTTCAAGGGAGGATTTGCAGAATTCACGCTTTGCCGAGTGAATCACCCGCTTACAGGAGTTCCTGAGCTGCCTGTACACCTCGAGGTCTGACGTGTCCCTGGTGTCCTTGAAATTCTGCCAGTTTTTGTCCCTGAGCTTCATCAGGGCAAATAGGCCACCTTGTAGCCATTTAGTGACAATGCCCCTCACCCTTCTTTTTATGAGTGGGGCATGTCTATCTTGTAGAGTGGGTGAATATGGATAGGAAGCTGTCAAGAGCAGCAGAGGGGTCGCTGAGAGTGTAGACTGGGGACCAGTCAGTCTGGCAGAAGTCAGCAAGGAAGTGTCCATTTCCCTCATTATGGTAGCAAAAGGTTGAGAGGTATGGCATCTACTGGTACTCTCAGACCCTGCCCCATGCCATGACTGGGGATGTGCAGCAGTTGTGTGTAGAGGGAGGTCACGGCTGGGGCATGGAAGGGCTGAGAGAGGAAAGTATGCGAAGGGGAAAAGAAAGAGTGTTTAACATGTTGCGACTAGGTCTTCATCAAGGAACTCTTTCACTTTTCACCTTTAACCTTTCATATGTGGTCTTTATTTGCTGTTTTCAGGCCCTGGAGTTCCTAGAACCAGCGTCCACCAAACCGCAGACACCAGCAGTGAGTATTCAGAGTGCTGAGGTTACGTCCATCAGCAGGATGCTTGGGACAGAAAGAAATGAGTTCATCCCCTTCTGCTGTTCCTTGATTGTTTTTGTTTATCCACAGATTTCTTTGTCCTGGAAGAAAACAACTTGCTACGAGAATTCCTGCAGACCAAGGACCTGCCAATAGTTGAGTTTGAAAAGCTACCCATTGACGGCTACGGTGAGTTTAGAAAAGGCATGCTGTGCTAGAAGGAATGGTCTGGAGGCTCTGTTGTTTGTACATTTATGGAGCGCCATTCTACACTTAGATGTTCATGAACTCTGTGGTCTTCATCAGTTGCTGCCCCTAGTTATGGCAGAACACATGGAGATTGTAAATACTGTGTCTGGTTCACTATCGACTCCCCAAACTCAGCACCTGCTGCCTAACATAATCAGTGAAAATAACCTGGATCCCCAGTGTGTAGCAGTATGATATCAGCACTCTTGGGACCCCCAACACATGGCAGCATGATGCCGGCACTCACGGGGCCCCCAATGTGTGGCAGAATGATGCCGGCACTCTTGGGACCCCCAATGTGGGCAGCATGATGCCATCATTCTCAGGATCCCAATGCACAGCATGATGCCATCACTCTCAGGATCCCAATGCACAGCATGATGCCATCACTCTCGGGATCCAATGCACAGCATGATGCCGTCACTCTCGGGATCCCAATGCACCGCATGATGCCGTCCACTCGGGATCCCAATGCACCGCGCCACGACCGTCTTAGGATCCCATCCCCTAATGCACAGCATGGTGCCATCACTCTATGGGATCCAGTGCACAGCATGACGCTGTCACTGTCAGATCCCAATGCACTGCATGATGACATCACTCTTGGGATCCCAATGCACCGTATGATGCCGCTACTCGGGATCCCAATGCACTGCATGACGCCGTCATTCTTGGGATCCCAATGCACCGCATGATGCCGTCACTCTTGGGATCCCAATGCACAGCCTGATGCCATCACTATAGGGATCCCAATGCACTGCATGACGCCATCATTTCGGGATCCCAATGCACCGCATGATGCCGGCCACCGGATCCCAATGCACTGCATGACCATCATTCTTGGGATCCCAATGCACCGCATGATGCTGTCACCTTGGGATCCCAATGCACAGCCTGATGCCATCACTATAGGGATCCCAATGCACTGCATGATGCCGTCATTCTCGGAATCCCAATGCACTGCATGATGCCGTCACTCGGGATCTAATGCAACAGCATGATGCCATCACTCTGGGATCCAATGCACAGCATGATGCCGTCACTCTCGGGATCCCAATGCACCGCATGATGCCATCACTCTCGGGATCCCAATGCACAGCATGATGCCGTCACTCTCGGGATCCCAATGCACCGCATGATGCCGTCACTCTCGGGATCCCAATGCACCGCATGACGCCGTCACTCTTAGGATCCCATCCCAATGCACAGCATGGTGCCATCACTCTATGGGATCCAGTGCACAGCATGACGCTGTCACTGTCAGGATCCCAATGCACTGCATGATGACATCACTCTTGGGATCCCAATGCACCGCATGATGCCGTCACTCTCGGGATCCCAATGCACTGCATGACGCCGTCATTCTTGGGATCCCAATGCACCGCATGATGCCGTCACTCTTGGGATCCCAATGCACAGCCTGATGCCATCACTATAGGGATCCCAATGCACTGCATGACGCCATCATTCTCGGGATCCCAATGCACCGCATGATGCCGTCACTCTCGGGATCCCAATGCACTGAATGACACCATCATTCTTGGGATCCCAATGCACCGCATGATGCCGTCACTCTTGGGATCCCAATGCACAGCCTGATGCCATCACTATAGGGATCCCAATGCACTGCATGATGCCGTCATTCTCGGGATCCCAATGCACTGCATGATGCCGTCACTCTCGGGATCCCAATGCACAGCATGATGCCATCACTCTCGGGATCCAATGCACAGCATGATGCCGTCACTCTCGGGATCCCAATGCACCGCATGATGCCATCACTCTCGGGATCCCAGTGCACCACATGATGCCGACACTCTCGGGATCCCAATGCACCGCATGATGCCGTCACTCTTGGGATCCCAATGCACAGCATGATGCCATCACTCTCGGGATCAAGTGCACAGCATGACGCTGTCACTGTCAGGATCCCAATGCACCGCATTATGACGTCACTCTCGGGATCCCAATGCACCGCATGATGCCGTCACTCTCAGGATCCCAATGCACTGCATGACGCCGTCATTCTCGGGATCCCAATGCACCGCATGATGCCGTCACTCTTGGGATCCCAATGCACAGCCTGATACCATCACTATAGGGATCCCAATGCACTGCATGATGCCGTCACTCTCGGGATCCAATGCACAGCATGACGCCATCACTCTCGGGATCCCAATGCACCACATAACGCTGTCACTCTTGGGATCCCAATGCACTGCATGATGCCGTCACTCTTGGGATCCCAATGCACAGCATGATGCCATCACTATAGGGATCCCAATGCACTACATGATGCCATCACTCTCAGGATCCAATGCACAGCATGACGCCGTCACTCTCAGGATCCCAATGCACCGCATGATGCCGTCACTCTTGGGATCCCAATGCACAGCATGATGCCGTCACTCTCGGGATCCCAATGCACAGCATGATGCCATCACTCTCGGGATCCCAGTGCACAGCATGATGCCATCACTCTCGGGATCCCAATGCACAGCATGATGCCGTCACTCTCGGGATCCCAATGCACAGCATGATGCTGTCACTTTCGGGATCCAATGCACAGCATGATGCCGTCACTCTCGGGATCCAATGCACAGCATGATACCAGCATTTGCAGGTGCCCAAATGTGTGACAACATAACACAATTACTTCCGGGGACTCCCCAGAGTGTGTCAGCATGACACCTGCACTCTGTCCATTGCTCCCTACTGCCCTCTGGTCCCCCTCCTCCATATATGAGACAGGCCTGAGGGAGGAAATGGCCAATGATGCTCCTAGAGGAACCCACCTTGAAGGAAATGCCCTCCACGGACCCCTGGCACCAGTTCAGCAATAGAGAAAGGTAGCAGATGGGCTGGGAGTTTGCTTGGCAGAGGTGGGCAACATCAGAGATGGGGAAACCAAATTAAAAAGATAAACAAAGAAAGGATAAATCAGGTGTGACCATTTAATTTGCTGAATACATGTGACAACAAAGACTCCTGAATGTTGATGAGATGTTTGGATTTTAGATTAACCAGGAAAGAAGGGTTCAGGCATAGCTGTTTCATTTGTCTTGTCTTCTACAGTCTGGTGAGCATTTCTGTCTCTTTCCTTGTAGACCTTCCACTGAAACTGTCTCTCCCAGTTGGATATAAAGAGAATATGCACCCTGTATTGCTGATAGTGTAAGTACTCCGTGAATCACGATGTAAAACAACAAGCTTACCTTTTCCTTTGCAGGGCTTGAAATTCTCACAGCACTCTCAACCAGGAAACATGCTGAATGTTAACACCAAGATCCTGCGTAGGAAAACAGGGCACTAAATGTAGTTTTATTTATTTTTGTTTTGGAATATGTAACACCAGGATGGCCCCATTGAGAGGGAAAGGCTACTTTCCATGCGGGTTCCAGGGGGACAATTGCAGCAGCTGAGGTATATAAAAGGTACTAGGACCTCTGAGGGGTGTCTTTTATGGTATAAGAGACTCTGAGTATGAGGTTTGGGTCAGAGGACCATGACGCGAAGCTGAGCAGTTCTGTCTTCTCAAACCTCACGAGAGGAATCTTTGTACCATAACAGACACTCCTCGGAGGGCCTATAAAATTATTATAAATCACTCAAGTTTAACTTGTTATTTATAATAAGTTTTTTTTTAAATTTTACTGTGCTATGCTTCCCTCTGGTGCTGAAGTTGAGTGCTCTCTCCAAACACTCCTGCACAAGAGCACACTATACACAGGATAAGAAGTGGCCGTGTATGCTGATTGGCTGAAATTACATTAGTGATTTACAATAACAGTTACAGGTATATCTCATCACATGTAAAGTGTTAGCAAAGCATAATATGGAGTTATTGCATCACTTGTATATTGACATTAATTTATTTTATTTTATTTTATTTAAATTTTGGTAACCGGGAAGGCCCACTGGGTCCTTGATGGTCCCTTTTTCAGGGGAGACCCAGGGTTAGTTACATGTACCTAGGGAAGAAGAAAACCAGTGCTTTGATATTTACAGTACCGCAAAAGTACATAGCGTATAGGAATAGGTATCAACAGTAAAAACTATAATACAACATTTACAACTAGGTGCACACATTTTTGTTAGGAACGGACATACACATCTATCAAACCATGTGGGCAAGTGAAAAGTCAGCGCTTAATTGTCAATCTCATTGTCCCTACATCTCATCTGACTGAGTTCTCTAAGCATTGACACCCTTTGTAGAGTCCCATTGTTAGTGTTCAGTTAGGGCAGTGGCACTGGGACCCAGGGCTTAGGTGTAACTTCAGTCCTTTCTTGAAACCCGCAAGAGAGGTGCTGTCCTGTAACTCTTTTGGAAGACCGTTCCAGAGCTTGGGTAGGGCTACCCTGGCTGACCGTTGCCCCAGCGAAGTTTGGCTCTTGAGATTTTGAGTAGCTTCCAATCAGTGGACCTGAGCTCTCTTATATTGGTTTTGGGGCAAGTAGGTCCCGAAGACTCGGGGCATCAGGTTGCTGTAGTTTATACGCCAGGCAAAGGGAGGGATATGCCAGTTTGGCTTTGGATGAAGGCCAGTTTAGGGTTTGTAGCACATTGCAATGGTGTTCCATCCATTGCACCCCACGGTACACCGGCTGACCCTATGGTAAAGGGTGCTCAGATGCAGTCTTTCCATTGACCTCAGTGTCTGGAGCAAAGCCGCTCCGTAAAACAGGGTGGGTAGGATTGTCCCATGGCCGACTGCTTTTCTTGTTTCTTTGGTCAGATAGGGATTCAGACTGTAAAGGAGCCCCAGTTTTTGGTTGACCGCTTTGGTAAGGTAGTCTATGTGTGTCCTGAATGAAAATCTCCTGGTCCAGGTACATTCCAAGGTACTTTATATTGTCCACTACTTCTATCCTTGCCCCATTCAGGGTGGAGAGAGATAGAAGGTTTGCTCTCACTGGGCCCAGTTTTCTTGGACCAAAGACCATAGCTTTGGTCTTTTAACTGTTCAAGACCAGCCTGTTGGCCTGACACCATTCCTTTAGGGCTGCAAAGTCTTGATTCAGTTCTTGATTGAGGGACCCGGCGTCCCTCCCAGTTCTGTAAAGCACAGCATCATCGGCATAGAGCGTGACCTTCGCCTCACCCAAACATAGGGGTAGGTTGTTGATAAACAATGAGAATAAGAGGGGGACTAAAACAGACCCCTGGGGAACCCCGTCTGATACTGGGTCCTTGTCCAATATTGCATCTTTCCAGCAGACCATTTGAGTCCTCCCGTGCAGGTAGTCCATGAACCAGTTTAGGGCTAGTGTATCTAGGCCTAGCCCCCTGAGGTGTTCTAGCAGTAGCTTGTGGTCAACTAGATTGAACGCCTAGGTTAGGTCGATGAATATTGCCCCAAGGAGTTTGTTCTGGTCCAAGGCTTCATATATGTCCACGGTGAAGTGTAGCAGGGCTGTTTCGGTGCCGTGTCTTTTTCTAAATCCGTGTTGTTGCTCTACCTGCAGACTGTGTATTTCCAGACCACCTTTTCCAGCAGCTTGCTTAAGGTACAGAGGATGGAGATACACCTGAAATCTTCCATGTCCTTGTGCATCCCACCTTTCGGGATTGGGGTCACTAGTGCCACCTTCCACAAGGTGGGTATTTTTCCTTCTACCAAGGATCGGTTGAATAACTGGGCGATAGGTCCTGCGATGATGGGGGCTCCTAGCTTCAAGAGCTTGGGCTCTAGATTATCATGGCCTGCTGCCCCTTCAGGTTTTAGGCCCTTGAGCTGTTTTAGTACTTCACCTGCAGAGACCAGTTTTAGGTGGAATTCAGGGCCCTGAGGGGGGCTCCCCGGGCTTAACTGAGTTCCCAGGCTTTGACTAGGGTTGCTGGTTCTGAACTTCTGGAGATCCAAGAAGAACTTGTTGAATGCATTGGCGGTTGCCTTCGGGGTGGAGAGAGGTACCCCTTTAGCCTTTATTGCCCCAGCCCCTTTACATCTGTTGCCTTTTAGCAGTGCGTTTACGTGCCCCCAAAACTTCTTTGGATCTTTCAGGTTCCTGGATTGCAGCCAATGCAGGTAACTCGTTTTTGCTTTCTTGATCTCACTTTTGCAGGTGTTTCTGATTTCCCGATATTGCACCCAGTCCTGGTGCTGTGGTGTGGTCTGGTGTGGATGGATAGATAGATAGATAGATAGATAGATAGATAGATAGATAGATAGATAGATAGATAGATAGATAGATAGATAGATGCTATAGATAGACAGATACTGTAGCAATTTACATTGCTGCCTTTGTGATCTTCTCACCCAGACTGGGCAAGATGATACTTTTATACTACAAGAGATACCGGATCTCACACAGCACTTATTAAATGGAAAAGAGGGTGACCAGTGTCGTTCATGGCTTGAAAGCCTGTAAAAATCTCTTTTAAATGAGAACTTAGGCTGGCCAGCCCTTTGGCACAGTGGTAGGGCTACTGCTTATGATGCCAGGACCCAGGTTCGAGAATGCGATAAGGTTCTCAGGGGCCAGCATGGGGCAGAAGAGCTGAGCATCCCACAGGATGGGAGGGAGAGTCACCAGATCCACTACAATACTGCCACCTCGGTGACCACATGTGGCAGTGCAGTTGGGAGCAGTTTGTGGGAAGGGGTAGTCTGGCTGGTGCCACACAATGCACACTTTGACCAGAATATGGACCCCCCAGGGAATCAGGATGACCCCAGCCTCCTACAGGACCTGTACCAGTGACCTAGGCAAGTCCTCCCATCAGATGTGGACTGCAGCAGAAGTTGGGGAGTCCTGCCACCATGGATTGTGAAGAATCGAGAGTGGAAGAGTAAATCTGTGAGAAGTTGCATGACGGGATTAAAAAGGTTTGCAGAAGGGGGCACGGCTGGAGATAAGAGGAGAGAAAGAGCCTAACAACAAAAACAATCAGGTATTAGCTGTCCATGTAGACGGCAGCCATCTGGAGATACCTAGGACTATTATTTATTAGTATTGTATTTGCCAGCTTGGTTTGTTATTCATAATAATAAACAGGGATATATTCTAATAACCATTGAGCCAAAGGGCTGATTTCCAGTGGAGTCCCAATTACATAATACAGCTGCAAGTTCCAGATAGATACATAGAGAAAACAGAGAGAGATAGCTGCTGTCTGTAGATCACTAGATAGATAGATACTGTTGATAGACAGACAGACAGATAGATAGATGCTGTAGATAGACAGATACTGTAGATAGATACTGTCAGCTAGCTGTTGATAGACAGACAGACAGACAGATAGATAGATAGATAGACTGATAGATATTGTCGATAGATATATAAATAGATAAACTTAAATTAAAACAAAGTAAAAGATTAATAAAATAATTATATATCAAATATAGTAAAGCAATGGGATGCAGCAGAATAGCACATTTATCTCCACTAATGAGTGGATAAGACTTTCATAACTAACTTGTGGCTTTGTCACTCAGGAGTTAGGCATCTTATCACTCACTAGTGGAGATAAACGTGTTATTCCACTGCATTCCATTATGTATTGCCTATTTACATATTACTAACATACTAATATACTAATTGTCAGCAGATTAGGCCTTACGGTCTATTGAGTCTGCTTGAACCTCAGATCCCTAGTTGGGTACCGAGGCCCTCCCCCCCTTTGTGTTCCAGAAACCCCTATCATCCATCCCCACCCCCCTGAGCCAGGCCATCATCTGATACATCTGCTTTCTGTGTCTGTCTCACCCTCTCCTTGAAGCCCACCACTGTGGATCTCTGAACCAGCTCGCCAGGCAGCACGTTCCAAGGATCCACCACCCTCTCAGTGAAAAACCTCCTCTTCCCCCCCACCCTTCCACCTTCAAACCATGCCCTCTAGTGATACCTCCCTGCTTTTGTCTAAAGATCCCCTCCGTGTTTACCTTATTTATTCCCTTGAGGTACTTGAAGACCTCAATCATGTTCCCCTGTCTCCTCTCCTCCAATGAAAACAGGCAGAGCTCCTCAAGTCTGTCCTCATATGTCAAATCCCCTAGTCCTCGTATCATCTTAGTTGCCCTCCTGTGTACCCTCTCCAGGAGCTGTATGTCCCTCTTCAAGTGTGGTCTCCAGTACTGTACACAGTACTCAAGGTGTGGTCCAACCAGTTCATTGTACAGCAGAAGAATCACTTCCCTGCTCCTAGAGGTGATCCCCCCTTATGATGCATCCCAACATCCTGTTTGCTTTGCTAGCCGCTCTCCTGCACTGCTCAGAGTTATTCATTCATGCATCCACCATGACCCCTAAGTCTTTTTCCCCTGTTGAGGCCTCCAGCGCCTCCCCTCCCAGGGTGTACCTGTGTTAATAAGGTATACTGTCTATCCCTCAATACCACAGTATCAAAAGATATATACAGTGCCATTCCAACAGAACCAAGTACTCTCTGTGAGATGTGACAGTTTACTGCATAAAAAACTGGAGTAATTTGCCATTGGATTACATTGGGTACCTGCACTATCCTGCAAGATATCACAGCAGAAAACTGCGATGGGGTGCTTGATCCTGGCGGAAGGAACAGTATAATACTATACTTAAAATACATACAGATCCTCTAGGGGATGTATTCATTCAAGGTAGTCACCAGCTTATGGTATCATGTGATGTTATGCAGGGGGAAACTGTGCCTAACTACAGTATAGTTAGGTGCAGCCTCACCATGTATGACATTGCAAGGTTCCAAACAACAGTGGCAGTGTAGTATCAATATAGGGCAGAACTACTCAGGGATACTGCAGGACAGCCGCCAGCTACAGGTAAGTCTTATATCTCCTTTAAGCGAGCTTTTAGGGACCTCAAACTGTGCAAACCACTACTACATTGTGTAAGTGATAACACTCCAGGGTGCGCAGCTATACTGTGATAGGGAATCCTAGTAATTAGAGGGCAGAGCAATGAACCTGAAAACCCAAGTTTGAATGCTGAAGCTGCCTTTTACTTACTCTGTTACCCTAGGTAAGTCACATAACCTCCCTGGCCTGTGCTTAAGTTCTCTCTACTGTCTCCCTACTGTCTCGTGATGCTGACTGAATCTTCCTGTGTACCTAGCAGCAGCAATATTTTCTCCCCTCCATGTCCTGGATTGGGATATAGTCTGTATAAAAGTCACTATACAAAGCCAAATTCCTTCCCTTTTCTCTAATAACCACAAGCCTTGGGGGGGCTGTTCAACCCCTCAGGAAGTGGGCTGATATAGCATAGCCAAACAACCTGGAGTGGGTTTAATGTGCTTATGAAATGGCTTTTAAAGCTCTGACCATTCAAAAGAAAGGACATTTTAAGGATGTGTGTGGTTCAGGTGTAATAATTGCACAGTCATGTGACTGGATGCCATCAGTTGAAGAGTAGGGTTGCTCTTATCCATTTTTAAGGTGCTTTTATCCTGTTGCTTCTTTCTGTACAGTGATGAGATGTCTGGCAGCCAGTGGGTCACAGAGGAGTTTCACGTGGGCTGGGATACTGTCCTTGCTAGCACCCACAACATCATCGTGGTCCAGTTTGACAGCAGGGGCAGCGGGTACCAAGGACTGAAGCTGCTACATGAAACCCACCACAAACTGGGGACACTGGAAGTCAAAGATCACGTTGCAGCAGTGGAGTGCGTCACAGTTTACTGTTAGGTTTTTATGTTTGCTATCTATTTACTTGTACATCTTAATAACTGTAGAAACAGATATATTAGATCCAATTAGATAAACAGCAATTTTCAGGAGACTAAAATGTACCCACCCAGGCCTTTGATGCTTTTGAGAAAAAAGAAACAATGTGAAGGCCAGTGAGATAACATCTAGAACAGCGAAATAAGATATAGAACTGTGAGATAACACCTGGAATAGTGAGATAACTTCTAGAACAGTGAAATAAGATTTAGATCTGTGAGATAACACCTGGAATAGTGAGATAACTTTTAGAAACACGAGATGACATCTAGAAACAGCAACAATATTTAGAAAAGTGCAATAACATTTTCCAGAGCATGATAACATCTAGATCAGCGAGATGATATCTAGAACAATGAGATGACATCTGGAACAGTGAGACATCTAAAATAGGGGGTAACATTTAGAATAGCAAAGTAAAAAATGCAGAATGTTTGATTGGTTGTTCCTCATAAAGTTTCAGCATAATTTAAGAATAAGAAAGTATGTATTCTAGGATTTTTTGTTTGGTTTCTAAATGACATTTTGAATGTATAGACACACTAATGAGTGTTCTATGTGAAAGTGTTTCTATTCATGATTGCAGTATGCTGTAAAATTTGTTGATTTATTCAAATAAAAATATATTGATAAAAAATAGCAAAGTAATATTTAGAACAGCAAGATAACATCTAGAACAATGAGATCATATCTAGAAAGCATGGTAACATCTAGAACCATGAGATAATATCTAGAAAAGCATGGTAACATCTAGAACAATGAGATAATATCTAGAAAAGCATGGTAGCATCTAGAACAGCAAAGTAACATTCAGAACAGCTAGATAAGATTTAGAACAGTGAAATAACATTTAGAACAGTAAGATAACTTTTAGAACAGCAAGCCAGCATTTAGAACAGTGATACAAAATTTAGAAACATGAGATAACATTTAGAACTGCAGAATTCGCATTTAGAACAGCAAGGCCATTACTGGCACAGTGGTTGGATTTCTGTCTGCGGCGTAGCGGCCAGGTTCAGGAGTGAACCCAGGCTGCTGGAGGGGCCAGCCAGGGAGAAGGCTTGAGGCATCCCATGACTGCTCGCCTTCTCTGGGGAGGGAGGGGCCCGTTCCATTAGCTTGCCACCCCGGCAGAAGCTCGGGTACGATAACAGTCCTGTACCTGCAGGAGGGACTGGTCGAGAACTGTGGTGGACGTCGGCACGCAGCGCCTTGACGTCAGGATGCACACCACACGTAAGGGAAAGGAAAACGAGAAAATGCCATCCATCGCCAGGAAGACGGAGCACCAAGAGCTTGCCCTCGATATGCCTCCACCCACCTGCCTGCCTTGGACCGACGAAATCTGATGTGTCGGGGTGTCAGGGGCCCACCTTATCCCCGCCCAGGGCATAAACCGTGGCTCTGTGGGGTACCAAGGACAGCTCAGGTAGGGTGGCTGGCAGTGAGATGACTCATAGGTGATCCTGAAGGGTCAGTAATAGAGGGACATGGGGGGGAAAAACAGAAAATAACAAAAAAAAAGGAACAGCAAGGTAACAGAGCAGTGAGATAATACTTAGAACCATGAGGTAATGTTTAAAAACATGAGTTAACATTTATTTAAACTTATACTTTATTCTTTATGAGCTGACATTTAGAACAGTGAGATAACACCTAGAACAGTGAGTTAGTATCTAGAGCAGCAAGATAATATTTAGAGCAGCAAGGTAGCATTTCAAATAGCAGGATAACAGTCAGAAGAAAAAAAAGTACAACAGTGAGGTAACATTTAGAACAATTGGAAAATAAGCTTGGGAATGGGATATGCATGATGTTTTGCCTGCATAAACTCAATAAACAGAATTATCGAGCTGCCTTGCAGGGGTGCTTCTAGGGTCTGACTAGATTAGGGGCTTGAGCCCCACCCCTCCGCTACTGCCCAGTGAAAAAAACAAACAGCTAGAACAGGGGCAGTTTTAGGAATTTGGACTCTTTTATTCAGGGCTAATGAATTAAAGATTTGGAGTTTTAGCCCATAATGCCCACACTTAGTGATGCTCCTGCTGCCTCCGGCATATACAGCAGCTTCTATATCCATATGGTCTTGTTGTCCTTAACTGTGCAGAACAGGGATTAGTACAGCTACAGTACAACAGACTGTGTAGAATGTAGAGATTAGTACAGCTACAGTACAACAGGCTGTGTAGAACGCAGAGATTAGTACAGCTACAGTACAACAGGCTGTGTAGAACGTAGAGATTAGTGCAGCTACAGTACAACAGGCTGTGTAGAACGCAGAGATTAGTGCAGCTACAGTACAACAGGCTGTGTAGAACGCAGAGATTAGTACAGCTACAGTACAACCGGCTGTGTAGAACGCAGAGATTAGTACAGCTACAGTACAACAGGCTGTGTAGAACGCAGAGATTAGTACAGCTACAGTACAACCGGCCGTGTAGAACGCAGAGATTGGTACAGCTACAGTACAACCGCCTGTGTAGAACGAGAGATTAGTACAGCCACAGTACAACCGGCTGTGTAGAACGCAGAGATTAGTACAGCTACAGTACAACCGGCTGTGTAGAACGCAGAGATTAGTACAGCTACAGTACAACCGGCTGTGTAGAACGCAGAGATTAGTACAGCTACAGTACAACAGACTGTGTAGAACGTAGAGATTAGTACAACTACCTTACAACAGACTGTGTAGAACACAGAGATTAGTACAGCTACAGTACAACAGACTGTGTAGAATGTAGAGATTAGTTCAACTACTTTACAAGAGACTGTGTAAAATATAGGGATTAGTACAGCTACAGTACAACAGGCTGTGTAGAATACAGAAATAAGTGCATCTACAGTACAACGACTATGTAGAATACAGAGATTAGTGCAGCTACAGTACAACAGACTGTGTAGAATACAGAGATTAGTGCATCTACAGTACAACAGACTGTAGAATACAGGGATTAGAACAGCTACAGTACAACATACTGTGTAGAATACAGAGATTATTGCATCTACAGTACAATAGACTGTGTAGAATACAGAGATTAGTGCATCTACAGTACAACAGACTGTGTAGAATACAGAGATTAGTGCATCTACATTACAACAGACTGTGTAGAATACAGGGATTAGAACAGCTACAGTACAACAGCATTTGCAGAATAAAGGAATTAGTACATCTACAGTACAACAGTACAGGTAGAATACAGGGATTAGTACAGCTACACTGCAACAGACTGTGTTGAATATAGGAATTAGTACATCTACAGTACAACAGTACAGGTAGAATGTAGAGATTAGTACAGCTACTGTACACTGCAACAGACTGTGCAGAATATAGTGATTAGTACAGCTATAGCACAACAGACTGTATAGAATATAGGGATTAATACAGCTATAGCACAACAGACTGTATATAATATAGGGGTTAGTACATCTACAGCACAACAGACTGTGTAGAATATAGGGACTGGTACATCTACAGCACAACAGACTGTGTAGAATATAGGGGTTAGTACATCTACAGCACAACAGACTGCATAGAATACAGGGGTTAGTACATCTACAGCACAACATACTGTGTAGAATATAGGGATTGATACATCTACAGCACAACAGACTGTGTAGAATATAGGGACTGGTACATCTACAGCACAACAGACTATATAGAATATAGGGATTAGTACAGCTACAGCACAACAGACTGTGTAGAATATAGGGAATAGTACAGCTACAGCACAACAGACTGTGTAGAATATAGGGGTTAGTATAGCTACAGAACAACAGACTGTGTAGAATATAGGGATTAGTACATCTACAGCACAACAGACTGTGTAGAATATAGGGATTGGTACATCTACAGCACAACAGACTGTGTAGAATACAGGGGTTAGTATAGCTACAGCACAACAGACTGTGTAGAGTATAGGGGTTAGTACATCTACAGCACAACAGATTGTGTAGAACATAGGGGTTAGTACAGCTACAGCACAACAGACTGTGTAGAATATAGGGGTTAGTACAGCTACAGTACAACAGGCTGCGTAGAATATAGGGGTTAGTACAGCTACAGTACAATAGTACTGTGTAGAATATAGGGATTAGTATACGCACAATACAACAGTCCAGGTAGAATATAGGGATTAGTACAGCTACGGTACAGCAAACTGTATAGAATATCACGATTAATACATATATAGTACAACAGGACAGTGTTGAATATAGAGATTGGCATATCTACAGTACAATAGTACAGGAAAACAGAGCGATGGAGAGAAAGATCCTTTCTAAATGGTCTGGGTGGGAAGTCTGTAAAGGAGGGCAGGTTTATGGTTTCTCTGGGGTTGTTTGCAGCCCCAATTACGGCACTAGTTGAGGCACCTGTAGAAATGCGCTACCCGGTCGTTAAAGTGGAGACCTGTTTGGTTGCAGGTGGCTTATGCAGCGGCCGTATGTTGACCGAAGGAGAATAGGTATCTACGGAAAGGTGAGACAGCTCCTGTTGAGGAGAGTTGTTTATCAGATCATCAAGAATGTGTGAGTGTGTGTATGTGTGTGTGTGGTATAAGTGGTGCTTGTGTGTGTGTGTGTGTGTGTGTGTGTTTGTGATATCAATGGTGCACGTGTGTGTATGTGGTATCAGTCATGCACTTGTATGTGTGTGTGTTTCTGTGTGTGGTGTGTGCGCATGCACAGTGTAAGTGTTGTCTATGTGTGTGTGGTATATTTACTGATTTACAGTTTTTGGCCAGGAAAGGTACACTAAACTGTAATAGCTTGTTTCCGGGTGCATCCTGGGGATGAGTTACATGGACTTAATTTATTGTATATGTGGGGTGCATGAATATATACATTATGCAGAGGCGTTATATTTTTTTATTTTATTTAGTTTTTGTTTACCGGGTAGGTGCATGAGCCAAAGAGATGACTATTTTCAGGCACGACCCGCGGGAAGTTACAGAGCAATTACAGGAAAACATACAGAAGGTGAAAAGCAGAAATATTCTGACAGGGAATTATACATGAGATAAAACAACATGAACAAAGTAATAAACAAAATAGGGTATTCTGCATCACAGGGTATTAAACATGAGGTTAAAACAATACGTGAACAAAGTAATATACAAAATAGGGTATTATACATCATGGGCCGGATATTCAAACTGCGCCCAAAAAGTGCGCAACAGCAGGAGCAAGCACAAGTCAATTGCGCATATGCGCAACAGACGCGATATTCAAACATGGAGCAAGACAAACTGCGCAAGCAGCCAACGTCTGAATATCGCGCAAACTGCGCCATAGCGCAACCAGGAAGGGGAAGCTGAGCAGAAATGATGCGCCATAGTGCAACAAAGCTAGCCCAGTTGAGCAATCCAGAGGTGCCATAGGCCATAGTGCAAGCAGAGCCCCCCCCCCCCCAGCAGAGCAATGGAACTGCACAACCAGGGAGGCAGGCTGGGGCCCACCACCAGCCATGCCACATGGGCACAGGAACACACTGTAGAACCAACAATACACCCACACCCCATGCACAGCATCACTGGGGAGGGATGGATGATCCAGTGGCCCATGGGGACAAGCCAACAAAGCACAGCAGGGCCATGAAGCCCCAGCACAACCACTGGCAGGCTGAGACTGCCACACACAGGGGGTCGACAACCACAGTGCACATCAGCCCCCCCCTTCTGCACAGCACACCCTGCACTGTTACCCCAAGACACCACCCATGTGCAGTGACTGTCACTGCAGTAAACACCATGCATCCCCGGCACACTGCAACCTCGTGTAGCACAGAACCATACAAGCCAGACCCACCCTGGGCACCCAGCAGTGGGCGGCAGCAGATGGCAAGACCGACTGAAAGTCACTCCCACACCGGAGACACCTCCCCATGCACACACACACATGCACACACACACACACACACACACACACACACACATACCCAGGACCATACCACCCCAGATGGCATGCACACCACTGCAACTGAGCAACCATAGCCAGCTGCAAATCAGAGACCACCACAGTATTCATAACAAAATATATATATATATTTGAAAAAGATATAAACAACACCAATAACACAACTATATACAAATATGTACAAGACAAGGGGGTAGGGGTACAAGGTAGGGAGGGTAAGGGGTAGGGGTGAACAACTGGGAGAGGGAAGGCAGGGTGGGAGGGATGGAGTGAAGTGGGAAGGGGAAGCACATGCTGCCTGTTGGTGTTCCCGTCTCCTCCGGCGTTGCCTGACCCCATGGCGCTGCATGTCCCTGAGGAGGTCATGTGTCGCGACTGACACCCTCGTCAGCCGCTGGAGGGCACGGTCCATCCGGCGTAGGATGTTGAGACCTAGGAAAAGGGAACACAGTCAATGGCTGTGACTGTCTACAACCCTGAACACCACCCATCCTGCAAGGCATATAGCCTAGTGCCCTGCACCTGTGATGGTATGCACCACCCACAGTGACCATGCACATGACACGCCCAACCAGGCAGCACCAGCTATGTGCACCACTGCACACACACACACTGCCCATGTCCATCACAGCACAAACAAGGCTGTCAAGTGAGCGTGGCAATGTGGTGGGATGCCAGTTCCACAGCCATGCCCAGTGCATGCATGGACCACCAGTGACGCACACACAGATGTGCAGTGACACTGGACAGTGATGACTGTCGCCTGTGTCGTGCATGGTTGTGTTGTCCATGGCTGGTGGTCATGCCCACCCCATCCAGCATGCAATAGCATCCATGATGTAATGATACTCACACTCATCAAGCAGCTGTGGCTGCTGCTGCTGCTGCTGCCGCCGCTGTGGCCCACCCCTCACGCCTCCTCCGTCCACCACCTGGACCCTGCCACGGCCCTCCTCAGCCTGTGCCTGCATCCTCTCCACCAGGCCTGTGGGTGACAAATGTTGAGAAAAACATCAGTGTGACCCCAAAGCAGACTGCCCCCTGCCCCAGTGAGTGTGCCTGCCCACACAGCCAGACCCATGCATCTCACACCTGCACACACTGACACAGCCAACCATGGCAGAGCCATCCCCCATGCACCGCCACCAAAACACAGTCACACCCCTACGGAGAATACAGGTGCATAGATGGTACACCCACCTGGCCTAGGCACAACGCCCCTTGTGGCACATGACCTGAGGCGTCGCAGCATGTCCGGCTCCCTCCTGCGGAGGTCACTAAATCTGTGCCTGCACTGCTCTGCAGACCGGCACCACCCTGTGACCCTCACCAGGTCAGTGGCCACCTGCAGCCACACCTGGGTGCGGGCCATGGTGAGGAGCTGATCACCATACAGTGCCTCAAAGTGGGGCTCAACCAGGGCCACCAGGTTGGCCACCTCCACCTGACTCCATTGGGGAGCTCTCCTGCATGCCATAATTGCGGTCGTACAGCAGGCAATATGGCGCCCCACAGCGCGGCAACCCCACGTGGAAATGTTGCGCAATGGACCACCATAGGTTCCAATCGCGCTGCTCGTATAGCGCCATCGGTTCACATAGCGCTGTCACCAAACAGCGCAACAGAGCCGTACACATGGCAGCCGAACAGTGCCAGGGGGCAAAGGTCGGACACCAGGTCAGGGGTCTATGACGCAAGGCCACGCACAGCGCCATCTGACGTCTACGCATCCTGCGCGACCGATCACCTGCGTGCCAGTGCCACAGTGGACTACTGCGCAGTAGTGCCACAGTGCCATATGGTGCCCAGTGCTGTAGCGCCACTGGCACAATGGTGGCCATGGCCTGAATTGCCAATCGCGCACAGCACGTTATCAGCGCACCAGACGCCTGCATAAGCTACTTGGGCATGCGCAATGTAGTGTACCACACAGTCACAGATCTGCGCCATTGGCTGAGCCGGCTCAACCGTATTGCGCAAAGCGCAACGGCGCAATATTCAGCCGACACATGCAAATCATCTGATCAGCCATTCAAAGGCGCAGTGGCACGATTTGCATCTCATTACAGTTGCTCCACTTCTAATTTGCATGCATTGCGCTATAAATGTGCGACATTGGGCTCGCTGGCCAGATTCAGGTTACTGCAGGTGAGAGGTGGGTTGCATGCTGTGTGATGTTCTGGACAATGGTCATGGGATAACGCTGTAGACTGCACAGTGACAGGTGTCCACTTCCACCCATACAGATCGCCATGACCGAGCAGAGCCAAGGTGAAGGTGAGGATGGTGGGAGGAGGAGGCCCAACTTCACCACGGTGGAGACAGAGGCCCTCTTCCAGGCCTACCTGAGGAGGAGGCACTACTGAGTGGATGGCGGGCACCCTCAGGCCTGCGGCTGCATGGGAGGGGTAGCTCGGGCAGTGAACCTGCATGGAAGCCACCACGCTCCATGCAGGAATGCAAGGAGATGGGACAGACCGCAGGAGGGTGAAGGAGAAGGTGGCAGCCCTCAGGGTGGCACGTGCTGGCACTGGCGGGGGCCAGCCAGCGGTGGTGGAGCTGACCCCGGCTGAGGACCGACTGGCTGCATCAATGCAGCGGAGTGCTATTGAGGGTGTACCAGGAGGTGGATTCCAGACAGGTGGAAGCCCATCACTGCACGGTATGACATGGTGGTGGTGTTGGGGGGAAGGTTGTTCACATGCACTCACATGTCCTCTCTTTCTGTTACAGATCCTGTTCGTCTTCAGGGGATGGTGGTGGTGGGTCCAGGCAGTGAGGAAGACCTGCTGGACATGGAGGAGGGTCCATCCACCTCTGTCACCAGCCAGCATGCACTGCACCAGCATGCATGCCGGGCCGCCAACTCTGGTGTCGTGAGTCGGTGGGGGTGCACAGCCTGTGTCTCAGCAGTCTGGCATGCAAGCATGCCAGCACGCTGTGACTGTGGCTGTAGCACGCATTCGCACCATTGATGATGCAAGGACTGCAATGGCAGTGATATGTGTGTGTCCCATGACGGACACAGCAGGCCAGCACGTGCCCCTGGGCCTAGCTGGTTCCAACGCGGTGTGCCAGCATGTCGGCACAGTCCCAGGCTGTGCCTGTCAGCACTGGTGGGCAGCACCGGTGGCTGTGCAGGTGTCTGGCACTGTTGCGCCACAGCAGTGGAACGAGTGGTCCCTGGGCACAGCGGTTGAGGGCAGCAACAGCAGTCACCCACCAGGTCTGGGGGTACAGTGTCCAGCAGTGGCACATGCCCACCGCCTTTGATATGCCCATTCCTGGTCCTGGTGAACAGCGCCACCCTCAAGGGGTGTTGAGCATCAGGACCTTCCATACCCTGGGGACAGGATGCCGTGGCAGAGTACCCATTTGAAGAGCACACCCCCCTGCTGCGGGAATCAGTACAGCAGCAAAGGCGGGTTGCAACGTCCGTGGAGGCACTGTGTGTGGCTGTGGAGCGACACAGCAGGGACTGTGCTCTGGACCGTGCAGAGATGGTCCATATGCGGATGGATGTGACCGCCGCCATTGACAGGCAGACCCAGGCATTGGTCGCTGTCGTGGCTTCATTGGGCACACAAGCAGGTGCTCCTGTACCACGCACCCCACACAGTACGCTCTCCACTCCCCGTTCCCGGCGTCACGCGACACCAAGCCTGTCGACACCGGGTTCTGCTGTGGGCATCCCAAGCACCCCTGGTGCAGGTATGTTTGGCATACTACAGACCCCACTGTGGACAAGGTCGCGATCGCGCAGTGGGACCCCTTGTGGTCCATCGGTGCCACCCCATGTGGCCCCTGCTCAGCCTGCCAGTGCTGTTGGGTCACAGCGGGGCTGCCCACGCATCTGCGGTGGCCGTGGAACGGTGCAACATGACTGACCTGTCTCCCAGTGCGGGTCCTGTCTGGTGCTGCCCTGTGTGCACTGTGCATCATGGTGGGCAGTGCACTGGTGGGTGCCCTGCACATCACGCCGACATACGGACCACCTGCACACCATCCCGACTGCTGTCCACAGGTGCGTGTGCATGATGATGCCTGCATTGTACTGTACACCAAGGTGCAAGGGTGCCCAGCATCTGACACACGTACTTGGACAGTACAGGTGGCGGGTGTGGTCTGTGGATCTGTGTGTTTGCCATGTCTGTTCCTGCTCTGCTGTGCACCTGCCCATGTACGCTTTGTGCCTGTGTGTGTGTGTGTGTGTGTGTGTGTGTGTGTCCATATGACTGTTCGCCCCTCCATGATGGTGTGTTTGTGTGCCTGGTCCCTTCCACTCCCCTTGCCGTCATGCACCCCTGGTGTGTTACTCTGTGTGCCTGTGGGTTGCACCAGGACAGTGTTGGTTGCACATGGCCCCTTGACTTACCTGTGTCGTGCATAATGCTCCTCCGTGATGGTGTCCTGGTGCAGCTGGGCCTGCGGATCAGTCGGGGTCCCGCCGTCCAAGGGGGCTGCTCATCACCATCATCACCGGGCGCGGCTGGCGTCCCCATCGCTGTCCCCTCCTCGACCTGAATGGCTATCCCACAGTCTTTGGCCATGTTGTGCAGGATACAACAGGCCAGGAATATCCCACAGGCCTTTGAGGGCTGTACTGTGGGCACCGCCGAGGTGTCTAGGCATCGAAGTGTGCCTTGAGCATCCCAAACACCCGCTCGATGATGTTGCGCGGTTGCAGCACGCGCCATTATAGCGTTGCTGCATGGGGTCATGGGGCTCGGTATGGTGAGCAGCCAGGGACGGAGTGGGTATCCGCTGTCACCTGTGTGGAGATGGTGGAGATGAGTATCGTGTTCGGGTCCATATTGCCAATATCCCTGTGTGCCACTGCCATGGCACCTGTGGCATTCCCAACCTTGCCCCACGTTTGCAATTCCTACATGTGTACTCACCCACTAGATGGCCTGTGGGGATGTTCCCACTCTCGAATCGATGGCACAGTTCGGACTGATACCATATAAAGGCATCATGTGCTCCGCCAGGGTGTGTGGCACAGACATTGATTATGCGCCCAGTGGCATCACACACCACCTGGCAGTTGACACTGGAATAGCCCTTCCTGTTCCTATATGCAGCCCCATCAGGGCCAGGTGGCGTGCGTATGGCCACATGGGTGCAGTCTATGGCCCCTGCACGCCAGGCACGTGCTACCCTGTTGAACTCCTGCATGTTTGCTGTATGCTCTGCCGCGGTGCTGGGGAAATGGATGTGCTCCGCAGCATGTGGCAGCAGTGCGCTGAGGAATTGGGTGAGGATGCTGGCGTGGCCAACTGTGTGATGCCTGTGGTGTCCCCTGTCAGCCTCTGGAAGGTGCCCGTGGCGAGCAGGCACATGCAGGCTGTCGCCTTGGTCTCCACCGACAGAGCGTGACTCCGTCGTGAGGGTGCCTGCATCACATCACTGCACAGATCACAGAGCCATCTCAGTATTGCCCTGTTCAGGCGGTACCGGCCCACGATCTCTACATCTGTGTACAGCTCAAAGCTGATGCAGGCACGGTACTGCCTGTTGGGGGCGTACTGCCGATGGGCCCTTCCACGGCCACGGCTCCCTGCAGCATGCATTCTCACCCCCCTCATTACAGCTTCCATGTGGAAGCTGGCACTGTCCATCTCCCTGGCTTGTGACCCCCCCCGGCTGATGTTGCTCTGTTACCCCCGCTGTCCTGACTGCTACCTCCACTGCACCTGGTACACCTACTGGCCTCTGCACTCTGTGGCCCCATATACCTTCCCTTGCCCCTCTTCTGTCCTGTGCACTCCCTGGCCTGCACTGTTTGTTACTCTGGCCTTCTCTGTCTCTCTGCCTCATGTGTCTTCCCTGTCGCGTTCTTGCGCCTCTTCCTTGAGCCTTTTATTTTGGCTCATTTCATGGGGTGCAACTTCCGGCTGTTCCGGCTGTTGCGCATTACGCGGAAGTCTTTGGAATATGCGCATTGCGCTCTTTATGCATGGATCCACCTTGGTTCGCATGCCTTCATTTGCATTAAGCTGTTGCTCAGCCTGTTTTCGGTGGCAACTGCGCCCTACTGAATATCGCAGAATGGCGCACTTTCGGACTTGCGCATGCGCAACCCTATTGCGCATGGCGCAACCCTTTTGAATATCCGGCCCCCTGTGTAAACAATATGAGTAAAGTACAGAGTTTAATGCAGGGTACAAAACAATACTGTAATTTTCGTCACCAATATAGGTGCAGAGCTAGAAAATGGGTAGGAAAAAATAGCAAAAAATCATATATTGTGAGGAGATCCTATACATCTAGCAGAAGGCAATGGGAAGTAGCTCAGTCAGACAGAAAATCTATATGGGGATGGTCAGAAAGCAGGTCAAGGAGGCAGAGACAAGTAGCAAGTAAACCCCCATGGGGAGAAACAGCCAAGAAGAACAGGTCAGAGTGACAAGGGATGGGTAGCATAGAAGTGCAAGAGGAAGGCAATCAAGAGTAGGCAGGTAAGAGCAACAGGAAGTGAGCCATATACTACGGGGGCTTGAAACAACAGCACTGACTGGATGAGATAACAGTGGAGCACTTTTTTAAAGGCACAGTGCGAGGGTGTTAGGCGGACATCAAGTGGTAGGGAGTTCCACTGCGGGGGGGGGCATGAAGGGCAAAAGCACTGGCACCCTTGGTCGATTTACATTTTGGCACACAAAGGAGAGATCTGTCAGATGAATGCAGGCCATAACTGGAGGACTGAAGAGTGAGCATATCAGCTAGTGTTGGGGGGGGGGTCTGAGTTTTCATAATGCTGTCAACAGTGGAGCAGAGGGAGTGAGATCTGGTGGTACTGGGAGACAGCCAATTTAACTCAGAGTAAAGGAGGCAATGGTGTTTCAGTCTAGGAGACGATGAGGCGTACCTACATATATTGTTGTAGGTTACATCCCATTTATGGAGGTGCAATTTGAGGAGGTAGCATATGTAGCAACTCCATAGGTCAGTGTGTGTGTGTGTGGTATGTATGGTGCATGTGGGTGTGTGTGTGTATGGTAAGTATGGTGCATGTGGGTGGGTGTGTATGGTATGTATGGTGCATGTGGGTGTGTGTGGGTGTGTGGGGGTGTGTGTGTGTGTGTGTGGTATGTGGTGCATGTGGGGTGTGTGTGTATGGTATGTATGGTACGTGGGTGTGTGTGTGTATGTTATAGTGCATCTAGGTGTGTGTGTATGGTATGTATGGTACATGTGGGTGTGTGTGTGTATATCAGTGTGTGTGTGTATAGTATGTATGATATTATATATTGATGGTGTGTGTGGTACATGTGTGCTTGTGTGTGTGTGTGTGTATATAGTATGTATGGTGCATATGTGTGTGTGTATGGTATGTATGGTGCATGTGGGTGTGTGTGTGTGTGTGTATGGTATGTATGGTGCATGTGGGTGGGTGTGTGTGTGTGTGTATGGTATGTATGGTGCATGTGGGTGTGTATGGTATGTATGGTGCATGTGTGTGTGTGGTATGTATGGTGCATGTGGGTGTGTGTGTGTGGTATGTATGGTGCATGTGAGTGTGTGTGTGTATGGTATATATGGATGCATCTGGGTGTGTATATAGTATATATATTTTATATAAGTAAGTGTGTGTAGAGGTATATATAGGTGCATGTGTGTGTGTGGTACATGTGTGCTTGTGTGTGTGTGTGTGTGTGTGTGTCTGTCTGTGGTACGTGTATATGTGTGTTATGTATGATAGTGTGATGCATATGTTGGCAGTATGCTGCACATGTGTGTGTATGTGTGCTATTGCCTGTGGTATATGAGAGTGATGCATATGTTGGCAGTATGCTGCACATGTGTGTGTATATATGGTATTGCCTGCGGTATATGAGAGTGATGCATGTGTTGGCAGTATGTGGTACATACAAGGGTATGTGTATATTCAGGTAGTATGTGAGAGTGATGCATATGTTGGAGGTATCCATTCCTGTCTACATCTGGAACTCCACCCTCTCTCCAACCTCCTCAGCAGTATGAAGGTGCCACAGGACCACATGAAGCCACACATACTGCTCCCCGTGACAGCCAAGGCCCCACCACCAACTCGCATTCTAAGAGCAGCAGGAAGCAATTGTAGTGGGGGGGCAGAGCACCCTTCCTAGCTCTAAGGTGAATGTCTGGGCTGTTCAGTTGTCATGACAACCGAGGCTTGGAGTGCACACCCAGGTCCCTGGCGAGGCAAGTGAGCCCAGCTACTGTGGTATCATATACACGTGTGTGTGTGTGTGTATGTGTGTAGTACATGTGTGGGATACATGCATGTAAAATTGTATGTCAGATGCATGTATCTGTGGTGTGTGTAATGCATGTATTTGTGCATGCATGTATGGGATAAGTGTGTGTGTGTGTGTGTGTGTATGTGGGATGTATGCCTGTATGTGGTATGTGTGTAGACGTGTGTGTTATGTGCAGAGCATGCATGTGTGTGCATATGTGTGTGTGATATGCATGGTGATTCACGTGTGGTATGTGTGTGTGTTACATGTGTGGGTGTGTGGCATGAATGTGTGTGTGGTATGGGGATGCATGTGTATATATGCATGTGGGTGTGGCATGATGTATGCATGTATACATGTGTGTGGTATGTGTGTGAGTGTCCAAGGTGTGTGTGTGTGTTACATGTGTGGGTGTGTGGTATGAATGGTGCACGTGCGTGGCACATACCAATGCATGTGTGTGTTGTGTGATGTATGTGTGTATACATGTGTGTGTTATGTCTGGGTGTTTGCATGGGTGTGTGTGTGTGTTACATGTGTGGGTGTGTGGTATGAATAGTGCATGTGTGTGTGGTATATTGAGTGCATGTGTGTATGGTTTTGTGTGTATTATATGTGGGCGCGCGGTATGAATGACGAATATTTATGGTATGTAGAGTACATGTGTGTATAGTGCATGTGTGTTGTGTGATGTATGTGTGCATACATGTGTGTGTTATGCAGATGTGTGTGCATGGTATGTGCATGTTACATGTGTGGGTGTGTGGTATGAATAGTGCATGTGTGTGTGGTATATTGGGTGCATGTGTGTATGGTTTTGTGTGTGTATTATATGTGGGTGTGCGGTATGAATGATGAATATGTATGGTATGTAGAGCACATGTGTGTATAGTGCATGTGTGTTGCGTGATGTATGTGTGTATACGTGTGTGTGTTATGCAGATATGTGTGCATGGTATGTGCATGTTACACGTGTGGGTGGGTGGTATGAGTGGTGAGTATGTGTGGTATGTGGGGTGTATGTGTAGTATATGGTACATGTGTGTGGTACACATGCATTCCTCGCCTCTACCACTCAATGTGACTGCCTCTCCTCAGTAACTGCCTCCTCATTTTACCCTAGTCGTAGGTGACCTGTAACCTCCCCTAGAGCTCCACTTTTTTGGCACCAGTTCCCCCACTCTCACCCCTTCCCACCCTACACCACACTGCCTCACCCACCCCTCCCCTCTCCAATGGCACTTTCAGATATGGGGCCCTCCAGCCCATCCACCTCGCACTTTTGCCACCCACCTCTACCCACTGACAATGGCCCTTTAGCATGCCTACTTCTTCCTGACTCCCTCCTACCCTATATTAACTATATACTGTTCACCCTGAAACTTGTCTGAAGCTGGCTTATGTTGTCTCTCTCCATTTTTGGCTGTACAATAAATGCTTAGAAATCTTTGTGTTTTTAAGACTGTAACCATTGTTGACCTTTATATGTACGTTACCCTACGTCATTTGATGAGGAACCTTTGTAAATTAGCAGTTCTTGCTCAAAGGTATTTGTAATCCTAGAATTTAATGAAATAAAAAGGAAAAAATAAACATGGTATGAGTAGTGCGTGTCTGTGGGTGATGTGAGTGTGGTATGTATGTATGGTGCATATGTGGGTGGTGTGTGCAGTATGTGTGTTCTGTATGCATGTGTCTGGTGTGCGTGCGATATGTATGGTGCATGCATGTGTGGGACATGTGAGTGTAATACATATAGTGCATGTGTGTGTTGTATGTGTGCATGCCTGTGTGTGTGTATGTATGGGTGTGTGGTACATATGATGCATGCGTGTGTGTGATGAGAATGGTATGTGTGTTACATGTGTGCATATGTGTGTGGTATATATGGTATGTGTGTGTATGGTGCATGTATGTGGTACACGTTTGCGTGTGTGTGTGTGATACATGTGTGCTTGTGTGTTGTATGTATAGTGTATGTGTGTGGTGTATGTGTGTATGTGTGCTTGTGTAGTATGTATAGTGCATGTGTGTGTGGTACACGTTTGCGTGTGTGTGTGTGATACATTTGTGCTTGTGTGTTGTATGTCTAGTGTGTGTGTGTGTGGTGTATGTGTGCTTGTGTAGTATGTGTGGTGCATGTTGGTGTGTGTGTGTTATGTATGGTGCATGTGAGTGTGTGGTACATGTGTGCTTGTGTGTGTGTGTCTGTGGTACGTATATATGTGTGGTATGTATGATGCATGTGTGTGGTATATGGTGCATGCATAGCCCCATTTTACCAAGCCCTCACTCAGGTTCAGTACACAGCACTAACTGGGCCATGCCCTCCCTACGCATGGAACAGGGTTTTACAACAAATATGTATTAATGAGCCAGGGTCATCTTTATGGAAATGAGTCTGATGGTTACGGTTTGATGGTAACAATCAGCCTCAGTTATTTAACAGGTACTCAGGATGAATAAAAGTGCTAAAATCTGTAATGTTTGCATAGCTAGGTGCAAAGGTAGCTATCCTACTCTTCCATTTTACCACAGCATTTCCCTCTTACGGCAGTATTATTCAAAGTACCACACTAGCCGAATTGTTTCCCTATTGTGCTGAACAAGCAAAACAGGGCAAACACTTCAGTTTGTGTGGTGCCTTGACTGATACTGCTGTGCTGGGGAAATGCTGTATGCCGTACCTTAACGTGGTAAACTTTCCTGTGGTAAAGTGAAAGATTAGGATTAACCTATTAATTAACCTATCTGTGAAGAACTGCACTGCAGTTTGGGTTCCAACCAAAGGCGGCAGTATTTCAGTTCTGTTCTGTTCTTTCAGTCAGGATCCATCCCGGGGCGTCCTAGGGAGTGAAAACCCTAGTTTTGCTCTTCTGGGCTTGGTACTAAACAGCATGTTGGCAGAGTTTTCACATTTAAAAGAAAAAAATCTGTTTTTATTATTCCCCCCATCTCAGTGTTCAGAGTTAACACAGCTATGCCCTGATGAACGAGGCCATCAGCTGTGCCTCCCCTCTGGCCAGATGGACAAGCAGCTGCCTTTACAGCCAACAGTAACACCGCTCCTTGGTCAGTCTGCAGAAGGTGGTGTGAGTGCCACGCAGTCCATGCCCACCCTCCTTCCTGGGGGTGCCTCACCTCCATGGCACACTCGGTCCCCCAGTCAGCCTCTATATGACACTATGAGACTCAGATGCAAACACCAGTATTCCTGGAGACAACGTGACACACTGCCACTGGGTCACTATGCCAGCCCAATTTTTCAATTTGAAGTAAAATCCCTATTGTAATTAAACACGGAGTATCTTCATAGTATCAAAATTCAGTATCACTTGTCTTGTTCACATTGCATGGAATTTCTGATCTGCTTTCCATTTTTACAATTAGAGCAATCACTGAAACCTGGAAAATATGTACTTTATTTACTATGTGTCAGAATAACAGAATTGTAACTTTTGTTAATGTTTCTATACTTTATGTTTATACCTCCTTCCTGTCTCTCCAGTGATCATCTCCCTCTGGAACTCCCACTGCCAACCTAGATCCCCTGCCCTACCTACCTACAGTTGCCATAGTCTATCGAGTCTTGGTTCCCCCAAGGGGGACTGGGTGAGCGTGGTTTAAATGTCTTCAGTGTCTCATCGGAAGGTGCCATATCTGTGAGGTGGTTCCTAAATGTGCTGGGGTCCAATTTATTTTTTACTTTTTCCACCCCTGCTAAATGGGATGTTGTGTGCGAGGATGTCATAGAGGCGTGCACATGCAGTGCAAGTCAGTGCACCGATCCTCACGACGGTCCTCTGACTGCACTGCTGCACCACCTGTGATCACCCAAGTGGTAGTATCATGGCAGAGGATGGTACCCTGCCTCTTCCTCCTTGGAGAGAGATCTCTGGGTGCTAAATCCTCCTAGCTCCACCCTGCTGGCCACCAATGCCTCTGGCTCATTACTGAACCCAGGGTGCCAATGCCATGAGCAGTACCCTTAGTGTTGCTGAAGGGCCAGACTGAATTATCACAATTTTGACATTGTTTTTTTTTTTTTACATATTTTTTCTTCCTACTGTTGATTGACCAGCATCTGCTTTTATCACAGCCCAGTACCCTCCTGCCTGGCCTCAGAGCTTTGTGCTGATATATCCCCCAAATCCTGCAACACCCACTCCATGAAATCTCCTCAGATTCCCTGAGGTGTGTCCTTCCTGTTGAATGCTATCGGAGTTGGTCCTATATCTGGTCCTGAAGTCCGAGATAGTGCCATCCAAGATCTCCTAGGGGAAGGGGAGTGAAGTTGTGAATGTCATGGCTGGACTTTATCTGTCCAGTCAGTAGAAGCCCTTTTCCTGCCCTCCAAGACCATGCTGCATGACATACACAGGTGCCACCATGCCTGTCCCATCAACGTCATCACCTTCCCTCCTCCCTTAAAGTGTCTGCCAAAATCACACTGCACCTCCACCTGTAGTTAACCAGGTGCCAGTTTGGCTAGGCATGGAGGGGGGAAAAGAATAATAGTACAAAAGGGTTGTGACAACAGTGAGGTGGGGCAGTGAATTTTGCTCTCTCTTTCAGGCGTATGGCGGATTTTTAACCCTTAAACTGATGGCGGCAACTAGTGGACTGTTAAAGTGCGGAGTGGCTGTGGCTCCAATCACAGACTTCAGGGTACATGGTAAGGCAAAATCCAGGCTTACTGATCACCATTGGCAGGATGCTGGGGGTGAAGTTAGGAATTCAGCTCTTCATCTTAGCTTACCTTTATTTGTCATATATATCTTGTGTATCTCACATACAATTCATAAACTGTCTTCTAATCTACTGGATGAAGAGAAATAATATTCCTACAGTAAACTGGGACTTTCACAGCAGGGCAATACTGAAACCAAAACCTATTTCCCTGGTTTGTCTTTCTTTTCCCAACGCTACTTATTATTGAATATATTGTGTTTTATCTAAAGAGATTTTCCAATTTCCAGCAAACAATCCACAGCTGACGTCACCAGTACTCAGTTACATAAACCGGGAAGAAGCGTACATCCAGCTGTCAGTGTGCAGCAAGGGGGAGGAACTGATGACTCTGCATGCCCCACTGGGTGTGGCTAGCTCCTGACAGTGGACATCATGCAGCTGATGTTCAGGATTTTCTCTCCCTTCTTTGGCCCCACTCTACCACCCCAACTGGACAAAGGCACGCTCATGATTGACCAGGGAGGTACCTGACACTGTGTGATCACTCACAGTGTCTATGGCACACCGCACCATAAGCAGTGTCTAGTACATCCCTTCTTAGGTGGACAGCATCCACACAGATGCTTCTAGTCATCTCCATTAGCCTCCACTCCTTTTTTTTACTCCCTCACCTGAGGTGGCCCCCATTCGCCTGGACCCTCCAGTCCTGTCACCCTAACATCCACTGGGACTTATTGCCAGATAGTACCCCCAGGGCTTGGCCCCCCAGCAGAGTTGGCAGGGTCCCCATGAACCGGATCATGTAGTTGGACTAGCACGCCGGCTAGTCAGGTGCGGGGCCTGTGAGGGTTCAAGTACCATCTTGCTGCCAAGGATTTTTCTGGTTTTCCTGTCCCTGGTGGGGGTATGGCATACAATGATGCCATGACGCAGGCCCTGTGCACCTGCGTGCTATATGTCAGCATCTTCCCAACCCCTGCTCATTTTGTGGCAGTCCCGGGTGTCTTTCCTCTAGCTTACCATTAGGGGTCAGGCGTACAACGGGCTTCTGCACCCCCCCCCCCGGAGAAAGAGAAGAGCGATCCTCCAGAAGCTCGATCCTCCTCCCCCAGGTCGGCCCTCCAATAGCCTGAGCTTGCCACCGAACTAAGGTTGCCGGTGTTGCAAGCAGTAGTGCTTCCACTGCACCAGTAGGCCAGGCCTCCACTCCTGGTGTCTAAGGCTCTGGGTGTGAACCCAAGTCGCTAGCAATCCCCCCCAACGCTGTGGACAATGAAGCTGGGCTAAGCAGATATCAGTGTTGGTAACAAAACAAAATACGAGTAAATGAAATACATTCTTCTTTTACATAACCCATGATCTTGTATCCTCCATGTGTAATGGACTGGACACCATCATATGTGTAAGTGTTAAATGGCTACATCTTATACCTAAAAATTAATAAAAAAGAAAACTAAAATACCTGAGTAAGCCAGCCTAGTGGTGCTGAGGGTTGAGGTTATGGATGCCACACCGGCAACCTGTGTTCGGATGCAGACTCAGGTTGCCGGGGGTTGGCCAGGATGGGAGAGGATAAAGTATCCAGAGGACTGCGCTTCTCTCCCAGGGAGGGAGGGTTTTAGTGCCTGGAGCCAGCCGACCCCTAGCACTCGCTAGGGGTAAGGTAGCCAGGGACTGACAAACAGGGGGAGAGTGGCACCTGTTGATGTTCCACATATGGACGCGTGCGTGGAGACGTCTTGGGCAGGTACTGCATGCACACTCCTCAAGTGGAAGAAAATTGGAAAAATGGATTCCCGAGGGGCCATTGACCCCAGCTATCTGGTAGCCCTGCACCCCAATAAGCACCCAGGCCACGTTCGAGAACACGAAGGTAAGACCAGGAGGAAAATCGGGGCAGATGGGGCTTGGGGGCTGTCATCTGGAGGGCTGCTTGGGACGGGGGTTGGGGGAACAGCACTAACTGCAAAAAAAGAATACCTGCATAAAAATAGCTTCATATATGCACTGGAGAATTGCAAATACTCCCAGCTGGGAGTTCCTGAGGCCTTTTTCACTGACAGTGCTTCAGTCCACCTAACTATAAAACATGGGAAAAAGCAGGCTGCTTTCTGAAAATGAGATAGTGCATCTCAGCTGGGCTATCCTAGGTAACTAAACCATAAAAATAAAATAAAAATGACAAGATAAAGTCCAAAGATACAGAAAAATCAGGATATCACCAGGCAGCTGAAAGCAGTGACCATCCCACTGGATGCTTCCATTTCTTTGACCTCCACTGATAAAGTCGTCATTCACCCAAGCCTTTTGTGAGTATTTTAAGGGCCTTAGGAACCTTAGGGTTCTGTTATTTATAGTGCCCAGAAATTTTATATATTTAAGTAAGGGGATACTTAAATTGTTGTGGTTTATATTTAACGGCTTTTGCCGGTGTTTGTACTGTCCCCTGTTTGGCTGAATGCTGTATGTTTAAGACTGATTTTTTAAGAGTCTGTGTTCTGACATTTAATAGACTGAAGAGCCGTATGTTTAGAGATAGGAGTATATGTAGTCCATGTAATAGCACTTCCTAGTTAAAAAAAACATTTTTTTTTAGTTTGTGATGTGTAGAGATCGGTAGGATTGAGGTTGTTAGGTCCAGGAGGTGCCCTGGATAACGGGCTCAAGGGAGAGGCCAGATATGTTTGGTGCCTGTCTCCAGGGATACTACCAGACTGAGTGGTCGGGCAACCCAAGGGGCTACTTTTCCCACAAATCCCCTGAGGGCAGTGCTATGCAATGCCAGATCGATTAGGAACAAAACCGCAATTCTTGCTGACCTTGTTTCCTCAGCCGATCTGGCCTGCATTACAGAGACCTGGGTTGGGGATGATGCAGGCCCAGTTTTTGAGGCAGCCGTCCCCCCTGGGTATACTGTAGTGCACTGCCCCAGAGAGGAACATAGGGGTGGTGGTGTAGCCATTTGTTTTAGATCTGACCTGTGCTTCACCGTGCACCCAGTGGGATCCCCGGGTTCTTTTGAATGTGTGGCCATTCGTGGGGGTACAGGCACGGGTTGCAGGATTTTCCTTGTCTATTGCCCTTCTGGGACAGCGGTGAATTTCCTGCAGGAGGTTGCCAAATTCGTCGGCGGCAAAACATTGGAAGACCCCAGATGTATTATTCTGGGGGATTTCAATGTTTGGGCCGACAACGAATCATCTCGGCTTGGTCATAACCTCCTCCAAATTATGTCATCTTTGGGCCTGTCGTAAGCTGTTTCTGCTCTGAATCATCAGGGCGGCCACACGTTGGATCTGGTGTTCTCACTGGGGCTTGAGATACATAATCTCAGGATAATTTTTTTTTTATACTTTATGTTTATTGGTATTACAATAAGCATACAGTTAAAAAACTTTTCCTGATACGTAAAGATTCCACCTGAGGGCGCCGCCCCTCTTAATACATACATTTTAACTTAGTCAAACTGCATCTATAAGATACATCCCTGGAGGATTCACGGTAAAAAACTTTTCAACCTAAGATATAAACAAATCGTTATAGCTATTTAGCAAGCCCATGAGCTGCATGTTATTTAAATTCTATTTCAAAATGAATTACCAACTATAACTCCTTCACTAAGGAGATGAATGTACATGCATTTATCAAGTTATGGTACCTATCTGGTAACCTTAAGAGGTGTTTAATTTGTCTGAAACTACTACCCAAGCCCTTACAAAACACACTTTAGGGCTATAGTTGGGGATCCCCATCTAATAACATTCTCAATAGGAAACATAACGAAAAACAAAGAAAAAAAAAGGAACATCCCTAGTCTCCCCACCTAAATACCTCGCCTTCAATTTCTTTTAGCTTTTAACATTATAAAGTTATTTATGCAGTCGCTGCATCCTATAAACAAATGTTTACCAAATATTAGAAATAGTAATGTTAGATTCAAACATTTAGTGGACCATAGAGAGTCTGGGATCGAAATTAGTTCTGCTCAACCATCTTGTCCAGTATTAATGTCTCTCAGAGCAAACCAGCTGTTTAGTCCGTCGGTACCGCATTCAGGATTCCCCTTCTTCGATGTCTTCTGCCTCCGACTGATCCATAGATTCTCTTCATCTCTGAGGAGATTTATGTTTCTGGGCCCATTTCTGAGCTTCCCCAGGGTCCGAAAAGATGTAGATTTTCCCTTCGTGTACGATTCGCAGTCGCGCAGGGAAGAGCATGCTATGAGGGATTTGTGCCTCCCGTAGGAGGGGCCCTCACCCCATCGTATCATTTCTTCTTCTGCCGGGCGGCAAAACTCAAGTCTGGATACAGCTGTACTTGTGTGCCTTCGTAAAGTATGACTCTTTTCTGTCTGGCCAGTGCCAGAATTAAATCCCTGGATCCGATCCCATCAAGGACTGCCACTATTGCTCTGGGGGCTTCTGCATTTATTTGCCTGCCCCTCGAGGCTACACAGTAGGCCTTCTGCATTTGTATATGCTTATCAGTGTAGGGTTGCCCCAATTACTGTTCCAGCCACTCGGAGAGAAATAAAATTAAATGGTCCCCCTCGCTGCGTTCAGGCATCCCAATAACGCAAAGGTTTGCAGCTCTGGCCTGGTTTTCTAACATTTCAAGCCGACTCCTCAAGTGGGTATTCTCTTTTACCGGGGTGGCTGCTGTGCCCATAGCTGCTTCTGAGCACTTATGGGATTCTGATATTTCAATCTTGACCACTTTGACCTCTGTTTTAATTACATTAACCCTGTATGTCAGTGAGTCGAAATTTTCCGAGAGTCCAGACACTGAACTGATGAGTCAGTTCATTTTATGGCCCAGAGTTTGCAAAGTCTCTTCTCCAT
The DNA here is from genome assembly GCA_016271365.2 of Neoceratodus forsteri. NCBI lineage: Eukaryota > Metazoa > Chordata > Ceratodontiformes > Ceratodontidae > Neoceratodus > Neoceratodus forsteri. The sequence goes on from JADMNL010000036.1 coordinate 15,918,482, forward strand.
TTGTATCTTCCTCCACAGGATTATGGCCTTGTGCTGACCTCGTGGCAGGGGGTTCAGGGGTGTTTCTGCCTCTGGCTCCATCTTGTAACGCTTTTTCTTTCTTTGGATTCTCCATAATTAAATTCTGTTGTTTCTGGTTTTCAGTTTTATATTCTTCTTTGATGTGAACCCCCCAAAAAACAGTCTATATACAGTATTTTATTTTATTTCGTTTAGAGCTGTAGTTTCCGATGACCGCTTTGCTCAGGCTCTCTAGCGCCCCCCAGTAATCTCAGGATTGATCGCGTGGTTTGGTCCAATCATTGCACAGTGCAGTTCGGGGCTCCCACCAGATGCCCTCCCCCTACAGAGATGACGAGCTGTCACCCTTTACGGGGATTGACCCCGGAGGGCTTTTTGGCGGCAGCTCGTTTATCTGATGTGGGAAATGGAGGTGTTGGTCTCATGGTGGACTCATATAATAGAGTTCTATCAGATGCCATTGACTCCCTCACACCTGTCCGTGTACGATCCAAATCTTCATACCTCAGGTCCCCTTGGTTTGATGGGGACCTCAGGGAGTTGAAGAGAAAGGGTCGGAGGTTAGAGCGCTGCTGGAAGAAGTCCAGCCTGGATGTGGACGAAATGGCCCTGCGTGCGCATTATAATGCATACCAGGGAGCAATCAACCATAAGAAGGCAGCGTTCCTGTCCAGGGAGATTGCCACAGGGAAGAACCGACCAACTATACTTTTTTGGACTGTGGACAGGTTACTCCATCCTGCCTGTCTGTATCCGAGGAAGGTTTTTTCAAATTCTGAATGTGAAGAGTTTGCTCAGTTCTTCTCGGACAGAGTGTCCATTATTCAGCAGGGAGTCTCTCCAGTCAGCAATGTTATAGCTGACAGTGGTCACCAGAGAGGTGCTAAGTGCGCTCCGCCTGGTTGGGGGGAGTTTAAACCAGTGGATGCAAGTGATGTTATTGAGGTGGCGACCAATCTTAAGCACACTTCTTGTGAACTGGATCCAGTGCCGATGCATTTCTTGATGAGATGCATCGACACCGTTGACCCGGTGTTTGCTCTGATTGTCCGGTGTTCCTTGTCTGAGAGGGTCTTTCCCGATGCCTTGAAGGAGGCACTGGTGAGACCACTCTCAAAGAAACCACCTTTGGACCCGGAGGTCAGGGCAAATTACCGACCTATCTCCAGTCTTCCCTTTTTAGCGAAGGTTGTGGAGAAGGTAATGGTGCTTCAGTTGTAGGAGCATCTCATGACTCATGAACTGTATGAACAGTTCCAGTCAGGGTTTTGAGCAATGCATCGCACGGAAATCGCGCTTTTTCGGGTGCAGAATGACCTCCTCAGGGCTAGAGATCGAGGAGAAAGGACAATTCTTGTTCTCCTTGATCTCTTGTCAGCTTTTGACACTGTAGACCATTGTGTGTTGCTTGACCACCTCAGGGAACTCTGCGGACTCACTGGCACTGTCATCTGCTGATTTCAGTCCTTCTTAACCAATAGGAGGCAACAGGGTATGATGGGGAATTTCTCCTCCTCTCCCAGCCTCCTTTCTTGCTGAGTTCCTCAGGGTTCAGTTTTGGGCACAATGTTGTTTGCAGTGTATATGCTGCCCCTTGGTGGGGGGTCATTAGGAAGTATGGCTGGGGTTTTCATTGCTATGCTGATACCCAGCTATACTTATCCTTTGCCCCAGGAACATCCAATGCGGTGGATGTGTTAAACAGCTGCCTTGCTGAGATCAATGATTGGATGGCAGCTAGCCGGTTGTGACTGAACCCCGATAAGATGGAGGTATTGGTGGTGGAGTCGAACAGAGTACGTGTTAGGTTGGCCTCTGATTCAGAGACTGGACTTGTTCTGGGCTCTGTCTCACTGAAGACCTTCTCAAAGGTGCGACATCTTGGCGTTATTCTTGATAGGAGTTTGACTATGGAGGCTCAGATTTCCTCTGTCATCCGCTCCTGTTTTTTCCATCACAGAAATATCGCCAGGATAAAGCCCCTTGTTCTGCCTCTGGACCTCCCCACTTTGATGCATGCCTTGATTACATTGAGGCTTCACAACTGTAATATGCTTTATCTCAGGGTCACGGGAGGATCTCTCTGCAGACTGCAGCTAGTGCAGAATGCAACTGCCCGGTTTCTTACTGGGCAGATGAAGTTTTGCCATATTACACCGGTGTTGCGTGAGCTGCATTGGCTGCCGGTCAGGTGGAGGATCCTTTTCAAGGTGGGGCTTCTCACCTATAAGGCCCTACATGGTCAGGGCCCTGGTTACCTGTCAGACCTCCTGGTTCCTGCTGTCTCGGTTTGCTCCCTCCGTTCTTCCTGTGGAGGCCTCCTAGCAGTTCCTAGGTTGAGGCTGACATCGGCCCGCGATAGGGCATTCAGTATCGCTGCTCCCGTCCTATGAACTCTGCCTCTGGGTTATGAGGCCCCACCTTGGAGGTTTTCAAGGCCCACCTTAAAGCCTTCCTATTCACCCAGGCATTTTTAGATTAAGTTACTGACCTATGATTTTTGATTTGAGTAGTATGGTCGATATTTTGTTTTTATAAATATATGTATGTTTATAACTTTTTTCTTACATTTTATTAATGTACTATGAATATGTGTTTATTTATCTGTACGGCGCCCACAGCCTCCGGGAATGGGCGTCTTTAAATAAATTTTTACCTTACCTTTTAGTTCTTGCATAACAAAAAAACTGTCTGCCACACATCTACAAAGATTGCAGACAGAGAGGATAGACACAAATAGTTATTACTACAAACGTAAACTAAATGTACAAAAGAATAAATGAATAAATGGGCAGACAATTTGTTACACAGTATTTCATAAAATTGATTGATGAAATGTGTCATAGCTGTTAACACCCATCATGTAAACGGGAAGCTTGCTTTCAACAGCAGCTGACAAGCATTGTGTTTTTTTTCTTTTGGAAAAGCCTCAGTGTTTTCCGAACGATACCTGGGACTCCCCTCCCATGAGGACACTGTGTATACAGTAAGTACTAATCAACAGTTGCTCACAGTTACAACTGGAGACGTCATATAGGATGCTGGGAACCCTGCCATGGCACTTACCTTGATTTTTTTGTTGACTAATTTTTAAGGTCACCTCACTGCTTGAAGAAGCCCCAAAACTGAAGGATAAGAGACTTTTATTGATACATGGGACAGGAGATGGTAAGAGATTTTATTTAAAAACAAAACCTGCTTCTCATTTTTTTCAGACCTTAGGGGAACACTGCATCACGCTTACCCAAAAAAGCAGATCTTAAAGGAGTTTCAGGAGTTTAGTCCCGAGAACTGAAATAGAATTAAACTCAGTGTCACGTCAAGGCATCTCCAGCAGCTAAGACCTAACTCTCCCTGTCTTAGATCCTTCTGCTCAAATAAAAAGAAAGTGTTAAGTTTGTTGAAAAATGAATGTTTGAACAATGAATTGGGTATAGTCACTGCAGTATGGTAGGAAGGGTAAAAAAGATGCATGCTAATTAGTGATGTTCGAATTCGGCTTATGGTTATCAGAATGGCATCCAATGGATAGGTCATCTATCTGGATGTGAGATCCCATCAGACTCAGTGTGGATTTTAGATCCCAGATGTGGCTGATGAGATGTGAAGGGGGATCCAATTTTGGAAAGTGTACAGTGAGGTCACATGTCTATTTTGGATTCTGGATAGTCACATTGCATAGCTGGTATCTGAGGATTCTGGATCGTCACATGGGATATCTGGTATCTGACTGGATCCTAGTAAACAGGATCCAGAGGTCAGATGCCAGTGGTATCCAATGCCATCTAGGTTCTCAAAAAATCAGAGGTATACAATGGCATCCGATTCCGTTGGGTACCAGCCAAGCAACCCTAACAGTAAGTCTTTTCCATCATCACAATACTGTGGTACATACATGACAGCCCTCATCCAACAGACAGGCAGACGTGAATCACTCCCATTATGAATACAACAGACAGAAAGGTAGACATGCACTAATCCCATTATGAACACAACAGACAGGCAGCCATGCCAGACAGGCAGACGTGCACACTTCCATTATAAACACGGCGGGCAGACAGGCAGACATGCATCACTCCCATTATAAACACAAAAGGCAGACAGGCAAACATGCACCACTCCCATTATGAATACAACAGACAGGCAGACATGCACCACTCCCATTATGAACACAACAGGCAGACGTGCACCATTCCCATTATGAATACAACAGACAGACAGGCAGATGTGTACCACTACCATTATGAACACAACAGACAAACAGGCAGACATGCACCACTCCGATTATGAACACAACAGGCAAGCTGACGTGCACACTCCCATTATGAACATAACAGACAGACAGGCAGATGTGCACCACTCCCATTGCAAATACAACAGACAGACAGTCAGATGTGCACAACTACCATTATGAATACAACAGACATACAGGCAGACAGATGTGCACTAATCCCATTATGAACAGACGGACAGGTCGACGTGCACCACTCCTGTTATGAACATAACAGACAGGTAGACATGCACACTCCCATTATGAATATAACAGACAGACAGTCAGACGGGCACCACTCCCATTATGAATACAACAAACAGACAGACAGACAGATGTGCACTAATCCCATTATGAACACAACAGACAGACAGGCAAACGTGCACCACTCCCACCGTGAATACAATAGACAGGCAAATGTGCACCACTCCCATTATGAATACAACAGACAGACAGACGTGCACCACTCCCATTATGAATACAACAGACAGGCAAATGTGCATCACTCCCATTATGAATACAACAGACAGACAGGCAAACGTGCACCACTCCCATTATGAATACAATAGACAGGCAGATGTACACCACTCCTATTATGATCACATCAGGCAGACAGGCAGACATGTACCACTCCCTATTATGAACACAACAGACAGACAGGCAGACAGACATGCGCCACGCCTATTAAGAATACAACAGACAGACGTATGTGCGTACTCCCATTATGAATAAAACAGACAGACGTGCACCACTCCCATTATGAGTACAACAGACAGTCAAACGTGCACCACTCCCATTATGAATACAACCGACAGGCACCGATCCCATTGTGAACATTACAGGCAGATAGGCAGATGTGCACCACTCCCATTGTGAACACAACAGACAGACAGGACAAGCACCACTCCCACTATTGAACACAACAGACAAGCAAACATGCACCACTTCCATTATGAACACAACAGGCAGACAGGCAAACATGCACCACTCCCATTATGAATACAACAGGCAGATGGGCAGACATGCACCACTCCCCTTATGAACAGAACAGACAGATGGGCAGACATGCACACTCCCTTTATTGAATACAATAGGCAGATGGGCAGACATGCACCACTCCCTATGAATTCAACAGACAGACAGGCAGATGTGCACCACTCCCATTATTAATTCAACAGACAGACAGGCAAACGTGCACCACTCCCAATATGAATACAACAGTCTGACAGGCAGATGTACACCACTCCCATTATGAAATAGATAGGTAGACGTGCACCACACCTATTATGAATATTGTAGGGCACAAGGAATGCAAAACTGGATTATTTTGCACTGGCCTTTACTGGTACCACATGGAGCAGTGTTATACTGGTACTGAGGTTGAAAAGAATAATAAAAAAATTCAGCCAAGAAGCTAACTCCTCCTACACAATCTGATATTAGTGCCTCCATCACAATGTATTATGTCTGTAGGGACAAATAAAAAGAGTGCAGACCAAGGTAATCTTCTGATTATGTTTTTTTTTGTTACAGCCAGTGTACATTTTCAACATACAGCGGAGCTCCTGAGTCGGTTAATAAAGGCTGAAGGCAACTATACAGCTCAGGTATGCCCAAAGAAAGTCCTTGCTGTCCTAGGACGGTCCCTGTCATGTCCCAGGAGGGTTCCTAACATGTCCATGAAGGGCCCCTGCGGTGTCCCAGGAGGGTCCTGCCATGTTCATAGAAGGTCCCTGCCATGTCCCAGGAGGGCCCTTGTTGTGTTCCCAGACGGCCCCTACCATGTCCCAGGATGGTCCCTGTGAGTATTAGGAGGGTACCTGCCACATCCATGGAGGGTCCCTTCTATGCCCCAGGAGGTTCCCTGCCATGAAAATTTAAAGAGCCGCTGACACCTTTGGGAAAACTTTTAAAAAGAATGTTTATAGTTTATGTATTTCTTAGTTCCTTGTCTTCCAGGCTTTCTTACAGAAATCTGCACACAAACAGGGATTTTATCCTTTGGACTTCATCTGTAATTACTACCTATTCCCTGAAGTCACAGTTGTCTGCTTGTGACATCATAAACATTGTCATGGCAGCAGATTGTGATGTCACAAACATGATTAGGACTGCAAGTGGAGAATGAGCAGAGGGGGAGACACAAGTAAATGGCTGTAATAATAAAAGACAAAAGGAAAAGTAATGTTACAAATACTGTAATTAAATAATGAGCTATATTTTTGTCTACATGTTATGTTTCCCAAACTTCTCCAGGAGCCATCAGCTGCTCTTTAATGTGCAGCTCACGGGGGCACTCTCAGAGGGAGAATAAAGGCATAAACCCATGCAAAGGCTGTGGCATTGTTCATTTTTTAGGAGAGCCTTGCCTGATGAGTAAATTATTATTTCATACAGTGGGGCCCTCGGCAGATAAGAGTGATGGGCCTAGTTCATTCAAAGACAGTTCAGGTGCCAGCCCGGTGGTGCTGAGGGTTGATGCGCCGGACGCCATACTTCGCGCTACGCCAGTGACCCGAGTTCAGGAATTACCTTGGGTCATCAGGGTGCCAGCATGGAGGGGGAGGGCGCAGCAGGATCGAAGATGCCGATGGTCAGCTCTCCTCTCCCAAGGGTGGGTTGATGCCCCCCCCCATAGTTTTGTTCCCACTGGGTGGAGGTCTGGTGGATAGTGTGGGTCGAGAGGGGGCAGCAAACAGTTATGGGAGGTGGAAGGGGCTGAACTGGCACCATGGGGTGCATAGCGTGCGTCCAAATGCTTGCATGGCCGTGTGCCAGGGTCTTGGGAGGGTCAGGGGAGAAAACCTGTAAAATACCTATGTGTCCTCATCACCAGTTGGTGGGAGGAGGCAATGGGGATCAAACAGCCATATACATATATATATATAAAAAGACAGTTCAGACATTGTCTATGCAGTCTGTATGGAAACAACCTGTCCAGATGTTTGCCTCCTTTATGTTTGTGTTGTTTTAATACAGATGTTTCTCCTCCTACTGCCATGGTTCTCCTTCCCTCAAACTGATATCCTGTGATCCCCAACTATGACAGCCACAGTTCCTGGATAGTGTCTCCCAGGACTCACCCCATGCAGGGGGCCTTCTGGGGCATCTCCCCTCTGCAGCACAATGTGGTATCACAGCATCATGGAGCAGTGCCCCACAATATCGACGCCAACATTCAGTACTGTGTTTTTACCTCCTGTTGTCTGACAGACCTCTCCTATCCTTCTCTCTCTGATGCCATGGCATGTGTTTCACTCCATAGCAACCCCGTGAAAGGAGCAGGGCCGCATGCATCTCACTTCCTCCTTGGCCCATTTACAGGGGTCACTGTGGGAGAGGAGAGGAGAGGCAGCATCTCCCTCCCAACCCCCCTGAGCTAGGCAGTGCTGTTGTTGGCAGTCTGTAGGGACCATGGGCCACCAGCCAAGTGGAGGACCAAGCCATCTGTAGCACTCCACTTATGCACCACTAACTTGCTGGCTACACAGGATCGCTTGCAAACCTGGGTTGCCAGCATGGTAGTACAAAGCACTACTAGTGGGTCATCCAGGTGGCCAGTTCTTGTGTTCAATCTTTACCCCATTGTTTTTGTTTGGGTGGGGTTCTATAAATGTTTCAAAACTGCACAAACAAGGAGCTGCCTTCAAAGCCAATGCTAATACCACTCCTGGGCCAGTTGGCAGGAGCTGGGAGAATGGTGGATGGCCTACACCCTGCCGGGTGCACCAAGTTCCTCATCTCTGCAACACACTCAGCCACGCCTCTGGGCTGGCCACCTTGCTTCATTATTTGTATTTTTTTGTAAGTATGCTTCATATCATTTTTTTATCATTTACATTTTATGCCACCATCTCTGGCATGGCCCACTTCCCCATGGATCAGACCCAATCCCCTGCATCCCTGCAGCTTTCCTCTCTGCCTCTTCACACCCTATGGGCTAACTACCCATGGCAGAGCCAGAAAATAAAAACTCACACCTCCTGGTGCAGAGCCAAAAGTTCTCAGGGTGTGTGGTGACAGCAGAGAGCGGTAGAGGTCAGGTATGAGCACAATTCTCTGTATGTACAGAGAGAATGGAGAGTGGTGGGGGTTGGGGCACGAGAGCAGTTCCCTGGGTGAGCAGAGAGCAGCAGGCATCGGGGACGAGAGCAGTTCTCTGGGTGTGCAGAGAGAGTGGAGAGTGGCAGGGGTCAGGGCATGAGCGCAGTTCTCTGGGTGTACGGAGAGAGTGGAAAGTGGCAGTGGTCAGGGCACAAGCACAGTTCTCTGAGTGTGTGCAGAGTGGCAGGGGTCAGGACATGAGCATGGTTCTTTGGGTGTGCAGAGAATAGCAGAGGTTGAGGCATGAGTGCAGTTCTATGGGTGTGCGGAGAGAGTGGAGAGTGGCAGGGGTTGGGGTATGAGTGTAGTTCTCTGGGTATGCAGAGAGCATGAAAAGTAGCAGGGGTCAGGGCACTAGTTCAGTTCTCTGGGTGAGTGTGGAGAGTGGCAGCGGTCAGGGCACAAGCACAGTTCTCTGGTGTGCAGAGAGAGAGTGGAGAGTAGCAAGGGTTGGGGCACGAGTGTGGTTCTCTGGGTGTGTGGAGACAGTAGAGAGAGATGAGGGGCTGAAGTAAAAGCACAGTCCTCCTGTGCACCACCTCCAGCCTGCTCCTGTCTTTTTTCAGCAATGAATGAAGATCAGTGGATGATGGATCTGGGTGTTTGCCTAGGAGGGAGGGCAGAAGAGGAACTGACATGTAGGTGACGGGGGTAATAAAATATATGGGAAACAAAAGGAAGGAGTTTAATGTAAATATGATGACGTACCATGTACTTCTGCTTTAAAGGGACACTGTCAGCTTTCCACAGTAATTTTTGGTCCCAAGGGACCAGCGTACCAATCACAAAATACATGCCCTCCAATGGAACTGGTGCACCTCAAATTGCTCTATTCACCCCATCCCACCACATTTTCATCAGCTGTATAACCCTCACCCTCAGCTGACGCAGTTGTTTGTCTTATTCTGTCTACAACAAGATGGTTGGGAGCATTAGATACAGTGAGGGGTTGTAGAGGCAGAAAAAGAGGGTTCTAGCAGCAAGATGCAGTATTTATACAGGACAAAAACTCCCCAACCCTCCCCATAACAGATCTGGATAGGCATTAATTTCCTGCTGTCTTATCCTTTCTGTATTCAAGAAAAGGAGCCTGTTCCCCCTCCCAACAGATATCCAGTTTAGGAATAGACTTGTTTTATGCTTTGGACAGTATTCAAAGGCAAACGTTTCTTTTCCTCCACAGATCTACCCTGATGAAGGACATTTCTTTCTCTCAGACAGCAATGCCGAGCACCTCCTGGTGACCCTCCTCACCTTCTTTCAGGACTGTTTTCAGGAGCCCAAGAGAAGAACCCTGGAAGCACACGATGATGACTGAGAGACCGAACCTCAAATTGACTCTTGCCAGGCCTGTATCAGCAGCTTTACCTCCTGGTCGGTTGCTGCAGGCTTGTTTCTCACACTGTATTCCTCGCTCTGGCGAAAAACGTGAGATTAACTTGCAGGGTTACCGTTTATGTTTACAACAGCTGGGACAGTCACCTGGCACTCTAATGAACCAATGCATTGTTTTCCTATGGATGGGGCTTGCATATTGCATGGTCTTGATTTGGAATCCGGACAGAAAGAAGCACTCACTCGTTCATTTTTTGTCACCTCACTTGAATCGAAGGACCTGTGAACCATGCCAGCTCAAGACTGGGCTTGGACGAACTGGATTCTGGGAAAGGAGTTGAGTCAAGCCAGTCCTGATTCCATTGGTGACCTTTACTTACACCTGCCTTATCCCAAAAATCCCTAGACACACACCCGTCTACTCTGGCAGACCTCCAGCATGTGAGCACTGGAAGAATTCTGTTTCTGATGGACCATTGCCAACTACAGCGGTGACACGGGACTTTTTCCTAAGACTAGCCACTGCATTAGCCAGCCATGATTTTTTAACAGCCACACTACTGATTGCCATTCTGTAGACTGGGTTGTTGCTTTCATTAAGGACGGAGTCTCTAGACCTATTCTAGACTTAAGGTGACAATACTGGCACACATTGTAGCTTCAAGTGATTAACTGATCAGTGGGGTGCTGCCTGGGATGTACGAGCCAAAGTGGGGGTGTTAATGGGTTCTGAAACAGTGCACTGAATATTGATAGCAGAGTTGAACAAAACAGTCAGCTGATTTGCAGTGCAATGCCTACACACACACACACACACACACACACACACATTGATACATTGGGAAATAAGTCTGAAGTTTGTTTTCAGACTCTAAGTGGTTTGATAGCCCACAGATCTTTACTCCCTCTGAACTCGGGTTTGTCACTTGGCCTCACCGGGGCAATTCTGTTGCTGACTGTATCTGACCCAACCCAAAAAAAGGAGGACAGAGCACCATGCCCAAATTTGTTCTGAAGGAAACATTAAGCAACTCTTGTCATGGAAGGATGATGGGGCAGTGAGGTCAAATAGATTGAGTTTTAAAATAGAGTCTATTGAGTAATTAATGCAGACATGAAAAGGAATATGACTGCAGTGATTCAGCTTTGTTTAGTTAATCTTTGTTTGCTAACATCCTATAAAGCTTGTCTGTTGTTTCTGAATCTCTAAGTTCCTGTAAGGGGGTAACCTCATCTACAGTCAATAAACATCAGCAAAACAATGTTTTATCATGTTTGCATTTCTCTAAAAATTGCTAGTCGGTCACCAATCGGCAGACACACAAATTTGCGTTAAGGTGTGGAGCAACAATGCTGCCATACGGGTGGCCAGCAATTTCTTTCAACAGACTCAGATGCATGTTCTCTACTTTCTACTGGTAGGGCAGCAGTGCTGCCTCACAACAGAGATCAATGAGTTAGTAGTATGTTATGATGCATGTGCCCATCATCAGAATGATGTCATTTCGAACATAGAGTGATGATGTCATCATGCATGTTTGTATCATGGGATGATGTCATTGCTATTGTGAACACAAAACAGTGTTCATGTTATCACTGCCAACTATACATATCAATATATCTATATCTTTCTATATATATATGTGTAAGGAATAACTCTCTCTGTGGTGTCCAGGCATGCTCTGATATACAGACACCTCAGGTACATTGGGAGGCATGAGGCGTATGCTGAGTGGCTTCAATCACCTGAGAAGTTCATATATCAGAGCACACCCAGACACCACAAAGGGTGTTATTACACTCATAAAATAGTTCCTAAATTGATCTGTGAAGTGTGAGCAGTTACTTACTTCAACAGTCAGCTTACCTTTACAGTTTGCTTTTTTGCTTTGTATACTTTCACCTGTATGTAACTATTCCTACTGGACTATGATTACCTTTTGTCTGTCGTTTTCTTCCATGGGACCCCATGACATTGAGATGGTGCATCACATGGGGTTATTCCAATTGGAGTAATGTCAAATTACTAGATAAATAAATAGGAAAAACAAATTTAGTTCTGAAGTGTCCCGATGTGTTCTGATAAACGGACAGTCAGGCGATGCTCTCAACCAATCAGATCACTAGGCGTTCGTCACCTTTTTTTATATATATATATATCTACATATAATATTATCTTGCAAAGTAGGGTATGTCATAATGCATAGTGAACCAATCAGAGTACAGCTTTCACAATGATTATGACATCACAATAGCCAAGTGCAGCACTGAAGCCAGCAGTTTTAATCAAACTGAAACAGTTACATCTTCATATAAACAGCAGATTCAGAAGCTATAACTAGTAAACTGATCTTATATAAATCAAGTATACAGTGGTCTGACTCAAAATATACAGTTTATCATCACTTGTGTGGAAGCAGGACTTTCATAAGTCACTCATGGCTCCGCCACTTGTGAGTTATGCTCCTACCCCCTCACACATGAAGATGAATTGCATAATTTGAGTCAGCCTATTGTATATCCCCTATAGATACATATATTACATATATAAGAAAATTGATTGGAAAACTGCAGCAATCTCATTGACTAAGAACTGTCACATGGTGTACATTTTATTCAGCCCAACCAGACAACTCAGTGCCTGTGGCTGATTGTTTGTTAACGCTATTGATTTAAAAAAATATTTAATACTGGTTTTTAAGTGCAGTGACACCTTCCAAAGTGTCCAGTCAGGCAGAAATATATGACATCTTGGGTGACCAAAGGCTCTCAGCTTTGCCTCGTGCCTCATGACACACCCAAGATGTTGAGTAGAAACTCAGTAGTTAAGGATGAAGGGGTCACAGGCAGGTTACAGAGGCCTTGTGGCCGGGTAGTGAGGTAGAATTCAACTCTGACCTATGTTCATATTATCACTGGTGTCCAATTTGGGCACAGCAGATAATTACTGGGACATGTGCCCTCTCTGGCCCTTGCCTGGAGCTGGTACTAAGAATGACTGGATCCCTCATAGAGTGTTACTGCTTACATATGCACTTATTTATAAAATGGGAAGAGAAATCCTGCGGTATGATTGGTGGAATCCAGCCACATGACCATTCAGCCATTGCATACAAGGCACAAGGCACTTGCACTGAGTGCCTTTAGACACAAGAGAGGAAAGTGCACTTATTGACCATAATTACACATCCCTGAAGTGTCTTATCACACTTACGAGTTCTACTTATAATGTTTTATAAAAAGGTTTTATGATTTTTAATAACAAAATATTGTTTTCTATATTAAATAGGAGTAGAAAACAAAGACATAGTTCTAGTTAAGACATATTGATATTACAGATGAAGCTGGTGCACAGGTTAAACAAGTACAGGAGTGTAACTATGGCCAGATAATTACACTCTCATACTTGTCTTTTAGCCAGTCAAGGGCCAGATATCCAAAAGTTAGCGAGAGTGCCAACGGACGTTTGCCCGCGCTAATAAGGTCTTGTGAACGGTTTGTGAGTGGGGTCTATATTCAGTGACCCTTGTAGCATGGGCTAATGGCATAAGCATCTGAGCACTAACGTAACACTGTGCCCATGTAAATGAGAGGGTCCCCCTTGCATACCAGCGCAGTGGCAAATGAAGCAGTTTGCATCGGAGCTAAATGGCACCCAAAGTGGCATTATTTATAGCCTTTGCAAACCTACTCTTAACTGGGTGCAAAGCCCTGGTAGCGGGACAACTGTACTGCAGCTGCCTGCCCCCATTTGCCCATCTGGTGATAGGTAGAAAGCACCCTGGTGAGTAGTGATACCCCCCACCAGCTGAGCACCCATCTCGGTGTGGGCACAGTAGCCCTGGTGTCTGTTGGAACCCCCCACTCTCCAGGCACCCATGTTGGTATCACCATGGTTACCCTGGTGTGCAGTGGTACCCCCACCCCTAGTCACTGATCCCATATAGTTGCAGATTGTCCTTGGTGTCTAGTAGCACCCCCATCCCCCAATCACCCATCCCATTGTGTACCGTATAGTCCCTGGTGTCCAGTGGCACCCCACTGATCACCCATCCCGGTGCTTGCCATATGGACCCTGGTGTCTAGTGGCACTCCCACCCCCCCCCGTGCCTGTCCCCTATATGTATATGTATATGTATGCCCTGCTGTCCAGTGGTACTTCCACCTGCTGTTCACCCATCTCAGTGAAACCAGCAATGCCCTGGTGTCTAGTGGTATCCTCGTACCCACCACTCACCCATCCCAGTGATACCAGTGATGCCTTGCTGGCTAGTGGATCTTCCACCCACCAAGCACCCATCCCCGTGTGACCACAGAGGCCCTGGTGGCAAGAGGACATCACCCACCCACTCCAGTCTCCTGGCCCATATAGTTCCCTACCTTCCTAGTGCCCAGTGGCATCCACCCTGAACTCACAGCCCAGGTACCTGAGCCTATCCCTGGTGTCCAGTGGTACCCCCCCATGACCACCGACTGCTACACAGACTGGCACACAATGGCAGTTCTGCAGGCCGTCATCTACCCTCCCATCACTCAGTGCATCAAACAGCAACCCCCCCATACCTGTGCCGGTGAGGCCATGCGGGGAGCCTGTCATGACTGGCACAGCCCTTCTCTCACCACTGTAGCCAGCCACCGTATGGAGTGACAGTGAACGCACTGGTCATGGGGGGGTACCCCTGGATGCCAGGGATAGGCTCGGGTACCTGGGGCATGGGTTTGGGGGGGTGCCACTAGACACCAGGGAGACAGGGATCTATATGGGCTGGAGGGCCTGAGCGGGGGGGGGGTTCTGCTAGCCACTATGTCCTCTGTAGTCACACTGGGAAAGGTCCTCAGTGGGTGGAGGATCCAGTAGCCACCAGGGCCTCACTGGTATCACAGGGAAGCGGTGCTCAATGGGTGGGGGATCCACTAGCCACCAGGGCATCTCTGGTATCATGGGGATGGGTGCTCGTTGGGTGGGGGGTTCCACTCACTAGCCACCAGGGCATAGCTGGCATCACCAGGATTGGTAAGCAGCCAGGTGGGGAGTACCACTAGACAACAGTGCATTGCTGGTTTTAGCAGGATGGATGAATGGAGGGTGAGGGGGTACCACTAGACGCAGGGAATGTATATATACATATAGGGGATGGGCATTTAGGGGTGCTGCTAGGCACTAGGGATGATTTGGAACTGTATGGGGTGGGTGAGCGGGGGGATGGTGGGTGCCACTGGACACCAGGGATGGCCCACATATATACAAGCCATGTGACCGGGTGGTGAGTGTGCCATTAAACACCAGTGACATCTGCCACACCAGGATGGGTGATCAAAAGGTGTGGAGTGCCACTGGACAACAAGGAATACAGCCATGTGTACAGGTTGGAGGGTCAGAGGGTGGTGGTGCTGCTAGACACCAGGGAATATGGTACTTGCATCAGGATAGGGCTCGGATGGTGGGGGTGCCACTAGACACCAGGGACTAAATTATGATAGAAGGGATGGGCATTCGGGCAGTGGGGGGGGGGCAGTCACCACAAGGACTGACATGGCAGGTGACCGACCACAGGAAGGGTGCAACCCTGCTGCTGCTTTCCATACAAATGAGCCCAAAATGGGCATGCATATGGCCCTTTAGCGCCTTGCATGCCCAATGGGCTTACCTGCATTCGCAGCCGAGTATCATGCCACAGCTCCTAATGCTATTTGGTCTGGGGGGGCAACATCCCTATGGGCTAGATACAGTCCAGTTCCATGTCAGGGCAGTGTAGCATGACTTAGCGCTGCACCAACACAGGACAGTACTCAGTCAGATAGCGCCAGCCCGCTATCTGACTGAATATGGCAACCCCTGGGTTGGGCACATGCACAGCGCAACCCTTTGCATTCTGCTTTTGCACATGTTTGAATATCTGGCTTGAGGTGGCTTGCGTGTTCTTACCCATGTTATAATGCTGTATATAGTCTCTGTGCTGCCAACATACATTATTGAACTGTACAAATGTGTGCATGCCACATGCATATGATACTGACATGAATGTAATGTTATAGCAAAGAGATCGCCATGTGCATCATAATGATGAAATCATAATGTCCAGGTGCATGACAGCTGTGACATCATTAGTGCATGCAAAGTAACCGAACTGTGACTTTATAAAGGGGCTGAAAAAAAGACATTTAATCAAGAGATTACACCACAGAAGTCTTTTCCACAATGCCTAGAAAAAAGAAAATAAGGATCTTTTGTCCAGAGACTGGCATGTGGTGATTTAATTGCACATCTCATGATCTGGTGTAAGAAGGAAGGAACTAAGTTACAGCTTGACTGATGTTGCATGCTTAGAGCCCTAGGATTAGGGAGGACAAATCTTGAACTTGAAGGACAGGAATGTACAAATCCAGAGGCATTTCAGTAGCCTCAAAGTGTCTGGTTATGTTTTCAATAAAACTGAACTTTCTAATTTTACAGAAATGAGTATCGGATGTTGTATTATTTGAAACCTTAAGCTTGTAATGCAAGCCTCCATTTCTTTTTTAAGTAGATTTGCAATTTGTCAAATGCCATTGGCTGGGCCCCAGTGATGGGGATGTAAACAAACGTCCTGTCAGCTGAGAGGATGCCTTACAAGGGCTGGCAGCAGCATGACTGTATAAACATTCCCCATTCCACTTTCTGCTCATTGAGAACTCAGGCCAATTCCCAAAAATGGGTTCCAATTTTGAGAGCCAGTGAAGAAATAAATCCTTAGTTTCAGCCGTCAGGTCTCACTCTACACCAGACTTGGAGCAATGTAAGGCATTAGAAAGATATACAACATTTTGGGAAATCGGGGGGGGGGGGCAGATCTGCACTCTGTCTGCAAGCTGGACCCCCTCCCCCAGTTACTACATTATTAATTCCCACACTGACAGGTACTGACAATATGAAATAGCACCATTTATGGAATCTTAATAATGTGTCATTCAGACCCCCATGTGGTAAGCTACTTAGCAAACAGAAGAACCTGCAGTACTTGCAGGATGTTTGAACTGTTGCAGAGCAGAACTAGAGTCCATGCACCTCACTTCACTAAGATGGAAGTTGTTGGCAAGATAGTGGGGAAGCATATGAAAACATTACTTTACACAGAATGTGGTTATCATGTGGTGCAACCTAATCAGCAAAGCTGTTTAATCTAGCATTGTTCAAGCATTCAAAAGAGGACTAGGCAGACTCCTGATAAAGAATGGCATTGAGGGTCACACAGCATGAGTAGAGATAACACAGGACTAGACAGATTCCTGAGGGGGGAATGGCACTGTAGGTTATACAGCATGAGTTTTTGAGTACGGTAATACAGGACTACACAGAGTCCCGAGGGAGAGTGGCATCGAGGGTCACACAGGACTAGACAGATTCCTGAGACAGAATGGCATTGATGATTACACAGCATGAGATGGAGTAACACAGAACTAGACAGATTCCTGAGGGGAATGGCATTGAGGGTTTGACATTATGAGTAGAGGTAACACAGGATTAGACAGATTCCTGAGGGGAATGGCATTGAGGGTTTGACATTATGAGTAGGGTAACATAGGACTAGACAGATTTCTGAGGAAGAATAGCATTAGAATTGAGGGTTACACAGCATGAGATGGGGCAACACAAGACTAGACAGATTCCTGAGGGGAATGGCATTGAGGGTTACACAGCATGAGATGGGGTAAAACAGGACTAGACAGATTCCTGAGGGAGAATGGCATTGAGGGTTACACGGCATGAGTATGGGTAGCTTTCCAGCTGATAAACTTGGATGTGTGTCAGTACTAACATTAACACAGATTCATACAGGCAGAAAAAACCCTGCAGCCCATCATGTCTACCTGGTCCCTGCCTTTGTCTCTGCAGTCTAACACTGGTCTATCTCCTGCCACTGGGCCAGCGGGATCTAGGGACAGCAGTGGAGGTAGCATGCTCAAACTGGGGGGTGTATGTCTCGCTGTTATCACACTCCCTTCAGTGGGCTTTGGTGCGGGTTTGACCATGCAAACTCCTACCCACTTCCCAAAGAATTGGAGTGGCAGACAGTCCCTACACAGCAAAGTGGGGCAGACACTATAGCGGAGAACACATGGAGGGCCTTGCTGGTTATCTACTATGCCCCACGGGCATTTCAGAGGGAAGCACGCTCGAGCTGGATCCTCGGGTATGAGCAGATAGACCCATGTCAGGATGTTGTCACAGAAGCATTAGGAATGGGCATCAGAGGGGCTCTCCGGGCTGCTAGTTATCTGAGAAAAATATGTCATCTCCAGTCTTAGTAATAGCTGACCCACGTGTCGTATCCATAGAGACCCGTCAAATTCTTTTTATTTTTTATTATTTTTATTTTTCTGGAATTTCTTGTTATTTTTTTTTATTCACTGAAAATTTAGTTTTATTTCTTGTTCTGACATTTACATTCATAAACTACCTCAAAATAACCTTATACAGACTAGAAACCACATTCCTAGTATACTACATTGTATTAAGCAGCATCATGCTATGATCTTGAAAGGTTCTGTGAATGAAACTGTTCCGCTGTCGTTTCCTTGTGGACTGTCTCTGTCTTAACAACGGAGCCTAAACAACAACTGCTGCAAGCATTTATTTAGTTTTTGCCCCCCCCCGAAAAGCATTTTATTCATGTGTTTTTTTGTTTTATTCTTTTTATATGTTTAATTTCTTGTTATACCTTGAATTCTTGTTATTTCTTATTTAAGAAAAACACGGGTCTCTGTGTTTCAATACCTCTACTCTCAAAAGGTAGCGTGTTCCACAGCTCTAGGGCAAAGTAAGCAAAAGCAATTTTTACCACAGTAAGGACACTCTAGCTTACAACCAAAGTAGCTTCTCAAATGATCATGGGTTGTGGGAAGGTGGAAATTAAAGCAGTTTATTCAAGAAAATAATAGGTAACTGCAACATAACAAGTTTCTCTATGAAGCAGTTAAGTATAAATGATCGCCTAGCAGTGTGTGATAGCCAGTCAAGACTTGAATACAAGAAACAATGATGGGAGTGCAACTAGCAACCAGAACAAAAAGTATTGCAAACCCTCCTCTCTGGCCAGCCCACCAGCACAGCGGTAGAGCTACTGGTCATGGTGCCAACTGCCAGGGTAGGGAAACGAGCCCGACTCATCAGAGGGCCGGTGGAGGGAGGTGAGAAGAGTGTTCTGCAGGATGCTTTCCAGGTCGGGGAGGGAGGACATTTGGTCTTCACTGCACTGCCCATGTGGATGACCACAGGTGGCAGGGCATCTGGAGCCAACGAGCTGGGAGGGAGGATGCCGACATGCTCTGACATGAGTGCACACATCACATGTGCAGGTATCAGGAGCTTTCTCGGCATCCTAGGGAGGAAGAAAAAGTGATAAACCACCAACCGAGGCAGGAGGATGTCCACTCCTCACTGCAGGCCCCACATTGCCAACTAAGACACTTCCGGATCACTTTCTGAGTCTGCGGGGTAGTGACCTTTGTCGTTCCCAGTGCACTCAGGAAGAGATGTAAGTCCCAGAAAAGGCGTGTGATGAGGCTTAGTGAGTGCGTAGGACTGATGGGGGCCAGTGAGCAGCAAGGGGAAAAGCACACTAAAGGAAAAAAATATAAAAAAACTCTCATACACGATGGCAACCGCACTGCAGCTCTGCCTGGAATGCAGGATGGACATGGCCCAGGAAACTCATGACTAATGGTATGTTTTCCTTACAGGAATCCCCTTGCACTCAGTTTCTAGGGTTGCTTTTTCCTGTTGTTACTGTCTCAGATAGCATGGATTTAGAGTATCATATGTAGCTGCTAGTAGGCAAAAGAATCACACTGAATGTTTAAGGACATGCACTTTAGTTTTACTTGAGATTTAGATCAGAGTTCATTTTGTACACACACAATCTCAGTGGGCTCAAGGACCTCAGTCCATTGTTCACAAACAGTTCATTTTTACACCCAGGTTTTCTTTTTTTTTTTGACATAAAGGTTTATCTATTGTGGGGTAGGCAGACCGCTATCAGCCAGGTCCCCATGCTCTCTGACCGTCACCTGCTTCCCCCAACCAGCAGGAGTCTTCTGCAGATTCCAACCCCCACGTGTGGCTAGGCCAGAAGGAGGCCCCCAGTGCAAGCAAATCCAGATCTGGTAATCGAGAGGCGGGTATGGGGTCATGAAGCCTGTCCCAGCCTTTTTTTTCCATCTTCTGATGCCTCCCTCCCTTTCTGTAGCATGTACGTCAGTGTGTTCATGTGGAGACATGCACACTGCACAGAAGTCCCACCGCCTCCTCCCTTCCATACTGCTCCCAAACCTGTCTTACCACCAGGCCTCCACCTGGTGGCATTCACACAGCAGAGCCAGCAACCCACCCTCCCTGGGAGAGGAGAGCAGTCCAGTGGACACTCTATCCTCTCCCTTCCCCCCCGGGTGGCCTCCAGCAACCCGAGGTCACCAGCATGGCAGGCAGGCAGCAGTGCTACCGCCACACCACTCAGCCTGCTACATGAGGTTTTCATGGTTAATCTGTCCTCTCTAAATGGTCTAGGCTATATGGTATGCCAGCTGCATGATCCGCATCATCGCCTTCTGCTGTAATGCATGGTAATCCTTTGATGCTCCCAGGAGTTCCCATTCTCCCTGTGGTCTGTGATGCACTCTGCTCTTTTCCTTCGCATGGCAATGTGCCCAAGGATGATCTCTCTGTCCCCCTCGGGCAAGTATCTATTTCCCTGTTCTCCCCTGCACTGATTCCTGTCTTTGCTGAGCTACTTTGGGCATGTCGTACTTGAAGCTGGGCACTGCTTTAGAGTAGTGGATACCTTTCTTTTGTTACTATGCAGCATGCCAACAGGGTGCCCTATACGTGGTGCGAGCTCCATTACAAGAGGACGCCTTTGGGGGTCAGTACTGCCCTCACCAAGTCCTCTGATCCTCCTATAATGTAGTCTGCCAGCCTGGTCTCGCTGGGTACTGCTTACACCTTGTCAGAGAGTGTGCCGGGCAAACCCTCCACCCCACCCTCTTGTGTTGCTCTCATTGGTGAATAGGCCACGTGCTGCCTTCATAGGGATTCCCTCCTCTCTACACCTTGGAGATGAATCTTCTACCCTACCCTGAAGCAGTTTCACTTCAGTACCTGTTGTTACCTGCTAGCTACAAGTGCGCAGTGTTTCAGCCCAGGCTAGTCTCCATGGTTGCTTCTCACCAGGATATCCCAAGATAATCTTTGGGGGAACCCGCCACAGACCTGAGAGCCATCTGGGACTATCCTTTGAGGGGATACTCCCCTGGGATTCCCACACCCTCCCCAAGGATCGCACTATGTTCCTACTCTATGGAGAACTGTCCACAATCAAACTCACAGATCCCTGCAGCTTAGGATCTGCCCTGGGTGCCCGAGGGCCATCCCACCAGCACCTGATAGCCACCAGGGTCTCACTTGGTATCATGATGCCCCACAGCTGAAAGGTGTTTAGGACACTGTGCCAGTCTTGGCCCTGAGGACAGCTTGCTCCCACTTCTTCAGGCAAGAGCTGCCTCCTGTGCTTTCGCCTGAATCCACTGGCCAGCAACTCCTCCTAGGCATGCTAGAGGATGCCCTGGCACTACTGGCACTCTGTTGGTTGTGCCCCTGTACTCTTGGATGGCACACATGCCTTGGGTGGCACAGTCAGTCCCTTGCCCCAAGGACATCTGCTAAGACAGACATCCTGGAGGGTCAATGTTTGCACCCAAATAGCTGACTTGAGACTGAACTGAAGTCACTGACACCAGAGGGTGGCATCCTATTTTTATACTGCTTATATCCCCTCCCACCGATCTACTTCCACAGAAGATGATACCTTCACACCAGTTTCACCCTCCCACCCCCGCCAGCGGGGAAGGGAGGTGATGAACTGCTGGTCCCCAAAGTATGTTTGTATGTAGGAAAGAGAGGAAGAAAACTGAAAGAGTGAGCTTTATAACCGTCCCATTGAAATTAATTGGGAATTATCTGATAAGCACATTTGTAATACATACTAACATACTAAAAACCAGCAGAATAGGCCTGTTAGTCTTTTGTGTCTGCTCGGTGTCCAGCCCTTAGCAGGCGCTTTCCTCCCCCCCCGTCCATAGATATTGACAGCAGACAAGGACCGCTTGGCCCACGTAGTCTGCACATTTTCCCTACCTTCTATAACACTGCAGACCCTTGTACTTGTTCTTTGGCTTTACCCCCCACTTTCCCTGCTTCTAAGGTTCCCTTATACCTATCCCACATATTCTTGAATGGGATGTAACCAACTGAATTGTTTATTAAAGAGCCCCCAATGCCTTGAGAAGAACTTTGAGAAACACAGGAACGTTTAATCCTTGGGTTCATCCCTCACCTCTCAGAACTCATGAAAACTAGGGATGAACTATGGCATAGGGCCTGAGCCACGGGGAACTTAACCGATGTCCAGAACTACAAAAGAACACGAAACGGGTGCACCAGAGCAATACGTTCCAGCAAACTCCAGTACTTTAAAGAGGCCCTTTCTCGCTCCTGGAGTGAGGGTAGAAAGTTCTGAGCTAATCTTAATGATATTCTAGGGAAGACCTCCAAATCTGCCCCCACCATGCTCAGTATAGATGGTGCACCCACCCTTGATACCAAAACCATGGCTAATACATTTAACAACCCATTTACTGACCTTAGCAGTGTCCTCCTGCCCGACCTTTTCACTCCCACTAATACTGATGACAGACATAGGATCCCTGCTCAACCTTTAGGCTACCTGCCTTTCTATTTTACAGTAGTCTCCAGAGCTGAGGCACGAAAATACCTCCTTAAAGTCCTTGGCAAATCAAGGGTCAGTGGGGACAACCTCAACCTAAAATTTATTGCCCTTACTTCAGACGATATCCTAGGCCTCTTACCTGGATTATTAACTGATCACTCCAGTATGCCAAATTCCCGCATAAGTGGAAACCTGCCACTGTCACCCCTGTCTTTAAAAGTGGGGATCGTGCTCACCATGGTAATTACAGATTGATCTCCATTCTTCCTCCGCTCTCAAAAGCCCTGGAGAGAACAGCCTCTGACCAGTTGGTTAAGTACTTGGACAAATATCAAGCGCAGTGCCCTCACCAACATGGCTTTAGGCCCGGACATAGTACTACCACTGCATTATTAGAGTTCAGCAGTTTCCTCCATAATGCTCTTGACCAAGGTCACCTAGCTGGTTCAGTCTTTGCTGATTTATCCGAAGCCTTTGACACGGTTAATCATGCACTCCTGATTGACCAACTAACCAACAAAGGGCTTTCCAATGATACCACTGCTTGGTTTAAGAGCTACCTTGAAAGCCGCTCTCAGTGGGTGAAAATAGGTGACACCCTCTCAGATGAAAGACTTGTCCACTTGGGTGTCCTGCAGGGGTCCATTCTTGGGCCACTCCTGTTCAGTATCTTCCTCAACAAACTCCCAACTCCCCAAAAACTCTGAGATCATCACACTTGGCGACTTTAACATAAATTGGCTTACCCCTTAATCAACCTATTTCAGAGGTGTCGCTGCTGCCCAAAACCTAACTCAACTGGTCCCATCTCCAACCAGGCTTAACTGAAACATGGGCAACAGAACCCTCGCTGACCTCATTTTCTCCAATCACTCTGAACGTATCTCTGATGTGCAGGTCTCATCTGACTCACTTAGTGATCACTTCCCAGTCACCTGCCACTGGTCAAACAGTTGGAAACCGCCCCCCCCTCATATCACCAGACACTGGCTCCTTAGGAAAGGTGCTCTAGAGCATTTCCGCAATTATCTTCTCAACTCTGACTGGACCCCACTCGACTATATTGCATCTGTCAATGATGCGCTGCCCTTCTTTATTAGTTCCTTGAACACTGCCTGTGATATCATTGCTCCCTTTGTTAAGCAGGTGGTAAAAGATTGCTTCTCTCCCTGGGTCAACCAGTCTATAATTGACCAAATGACTGATTGTGACAACCTATGGTGCTGAGCCCTGGGAATCTGGCCATCCCGCGGACCATCAAATATACTGTGCTGCCCGAAACTCCTGCACCTGGACCATTCGCCAAGCTAAGGCTGCTTACTACCAAGTTAAACTCACCACCTTCTGGGGGCAGGGATGTAATTTCTGGGAGACTGTTAAGGAACTCTGTGGCAAATCCCCCCCCCACACTGATCATAAATGGGGTCCCTACTCAAGATCCTGACCAGATTGCCAACATCTTTAATGTGGCTTTTACTGACCTTAGCTCAGTACTTCCCCCCGACTTCTTCTCCCCCTCCCCTGGGTGTTCTCCACCCCCCACTGATGTCCTACTCTTCCACTTCAAGACCATCTCCCCTAGTACTGGCCACTCCTACCTCTCTAAGTTCCTTGGCAAATCCAGACAGAGTGGCAATACACTAGACCTTAAGCTACTCAACCTGACCCTAGACGCAGTCCTAACCCCCCCAACCAAAATCTTGAATATGTCGCTATACCTTGGTCAGTTCCCTCCCCAGTGGAAACGGGTGGTGGTCACCCCAACCACAAGAGCGGTGACTGAACCTCCCATAATAACTACAGGCCTATCTCCATTCTGCCCCCTTCTCAAAAGCACTTGAAAAAAATCATCACCAACCAACTCACTGACTTCCTGGAATCACATAACCTCCTCTGCCAGCAACAGCACAGATTCAGGAAGGGCCACAGCACCACCACTGCCCTCCTGAAGTACACCTCATACATTCACGATGCCCTCAACAAAGAGGCCTTGGTTGGGTCTGCGTACATAGACCTCACTAAGGCCTTTGCTACGGTTAATCATTCCATATTATTAGACTTCCTCCTTTCCATTGGCTTGTCCCAGGAGGCCACTGCCTGGTTCACCCACTATCTGCAAGGAAGATCCCAGCAAGTTATGATAAATGTCATCCTATTCACTAGTCTGCAGGTTCGCTCTGGAGTACCCCAGGGCTCCATTCTTGCCCCACTCCTATTTACCCTTTACCTGAACTCTCTCCCCTCAGCCTGCACCGGACGTCTCCTCCTCTGTGCAGACGATGCAGTGATTTTCAGTCACCACCCTGACCCCACCCTGCTTCAACAGGACCTGCAGCTCTCCTTCAAGGAGGCTGAATCCTGGTTTTCAACCCATAAACTTATTCTCAATTATAAAAAAGACAAAGGTAATGCTATTCTCCCACCACCAAAATAAGTACAAGTCCTCCACCCTCTTCATCCTCAATTCTCATGGCACCCCCTTGGAATCTGTTCCCATTTTAAATACCTTGATATCACCCTCGATCCTGCCCTCTCCTTCCATGAATACATCACCGCTACCTGCTCCTCAGTTAATGCCAGAATTGGCCTCCTCTACAGAATTAGGTCCTGCCTCCCCACTACTGCACTTAGACTAGCTATCTCCAGCTCTGTTCTATCCCTGGTAGACTATGGTATGGTCATCTACGGGTCTGCTTCAAATACTGCCCTGAGAAAAATTAAACTTGCCTTAAACAAAGCCTGCCATCTGGCCACTGGCTGCAACAGGTTGACGCATACCTGCGATCTCTATCAACGCTCGGCCTGGCTTAATTTCCAAGGGCGTCTCTACTATCAGACTTGCCTACTAGCAAAAAAAATTCTATGGGCCACTCACCCCCTGGTTGTAATCTTCTCCTCTCTCCAAGGCAGCACAGGCGGGTGACCAGACACACCGACAAAGCTACTTTCCATGTCCCCTTCTATAGAACCACCACCAGTTAAAAGTCCTTCAAATACAGGGCCCCTCTATGAATGAACTCCCTTTAGGTTCCCTCGTAGCCATACCCAGGTTGGGCCCTTTCAAAAAAGGACTGCGAGACCACATCCTGGTTTCATCAAACTGTGACTATCCATAACACTGTCGTAGCCCTCCAACTGTTTCCTCTCCTGCACCTTAGCCCCACGACAATGCCCATTAGGCAGCTTTCTGGTCTGTACTATATTTCCAGCTCTCCTTTGGTCCACTTCCTGGGCCTGTTACTCACTTTCTCCTCCATAGCTCTGTTGCTCCTGTCTCCAATATATTTTTTCTCCTCTGACTTATTTCAACAATTTTGGTTACTCCCATGTCAATTGACAATGCTTATTGTATCGCATCGTTATTAGATAACTCCCTATTGTATAATTTTTTCTCTGTATATAATTACTGTTATTGTTCATGATGTCTGTAACACTTGCCTGCCACACTTTGCACTGATGTGGAGCCTTTGTGTACAATTACTGTCATTGTTCATGATGTCTGTAATACTTGCCTGCCACACTTTGTACTGACGTGGACACTTTGAAAAAGAGTCCCTGACTCAAAGGGTTGTAATTCCTGGACTTCAATAAATAAAGCTGCCTATGGACACATCCTACTATACGCTGACGACGCTGTTATCTTTACCAGCAGTCCTGACCCTGCAGTCCTTGACAGCCAGCTACAACACAGCTTTTCCAATATGGAGAGGAGGTTTAGTGACCATAGGCTCATTATAAACTACAAAAAAACTAAAATGATGCTTTTCTACAGCTCGTACAACATGCATCAAACTTACCCACTCCCAATCACTAATGTCGTGGGCTCCCCCCTAAAGCTGGTCCAGCACTTCAAATACCAGGGGATTACATTTGACAGCTCCTTGACTTATGCTAGACACACTGACAACTTAGCAAAAAGCTGTAAACACACGCATTGGGCTGCTCTATAGGCATAAACACTGCCTGATCTCGGATGCCCTGAAGCTGGTTATCCACAGCTCAGTTGTATCACTGATTGACTATGGTCTAGTCATATATGGGTGTGCAATGGACACCTCCCTTCATAGAATTAAAACAGCTCTAAATAAGACCTGCCATCTTCTCACAGGGTCTGCACGTCTCACTCACACCTGTGAGCTGTACTCGCTGGCAAATTTACTCCAGTTCAATAACTAAATTAAGTACCAAACTTGTATTGTTGCAAAAATAGTTCACTTAGGATTCATACCACTAGGGGTCCAGAAGCTCCTTGTCTCATGTGGCTGTCACCGGCAAACAAGGAACACTGAGAACCACATTTTTTTTTATTATTTTCCTATTTTTGGTCCAGCCTCTCCTCTCGTCAGGTTCTGTCCATCCGCCACCCCCATGCCCAAGCTTACCCCCCTGGGAGGGGCCATCAAGGGGGCTTCCCCCTCCCTCATGAACACTGTGGGCAAGCCCTGGATTACCCCCCCGGGTCGGGGCCATGAGAGCGGGACCCCCCCCCTTGGCAGGTGTCGTTGGCAGTGGACGGCGGAACTAAACGGGCAGTTATGCTGGGGGCTGGCATTTTGCTGATTTTTGCTGCCCTGGTGGCGGGATGCAATGACATCCAGCGTCCGTCCTGCCCCCTTGAACATGCTGGTGCCGGCTGCTACGGTACCCCTGGATTTCACCAGGAGTCCGTCAAGCATCGGACACTCTTCCCCTCCCTCCCCCCGGAGAAGGATAGCAGTCCTCAGGACACTCCATCCTTCTCTCCCGGCTGGCCCTCCGATGCCCCGGGTCCGTTCCCAGGTCACCAGTGTCACAAGCGGAAATCCAACCGCTGTGCCGACGGGCCAGCCGAGAACCAGATCTTCAAGATCCCACGCTGTCGTGCCTTCCTTGGGCAAGGTCCTCTTCGCCCATAGGGCCCCGCTCTGGCTAAACTCTATACCTAGTGAAATATCTTTCTCCTGCATGCTGGGATCCTTTAAACCCAAACTATGGCAGCATCTTGTAACCGCTTCCAGTTGCGACTGCTTCCACTAGGCATTCCTGCCAATGTTCGATTCCCTCATAGCACTTACTTGCACTATACTTATATCCCTATTCTAGAATGTCCACTCCCATACACCCCCACCCACCCTCCTTCCAGGCCCCCTTCTCACTTCCCTCACCCTCCTTTTTCTCCATGTTCCCCCTCTCTTTCTGCCCCCTTAACTTTTGCAATTACCCCCTCTACCTATCAAACCTCACCACCTCCTTTTACCTTATCAATTTGTTTGCCCCCCTCACTCTCCCTCCTCTCAACAAGGCCTCATGGGCTGACACTTTTTGTTATTGCAATCCCACACTGTTTTGTGTTTGTACTCCAAAGTCTCCGACTCTCAATTGTAACTTGCACTAGCCCATTTTAACCACTCTCAGTTGTCACATATGTACTCCACCACTTTATTCCTCAAATTGTTGTTGCTATCTGACTGTCCTCCAAATTGTGTTGCCCTACTTTTAGCAATTAATTTGGTACTTAAGTACTATTTCCTGATTGTCAGACAATTTGTACCCATCAACCTGTACTCGATTGTCTACCAATTTTGTAGTCTATGTTGTTGCAAATCTCAACATGGAACCTATGTAAAGTGCCACTCGTGCAAAGGTTTTCCAAACTATTCAATAAATAAAATAAATATTTGGACAGGAAACAACTAGCATTTTCTCATTAGCTCTGTATTTCTTCTCCCCCATTATTTACTACTGAGGTAGCATGCATGAAAAGATTAGTTGTTCCTTGAAGGTTCATCAGCTCCTATTGCTCCTTCCCAACCTGATGTCTTTAATACTCCGATTGTGACATCAGTTATTCCTATGGCAATAAACTATGATGTCACGACAGAGCATTATAATTTCAGGTAGGAAATAAGCTACAGAGGCAGGATTCGATCGGATGGAAGAGGACCAACAGGACGTGCTGACGTGAGCTCCATGTCGGCTCTCCCCTCATCAATATTCAAAAATGTTTTACCGTTGTCTTAAAGAATCCGCATTTATTTATAGCTAGTTTTCTGAGTGCTGATAACACAATCTATAGAACATTTTAGATACATTTTTAAGGTTTTGTGATCAGTTAATCTTCCTTTTAATTGATACGAAGTGTTTCGGCTGTATAGCTAAGGAGAAAGGTTTATTTTTTCTCCTGAGGAAATAAGTACATAAACATTTAACAGCAAGTATTTAATTTCTTCTCATATTAATTCTTTTACATAGAATGGCAGAAAATTTAGCTGAAATGCCACAAGATGGAAATCCTCTCAAAAGACCGTTATCCTCAGAGGATGAGATAAAAGGAGGATCTGGGGCCAAAATCCCCTCCTCACAGAAACAGCTTACTGTAGCTCATTTCGATTTGATCATGAATGAGAGTGCGTCTATGAAATTAACTTTAAGTGACATGGCAGGAGGTTTGAAGGAAATAAAACAAGAGATGGCAGGTCATAAAACAACATTAGATGATGCAGAGACAAGGATTAGTGGCATAGAAGACGGGCTGAGAAGGAATATGCAGTAAGAGTTAATGACAGCAGGAAATTAACAAAGTTGGAGCAGAAAATAGAAGATTTAGAGAGCAGGAACAGACGGAATAACTTAGGGATTTTTGGACTTCGTGAAGGGACTGGAGGCAGTGACACTATCTCCTTTGCTAATAAATTACTGATATCACTTGCAGGACCACCCCCTGACAATAAAACCTATGTGATTGAGAGAGACCATCGTTCTCTGAAACCTAAACCCTCTGTCAATGAGAGGCCCCACTCGTTTGTCTTCAGACTATTAAACTTTCAACAGAAAATGTACATCCAGAGAGTTCTTAGAAATAACAGTCAGATTGAGTTTGAAGGTTGCAAGCTTCCTATATATAATGATCTTCCTCCTGAAGTAATTACAAAACGTGATGCCTTTCTTCCTATCAAAACAAGGCTCCGTGATATGGGTTTGTGCTACAGTCTATTTTTTCCAACCTTGTTGAAGGTCTATTTGCCTGAGGGCCCCAAGAAATATAACGGTTTTGACACTGCCAAAGCTGGTCTCAAAAAGGATCTGCCAGAACTTTTCTTATCATTCAAGTTTTAATACAGTATGTTTGAGAGTATATATCCTGCTCAAAGTAACTTGTACGGTGCTCTGACAACCAATTGCTGTGTGAATTTTTTTTTCTTTTGTCCCCTTCTCCCGGTTTTTGTCTACTACCCATGTTTATATTTTGCCAGTTTTTAGGGAACATTTAGGCCTGGTACCTGTAAGTCTCCTCCCAGCTAGTGTGTGGAACTGTTTAAGTGGTCCCTGTGGTCCCACTCCCTAATTTTGGTTATCAGTGTTTGGGCTCTCTTCGATGTACTGCTACTTTCAAAGGAAGTTGTTCAATTTAATTCCCTTAGTAGCACTGGCTCAAGTTGGCTCTCCGTGCGATGTTCAGGCTCCCAACAATGCTCAATGAAATAATACCCCAGAGATGAAGAGTACTGACCTGACGTGGAGTTATGTTCATTCTGCCCTTAGGGGTGGTGGCTTCCTCTCTTATGTTGAGGATGGAGGAACTGCCCTCTAATGAGGGGAATAGAGATAGAGAATAGTTGTTTAACTCTGGGGCACACTTTCAAGTTAAAGGAGCCTTTCCAATCTGAGCAGGAGGTTGGTGTAGTTTCTGTTATTGTACGGAGCATATTTTATATTTATTTATAGAAAAAACATAAGAAGACTCTTTTATAGTGTCTAGTTGTTCAGTCCTTTTGTGAAAGCAGCATTTTAAAATATAGGAGTACTGATTATTTCTGGTAGCAATCCAGGGGCCTGTATAGGGATCGCTGTTCAGGGACCACAGTACTTATGGGGCAGTGGATTTGAGAAGATACCAGGTTTTTCAGTGTCCTCCATCTTGTTTTCAACAGCCCAAGGTGTTCAGTTAGATACTTAATGGAACGAGGGTCTGTAGTCTTTCTTTTTCTCGAGTGTGTAGGGCACGCAATCTCCTTCTATGTGCATTGGTAGTATTGAATGACTGTAATCTGCATGCGCTAAGAGAAGTTTTTCACTCGCTCAGCAATTGGCTTAGACATTAAAGGATTTACTTTAGCACAATATTTAATTACACTACTGCCTTTGTTTCCAGGGTGGTGTATATGGCATAAGTGTTGGAGAGAACAGTCTTGTTGCCAGTATTACTCTTTTCCTCTAATTTAATGTTGCCTTGATTTTAAGTTTACTTTAAGGAGTGCTTATTCTAATTTGCTGTTACCCTTTATACTCTCAGCCCAGGAGCTGTTCAAAACTCTATACAAGATGTGCCTGCTACTCGTACCAACGAGCTGCCTTTCACCAGACAGATGCCTCCTGAGGTGTCACCATGGAAAGTAATGTGTTTTTATTAATTTTTAAAATAGTTCTGTCAAAACATAGGCGCTTCTCTCTTATACAGTTGTGCAGTTTTAGCACAAGATAACAGAACAAGTAATGTTTTTGTTACCATTAGGATTATATTTTTTGATTGGGTCGTACTAAACCCTGTTCAGCTCCTCTACTGTAAAGTGGGATTTGCATATCTTTGTTATGATATAAATATGCATTATTGCAGTACTAGCTCTTTTTTTTTTTTTTTTCGTATTTATTCCTCCTCTCCTCCCCTCAGCTCTGGTCTCCTCGGGAGCACCAAGGAGTCATCCCTCTGTGGTCCACCCCACCTGGACAGTCCTCCGTCGCCCATGTAGCCTCAGATTACCCCCCCCCGGGCAGAGACGAGGTGGGCCCAAGCAGTCAGTAGTGTCCGTCGAGAGAGTGCCAGGCGGGTGGCTGCAGATCGAGGGCAAGCTCCGGTGCTCTGTCTCCGCCGGAGCTGAAGAGCATTTTTTCCCCTGTTTCTTGGGGAGTGGCTTGCGCCCTGATGTCAAGGCATGGAACCGATGTCTGCCACTCCCCGCCCCTTCTCTATGTCATCAGCGCTTGCTGCACCTCCGGCCTCTGCCAGAGGGCAGCTGAGCACCGACTAGGGACTCCTGTCATTCCCGGGAGAGAAAAGCTGTCCTCCAGATGCTCAATCCTCTCCCTCCCCTGCTGACCCCCAGCAACCCGGGCTCATTCCCGAACCCGGGTCACCAGCGTGGCGTGAGGTGTGGTGTCCAGCGCCTCAACCCTCAGTGCCACCGGGCTGGGCTGCAGTACTAGTTCTAACGGTTTATTTACCTGTTAATTTGTTCAGCTTAAATAACCTAATGGGGTAGAATGTAGATTGTTTGCAATTCTTTAGTATTAATGTTTCGCACACTTGTTATGATGTTGACACCTGTTTATTACGAATTAAAAGAACTGTTTAACTTCATCTATTTCTAGGTCATAAAAATACATAAACATATCTATAACTCTAGTTTGGTTTAGGTCATGATGGATCTTATTGTTGTTAAGTGGGGGGCAGCTGTTCAGTTGGGCTGTGTTTATCCAGGCAGGTAATGGGTGGAAATGGTGTTGGAGGGATCATTCAACTTCCAAAATATGATATTTTTTCAATCCAGTTCAGAATGTTCTTATATCATTTGTTTACCTTCAGAAATATAAGAAGAGGGGTTTATGGCACAGTTTTTGAAAATTCTCACTATTATTATTTCTTCTTTCTTTACCTACTGCACTTCATATTGCATTCTTTTCTTTCTTCCCCCTCTCTTCTTTTGGGATGGTTTCTCTCACCAAATACTACTCTTGGTGGCACAGATCAGATGATGGGCTATTACTATTTTGTTCATACACATTTATCTAAAACTTATGATATCTTTCATGTCTAACGCAGAAGGCTTGGTGCTTATCAAATGGAACATTAGAGGGCTCAATCATACAATTAAACGTTATTCTGTGCTTAGACATCTCAGGGGCATAGCTACACGGGTGCAGGAGGTGCAGCAGCACCCAGGCCCATGAAGTTTGAGGGGCCCAAATCATAATTTTGATGTTTATTCAAAACTGGGGAGGGGCCCCGTAACATCGTCTTGCACCCAGGCCCTCTGGGAATTTGTTACAGTACTGAGACATCTCAAAAAAATGAATCCAGCCATTGTATTTTTGCAAGAAACTTATCTCAAAAAAGAGCACTATGATTTGCTGTGAAGGGAGTGGGTGGGGCAGGTCTATGGGGCAGGGAACAGCTCTAAAATAGCAGGGGTCCTAATTTTACTTAAAATAGGTTTGCCCTTCCAATTTTGTAGCTCAGTAGAAGATCCATCAGGTCATTTTTTTTAAACTTAATGGGAAGTTGGGAGAGAAGTATGTCACCCTGGTTAATATGTATGGTCCAAACTCTCCCTCCCACGATACCTTAAACAGTGTATTTAACCGGTTATCCCCATACATGGACAGTACCATAATCATAGCAGGGGACACCAATTCCATTTTGGATCCCGTCCTTAATAGGTCTAAATATCCAGCCCACCTTATCAAAGACGGATAAAGACCTATCTTATTTAATCGACAATTTGGGCTTGGTGGACGCCAGGAGATCTATGAATCCTAACACAAAAGAGTACACCTTTTGGTCTAGTTGTCACCACTCTGGATCTTGTATAGACCAAATTTTTATACCTAAAGAGGCAGTCACCAGGATTATCTCAGTTGAAATACTACAGCAAGTCATATCTGATCACACTCCTGTCTGAATTGCTCTTAAAGAGCAGCTCTCGACTAGCCCCCCACTGACACATATAATACAACTGACCTGGCCAGGAGTCATTTTCTATAAATATTTCCTTTGAGGACTGCCATTTAAAAAAGTTATATCACTCGTAAATTTATTCTTTGACCCGCTGACTGAAAACGGAATCCTACTATGCCCCCACACCACACACCACATGGCCCCGTTTGTGATATCACTAAATGAGGCTGCTTGTGCTTTTCAATGACTTGAATGGCGGTGATTTTTCCCAGGTTTTCTACATATTTAATGTCAGGTTTTAAGAAATCAAGTGACCGCTCAACTAACAGGGTCCCTGTTAGTCAAGTGGTCACTTTGATTTCTTAAAATCCTGACATTAAATATGTATAAAACCTTTGGAAAAATTGCCCCCATTCAAGTCAATGGGGCGCGCACATGTGACATCACAAAACAGGGCTGCATGTGCCAGCGTGGGGGGGCGTGGCCATATGATGTGGAACTGGCTCTGTTTTTTGCTGAGGGGTCTGGGAACAAATTTACAAGTTATATAACTTTTTTAAATGGCAGTCCCTGAAGGAAAGATTTATGGAAAATTACTCCTGGCAAGGTCAGTTATCTTACACGTGTCAGTGGGGGGCAACACATAAACATAGAAGCTGCTCTTTAAAGACACTCTCAACCATGATAGGAGCAGGAGATGGAAGTTCAACAACTTCCTACTGCAAAACTCTGACTTCACTCTTAAAATAAAGGGCCTTGTAAATTAATTCTTAACTGTTAACAAGCCAGAGGATACTTCATGGAGTACAAATTGGGAATGTATGAAGTTGTGGCTCAGAGGGCATATCATTAGTGCAGCCTCTTCCAATAAAAACGAAAGGAACAAAAATAAAAATGCATTATTAAGTAGAATTAAGGAGAAAGAACAAGATCTAGTTGGGAATGCATCTAGTGTTAAGTGGAGGGAACGGTCCAGTTTGAAATCAGAGTATAATGAACTAATAGTACCTAAACATTACAACTTGGGCAGAGCACAACTGTGTTCATACTCCTCCTGTTCTCACAGCATATATAAAAATGGACCATTTAGGCCCACCAGCAAAACAGTGTGAGCACTATAACTGTGCACTCCTTTCTCTCGCACTGGGCCCACTCTATCCCAGCTGTGACTCCTTCTTATTCTAACTGCTAGCCTTACAACTTGCTGCCTGGAGCGATTAATTCACACTGCACTTCTTCCCACTGACTGTAATGTTTAATACTGTATTGTAATACCTGTTTTTGGTATTGTTGTCTTACAATGTCCCTGTGCTCTGGTCACTTTATATTAACTCTTTACTACTATTTGCCTGATGAAATCTGATGCTTGTAAAGTCCCTGTTGTGCTAATTCTATGTAATGTAATCTTCCACTTGTATTTGCCTGATGTTCATGCATGTACTAACATACTAACATACTAAAATGCCAGCAGAATAGGCCTAACGGTCTTTCGTGTCTGCTCGTTTGGTCAGTCCCCAACCTGGGTGCTGACCTTTCTGTCCCCCTCGCCTTCTCTGGCTTCTCCCTTCCCAGTTCCGGATATTCTTGCTGCATTGGATTTTGCTTCCAGAACCCTTCCCCTGTACCTGTCCCAGTACTATGTACCTTGTAATCTCCCGGGTCGCACCTGAAAATAGGCACTTGGCTGCCTAGTGTGCTTACCCGGTTAACAAAAGCAAATAAATAAATAAATAAGAGGTGAAGCTGAGTTTTTCATTCATAAAGCTAAAATTAATTACATCAATTCAGGACCCAGATCATCAAAAATCCGAGCAATTTGGTTGAAACAAATGAGCGCATCAACATCTATCCCCATGCTCAGGGACATCAGTGATAATTCAATTGTCTAAGGACATAACAAATAAATGAAAAATTATTTGCTTTCTTAAAGAACTCTACTCTACTGAGGTGTCCAGTAATAGTGTTGCGCTTAAGGATTTTTGTGAAGGCATGCTGTTGCCTGATCTACCCACAAACTTAATAAAAGAGCTTGATGCAGAAATATCAGATCAGGAAATACTTGACGGCAATCAACAATTTAAAAAAGAATAAGGCACCGGGACCTGATGGATTTTCAGTTAACTTTTTTCAGTCTTTTTCTGAAGTATTATTATCATCCATTGACGGCGTTTTTAACTAAGCTTTTCTCAAGGGTTTTGTTCCCCCCAGTATGACACAAGGGCTAATCACTCTAATACATAAGCAAGGGAAAGATCCCGTGATGTGTTCAAACTATAGACCAATTTCACTAATCAATTCTGATATTAAAATATTGGCCAAAGTTTTAGCTAGCAGACTAGAGAAGGTAATTCACCATATCATAGGCCCCTAACAAACTGGATTCATAAATGGTAGACTGGCAGCCGACAGTAGAAAGCTGTTTCACATCATGTTGCATAGAAACATAGACTTTGACGGCACATAAGGACCGCTTGGCCCACCCAGTCTGCCCATTTCCCTACCTACAGGATAGGCCGCAGATCCTAGTCAACCAACAGCCTATTTCTTCCTACCCCCCACAAGAATTGCTTTATGTCTGCCCCTTGCACTCTTGTATTCTCCCACAGTTTTAGACCCCACAGCCTCTTCAGGAAGGTTGTTCCATGCATCTGCTACCCTCTCTGTGAAAAAATACTTCCTCATATTGCCCCTGAACTGCCCCCATCTTTAAATTATGTCCCCTTACTTGCATATAGTGATCATCATATGGTATGGTATGGTTCAGTTTGGCCACAACAACTAAATCATCCCATTCCAAAGCAAAAATGTGGGACTTCAGAGGAGCTGACTTTGATAAGATGGCCAACAGAGTTAAGCTAACCCTGGCAAAAAGAAATACAGGTGAGGGGGTCCTACAAGAGCTTGATAAGCTCAGGGTGGACAAGGCAATGAGACCTGATGGCATACATCCCAGGGTACTAAAGGAGCTAAGGGTGGAACTAGCAGAGCCATTATCAGAACTGTTTAGTGAGTCTCTGAGCACAGGAGAGGTCCCAGAAGACTGGAGAAGGGCTCATGTGATCCCGCTCCACAAGAGTGGTAGCAGGGAGGAGGCAGGGAACTACAGACCAGTTAGTCTTACATCAGTAGTGGGCAAGATTATGGAGGCACTCCTTAAGGAAAGGATAGTGCAACACCTGGAATCCATAGGAGCACAGGATTCAAGCCAGCATGGGTTTACAAAAGGAATGTCCTGTCAAACTAATCTCATAGATTTCTTTGACTGGGTAACCAGAGTGGTGGACCAAGGGGGAGCAGTTCATGTCGCCTACCTTGACTTCAGCAAAATTTTCAATACTGTTCCACATAGAAGATTGATTAATAAGCCGAGTAGGCTCAGGGTGGGTCAGAAGTTGGTCAACTGGGTGGCAAACTGGCTGGAGGGCAGAAAACAGAGAGTGCTGGTAAACAGTATACAGTTAGAAGAGATGCAAGTCACAAGTGGGGTACCTCAGGGATCAGTCCTGGGGCCAGTCCTCTTCAATATCTTCATCAGTGACATTGCAGATGGACTGGAGGATAAGGTTTGTCTGTTTGCAGATGACACCAAGATCTGCAACAGAGTAGATGATCCAGATGGGATGGGCAGAATGAGAAGAGATCTGGATAAACTAGAAAAATGGTCGGAAGAGTGGCAGCTGGGGTTTAATGCAAAGTTTATTACTACTTCACATAGTTATTGCATTGTGTAAAGGGGGAGTAGGAGTTGAAGAAGGTGTGCAATGGCTACTTAAAGTATTTTTGAGTGTGGATAGGAATATACAAAGCAGTTGCTCAACATATCTAAACGTGTGCAACAAAGGAGGTAAGGGACATAAAGAATGTTTTGCACTGATAGAGGGGGGAGAGTGGGGACTTGGGGGAGTGTTTGGTATCCTGCATCTGGAAGGGTAGGGGGTCGCCAGGGCAACGACAGCAATGGGTAGGGTGGTAGGCTGCAACAACTGTGTGCACCAATCTTTCTAAACATTGCCTGAGAGTAGGGAGATGTTTAGTGCAACCACACAGAAAAACTTAGAAAGGAGATTGAGGGTCTGCAGGAGGAACTAAGACAGGCAAGGCAGATTGGGGTGGGTTTGCCCAATACTGGAGGGAGGAGGAAGGGAGATGAGGA
This sequence comes from Neoceratodus forsteri, assembly GCA_016271365.2. Taxonomy (NCBI): domain Eukaryota; kingdom Metazoa; phylum Chordata; order Ceratodontiformes; family Ceratodontidae; genus Neoceratodus; species Neoceratodus forsteri. The sequence continues at coordinate 15,955,777 of JADMNL010000036.1, forward strand.
GGGCAATTTAAGCCAACAGTGGTGAGGAGAGGGTCAAGAAGGAAGCAGAGACAAAGGGCCCAGACCAGGAAGAACAATTGCCGGGAAACCAGGTCAGGAGACAAAAGACAAATGGAAGGAGGAGATAGGGACTTGTGAGGGGAGCCAAGAAGTGGCAAAAGTCATGGAGTGGAAAGGAGAGAACAGGTTACTATGCAGAGAGAGGAGCGGGCATTTGTGAAGGGTCTTCAGAAAATAGTTGTGCACTGCTAGAGAGGAAGAAGGTGGAGGAGGAAGTGATGAAATTAGAGGAGTAATTGATAAATGCCTGGACCAAACTGGGCGGGGAAGTTCTGCTGGGAGAACTGCAACAGGGGTAAAAGGGCATAATGTGCAGGAGGAAGAAGAGGAGCTGGAAATGAGGGAGGAGATGAAAGGAAGCAAGCAGGGAGTAAGAGGGGTGGAATCTTAGTGCTGGGGGACTCAATACTAAGAGGAGTTAGGTGGGGTAGCAAGGCAGAGAGGCATAGTCGCATTTGGGTGGAGGCCTTGCCAGGAATGACAGCAGAAAGGGTGGGACAGTCTGTTCTGAAATATGCTAGAAGGGGTAGGGACAAGCCTCATTTAATTATACATCTTGGGACAAACGACCTGGCTGACAAGACAGTGGATATAGTCCAGAGGAGGTTTGAGGAACTAGCACAATTATGTGAGGGGGCAGGAAGATCAGTAACTTTTTCCGAGATACTTCCGGTGCCAAAGGCAAGCACAACAAGAAAGCTGAGAATAGAGGAATTTAACAGATGGCTAAGAACCTGGTGTTGTGCTAAAGGGTATGGGCTGTTGGGGGGTGGGGAGGGACCTGGGAGGACAGTAGTCTCTATGCCAAGGACAGACTACACTTGAGTGCGGAAGGAAAGAAAGTGTTGAAGCAGAGGATGGAAGAATATATAGAGGAAGTTTGGAGTTTAAACTAGGAGTGGGGGGTGGCAGTTGGGGAAGAGATATGCAGGGACCACAGGTTGGGAAATCATATGAGCTTACCCCCCATAACAGTGACAAAGGAAAAATGGCAAGTGCTATTGGTGATGCTAGGAAAGGAGGGCAGGATGGGAGGAGGGGAAAAGGGTGGAAAGTGGTTACCCTTAATGCTAGGAGCCTTGGGAGGAAAACTGCAGAGTTGCAGGTTCTCATGGCAGAGGGAGAGGTGGACATTGCAGCCATCACGGAAACATGGGCCACCCAATATAATGACTGGGACCTGTCTGTACCAGGGTACAGGTTATTTCGTAGGGACAGGGTGACTGGGAAAGGAGGGGGTGGCACTATATGTGAAGGAAGGACTGAAGTGTGTAAGGGAGGAAGGGAGGAGGCAGTACAGAGTCACTTTGGGTGCAAATCCAGGATTCCAAGAATAGGAGTCTTAGAATGGGAGGTGTACAGGCCACCATCTCAGATGGAGGAGTTAGACAGGGAACTAGCGGGACAGATCAGGAGGACCTCGAGAAGGGTAGTGTGGTGATTGTGGGGACTTCAACATGCCAGAAGTGGACTGAGCACCCAACAACCAGGAACAGAAGGAGCAGGTACTGCTGGATGCCTTCCAGGACAGCTTCGCTGCAAATGGTCAGTGAACCAACCAGGTTAGGGAATACCCTTGACCTTGTGCTGGCAAATGGGGACTTTGTGAGAGAACTTACAGTGGAGGAACCGCTGTCAGGAGTGACCACCACTCAGTATGGCTCACATTGGATATGGGCAAGGAAGGAGTGGAATCTGGCACAGAGTGCTGGACTTCAGGAGGGCTGACTTTGGGAGGATGGGGAAGTGGTAAAAGGGTACCTGGCCAGAATTCAATCTAGTATGGATACTAACCAGAGATGGGAGCTCATAAAGTTGGGGATAGTGGAGGCAACCAAAACCTGCTGCAAAGCCCAGAGCAAGAAGGCTAGAGCTAAGAAACCGAGCTGGTTGAGCAAGGAGGTCATGGAAAAGGTAAGGAAGAAAAGAGCTGCCTTTAGGAAATGCAAGAAAACAGGAGGGGAGGACAGAGAGGAGTACTTGACAGAATCGAAGGAGGTGACAAGGGCAGTAAGGGGAGCCAAAGCATCTACGGAACTCAGGCTGGCACAAGGCATTAAGAAGGGGGAGAAGGACTTCTTTAAGTACATCAGGGAGAAAAGGAGCTGTAAGGACCACATAGTAAGGATTAGGAAGGAGGGGGGTTGGGTGGAAGCAGGGTATGATAAGGCGTGGAAGCACTAAATGAGTACTTCTACTCAGTATTTACTAAAGAGAAGAGGGGGGTGACACCCAAGATGGGTGAAATGGCAGAGCGGGGGAAGTGGTGACAGATGGGGAAATCATGAGGACAGAGTTCGAGAGGGTTTGAAGGCACTGAGGGTGGACAAGGCGTCAGGCCCAGATGGCATCCACCCCAGGGTACTGAAGGAGCTGGCAGAGGTCCTTGCAGGACCTTTGGCAGACCTATTTAATGCCTCACTACATTCGGGGTGTGTACCTCAGGACTGGAGGATGGCTCATGTGGTGCCCCTCCACAAGAGTGCCCCAAGGATGAACCAGGAAACTACAGACCAGTGAGCCTCACATCCATCGTGGGTAAGCTAATGGAGACTATCCTGAAGGAGAGGCTGGTGGCCCTCCTAGAGGCCAAAGGACTACAGGACAGCAGACAGCATGGCTTCATCGTGGCGATCCTGCCAAACCAACCTGGTCGGGTTCTTGACTGGGTAACTAGGCAACTGGACGGGGACATGCAGTGGATGTCCTGTATCTGGACTTCAGTAAGGCATCTCGACTCCAGTGCCACATGGAAGGCTGGGAAGGAAGTTAGTAGGCACAGGGCAGGTGCAGTGCTGGTGAGATGGGTGGAAACTGGCTGCAGGGAAGGCAACAGAGGGTGGTGGTGGGTGGGAGCTCTCACACCCAAGGGCAGTGACAGTGGTGTCCCACAGGCTGGTGTTGGGACCAGTGTTGTTTGGGATATTCATTGCAGACATATCATGGGACATCAAGAGCAAGATCAGTCTGTTTGCTGATGATACCAAGGTTGGCGTGTGTGGGTGGATGACCTAGGGGATGGCAGGGGTTGCAGGATGATCTGGCAAAGCTTGAAACCTGGTCAGACACCTGGCAACTGGGCTTTAATGCCAAAAGTGCAAGGTGATGCATTTTGGGATGAAGAACCCAAGGAGGACTTACCAGCTAGGGGAGTGCAGCTAGCCCAGACAGAGGAGGAGAAGGATCTGGGTGTGCTCATCACAGGGTCAATGAACAACTCCGGCACAGTGTAGGAAGGCAGCTGCAAAGGCCAACAAAATGCTGGGTTGTATTGCAAGGGTATATCCTCAAGGAGGAGGAGGTGATTCTGCCACTGTATAGGTCATAGTTAGACCACACCTGAGTACTGCGTGCAGTTCTGGCGTCCGTATCTGAAAAAGGACATTAAGTTACTGGAGGAGTGCAGCGCAGGGGCGACAAAGATGATCAAGGGTCTGGGGACTTATCATATGAGAGGAGGTTGAAGGAGTTGAACATGTACTCACTGGAGGAGAGGAGAGACAGGGGGACATGATTGAAACATTTAAATACATGAAAGGAATAAACAAGACAGGTACAGAGGGGCTGTTCAAAGTAAGGGAGGGGAGGGCCACCAGGGGCCATGATATGAGACTGGAGCGAGGAAGGTTCAGGAGGGAGATGAGGAGACACTTTTTTACAGAGAGGGTGGTGGCTGGGTGGAATGCGTTACCTGCAGAAGTGGTATGCAGTAGAACAGTGGACTGCTTCAAACGAGGATGGGACAGGACAAGGGGGCGGGTTAATGAAGGGGAAGGGTGGAAGGGAGGGGCAGCTGCAGAATAAGGGGTGCTAGCTGCACATTCGAGCAGACTTGATAGACCTCTAGGCCTTTATCTGCTGGCAAATTTCGTATGTTCGTATGTTCGTAAGTGCAAGATCATGCACATACGGAAGAGAAACCCTGAAGCCACCTATAGGCTAGGAGGGGAGTTGCTGGCAGTCACAAAGGAAGAAAGAGACTTGGGCATCATCATCACCGATGACCTGAAATCATCCAAGCAGACCACTAAAGCAGTAGGTAAGGCTAGGGGGGATGTTAGGGTGTATTAGTAGGGGTATCACAAGTCGGAAGAGGGAGGTAATAATCCTCTTTACAAAACACTGGTTAGGCCCCATCTGCGTGCAAGTACTGGAGGCCACACCTTCACAAGGACATTAACCAAATTGAGGCAGTCCGGAGAAGGGTAACCAAAATGGTGCAGAGACTGCATCAGAAAACATATGAGGACAGATTAACAGAGCTCAATATATATACCCTAGAGCACAGGAAGGAGAGAGAGGTGATATGATCGAAACATTCAAACACCTTAAGGGCATTAACAAGGTGAAAGAGTCCAACATGTTTCAATATAAGAAAAATAGCAGGACAAGAGGACACAGCATGAGATTAGAGAGAGGCCAATAAAGGGGTAATGTGAGGAAGTTCTTTTTTCACAGAAAGGGTGGTGGTGGATGCATGGAACGGCCTACCTCAGGAAGTGGTGGCTATGAATACAGTGCAGGGCTTCAAACAGGCATGGGATAGGAATAAGGGAGCAATACAGATGAGTATGAATAAGATAGGCCACTGACAGAGCAAAGGCCGATGGCACATTTATAAGGTAGAAAAAGAAATGGGCAGACTGGAAGGGCCTTGCGGTCCTTATCTGCTGTCAGCTTCTGTGTTTCTATACCTCTCGAGCCTTTGTCGCGGAGTGAACTGAGGGACACCGACACTCAAAATGTGTGACAGTAAGGGACCCATCCTCAAATATGGAGACACAAGCTGAAAACGATGCGTCAACCATTGTTTTTGCTTATACAAAGTTTATTTTTTTAGCAGTTTATGAATTTTTGCTGTGAAGCTGGATTTTTACAGCACATTCTCTGTGTAAGTAGCAGCTTTTCCATGAGGGACAGAGCAATTTTGAGAAGTAACATCAGGGACCATACCTCTCAACCTGTTGCCTTATGAATCAGGGACAATGCTTAAAAAAATCGGGGTCACATCTTAAAAAGTGGTGCTAGTCACTGAAAAAGTTGATAGAATAAAGAGATTTGTGTTAAGATGCATTTTCTGAAGATGAACAAGTATGTTATTTTAATGTTTGCCATTGTTTTGCGCTTTTAATCCCCGATGTTATTTCACAAGGGACAGAGGAAAATGTTGAGGCAAAATCGGACAGTTGAGAAATACAGCATGTAACACCACCATGAATGTACAAAAGCACAATATAGTCCCCTCACACAGCGGAACTCCGCAACCCACACGGCGATACTGGTCACGTGTAACCAAAGCGCCACGCGGAAGGGTCCTGCGGCGGGGGCCTGCGAGGCTCCCCGTCACTCTCTCAAGGCTGTCCGGAGCACTGCCTGTCTGCTTATCGCGCCCATTCCGCCTGGGAGGTAAGTCCGCGCACCGGACGGTCCAAAACCCTCCCGGTAAAACAATGCGAAGAGGGAGGCGGCGTGGCGGCGGAGAGGATGTCTGGGCGGCGTAGGGGTGCACAAGTCCGGAGATGCGGCGGACAGCTCTCCTTACCGGGGAGACTGGCAGCGGCTGCGCGTTACTGAGGAGCCCCTGCGGCCCGGGATGGACTAGAGGGACGCGGCGGGGCTGTGAAGGAAGGCAGGCGAGGCGGTGTGGTGAGTTTTCGGGGTGGGCAGAATCCCTTCCCTCGGAATGAGAGCGAGCGGGGGAGCGGGACCACCCCAACCCCCACACACAGCTGCCATCTATGAATAACTTCTCTTTTTCTGGCTGGGGCTCCCAGTCAGATCTACAGGGATTCCTGTATTTTACAGGAAAAAGAAGACATCTACCTTTCTACAGGGCATGTGTTCTTATAGACTTGCATTGATCAGCTCATATGGGAAAACAGAGCACTTCAACTTCCATAGGAAGTAATGTACTCCACAGGAAAATTGCCCTAGAGTTAGAGGGGAAGTGTCAGACTGGTCTGATACAAAATGTACCAGCATTTGGCTAGTGAGCCACTTTCGCACATGTCAGACATTGCTTTCTTTTCTTTATGGTTCTAGATTGGTATTTAATTGCGGGCGGAGTTTCCTTTGGGAACTATAGAAACGCAAGGATGTGGCAAGAATTTCCCTGTAAATTGCCCCATCTTCCAGTAGCATTTTAGAATTTCATGTAAAGGCACAGGGATCCGCTGTTTGATGCCTCAGAAATCCGGGTTCTGGTATGAGCTGAAATTGTGCAAATGATGACATTTGGAAAGGGCACGAAGTTGCATGGTTTTGTCATTCTAGTTATTCCAGTCATTCCAGATTTTACAGTTTGCACCATTCCAATGTTCTGGCTATTATCAGAACTAGCTCATTCTGGGTGTGGGCGGATGCCTGGAACCATGTTCCAACTTTTACCCCCAGCCTTTACCCATTCCAGCAATCAGTCATATATCTCAGGAATTCTCCCGCCTTGTGCTGACATTTGTACAGTAGATGAAGGTAGATTGTCCATCTAACTCTTCACCATAAGGTGTAGGGCCAGTCAAATCAGGCATATGTGAACTAGAGTCAAATCTGAGTTGAGTCAAGGCCGCGGATGATTGTGATGCATGTCCCCCAAGAGTTACAGGTTCCCACTACTGCACTAACTAGGCTCAGGATAAAAAACAAAACACTTGTGTTGATCACAGCTAGCCTGGCTGTGGATTAGAGCCAAACCAGAAGTGGGTTTGGGCTTTAGAGAACCTCAGCCACTCTTGACTTTCTCTTTTTATTCAGATGTAGTATGCCATTTACCAGGCAGTCCCGGGGCTGTCAGTGCTACATAAAACATTTAGGTTGTTGGCTTACACAGAACAGCCAACAGATGCTATACATCTTAAGTAGACGTCTTCCTACAGCATCTGGCCCATTTGTAAGGTGAGGTTCACATTTTAAAACTGGGACCTGATTTATAACTCCACCACCCTGAAACTGGTCGCTATCAAAATGCTTACAGCCAGCCCCTGGTACAGTGGTAGCACTACTGCTTATGACACCGAAGACTCAGACTTGGGAATGTGCCCATTTCGCAGAGGGTGGGCGGGGGTAGCGGAGTATCTCATGGATGCTTCCACCTTGGAGAGGGACGGACTCGGCTGTGCTGCTGTCACTTAGGTGACTTCAGGTGGCAGTGCGAGCTGAGCCATGGAACCAAGGGGATGCTGAGGTGCTTGTATGTCAAGGGCTTTTCACAGCATCCCACAAGAGGCTGGGTTAGAAAACAGGCCAGCCGCTATAGGAGGACGTCTGCCCATCACCCCAGGGCCCCCCCACCAACCAAAGCTCTTTTCTCTGTAGTACCTACCCAGTCTATGTCGGGGTAGGGTCCTTTTTGACAGTCTCGCATGGGGTAGTAAGTCCTAGTGAAGGAGGGTGAGGGGGTTGGATGAGCAGGTAGGACTGATGGGGCTGGCTGTCAAGAGGACATAAAAGCATACAAAACTCCCCCCCCAAAAAAAGCGACTTACATAGTTATTTTACCACAATGTAGTCCAGTGTGGACTCTCGACACCGAAACAAGCACGTCATTATCAGCTATCTCTTTAAAATGGCAGCTGCTTGAGCACCACGCTGTGGAACACGATGCTGACTAGTCCCTGAGTCCCACTAGTGTCTTTAGGACTTTGGGGCTGACCAGCATCCCTCTCCGTAATAACACTGGAATCTTTTGTCAGTGAATGTGCAGTTTCAGGACAGAAGAGTTCCAAATCTGGTCCTTTTTTGAAAATAGAAACCTTGTAAAGAGTGTCAATTTCAGTGCCCCCCCCCCAACCCATAGCTCTCTTGCCTGTCTTAGAGTTAAGTACTCAAACTACCATAATCTTTCCAAGTCTGTATTTTGGTTTTGGGGAACCAGCTGCCTGATCACTTATGTTTCCTGGTGAGAGCACCCTCCCTGTGAAGTTTTGTGATATGAAAGTCTGGAGAACACAGTGGTGCACTCCACATAAACTTTGGGGGCAGTTAAGTTCGAACCAGGACAAAAAGAAGAGAGAAATCCAGTGCATGAAAATAGGCAAATATGTTTATTATTTGCATGTAAATTGGAGGTTGAGATAGCCAGCGGGATGTTGGCAGGAAAGTCATTCAGCGAAATGGGAACCAAGAAGGGGGCAGTAAAAATACAAAAAACAAAAACAAAAAAAAACAAAACAACTGAAATGGCCAAGTCTGATTTTCCATTTGCTTTTCGTGGAAAATCATTGTAAACAAGATGGTGCATTTAAGCATAATAAAATTAAAAGCATTACATTTATAACAATTGATTTAACATTATACCAGACCAAAGCTTATTTATTCATTTCAGATTTTGTTTATTTGAGCAATCGGATTTACAAACTTTGAGCCAAGGGCTCGTTTACAAAGGTACCTCGTCACAGAGAGGACAATAATGGCACACAATTACAGAATGTTGACATACAGAGTTATACAGATTTACACAGTTTGTATACAGACATTGTTACATATATTTTGTACAGTTCGTACACAGTAGTTGCATATGTCAGTTTAGGAGACCCCTGATATACAGATATCTGGCAGGGGAAGGATTGAAGGTACGGAGGGGGGGAAGGAGGTGGTCCAGAGCACTTTGTAGATAAAAGTGTATTTAGTAGTATGTGAGCAAGCTGTTAGTAACAAGTACAGCAGCGGGTATTGAACAGATGGTTCCGAAAAGCAGTTTTGAAGGAGGTGAATCTGGGAGTGTTAGAGACGATTCCCGGGAGAGCGTTAAACCAGGAGGGGACCCTGTAGCAAAAGGATCTCTGAACTAGGGAGGTCCTGGTTCTGGGCACCAGTAGGGTGGCCTTGTTCGAGCTGCGGGTGGAGACTGTGGGGGAGGTATGTTGGAGGGAGACAGATGCCCCGGGGGGGGGAGAGCCCGAGCAGAATTTTCGTGGCTAGTAGGCAGGTTTGGTAGTGGAGTTGTTCTTCCATGTTGAAGAGATTAGCAGTGGAATAGAGATGACAGGTGTGGGTGAGCCTGGGGGCACTGGTCAGTAGTCTACAGGCCTTGTTCAGAGTGAGTCGGATCGTATTGAGTGCTGTATTATCAGCGGCTCCATATACTTGTAGGGCATAATCCACTAGGGACAGGACTGAGGATGTGATGGCTAGCCAGAGAGCAGCGGGTGGAAGGCAGTCCTTATGGCGGTATAGGAGGCCAATCCAGGTGTTGGTGGCCGATGCGAGGTCATTAATGTGGGTGTGAAAAGTGTGGGCAGTTTCAAAAGTAAACCCCTAGATATTTGTAGATGTGTACTTGCTCGGGTGGGTGTTGAGTGCTGGGGAGGATATGGAGGGGGTCATTTCTTGCCTTGTTTTGATGGTGGGAGAAAAGCATCAACTTGGTCTTTTTGAGATTAATGACATGTCTATGCTCCTTGAACCAACTTTCTGCTTGGTTGAAGGTGTGTTGGAGAGAGTCCTGGAGGGAGGCAGATTTTCGGTGGGAGGCATAAAGAATGGCATCATCTGCATATAGAAGAATTTTGCCGGAGCAGGCACTGGGCAAGGTGTTTAGGTAGAGACTAAAAAGTAGGGGGCTCAGGATGGAGCCTTGGGGGTCCCCAGAACAGACAGGGCGGGTCTCTGAGAGTGTCCCATTGATTTTTATGCACTGGGAATCAAGCTGTTAGGTAGCAAGAGCACTAGGCGAGGTGACCAGTGGAGAAACCGATTTGGTAGAGGGCGTCGCGTAAGAGGGAATGGCAGACAGTGTCAAAGGCCTTGGAGAGGTCAATGAACACTGCTCGAGCAAGGTTACCAGAGTCAAGAGAGGAGTGCAGAAAGTTGGAGAATTCCAGTAAGGCTGTGCCAGTGCTATGGCCTGCACGGAAACCATGCTGCTCGGGGCACAGAATGGCATATTTAGTCAGATACTCGGTGAGCTGTGTAGCCGCCACTTTTTCTATGGCTTTGGAGAGTGGGGGAAGGATGGAAATTGGCAGATAGTTGCTGGGAGTGGACCTGTCCCCACCTTTGTGAATAGGTGTGACAACACCTTTGAGCAAAAGGCTCTTTTACATATGTTCCACGTCAAAGACATATGAGGTGATAGGGTACAGTACAGAAAGGTAGGGATTAAACAAACATACAGGTAGCAAAATAGGACAGTCATAACAAAATTGTATATACAACAGCATGAGGGTGAAACACATTTATTTATTTTTTTACACATGTGAGTTGCACAAGATTGTACAATGGCGCAGCCAGAGGCATTGTCAAGCAGGGTGCTGTATCTAGGACCAGAGCCTAAATGCACTGGTTCACAACAGTGTCAGGAGTGGAAGACAGGAGGGGGACACCACTAGCAGGTTGATATAGGGCTGGGAGGGTGGATAGGAGATCATGAGAGAGTAGATGGGGTTGAGAGAGAGCGGAGGGGAGGTAGAAGTGAGTGATGATAGAGGTGGCTGTGAGGGAGGGATATGGGAGGATAGAGGAGGGTGGGGGAGGGAGCTGGGGGATAGTAGTGAAGTGGAGTGAACAGGAGAGCAGGGGTGGCAGGTGAGGAATTAAATAGGGAGAGGGGAGGAGGATTGTGAGGGGGTTGGAGAAAAGGAGGCATAATAGGAAGGAGTGGAGGGTAGGGGAAAAGGAGGGGAATGACCAAGGGGTAGGCATAACAGGCGCAGGTAGCTAGGAAGCCACAGTATTTAGGGTTAGTCAGGGCGTGGGAGATGGTAGTCAAACGGGAAGGACCTAGGATTAGGTGAAACAGTCACAGGAGACTTAACCGTGAAATGGGTGGAGCAAGCAAGATGGTTTGTAGATTGAATCCCTCGCAATCCCCTTTCTCTTTGTGCAAGCACATAGGTGTGTGTGTACATATAACTCTTTAGACTTGTGAGTCATTTGCTGCCTTTTGTTCATTCGCAGAAGCTGTTCCGAAGGTGAGGCATCCCTTCCTAAGTGTACAATGAACCGATACATTTCCATCTCATTCTGGGCTCTTGTGCTTCTGTCCTTGCTCTACAACGCTGGTGCCAGGAGGGGCCAAGATCTCTTTTGTGGAGGTAAGGGAGCATAGAATTTTAATTGTCGAGTTCTATTGTAACCATTTTTGGTAGGAACCTTCCCTTGCAATACTGCCTCTGACTGTGTAAAGACTTCATGGTTGTGCTTCAGTGGATAGGAGACAAAATGAGATATTGACACTTCTGTTACAGATTGAACTGTAAATGCATCTTTAGATGCTCAGTTTCACTTGCCTGCTTTCCGGCTGTGCTCCATGGTGCAGTCCACCATCCCTAAAGGCACCTCATAACCCCTTGGAGCTGTGCTCGACATCTGTACTGAAGGTGACTGCACAGAATACAAAGCCTGGTGCCCCATATGGTGAGAGGAAGCAACCACCAATAGGTCTGTTGGGCTGGTTATGTGCAGTTTACAGAGCTGCTACACAATTTGGTTGACTGGTCTGGGTTCCCTGCCTTGCGAAAGGAGTCCCACTCAAGGAAATTAACTTGTATCAAAATGATGTACAGCTGTGCCATTGAAATGGTTCAGATGAAACTAATAGTGCAGATGTGGCTCCCATACTTTCCTGATTGAAGGCCTGATCCGCAGATAGGGCCAGCATACACGCTGATTCGCCCCCAGCACTGCTTCATCAGCTAAGCCCGCAGGCAGCATTTACATACCCATGCTACCCCCATTCACCATTTCACAGATCTTGGGGACAGAAGCTCGAGCTGGGTTGGACACTGGGCTTTCAGTCAGAAGCCCTGGTCAGCAGGCAAGTGTCTGTTTCACTTTGCCCAAGGGGGGGAGGCTTATGGGATACAGTAGTCTGCCTCAGAGCACCTTATCTCCTTTCTATGCAGCAGTTTAAAAAAAAAAAAAAAAGTGTCATTCTGAGCGAGTCCTCCGTGCTGCGGTGTATCGCAGTCCTAAATGCTTTGTTGTCCCATGGTAGAGTGGTGTGGTATACCCCCTCCCCCGGTGTAGCCGCCATGCCCTCCTTGGAGGGATACAGCAGAGTTCAGCCCAGCAACCACTGCCTGCCCATGAGGGTCCATGAACAAAAGAAACAAGCACTCCCGCAGGTCCGCTCCATTAAATTTTTATTGTTGCATTTGGAAACAGTGTAGCACCTACATGAACAAGATGAGCCCTGGCGCTTTGAGGAGCAGATCTCCTCTTCATTAGGGGCCACATGTGGGAGGGTTCTGCATTCTCCAACGGTTGCCCTACACACCCACGCCACATAGGGTTGCGTAGGGCACTGAGACTTATGCCTGGCTGTCTATTGTGACTTACCCGGTAAACAAAAGCAAATAAATAAATTAAGTGTCTCAGGTAAATATTAGGGATGCAAGGCCCCTTACTTGGTATTAACAGAGACTCTGAGTTAGTTCTTTAACAGAAAAACTAATAAGAGACAACACTGAAATATGACTATGCCGTGTTGGAAGGGGCAGAGACCCAAGGGAGAAACGGGGGGGGGGGTGACATGGAGCTCCTGCCACTCTTGAGGACTGACCTTTTCTTAAATCTGTTGCAACAGTTCTTCTATTTCTAAGCCTAATCTATCCTTTACTATTTCTAGTCCATAAGGTTGGCCACCCCCTTCTCTCTCTCTCTCTCTTGACTATGCTTTAGTGTCCTCTTTCATTTTCCTTTTCCCTCTCAGGTCCTCATACAGGAAGGTTATTGTTTGTGGTAACCTCCAAACGTATGTAAAACAGGCTGTGTTTATGTTGTTGGATTTAATATGTAATAGCACTATGTCATAAAATACCTTGATGTATATAACTTATGTTTATGAAACCTGTAAATGTTGAAAATACCATGGCACTAGGTGTTTTTGATAATAGTAAAAAGTACTAGGTGATTATTATAGAAATTAAGTTAGCTGTACTATTTAAAATGCATGTAAATTGCTGTAAACTGAACAACTCTGAAATTTCATGGTGATTTGCATATATCCCATGTGCTTTGCATTATGGAAGTACGTATGATTTTGTATTTCTTTGAAACTTGATTTGTTGCCAGTGCCCATTGGGATAACCCATGTTTCAGTGTTTCTGCATTGAGGTTCTTTGTTTTTAGCTTGTTTTTTTCTTTTTGAGCCCTCACTACTCAAGCAAACGGGGCCCACATAGGGATGAAGGGTTTTCACTGAAAAGTGGTTAGATCAGAGATCAGTGTCAGTAGATGCTGGTTAAGTGCAGAGAAAGGACATACATAGTCTGTTGCTGCAAACTGATGTCCTGAAGAAGGAATATGACACTACTGAAGCTTAATTCCTGTATTTTGAATAAACGTCACACAGAGATTATGTGTTGAACCTGAAGTTTGGTGCCTGGTCCATCTGTTATCCCACAACCCCTCCACGGGGGATAGCAACACAGTGATTATGATGGAAGTGTTTTGGAGGCAAATCTGTCTCTAGAGATTTTAGCAATGACTTGTACTCTCTAGCAGGTGGAACTCCTATGGTATTAAATGAAAGTTGTCAGAGATGTAGGACTTGTAGTACAATTTTGGAATAGAAGGGAGAACAGAGTAAGACAGATAGAGAGGTAGATAGATACTTTATTTATATAGCGCCCCGTTCTGGGGATTCTTAAGCGCTTCACATTTACATATTAAAATTGGCACACACACACACACAAAATAACAATTAAAAACATCACTCTAAATTCAGATAGAGGGAATTGGCAATTAAAAAAAAAACTAAACTTGAAAGGAAATCTTAATATTGTATAATAAATTAAATGCCTGTTAACACAGAAAAGTCTTTAGGCCCTTTTTAAAGGTTTCCACCAAGGGTACCTCCCAAAGATAGTTAGGCAGTGAGTTCCACAGGGTAGGCGTGGCAACAGAAAATGTACGATCACCTGAAGGCTGCCATTTAACCCTGGGAACTCCTAGGAGGCAACTCTCGGTGGAATGGAGAGCTCGGGATGAGAGTGGGGCACAAGGAGATCTTGCAGATAAACTGGTCCCCCTTCGTGCAGGGCCTTATAGGTCAGAAGCCCGACCTTGAAGACAGTCCTCCACCTGACTGTCAGCCAGTGCAGTTCGTGGAGGACAGGTGTAATATGATCTCATCTCCTCTTCCTTCCCAGTTTAACTTTTGGTGAGTGGTATGGAACTTTTGTTTTTTAATATCGAACCAGCATTAAGTGTGTTAACACAGAAGGATGCTCTTTATATTTCTCCCCTCCCTGACTGGCCCCCTGAACTTACCAGCTCGATACCCCTTCGACTTGCCCCCTGTGACAGGGAGTCCTCCTCCACCCACCAGACATGAATCCATTTCAGGTAACGTCAGGTCATCTGTGTGGGGCCTGTGAGAGGTCAGTGGTCATGCAGCCTGGAAGCTTTCCACCTTTGTTCCCTTGAGGGGTGTGGCATGCAGTGACACCATGACATACATCACAATCAGTGTGCATCAGTCTCTCTGCCAAGTCTCTCCTCCTCCCTTTGCTCTTGCAGTCGGGGCTGTCTTTACCCCACCTTTCACTAGGGGTGGCCATGCAACCCCCCCCAAGGAGGAGAGCAGTGCTTTGGATGATCGATGTCCCAGTTTCGCACCCAGATTTGAGTAATTGGCACTGCAAATGTTAGTGCTACTGCTGTGCTGGAGGGCTGGAATTTTTTTTTTTTAATTTCTCATTAACATTTTGTTCCAAAAGAACATACAGCAGTAAAAATGCAACATGTAGCATTTCATACAGTCAATGTGTGGGTTAATACCTTGACCTTCCAGAAATGGGGTCCAGATTTTAAGGTAGATTTTTATTTAAACTTTATCGAAAATTAAACTGGGCAAGAAATATGTTTTTAAAGTACAGTATTACATTAAATAACGTACTAGGACTCGTGCTCTGTGGAACAATACAAGTGTTCTGATTGTATTGGTTGTTAAATTGCTTTGAGTATTGTGCGCTCACGTAAGAGGTGGGGCTTATCATGTGTGTATTTTTTTAGCTTGCAGAGCACTGGTAGATGAGCTGGAGTGGGAGATCTCTCAGGTGGACCCCAAGAAGACGATCCAGACTGGGTCCTTCCGAATCAATCCTGATGGTAGCCAGTCCATCACAGAGGTACACTGTTAGAATCTATAGTTTGTGCCTTTGCAAAAGTTGCTTCCTGTATTGTGGTATCGCCTCCCTTCATTGCCTCATTGGCGTGTGGGATTAGGTGTGGGGGGGGGGGGGTTGAGCCCAAGGTCTGAATACCCCAAAGGGGTGTTTGCGGGGCAAGGCATCTTCCTCTGTGATAATTTTTTTTTTTTTTTTTTTTTTAATTTATGAGCACAGAATAGATAAGGGCACCAAACCTGGAAAAAATGTTTTTTATATATTCGCTGGTTCAGTATGGAATGTAGTATTGTGGCACTGGTATCAAAATCTGGCTTTTAGAGATCATTCACAATTACAGGCATATGAGCGAGTGTCTCAAAATTCCATTTCATTCTGAAGTTTGGTTGTCTGTTCTGCCACAGGTCCCCTACGCCAGATCTGAATCTCACCTGACAGAGCTGCTGGAAAAGGTGTGTGAGAAGATGAAAGATTATGGAGAGAAGGTAGATTCGCATATCCACCGCAAGACCTACATCCGCGTGCTCACTCGTGACGGCACCAAGATGGACCTCTCGGACACAAAGTTCAATGGGGAAGTAACAGCAGACCTCAAGTTTGCTGTGAGTTTAAATGCTGTTTTATCTGAGTGTGGGAGTACAGTTTTTGACGGGGCAAGGATGCATGTTTCTGGAGCTGTTAAGGTGTGGACTAGAGACTTGTGTAGAGGGGTTGGGCAGCTGCGAGTTGAGGGGCTAGCTGCACAATCAAGCACACTCGATAGACCGCAAGGCCCGCTTCTGCTGGCATTTTCTTATGTTCGTGTACTGTATGTGGCGAAACAATGAGATTTTGAAAGAAGGGAAAACTGTCATTGCTGCCTCTACAACTGCTGCCACCAGCAGAGCGGAGGGCAGCCAGCGCTACAGATTCATCAGGTAGTCTTACAGCAATAATATTTTTCTGGCAAAAACAGCATACCATTTTGAATTCTGTTATTTCATATACAATTGTACGCACCATACAGTGGCCCCATATTTATAAGGTTAACACACCACTTACCAGTTTGTGCCACACTAACCTGGAACAGCACACTCGGAATGATATGGGGACCATATTCTGAGTTCCCTGGTGCTTGGGGCTAACCGATTCCGTGTATGCGCAGAATATACTGCTGCGCCCATGCAGATGAGGGATTCCCTTGCATACAGGGCACAGCAGTATATTTTTGAAAGCACTAAACAGCCCTGTCACAGTGTGGTTTAATGCTTTCAAAACTCTACAGTTATCACTGCACACTGTGGGAGGTGAAAACCTGCCCCCCCCCCCCACTCCAGGCCAAGCACCGGACAGTGGGAGCAGTCAGTCTCTGCAGGTGTTCCTGTTCATCACCAGATAGCTGTGCAGATGCGTCTAAAGAAAGATGAGAATGAGTCCCTGGCATCTAGTGGCTCCAACCTCGATCACAGAGCTGATTTCCCAAATCTCTATGATACAGTACTCCCTGGCTGTAGTAACCCCGTTCCCAATCTCAAGCCCTACCCTGAAACACACACTGTATGAATGCTCCCCAAGCACCCCCCTCCCCATCACATGCCTGATATGTGTTTATTACTTCCCTAGTGTCAAGTGACCTCCTCCCAGCAGACACAGGCCTTCTCTCCATGTTGACCATCCTCCACCTCATGCCTTCCCTGTAAAGGGTCTTAAGGACAAGGCATGAAACAGAACCCATTGAAGGAGTGGCAGTACATGTACTTGGTTGCAGGGACAGAAGATACTCCACCTTTTGGACAAATTCATGCATTTTCCCAGGTTAACACCTGCAAACACCCCCTCAAACATAGAACTGTCTGCTACAAACTGTTCTGGGGTCGGGGGTGGCAGTGTGCTGTGGTCACTTACTGCATCATCATGGCTTCTCCACCTACTACATTATGGCGTCTCCTAACCATCAATCAGTGCACTGCGGCCCGGCCCAAAATATGGCATTCTAAGACTTGAACAGTTTGTATGCGATCACACTACTGCAGCACATTGTCATGCAGGCAGTGGGAGAGGTCTTACATCATGGGCTCCTCCACATCAGCAAGTACCCAATCTGCAAGGCCAGTGCAGTGGGGGGGAGAGCTCACTGAGGATATAATTTGGGGAGTAAGCTGTGGCGTTCAGGAGTGGTGGGTAAGGCGGTGTTGGGGCTATAAGGCCATTTATATGGTTGGGAAGGGGGTATGAACAGTATTAAAAGAAATATGGGTGGTAAAAAGACCTTTGCATTATGGCTGGAAAGCACGGGGGCATGTGCGTTTCTGGTTTAAAGGGCATTGAATTTGCTGATGTGTGTATTTCTTTCTAACATCTCCTGGTGTTCCCTTTGTAGTGTGAGAGCATAGCTGAAGAGTACGAGGATGAACTGATTGAATTCTTCTCACATGAGATTGAAAATGTGAAAGACAAGCTCTGCAGTAAACGGACAGGTAAATGAAATCCCCTTGCCTACATTTCAGTTTCTTCTCTTCTTTTGACACTGTTTTAAAAGGGATATTCATTGCATACATATTATTGGGCATCAAGAACAAGACCAGTCTGTTTGCTGATGACACCAAGATGGGAGCCGTGGTGGACGACCTAGGGGGGATGACAGAGGTTGCAGGATGATCTGGCAAAGCTGGCAACCTGGTCGTACACCTGGCAACTGGGGTTCAATGCCAGAAAGTGTAAAGTGCTGCATTTTGGGGTGAAAAACCCAAGGAGGAGTTACCAGCTGGGGGGAGTGCAGCTAGCCAAGACACAGAAGGAGAAGGATCTGGGGGTGTTCATTACAGGGTCAATGAACAACTCTGCACAATGTAGGAAGGCAGCTGCAAAGGCCAACAAAATGCTGGGTTGTATTGCAAGGGGTATATCCTCGAGGAGGGAGGAGGTGATTCTACCACTGTATAGATCATTAGTTAGACCGCACCTAGAGTAATACGTGCAGTACTGGCACCCGTATCTGAAGAGGGACATTATGTTGCTGGAGGGTGCAGCACAGGGTGACAAAGATGATCCAGGGGCTGGGGGACATACCATATTGAGAGGAGGCTGAGGGAGCTGAACATGTACCTGCTGGAGGAGAGGAGGGACGGAGGGGATATAATTGAAACCTTCAAGTACATGAAAGGAATAAACAAAACAGGTATGGAGGGGCTGTTCAAAGTAATGGAGGGGAGGGACACCCGGGGCCATGATATGAGAGTGGAGGGAGGAAGGTTCAGGAGGGAGATGAGGAGACACTTTTTTGTGGAGAGGGTGGTAGCTGGGTGGAATACGTTACCAGCGGAAGTGGTATCCAGTAGAACAGTGGACTGCTTCAAAAGGGGCTGGGGGAGGGTCAAGGGAAGGGAAGCTGCAGAATAAGGGGTGCTAGCTGCACATTCGAACAGACTTGATAGACCACTAAGCCTTTATCTGCTGGCAAATTTCATATGTTCGTATGGAAAGGATATGACCCAGCAACTCTGCCCAAAACTACTTTGGACCCTAGGCCACATGACCTGGCTACCTTGCCCCAAACTATCTTAGTACCTGTACCACATGACCTAGGTTCCCTGGCCCACTATTGATATTTACACCCCCCAATATTCTGTTTATTCACCTTGGGCCACGGCAGGGTGGGCTGTCTTCTGCCACTCCTCCTCCCCTGTCCAGTCTCCCTGGTTTATTTGGCAGTGCAGTACCATGACGGATTTCCCCCCGTGGTGGGGTCAGGAGGAGGAGGGCCATCCTTGCTTTGGGCTGTGGTGATGTGGCAAGTGGAGGCAGGATGCGTGGAGTCATGTCCCCTGCTGTACTGTTTTCCAATGATTTTTCTCCCTGGATCTGAGGTCATGGTGGGCACATGTACGTGGAGGTGCACATGTGCTTCCGGCCCGCTTCCCCATTCACCCTCCCGACATTACGCCAGCTTCCACTTGTCTGAGCTCTGACACTCATCCTCCAGTAGGTATCAGCCTAGACGGGGACAGCTGCTACCCCACCTGGGATAGAGCTGCCTGGTGGCATGCTCAGTGCTGCTTCTGCCCTTGTCCCTGGCCAAGTCACTAAGCTCCTGTCAAACTTGGGTTGCTGGCATGACACAAGGTGAGGCACTTGTCAGTGCCTTGGCCCTCAGTGCCACCAAGCCGACTTGCAACAGTTGATTTCTAAAAACGGCATGTTCTGATGCAGGTGTCTTTGGCTGAGTGCATATGGCAGTGAGTAGGATGTTGAGGGCATTTGGCTGTGCCTGGGATTTTTGAGCTCATACGGCTGTGTATGGGATGCTGAGTTTATGTGGCTGTGTGTGGGATGTTGAGGGCATTTGGCTGTGCCTGGGATTTTGAGCTCCTATGGCTGTGTGTGGGATGTTGAACGCATACTACTATGTGTGGAATGTCAAGTATATATGGCTGTGCATGGGATGTTGAGCGTATATGGCTATGTTGAGCATCTGTGTGGGATGTCAAGCATATATGGCTTTGCATGGAATGTCAAGTGTATATAGCCACGTGGTATGTCGAATGCAAGCAGCTGTGCGTGGGATGTCGAGCTCATATAGTTGTGGGTGGGATGTTGAGCACATATGGCTGTGTGTGAAATGGGTATAGGATATTGGCACATAAACCATCTGGTTTGGTTAGTTAATTCAGGATGAGATAATAGAGCATATGCTTATAGGCAGGCTGTCGCTGCACTGCCAGTATTTAATGCAGTGCTTGGAAAGTCCCTGTGGGATAGTTTGCTTATAAAAGATGCAGTATAAATCTGAATTCTTATCCCAGTGGTCGGGGATCATGGCAGCTACATCCTTGCTGAATAAGAGTGTCTCACAAGCAGGGGAATGGAGCGTCCTGATTGGTCATCAGTGCTCCACTGATCTATAATTACTAAGTTTGAGGTTAATTATTTTTTAAATACATAGCATGGCCATGGGTTTGTGCCCGTAATTTGTCTGAGAGTTTTCTGTCTCTTATTGTTTCAGGCTTTGTGCCTACGTGCAGCTGTCTGTTCTTTAACTCATTGGTCCCTGGGTGGCCATTTTGTATCTGGTTAAGCGATGGGTGGTTTGGACTTCAGATGGCACTACTGGATATGTGAGTTTTTAAGCAGCTTCCACTCACTGTCTCTCTTCCTCTGATTTTTAGATCTTTGTGATCACGCTCTCCACATACCTCATGATGAACTATGAAACCACAGCACCGTTGTCTACAGAAATCTACCAGCGCATTGAGCCCGGGGTCACGAGCGTTTGCCGTGACTCTCCAACAGCAGTTTTATGACGATTAAACCTGTATTAAGAGACCTGGAAACTTGAATTTTGGTAGCTAAAAAAAAGTGACCAAGCTTTCATGCCGACGGCATTGCAGCCTTTTCTCGTTTTGTCTTTTTTTATCTTTCTACATTAAAGCCCATTTTTGAATGGAAGGATAATATTCGCTTCAGTGTATTCTAGCAGGTTGTATGGACATCTTTGCTGAATACGGGTTGCCTGATGATGTATGCTGGCAGGACACAACTACCGGTTATAAATACTCACTTATGCTCCTAATTCTGTATCTGGGTGAGTGAATGATATAGAAAACAGTGCATTTCTTGAGGCAAGATGCAGCTGCAGTAATACCGAGCGTTGCAGTAGGGAACTAATGGGCATTTAAAAAAGTGCACTTTTTTATAAATTAAGAAGAATGTTAAATGAACATCTAGTGACAACAGTGTGCTAGTAGATTGAACGGTTTATTAAAAATGTTGGAAAATAGCATAAATACTAGTCTGTTACATCATAATTGGGGCGGTACCTTTTGGATAACATGTTTTTTCCTCATTTTTCTGAAAACTCCATGATTTTTGGCATCTTTTTTGTGTGCATATTTGCCATGATAAACTTAGTTTTGTGCCTTTCCTCTGTAATACAGTTGGGTCGTAGTCTGCCCCAACATGGGATTCACAGGTGTCCATGCCAGCCCTAGTCTCGTAGATGGGGAGCCTCTGCCACTGGGTCAGCCCACTGCCTGAGCCTTCTGCCAGTGGGTCAGCATAACAGTATCTGAGCCTCGTGCCACTGGGCCAGCCCAGTTCTGTCATTTTTAAAACACTTTAAACCTTCATTGATGTGTTTATATAAAAAAGATGAGATTATGTTCAAACCAGAGGGAATTTAACATAAAGTGGATCCATTACTTTTGTACTTACTATTTTATGCCCCCGTACTCTCTAGCTTTCTCCGCCTATCCTTGGGACCTTCAGGCACCTCCCAATCCCCTCCTACCTTCCAGCTGTGGCCACTGGCCTCCATCAAGCCTTGGCTTTACCCCCGGTTGGGATGGGTCAGGCTGGGCACACACTGGCAAGCTGGGGGGACCTTGGTTATAACAGGGCCGTCAGTGTCACAGAGGACCCTGGGTTGCGGTCTTTTCTTCCGCCTGCAAGTGCCTCTCACAGTGTTGCATGCAGTGTCATCCAGGCATGCGCTGGGCACACTGTGCATGCATCCCCCATGCCAACGGTTGCGATGTCCCCCCTCCCAAGTCCATCTCCAGCTGCACTGCCACTTGAGGTCACCCAGGTGTCCGTCCCGCAGCAGAGCTTGGTGCCCTCCTTCCCTCCCCAGAGGTGGAGAGCATCTTCTGGGATGCTGAGTCCTCCTTCCCCAGGCCGGCCCCCAGCGACCCGAAGGTACTGTGAGTGGTAGTGCTGCCACTGCTCTGACAGGCTGGCGATCCATCACTTTTTGACCAGGCCGATACCATGTTCTTTTCCACATTTATCGGAACAAAACATAACCATTATGATATTATATGTAAAGAGCAGACTTGTAAATGAAATGTGCTGATTTGCAGATTTCAGTAAACGTTAACTTTACAACAAAGCTACACAGTCTCCCCCTAAAACATTAGCTGTTCTATTGGTACAATTTCCTAATAAAACAAAATTAGTGTTTTATGGACTTTCTGTGAGGGGGCAGTGAGGCATTGTGATGCATCATGTAGCATTTATTACAGTTACAAGCTGCAAAATGGAACGTCTTCCCCCATCCCAGTCATGTTTACAGTTTTTCCTAAATTATGCCAGCAGTCTTCTATAACACACAGCCTGAACAAAGACAGAGACCGGAAGCTGCTGTTACATGCATTTCTTTTCTGTTGACTCAACCCTGGCCTGCTCCATAGGTGTTATATGTAAACATATTTCTTTGCCTGAGAAACTGGCACTGACAAGCTGCAAGTAGTACAGTTGAGATAGAGCCATAGATATGCCTAGAGGAATCTGCGATATGTTTGCAGGGAACAGTAAATTCTTGTCTTGTGTTATGAGTCATAAAATGTTAGAAACTGCACCTTTTGTATAACAAAGGTCAAGGTTTATGTAATCGGCACTGTACAGTGAGCTCTGGGAATTACACCAGATAAATGTGGACTGTACAGTTATCTACTGTATATTTGTAAAAATCTGAGTCTGGAGTCATAAAGCAGCTGATGGGTAATAAATCTACAGCTGTTTGCAGCAGTTCAGACTAAGGTTAGGGGACAAGTTAAGTGAGTTTCCCAGGCTCAGCTTTTCCTTTTTTTTTGAACCTGGCCTGAGGTAATCCTTCCATCTGCCTCGTGGGAGCAGTGGGATGCTGGTGCAAGTATCTGTCTCTAGTGGGAGTGGGGCGATGATTGTATGAACAGCTCTCCCAGGTCCATGTTCCATTTTTTCTCCCCATTACTCCCACCCCATATTCCTCCCTCGGTGTTCTGTGAGGGGCAGGTGAGCCCCACTTGTCCCTTTTTTTTAAATTTACATTTTTCCCCACCCCGTATCTCAGCTGCGTGTATGTGGAGGCATGCATACGCCGTGGTACCAAGGTGCCCCCCCTCTGCTTTGCCACCTGCACTGCCTTCGGAGCTCCACCGGGGGGCAATAGAACTATGGTAGGTGACAGGATTCCTCCCCGGGAGAGGACAGCTGCATTTCAGCTGCTCAATCTTGCTCCCTCCCGAACCCAGGTCGCCAGGGTGATGCGAGGTAAGGCGTCCAGTGCCTCAGCGCTACCAGGCTGGCTCCACTTGTCCTTTTTAACTGTCCTGCCAGCCCCACCTGCTAGGCAGACAGGTGCATGTCAACATAAGGAACCACTCATTCCTTACCGCAGAACACTTCCTTCCCCTGCATTACCGGGAGAGCTGTACATTGGTAGGAGGTGCCCTCAAGGCTGGAGGCATTCAAGACACATGCCTAAAACCTGCCTCACTGGTCATCGCCAGACATTCTGGCCCTGTTGCGCCATGCACAACCCACTGATGTACCCCGGCGTGATATTCAAATGGGGATTGTGCCTGGCACAAATCCCGATGCGCCAGAGCGCATCAGTAATGTATGCGGCGCAGGTAGGGGGCGCGCCCATGCATACTCCGCACATCCCGATATTCAGCCCAGGATGTGCTGAGTCCATGCATGCGCAACCCCTACTTGCGCTGCACACAGGTGAGCCAAAAAAAAACAACAATGGCTGGCCTCCCACAGGTGAGATGCCATATTGCAGGGCGCAACACAGCAGCTGTCACCCACCCTAGCTCCGGCTGCATCATCGTGGCAGAGCCCCCCCCCCATGCCCGATCTCGGGCATATGTGTTAAATGAAATGTCCAAGATCCCTGGTGGTCCAGTGGACCACTTGCAGGCTTAAGTATTGAAAACACCATCCAATATCCCTGGTGGTCCAGTGGACCGCTTGCAGCCCGATCGCGGGCGTCAGTATAACATTAATGCCACACCAACCCATCCCTGGTGGTGTAGCGGTACCCCAACCACCCACTGAAATCCATTCACATATCTGGACTGTGTAGTACGGTATGGGCTGCACGCCCATTGGCCCACACTGTGGACCAGTGGGCGTACAGCTGTACCTTATGGTGTCAGTCGGCGGGGTGGCAGGCGGGTGGGAGCTGCCGCCTGACGCTGACCGGGGGAGCGGGGCGGAGGGGCTTAGTGGGCGGGTGGGGAGGGTGAGAATTTGGGTTGAGTGGCACGTCAAATGATGGCTCCCTGCAACACATCTTTTAAGACATCCTGGCTGCTAGGTAACACAGAAATGACTAGTACTATTTGTGTTCCTGGTGCAATACTGTACTAGAACGTGATCATTAGGGGGGCTACAGTATACCAGCACTGCTAAATTGGGTTTTAAAGTGGTGCACGTGGTTCACTATACAAACTCAACTGTGTGCCACTAAGATGTCTTTGATTCAGCCATTAGACGAATACTAGTTTCCTCCTGGTGACCTTGTTTCTGAGAAACATGAGGCCAGTTACATCGAGTTTTGCGGGCTGTAACCCTTTCATTACATTCCCATGTAAGAAATTACATGCAGTTTTTTTCCATCCTTATGTTCCTACAACGTTTATGATAATTTTTTCAATGCCATTGACAGTGTTTTTATATATATAAATATATTTATACTTCAAAAATAGTCTATAAAATTGCTGTATTATTCCATTACCAGTGTTTCTGTAAATTTAGGTTCTTTTCTGCAGTTTTATAATAAAGTGCCCTTTGTTGTTAAAACATCAGTAGACAGGCTTGCTGTTTTTGTGTGTTTCACAAGACTATTCTTTGTCAAGCTCCTCAGTTCATGTGATGAGTGTCCTTGTGTCAGTACAACATTAAGATTCCAAAGTAAGAAGCTGTCTCCACTAACACTTGAGCGGGGAAGATAGCTTGGAGCATTTCCACTTTATGATTCAGGTGTCATGGTGGACAGGAAACAGTATGGTTGACGGGAACACTGTCAGTGCCATAACTGTATGCATATTAATTTTTTATTGGAAATAGATAAAGGGAACTTTATGCATATCCGTTTTTCAATGGAACGTAAGTGGAAAAAATAATTACCAAAAACAATTCGGACAATATATGGGCTCTGCCCTCCACCCCCATAACAATTCTGAAGAAAACAAATTACTGCAGAGATTTCATTGATTCAGTCACTTGAGTAACAGTCACATGGAACGCAAATGGAGACCATGGGAATTGAACCCCAGTCACTAGCAATGTCCTACCTCACAGTCTATTACCTTAACCACTATGCTAAATGAGCAGAACTGCTGAGACAGCCTCCGCCTATCAACTTCATAGTTTAGCATGTTATGTGCTAATTCGAGCAGCGCACAAGTCTTGTCTGCCTTATCACTTCCTCTCCAAGGTGTTCACCAGAACACCTGAATCATAAAGTGCAGGTGAGCCAATATCTTTTTTGACATTTTATCATTTTTGGCAGAACAGCTTAATGTTATTTGCTCATACAACACTATAGGGACACCAACAGAGATGTTGCCACATTATGCTTAAGGGCTAAGAGTATGAGTTGTGACAAGCTGTCATATTAAAACTTTAAGGACATGGACTTCCGGTTCCACCCCCCCAACCCCAGTAATGGCAGCCTAGAAAGAGAAGTGCGTCTACCCCGAGCTAAAAAAACTACGCTTCAGCTGTAATTCTGCATATTTCTTAAATAGATTTCGCATTACAAAATCAGAGGAAATTGGAGAGGTTGAATTTAGTAATGAAACACAGCACAATGGAAGAGATAGCTGATGGAACCGAATCGGAGGCCTCAGTCGCATCAGATAACCGTGACTCTGCAGATCTTAAAAGGAGCTTGTTTAAATCTCAGCGGATACAACCAAAAACCAAAGTGAAGAAGGCAAAACTTGACCTAATTTACTAAGAGATACTTACTTTTCGTGCAGAAATCAAAGAAATGTACAGTGAGTTACGAAGAGATGTGATACAATTAGAGCAGACAGTAGACGAACAAGAGAGAACTGCGACAGCAACTGAGAATAGAATAGACGATTTGGAACAAACGGTACAGCAGATGAAAGAGCTGCAAGAACAAATAATTGATCACCAAGAAGATTTCAAGAACAGAGCACGCCGCAAACACATCAGAATTTATTGTTTACCTGAGGACTCTGAGGGAACATTAAGGAATTTGTTGAAGCTTTGCTACACACAGCCTTAGAACTGCCAAAAGATTTCAACCTTCATCTTGAGAGAGTATATAGGGCATTGGCACCTAAACCTACCTCTGCAAATATTCCACCAAGGTCAGTAATTCTTCGTTTCAACAGCTATGCAACAAAAGAACATATTCTGCTTACAGCATGGCGGCGCCAGAATGTTTTCTATGGCTCAACCCGCATATATCTTGATCATGACTATGCACCAAAAAAACACTGGTCTGCGATGTGCCTATTTACCGTTACTTACAGTAATGAAGGCAGCAGGACACAAATTTACAACCCCATATCAAGCACGGCTAATTGTCCATCTGCCTACTGGAAAGAGGGAGTTCTCCACGGCTCAAGAAGCAAAAGAAGAACTTACAGAAATGGGCCTGCACTTTCCCCGAATGAAGTTTGGGTGGCAACAATCCAGAAAAACACCAAGCTGGCTGGCAGTCTAACTCTAACAGAAGACAGGGAAAACAACAAGAACTGGGAACAATCAAATCTACCCTAGCAGTTTACAGGAGGGAAGCAAAAAGTGACAATACTTGAAACTTACTGAGAAGCTCGTTCGGCTGAAGTGAGCAGGAGAGAGAGTTTGAAAAATATGTGCTGCACCATCTGTTTCTTGGGCCTGAAGTGTGCACTCTATATTAATGAGCTGCTCTGAGCCTGGAATAGGCGACTGCACGATGAACAGACACTACCTTACATAATCTGCTGGATAAGTAACCACCAGTAACTAAATAACCTAAGTGCCTTCTAATGGTGGACTAGAAGTTACAGATATAATTATTTGATTATGCTAATTGCAGGCTCTTTCTTCTTCCATCGATAATCAAAGTAACATAAGGAGGAAACATTTTTCAGAAAGCTCGGGGAGCAGGGAATGAGGAAAGGAGCAGTTTTTGAGCTCTATGCTGCTTTTGGGGGACGTCCCTAAAGATTTTCTTTGGAGTTATCTACTCCTTTCCTATGTTGTTTTTGCCTTATTTAAAGGGGAACAGTTTACTGGCTCCTCGAAGGCCCCTAACAACAATGTTAAGGGATTCCTTTCATTTTTAGGGAGAGTCCAAATGCTCCAGGAGCAGTTTCTACTGGAAATTTGGAGTTTTTTAATTCTCTTTCCACATTTAGAAGCCCTAAAGCTTCTACAGCACAGAATAATACTAAAAGCAATAGTTATATATATATATATTTTTTTTTTATTTATTGTCAATCATTGCTGCACAGCTATCCTTCCAGATTACTGGATACACCACTTACATTAGCAGTTTACAGTGGCTAGTTACAGTTATATATTAATCAGTTATTTTTGGTTGATAAGGGACAGAAAGAAAACTTTAGTTGGATTACGTGGCACTGGTCAGAGGACAGGACATCCAAGACAAGATGGGATATTTTTTGCAGGTACCATTGTTGGGACATTCTGGAGACTTTGTGGATCCTTGTGCAGATTGGAGGGGGAATGGTCATGGGGAGAAAGTACAATAATCAGTAATGCTTTATCAAATGAAAACAAAATATGGTATTAGAAACAGCTAAGATATTGTGATTAAATATTAATGGCATTAATCATCCTATAAAAAGAGCTAGACTACAACAATATCTGCGGAAGCAGAATGCATTTATTTACAGGAGACACATTTGTCGCAAGAGGAACATGCTAAGCTTGCTGCAGGTGGCAGATACACTGTCTTTTCTTCATCTAGTAAGTCGGGGAAAAGGCATGGAGTGGCAATTTTTATTCCAGCTACTACTCCATTCACTAAAGGGGAGGTCTATTCAGATAATAGTGGGCATTTTGTCATAGTACAAGGGAGGTTGCAAGAGACTGACATGACAATGGCGAGTGTTTATCTGTCACCAGGAGCATCTCCCTCACTACTGAGACAGTTCTTTAACAGATTGCTTGAAAAGCACAAGGGGGTAATGCTGATAGGAGGCGACTTCAACTTAATAATGTATTCGCAGAAAGATTCCACTTTCCCTAAACAACATAGGTTTACTCCCACTCAAAAACTTTTAAAAACACAAATACCGAAGATGGGTCTTACAGATATATGGCGCCATTTCTACCCCTCTGTGGAGGGACATACTTTTGTCTCCCCTAGATTTCACACTTGAGCTAGAATAGATTATTTTTTTACATCTACAGAGCACTTAGGTATGATCCAAGATATATCCCTGGAAGCTCGACTTCTCTCAGACCATATACCTCTCTTAATTAAGGTGGGATTAAACAAAACTCATAAAACAACTTTGTGGAGACTGAATCTTTCTCTCTTGAAGGATCCAGTGTGTAAGACCAGAATGGTAGACAGCATAACACAAATCTTAGAGAAGAATGTAGACCCTTCTATTTCAGCTACTATCCTCTGGGATACTCTGAAGGTTGTGATAAGAGGAGAGATTATCTCTTATTCCTCTAGACCAGTGGTTCTCAAATGGTGAGGCCAGCCTCCCATGGGAGGCCCAGTCAAGTTTGAGAATGTACAGTATTTAAATTTTAAGTTATGGATGTTTTGTGTTTAGGGATGAAGCAAACTAAATATGGATAATGGCAGGTGAATTTCTTTACTTATGCACAAATTGGTTACCAGGAAAGGCCCTGAGCCAACGCTTGTTTATACTGTAGGTGTGTAGTTACATGTGAATTAGTGACTAAGAAGGCACACTGAGTCAAGGCTTGTTTCTACAGCAGGAGTTTATATGCAAATTGTGACTGGGAAAGGCACACTGAGTCAAGGCTTGTTTCTACAGTAGGTGTGTATTTATATGTAAACTGGTACCTGGGAAAGGCACACTGAGCCAATGCATGTTTCAGATGTGACCTCGGTAAGGATACAAGAAGTTGCTTAACAGGGTAAGAGGGGGAGAGATGATGTGGCTAGGTTAGTTGTTCCAGACAGAGAGGGAGTAGAGTAATTTTTTATTTTTATTTATTTACAGTCAGACCTGGTTAATCCGTAAGCATTTGTGTTAGCCCAATTTGTTACATAATAAAAATCTACGTAGTAACCAGACATGGACCAGATTATGATTTTTTTCCCCAAAGATTTATTATTGTAAAAAGATTCACTCTTTAAATATAGTGCAAAACATATAGGTACATGTACATTACTTTGTTTTATATACATTTCAGTAACAAAAATCACAAGAAATGTTTCGATACAGTATGTATCTGATTCAACATTTGGCATTTAAAAAGCAATTTTATCACTCACATTAAAGCACATTATGAGCATAAAGCATCATGAGCATAAAAATAAGCACTTAAAAAATCACAAGAAATGTTATGGTATAGTATGTATTTGATTTAACCTGTGCCATTTTAATGCACTCATTAAAATGACATCATGAGCATAAAAATAATAGGAGGAATTTCACAAAGGAACAGTTTATCACGAGCAGAACAAGGGGCTCATAGCTTGACAGCAGCTGGGTAGCAGAAACAATGGGGTCGATCAAATTGGGGGACATAAGGACTGGACAGATTTACCTGGGGTACCAGAAACTGCCACAGAACTGGGGTTTTACTCGGGGCAGAATGATTTTTTTTTTAGGGACAGCAGGAACAGCTGATGTGGGGGGGGGCATACAACTTGATCTACGAGGAGATCTACCGTGGCAGACCAAGCTTTACTCGGGCAGAAAGTTTTGTTGTTTTTTTAGACAAAACTACACTCGGGGATGGAGTAACTGTGGACTGGGAAGGCTGGGACAGCTAACCTGGGAGAAATCTGGGGAGAACTGGGAAAAGGGTGGGCGTACAACTCGATCTATGAGCATTTGTCCCTAACTAGGCTAAATTTCAAACTCGGGGACAGCAGGAACAGCTGGTGTGGAGGGGCGTACAACTCAATCTACGAGCATTTGTCCCTAACTAGGCTAAATTTCAAACTCGGGGACAGCAGGAACAGCTGGTGTGGGGAAGGGCGTACAACTCGATCTACGAGGAGATCTACCATGGCAGACCAAGCTTTACTCGGGCAGAAAGATTTTTTTTTTTTTTTTAGACAGAACTACACTCGAGGGGGAGAATGGATTAACTGTGGACTGGGAAGGCTGGGACAGCTAACCTGGGAGAAATCTGGGGAGAACTGGGAAAAGGGTGGGCGTACAACTCGATCTACGAGTATTTGTCCCTAACTAGGCTAAATTTTAAAACTTGGGGACAGCAGGAACAGCTGGTGTGGGGGGGGCGTACAACTTGATCTACGAGCATTTGTCCCTAACTAGGCTAAATTTCAAACTCGGGGACAGCAGGAACAGCTGGTGTGGGGGAGGCATACAACTCGATCTACGAGGAGATCTACCGTGGCAGACCAAGCTTTACTCGGGCAGAAAGTTTTTTTTTTTTAGACAGAACTACAATCGGGGGGAGAATGGATTAATTGTGGACTGGGACTATTAAAACATTTCTTTATGTTAAACGGCAGCAGGAGGAGAGTACACTCGTGCAGTTGATGGAAGTGTTGCTTTCCGCCGAGTTAACACGCCAGAGGGGATTAAGATTGCTTGCGATTAACACTCTGTTAAAAACATGTTAGCACCTCCACCTCAGTATAATTAAAAAACGGATTAAGGAGGTCACAGTCAATAGGTATTAATTAGCCTAGTTCGGGACAAATGCAAACGGATTCGGATTCTCAGTTTTACGTATTAAAGAGGTAATTAACATGAGAAAAAATCCGTTTGCATTGTGTCTCATTCGGGAAACCAGACATACGGACTAATGAGGCACGGATAAACCAGGTCTGACTGTATTTAGTTTTTGTTGACCGGGTAAGTGCACTAGACAAATCCTGCCTATTTTCAGGCACGACCCGGGGGAAGGGGATACAGATGAATGCCAACTGACCTTGAACCAGATTAAGCTGTTGGTGGTATTTTTAGTGAATGAGGGAAATTTGGCCAGGACACCGGGGAAATTCCCCTACTCTTTTTTCCAATAAGTGCCATGGGATCTTTAACATCCACCTGAACTACCACCAATCCAGGCAGATGGGACCTCGGTTTAACGTCTCATCCGAAAGATAAGAGTCCAAGAGTCAGAATAGAGGAGAGACAAGGATAACCTGGGGTGTGGGGTTGGGGTGAAGAACAATAAGTCGAATAAAAACGGACTATACTCCAGTAGCATTATTAGTCTTACTTGATTCCTGGTGTACTGTGAAAAAGTATGATTTTTTTCCTATGTGGAGGCCCAAGATTTATTCCAAATTTGAGGGAGGCTCAAAATGTTCCATGGCTTGGGGGAGGCTCACTATCACAAAGTATGAGAACTAATGTTCTAGACTAAATAAACAGAGAGAATCCAGATACAAAATATTACAAGATAAGTTACAAGAATTACAGCAGAAGAGAGATAGAGGAAAACGAGTTCCACAATTTGAGCTTAGACAAATTCAGTCGGAATTACAATCCATTCTAGATTAAAAGACGCAAACGTCTTTACTATATCTTAAAAGATACTATTACGAGGGAGGTCCTAAAGGTGCCAGAAATTTAGCTAGGCGTACTAGAGGATTTAAGCAGACTGCCACTATTACAAAGATTAGAGACCCCTTAACAGGTGACATTCTTAGTAAAACCCCTGCAGTTTTGAAAGCATTCCAACAATATTATGCAGATTTATACTCTGATCCTACACCCCCCCTCCCCGAAGGATATAACAAATTTCTTGTCACCCCTTAACTTCCCACATTTGTCTGAATCCCAGCAGACTTCACTTCTATGCCCTATCTCCACCATAGAGATCCAGAAAGCAGTTAAAAATTCTGAAACATTAAAAAGCCCAGGCCCAGACGGCTTTGGAGCCGAATGGTATAAGACATTTCTCTCAAAATTAATTCACCTGATGCAATAAAACTTTTTTAGAGGTGCGGGATGGAAGTGCCCCCCCACCCTCATGGTCATATGTGGCCATCTCAGCTATATTGAAACCAGGTAAAGATCCATTAAATTTAGAGTCATACAGACCCATTTCGGTTTTAAAGAATGATTATAAGATACACATGGCAATATGGGCCCATAGGTTAGAGACTATACTGCCTACCCTGATACACCCAGATCAGGCAGGATTTTTGCACATGCGTCAGACTGCAGATAATGTACAAAGAACAATCCACTTGATGGATCGCATGACTAACTCAGCTACCCCCTCGGCTTTAGTCAGTTTAGATGCCTGTAAGGCTTTCAACAGGGTGTCCTGGAGATTTTTATGAGGAACATTAATGTAATTTGGGTTTCCGAAGGAATTTGTGAATTGGTTGGAGCAAATATATTCTGAACCAAGGGCCTATATAAAACTTAATGGCGGTATCACACCTCATATCAAGTTACAGCGAGGCACTAGACAGGGATGCCCCCTATCGCCTTTGTTATTCGCCATCTATATTGAGCCTTTGGCTATGATGCTTAGAAAATCAGAAAAAATTAAGGGCATTCAGCTGGGCAATCAATCGTGGAAGTTGGCTTTATATGCAGGTGACATTTTATTGTCAGTAGCGGATCCAGAGTCCTCTATTCCAGCAATATGGGAGGTACTTGAACAATTTGCTCAATTCTCTGGCTATAAAATGAATTCTTCTAAGACAGAAGTTCTTCCCTTTCATTTCTCCCCCTCACAGACACTGAAGGGTAATTTGCCTCTGCGCTGGAACAGCATCAAGATAAAATATCTAGGCATACAGTTACCAAACCAGTTAATGCATCTCACTATGGTAAACTATGAACCTCTAACACAAAAAATAGAGTCTGATCTACATCAGTGGTCCCAACTTCATTAATCATTATATTCTAAGGTGGATCTTATTAGGATGAATATTCTTCCAAGGCTGCTATATCTTTTTCAGACCATACCGATGATGCCAGATGGAATGTACTTTCCCTCCTGGAAAAAGTCTTTGGCGAGATTTGTCTGGGCCGGGAAAAAAACCCGAATCAAGTGGTCCACATTAATGTTACCAAAAAATAAGGGAGGCTTAAATTTGCCTGATCTTCAGATGTATGCATACGCTACAGTGATAGCTGGAGTTTTTAATTGGAATAATCCGATGTATGACATACCCTGGAAGAACTTAGAATTCACCCTTAATGGGGTAAGGGAGGGGAGTGAACTTTTACAATTGCTATATGCCCCAGTAAATAAAAGACCTAGACTTATTTATAGTACAAATTCTACCATGGAGACTTGGAGGAGACTCATCCATTTAAGAGAGCTAGAACCAGTAGGTCCCTATTTTAATCTATTAAATTTCGGAATCCAAACTCTTACTCTGGAACAGGAGGGTACTTTAGCTCAATGGAGACAAAAAGGTTTTAAATATGTGTTCCACTTGGTGGATGCCAGGGGGGGTCCTCTCATTTACTAAACTTCAAGGAACTTACAATCTTTCACAACAAGACTTCCCAATTTATACAAGCTTAAGAGAGGGTGTTGAACGTAAAGGACCAGCCTTTAGTAGACTCCCAGATCCCACCCCCCCATTGCTTACTTTAGCCATGACCACAGGGAGAGGACAGCTGTGGCCCCACTTTGTGGGACTAAATATATAGGAGTTTGAGGGAATTATCAAAAAATTCAACTCAGGGAATTCTGAATGCCTGGAATAAAGAGCTTCCACTCCAGGTATCAAAGGAAGATTGGGAAAAGTATACTAAATTCTCAATGGGACTTTTGGGAGCCTCCTATTGGTGAGAATTTGCCTGGAATGTTAGAAATAGATTTTTCTATACTCCGGCAAGACTGGCCAGGTTCTCATCAGGGACACTAAGCAACTGCTGGAGAGATTGTGGAGAAATATCTGCGGATCAGTTCCATGTTTTTGAGCCTGCCCGCAGTTACCAGGTTACTGGAGAGATATTTTAGAGGCATTAAAAGAATTGGTAGATGTGGAAGCTGTGTTGACCCCTGAGCTAGTATTACTCTCAATTCCACCAGAGGGTCTCCCAATTCCCAGAGGATCACTGTTAATCACTTATATGCTGGCAGCTAAAAAAGCAATTACCAGAAACTGGAGGAAGACGATGTCTCCAAACATATAGAACTGGCGGGGAAT
Organism: Neoceratodus forsteri; assembly: GCA_016271365.2. Lineage (NCBI taxonomy): Eukaryota > Metazoa > Chordata > Ceratodontiformes > Ceratodontidae > Neoceratodus > Neoceratodus forsteri. The sequence goes on from JADMNL010000036.1 coordinate 15,989,962, forward strand.
AATGGGAGAAATTTATGTATTAGAGAGATTAATAGCTAAAAGCACAGATAAATGGTCTGCATTTGAGCTTAAATGGAGGAAATGGATTCTATATATTTCATCTTTAGATCCTACCTTTGTACCTTAGAAACATATCGACCCTGATGATGGTTTACGTAAATGTCTTAGTGCTCATTATATGAATTGCTTTGTAAAATATGTAAGTTGTCCTGAGACCTTTGACTAATGTATTGCTACGTATCTGACTGATGTAATTAAGTACTGTCTTAATTTATACATTGTAAACTGTCCTATGATTTTGCAAATTAAAATATAATAAATATATAGTATAAAAAACATTTAAGGACATCATTCAGCACAGAAAGGTGTATTGTCTTGCTGGAAATCAAAAGAAAAGCATCAGCAACTCATAAAAAGCAGAATTTTGGAAGATGGTCCTATCTCTCCTCTACTGGACAAATCCCAGGCCTCCTAATGACTGCTTCCACCCACCTGAGAAAAAACAGACAATAGGAGCATCTTGTCTCAATGTCATGAACGGGGTCTACAGGACCACACATTGACTGAGGCAGTGATCTCCCTCATTCCAAAAAAACAGGCAAAGAAACTGATTGAGTGGCAAACTACAGACCCATCTCTCTCATCAATCTAGAGATTTAAACATTTTGGCCAAGATTCTGATAGAAGGACTAAACTAGGTGTGGAATGAGCTCATAAGGCTAGAACAGGTAGGGTTCATGCAGGGTAGACTGTCGACTGATCATCTCAGGAAGCTGGTGCACATTTTTTCTGCATCTGAAGAACTGGACAACCTGGCTGTGCTGGTCTTGCTAGACACGGAGAAAGAATTTGATTATCATGGCCATCTTTATTGCAACATTGGTAAAAAATGAAATGCCAGAGTTTTTTTTTTTTGTTTGCTTTTTTTACCAGGAGAGAGAGAGAGACTAAGTTGAAGCTTGTTTACAGGTGCAACCTGGGAGCACAAGGAAGTTAAGGGACTTGCTTAGGATCACACAGTATGCAAGTGGGGGCTGTGGGATTCAAACCCAGGTCTCCAGCTCAAATCCTTAAACCACTGCACTATAATGCCTCTTAGGAATTTCTCAACTGAATAAAAATTTTATATACTGATACAGCTGCCAAAATATTTTGTAGTGGAGTACTATCCTTTCCAGTGGAGGTGAAAAGTGGAACCAGGCAGGGGTGTCCCCGCTAACTTATTTTTTGAATCACTGACCTCCTAGACCTGGGACTCGCCAGTCATAAGAGGGATTTCAGGTGGAGGGGAGGCTTACAGACTGTCCACATATGCAGACTGCATACTCCAGCACCTTGCGTACCAGGAGACATTCCTGTCTGTAGTATTCAGAATTGTCTCAGACTACAGTGCACGATCAACTATAAGTTGAACGTGTCAAAGACAACAGTAATGCCACTAAATCATGGTGTAAATAAATGATCACAGACATGAGGCTTCAATGGTTATGGAAAGCGTTGGATATCTGTGGACAGAAATCTCTAGAGACCCAACCATTCTTAAGACACTTAACATAGATAAGTTAGTTTCCACATTCTAGCAAGATCCGACTAGATTGATCAAACTGCTGTTGTCACTAGTTGGAAGACTATGCATTGTTAAATGGAAACACACAAAGTAATTACTCGAGCGGTCGCTTTGATTTCCTTAAATCGCAACTCTAAATAGTACGATATAGAAAAATCTCCCCCATACAAGTTAATGGAGCGTGCACTCATAGCCTTCGTTTTCTGACATCAGAAAATGGCAGTGTGTGCCTGTGTGGGGGCATGCTGGCAGGTTCAGGAAACGGCTTTGTTTTTCCTCGGGGAAAATTATGAGTGATATAACTTTTTTACTGGACTGAAACTAATGGAATTCTTGATATCCATCAACACTGGAGCAGGTTAGCTATCATATATGTTGGGGGGGGCTGGAAAAATGGAAGTGCACACCTGATCTTTAATGTATTCTGGGGGAGCAGGTGATCGGGGGAAGGCAGGAACAACTGGACCACCAGGGAATAAGATAACTGAATGGGAGATTGAGAGGCGGGGGTACCACAGGACCACCAGGTCTCTCCTTTAATCCATGTAAGTGGCAGTAAGGGTCTGCTGCCCCCCATACAAATTAGCCCATAATGGGCATGGAAATGACCCCTTAGTGCCTTGCATGCCCAGTGAAGTCATTTGTATGCTCAGGATCAGTATAGCTCACAGGACATGATACTATCCCGTTTCAGGCAGCTGTATTCCCTGTGGGTCATATGCAGCCGTGGTCCATGTCGGGGCAGTGTAGAGTCAGTGCTGTGCCAACATGGCCTGATATTCAGTCAAACAGCACTGTTCACTATCCTTCTGAATATCACAGTGGGGGTCGCGCAGGGACAAGCCCAGCACAAACATTTGCGCTTTGATTACTCTGTTTTCAGAATATGGGGCCCTTAATGATAAATGTACTTCCGAGGGGAAATGTTTATTGGTGTCAGTGTGTTGACCAATATAATAATGTCATCTATGTCACCTGTACGGTAACATTTTTTCAAAACTCAAGTATATTAAATGGAAAAAAAAATCCACAGAGTTAGTGTGGTGACAGATAGTTGTATAATCTTGAGTTACATTGTTGGGGGGTTGGGGGGATAAAATAGAATGATTCAAAAACAAAGATAGTTGCACAGTGCCTGACTGGAGAGAGTATTCAGAAATCCTAGCATATGAACCCAAGCAGAAAAATACAGCAATGAACAACAGTGATCCTAGTCTTGCCTTTTTTCTTAGGCATAAAAGATTTTCTGGGCCTGACTAAAGAGATGAGTTGGTGTTCAACCGCATGTGACGACTTGATCCTAGAAATGGCAGTATTTCCGAGTCATACCTACAAGGGCCTTGAAGGGGATGGGAAGCAGAACAGTATTCCCATCATATCGCAGCCCCCCCCCCAGTGGTTTTCTGTTTCTCTGGTTTTTAAATCCAGCTCTGTATGTAGCCCTTTTGTACTGCATTATAGGTGCTTCCACCAGTGACATCATTGCTTGTAATCTGTGGTTTCTGCTACTGGTATTGCTACTTGGATGGACTCTTGACAGCAGGACTCTTGTTCTACATTCCCAAAACCTGAATTTCAAGCTGTGTTACTCTTAATTACTGATGTGGGTTTTACAAGAAACCAGGAGCTTTGCCCTGTACACTTCATCGATAGTTAAGGTGTAGTAATCTGAATTCACAACCCTCTGCATGTAACAACACAGTCCTGGCCAAGCAGAGGCAATTTTGGGTCTTGTGGGATGGTACCCCCCCCCCCCACTGCTCTCTCACAGGTTTCCCATACTTAGCTCCAAAACTACAAAAGAGATGGGCAAGTCCCAAAAATATGGGAGAGGCGTGTTCTCAGCACACCACCTGCACAGACTATCCCCCAAGAGTGCACAGCACTGCAGGAGTATTGTAAACAGTATCAGGCAGCCTTTTAGTTCCCTACAAGACCAGTAAGCCACCCTCCACACACCTGACCATTTCTCCATTATCAGAGGCAACAGTCTGTGAGATGTATGGTGCAGTCTGCCTTAAAGCCACCAAAAATGGTGATTGTGTAGATTGTCAGAGATGCGTAGGAAGCATGACAAAATCTTCCTGAATACAGTGTTTCTTTTGTCGCATGCATCCCAATACAGTACTTAAACGCTACGCAGTTTTTGCGGTTCTACTCAACTACACTACTAACTTAGTAGTAGTAGTTAGTAGCGGGTGAGTTATGTTTGCTGACTGTACCTATTGTGGGTAGCTTCGTCCTTCCCCTTCACCTCTGAGCATGTCCGACAATCTACACAATATTAAAAGAACAACACTTTCACAGATACCAGTAGTAAAAGAATAAATGAGATAAGTAAAATTCAAAATACTGTCCCACACAGTGCACATTCTCAAAAGCGTTGTCATGTAGAACATTCCAATAACTGTCACAAGCTATCAGTTAACACATCAGTATCCCAAAATAAGGATGGGTAATAATAAAAACGTTATTTATACCGCGCCTTTCACAACTTCAAGGCGCCTTACAATACTTACAAATATAGCAGATAAAACATGAGCCAACTAAAATCTGAGCTCTTAAAATCACGGTAATTAATTAAAATAAATCTTAGACCATAAATAGGTCTTCAAGGCTTTTTTAAATTCCTCCACAGACGCACACTGACGAAGCGGACGGGGTAGAGAGTTCCAGAGGGTAGGAGTAGCATACATAAAAGCAACAGCGCCTGAAGATTTTAAAGAAACCTTCGGAATCTGTAGCAACCCCTCGTGCGCCAGGCGGAGAGATTGCTTAGGGCGGTAAGAAACCAGAAGCTCTTTTAAGTATTCCGGGCCCTGTCCGTGTAGGGCTTTGTTTTTTTTTTTTTTTTTTTTTTAATTTTATGTTTATTAATTTTCTGGTTAGACAGACAATTAACTGTATTTATACAATCTATGGGAGTGTTCAGGGAGGGACACCTGTGACCAAGTAGGGTCCAGGGTGTAGTGTTAAGGAAAATTGGGCAGACAAATGGGCCTACCGGTCATTTCCTTTTTTTTTTGAACTTCTATTTGATTGCTTTACAAGAAAACAAAACATAGCACTTCATGTCAGACATCACATTATCATATGGATCCATCCATGGTACAGAGTGAACAGTAGTCTAAACAATCCAGTGTATGGATTGGGGGGAATATCTAAACCCTTCATAAAAAGAAAGAAAAGGTTGTTACAAGCTATGCTACACCTTACAAGATCATGGAGTCAGTCCATTTAGATTAGATTCCAAACATCTTTTATATTCATGCTTTAAGCGTTGATGTGATCCCTCTCCAAACATGTTATTTCAGGCAGAATTAAGTAAAACGCATCTTACAGCACCTCACGACAGAGGCCCATATAGTGAAAGTGATCTAACGTCTTTAACAAGAGTGAAAACATAAAGCAACTCTCCAGTGACCTAATCCAACCCATATAGAGCCTTGCTAACTAAGTGGCTAGGCAAACATTATGTTGGTGGTCTAGACCCTCAATGTGGAGCCTCTCGGCAGTACCCTGGCCACATAAACTCTAAATATAACATTTGTCTCAAAAAGTAGAGGGCCACAGTTAAAGGAAAAAAAAACACTAAATGTTCATTAAAAATCCATGAACATAGCCAATTTCCCTCTACTAAAAACCAGAGCACTTACTCTCTATGCCAAAAGGTAATAGGCATAAAGTCCAAACAATGTCAAGCAACCAACTTCACCCTTTCAGCGGGCATGGTACTTCGCTACTGTGTCCTCCGATCAGGTCTCCTCCTCTGAGTTGTCTTCTGCTCATCCCCTGGCCATCTCAAATTCTTTGGTGATCTGTTCAACTCATTTCCCTGCTTCAGAGGCATCAGTGTATTGGTAAGTTTGTCCTCCGTAAATAATCCAGAGACATGCAGGCATGAGCAGGGAGTGAGCAACCCCCAAGGCTTTGAGTTTCGCCCTCACTGCATCAAATTTCTTCCTTCTCGCGTCAGTCACGTAGGAGAAGTCCAGAAAGATAGGCAGGGTGTGATCTTTAAAATGTAGATTTTGTGAGTTTCTTGCCGGAGACAGCAGTTCATCCCAGATCACAACTCTGGCGGTAATAAGCAGCACTGTGTGAGGCCACCTACATTGTTGAACAGCCATCCTCGGGGGAAATGCGGTAAGTCTTTACAAAATGCACCAGTCTGATGGTGTTCTCCAAGTTTAAAGCCATAGGAAGCCAATGTTGCAGAAAAGAGAGCAGGTTGTCGCCTTCGCTCCCCTCTGGGAGCACACCAACCAAATGTGGGAGGCCTGGTTAGCGTTTTCTAAGGCCTCCAGTCTATATTTTAGGTGCACGTTTTCTTGGATCATGTGGCTAGTTGCAGTAAGCGCTTGCACTTCTGCAGAGGTTGCGGTTCTTGCAGTAACCTCAATCTTAACATCTTGCTCAGTCACTTTAATATGGTTTCGACCTTCATATCTATCACCTGCATTGAAGTCATTATGGACTTCCACGGAGGGTCCATTCCGGCTCTTGATCCTGACGGCGTTTCCTCTGAGGTGGCGGTCTGTGAGATTGCTGGAGGCTGAGCTTTTTTCCTGCTTGGGCCATCTTTGTTAGTGCGCCCATGCTTGCAAAAGGCATCGATCTGCTCCGCAGGAAATGTTCTTTATGGTGGTGGTAAAACATTTTAAGTTTAGTCAATTAAAATGTTTCTTTTATGATAAAATGCGGTCCTCAATGTGAACAGCTGCAAGAAAGCATGTCTGCTCAGTAAGGTGCTCAACAGCGCCCCCTATCGGTCCTTTTCTGTTAACTTTCTGTGTTAAACCTCACAACTAAATGATTTATTTTGGCCACAAAAGCATTTAAAATTACGAAAAAATAATTTATCCTCACATTAGACAGGTTACAAAGGAACCCTACAATGGGAGAACAGCTTGAACAATGCCTGGTGACATCACAGTGGCCTCTGCTGTACTTGGAAACAGAGCAGAGAAATCAGTCAAACCTTCATAAAACAGTGAAAGCTTTACAGTTTAAAATATATTGCACAAACTGGGCACACTATGGCCTAACTCAAAATAAGACATTTATCATTACTTGTGAGCGGGCAGGACTTAGCAACTCACATGTGGCTCTTCCACTCTTCTGTTATTGTCCTGCCCCCTGTCATGTGAAGATAAATAGCATATTCGGATTCAGCCCATTGCATGGCCCATATTTTTTTTGGCTTCTTCTGAGGCCCCTATAGCCCCACTCCGGGCTCCCACACTGGCCCTCCCCGCTGCTGGCGGATCCATCCCCTCAGTACGTGTCTGTTCTTTGGCTCCTCCGGGCACTGCCAACCATCCCACGGCATTCCGTCATATCCCTGCCAGGCCCCCCCATGGAGGCGGCAGGGGGAAGAGTCCCACCACACACTGGGGATGTTGGTCGGGGGCCAGATGAAGTGTATCGGGCGGTCAGTGGCAGGAGGGGGTCCTACAAAAGGGCCGTCACCCGGCACTATGGGCAGCCGTTTTACATTTTGTGAAACACTCACCCTCCACCCACATTATGTGCGGCCGTGGCGATGTCCTGGGGCAGGGACGTACGGCAGGGTGTGGTCACCCATGCTGTTAAGTACACCACCGGGAGCCACCGCCAGGAATTGCTATGAAAGTAGCCCATCACACCCCCAAACACCCCACCCCGGGAAGGAAGTGTCCACAAGATGCTCTGACTCCCTCCCTCCCTGACGTCTGGGCTCGGGACACGAACCTGAGCCGCCAGCATGCCAAGCGATCCCCCGTCACTCAGCACCATGGGGCCAACCTCGCAAATCCTATATTTATTTAAAGCAGCAGTGCAAGGAAACAGAGAAAAACATTTGACCCTGCCTTTTTTCACTATAAAAGATTCCACACATTCTCCAGTTTTATTTGCTTGTAAAATGTTCTAATTCCACCAAAATTTGAGCATTTTATAAACGTTTTAATTTAGTTTTTTTCTCAACAAAACAAGATGGCCACCACATTTGGCTTACAAAATACCATAGTACCGGCCTGGTGGTGTGGAGGGCTAAGGCCCAATGCCTTACCTCTTGTCACACCAGCAACTTGAGTTCAGGAATGGACTCAGCTCAGCGGGGGTCAGCTGGGGCTGGACAGGACTGAGTGTCCAGACAGCTCTCCTCTCCTGATGTGGACAGATATATTTGCCTGGGCTTAGAGTGCCACTAGGTGTAGGCCTGGCAGTGGAACAGTACATGGGCGGCAATTTAGGGAGGGCACTGTAGGGAACGTCAGATAGGTACACCTCCCCGCATGAGTCTTGACACTGTGCAGTGCTGGGTGGGGGGACAATGGAGAAAATAACATCAGGGGACTTAATGAAGCCCAGCCCACCTGTCCCCGAAACCACACTGCCACTCAGTCGTGACCTGGTCTGCCTTGGATTATTAACGGGGGGGGTGACCCTCCTCAGCTCCCACAAGGGGATGTGTAGGAGACCCCGACCACATAAGCAAGCACCAAGGAGGCAGGGAAGCTAGCTCTGGGGGGGCTGGGATACCATTGTAGACTGGTAAGAGTTAGGATCCAGGAAATAAAGAATCTCTTGGTGCTCAGCAGGAAGCACCTAGAAAAGTAGATTTGACAGGAAATGTTGCTGAAACTATCTTTTTGTAAAAATATTTTTTTAGCACTGCTTCTTTAAAGACAAACCCTTCAGTATTACATACAGACCCAAAACTATCATGCCATTCTTTGTGAATACACTTTGACCTTACTGGCATTATGACTTGTTTCATATCTTTATGCAAATGATTACACAGAAGTGAACCATGTTGCGGTACGAGCACCATTTACAGTAGCAGCAGATACACATCTAATAAACCGTCCAGTTAGGAGCAAGTAACAACTAATGGCAGACAGAATCCTGGTCTTTGAATGGCATTTAAAAAGAATAACCCTGAGAATGGAACTTCTTTTAATGCAAATACACTAGCAGGCATGTCCTTCCAGCGTGAGACTTAAACAGCTGACTCTTGTAACAGGCAATAGCACCACCCCGGTGGAGCCTATAAATAGATGTCCCCTCCCCCCCGAGTCCATGTTCCAGAATAAATCTGGTCTGGTTCCAGCAGCTGGCAGAGTAATCAAGGGTTCAGAGAAAGAAATTGTTTCCCTGGACTGACCACAGTACTGCTTTCCAGAGCCGTTTGTGGATTGGTTTGGTAATGATCACATTACTATCGCAAGATATGAATGGACTGATTCTGGGTATTTGGGCCTTGCCTTATATGGATGTGAGGTACAAGGAGGGAAGCTGACCCAATCAGGTACAGCACAGCACTGTGAACTAGGACCTCCCTAGTTCAAATCCAGAGCTACTGAGTGACCATGAGCATGTTGCTTGACCTCCTTGTGCTTCACTCCTTCCCAGGTGTGAAATACCCGGCGGGTAGTGCCCCAGCTCCCCACCATCACGACCCAAGCCGGTGACCAGCATAGCCTTCCACTCTCCATAACGGCCAGCTGCTGACTGGCCTGTCAATGAGTGCGTACTTGACGTGCTCACTGACAGCTCAGTCGATGGTAGACCATGGTGGAGGGCTGTGCCAATCGACAGGGGGAGAGGGGGCAACTAGACACCAGGGAAATCTTACTGCTTGAATTGGGGTGGGGAAACAGTAGACACCAGGGAAACCATACTACTTGAATTGTGGTGGGGTGGGGAACACTGGACACCAAGGAAACCTTATAACTTGATCTAGGACGGTGATTGGCGGTGGGGACCACTAGATACCAGGGCAACCTTATAACATGAATCGGGATGGCAATTGGTGGGGGGGGCAACTAGACATCAGGGAAACCTTATAACATGAATCGGGCCAGCAATTGGCGAGGGGACCACTAGACACCAGGGAAACCTTATAACTTGAACTGGGCTGGAGATCATCGGGGGGGAGACAACTAGGCACCAGAGAAACCTTACAACTCGAATTGGGCTGGCAATTGGCGGGGGAAGGGACACTAGAGACCAGGGAACTCTTATAACTTGAATTGGGCTGGCATTGTGCGGGAGGGGGGATCACTAGCACTAGGGATAGCTCTCTGGGACTGAGCAAGTAGGTGGTGGTTCCAGGCTACCCATGCAAATGAGTCCATAATGGGCATGCCAATGGCCCCATAGCGCCTTGCATGCCCTATGAACTCAGTTGCATGGGTCCGTTTGAGTATGGGAAATTTAAGCGCGGGTGCAAGCCATTATGATGTCCTATTTTAGGGCAAATCTCTTACCAGCGCTAAGTGGCTTAGTGCTGGTTGCAATGGACTTATATTTTAGTTTTAACAGCTGTGTGCTTATTCTGAATATAGCTTTTTTGGACATCTAGGCAATCATACGGCAGAGCGCAAATATATTTATATATTTTATTTATATTTTATTGCTCCGTCACAGAGCTGACGAGTAGCTCTGGCCCTCCTTTGGAGGGACTCGTTCTCCGACCCGAATATGTCGAGTCATCATGGACCCCGTCAGCTCCCGGTCATTTTCCGCTTTTCTCCCTTGGGCACCTGGACCGTGCAATGGGTGAGGCAGCTGCCCCCGCCTCCACAGAAGCAGCCATACAACCTCGACATGTGCTCTCCCCTCTTCTGCCACTGCTGGGTGTCAGTCTTTATTTATTTATTGAAATGCCTCACCAGGAAGGCGCACTGAGCAACAGGTTGCTTGTCTCCGGGTACGACCTGGGGGTAAAGGGAACATGAGGACAGTATACAGAGATTTGGAGCACTAACAAAGATTAGCACTAACAAAGATTTATATATCATTACCTTCAAATAAAAGTGAGTAAACTGTAATGACGCAATGAAAATGGGGTGCTAACAGTTTTGAACTAGATAGATACAATGATAACAGTTTAGAACTTACTAAATGCAATAGCAAAAATGACATTTAATAGTAAACACTTAAGTGACACATAAATGAGTAGCTTGATTAAGGCTGAATGGAGTTCAAGTAGTTGATCTAGGGGAAGCTAGTAAGGAGTAACACAGACAGTACAAGTTAGCTAAGGTAAGACAGAAGTGCAAATTTGTCTAGAAGTACAACAGATTAGGGTTAGCCAGAACTAAGGCTAAGAAATGGGGGGGGGGAGTGAGGAGGGTAAAGGGAAGTGAGAGGCATTAAAGATTCATGTCTTACAGGATAGTAAGAACCCAGCCAGAGGTCAGTTTAGGGCAAGGGTAGGGGAGGTGATGGGTGCAAAGTAGAGGGGGGTGAAAGGGGAGACAGAGGACTTGACCCATTCTGACCAGTTCCAGATGTTGAGAACCCTGCTAGGGGATGGTGCAAGGCAAGCGTTAGGGCAATGTGGTGGAGGAAGTAGGAGGGTGATGGAGAGAGTAAATAGGGAAAGGGGAGAGAGAAGTAATGGTTTATCAAGAGCTAATACCCTACGAGAGCTGAGAACCCCTACAGGGGACAGGCAGTGGAGGAGGGGGGGAAAGGAAGAGGGAGGAGGAGAGAGGTCTACCAGGGCCTGACCACTCCAGTATGCTGAGAACCCTGCCTGCACAAGGCAGAGGTGGAGCACGATAGGAGGGAAGCAGGCTGTTAGGCAGTGAGGGTGAGTATGCTTTGGGATGCTAGGAGCCCGATAAAGTTTGAGTAAGACCAGAAGAGAGGTCAAGTCCAAGAAGGAGTCCTTTCAGGATGCAGAGAAACCCTGCAAGGGTACAGGGATGGCAGAGAGACTTTGGGGGAGGGGGTGGTGGGGACAAGCTCTTGGTACAACTTTGGGTGCAGAGAAACACAGTAAGAGTGCAAGGAGGCCAGCAGGGGAAGGAGTTGGGGGAAGGGAAGGAGATCTGGAATTTTGGGTGGGTGGGAGTGCATCAGGGACAGTGAGGATACAGTCTACAGTGTGCCACACTGCCCCCCCTTCCCGATGGAGAGCTGTCTACGGTTGCTCAATCCTTCCTCCCCCTGCTGACCCCCGAGCGACCCGAGTCCATTCCCAAACCCGGGTTGCTGGTGTGGTGTCCAGCGCTTCAACCCTCAGCGCCACTGGGATGGATTCAGAGTGCAAATATTTGCCCAATTTTGAATATCAGGCTCCAGATCTGTAAAGTGTGCACCATGCTTTCAGGTCTGGAAGCTTTTTCTTAAGGCTCACAATATTTATGTAGGCAACTTTTAAACCTCTGGAGCTAGTCCACATAGGATCAGAGTGGGAGAGTAAAGGAAGGCCTGGGTTGGTTTTGACATCTCCTGCAATGAGAAGTACAGATACCAGTAGGGTTCCATATAACCAGTAGCTAACTAGGGGGTATTTACTCCTGTTGGGCCATAAACAAGTGATGCCATACCATATAGAGATGACCTCTGTAAAACAAGCCATATCTAGCCAGTAACTGTGAAGGGTAGGAGAGCAAGGGTGTTCAAATCAAAACTTTTAGGACTTGCCCAGCCATGACTATAGCTGAATTTTCACTTCCCCGTTCATTACAATGAAATTAGCTCTTTTTGTATTTGCCCTTCAAGGAAATTTACTTGCCCCAGACAGGGGGCAATAGGATTTGCACGGCCCAGTAGGAGATAGGGGGCCCAATATAGATTTAAGGGTGGTATAAAGTAAGCTGGAGTCACTCAGGAGGTTAATGCATGGTGGCCAAAAGGGTGTCCACCCAAGACAAAAGGCATAAACACAGTAGGGCCCCAACACTTCCTTTGTACTCCATTAAACCTCTACAGTGGGTTTGGTCAGGATGCAGTATATCAAGGCCACTAGAGTAACAACAGAAGGATAGAATCACCAAGCATTGCCTTGGATTAACTTGAGGTAATTCAGTACTAGCAATATAATCATATGTAACACCAACGAGTAGTAGGGGTTGTCTCTTGGTATACCCCAGGAGGTAATAAGAGGATATATCAAATTTGGACTACCTGCATAGGGTGTCCAGGGTAAGGCAAGGCAAAATTTATTTAAAAAGATGCCCAATCCCAGAGTCTCTGGGCACTATACAAATAGATAAACACATATTCAGAGACAGAGCAATAAAAACACAAAGACAGTATAAACATATAGATGATAATACTTCATATAAACATTACCCATAAACAGTAAGCTAAACAACACATTATCAACAACTATACTCAGATCAAATCTATAAATTAATAGCTTAATCAAAAAATGTCTGAGCGAATAGGAGAGCCTTGAATACCTCCAAAGTAGGGGCCCCCTTAACCCCAGGGGGGAGCGAATTCCACAGGATGGGGGCGGCGACACTAAAAGCCCTGTCGCCAGCCGAAATTAACCTCATCCTGGGAATCATAGTGGGCCTCCAAGCAGGAGGAAATGGAGGGCGAACATGAACAGGTACAAGAAGGTCTAACAGGTAACCAGGGCCCTGACCGTAGGGCCTTATAGGTGAGAAGACCCACCTTAAAGAGGATCCTCCACCTGACCGGCAGCCAGTGCAGCTCATGCAACACCGGTGTAATGTGGCAACATTTTGGTTGCCCAGTAAATAATTGGGCAGCTGTGTTCTGCACTAGCTGCAGTCTGCGGAAAGATCCTCCCGCGACCCTGAGGTACAGCGCATTACAGTAGTCAAGCCTCGATGTAACTAAGGTATGCATCAAAGTAGGGAGGACCAGAGGCGGAACAAGAGGCTTTATCCTGGTGACATTTCTGAGAAGGAAGAAACAGGAGCAAACAGAAGATATCTGAGCTTCCATAGTCAAACTCCTATCTAGAATGATGCCAAGATTTCGCACCTTAAAGGAGGTCTTCAATGGAAGAGATCCCAGAACAAGTCCAGTTTCTGAGTCAGAGGCCATCCTATCACACACTCTGTTCAACTCCACCACCAATACCTCTGTCTTATCGGGATTCAGTTGCAAACAGCTAGAGGCCATCCAGTGGTTGTTCTCAGCAAGGCAGTTGTTTAGCACATCCACCGCGTTGGATGTTCCTGGGGCAAAGGATAAGTATAGCTGGGTATCATCAGCATAGCAATGAAAACCCAAGCCATACTTCCTAATAATCCCTCTCAGGGGAAGCATGTAAACTGCGAACAACACTGGGGACAAGGATAAGTATAGCTAGATATCATCAGCATAGCAGTGAAAACCCAAGCTATACTTCCTAATGATCCCTCCCAGGGGAAGCATGTACACTGCAAACAACATTGGGGACAAGGATAAGTATAGATGGGTATCATCAGCATACCAATGAAAATCCAAGCCATATTTCCTAATGATCCCTCCCAAGGGTAGCATGTACAGCGCGAACAACACTGGGGACAAGGATAAGTATAGTTGGGTATCATCAGCATAGCAATGAAAACCCAAGCCATACTTCCTAATGATCCCTCCCAGGGGAAGCAAGTGTACTGCGAACAACATTGGGGACAAGGATAAGTATAGCTGGGTATCATCAGCATAGCAATGAAAACCCAAGCCATACTTCCTAATGATCCCTCCCAGGGGTAGCATGTACACTGCGAACAACATCGGGGACAAGGATAAGTATAGCTGGGTATCATCAACATAGCAGTGTAAACCCAAGCCATACTTCCTAATGATCCCTCCCAGGGCAGTATGTACATTACAACAAGGATAAGTATAGCTGGGTATCAGCAGCACAGCAATGAAAACCCCAGTCGTACTTCCTAATGATCCCTCCCAGGGGAAGCAAGTGTACTGCGAACAACATTGGGGACAAGGATAAGTATAGCTGGGTATCATCAGCATAGCAATGAAAACCCAAGCCATACTTCCTAATGATCCCTCCCAGGGGTAGCATGTACACTGCGAACAACATCGGGGACAAGGATAAGTATAGCTGGGTATCATCAACATAGCAGTGTAAACCCAAGCCATACTTCCTAATGATCCCTCCCAGGGGCAGTATGTACATTGCGAACAAGGATACGTATAGCTGGGTATCAGCAGCACAGCAATGAAAACCCCAGTCGTACTTCCTAATGATCCCTCCCAGGGGAAGCAAGTGTACTGCGAACAACATTGGGGACAAGGATAAGTATAGCTGGGTATCATCAGCATAGCAATGAAAACCCAAGCCATACTTCCTAATGATCCCTCCCAGGGGTAGCATGTACACTGCGAACAACATCGGGGACAAGGATAAGTATAGCTGGGTATCATCAACATAGCAGTGAAAACCCAAGCCATACTTCCTAATGATCCCTCCCAGGGGCAGTATGTACATTGCGAACAAGGACAAGTATAGCTGAGTATCATCAGCATAGCAATGAAAACCCCAGCCATACTTCCTAATGATCCCTCCCAGGGGAAGCATGTACACTGCGAACAACACTGGGGACAAGGATAAGTATAGCTGGGTATCATCAACATAGCAGTGAAAACCCAAGCCATACTTCCTAATGATCCCTCCCAGGGGAAGCAAATTCACTGCGAACAACACTTGGGACAAGGATAAGTATAGCTGGGTATCATCAGCATAGCAATGAAAACCCAAGCCATACTTCCTAATGATCCCTCCCAAGGGAAGCACATACACTGCGAACAACATTGGGTACAAGGATAAGTATAGCTGGGTATCATCAGCATAGCAATGAAAACCCAAGCCATACTTCCTAATGATCCCTCCCAGGGGAAGCATGTACACTGTGAACAACACTGGGGACAAGGCTACGTATAGCTGGGTATCATCAGCATCAGCATAGCAGTGAAAACCCAAGCCATACTTCCTAAAGATCCCTCCCAGGGGAAGCAAGTGCACAGCGAACAATATTGGGGACAAGGATAAGTGTAGCTGGGTATCATCAGCATAGCAATGAAAACCCAAGCCATACTTCCTAATGATCCCTCCCAGGGGTAGCATGTACACTGCAAACAACATTGGGGACAAGGATAAGTATAGCTGGGTATCATCAGCATAGCAATGAAAACCCAAGCCATACTTCCTAATGATCCCTCCCAGGGGCAGCATGTACACTGCGAACAACATTGGGGACAAGGATAAGTATAGCTGGGTATCATCAGCATAGCAATGAAAACCCCAGCCATACTTCCTAATGATCCCTCCCAGGGGAAGCATGTACACTGTGAACAACACTGGGGACAAGGATAACTATAGCCGAGTATCATCAGCATAGCCGTGAAAACCCAAGCCATACTTCCTAATGATCCCTCCCAGGGGAAGCATGTACACTGCGAACAACATTGGGGCTAACACCAACCCATGAGGTACTCCACAAGCTAGGGGCCAGGGGTGGAGGAAAAATCCCCCATCACAACCCGTTGCCTCCTGTTGGTTAAAAAGGACTCAAACCAACAGATGACAGTGCCGGTGAGTCTGCAGAGTTCCCTGAGGCGGTCAAGCAACACACAATGGTCTACAGTGTCAAATGCTGAGGAGTGATCAAGGAGAACAAGAATTGTCCTTTCTCCTCGATTTCTAGCCTTGAGGAGATCATTCTGCACCCGAACAAGCGTGGTTTCTGTGCTATGCCTCGCTCGAAACCCCAGCTGGAAGTGTTCATACAACTCATGGGTCACGAAGTGCTCCTCCAACTGAAGCGCCACTACCTTCTCCACAGCCTTCGCCAAAAAGGGGAGATTGGAGATAGCATAAGAATGCTAGGGTCACCAAGTAGGATGTCTCTAGGGAACTGAAAATTTCCAGGGGTAAGCCTTCTGATGCTGTAACACTAGCAGTGAGTGTATCCTAACACATGTAACCCATGACACGTAGGTACTCTAATTAGAGCACTACTAACACATACACTACTAACAACTCAGATCAGAGAAAATGAACACAAGATAGTCCTAGTGTGATCACAAGATAAAACTGCAAATAAAAGGGCCACCCAGACAGACAGTTTAAAGGGGGCACACAAGTATACAGTAAAGAAACCACAGTGCAGACGCAGCACATATACAATCAGGCAGCATCACAGAACAGTCACCTAGTGTATAGGGCATTGTCCTGCGGCAACAGGGCATAGGAGCAGCAAAGAAGCTTAGTGTAGTGCCTGGTGGGTGTCAGGCAGGGCATAACAGTACTTACAGTTTGTAAATTCACCACAAGAATTCATAGACTGTCTGGTTGAAGGCTTTCTCCAGGCAGGCTCACGATGTCTTTTGTGCAGGTCCTTAGCATGAGGGCCACGGCGCAGATGGACTGCTTGGCCTGAAGGATATTTATAGAGGGAGGCTGGTGGTACTGGAGACACGGTTTTTGGTCAAAATGGCTTCTGATTGGCCATAGTCTGTGGAGGGGGAGCGGCGTGGCAAGCTGGGCTCTCTGGCTGGGAGAGCTGGCAAGGGAGGTGATCGGTAGTGGGGGAGGGGAGAGGAAGCTACGCAAGGTCCAGGGCTTCCTCACGACGTCCCCCTTGGTGTCCTGCACAATGGCAGCTGGTGAGGATGGCTGCAGACAAAGAAGAAGGAGTCCCTAAGTGGCTGCTCTTCTGGAATAGAGGGGCTGTTTTCTGATTGGTTGCCTCTAGTCTCTGAAGGCGCAGTTTCCAGCCAAAAGGCTCCTGACTGAAATATTGTTTGGTTGTTCTGAGAGCAAATTGTAAAGGGCTTCTCTATAATTTATATGAAAGGGAACTTGTTTCTCTCTGCTATAGATATGAACATGGACTCCTGGGCCACGTCAAATGACATAGGCCTCTCTGCAAAGAAGGGACTCTCAGGACTTTCTATATAAAATATTCTGGTATGGTTGTCCATGGTCTTGCTGTGTTGGTCATTTCTTTAACAAATAAGATTGTAACAAATGGAGATACACCCCCCTATGTTCTAACAATGAAAGAAGGGCTAAAAATTACCTGTCACCATGTACCTGATAAAAAAATCCTATACCTGGAATCATATATGGTATTCTTTATGCCTATCAATTAATGTATAAAAATTAAGTATTAAAAAAAAAGGCTCCTGACTGGCTGTAGTCTTGGGAGGGGGAGAGACCAGGTGAGCTGGGCTCTCTGGCTGGGAGAACTGGCAAGGGAGGTGATTTGGGGAGGGGATGCTATGCAAGGTCATGGGCTTCCTCACGACAACCCCCTTGGTGTCCTGCACAATGGTGGCTGGCGAGAATGGCTGCAAAGAAGAACAAGTTCCTAAGCGGCTCCTCTGCTGGAATAGAGGGGCCACATTCCAATTGGTTGCCTCTAGTCTCTGGAGGTGCAGCTTTTGGTTAAAATGGCTCCTGATTGGCTTTAGACCATGGAAGGGGAGCAGACAGGCAAGCCGGGCTCTCTGGCCAGGAGAGCTGGTGAGGGAGATGATTGGTGGTGGGGAAAGGAAGCCATGCAAGGTCCTGGGCTACCTCATGACGACCCCTATAAAATGGGTATATGTTAAGAAACTGGAATATTCTTTTAAAAAATGTTAAAATATATTTGAACAGTTTCATTTTATTGTAAATAGTCCCTCTGCTTCCCGCGTTACTAGGGGCACTGCACTACTGTCCGATGTCACTAGGGGCACTGTGCCACACTATGCTTCACAGGCCCACTATGTCCCTATGTTAGGCCACCAGCAAGACCATGATTTTTGTAAAGTCTTGCTGGCAGCACAGCACGTTAACATCTGTGGTACCGCGTTCTGAAAAAGTCGTGACGCTCTCATAGTCCCTGCAGGTCAGGAAGGAGTGCAAGAGAGTATAGTGACTCCATGTGCTTTTCAGGTCAGGAGGGGGACTGAGCGGGTTGAGAGGGACAGTGATGCAGGGTTTTATTTAACTCTAAAAATTGATTAGCGTTTTGCTCATAAAAGTGCTAAAACTTTGTGAAAATTAATAGCTCTTGCCTCACTGTGTTTAATAAACACGGCATTTCTAGAAAATCTATATAAATACTTTCTGTACAGTTAGTATCGTCCCAAGAAAAAAACTGCTAATCAATTATTTAAAACCCTGGTGATGGGCATTTTCTATGAGAAACAACATGTTTTAAGTGTTGTGGTGTAACCCACCCCACCCGGCTCCCCTTGTTCAACTAGCAGGGCTGCTCCTCTTGCATTTGGCGCCATCGAGAGGGATGGGGTTGTCACTACAGATCAGTTTACTAGTACATCTGAGCCTGCCATCCTCAGACAGGCAACCGCAGTGTGGCAACTACCTGGCTCACACCTGGGGGGACCATTTACCATGGCCATGAACCTGGGTCCCTGGGAGAAAACATTTGCTCACAGTTATGCTAGGTTTGTACTTCTGGTCAGGGGTACCCAAGTAAATCCAGATACAGTGGAAGCAATAACAGTACTGTCCAAACCAGGTTGGGATTCTAGAGTGTGGCTTTTATCCACATACACAGAGAATAATCACAAAGTGAAGATGGACCCCCACAGGTCTACTCCCACTGGTAATGCAGATTACTGAGGTACAGAGCACACACACACACACACACAGTGAACCCTCAATTTCTGAATGAAACAGCGAACACTCTCTGGCTCTGAATTACACAGAGAACTCTCTGGTTCTGAATTACACAGTGAACTCTCTGGTTCTGAATGGAGATTGGCACACATGGCCAGATCTGGTACACTTCCCTTGACTAGGCACCCTCGGCCAGTACTAGGAGACTTTCTCATATTTCATGAGGAATTACTGGTGGCACCCTCGACTACCAAAGAGCACATACAGGCTCACAGAAAAATCCAAACCCACATCTGGGTAAACTATTTTCTTCAGGCACTGGCCAAATGCACTGAGAGAAAACACAGGTGCCCAAACTGAACCCCGAGAGGTAAACTGGTTGCTTCAGATGGGGGTCTCCCACCTTTTGCTTCCAAATTTATACTCGGCCATTCATCTGGTTAATAACACCCTTCACAGAAAACTTGTAGATGCTATCTTGAAATGTCTTTCACATTCAACATACTACTTTACACACCTCTGATGTGTCCTGAAGTTAAAAGTTCTGTAATTGGCAATGTCTCTTCACTAGACCCCAACTTTAGAAGCCACTTTTAAATCAGACACAAACTAAAAGTTCTATACTTGGCAAGTCTCTTTCTGGCCCCTTAGTAGGCAGACACTTTTAAACAGAAAACAGTCTAGTTGACAGAGTCCCTTTGTCAGAGAAAACTCACCACAGGAATGCAGGTGCCCGGGGGCTTTTCCACACAAAAGTCTTGGGTACTCACAGAGCAGATGAATCTCAGGCAGCTTCAACACAGTCCAGGCTGGATCAGGGGATTGCCCCTGAATCCTGGAACCCCCCCATCCCTCCGGGGATGAGGTACTGGAAAACCCACTTGGAACGGTTTCCACCACTTCACTCTCTGTCTCCTATATTCTTCTTCTAGGGTGAGAACAAACTACCCAAACTACAGCGGTAGCTCTCTGTCAGAGCTAAAAACTGAGGAGCTGCCTAGACTGCAGCCTCCTCCTAGTACTCCACTCTACAGACTACTGAACTCTAACCCAACATTCTATCACTCCCCCCCCCCCCAGCTAGCATTCCAATGTGGCTTATGCTGCGGCGAAAATTCTAAAGTGACATCATCACTCCAGCTTAACTGAGACTGAAAACAGAGTGTGACAGTGTGAAATCCATTAAACTGGCATTTCATAAGCTGCCTCTCCCTGCCTGCCACTGATTCTAAGTGGGATTCTAGTAACCCCTAGGAACAAGGGGGTTACATAAGCTTGTTTGTTCTTTCTGAAATTGTAAAGCAAGCGGTTTACTAGAAAGAAAAACATGGTGGCCAAATGCTTTAGGATCAGTGGCACAAAGATGTGCCTGAGACAGTGGCTGGTGGTCCAGAAACTTCTTTTTAAGTGTGGTATAGTCTAAATAAGAAACATAGCCAGAGACCCATTTAAGCCAGCTTTCTTTATTTCCCTGACCCGTTTTATAAATTTAGCTCAGTGTTTTTAATAATTTGAGAGGTATGCTCTTGAACCACAGCAACATACACTCAGTCATATCTAATTGCTTAATTATAGAGGACACACAATTTTAAGTGTCATATAATGGTCAGAGTACTGAACTGTGAGTCAAAGAGCACAGCATGACCTGGAGTACAAGATGGTGGGAGTGGTACTGATGACCACCAAACAGGAAAGGGACCTGGGGATAATCATATCTGATGACCTAAAGGTGGCCAAACAGTGTGACAAGGCAGTGGGGAAGACAAGTGGGATGCTAGGGTGCACAGGGAGGGGTATCACCATCAGAAAAAAGGAGGTGGTGATACTGCTGTATAAATCATTAGTGAGACCTCATCTAGAGTACTGGGTCCAGTTGTGCAGACCACATCTCAGGAAGGACATAGAGTAGAGGCGGTCCAAAGGAGGGCAACTAATGATCTGCACCAAAAGCCCTATGAGGAGAGGTTAAAGGACCTCAGTATGTACAGCCTGGAGGAAAGGAGGGAGAGACGGGATATGATACTGACTTTCAAATATCTCACTGCTATGAATAAGGTACAAGAGGGAAGCAATTTTCAGAAAAATTTTTTTTCAGGAACGAGGGATCATGCTATGAAACTGGGGAGGTGGGATATGAGGAAGTACTTCTTCACAGAAAGAATGGTGGATGCATGGAAATACCTCCCAGTGTAGGTGATGGGGCAAAAACTGTTTACGGGATTCAAGAATATATGGGATAGGAATAAGGGAACTTTAGTAGATAGGAAAGGGACAGTAAAGCCGGAGATCAAGTAGAGCCTGCAATATTTGTGTAGGTAGGGAAAATGAGCAGACTAGGTGGGTCAAGCGGTCCTCATCTGCCAACAAATTGTCTGTTTCTATGTCCATAGGTGCCGGAACGGGGGGAGGGGCCACTAGGGCCATGGCCCTACCATTTTCATAAGTGGCCCTATCACTTTTTGCTACCATGGTAATATATTTAATAGGGGAAAATTTACCCCTTAAGTCCTTGGCCCTATCACTTTTCAAACTGTTCCGGCACTACTGTCTACATCTGGGATTCTGAGGTTCAATTACATACCACAAACAATAGAAGTATGTCACCAGACGACCCCCCCCCCCTTCCAGTTCCTCCCAACTGCTGAAACCCCAAACTGAGAGGTTATTTTCCTGTATAAACAAGTTAAAAGAGCATCATACACGACTTCCTGTCTCTAGAGGCAGCAAACTCCTACTATATCTTTGTTGTTCCTCAAGAGCTGCCAGCTCTGGATTAAATTTTCTTGGCAGAATCACCTCTTGCCTTTATCACAATACATGTCACACTGTTACTTGACTCCTCGCCCCTGCCGCTTTAGTTTCACTGCCCATGAATCCTACGCCCCCGCCCCAACTCCAGTGACCCAGTCAGCCCCCCCCTCAGCGCTGAAGAACGCTGAGCGCTGTGCTTCAGGCATATGGCTAGTCACCTGCAGGCAGACGTCACTCGTTAGTCTTTCCATGGACGACCTGGCCCCATTTTTGATCGACAGTGCCAGGGGCCAGTCACCGTCCCAGAATCCTCTAACCCCCCGCCCAAATTGTAGCGAACGGCGGCGCGAAGTGGGGCGGGGATGGGGAGCAGGGAGTGGACTATGCAAAAGAGGAAGGACTGGCCTTGTCGCGCTCGAGGACCCTGTCTCCCGGTGTCTTTGAGCCCTGTCTTCAACCTTGTCGGTGCGAAGGCCGTAGAGGTTTTCAGCTGCTTACCTCGTCCCCCTCCGCCGGCACTGCACAGCACACCACGAGAGCGGCACCGGGATCGTCTCCGCCATGTCTTTATTGTCAGTCAGCAGGGCAACAGCGAGAGTCATCGGCACCAAGGTAACTGTAACGGTCGAGCGTGTTTGAGGGGAGGCGGTTAGTGGTTGGTATGTCGCGAGGGGGGTGCCCAGTGTAGTCTCTCCGCCTGTGCGCGAGCCGGCCGAGGTGGTTGTCCATGCAGCCTCTGTAGAGCTACCCGCCAAGTCCAGCTGCAGAAGCTCGCGCAGCTGCTGCCCGACGACTGGCCCTACTGTGAGGGAGTCCAACTTTCTGATGTGATTGTTCCAGACATGTTTCTTTAAACAACCTGCATCAGAAAGCGGGGGCAGGGTTTAAACACATCCGGAATAAGTTATCAAAATAAGGGCAAAAACCTTTATAAATGCAGGGCGTAAAAAACTCAATGAGAAAAAACGTTTTGTAAAGAACTAGACTATAACACTAATGTGTGGAATTAACATATTTCAGATTCGTATTTTCAGGTGACGGAACTGTCAAACGTAAGAGGCACTGAACAATTGTTTGAGGCAAAATCGGGGTTTGTATTGAAAAATCAAAGGCAGTTGAGCGGTGTGGTTCTAAATGAATGGATAGGCGGTGCTGTGTTCTCTTTCCTTTTGTGCAGAGATGAGCGGCACAGTGCCTTTCTTCTCTTTAAGACAAGTCATGCCTGCTCTGCGAGTTGCTGGCCGGCCATTCATCATTCCTGGACGTCAGAGGAGTACGGTTATGTTTAGGCAGGGGAACTATCCTGTAGTATTCACTGGAGAAAGACATCGTGCACAGGCTGTCCTGTGAGTGACCTAAAGATGTCATGGTGGCACACTGGATGTAGACTTCAGTCTTGATTAGTTTGTACTTATGATATAATCTTTTAGCTCCAGATGAAGGCTATTTTATTAGTGTGCATGCCATTTTCTTATGCTGTCATCTGTGGTGGAATTGGTTTCTGATAGTCTGCTTGCTCCCTGTTTCACCATACTTTTGCCCTTGTGAAGAACTGATAGTGTCATTACAGGTACCTGCCCAGTCCCACTAGCAGCAGCCGTGAACAGATTTGCACACAGTAGCCTTTTGAGGGATAGGTGATGGGTGCTTATGAGATACATTTATCTTCATGAGTGGTCGATGACCTCTTGACCTTCACGAGTGACAAAGCCATGAGTGAGGTCAAAAGAGATCACTGACCAGGAGTGAAGGTAAATTGTAATGTCTCATAAGTAGGGATGCAAGTTTGTCATGGCAGTCATACACGTCATTGATTCCATGACGTTTGATCTTTATTCAGGGCTTCTATGACTTTCACTAGTGTCATCAGAATGTAGCAATGACTACAGTGCCATAACATTTATTACTGTTTACTAATGATTTAATGAACAAAGAAGTAAGCATTAATCACCGACAGAGGAGGGCTCTACCGGTGGATTAATGCCCTGCTTGGGGGTTGGTGCACGAGGGTGAAGCCGAGGGCATCCAACCACCCAGTGGGCATTAATCCCCGGTGGACCCCGACGCTGGAGGTGATTAATGCGCTTGTAACGTGGCAAGCGCAAGGACTGTTTTGTGCACATTGCAGTCTAACTCGGAACATCACAGAAACTGACGCGATCATTATTCACGCTACACAGTTGATGCTACGGGGTTGTGGTGTCCAGTCGCCGAACATGTATGCGAGGGCGCGGCATAGAGCTAGGTACTAGAGTGGGAGGACAAACGGATTAGTGCTAATCCTTACCACTAGTGTGCGCAGATGTAAAACTGTGTTCCACAGAATTAAAACATTATTTTTCCGACTGCACAGAGCCAGAGGGAAGTTGAGGGGAATCAAAGACAGGATGTAAGCCACTAGGCTCTTACTTCCGACGTGACTGTTCAGTCTAGAGATTCCAGCGATACAGTAGGATACATATAAATGACATATCTTGGCTACATCTAGAACAGGGAAAAAAAAAAAACACCCTTCAGTGAAGAACACTGTCCTGGCTTTTAACCGATAGCAAGGTAGCAGACTATACTGAGGCACATGCGCTCCCGGTACCTCACTTGCTTCTCTCTCCACAGTCCTCATTGCCGTCCCAGTGCTGCACCCTCTGCCTGATGGACAGTCTAGGTACTACCCCAGTGGGCATTAATGAGCGATTTCCCTGTGGGTACTAGCCTAGTGGGCGTCACTTGTGGCTTAATCACCGCTAGGACTCGCTCAGCTGGCCCATTTCGACAAATCGGAATGCTCCATTTCACTCCCCTTTGCAGAGCCATGTTACAATGAGTCATTAAAATCTCATCCATGACAAACTTACATTTCTACTCATAAGCACCTATCACATGTCCAGTTTATATGCTATACATTAGCATTTGTAAACTAGTTCCATTTAAAAGTGAGTTTCCCATAGCGTGGGGGATTTGAAGCCCTGGCTGCTGCCTCACACTGTTTTTTAGAGGTAGCTCCTGCCGGCTTGAGCGTGTGGATCTATCGATGGCTAGGCGCAGGTGGGAGTTCTTTGTGACACACCCAATTAGCTAGATACATTTTGTGATGTATTCTACTGTGAAGATAAAAAAAAAAAAAAAAAAAACAACTAGCTGCTGTTCTCTGCCATAGCATTTTTATTTAGCAAAAAAAAAAAGAGTAGTGTGTATTGTATAAACTGAGAATACTGAACTGTCTGAAGAGTAAAGAATGCAGTGTTTAGGTTTCTCTCACTGTAGTAACCTTAACCTAGGAGTGGTTCTTGAGCTTTATTGATTAATGTGGAGGCACATAATCGGCCCATTCAAAGTAAGAGTTCCTGTCACATTTGATAGGCGTACATCTGTGAGATATCTTTGATTCCTCAGATTTCCAGGAGCTGAAAACTGCTACTTCAGACATACCTGGAGCTAGCATTGACTACATTTTAAGAATTTAAGCACAGTGAAGTAGGCAGGAACGTGCACGAGACGTCAAGGGTGCCTGTCACTAAGGCAGCAGTTTGTGTACATCATGGAGACATCACGTTCATTATATAAATGCTATATTGAGGGATTCTAGAGACATTAGATATGGTTTATAAATATTCAGTGATTATATCACATCATATAATTCTTGTTCAGTGCTTAGGAGGCAGTATAGTGCAGTGGGTTAAGGCTCTGAGCTGCAGATCTGGAGACCTGGGTTTCAATCCCACAGTCACCTAGGTGCATACTGTGTGATCCTGAGCAAGTCACTTAACCTCCTTATGTCCACAGGTTGCATCTGGAAACAAGCTTCAGCTTAGTGTGCTACTCCTGGTTAAACAATGTTCCCTTTCCCTACCCCACATCTTATAATTGTCCTGTGTTTGACGCAAGTACTGAACGATCATTTTATTTATTTATTTGAAAGTTGGTAACCGGGAGAAGGCACACTGAGGCTGAGGCTCGTTTCCAGGTGCAGCCCGGGGTTGACAGCAAAGAATAAAAACACATGGCATAGACAAATTCAGTGTTTACAAATGGTGCGAAGTTGGGGCACACAGAGACCATTGAGGTGCACACTGAGTGTATGAGTTGTAAGCAGTTGAACATACTGCAGGTGTGTGGGGACTGGTAAAGGGGAACTGGAGCAAGGAGGGAGGGAAGACGTCTCCACTGATATCTGAGGGAAGCGGGGGAGGTAGTGAAGCGCAGGGAGGAGGGGAGTCTGTTCAGGCGAAGGAAGATGATGGGTGAGGCTGATTGGCCAGCTGAGGTACGGGGATGTGGCAGAGCAAAGGTGCGGTGGTCCCTAGATCGGAGGGAGCAAGAGGCAGAGGGGACAAGGAGAGGAGTGATGTGTGGTAGGAGGGAAGATACCTAAACCAGTATTTTAGATGTAAAGGAGGTACAGTGCATCTGGCGACTGGCTACTGGAGGGAGAATGGACAGTGATGTGTGAAGTGAGCAGTAATATGCTCAAGAGGGAGTTGGTTGCAAAGGGACAGAAATCGATAGGGAGAAGGGCAGGGGCAAATGGAGAAAAAGGCAGTAAGGAAAGGGGTAAGGCCATAAATAAATGGAGGGTAATGAGTATCAATGCCCATAGTCTAGGTAATGAGCTCACTGAACTGGTGGCCTTGATGGAAGAGGGATTCCTGGATATCGTGGCAGTCACAGAAACATGGTACACAGAGAACTGACTGGGATGTCAACATACCAGGGTACACAATCTACAGGAGGGACAGGCCGGGGGGGGGGTAGAAGAGGAGGAGGAGTAACTCTTTATGTAAGGGAATGGATCAAAGCAACAGAACAGAAGGGTAAACCGGGAGGAGAGGAGGCAATGTGGGTCACCCTGGAGACAGGAAATGGCACCACAGTCCGCACAGGGGTTGTATACAGACCCCATCTCGTGGGAGGAAATGGACAAGGAAATTATAGAAGGCATCCTTAGGATGGCAGAGAAAGAGGAGATATTACTGATGAGAGACCTCAACATGCCAGGTGTTAACTGGAGCACCTTTACTGCAGCCACATCCAAGAAGAGGGTCATTCTCAATGCCCTACAGGGGACATGCCTCAGACAGCTAGTGTTGGAACCCACTTGGGAGGGAGCAATCTTAGACCTGGTACTCTCAAACGGGGATGAAGAGAGGATCTCATCTGGGAACAAATGGCAGCCAAACAGTGTGGTTAACGATAAACCCAGCCACAGAGTCAAGCCATACAAAAGTGAGGGTACTGGACTTTAGGAGGGCTGACTTTGTCAAAATGGGAGAGTACCTCAGAAAAGCACTAGCAAACAGGCAAGAAGGAGGGGTGGAGTAACAATGGGGAAACATCAAAACTGCCATCACAGAGGCAACAAGCCTTTGTGTGAAGCAAATAAACAAATGAAAACGAAAGAAAAAAACACTATGGTTCTCAAAAGAAGTGGCAGGGAAGGTGAGGGAGAAAAAGATAGCATTCAGGAAGTATAAGGAAACACAGAAGCAGGACAGAGAACTGTACCAGTTAAAGCAGAAGGAAGCGGGGAAGGCAGTCAGAATAGCAAAGGCCCAAACTGAGGAAAAGATGGCCAACTCGGTTAAGAAGGGGGATAAAACCTTTATAGGTACATTAGGAGCAAAAGAAAGACAGGAGGGATAGTGAAGCTTAATAAAAGCAGAGGGTAGGTGGGCAGAGAGGACGAGGTGAAGAGCAGAGGATACTGAGCAGATACTTCTGCTCAGTATTTACAAAAGAAGAGGAGGGGGAGCTACCTAATCCAGTCAATAGAAGCACTCTGGATAGGGGGCTCGATACCAGTCCTTTCACAGAAGAAAGGGTTCTGAGAGAGCTCCTAAAACTAAAGATGGACAAAGCAGTGGCGCCTGACAGGATTCACCCCAGAATTCTAAAAGAACTAAGGGGAGAACTAGTGACACCACTGACTACTGTTAAAAGACCAGGGGGAACTGAGTGGGGAAGAGAGACGGGGGTTCGGGCTGGGCTGAGAAGACTGGAGAGGGGATCGGATGGAGGACGGTCCTGATCAGTGCCAGGAGCATAGGCAATCAAATACCAGAGCTCCAGGCAATGCTAGTTGAGGGTGCAGCAGACGTGGCAGCAATTACTGAGACATGGAGCCACCCAGAGGCATGATTGGGACCTATATTTAGAGGGCAACACAATATTTAGGAAGGATAGGGGGGTGGAAGGGGTGCGTGTGTGGCATTGATGGTCAAAAGACAAAGTAGTTGGTGGAATTGAGGAGGCAGAGGGAGCTGTGGCAACAATTTGGGTAACGCTACAAACGGGGGGGGGGTAAAAGATTAAAAATAGGGGTGGTGTACAGACTCCTCGCAATGGAAGCGGAACTGGAAGATGATCTGGCTGAGAACATCGGGGATTACTGTGGCCTTGGAGAGGGCAGGGTGATGATCATGGGTGACCTAAACATGCCGGGGGCAGACTGGGGCACCATGACATCCTAGGTGGCCAGGGAGCAGAGGTTGATGGATGCCTTCCTAGTCCAGCATGTCGGGGAGCCTACTAGACAGGATTGGATCCTGGACATTGTACTAGCAGATAATGACCAAGCAGCCCGTTGGTAGGCAGTGACCATGCCACAGTCTGGTTTCTTATGTTCCTAGGGGGAGAGGAAATTCGCACTAATGCAGAAGGAATAGATTTCAGGGGGCGGACTTTGAGGGCGTGGGAAGGATTCTTAAAGGGTGCTTGGATGAGATAAGGCCAGACATGGATGCTTGTGGGAGACCATTAAGAAGGGGGTGCAGGAGGCTTCGAGGGCCTGCGCAAAGGTAAGGCGCAAGCAGTGTAGGGCAGTAAGCCATGTTGGTGGACTCGGGAGGTGCAGGAGGCGATGAGGAAAGGCTCTACACACTCTTAAAGCGAGAAGAGGCGAGGGAGAGGAGAGTATGAGTTCTGGCTCAGAGGGTCACCAGGGGTGAAGGGGGCCAAGGCGAAGAAGGAGCTTAACCTGGCCAGGGATATCCACAGAGGGGGAAAGGGGTTCTATAGATACATAGGGGAGAAGAGAAAAGTGAGGGCACAGATCAGCAGGATTAGAACTGGGGGGATGGGCGCAGGAAGCTGGGGAACAAGCAGAGGTACTAAATGAGTACTTTGCCTCCTTTCAACCCGATGGGAGGGTAGAGGAGCCCACTGAACCAGGAGGTCAGTTGGAGACTGAAGGACTGGATGAGACTAGGGCAGGGGATGGGTCGTATCTAGAAGGGGAGGAGAGGATGCATGAGGAGGTGGGATGGGAGGGTGAAATCACAGCAGATAGGGTGAGAGAGGCCCTCCGGTCGCTAAGACTGAGAAGCGCCGGGGCCAGATGGGCTGCATCAAGGCGCTGATGGAACTGGCGGATGTGCTGGCAGCTCCACTGGCCTCACTCTTCAACATCTCCTGATGACAGGGGTGGGTGCCTCAAGATTGGAAGGTGACTCATGTGGTGCCTATCCACAAGGGGTTCAGAAATGGGAATTATAGGCTTGTTAGCCTGGCGTCTGTGTTAAACAAGTTTATGGAGGCATTATAAGGAAAGGCTTGGGGGCAGCTGAAAGGTTGGGGCACCTGGATGACAGGTAGTATGGTTTTGTTCTGGGGAGGTTGTGCCAGACCAAGTTGGTGGAGTTTTATGACTGGGTGACAGGTGCCCTGGACCGACATAGGCCGGTGGACATCCTCTATCTGGATTTCAGTAAGGCGTTCGATTCGGTACCCCACAACAGCTTACTAACAAAACTGGGGGGATGGGGTGGGGGGCAGTTGCTCAGGTGGGTGGAAAACTGGCTAACGTGGCGAATACAGCGAGTGGTGGTTGGAGGGATAGTCTCCTCCCCCAGGAGGGTCATCTGTGGGGTCCCCCAGGGTTTGGTCCTGGGGCCATTCCTGTTCAATTCCTATGTCTTGGACATAGGGAGGGGTGTTAGGAATAGATTGAGTCTCTTTGCGGATGACCTAAAACTGGGAGCACTGGCAGACGGGCAGGAGGGGAGAGAGGCCCTGCCTACAGGGGGATCTGGATACTCTGGGGTGGTGGGCAAGGAAGTGGGGGTTGAAGTTCAATGCTGGGAAATGTAGGGTGCTGCATCTGGGGGTCAGAAACCCAGGACATGCATACACCCTGGAGGCGACCACAGTGCAAGTCACATCAGGCGAGAGGGACTTGGGGATAATGGTGGACAGCAAAATGAATAAGAGAGAATTGTCGAAGAGCTGCAGTAAAAGCAAACAGGATACTGGGCTGCATAACCACTGGGAATTACTTCCGGGAGGAGGAGGGAGGTGATCCTCCCTCTTTATAATGCCCTGGTTAGGCCGCATCTTGAGTACTATTTGCAGTTCAGGAGACCCCATCTTAAGAGGGACATAGAGCTGCTGGAGAGGGTCCAGAGGAGGGCGACCAGGATGATTTGGGGCATGGAGGGTAGGACCTATGAGGAGAGACTGGAAGAACTCAATCTGTACGCATTGAAGGAGAGGAGGGACAGAGGGGACATGATAGAGGTTTTCAAGTATGTAAAGGGGATAAATAAGGGCAGAGCCAGGGAAGTGTTCAGGCTTAAGAAGGGGGGAACTACCAGGGGGCACAAGTGAAAGCTGGAAGGGGGAGCGCTGGAGACACTTCTTCACCGAGAGGGTGGTGGAACCATGGAATGCAGTGCCCAGGAGTCTGGTGGAAGAGACCAGTGGAAGGATTCAAGAAGGGTTGGGACAGGTATAGGGGGAAACTGAGGCCAGGGAAGGCCACCTCTGGGGCTGGGGGGTGGAGGCAGGCTCCAGTGAGGGAGGCTAGCATCCGAGCAGACCACGATAAACCATGGGGCCTATTCTGCTGGCTTTTACTACGATAATTTTTTTTTTTTTGCTCTTTATCCTGGCTGGACCACCGTCTGCTTCCTCCGCCCTGGTCATGGCCCCGGAGACCTCACCACCGCCTATAGCTGCAGAGGGACCCTCTGTCACCCCAGCTTACCCCTGGAGGTGGGGCTGCGGCCACGCCGTGACCCGGAACTGTGACTGGTTGGGGTCCCTTGGCGCGGTGGCAATCACGAGGATCTCGGGGAGGGGCTTCATCCTCGGTGGTCCTGCCGCCTTCTTTTTCCGTTTTTCTGCCCAGAGGAGGCAGGGGCGTGCAATGGCGCCAGCGTCTGCCCGCCTCCCCGTCAAGCGTCTGCTGCGCAGAAACTCCCGGCCTCCGCCCGTCCCCAGCGCTCCGCGCTACCCACCCTCCCTGAGAAGGAGAGAGCTGTCCAGCGGACCTCGATCCTACTCCCCGGCCGGCCCTCCGACAACCCGGATCCGTTCCCGAACCGGGTCACGGCGCATAGCGGAAATCACCGCTGCGCGATGGGCCGCTTCAGATATGCTTTTAACACATCAGGGAGGATAGTGTGGTACCTGAGGACTGATCTGGAGGGGGGTGGCTGTGATTCCCCTTCACAAAAGTAGGAGCAAGACAGAGGTCGGAAACTACAAACCTGTCAATTTGACCTCAGTGATGGGGAAAATGCTGGAATTACTTCTGAAGGAAAGAATTGTTGCGTACTTAGAGGCCAGTGGGGCACAGGACCTAAGGCAGCATGGATTCACAGCGGGAAGGTCATGTCAGAAGAAATAGATTTCTTTGACTGGGTGACCAAAGTAATAGACCAGGGAGGGGCTGTGGACATGGCCTACCTAGATTTTACAAATGCTGATTGGTAGACAATAAAGCCCGCTCACCCAGTGTAAAAAATATATACATTTTTTATTTTCTCATATTTTTATTTTTTTTTTTTCCAAAAGCAGAGACACTTTGCAGCGTGCCATATAAATTCAAACGTTTCAAGCAAAAGCTGGGTGAGCGGGCTTTATTGTCTACCAGTCAGCATTTGTGATATTTATTTTATTTTATTTAGATTTTGATGACCGGTAAACCCACTGAGACCACTGGTCCCTTTTTCAGGGGCGACCCGTGGTCAAATTACATACACCAATATTACATGTATCAGACAGTAGTACAAGGAGTAGAAGTGAGACAGCATCAACTGGAGAGACAGTAATTACAGGTAGCCATATTGGTAGTTTAGCACCTCCCCTTAATCACATTTTTTGTTTCATCGAGGTTGGCTGAGCTGGACTCTTCTCTCTCTCCTAAGCTGGTCTCCGGGCTTCCTTACTCCTGGGCTGTACCTCCTGATGCTGATAGGTAGACAGGAATCAGACCTCTGCAGCAGGGGACATCCAGCCCTCCACTCCCTGTCTTCCTCAGTATATACAAGACAACAGACTGTAAGTCAAGCAATTTGGATTTAAGTTTGGATTGGAACCGCAAGTGTTTTTAAGTTCTCTAATGTGGGTTCCAGTCTCAGCCTTGCAAGCTGCACAGACTGGCCCCATTTCACTGCGTTATTTTTTCCCCCACATTTTCGGCACTCCCGCGCTTTTCTGCACTCGATCTGAAGTGAAAGTCTGCTGTGGGGAGTTAATCCGGCACCGGAGTGCTTAGAAAGCGTGACTGGCCACATTGTGTTGCGTTGGGTTTTTTCTCCCGCACTTTAAAATGGCACTGGAGTGCTTGGGAAGCATGACTGGCCACAGTCCATTGCATGGGGGGGGGGGGGTTTCTCCCGCATTTTCTGCAATCTGAAATGCTTCTTCACTACAGGGAAGTTGCTTTGGGGAATTAAAATGGCAGATACATCTTCTCCTTGCACCGGGTGCTTACAAAGGATGTATCTCGCAGTAAGCGGGTTATGAGGTAAAACAGCACGGAGCCTTGGGGAGAATATAGCCATACACAGCGCCCATATTTTTCCCATGGTGACTGGCATTCTGCTTGTATCGCCTCGTTGCGATGGTGGGCCAACAACATGACAATTCAGCTCGTTGACATACAGGGACTTTTGTTGTGGCGCTGCAAGTAGGAGGGCCTAATCTAATGTGCTAAGGGGCATAGGGAGCTGAAATCGGGAAGCAACCTGTCAGCGGCCTGCAGTCCGATCTCATCAGCCACTAGTTGAAGGTGGACCTGCGTGCGGCTTTAGACTGAGCTTTGCTTAGCAGTCTGTGCCCCCACCAAACCACAAGAAGTGATACTCGGAGGGTTGTCTGCAGAGACTCCCCAGAGGCTGGATTCCCGCATAGTCTGAGAATTAACATACATGTATGGATTACACAAGGACAGTTACAGGACTAGTACAGTATTATGCCTTGAAAGGGCCAGCACAAGTCATTGCAGCTTCAGCAGCATAGAATCAGGAAACCACCTAGGGGGGAAGAGGCGTAGGCCCTTTTCACAATGCCAGGACTGCTTGCTCCCACTACTAATCCTGGGATGGTCCGCTTGGCCTGAGATGAGAGGAACACACTTCTAATCTCTTTAGCTAGGTCACTTGCCCAGTATGTTAGAAGGCAGCATCTGTGAACGTCGAGACCGCGAAAGAGGCAGCCCCTTCCTCGACCCAGCATGGTAGCCACAGGCAGACAGGCCTGAGCAAGTGGCAACCTCAAGGTGTGACAGAGCAGCAGTCACTGGGAGTCCCAACAGTCCGCAGCCAGAATAAGGGCCATTGCTCTGCACCCTGCATGCTCCACGGACAACCTCTGGGAGCACCAGGTGGAGGACCCCACAAGAACGCAAACTGTCCTCATCGTGCAAGAAAGAGGGCCTCAGCCCTGTCCTCATCCGCAGGGAAGCAGTTATCCTCACAATTACTCTGATACCCAGTAGGCTCGCTGTCCAGAGTCTTGGACCTGGAGGGCCTATTCTTTTTCCTAAACAAGGTCATAGTCAAGATTCACCTCGGATCTGCCTCAGAGGCTCCCGCCCAAACAATACAGGGTTTTCATCGGGCAGTTGCCACCAGACCAGCCTCAGCCTTCCTTATTCCTCCAGCCATAGGGAACTTTTAAAGGAGGAATGGCAAAGTCCAGGACGCACCTATCCAGCGGCTCTTCAAGAACCTGGTGGCTCTCCAAGCTTTCTAAGAGTTTGGCAAGACACAATCGGAAATGTGGCCAAGACCACCGTAGAATCGATCCTCCTATTTTAAACCTAATCAGGCAGTCTATCACCTCGGCTGAAGGAGGGACTTCCTCCGGGACCCAGGGCAGAGAAAAGCAGGTGCCTCGCTCAGCATCAACAACATCTCAAGGTGGCATCCGTCAATCCTCTCTCTGTGAGGGGCCCCAGTGGTCTGGCTTCGGCTTATGCAGTAGATGTATAAGAGAAGGCGGTCAGATGCAGAGTCGCACCATATTTCTTCTGGCCTGGGCTCGCTGCAACCTCTGGCTTTGGGCCTGGCAAGCAGTTGCCTGTGTAAGAGCCAGTTGGTTATTGTACCCAGTGAAGGTAATCTCCTTTTTGGCCTAGCCGTGAAGGAGGCAGTGAGGGATTCCGGGGAAATGACCAAGGTGCACATGCCTCTCCAAGAGGGATTCCGGGGAGATCGCCAAAGGTGCATATGCCATTTCAAGAGGCAGGGGCCAGTCTTCAGTCTCCAGATGACTTTTTCATTACCAAGATTACCTTAAGGGTTAAAACACTAATGTCTTGGAGGGGAAACAAGAACACGCTATTCACACTTTCTCCAGTAGGGGGCAGGTTTACAATAAACTCTCCATGAATGGGCCCGAACCGAGTTGGACAGAGGGGTCGCAGACGTTACCAGCACGGGTTGCATAATTCAAGCCCCCCCCCTTTCGCTGACAACCCATCTGAAAGACGGACAATTGCACAAGAGGGATTTTACAGTCTACTGCAGATTTTCAGCAGTTGGAGGCTTTTTCTTCTCTCTCCATGTGCCAAAATGCATTGGGGGACTCGGGCCAGTCCTAGATCTCATATTCCCCAATAGTTTGTTTGCAGCAGACCCTTCCGGGTGGAAGCCTTGTCATCAGGGAATCGCAAAAGGGAGATTTTTTCCGGCTACAATAAATCTGCAAGATTCCTATTTGCATATTCCCACACAGTAATGGCACACGCTCTATCCCAAGTGCAGAGTGGGAGAGCAGTACTTCCGCTTCAGACCCCGATATCGTGGTCTTTCTCAGACTCACGAACAGTATTTAGGATGCTAGTAGCGGTCATAGCCCGCTTAAAGGCCCCACAGCTCAACCAAGCATTACAAGCAGTGGCAGAGGGAGTCTTGTGCCTGTTGGCACACTTTTTTTTCCATCCACTGGAGAAAGAATTCTCTAAGTCCAAATCAGGACACCAAGTTTCTCCCCTGAGAATAACGTTTTAGTTATCTGCTAAAACTCATCAAGGAGTTTCATAGGCTGCTCAGCTAACTACTTATTTTGTCACACTGCTCACTGAGACAGATTAAACTCTCTCTCCAGTGACAGTCCTAGAGGTCAGATGTCACGACAGGACGCAAGGTGGCCCATCCACACTAAGTCTGGAACACGACTGATACAAGCCTTAGGAGCTGAGGAGGGCTCACCTGCATCAGCTGTTGGCACCGGGCAAGGGATCGCTGTTGTACACAAGACACAGCATGAACTTCCCTGAGCGACGAACAACAGGCCATGCCCAGAGGCACTCTGAACAGCAGTTTCTCAATCAGGATAGCCTACTTCCAACTGACAGTCTGTCAGCACTGACATACACGGAACTTCAGGGCGACACAAGAAGCTTAAAGATGCTAAAGGAATACTCTCTTTCAGTGGCTTGAGCACCACTGAGCGATGTGCATACCAGGACAGGTAAATGCCACAGCAGAATGACTTGGTCACAAGGTTGGCCGGCCAAGGGAATAGCAGCTGAAGGGCAGTGCCGCCCACATCCAGACAGAACAGTGGGGCAATACTCAAACAGATCTTTTAGCGTTTGCACAACTCCAAGGCAACAGTTCTGTTCCTGGTCAAGGATGATCCAGAGGTGGCTCAGGGCACTTTTCCCATAATCTGGGATGTGTTCAGTCTCCTGTAAGCCTTTCCTCCAATACCGCCTCTATCAAGAGTTCTCCACAGAAGCGGCTTTGGGGAGGACGGTCATGATTCTAGTCTGTCCCTTATGTCTTGCCCGCACTTAGTTGGTTATCATTCACTGGTCAAAGCGACCACCTCTAACATTCAGGTTCAGCCCGGACATTCTCCTTCAAGTCCGGTTCCGCATCCCATGTCAACAGCTTGTCTCTCTAGGCCTGGAGATGGAGTGGAAAAACTTTAAGGAGCTATGCTACAGAGCTCCTGTTATTGACATGATGGGGAACTCGTGTATCTCTTCCTCCTCCAAAGTGCATTATAGAATCCAGGGAGGTTTTTGGTTCTGGCTTCATTCCAGTCACTTATAGAGTATCCCAATATATCGCCTTTACTTCTGCAGTTCCTTTACGATAGATGGACAAAGGACTGCAACCAGCCACCTTTCAAGTTGGAGTTTTCTGCACGGGGGGCACTCTTCACAGACTCTGGGGAATTGTCGGGCCCATATCCCCATGTCTGGTGGTTCGAAAGGCAACAACATTAAAACATATTCCTTTACACCAAAGCTCCTTGGAGTATTAATATGGTTCTCAAGGCCATGACCAGGGTCCCCTTTAGAGCCTTTTAAGGTGTCCATCATGCATCTCAAATAAAGGTCACCCATTTTCCCAAAGCTATTGCTTTAGCCAGGAGGACCAGCAAACTAAGAGCATTGCTTACCCAAGAGCTGTACTCTTTTTCCTCAGGCTAGAACAGTTCCAACTTTTGTTTGCCAAACATTATGTCTCCTCTCCATTACAATCAAGGGTTCATTCTTCTTTCCTTATGCCCACTCTCTAAAAAGCAATGAGGAAGGAACATTTCATACACTAGACCTGGGAAGAGGGAGAAAAACATACATTAAGAGAGAGGAAGCTATTAGCAAAACCTCAAGTTTATTCATGCTAGTACGGGCAAAAATTTTGGGTAGCAAGGATTTGTTGGGCTTTATAGCCAGTCGGATTCTATCCGTCACCTCCACGGCTTATGATCACGCTGGAGTAACTTGCCTAGCCCACTGAGAGCACATGCCCCTTCGCGGGCATAATTAGCGGCCATCTGATCATCCATTCACTCATTTTATTTAAAAAAAAAAAAAAAAAAATTCACTGGAGGTGATGTAATTGCTGGAGACATCCTTGGCCACAAATTGCTTCAGCGGTGGGGAACCCTTCTGGGTTTTTGACATTCTTCCCACTTGGGACATCTGGGGACGTACTGCTTTCGTATATCCCAGGAGTAAGGAAGCCCGGAGACCAGCTTAGGAGAGAGAAATCGAAATGTAAATACCTGTATATTTTCTTTCTCCGGCTGATCTACGGGCTTCAGAGTCCCTCCCAGAATGTATATAGTTGGCTGGCCTCAGGGCCATATATGCCTTAAAATTCTTGTTTTCTGTTTCCAAGTTTTTGTAGCATTACCACATTGGACTGCTTTAGGAAGAACTGAGGAAGACAGGAAGTGGAGGGCTGGATGTCCTCTACTGCAGAGGTCTGATTCCTGCCTACCTATCAGCATCAGGAGGTACAGCCCAGGAGTAAGGAAACCCAGAGACTAGCCGTCGGAGAAAGAAAATTTACAGGTATTTAAATTTCGATTTCTTTTGTAGACTACCTAGATTTTAGTAAGGCATCTGACACAGTCCCACACAAAAGATTAATAAACAAGTTAGCCAGCCTGGGAGTGGGTCCCAGGGTGGTAGCCTGGGTAAAACATTGGCTGGACAACAGGAAACAGAGGGTAATAGTAAACTGAGTCCACTCTGAAGAAAGGGGGGTTACTAGTGGGGTACCGCAGGGTTCAGTACTGGGTCTGGTCCTTTTTACTGTCTTTAAGTGACATTGCAGAGGAACTGGAAAGAAAAGTATGCCTCTTTGCAGATGACACAAAGATCTGCAACAGAGTTGATCGACAAGGAGGGGTGGAACAGATGAGAAGGGACTTGGCAAGATTGGAGGAATGGTCAGAAGTATGGCAGCTTAGATTCAGTACAAAGAAGTACAAAGTAATGCACCTGGGAAACAAAAACCCAGGGGGAAGAGTACATAATGGGGGGGGGGGTTAGTAACAGCAACAAAAATGGAAAGGGACCGGGGGTAGTCATATCAAATGTCCTAAAGGTTAGGAGGCAATGTGAGGAGGCAGAAGGGATGGTTGGGGGGGATGCTGGGATGTATAGAGAGGCATCACCAGTAGAAAACAGGAAGTTGTCCCTCTTTACAGACAGTTGGTGAGACCCCATCTGGAGTACTGCTTGCAGTTCTGGAGACCTCATTTCCGCAAGGACATAGACAGGATGGAGGCTGTCCAGAGAAGGGCAACTAAAATGGTGCAGGGTCTGCTGCACCAGAAGCCATACGAAGAGAGACTAAAGAAGCTTAATATGTGTACCCTTGAGGAAAGGAGGGAGAGGGGGGACATGATAGAAACTTTTAAGTACCTCAAGGGGAATCAACAAAGCCGAGGAGGGTAGCATCTTTCAGAAGAGATGTGCAGAACAAGGGGACACAATTTGAAGATGGGGGTGGGGAGGGACTCGGGGCAATGTGAGGAGAATGTTTTTTTCAGAGAGGGTGGTGGATGCATGGAACGGCCTTCCTGAGGAGGTCATGGGGTCAAAAACAGTGGGGGAATTCAAGAATGCATGGAACAGACATAAGGCAATTCTTGTTGGGAAGTAGGCTGTTGGTTAACTAGGATCTGCATCTTATCCATTAGGTAGGGAAATGGACAGACTAGGTGGGCCAGGCGGTCCTTATCTGCCATCAAAGTCTGTTTCTATGTAAGGAGTTACAGAGGATATCCATTGGTTAGTGAGGTGGAGGTGGTGGAATCATAGACCATGTCCACATTATCAGAAACTGGAAGCACCATTTTGGTAACAAGCTCACGGCTAACCTGTGGGGAAAGACCATCTTTAATGTGGTATAAGGTACCAGGTTCAGAACTGAGCTTTACATTGATGGTATTGAGGTGGACAGTGAAATCAAGCTTGCTGTCAAGTCACACACCAAGATACTTGAAGGAATTGCTTGAAGTGGGAAGCTATCCAAGGTGGAGAAGATGGGCACAGATGAGAGTCTGGCCAGTCTTTGGCTAGAGCCAGAGGTGATGGACACTGTCTTCTTAGTGTTGACCAGAGCTGGTTTGACTGAAACCATCATAAGGCATTGCTGAAGTCTTGCTGTAGCAGATCTTCCACATCAGTGGTGGAGGGACCAGAAGTGTAGATTACTGTCATCTGCGTACATGTAAATATGCGAGTTGGCAGAGGGGCAACTTGTGAGGGGGGGGAAGGGATAAGGGAGGGGCTGACCAGAAGCCCTCTCCTCCAGATGAGGGGAGTAGCCTTCACGCCCAAGGGGGGAAGGAGGGAAACAGATTGGGGATGGAGGTTTCAGGAGGAGCAGAGGGAGGATGGAAGTATAAGGAATCTGGGTGGGGTTCGACAAAGAGAATCAGGGATAAGGGGTGGGGGTTGGTGTTAGTAAATGCCAGGAGCTTGGGAAACAAGTTGCCAGAGTTCCAGGCCATGCTGTTCGGGGGGGATGTGGCGGTGGTCACGGAAACGTGGGCCAACAAAAACCATGACTGGGACCTAAACGTGCGGGTACACTATGATCAGGAAGGATAGAAAGGAGGGCAGAGGGGGTGGAGTGGCTATGTTCATTAGAGATGACATAGAAATTGCTAGGGTAGAAGAGGCAGAGGAAGCGTGGAGGTCTTTAAGGGTCACCCATGATCCTCAACAGGAAATAAGGTCAAGCTGGGTGTAGCATAGCCCCCGATGAGTGAGGTTCTAGAGGATGGTTTGCTGGACAACATCATTGCCCAGTGTGGACCAAAAAGGGTAAGGAGTGGTGTTGATGGGGGACCTTAATATGCCAGGTACAAACTGGGGAACCATGTCCTCTAAGGTGGCCAAGGAGCAGAGCCTGCTGGATGGCTTCCAGGATGTGTTCTTAACACAGCATGTGATGGAGTCCACAAGGGAGGGGCATGTCCTGGATGTGGTTCTGGCAGATGGGGATCTGGTAAGGGACATGGTTGTACAAGACCCCTGACTGGGAGTGACCACAATACTGTCTGGTTTCAAATAAGCATGGGGAGGGGGTGAGATCTAGGACACTGGCAGTGGACTTCAGGGGCAGACTTCATGGGCATGGAAATATTCTCAAGGATCACTTGAAGGATTACCTCAATGACAAGTGTGGAAAGAGATGGGAGGTCATAAAGCGGGGACTTCATGAGGCAGTCAGGATCTGCTAAGTTGAAGCGTGAGGAGCAAGGTCACATAAACCATGCTGGTGGTCCAGTGAGGTATAGGTAGCAGTCAGAGAAAAGAAGGCGGCCTACAAAAATATAAAACAACAAGAGGGATAGGGATAAGGAAATGTACCAGCTTGCATCTAGAAAAGTCACCATTATGGTGAGGGAGCAAAGTCCAGTAAAGAGCAGCGGCTGGCTCAGGGGATATGGAGGAAAGGGGTTCTTCCGGTACATTGGGGAGCAGAGAAAACTAAGGCCATCTCAGCAGATTGAGATCAGAAGGAGGGTGGGTGGAAGGAAGAGGGACCAGGCAGAGGTATTTAACAGTACTTTGCCTCTGTGTTCACTAGGGAGGGGATGGGATATCTACAAAGCAAGGCCTGAAGGGATAGAAACATCAGTAAGTGGGATCAGGGAGCAACAAAATGGAGCAAGAGGGGAGAGAGGTACCCCAGGGTGTCACATCTGGGTAAAGATAAAAAGGCCAGTAAAGGTGGAGGACGGATGATGCTATCTCCACCAAAAGATGTGGTTAGCCCTCAAGGCCCTAAAGAAAGACAAATCTGGGCGGATGGCATTCATCCAAGAGTACTATGGGAATTGGCGGACATACTGGCTGCACCCTGGCAGAAACTTTTCAGCAGGTCACTTGAGACAGGAGGGTACCTAGGGATTGGCGAGAGGCACATGTGGTACCAATCCATAAAGAGGGTGAGGAAGTACCAGGTAACTATAGACCTATCAGTTTGACCTTGGTGGTGGGAAAATTAATGGAAGTATACTAAAGGCGATTGGGGGTGTACTTGGAGGAGGTGGGAGGTCTGGATGTTGGCAACATGGGTTTGTGCCAGGTAGATCATGTCAAACCAACCTTGTGGAGTTCTATGAATGGGTAACATCAGAACTGGACAGGGAAGCCTGTGGATGTATTATTCTTGGACTTCAACAGGCGTTTGACTCTGTCCCCACAGTGGTCTGGTGGAGAAACTGATGGGGTTAGGGTAGGCCCTTTGATGGTCAGATGGATTGAAAACTGGCTAGCTGGGCGCGGTCAGTGAGTGGTCTGTGAGAGCTCTCAAACCCTAGAGGTTGGTAGTGGGGTACCGCAGGAGCTCGGTCCTGGGTCCAATCCTGTTTAATGCATACATATCGGACATCGGGGAGGGTATAGGTGTGAAATGAGTCTCTTCAGGATGACTCCAAGATGGGAGCAGTAGTTGAGGAGAAGAGGGAGGTTGGCCCTGCAAGGACCTGGACACCCTGGAAGCTGGGCTCACACATGGAAATTTGATTTCAATATCACCAAGTGCAGGTGTTGCATCTTGGTGAGAAACTCTAAATACAGGTACACCCTGGGAGGGAGGCTGGAGGCCTCAATGGGGAAAAGACCTAGGAGTCATGGTGGATGCATGTATGAATAACTGTGAGCAGTGCAGGAGAGCGGCTAGCAAGGCAAACAGGATGTTGGGATGCATCATAAGGGGGATCACCTCTTGGAGCAAGGAAGTGATTCTGCCGCTGTACAATGGACTGGTTAGACCACACCTTGAGTACTGTGTACAGTACTGGAGACCACACTTGAAAAGGGACACACAGCTCCTAGAGAGGGTACAGAGGAGGGCAACAAAGATGATCACGAGGCTAGGGGATTTGACATATGAGGACAGACTTAAGGAGCTCTGCCTGTTTTCACTGGAGGAGAGAGACAGGGGACATGATTGAGGTCTTCAAGTACCTCAAAGGAATAAATAGGGTAAACATGGAGGGATCTTTAGACTAAAGCAGGGAGGTATCACCAGGGGCATGGTTTGAAGTTGGAAGGTGGAAGGGTGAGGGGAAAAGGAGGAGGTTTTCACTGAGAGGGTGGTGGACCCTTGGAATGCACTGCCTGGTGAGCTAGTTCAGAGATCCACAGTGGAGGCTTCAAGAGGATGGGACAGACACAGAAAGTGGATGTATCAGATGATGGCCTGTCCCAGAGGGGTGGGGATGGATGATATGTGTTTCTGGAGCACAAGGGATGGGAGGGTCTTGGCACCCAACTAAGGATCTAAAGTTCGAGCAGACTCGATAGACCATAAGGCCTAATCTGCGGGCAAATAGTATGTTAGTATGTTAATAGGCCCAGGATGGAGCCCTATGGGAACCCCTTCTGGATGGGAGGAGGAGGTGAAAAGGCACTGCTGACCTATACTGACTGTAAACGGCCCTTGAAGTAAGAACTGAACCATTCGACAGCAGGAGCTGAGAGGCCAGCAGGACCCAGCTTTTTTAGGAGGAGGTGGTCAGGCACTTGAGTCAAAGGCCTTTGCCAGATTGATGAAGATGGCAGCTGTGGTGTGACCCTGATCCATCCCTGAGAGGATATTATCAGTCACACGCAGGACGGAGGAGATGGTGGAGTGATCTTCCTGAAACCAGACTGGAATGGGGAATAGGAAACTGGAGATTCTGTTCTAGACTAGCTTCTCTTGCAGCTTAGCAAGGGAGGTAGGAGGAACTAGGCCGAATAGTTCTAGAGTAGGAAGGTGCCCCCACTCCGTGGAGTGGTCTAACTGACCAGTTTCCAGGACTCTGGGACTGCACCTGAGAAAGGAGGAGAGGTTGAAAAGGTGATTCAAAGGAGATTTAATGGCATCTTACAGCAATGTAACACCTTTTTTTTTTTTTTAATACAGGTGCTACAGTTCATACGTTATATATTTGCTTAGTGTGGATTGGTTGGTGGATATTCTGTAGTGTGCCCCATAACT
The DNA here is from genome assembly GCA_016271365.2 of Neoceratodus forsteri. NCBI lineage: Eukaryota > Metazoa > Chordata > Ceratodontiformes > Ceratodontidae > Neoceratodus > Neoceratodus forsteri. Next base: position 16,032,599 of record JADMNL010000036.1, read on the forward strand.
ATAAAGTGTTTCCATGGGCACGTAATTTTTGTACAGTATGTGACCATGATGTACACTGCTGGTTCTGTACTGTGTGAGCGCAATGACCCCATTACACAGAGAATAATGCAAGGCCAACCATGCCCAACAAGCCAGTGTTTCCATCTCCCTTGTTCTGATGACATCGGGGACCTCTGGCTTTGCTGTTGAATCTTGATGTCCCTATGATGTCATCAGAACCCCTAGATGAAACACAGTTGAGCTGTGCATGATTACCACTGTTTTAGTTTGTATGGTGTGTGGTTTGAAACATAAATTGGGGGGAAAAAATGCTTTTTTCTTTCCAAGAACTCTTCAGTTTAATTTTTTTGTATTTACGAAAATAGAACCCCACCCCCACCTAGCTGCTGAAAATCCACCCAATTGAGGGGTGGGTTTCTGTTTTCTAAAGTGACAAGGTAGAAGATTTTGTAGTGGGGTTGGTTCTAGGTTCTGTGTGTGTGTGGGTAAAATGACAGGTGTCACAAGTTTCTATTCTATAATTCTCATTTTTGTTCCCCAGCACCTATCCCTGGTCCTGCCTACCGCTCCATGTAGCCTCAGATTGTCACCCAGGTAGGGTACAGGGGTGGAGGGGATATATAGTCCTGTTCATGTGCTTCGTCAGGTAGTGGAGACAGTAATGAGGACTGTCCCGGATGAACTAGGGGGCCCTCAGAGGGCTAGCACAGTGGCTGAGTTTTTCTTCCATTTTACATCCCTGGAGATGGTAGCACACAAGGGGGACCAGTGCACATGGCACGTAATGAATGCAATTCATGGGTCCCTCAGCCGACGTATTCCTCCTCCCACAGCACCTTCGACCGTGCTGCCACCTGGTGGTTACCCAGATGACAGTATTGCCGTGAGGACGGCAACCCTCCCTCCTCGGAGGAGAATATCCTCTGGGATGCTCACTCCTTCTCTGCCTGGCTGGCCCTGGGTGTCCCAGACCCATTCCCAAACCTGGGGTTCTGGTGTCACAAGTGGTAGCTTTACTGCTTTGTCGATGTGCCGGCACGAGTTTCTTCTTTAATTAGTATTTTATCTCCTGTACTGCTGACTGGTGCCATTCTGGTCCCCCCAGCCCCATAACCTGACTTCTTGGGGACTTACTGTTGTTGGTTGCCGTCTGACTTCTGCCAGAGGACCCTGGAGAGCTCAGTCACCGAAGTGATGCCTTCATATGATTCGGCCTTCTGCCTGCCATGATATGGGGTTATTCTTTGTTTTTAACTCCCCCTTCCCTGACCAGCGATGTGTGTAGTGATGCAGTGTGTGAGCTCTGCCTCTGCAGAGATGTCCCAACCACTTCACATTGGGGCATCTTTTGTGGCATCCCATTGTGCTGCCACTCAGAACCTCTAGGTGGCAGCTGCCTAGCAGGATACATGGTACCCCCTCTCCCCAAGGGAGGAGAGCTGTCTTTGGGATGCTCAGTCCTCCCTCAACCCCCTCCCTGGCCAACTCCAAAGAGACCTGCGTCCATTCCTGAAACTAGGTTGCTGGCATGGTGCGAGGCACCCAGTGCCTGAGCCCTCTATATCAGTGGGCCAGCTCATGAGTTTCTATTCTGTGTCACAACAGTGTTTTTTTTTAATTAGGTTTCAGCAACTGGCTCCGTGGCACCGGGCGAAGGGGTTCGTGCGGCATGCTGGCGACATGGGTTTGCACGCTGAGCTCGGGTACCAGGAGCGGAGACTGGCAGGGAGGGGTTTCACAAGTGTCCATGGAACACTTCCCTCCTGGGAAGCGAGCCTGGGCTGCTAGAGGTGAATTGGGGACGAGCTTGGTTGTGTAGCCTTGACATGCCCTCCTGTATGTCTCCACCTCAAGACTCCATTTCTACACATGCTACAGAAAATGTGAAAATGGGCCCCTGCCGACCGGATGATGAGCGCCTGGCCTGCACCACCATGAAGCCCCTCACTGACCCAGCGGCCTCCAGGGATACGAAGTTGCACCTACTGGCACTTCCCCCTCGGAAGAGTGGGACCCTCCCGACAGGGATATGTCTGGTTACCTGGGTACGGTTGTGAGACAAGGTCAGGAGATTGTGGTGCGGGGTTGAGGTGGTGGTGTGGTGGGCCTTGGTCTAGAGGAGTGGGTGGCAGGGGTGCCAGGGGAGGAGCATAAACAGATAAGACAAAAAAAAAATGTCAGCAGTGTTTTATGACCTTTGAACTGTGGTACAGCGGATTTTAGTTAGGTTGGAAATCCATGCACAACAAGTGGTAAGTGTACAAGTACTTGTTTCATTGGATTGGGGGGATACTTGGGAGGATAAGGGGCTTTATGCCAGGGATAGGTTACACCTCAATCTGGAGGAGAAGGAGATCTTGAAATTAAAACTTGCTGGATTTATAGATGAGAGGTGGGGTTTAAACTTGTAAAGGGGGATGGAATAATAAAACTACCTCGGGGGGGGGCTGCTTGAGGGTCTAGGGCACGAGAGGAGTGGGGGAGACTATGTTGCAAATCCAAGTAGAACTGGGCAGAAAAGGGACTGTGCAGGGTTGGGGGGACTGGAGTGAGGGGAGAAGTAGGGGTGGAAGACAGTCCTGGTCAATGCCAGTAGTATGAGCAATAAAATGCCTGAACTCCAGGCTATGTTGGCTAAGAGAACAGCGGATGTGGCAGCAATTACAGAGACCTGGGCCACCCAGAGAAATGACTGGGACCTAAACTTAGAAGGCTACAGGATATTCAGGAAAGATAGGGGAGTGGGAAGAGGGGGAGGGGTTGCGCTGATAGAAAGGACATAGTGGTTAGTGGAGTGGAGGAGGCTGGAGGGGGTGTGGAGGTGATTTGGGTAACAAGGGGAAGGAAGAAATTGAAGGTGGGGTGGTATACAGGCCCCCTGCAATAGACGAGAATCTGGAGGATAAACTGGTTGAGAACATCAAGGGTCACTGTGACCTTGGAAAGGGTAGGGTGGTGATCTTTATATGCCGGGGGCGGACTGGAACACCATGACATCCTCTGTAACAAGGGAACAAAGACTGATTGATGTCTTTCAGGATGCCTTCATGGTCCAACAGGTGGGGGAACCTACTAGAGAGGGGCGGATTTTGGACATTGTCCTAGCAGACAGTGAACAAATAAGGGGCCTGGAGGTGTGCAGTCCACCGGTGGGTGGTAACCACGCCACGGTCTGGTTCCAGCTGTATCTAGGGGGGGAGGAAAACTGCACTCTTCTTACCCCAGGAGTCCTTTAGCATCAGTAACTTTTTTGTACACAGCTGGCTAGGTGCAATTGCCCCGGAGATGTGCCTTTAAGTGAGATTTAATGAGTGTAGGGCCCAGTCAATCAAAAGACAGGAGGGGGGTGTGAACTGAATGAGAGCTGTTGACTGCGTCAGAATTTTTTTTCTCCGCTGGACTGAGCAATATTGCCTCTGAGGTGTCTCCCAACTTTCCTTGTTCACAGCCTCCTAGTGCTTATCTGGGTAGTTTTCCTCATAAATTATTTCCTTAGTGTGCTGAGTGAAAAATTTTACTTTTTCATTAGCGCTGCGCAAATTTTGTATTTTTAGTGCAATGGTGCTATTAACTTTATTTTTACCGCGCCTATTTACTTTAAAGCCTAATTTTATCACAGGTGTTTATTTTCTATGGTTTTTTTCATTTTTGGCAAAATTCTTGTGGGAACTGTCGAATTTGGGACAGTTGCCTTGTTGTGATTTTTTTTTTTACTTCAGGCCTCACAGGGTTTACCGCAAGGCACCTGCAGTAGATTTCAAACTTAAACAGTGCCTGGGGGTTTTCTCTCTAGATTGGCAATTACGAGGAAACCTTTTTTGTTTTATTACTGGACCTTGGTATCATTTGTGTCAGGACTGTCCGTAAGGGTCCAGCAGCCACCTGTGCGCAATTGAGTATTACTGGTTTTCTATTAAGATTGGCACTGGTATAGATCCCAGTTTTACAACCAAAAAAAATGGCAGTGCTAATAGACAGAGTTTATTAACTGGGGCAGGACTGGCCGGTGGCATTTTCACAGAAACCTACACTCAGTTTGTAGGTCCAGAACTGGTTTGCTTTGCTTAAATTGGCGAACATAGCAGACAAACCTTCGATAATTATTGCTGAGGATAAATCAAAGGCTTCCAACGAGGGGCCATTCAAAAGTACTAATACCAAAAGCAGAGGTGCTGAGGGACCCTCCAGATCCAGTTAAAAAATAAAGCTTCCAAAGATGAAGTTTCTCACAAATTGAAAAGTAATAACAGAGACGAAAAAAGAAAGCTTGATCAAGCCTCTGAAGTAGCTAAAAAGAAACTCTCAAGACAGATATGCTCCTGTTGCTCCTGGAAAAGTCAATAGTGAGACAACGGGCAGCTTAAAGCATACAAAAAAACAACACACTTAAAACTGCGCAGGTTCTTCCGTCAGTGCAAGATATGGAAAAAGCATGGCAACTGTTTCAGACCCTTCAAAAGATGGGTCCTCAATTTACTGGGGCTGGCAAGCACTCTTCCGCAGTTCTCTGTGTAGACTGTGAGGGTGACGCAGATGATGATAAATTTTATGATGCCCCTGACATGGATTTTGAGGGCCTTGAGCCCCAGGAGTCCCCGGACCCTCGCCTTGGGGATCCCCCGGGTGACCACGAGGCTCCTTCCTCTATGTTTACATTTATACAAAATATGCTGGATACCCTGGACCTCCCTACGCAGGAGCCCAACCAGGATGTCGATGAAGACGAAGATTATAGTTAGATGAAGGGTCTTTCATCCTCAAAGACTCTGGTCGTCCCTATCTATAATGCATTTAGAAAAAATACCATGAAGGTGCTTCAACACCCCACTTCAGTACTAGGGGTTGATAAACAGCTTCAGAGAAAATATAAATTGTCTAAAAATGGTACGAAGTTCCTGTCAGCACACCCTAGCCACGAGAGTATAGTGCAGCAGGCAGATTGTGAGAAAGCTGGAGTCTCCTTGTCTCCCTGACAAGAATTCCAAGAAAATTGACTTTATAGCAAAGAAAATGTATGCCACAGCTTCCCTGCTTCTCAGGCTTTCTTCTTACATGGCATTCACAGCCAAATATCAGAAAGCCCTTTGGAAATCTGTCCAGCTTATCGCCCGCAGCGGATCAGATTCTATGGTGCAGGAGTTGGTGGATACGTCAAAAACTGCTTTGGAAGCTACTATGTACCAATTCCACATGGCAGATGACAGTAATGATGCAGCCTCTAGGGTGATGACCCATGCCATATCTCTGAGATGCTTCGCCTGGCTTAGAACAACCAGTCTGACCACAGACACTCAGAATAAGGCCATGGATTTTCTCTGTGATCAAAATATGTTGTTTGATTACAGAACCACTGACTAAATTAAAAAGTGGATGAGTACAAGGCCTCCTAGCAGAGCCACTCATCCAAGCCTGAACCCGCCACCCCTCAGAGATCCCGTCCCAGGGGTGGTAGGGGCAGAAGTTTTGTTCCCAGGCTATACAATCCCTTTCCCCAATCTGACTTTAGCCAATACAAGGGGTCTTTCAGAGGCAGGGGCCAAAGAAGAGCCACCTCTACCCAGCCATCTGCATCTCAGTCTTAAGTCCTGATGTGAGTGTCCAGGTCGCCTCCCCGTTTCTGGTTTGAGGCAGACTATCTCACTATCTTCAGCACTGGTCCTTCATCATGTCGGACAAGTGGGTGCTGGAGATAGTGGAGAAGGGTCTGTCATTACAGTTCAAGCAGCTGCCAGACCTCAAGCGTACTCAGCTGTCAAGACCTCTGTCACCATCACAGATACTGCTGTTGGAAATGGAGGTACAAAACCTTCTGGCTTTACGAGCAGTGGAGAGGGTCCCCACCCACAGGAAGGGCAAGGGCCTCTATTCCAGGTATTTTCTGACACAAAAGAAAACTGGGGAGTGGCGACCTATCTTAGATCTCGGACATTTAAACAAACATTTGAAAAAAACCAAATTCAAAATGGTCACTCTGTCACTGGTCACACAGTCCTTACAGCAGGGCGACTGACTAGCCTCCCTCAACTTAAGTGATGCCTACTTCCACATGCCCATAAGGAGATCTCACAGGAAGCTTCTCAGGTTCAGACTTCCTTTGGGTCACTATCAGTTCACCGCAGTGCCCTTCAATCTGTCCTCGGCCCCAAGAGTCTTTACCAAGTGTCTCGCAGTGGTAGCAGCACATCTCAGGAGACTGGATGTCGCTCTCTACCCCTGTCTGGATAACTGGCTCATAGTAGCAAAGTCTCCTTGCCAAGTCAAGGAATCTCTTTCTCTTGCAGAACGCACTCTGGAGTCTCTGAGTTTCCTGGTAAATCTCAAGAAATCTCACCTGGAACCCAGCTGCTCACCTTCATAGTGGCCCAGCTGGACACTCAGAAGGGATATGCTTTCCTCCCACAGGAAAGAATTCAGAGTTTCCTTTCAGTGGCAGATTCTTTTGCCCAGGGACAGCCAAGATCAGCCAGACATTTCCTCAAACTTCTGGGACATGTGGCCTCTATGACTGCAGTAGTCCCAGGGGTCATGTACAAGATGAGACTCCTGCAAGCCTACCTCAGAGCTCGTTGGTCTCAGAGAAGCAACACATTTTCAAAGTTAATACTGGTGTTGGAGCAGTTCCTCCAAAACTTGTTGTGGTGGAAGGACCCTGCAAATTTGCAGGCAGGGGTTCCCTTTCAAGCTCCTCTTCCCAAAGGTGATCACCACAGATGCCTCCCTGTTGGGCTGGAGAGCTCATCTAGACAGTGCCTCAGTAAGTAGAACTGGACTCCCGAAGAGTCACAGTTGCACATAAATCTTTTGGAACTCAGAGCAGTCTTACTAGCTCTCAAAACTTTCGCTCCCAGCATAGAAGGGCAGGCGGTTCAAATTTGAACAGACAGCACCACTGCAATGTACTACATAAACAAGCAGGGTGGTACCAGATCAAGAATACTCTGTTTGGAAGCTGTGAAGCTCTGGCCTCTAGCTTTTTCCCCTGGGAGTCAGCCTCTCAGCTATTCACCTCCCAGGCAAACTCAGTACTCTGGTGGATGCTCTAAGCCGCATCAGTCAAGGTCAGAACGAATGGACACTGAACAAGCAAGTACTAGCCACAGTGTTCAGGCAGTGGGGTACACCAGACATGGATCTGTTTGCCTCGCCTCTCAATTTTCAGCTTCCTCAGTGCTGTTGCAGGCCCCCAGTTCCGGGAACACTTCCTCTGGATGCCCAGATCCTGGACCGGTCAGGGAGGTTCCTATACTCATTTCCTCCCTTTCCCCTGATATTCAGGGTTTTGCTGAAACTCGGGCAGCAGCCTGCATCAATGATCCTAGTCCAGACTGGCCCAGGCAAGCCTGGTACTCTCTCCTCCTTTCAGTGTCCTGCAACAGGCCCATTCGCCTGCCCCCTTCCTCAGACGGGAGTGCAGTACTCAGACATACACTCTCTTCACTCAAAGCCTGGTTCTTGAGGCATTAGTTTCCATCCTCACAGTACTCTGAACAGGTCCTTAAGATACTGAGGATGGCTAAAAAACTGAACACTAAGAAGACTTATGCAGCCAAATGGAAAGGTTTTCCCTCTGGTGCAGAAGTGCAAAGGTCAAACCCCTATCAGCTTCAGACTCTCAGCTGCTAGACTGCCTGGTACACCTACAGGCGTCAGGTTTGAAACCATCTTCACTCAAGCTACACCTGGCGGCAATTTCTGCCTACCCTTCGGTGGGAAAGAAGAAATCTGTTTTTTCCCACAACATTTTTAAACAGTTTTTCAAAGGCCTCTTGCACCTCCAGCCTCCATCGAGGGAGCCCGTTCCTCCTTGGAGCCTGAACATTTGCATAGATGGGCTTATGAATCCACCTTTCGAGCCTATGTCCACGGCTCACATCAAGTTTGTAACTTGGAAGACGTCTTCCTGGTAGTCATTATGTCTGCCAGGAGGATTTCAGAGCTACAAGCCCTGTGCACTGAGCCGAATTACATCATCCCTCACAACGATAAAGTTGAGCTCAGGACAAATAGGAAATTTCTGCCAAAGGTGGTTTCAGAGTTTCACTTGAACCAGTCCATTACTCTTCCGTCTTCTTTACTGATCCATCCACTCCTGGCGAGCAAAAGCTCCACATCTTGGATGTCAAAAGAGCCATCTTTCACTACCTAGAGCATACTAGACAGTTCAGAGGCTCTTCCACTCAGGTGTTCCTCACCTATGGGGATGTAGGCAGAGGAAGACCAGCTACCAAGAGAACTATTTCTCGTTGGTTGGTCTCTTGTATTAGATTCTGCAATGAGAAAGCTGGTCAGTAACCTCCAGTGGGGCTCAGGGACCCATTCCAGCAGGGGCACTGCAGCCTCGCTTGCAGCAGCAAGGGACATTCCCCTACTGTATGTCTGCAAAGCAGCTACCTGGAAATCTGTGCACACCTTTGTGAAACACTACGGTTTGGATATGCAGACCAGGTCTGTTGCCAAATTTGGCAGGGCAGTTCTGCAGAGTCTCTTTCCTAAGTAGGTTCTCTGCCCGCCTCCCACTTGGTAGTCTGCATAAAAGTTACTGATGCTAAAGGACTCCTGGGGTAAGAAGGAAAAATGACTCACCGCAGTAATCTTCTTTCTTCCATGGGGTCCTTTAGCATCAGTAAGCTCCCATCCTTCCTCCCTGGTTCACCTGTTGGAGAAGGGCTTTTACATTGCCTTTTACCAAATTTGGCGTTTATTGATGAGTTTTGACCTCATGTTGCTGTTGTTTCTATTTCCACTTTTGAACATTTGCATGTTTTTTGAATCCTGTTATTCTTTCTCTCTCTCCTAAGCTGGTTTTCCGGGCTTCCTTACTCCTGGGCTGCACCTCCTGACACCAACAGGCAGGCAGGAATCGGACCTCTGCAGCAGGGGGACATCCAGCCCTCCATTTCCTGTCTCCCTCAGTTTACTTCCTGCCTTCAGTGAAGCAGGTACTCTGCAGCAGAGCCCTGTCACACGTGGCAGGGCTGAAGAAACTGTAAGTTGTACTTTTTTTTTTTTTTTTTTTTTTTTTTTTTAACTCTACATGTGCAAGTGGATTTCTTGGATTCCTAGGAGTGATTTGGGAATGCTCCATGGAGGGACCCAGTCTCAGCCGTGCATGCTGCACAGACTGGCCCCACCTATCAGCGTCTCACTAGTTTCCCCCGCGAATTTGGGCTCCCCCACAATGGACGTTTGTAAGCCACAAGGCTAGGGGGGCCCTTAATTTAAGCACTGGAGTGCTTCGTTTATTATCCCTCTGGGCTAGGGGAACCACTAATTTAAGCACTGGAGTGTTTTTCTGGGGTTGACTGCCTGTTTACCGATGAGTGGCTCGGGGAAATTTTTCAGCCGCTCGTCAGTGCAGCTCCGCGACACGGATTCAGGCAGCGAGTCGCAAGGCTAGTGGGACCACAAAGTTAAGCACTGGAGTGCTTCCTGAGGACAAGGGCCTGTCTAGCGTTTAGTGGCTTGGCGAAAATATCTGCCGCTCGTTGATGCGGATTCAGGCAGCATGTCGAGTGGCTCTGCACGGTCAGCTCTCTCAGCGAGTGTGGAGGAGAGTGCATGGCCTCTCGTTGACGAGCGCTGAGGAGAGTGCCAGGCTGTAGCATGACGAAGGGCACTGAGGGGAGCGCCAGGCCGCTCCTTGACGTTCAGCAGTGGTACCTGTCGTTGACTGGGCTACAGTGCTGGAAGGATTCCCTCATAGAGGGGCGCTTAGGATAGCAAGTAGCACCGTAGGGGCATTCCTGCAGAGCACAGCACTTAGGGCTACAAAATGAGCAGGCATCCCTACTGAATGAAGGGCACAGCACTTGGGGATCCCCCCTCCCTTAAAGGGACCAGCGGAGCTCAGGCCTCCCTCCCCCAAAAAAAAAAAAAACATCAAGGGGCAGGATGGGTCTTTGTCATTATAAGTACTGGTCAGCAGCAATCCATGCAGCTTAGAGTTTTGCCCTTAATGGGCCAACAGCATTTCATGCCACTTTAACCTCGGGGCGCTGGTTAAGCGTGGCGCTACTCGCATTTACCTTCCAGGGGCAAACATGCAAGCGAGGATCTGTCCCCACTTCTAATCCTTTTGCTGGGTTGCCTTGCCTAAGAAGTAATAAGGCAGCATCTGTGAATGCCAAGGGCTCAAAGGAGGTGGCTCCTTCCTCGACTCAGACTGATCCTCTCTGGCTCTAGGCCTCTTTGACAGGTAAAATCAGGACCTTTGTCCTGGACCCAGCATTTCCTTATGGGCAACCTCTGGGGTCACCAGATGGGAGACCGCACAAGAAGGCATACTAAAGCCCCGTCCTCATTCGAAGAGGAGCAGTAGTCCTCTCATTAGTGTCATAGGGAATGTCCACCACGGATTCCTCAGTCTTCAGTTCATGGTGCTTATTTTCAGACTGGAGGCCCTCAGTCTTTTTCCTAATGTGTTTAAAGTTATAGCCGGGATTCACCTCAGACCTTCCTCGGAGGCTCCCATCTGTCTGAAACAGGCTTTTACCTTGCAGCTGCAACAAACCAGCCTCAATCTTCCATATTCCCCCAGCCATTGGGGACTTGCTATGGAGGAATGGCGAAGTCCAGAATGCACCTATCCGGTGGCCTAGCGGATTTCTAAGCTTCTCAAGTCTGACAAGAAGCAATCTAAAAAGTGGTTAGACTGCCCAAGCATCGACCCTCCAATTTCAAACCTGACCAAGAAGTCGGTCATCCCAGCCGAAGGAGGAGCTTCTCTCTGAGACCCAGTGTATAAGGATGTGGATGCCTCTCTCAACTGGATCCTGCAAGCATCAACAACGTCTCAGGCCGACAGCCAGAGAAAGCCTTGATGGGATCCCAATGTTAGCCTCTTATTTGCCTGTAAGTGATCCAGAGAGGAACAGACCTATTGTTCATCAGCTACTGTTCCTGGGGAGGTGATCAGGTGTGGACCATGTATCCAACTTCGGCTCGATGCAGCCCCTGACTTTGGGTCTGGCAAGCAACCGCCTCTACAAGTGCCAGTCGGTTAACTAACCCAGTGTAGGTAATCTCCTGTTTGACTCGGACCTCAAGGAGGTAGTGAAGGATTACGAGGAGAGGGCAAGGTGCACATCCCACATCAAGAGGTAGGGGCCGGTCTTCATCCTCAGGCCCCAGATGCTTTTTGCATTACCCAGGTTACAGTAAGGGGGCAGGTTTCTACAAATTCTTGAGGAATGGGCCCAAACTAAGTCAGACAGAGGGGTCATAGACCTTATCAGCTCCTAATACAAGCCCCCCACTACCTTATGTCGTGCCCTCCACCATCACTGGCAACCCATCTGGAAGACCGGCAGTGCTACAGGCCATTATGGGATTACTGCAAATGGGCTAGTTCCCATTTCTCATCGTGCCAAAACACATGGGGGATTCAGGCCAGTCCTAGTTCTTGAATTCTTGAATAGGTTTGTCTGCAGCAAACCCTGCAGGGTGGAAACCTTGTTATCAATTCAGGGAATCGCAAGAGGCCTGTTTACCTTTCCCACTCAGTAACGTCACACGCATGATCTCTGGTTCAGAGTGGCAGAGCAGTACTTCAATTCAGACTCTGCCATTGGGGTCTTCCTCAGACCCACTGACGGAATTGAAGGTGCTAGTACCAGTCATAGTCCACATAAAGGCCCCACAGTTCAAACAAACATTTCAAGCAGTGGCAGAGATGGTCTGGTACCTGCTGGCACACGGTTTTCTCATCAACTGGAGAAAGAGTTCCCTAATTCCAAACCAGGCCTTGATCCTTCTGGAGGCAGGCAGCATGTCCCAAGGACTTTTCCCCCCGAAAACTAAATTTCGGATTCGGCTAAAGCTCATCAAGGAGTTTAACTCCTCAGTTGCCTGCTTATCTTTTTTCATACAGCTCTTTGAGACAAAGTAAACCCTCCCTCCAGTGACGGTCTTGAAGGACAGAGGTCATGAAGGGTCGCAAGTTCAGCCATCCTCACCAAATCCGAATCACGACTTGACGCAAGCCACAGGAGCTGGGGACGGCTCATCTGCATCAGCTGTTGGCACCGGGCAGGTGGTCGCTGTTAGAGGCGCAAGATACAGCATAAGTGTTCCCGACATGTAAACAGTAGGCCATGCCCTGAGGCAATCTGAACAGCAGTTCCCCAATCAGGATAATCTGGTTCCAGCCGACAATTCGTTAACGTTGGCATACATCAACCGTCAAGGCGGCACAAGAAGCTCAAAAAGGCTAAGGGAACCCCTTCTCTTTCAGTGGGCTGAGCACCACTGAGTGATGTATATACCAGGACGGGTAAACAACATGGCAGACTAGCTTAGTTGCAAGATTGATCGACCAGGGGAATGGGAGCCGAAGGATAGTACCTCCTACATCTTGACATGGGGTGATCCTCAGACAGATTTTTTTCGCCTGCTGGCGGTACTCCAAGGTAAAACAATTCTGTTCCCTGGCCAAGGATGAACCAGCGGTGGCTCAGGACACCTTTTCCCCTAAATTGGGATGAGTTTGATCTCCTGTATGCCTTTCCTCCAATACCGCTTCTGTCAAGAGTCCTTCATATAGTGGTTTAGGGGAAGGCCAGTCATGATTCTAGTCTGTCCCTTATGGCTTTTCCGCACATAGTTCCCGATTATCATGCATCTGTCAAGGTGACCATGTCTGACATTCAAGTTCAGCCTGGGCATTCTCCATCGAGGTCTGGCTTTGCATCCTGTTTAAACAACTTATCTCTCTAGGCCTGGAGATTGAGAGAGAAAAACTTTAAAGGAGCTCCGCTACACAACTCCTGTTATTGACATGATGGGGAACTTGTCTCTCTTCCTCCAAAGTGTATTATTCAATCTGGAGAAAACTTTGGTTCTAACTTCATTCAAAACACATGTAGAACTATCCAATGTAATTGCCTGTTCTACTGCAGTTCCTGTTAGATATATGGACAAAGGACTACAACCAGCCCAGCTTACAAGTTCAGGTTTTTACACTGGGGGCACTCCTGTTGTCGGATTCAGGGGAATCGTTGAATTCATATACCCATGTCTATAGGTTTCTAAAGACAGCAACATTAAGATGCCTTCCATCCAACCAAAGCTGCCAGTTCTCAAGACTGTGACCAAGGCCCCCCCCCCCTTTAGGGCCTATCAAGGAGCTATCCATCAAGCATTTTGAAATAAAGGTCACATTTTTTCTCATAGCTGCTTGCTTCAGCCAGGAGGATCAGCAAACTAAAAGCATTGCTTACCCAAGAGCCATACACTGTTTTTCATCAGGCTCGAACAGTTTCAGGTTTTTCACCAAAGTTATGCTTCCCTGCCTTTACAATCAAGAGTTCATTCTTCCTTCCTTCTGCCCACTCTCCAAAAGCAATAAGGAAAGGGAATTGCATCCTCTAGTCCTTGGAGGTGTGATAGAAACATAGAGACATTGAGGTTGAAGATGGGGACCTCGAGGCCCATCCAGTCTGCCCTTGACAGAAATGTATATTAAGAGAGAGGAAGCTATTTGCAAAACTTCAAGTTTGTTCATGTCAGCTATGGGCTCAAATTATGGGTAACAAGGATTCAATAGGCTCTATAGCCAGACGGATTCTATCAGCCACTTCCAGGGCTTACGAGCAGGCCGGAGTAGCTTGTCTGGCCCAGGGAGAGCCCATTCCACCAGAGCTATGGCCCCTTCGTGGGCGTACTTCAGAGAAGCGTCGACAGCGCACTTATGCAGGGTGGCCACTTGATAATTCCTTCACACATTTTCAACATTTTATTTGCTGGAAGCGATGTCCTTGGATGAGGCATCCTTTGGCCGCAGAGTGCTTCAAGCGGTGGTGGATCCTTAAGGGCTCCTGACATTTTTCCCACCCGGGACATCTGGGGACGTACTGCTTTTGTATATCCCACGAGTAAGAAAGCCTGGAGACCAGCTTAGGAGAGAGAAATTAAAATTTAAATACCTGTAAATTTTCTTTCTTCGACGGCTGGTCTCCGGGCTTCGGATTCCCTTCCAGAATGTATATAGTTGGCTGGCCGCATGATCATATGTGCCTTAAAATTTTTGGTTTTTGTTTCCAAGTTCTTGTAGTATTACCACATTGGACTGCTTTAGGAAGAACAGAGGGAGACAGGAAATGGAGGGCTGGATGTCCCCTGCTCCAGAGGTCTGATTCCTGCCTGCCTTTTGGTGTCAGGAGGTGCAGCACAGGAGTAAGGAAGCCCGGAGACTAGCCATTAGAGAAAGAACATTTACAGGTATTTAAATTTCGATATTCTTTTTCGGGGCATTTGCCCTCATTTTTCCTTGAAAAAATTCTGAAGCAGTCAACAGTTCTTACTTAAGTTCACACCCCCTCCTGTCTTTTGATTGGCTTGGCCCTTCGCTCATTAAATCTCTCTTAAAGGCACACCTCTGGGACAGTTGCACCTAGCCAGCTAAGTGCAAAAAAGTTACTGATGCTAAAGGACCCCATGGAAGAAAGAAGATTTACTGCGGTGAGTAATTTTTTCATATAGTAGTGGTGGACTTCAGGGGAGCGGCCTTTGTGGGTATGGGGAGGATTCAAAGGGAGAGATTGTACATGATTAGGCCGGACATGGATGCTGGAAGCTTGTGGGAGACTATTAAAGAAGGGGTGCAAGAGGCTACTAGGTCCTGTACTGAAGTAAGGTGTAAGCATGGTGGAACCAGCAAGCCATGTTGGTGGACCAGGGAGGTGGTGAGGGATAAAAAGGTTGCCTACGCACGTTTTAAACGTTCTAGGGTGACAAGGAGCAAGGGGAGTATGAACTATTGGCCAGGAAGGTCACCAGAGTGGTGAGGGGCGTCATGGCAGGGATGGAGAAAAACCTGGCTAGGGATATCCGCATTGGGGGGGGGAGGATTCTGTAGATACATAAGAGAGAAGAGAAGAGAGAGAACACAGATCAGCAGGATTAAGATTGTGGGGGGGATGGGCTCAGGAAGCAGGGGATCAGGCAGAGGTGCTAAACGAGTACTTTGCTTCAGTCTTTGCAGAGGGCAGTAAGGGATCCCTACAGCCCCTGATGGGAGGGAAGAGGAGCCAGCAAAAGCGAGAGGTCAGTCTCAGTCTGACACTAGAGGGTGGAAAATCGCCAGGGTATAGGCTGGGCCAGACCCAGAAGGAGTAGGAAGGTTGCATGAGGGAGTGGATTGGGCGGGAGAAATCACATTGGATAGGGTGAGGGAGGCCCTTCAGAAGCTGAAAACTGATAAGGTGCCGGGGCCGGATGGACTACATCCGAGGGTTATGAAAGAATTGGCGGAGGAGCTGGCAGCTCCATTGGCTGCACTTTTTAACACCTCTCTGCAGACTGGATGGGTGCCACAGGACTGAAGGGTGGCTTATGTAGTGCCTATACATAAAGGGGAGTCTAGGGAGGAGATAGGGAATTATAAGCCTGTCAGTCTGACGTCTGTGGTAGGCAAAGTAATGGAGGGCTTTATCAAGGAGAGGCTTGGGAGGCAATTGGAAAGGTTTGGACAACAGGATGATAAACAGTATGGCTTCGTCCCTGGGAGATCGTGTCAGTCCAGCTTCGTAGAGTTGTATGACTGGGTGATGGGTGCCTTGGATAGACATAGGCTAGTGGATGTCCTATACCTAGATTCCAGCAAGGTTTTTGATTCAGTGCCCCATAATGGACTGATATCAGAGATGGGGGTGGGAGGACAGGAGCTCAGTTGGGTCGAAAATTGGCTTTCCGGGCGTTGACAGAGGGTAATGGTGGGTGGGATACTCTCCTCCCCCAGGAAGGTAATCAGTTGGGTCCCTCAAGGTTCAAGTATTGGGGCCACTCTTGTTCAATGCCTATGTCTCGGATATAGGGAAGGGGGTTAGGAATAGGTTGAATCTCTTTGTGGACGATTCAAAATTGGGAGCATTGGTGGATTGGGAGGAAGCGAGGGAGACAGTCCAGGGGGATCTGGATACCCTGGAGGAGTCGTCAAGGAGGTGGGGACTGAAATTTAATGCCGGGAAATGTAAGGTACTTTGGGGGTCAAAAATCCACGCCATGTATGCGCCCTGTGGGGGGTCACACTGCAAGCTACATTGGGAGAAAGGGATTTAGGGGTGGTGGTGGTAGATGTCAAAATGAATAACTCTGAAAATTGTAGAAGAACTGCAGCCAAAGCAAACGGGCTACTGGGCTGCATAGCCAGGGGAATTATGTCTAGAAGGAGGGAGGTGATCCTCTTACGTGGCAGAGCGCCAGAGTAATTTGATTAGAGACAGACTTGTACCCGCTCTTCTAAAAATAACGGAGAATTCATCTCCAAATAAAACATACATTTTTGGTTTGCAACAATTGTGCTGCATGGACTTCCTTCACTGGAGTTTGTCAAGGTAAACTCCTGGCTCTGGAGTGCTGGTTTACTGTCTTTATGTGCTTAATTGTAGGACGGGAGCCCATAACCAGCACCCTGCCTGACTGTAGAGCATAGCAACTACTTTTGTTTTACCTCTGTATAATGCCTTGGTCAGACCGCAGCTTGAATACTGTGTACAGTTCTGGAGACCTCATCTGAAGGAGGACACAGCGCTGCTGGAGAGGGTATATAGGAGAGTGATCAGGATGATTCAGGGTACGGAGGGGAGGCCTTATGAGGAGAG
This sequence comes from Neoceratodus forsteri, assembly GCA_016271365.2. Classification (NCBI taxonomy): domain Eukaryota; kingdom Metazoa; phylum Chordata; order Ceratodontiformes; family Ceratodontidae; genus Neoceratodus; species Neoceratodus forsteri. Next base: position 16,049,197 of record JADMNL010000036.1, read on the forward strand.
ACTGGAAGAGCTTGGGCTTTACACACTGGAGGAGAGGAGGGACAGGGGAGACATGATAGAGGTTTTCAAGTATGTAAAAGGAATAACCAGGAGTGGAACCAAGGAGCTGTTTAGGCTAAAGTAGGGGGGAACAACCAGGGGCCATGAGTGGAAGCTGGGGGATTACAGGGGAAGTGTAGAAGCATTATTTCACTGAGAGGGTGGTGGAGCCGTGAAAAGGTGCTCGGGAGGCTGGTGGAGGAGGGCACAGTGGAGGGCTTCAAGAAGGGGTGGGGACAGGTACAAGGGGAAACTGAAACCAAGGAAGAGCCTCTCTGGGGCTAAGGGGGGGGGTGGGAAGGCGAGCAGCCATTAGGTTGCTGGCTTTCGAGCAGACAAGACGGACCATTTGGCCTATTCTGCTGGCTTTTAGTATGTTAGTATTTGTCAGCAGCAGAAAGTAACGTGATGAGTCAAGGCAGTACTGTTACAGTATTCAGTGCAACACGGGTGGAAATGATTACCAGGTTAGATAATTTTATAATTAGAATTCATACTATACATAAATCTCTGAAGGGAGAAATTGGCTGCCTCTGTCTAGTAACTTGATCTTATCGATTCTGTTTTGCAAAGGTACTCCTCTGTGTGTGTGTGTGTGTGTGTGTGTATGTGTGTATGTGTGTGAATATGTATATATATAGATATATAGATATATAGATATATAGATATATAGATATATAGATATATAGATATAGATATAGATATAAAATATATATGTGTGTGTGTGTGTGTGTGTGTCAGTCCCCAGTGAAATGATACTGTAGCGCAGGTTCCATGCCTAACTTCTTACCTGTAGTAGTATTGGGGAATTGGGTCACATGCCTACCATCCAAATATGTGTTGGATGTGGATAAATCCATCTGTAACCTTGTTGATGTTAGTGGCGTACTTCTTTGGTAGGCCAGTAGCAGGTTGCACATAGATTCATGGCAGGGATGAAGGGGTGTGCTCTGAGCAAAGTCAGTGATCACTGGAGCACCTTTTCTTACAAGTAAATTCAGTTATCTGTGCTCCTCATGTCTTTCAGGAGCAGTTTGGGGTGGGAATTCCTGGCAGTGGGAGGAGTCCAGAAGATGCATTGGGATGAGACTTCTGTATTAATTGGATGGAGTTCAAAGCTAGATTAGCAAGCAGATGGACAAGTAGGCAACCATCAAGTTAGTAGTAGGGGGTCTGGCAGGGATCAAGTTTGTGAGTGGCCAGCAAATTACTGTGCATTTCTGCTTGCTGGTGGGGAACGGGTGTGTGGACTACCAGTAAAGGTCTGTGTGTGCATGGAATGGCAGACAGTATTGGAGCAGCTGGCAGACAAAAGTGCACTTGGGCAGCCAGTGTGTGGTTTTAAGCAGTGGTACGGGTAAATTGAAAGTGTGTGGACAAGTGGCACCATGGGAGGCAGGGAATGTGTGTGTATATACACTGTTTGGCCATGAGGTCATACGGGCTGGCAGGAAAACATGTGGAAGGACGACGGGAAGAGAATGAGATGATCTGCTACGGGTTGTCAGATGAATGAAAAGCAAGTGATCGAACAGATGAGCATGTGGGAGGGAGGCAGGCAGGCAGGTGAAACAAGTGGGTAGAAAGGTAAATAATTATGCAGGCAGGAAGCTGGTGTGACTACTTCAGATTGCATTGACTGCACCAGTTGCTTCTTGCAGTCCCTGAAAAACACAGTCGGAAGTAACAGGACGAGAGAGAGAGAGATAAAAAGCTCAAGTAAAAAGATAGAGACAAGAAAGATTAAGATAAAAATGTTTGAGGAGCACTTGTGGCACTAAAGGTACTAAATATGTACTCACTGGAAACCAGAAGGGAGAGGGGAGATAACGATAGACACTTTCAAGTTCCATAAAGGAATTAACAAGGTAAACTGTGAGGAATTATTTACCTTGAATACCAAGTCATGGTCATGAGTGGAACTCAACAGGAGGGAGGTTTAGGGACATGAGGAAATACTTCTTTACCGAAAGGGTGGTGGAACCTTGTAACAGTCTGTTGGTCGAGGTGGTGTGGGTGCAACCACGGGATTCAAGCAGGAATGGGATAGAATGAAGGGAATAGTGGTTGCCCGGGGTGATGAGACCAGGGAGGAGAATGGGGATAGGATGGGGAAGGTTAATACCCTGGAGGAACAGTTCCTAGACTTGTGTTGGTTACATGGGGGGGGGCTTAAGGGAGGCAAAATGTTAAACTGATGTGGGAGCCTGGTGATGTGATCTGGATAGGTGGCTGTGTATTTTGACCCAGAGGTTAATGAAGAATTGTGTGTGTGCATGCAGGTGGCCACTGGGCTAGATCCTTGTACTGTGAAGTAAATGCCAGAACAATTGCCCTTAAACTCACAATACTAACTGAAACTAAAACTTTCAGGCTTCTCTAGTGGGAGTTTAACATGGGCGGTTCATTGTGGGGGGTAATAAATACTTAAGCAGCCGCCCAGTTCCCCAGTAGGATCGCAGTCTTCCACGTGGTCGCTGGGAGAAAGCGCAGCTTCCTCTCCGTAGTCTCAGTTTGGATCTTCTCCCATCGAGGTTACTAATGACCATCTACTGTCAAAACTCAAGGCATTCTGAACGGAAGTTTGGGATGGTATGGTGGGAATGAGGCAAGAGATCAACACGGTAAAGCAAGAAAACAAAAGATTTGCTAGCCGGCCTGGTGGCATTGAGGGTTAAGGTGCTGGGTGCTGCACCTCATGCCATTCCAGTGACCCGGGTTCGGGGATGGGCCTGAGTTGGCTTGGGGGGGGTAGGAGTGGGCTTGAGCAGCCACGGGGCAGCTCCTCTCTCTCTCGGGGAAGGGATGTTGCCGCCCCTGCCATACAACTGCCACTGGGTGGAGGCCCAGTGACAGTGTCGGACAATGGGCTGTACAAAGAGAGGGTGTTGTGGGAACGCAGGGTGTGTTCGCCTCCACGTGTGCGTCCGCAACAGGGTCGGGAGAAAATGGAGCTGGTGGGCTCTGTGACAGTTGCTCTTTCAGGCATAAACTAAATAAGTACCTTAATGAAAAATAGGTGACGGGGGAGTCGGAGTGACTGACTTACCTCATTTACACGTGCAGTGTGATTGAGGAACTGAGATCAGTGCTGGTGGTTCCAGTTGCAGTGCTGTTCAGTATAAGTGAACAGCTATTCCGATTCCAGAGCCGTGATTTAGTTTTCATGTACGTCTCCGGAATACCGGCAGCGGATACACAGTGTGAGCAGCATGCTCAGTACTTGCTGTTGTGCGTTGGCAAGGGAGGATTGATTAAAAGCATATGCCTCCAGGAGCGATCGGGCAACTGATGGTGTTTAAATGCAGAGCACATTTGGGTTCTGTGGGCATTGAGTACTGTGAACCGCATATTTTCAACCTGGTTTCAAAAGCAACCTGGTTAGTGCACCGATCAGGTTTACATGTTTCTGTAAACCACGATTTCTTTCTTCAATCTTGCAGGTTTACAGTGCTTGAATCGGGTTACAGTGCACATGTAAACGAGGTGTGTGTGTGTGTGTGTGTGTGTGTGTGTGTGTATTATAGGCAGGGCCCCTAGAGCTCTGTGGCAGAACTTTCTGATTTCTGCGGCAGGGCTCCTAGGCTTCTGTGGCAGCATTTTCTGATTTTCGTGGCATGATTTATTAATTTCTGTGGCAGAATGCAGCCCTGCCATTGGCTAAAATATGAAGTGATGTCATTGATGACATCACCTACCAAGCGCAGAGAAGGAGCTTCTGGATAAACAAGATGGGTGCCGGAGCCTGGCACTACGGAAAAACTGTATATTTGAACGAAAATTCACCAAAAACAATGAATTCTGCTGCACTATATAAATTCTGCGGAAAATTCCGCAATAGCAGAATCGCAGAATTCCAGGGGCCTTGATTTTAGGGGTGCATGGTCGTGCTCCTGTAGTTAGGGTTGAACGGTCACTTCTGTGTTAAACTCAACATTTTGAACTTTAATAACTTTGCAACTGTTCAAGCGATTTGCATGACATTTTGCAGGAGCCATCAGGGACCAAAGATCTCTGATGTGCCAAGTTCCATTCTTTTTTTTTTTTTTATTTATTTTTATTAAGTAGAGGTGACGGATAAAAAATGAAGTAATTTTCAGTTCGTAAAAGATTCAGAGATCATTTACAAATACTTGTCTGATTACCTTGAGACTGATGGAACATTTTTGTTGTTTCCCTTCAAACAGGTACTTGTTTTACAGAATGACTGAGATTTAACTGTAAAGGCATACAACCCCAAGAGATTTGTTAGAGGTGAAATTTCTCCAAGACAATGGATTGTTCCATCAGCAGTGAAGTCCGCATCCCCTGACCGTGCATAACCTCTTTTCCCCCAAGGACCCTGGAGAGTATAGCGAGGAGAGAGGCTCAAGGGATAAAGTCTGTATCATGCCCAGAAAGATACATCACCCATGGCCTCCGTAACTGCTCAAATGCGGGTTGTCTGTTATGAAGTGTAGCCATAAGGGACTCCATATAATAAATCTTGGACACCAACCCCCTTCAATCTTTAACAGTGGGAATGGCGGAAGATCTCCATTGTCTTGTTATTGCCTTTTTGGCAGCCAAAATATAAATGGGTAACTGTTCGGTACCAGGGTGGGTTATGAGGAGGTAATATAAACAATGCCATTGCGACTGTAAGTTCGGTCACCTCTCCCAGGCAGTCTGAAATTTCTTGTTGTAGGGTACACCAGAATGGCATTAACTGGGGACATGACCAGAAAGCATGGCTATGATCGGCGAAGTCTCATGACCATCCCCGCCAACATTTCCCAAATGAGGATGGGAGGTATTTTGTTAAAATAGCCGGGGAACAAAAAAAGCAACTGCGGCATTTCCATGCAAATTCACACCACTTGGTAGCATGTGTAACCCTACATACATAGATACAGTGTCGGCAGATAAGGGCCTATGGCCCACCCAGTCTGCCCATTTAAATTGCAAGAACATTTTCCCACAGTAGTCCCCAGATTGTGAGAACCTTTTTTTCTGCAAATTGGGAACTTAGGAAAGAAAAAGGAAGCCATCCCTATTGCAACCTGACCCAGAGGTCAAAATAATCTGGTGTGGGAGGCGGAATACCAAAACCCGAAATTTGGTATCCTGTCTCAAAATCCGGTATTCTGTCTATCCGGAAGAGCACGCTTTAGATTAAACCACACCCTGGAGGCATGAGGGGGGATTCACAGAAGGAGACCATCAGGTCCATCTAGTCTGCTCACTGTCTTTTAGCCTAGCCTTCTAACTGTCCTTGGGTTTGAGGGCTCCCTTGCTTCTATCCCAGGCATTCTTGAAACCTACCACTGTGCTTGCCCCCACCACCTCTGCAGAAAGGCTGCTCCAGGCATCCACCACTCTTTCTGTGAAGAAAAACTCCCTGGTTAGTGGAGAACTGCCCTCCTTGCAGCCTTAGATCATGTCCCTGGTTCTGCTGCCCTTCTTAAACTGGAAGAGATCGTCTCTCTGCACCTGGTTTATGTCCTTTATTGTAATGTTTTTGATCATGTCACCTCTCTCTTCTCTGTTCCAGAGAGTACATGTTCGGTTCTTTCAGTCTATCCCCGTAGGACATCTCGTGCAATCCCTGAATCATTTCTGTTGCCCTTCTCTGCATCGTCTCCACTCAGTCAATGTCCTTTTTGAAGTGGGGCCTCCAGGTGAGGCCTAATCAGTGATCTGTACAGCGGCAGGATCACTTCCCTCTTCCTTTAATACTGCCAGTCGTAATATCAGGTACTATGATCTAGGATGGCTTAATCTTGACTCCCGACTACAAATTTATGTTACCCTCGTCACAGACAAAAAAAAAAAAAAAAACCTTGCTTGGTCAACTGTCCACTAGTGTCCTATCCCTCCTCAGCCCCATGGCCTCCACGTACTCAACTAGGGGGGTGCAGCACAACACCATGATGCTCCCTGGAAGGAAAACCTCCCTTGGGCAGTCCTGTTTCTCCTTTAGCTTCCCTAAACTGTGGCACTCCCTCACCCCATCTCTCAAAATCTCTGGCTCACTTGCCAATTTTAAGTCCCAGCTATTAGCCTCACTCACCCCTGATAACCCCTGTGACTGCTATCACTGACTAGGTAATACTCCCCAAAATGTAGATATCGATTTACATCAGCTCTGTATCGCTGTCAAAACACTGCTGTAAAATGCACAGATTTTGTTCTTATGCCAAGCTGTATCCTGTACACCCATGATGGATGCAGTATGCTGTGTTACTCTGCTGTGTACTGCCAAGTCAATCCCAGTAAATGTGTGTCATTCATTGCTGTAATTATGTAACATATTTGCACCTACGCTGTTCTGTTGTATGTGACCCTAAACCCTTTGAAAATTGGCTCTACGTAAAAGATCTTGCATACTAAAAGCCAGAAGAATAGGCCAAATGATCTGTCTTGTCTGCTCGCCTCAGCACCCTCCAGCCCCAAGAGGGTCTTCTCTATATTCAGTTCTCCTTGTACCTATCCCACTCCTTCCTGAAGCCCTCCACTGTGCCCTCCTCCACCAGCCTCCCAGGCAGCGCAATCCATGGTTCCACCACCCTCTCAGAGAAAAAATGCCTCCTACGCTCCCCCCTGTAATTACACCCCTCCAGCTTCCACTCATGGCCCCTGGTTTTCCCCCTTCCTTTACTCTAAACAGCTCCCTGGTTCCACTCCTGGTTATTCCCTTTACATACTTGAAAACCTCTATCATGTCTCCCCTATCCTTCCTCTCCTCCAGTGAGTAAAGTACAGTCTCTCCTCATAAGGCCTCCCCTCCATGCCCTGAATCATCCTGGTCGCTCTCCTCTGAACCCTCTCCAGTAGCGCCATGTCCTTCTTCAGATGAGGTCTCCAGAACTGTACACAGTACTCGAGCTGCGGCCTGACCAAAGCATTATATAGAGGGAGGATCACCTCCCTCCTTCTGGATGTGAATCCCCTGGCTATGCAACCCAGTATCCTGTTTGCTTTGGCTGCTGTTCTTCTACAATTTTCAGAGTTATTCATTTTGATGTCTGCCACCACTCCTAAATCCCTTTCTCCCAATGTGGCATGCAGTGTGACACCCCCCCCCCCGGGTGTATACATGGCACGGGTTATTGACCCCCAAATGAAGTACCTTACATTTCTCGGCATTAAATTTCAGTCCCCACCTCTTTGACCACCCCTCCAGGGTATCCAGATCCCCCTGGACTGTCTCCCTCGCTTCTTCACAATCCACCAGTGCTCCCAGTTTTGAGTCTAACCCCCCTCCCTATATCTGAGATGTAGGCATTAAACAAGAGTAGCCCCAATACTGAACCTTGAGGAACCCCACTGATTACCTTCCTGTGGGAGGATAGTATCCCACCCACCACTGCCCTCTGTAATAGGCCCGAAAGGCAATTTTCAACCCAATTTAGCTCCTGTCTTCCCACGCCATCTCCCCCAATTTTGCCATCAGTCCATTATGTGGCACTGAATCTTGTGTGTAATAAATACCACAGAATACCAGCATGGTGAAAATGGTAGTCTGCCTTGTAAACCGGTATGCAAAACAAGGCGGAGTGCCATTAAATTGTGTTGCCAGGTAGAGCACCGGATGACTATGAATCTGTTTCAAGGACAGCAAGCAGAGATGTTTATGTTGTAACACCCTTAATAAGAACATGATCTTTGCCCCCCAGACTATTCCAGGACACCTCTGGAAATCAGCTGTTATGGCTCAGTAGGCCTTTCATAATAAAAGGATTTCAATTAAACGAATGTGCTCATGTACACTTGGGATTCATAGCCCCCAGGTTCTGGCATCATAAATCAACAGACAATTACAAAGGGAGAATGACGAAGACGATTTCAGGTGCAGATACGCAGCAGGACCAAAGGTATCGGCAAGCACTGCGTATGATGAAGAATGGAAACTGCACAACAAACGGTAAACACAGAGTTCTTCCTCGAACGTGCTTTGATGAAATCTCAATACAAATATAGTTTTATTCTGTAATTAATTAAATGCCTTGGTTCGGTGCTGCCGGATGGGCCAGTGTGGCGACAACCTGAGCTGAAGCAGAACGGAGACGCTACAGTCAGGCGGCCAGGAAGCACTACTACTGAAAGCATATCCCTGCTCAGTGAGGGCTGCTCAGCATTCTGCCATTGCAGTAACCCCCCCCCCCCAAGGATATGCATGCACGAGGTCACCACAGGGCACTTGTACTTAGTCCCAGGCCAACAGGTGGCGATAGGCAGGGCAAGAGATGTGCAGCATGGTTGTTGGAGAGCACCCAATTAAAAAAAAAAAAATTGCTCATTCACAAGGTGATCAGCGCAGGTAACACCAAGTCCGTAATGCTCCATACTACCCATGTGCCAGTTTGATTTCAAGTTTATAATCCCACAACGCCTTCACACCATGCTCCATGGGGCTCCGAAACATACAGTGTTCAGAAACCAGCTGAATTTATATTCAACACAGATACATAGACAATGTCAGCAGAAAAAGACTAACGGTCCATCCAGTCGGCCCGAATTCCCTATTGAGTCCTAGGACTAACTGTCCCTCCAGGGTCGCAGCCCTCCCCATTCTACCACCATTCCCCTTCCAGCTTCTGCCGCCCCGTGTAACCACTACACCCTTCATTCTATCCCAAATGTGCCTGAACCAAACAGTTTTAGCAGTCCATTCTGAGTATCCCTCCTATCAGTTTCCACTCACGTCCATGTGACTGTGAACTAGTATTCACACTAAATATTTCCCAGCAGTCCACCTTAATTCCTTTTAGGAAATTTAAGGTCTGTAACATATCTCCCTTCTGATTTCCAGTGAGTGCATGTCCAGTGCCTTGAGGGGCTCCTCATAGGATCAGCCCTGAATCATTTTTTGTTACCCTGCACTGCACCGTCTCCAGCCTATCTCTATCCCCCCCTGAGGTGAGAACTACAGAACTGAGTACAGTACTCCATGCAAGGTCTCACTAAGGATCTACTTGGGGGAAGTATTACCTCTTCCCTTCTGCTATTAACACCCCTCCTGATGCATCCCATCTTGAACGATCACGTTAAATTCTAACATCTATATATAATCATAAACAAATTACTTTTTGAAAAATAAACAAAAACAAAATATACATATATATATTTTTTTTTTTTTTTTTAGTATGTGGCTTTTTGGGTGCTGGACAATAATTTTCTGTTGGTGCTCGAGAAGCTACCTGAAGAAATGTGAAATCCAATGCATAAAGTTAACATAGCACTTGTTACACCATCTGTCATGACTGCATTCACAGCATCCCAAACTATCTTACACATGTTGAATGTACTAATGAAAAAAATCGGGGTGAAAATACCTAGGATACTATTTCTCAGCTAACAGCAGCAATGAAGTCCACCCACGTAGTCTGGTCTGGGCAGCCCAGCCCACACAGCCTAAGAGGCAGCAGTTAAATATAGCTGTAAAAATGAGAGGGCTGCTTTCACTGTTAACCGGCAGCCCGTGTACTCAATGGGGTGGCATGAACTACCTGCCACCCACCTTGCTGCAGGGCACCCGAGGGTCGGCAGTCGTTACTGGGCACACATCGCAGGGCCACGGGAAGGGGATTCGTTTATGGCAACAGCCGAAAACATCTGGTAGCCCAAAGGTAGAACATTGTGGCCAGTCCTGCACTGCACAATCAAGCCAGATCTTACAAACCGCTTACTGTCAGTGGCCGACGTCCGGACTCTTGGTGCCTATTTCTACCTGGCTAATGGCACTACTACCCCTCCAATTTGCCCCACTTGCTGGGACAACTAATCACTTTATTATTAAATGGCATTATTGGGACAGAAATATCCCGATCCTCTCCCAAACAAATGAAAGCAGGACCCCCACCATCAATGGGAGGGGGTCCAAGCCGAGCAGTGCATGTAAACAAACTGCGGACCCATTTCCAAGGGATGGAGATTCTGGGCTTCCCGCTCCGCCCCTAGCAGCCCAAACCGATCATAGCGTAGGCATGGGACGCACCTCCGGGAGTTGATATGGATGGGGGGAGAGGGGTGGAGTGCCGACGGGCTGCAGGGGAAATGGGCGCTGAATATTGCGCGGGGTTGCTGAGCGAAGCGACGATGTTGCGCCGGACGGGGGGGGCCGGGCGCTGCATCCCTGCGATGGTGAACGGGTAAACACACAAACAAGCCGAAACACCGCCCCTCCGCCCCGGCGGCCACCTCATTTCCCGCGCCGCCAGCATGCGGGGGATTCCTGGAGCCACTCCTGTTCTGAGATATCCAATTCTAAGTCCCTGCACCAGCTATTCAGAATTGAGACTGATGAGTCGTCCATCCTCTCTTTTAAAATTTTATAAAGGAAGCCCACCTGGTGGGGCCACAACTGATCGTTAATGTTATCCTCCAGGTATTTCCAGGTCATTGGTATAGGGTCCAGTAATTTAGAGGTGACATCTTTGTCGTAGGAGATAGTTTCTGACCTGACTATATCTAAAATGGCTGTTGTCTGTTAGGTCATAGTTAGTTTTTAGGGTTTCAAATGGAATGATACCTGATGGGGAGAGGAATTGTTTGAAAAATTGGAGCCCAAGCCTTCTCCATTTTGAAAAGGTATGGTCAAGGGATGCCGGAAGGAATTGTTCGTCCTCCAAAATGTGTGTATAGAAAAAAGAGTTCTCTGAAATCCTTGTTTTTTTTTTTTTTTTTTTTTTTTTTTTTTTTTTTTTAGCTTATACCATAATTTTAAAATGTGGGCTGTAAAAGGAGTAAAGTCCTCGAGAGGGCAGCCTAGCTGCCGGCCAAAGTTATTCTAGTGATGGGACGATAGATCAATTATGGCAAATTCCAGATCTTTCCAAGGTGCCTGATATGTTGGAGGTGGCCACAAAGTTAATTTTAAAAGGCCGCCAGAGCATAACATTTGTTTGGGAGATTAAGCGCCTCGGGAGAGCGGAAGTTGCAAGAGAGACATTCTGAGTCTTGGCCTCTGCCCGTTCCAGATAAAGTTCAATATAAGTTTGTTCCAAGACTTGAAATAAAAGCTGGAGGGGAAGGTGGGGATATTTTGAAATAAATATACTAATTCTGGGAGAATTATCATATGAATAGTCTCAGTTCTTTGGAAAAAGTTCAATGGCAACGTGGACCAGCAGGACAAATCCGTTTGAATCTGGGTTGATAAGGGTTCAAAATTGAACTGCTCCAAATTATCTAAATCTCTGGGAATAAAGATTCCCAAGTATTTAAATTTGGTTTTGTACCATTTTATAGGCTAACATGGCTAACTCAGAATACCCCAGACTCTGCTGCCTATATACCGGGCTATACATTGTTCAGATCAGACAGACTGGACAGGCGGGGTGGTGGGAGTGCGCAGCACCTTCGGGACCACCTACAGGGTCTTAAAATTTCTACAGTGAACCCTGTGGCGGGTGCACAGTCCCTCACCCTTAAGGTAGCAGTCGAACTCGGGTAAATCTACCTAATGTCAGTCTACATACCCCCTTGCAACCCGAAGGAGGCTTTCTCATCTGTTCGCAGTATCATCGCCCAACTACCAAAAAAAATCGGAAATCATTGCTTTAGGTGATTTCAACGCTAACTGGCTTGCCCCCCAAACATCCTTTATCAGGGATGCAGCCGCAGCCCAAAATCTAAGACAAATGGTCCTTACCCGTATCAGAGCAAACCACCACAGGGGCACTAGTTCCCTACTTGATCTCATCTTCACGAACTATCCTGAGCGCTTGCAAGATGTCCAGGTCCTCCCAGACTCGCTCAGTGACCACTCCCCTGTTACCTGCCGCTGGTCGAATAGCTGGAAGCCCCCCCACCCGAGGATCACCATGTATCGCTAGCTAAAGAAGGGGTCCCTGGCACATCTCCAAAACCATCTCCTCAACTTCGACTGGTCTCCACTCCCCCTAGGTAAATCTGTCCTTGCTTGACCGAATGAAGGCCTGTGATAACCTATGGCACCATGCCCTTGAGTCTGATCGCCAGCTGTATCATGCTGCCCGTAACTCATGCATCTGGGCTGTCTGCCAGGCTAAGGCAGCTTTCTGTCAGTCCAACCTTACTGCCACCTGGGGAAGTGGGAAGAGGTTCTGGGAAAATATGAAGGAGCTTAGTGGCAAATCTCCCTTCCCTCCTCCCTCCATGCTTGTCATCGACGATGTTTCCATGCAAGACCCTAGTAAGATAGCTAATGCCTTCAGTGCATCTTTCTCTGACCTCAGCTATCCTCCCGACTTCTTTTCTGCATCTACTGGACAGTTCCCGCCATCCCCCAGCACTCCTCCTTTTTACTTCAAAATTATCTCCCCTAGTGTCGCTTGCACCTATCTCGCCAAGTGCCTTGGAAAGTCAAGGCAGAGTGGTGACTCTCTCGATGCAAAACTGCTCTCCTTAACCCTGGATGCAGTCCTAGCACCCCTAACAAAAATACTCAACATGTCCCTGTGTGCATAGGACTTGTTACCCAACACTATGGAAAAGGGCGATTATTACTCCAGTTCATAAAAATGGTGACCGTTCCTCTAGTAGCAATTATAGACCTATTTCCATACTTCCTCCCCTCTCTAAAGCACTGGACAAAAATAGCTGCAGATCAACTTACTGACAATTTAGACTTGTACCATCTACTGTGCCAGCAGCAGCATGGCTTTAGGAAAGGGCACAACACAACTACTGCCCTGCTTGAGTTTACCTCCTTAATCCATGATGCCCTTGACCAGGGAGCCCTGGCTGGATCTGTCTATATTAATCTGTCCATAGCTTTTGATACTGTCAATCACAGTATGCTGATTAACTCCCTCCTCTCTGTTGGTGTATCCCATCCCAAGAGAAAGCTGACTGGTTCTCCAACTATCTCCATGGCCGTACCCAGCAAGTAAAAATAAATAGCACCCTTTTTACTAGCCTCCCAGTCCGGTCGGGTGTCCCACAAGGGTCCATCCTTGGCCTGCTCCTTTTCTCCCTATACCTAAACTCCCTTCCTCTGGGCGCCTGCTCCTTTATGCCGACGATGCTGTGATCTTTAGCCAGCACCCAGACCCTACCCAGCTCCAACAATCCTTGCAGGACTCCTTCACAGAAATAGAATCATGGTTATCCTCCCACAAACTTGTCCTCAACTACAAAAAAACGAAGGTCATGCTAAACGCCCACCCTCAACATAAACACAACACAACCACACTATCCATACTGAATTCCCAGGGTATCACGCTAGAATCAGTTGCCAGTTTTAAATATCTAGGGGTCACCCTAGGCTCTGCCCTTACCTTCCGTGAGCATATAGCATTGACTTGCTCTGCAATAAACATTAGAATCGGTCTCCTGTATAAATATAGGCCCAGTCTCCCTCCTCATGCCCTCCGTTTAGCCATCTCTAGCTCCATCCTTTCCCTGGTAGACTATGGCATAGTCATATATGGTGCCGCCTCCGACACTGCCCTGATCAACATTAAGCGCACCCTTAACAAAGCCTGCTGACTGACCATAGGCTGCGATCGCCTCACACATACCTGTGACCTCTACCAGCGGTCATCATGGCTAAACTTTCAGGGGCACCTACTCTATCAGACCTGCTTATTGGCCAAAAAAATTAAACTAGGGCAAGCTCCCCCTGGCTGTCTCTCACTCCTCCAGACATGCTTACCAACGAGGGCCACAAGACACTCTGTCGCCACTGACTTTCGCATCCCTTGTGCAAGGACCACTGCCAGCCAAAGGTCCTTTTGCACCAGGGCATCACTCTGGATGAACTCTATCCCTAATACTGCCCTATCTATTCCCAGGCTGGGGCCTTTTAAATCTGAGCTACATACCCACATTATGTCCAGCTCTAACTGTGATTGCAGATAAACTTCTCTAGCAGTGGCTAAGTTCCATTGCTAAATTTCCTCTGATTGTAATTTATGATTCACAGTTACACACCTTTGGTGTTTGCTGTGTATACGTGTTATCCATTTTGTTTCTGTACTTAATCACTGTACTTATCATACTCTGTATTTGTCCACATTCAATGTATGACGTGGAGCCTTTGTAAATGAGTTAATGACTCAAAGGGTTGTAATTCCAAGACTTTATATAAATAAATAAATATATGGGGTATTTATTTTTAAGAACTTGGGAAGGAGTAAAAAATTAATGGGAGCAGATCTGTTTTAGCTACATTTAACTGGAAGCCTGATACACTTTTAAAATGCTCCAGTTCTTCCCATAGAGCGGGGAGAGGGCCGTTACTAGAATATCATCGGCGAACAAAGTCACCTTATGTTCTCTTTGACCCACGGGGACCCCCTTTATCTGACTGTTCCTCCTAATTGTCTCAGTCAAAGGCTCACTATACAAAGCAAACAATAAAGGGGATAACTGGCATCCCTGTATCATGCCTCTTTGTATATGTGTTGATTGAGATAGGGAGCCGTTAACACGAATGTAGGCTTTTGACTGGAAATGCACATTTTACAAGCAGGTAATGAACGAATTTGGGAAGGGGAACTTGGTCAAGGCAGCCCATAAGTACTCCCAGCTCACCCTATCAAACTCTTTGTCGGCGCTAAGCTAAGAATAGTAAGTGGAATCTTCCTCGCATGGATATGTTCTAAAAGTAATAAGAGGCAGTGTAAGTTATCTGAAGTACTTCTCTGTTTTATAAATCTGGATTGGTCACGATGTAATAACTGTAGGATAGGCTCCAACCGTTTAGCCCAAATGGGCGTAAAAATGTTGTAGTCCACATTCAGAATTCAGATTGGGTGATACGATTTATTTATTTTAGTTAGTTTTTGTTGACCGGGTAAGTTCACTAGACAAATTCTACCTATTTTCAGGCATGACCCGGGGGAAGGGGATACAGATGAATGCCAACTGACTTTGAACCAGATTAAGCTGTTGGTGGTATTTTGGTGAATGATGGAAGAGTAGGATCCTTCTCAGGCTTAAGTAGGGGGGAAAGAACTGCGTAGTTCCAGGATGGCAGAGGTGTATCTCCCTCCACCACTACATGGCTCGCCAATAAGAAACTGGGGAGTATCTGAGGAATAAAAGTTTTGTACCACTCTGGGCCAAAACCATCAGGGCCCGGACATTTCAAAGGTTTTGAATTTTTTACCTGATGGAGTATCTCTTCGGAGTTAATGGGACGTTCCAGTAGTTCCCTTTGGGGCTTCATTAACTTGAGCAAATGGAGCTTATTTAAAAATTCAGATATTGCCTCATCCTGTTTTTTTGGGGGGGGGGGGCTGCATACAGGGCCTTGTAAAATTGTGTAAAGGCCTGTCTGATTTGCTGTTCCTTGTAAGTGGTTGCGCCAGAAATGGGAGATTTTATTTTTAAAATGGTAGAGGTCCGTTTGTTAGCTCTTAATTTCCGAGCCAAGACCCGGGCTCCCCTAGTTCCCCCTTCGTAGTTGTTGTGTCGTAAATAGTTCAGGCTCTGGAGGGTCCTATAGTCTATTATTTTTTGTACATCTTGCTTTAAAGATCTAATGCGACGTTGAAGGGCCATATCGCCCTCTCGATATAACATTTGCTATGAAGGTAGGAGATCTGTTAAATAATTAAGTCTTGCATTCACCTCCTTTTATTTACGGGGTGAGTATTCCAGTATCTCTCCTCACAATACCGCCTTTAAAGTGTCCCACTGAATTGGGCATGAAACTTCAGGGGTGGAGCTGTCTTGAATCACCTGCGGAATGCATTTCCTGAAGTGATCCAAGAATTTTTGATCCCGTAAGAGGGACGTATTGCCCCTCCAGAACCTGAGTTTCTTTTGCTTACCCAAATTAATCTTAAGAATTAGTGGATTATGATCAGATAGAACCCTTGGTTCGATTAAAATGTCCTGTACCAAGGTGAGGTGCTCCCTTGTAACAAAAACATAGTCTAGACATGAGTACGTGTTATGCCTCCCAGAGAAAAAATATATCCTAGGGTGGATGGAAATATTTTTCTCCAGGTGTCTTCTATGCCCAAAAAGGCCAAATTCCCTTTTAAGTATTTGGCAGCTTTAGAAAGCCTCTGCGGTTTAGAGGAATCTAGGTTGGGGTGGAAAGGGATATCCCCGCCCATAGTCAGGATTCCCCATAGCCTCTCCATCACCCTTTACAAAAAGGTCCTTATAATAGGGAGCGAGGTCTGAGGAGGAAGATAGGTGTTGACTAGGGTTCCTGTAAGGATCACATACTGACCCTTTGCGTCCAGATAGGTGTCTTGAATTGCCATTATAGCCTAGAGGTTAGAGTAATGAGTTGTGAACGAGCTTGGTACATCCAGCAGACCAAACCTTGGTTCAGTTCTCACAGCCTCCACTTGCATACTGTGTGACTCTGAGCAAGTCATTTAATACTCCCAGGTCACCCCTGAAAACGGGCACTTGCGCCTAGTGGGCCTTACCTGGTTACCAAAGACTAAAAAAAAAAAAAAAAAAATAATGGGGTGGATGCTGGAATTAAAATCGGCGTTCTCCTCTTATGGCCCCTCGGATGAGAGGATGCCCGAACCTGGTAGCGACCTCGGCAGTGCAACTTTGAATGTTCTACAGATGAGAGGTGGGATTCCTGTAAAAAATATAATTCTGCTTTCTGTTTTCCTAAATGTTGCATGATTTTGTATCGTTTAACAGGGGAATGCAGACCATTCACATTCTGGGAGAAAATTTTAACCGGCAAATTAACCATGGTCCCAGGGAAAAGATATTAATAGTGTATGCCTGGCGGAGTGCCAGGAGCCAAAAGGGCACAAGCAAACATACAAGATTATGTTCCAGACTTCCCATTTCTTGTCCAGGGGTCCAATTGGACCAGTTCCAGCGTACCCGGATAGAGTGGCGTATTTATACTCTGTAACCCTCCAGTCTCCAATGTATCCAGCCAGGAAGAGGGCAATATAACTCTCAGCAAGCATTGTGTCACCATCCAAGTTTACATTAAACAAGAAAACAAAAATAAACAATCTGAACCATAACCTTACGCTAAAGTTAACAACTAATCTCCTTTGGGAGAGAACTAAGTATATACAATTGTTCTTCCACTAATGGGGGAGATATATCCATCTCCAACCTGGGTCCCAGGATAAAGGGAATCCCTTCTTCTTAGGTAAGTGGGGCACGACCCATCAAAGGTGGGTCTAGGCCCACTTGAGAGGGAGCACCCTCTCTAGGAACAGTCTCACTGTAGAGGCTGCTCCTCTAGTGGTGGGACATAAACTTTATATGGTACTCAAACCATAGGGTAACCCGTACAATCTAGGGGAGAGCTCTTCACCCCTATTAAGTGTATATTTAATTCCCCTCGGTATATGGGTAAAGAAACCTGAGGTTAGGGGCAAGAGTGAAGACCTCTCATTGCTGTTGCCACCGGAGGAGCTATTATATTCGAGAAGGCACACAGTAAACCACATTTCAAATAACCCCTCTGTATGTGCCTCGCACCAGTTCCCAGTTGCCCAGTATGAGGAGATAATCCCCCATTTGTCTCCCGGATGTCAGCATTGAGGGCCTCTAGGGTGTCAAGTTGGAGACCATCTCAAAAAATACGACATCCGAAGAATGTAAACGGAGTGGGGTCCAGACTGTGTGGCTTTAGGACTTATTCGGGAACCCCCCCCCCTTTGTCGTAAATGGGGGCCCTAGAATTAGTAGGGGGGAAACACCACCCTCATCAAAAGCAGGTCGAGTGTATCTGGAAGGTCATCCCAAATAACCGATTTTGGACTGTGACGGCCCAGGAGCTGTGGGAGGTGGTAAAATAGCTAAAACTCCACTCCGAAATCCCGGCCCCTCAAACCCCCCCCCAAATGTAACGGAAACATTTTGTTTGCTTCCAACATAAAAAACAGCCTTGTGTATATCTTGGTCTCAACCCTTGTCCCTTCAGGTTCGTTTGGGCCACTGACTGCAAGAGAGAAGTCCAAAACATTGTATTTCAGTAGTCTAATTGTCATTCGTTGCCGAATACTAGTCCGATTGGACACTCTCCAGATGAAGCTCAGTCTGGTTCAAAGAGAAGGGAGAAGGAATTTTGCAAGCCTGCGGTCTTTGGGGGAGGGGGGCACACCCAAGGGCCAGATATATAATAGAGGCCATTTTGTAGTAATAATATAGTAATGCGGCCTTTAATGAAGCAATAGCTTGCCCTCGATCTCATATATGTGGACGACCCCCAACCTGGCCCGGTCAGTACCTCCATAATAGGCTTGCTATCTCAATCAGCTTGCAGAGTCGGATTCCTTGGAAAACGCACTCTATCCAGTAAGCTCGCCATGAAAGCGTCGCCCAATCCCTTGCAGCTAGTTTAGGGTCATTGTTGGATATTATCCCTCACTAGCAGGAGCAAGTCTGCCTTGGCCTCTGTTGCAGTGCTGTAGGTAATGGGGCCGTTGGGAAACTGGGCAGTTAACTTTGCTGGATAGGGAGTCTGAAATTTTAAGTTTTTAGCTCGTAAGAGGGGAAATGAGTACTCCCTTCTCAAGCATTGAGTAGCGGGGCGTAGTCATTGTCAAATAAAATTTGGCGATTACCCCCCCCACACACACACACATCACTTTTTGTTTGCGCCAAGCTTTTACTAGTAGTTGGTCTTTTTGAAAGAAGCTGGTGAATCGCATGACGAACAATCTGGGTCTGGCCTTTGGTTTTGTAGGGTGGGGGCCCAGTGACCTATGTGCCCTCTCGGTGTCTATCTGGTAGTCTGGGCCCAAATCCAGGGCCAACCGTAGTAAATCTGTGAATGCAATAGGGTTGTTCCCCTCCTCTCCCTCTGGGATCCTGTATACCCTTCCAAGTTTCATTCTCTCCCCCCCCCCCCCTTCCATTTCTTTGTTATGCCGCAGCTCAAAAACTGCTTTGGATTTTGGTATGAACCATACATATATATTTATATTTATACCATGGGGTGGGAGCTTTCTCAGTAGGATATCCTGTGTTATTGCCATTGCAGTGAGAATAAATCCTACAGACGACATTTATCCACACACTGCTGATCTCAGCTTCAAAACAACGTCACCAGAGTGAGGATATCTGCACTGCAGCTTGCATTCTAAAGGAAACTGCTTCGGAAAACTGTTTCTCTTTCTCACTGAAGCTGCAACTTAGTTAGCTTCACAAAAGACTGTCACCTGTGTCCCATTGTGTTTCTAACATTCCTAGCCCATTACTCTGCTGATCTCAGCTTCAAAACAACCTGAATTCTAAATGAAACTCTTTTACAAAGCAGATTCTGTTCTCAGTGCTACCTGCAGCAGTTTCTTTCTCACTGAGCCTCTGACTCACTCAATTACTTTTGCAAAACACACTGACCTGTGTTTCTGACTCCCAGTCCATTCAGAACACACACACACACACACACACACGCACGCACACTGACAGCACACACAGAATCAGAAAAAATGTTCCTAAAGCTCTCACCCCTGTGGTATAAATCGCACACATGATGGACAGATCATGGGATATGGAAAATATTCTCACTTCTGCAGAGTGAGCTGTGCATTATCACTCGTGCCTTCGGCACTCTGGAGAATACAGAGCTTGCTCTGCAGGAGTGAGAATGTTTTCCATATCCCACTCCTGCCCATCATGTATTCTTTATTTATATATAATATACGTGTATATGTGTGTGTATAGATATATGTATGTGTGTGTGTATATATATGTGTGTGTGTGTGTGTGTGTGTGTGTGTGTATCGCATGCGCACACACACTCGGTGTGCTGGTGGCCTTTTTTCTTTTCTAAATCAGGGCTTCCAATAGCCTGCAGATATAGGGCAGAGGTTGTAGTGATCAGGGCTAAAGGTATATTATTCCTTGGGTCTGCTATGGCGACTGGCTGATGAGCGGGGGGAAAAAGTGGTTTTAAGTAAGGTTTAGAGCACTGGTATCAAAACAAGGGTATTAGTGCAATAAAGGATGGTGGCAAAAGGCAATTATTGTGGATTTTATAAAAACAAATTAGGCATGTCTACAAATATAAGGCGGTGGCAAAAAAAAGAAAGTGGGGTGGTGGCCCACCGCGCTAAAATAGTGAACGGGGAACACTGTAAATTCATGTACAATATCTGTTTTAAAGGGAAACACTCGTGTATAGTGCCTGACGTAGTCTAAATATCCATGGGAAGCTCAGTCAAATGAGGTATTGATTCACTTGTAGCTGGAAGCAGGCCAGAGATAATGACGGAGTCTGTTTAATATTAATACTGCATTGTATGCATTCATAGAACTGGTGATGTCGTCGAGGCGTGTGCTTGCCTAGTGTAGCTGGGTACAGTTTGTTCCTCAATGGCATCACAGTGTTCTAAAAATGGCTGCAGTCTGCAGTAGTACTAATACTGAACAGACTCCGTCTCTGGGGTACCTACAGCTACAGTTGAGCCCAGTGCCTCGTTTGAGAAAGCTTTTCATGGGCTTTCAAACAATGATAACCACTTGGCATGAGTATGTCCCTTAGCAGCTTTTGGAAATGGAAGTCCAGGTGACGTTGTCATGTCAAATTATTTGTACCTGGAAGATGGGAAGGGGGATAAAATGAAAACAAAACGGCACATAACTTTAGTTTTGATGGATTAAGTTGAGTATTTAATTGAGAACTTGACTTTTAAAAGTTTATTACTTTTATCTCTCCGCTGCGGTGCCAGGTGCTCCTGCCTGTGATATGGGGTCTTCTTATCAGTTTGGTTGACTAAAGTACGTTATGTTTGTCATTCAGCTCTAAATACAGAGTGGATGGCAGTCGAACATAAAATATACTTTCAGGGAATTTCTAGGTTTTGTAGCCCTAAAAAGGGTTCATCCCCTTTGTAAGATTTTGATGTCCCAAGGGAACTTCTCTGTTTACTGATGCAGTGTATTTTTTCATTGTTTATTTTCCCCATTTCTCATTCCATGGTCAGCCACCTCAGTGACTGGCACTAGTATTTGTCCAAGTTTGGAATTATGTACTACACGGTTCTCAACAAGAATGGGATGGGGGAGTGAGAGAGCACAATTCTCATAATGGGCCAAGCAGTGTGGCTGCAGCACCCTGTGTTGTCGGGTATGTAGCCAGGGTTCATGCTGGAGTCTTGGACTCCCATTCTGGGGTTGAGCACATGGTTCCTGGGATGGGGTCTTCCCAGCATTCTTTTTTCCCCCTACTGTATTTTCTCCCTTTTTGTCACCTACACTGCTCTCATTGGCTTAACCCCAGTGCATAGCCGTGTCGCCTGCCATCTCCTGGACTTGCCTTCCATCTTGTTGTTCATTCCTAGCTTGCCACCTCCACACACACGGCCATTGGGAGGCGGGACGAGTTCCTTCCAACAAAGTTTGAGGTTGTAGAGATGGAAACTGATGTCGGAAGTGTGGGGCCTGGGGATGGCATCATACTGCCACGTCCAGGGGTATTTATGCTTTTCTTTCTTCCATGGTGCCGATAAGAGTGCAGATGTGCCGAGGTGTGTCGGAGCACATCCTAGCTTAGCAGTGCCCCTCCCTTGAGTACCAGGTTCCGGCTTGCACTGCCACTTGTGGTAAGCCAGGTGGTGGTATTGCAGTCCCTCCCTCTTTAAGGAGGAGACTGTTCTCTGGGATGCTCGGTCCTCCTCCTCCGGCCAGTCCTCCAGTGACTCAAGCTCATTCTGGAACCCAGGTTGTCAGTGTTGCAAGTGGTGGGGCTACTGCTGCACTGGCAGGCTGACCATCCCAGCATTCCCTTTTGTAAACTGTTACACCTAAAGGAGGCTATCCCAGCAGGGACATTTTTTAAATCCAATACATTATCGAAAGAGATGTGAATCATGTTTGACTTACCAGATAGACTTCAGCTAGCCAGCGTGAGAGGAATTGCTTGGACCCTGACAAGGTGGTACAAGCAGAATTATTAATCTGAAATTTAAAATATACATTTTATGAGTCACCTTAAGTGAAATTTCTTAGCAAAAAATAAAAAACATGTGCCTGACCTCTTCTGGAATGGCATCTCTCCCCGTCAGCAAAGAACTAACAAGTTTTGTCCGTAAACATTTTTGAACAGCCTACTTCAGCGTGGGCAAGTGATAACACACTGGAGAAAAGATGTCATCCCTAGAGAGGGTACTGACTTTATTTTGCACATCTTTCTGAAAGACTTGTACAGACAACTGCCTGTTGAAAAAATGACTTGTCATAAGTCCGTCTTAACAGTCATTCTATAAAAATAGACTTTTATGCAATAATGAGCTGTTTGGCTCATACCCTGGCACTGAGGTAGGCTTCCTGTATTGGCCACTCTTCAGAAGACCATTTTTTACTCTAGCCTTCCATACTGCCTCTCTGTGAGCATATGCCACAAGAAGATAAGGCACGTATTGCTCATGTTGTGAAGGCTGGCCTAGAGGCTTCCAGGCAGCAGCTTAAATGGCTGTTGATCTGAATGACACTGCAGCCAGAATTGGGAGTAATGCAGTGGTTGTGAGGAGATTTGCCTGGCTCCTTACTGTTTAACTTGCCTACTGACCTGCAGCAAAAAGCTTCTGATTTTCCCTTTCATTGAGACGCTCTATTTGGGGATAGAATAGGAGTCTATATGGAGAAGGTCAGTGAGCAACAGGATATGTACTGGGGTCGTTACTTTAGACCTTACTCCAGGGGAGGGTGTGGAAAAGGTGTACAAAGCAGATCCTATTTCCAAACAGGCTTTTTTTTTTTTTTGCTTTGCAGGAAGGGGTGCTACTAGACATAAAGGTAGGAGAGGGTCAGTCCTAGGGTCATGCCTGTTTAACGTCTGTGTCTCTGACATAAGGAAGGGTATCCAGAGTGAAACGAGTCTCTTTGCCGATGACTCGAAGCTGGGAGTGGTGGTGGATGGGGAGGAGTGGAGAATGGCCCTCCAGGAGGACATCCAGGCTCTGGAGAGGTGGTCGAGGTAAGTGGGGACTGAAGTTCATTGTGGGGAAATGCAGGGTTCTGCACCTGGGGGCCAGAAACCCAGGCCAAGTGTACACCCTGGGAGGAGACACAGTACAAGTCTTGAAGGGCAGGAGGGACCTGGGGGTGGTGGTGGATGTTAAAATGAACAACTCGGAGACTTGTAGGAGGGCAGTGGCTAAGGCCAGTAGGATGCTGGGATGCATCGCTAAGGGGATCACCTCCAGAAGGAGGGAAGTGATGATCCGTCTGTATAACTGCCTGGTTAGGCCGCACCTCGAGTACTGTGTGCAGTTCTGGAGGCCGCGCCTAAAAAGGGATATTGTACTCCTTGAGAAGGTCCATAGGAGAGCAACCAGGATGATCTGGGGCATGGAGGAAGGGACCTACGGGGAGAGGCTTGAGGAGCTCAACATGTACACCCTGGAGGAGAGGAGGGACGGGGGCATATGTATAGGTCTTTAAGTACATAAAGGGGATGAATAAGGCAGACTCGGATGGGGTGTTCCAAATAAAAAAAAAAAAAAAATAAAAAAAGTGGAGCAACCAGAGGACACAGGTGAAAGCTTGGAGGGGGGAGACTCAGGAGAGAGAGGAGGAGGTGTTACTTCACTGAGAGGGTAGTGAAACCATGAAATGCGCTGCCCAAGGGACTGGTGGAGGCTGATACTGTGGAGGGGTTCAAGAGGGACTGGGGCAGATATAGGGGGAAGGTGAAGCTGGGGAAATCCAATACCTGGGAAATACGCTGGGGAAACCCAAGGGGGTGGGGGGCAGCAAAATGGGCTCCCAGTATGGGTGCTGACTGTCGAGCAGACACGAAAGACCATAAGGCCTATTCTGCTGGCTTTTTAGTATGTTGAGTGTAGGTCTAAGGCTTCCATGGTTCCTGCTAAGACTGATCCCTTATTGTATCCATGATGTTGCTCTTCAAGCTCAGCCAGTAGGTAATTGCTTTTTACCTCTTGGAATGGAGGAAAATCACAGTGGGTCCTGGAGATAACAGGAGTGGGACTTACCCTGTCATTTGTTTACTCTCATTAGAACATCTGTCTCTGCTTCAGATAAAAGTGAAAAATTGGTGGTCCTAGAAGCAATAGAGCATGTTCCAAAACAACAACTGAAAAAGGGATTCCTTATTTATTGTCTAAAAAACAAAAATACGTAACATTTTGTATACAACAGTCACAACATTATGACATAATAAATAAATAACAGCTTTGTATATATGATTTCAAATGTGCAAATAACGTAAATTTAAAAAAAAAAGTCCTTTTTGTAATTCACTTTTTGCTTCGCCGCTGTCACCTCTGCCCTGCTTCAGGCCCTTGTCATCTGGCCGCTCCCACCACCATCTGGCCGCTGGGAATCTACACAGTGCAGGACCCGAGAGCGCTGGGGGCTGTCTTACTCTGCAGTGGAGAGACATGGGTTTTTCCTTGTTTCTCTTCCCCCCCCATTGCCTAGCTCTGTCCCCATGCATGGAGACACACACATATATATACAGCGATGCCCTGTGGGGGAGACCAGCTTCTTCAGCCCGCTGCAGGGGTTGCTACGGTGGCAGAACTCTGGCATCT
Source organism: Neoceratodus forsteri (assembly GCA_016271365.2). Classification (NCBI taxonomy): domain Eukaryota; kingdom Metazoa; phylum Chordata; order Ceratodontiformes; family Ceratodontidae; genus Neoceratodus; species Neoceratodus forsteri. Next base: position 16,073,658 of record JADMNL010000036.1, read on the forward strand.
CCCTCCCCTGGCTGGGAGCACTGGCATGTATCGGTGCTACACCACCCCACTCCTGCTGTCCAACCTGACTTCCCGAGTTTGTCGGCACAGCAGCAAATAGCGCTTCTCCTGGGTGATCTGGCGGCCTCCCTTTCCTTTTAATTGTTAAAACCTTATTTAAAGCAGCAGTGCAATGAAAAATGTTTTTTTCACAAAAGCTAGTTTCAGCTGCAGTTAATTAGACATTAGCATACCAATCAGATGTACTTTTGCAGGTACCACCTATGGCCGTGCACCGTATTGTAACCCTTGCCGGGTCTGCAGTGCAATTTCAAAGCCAAATGTTGCAGCCGTCTTTTTTTTTTTTTTTTTTTTTTTGAGAACAACTAAAACACTTAACTCAAATGTTGGCAGAACTAGAAAAATCTGAAACCAGATAAAACTGGAAGGTGGCTGGAATCCAGTAGTGAAATAAGTGATGGGGTCAGACTTTTTTTTTTTTTTTTTTTAACCGTATTTCGTTGCACTGCTGCTTCAAGAAATGCCTCAACCTTAATAAAATGTTCCCTTCAGGAGCATTGAATAAATAACACATTTATAAAGACAACAAATCCATGGGGATACTGCCTAACCATTTCGATGTTCGCTCTTCAAACCTTGGGCAGACCAGGACAGCATGTGGCAAATCCTCTAATTGATAATGTCCATAAAAACAGTTCCTCTCTGGACTTTTACCAGTGTCCTTAGTGTAGCTTGTTTCTAGAATTTTGTGTAGATATTTTTCCAGTTTGAAACTTAGTCAAGATGGCCCTTATTTAAAGGTCTAATAATGACTACAAGTAGGATTCTAGGCCAGGTAAATTGGGAAAAGGTTATTTCTCAAGGTATTGAAACAAAGCAAATTGCTGCCGGAAGAAGGCCTAGAAGTCTGTCCTCCCTACCCTGCAAGTACATGCACCCCAAGGGACTATACCACAGGTACCTCTAGTACCTCTTCAGAAACATGGGGAGTGGCAGCCAGTTCTGGACTTCTGCATTCTAAAGAGACACACGAGAACAAAAAGTTCAGGATGGTAACCATGAAGACAATCCTTCCATCTTTGCAAATAGGGACTTGGTTGTGTTAAGTGGATCTAAAAGATGCAGACTTCCTTGTTCCAATAAGGGAGTCGCATGAAGTTTCTAAGGTTCAAAGTGTAGGCCAGTCAGTACCAGATCAAAGCAATGCCTTTTGACCGTACTTCAGCCGCGAGAGTGTTCACAGAATGCCTCTCTGTTGAAACAGCAGCACTAAGAATGCAACAGTTCCTAACACACACGCACACACACACATATATCGGTCTGCTTAATTTGTGGGAAAAACTCTACAGGAAACTTGGGTGTCTTTTACAGAAAAAAATCTGTGAGCCTTCTTGAGTCGATAGGGTTTCTCAAACATAGAGATATCAGTGCTGGAAGCTGAAACACAGGCAGAAAGGGCCAGCTACTGGAAAGGCATAAGCATGCCTCATACTGAGTCACAGGAGCAAACGATTTTGCACAAGGTAGGCAAAGCTGTTTGCTTGTGGGACACGCAGCCCTTATGCTTTGTACTTCTCAGTGAATTGTACGTATGATCTCCAGCACTTTTGGCTCTGGATACACATCTTGTTGTCTTCATGAATATTTGTTACCGTTTCAAATGACTGTACATGGACCTAACTCCGGGTCGCCCCTGAAAAAGGGATCTTCGGGACCCGGTTAACAAAATTGAAATAAATAATGAGGCCATGGTATACAAATGACCACTTTGCCTGTGGGTGGAGAAAGAGGACATTTGCTTGTCAGGATACCCTCATTACATTAGGAGGAAACATTTGCTGTCTCAACTCTCTCCCCCCCCCCAAAAAAAAAAATATATTCTGCTCCTGTGTCTGGGGGTGGCTTATCAGCCCAGTCTCTGCTGACCAGAGCCTCCTCCTACATCACCAGATACCCACCTTGGTCAGGATCTCCCCACAGATTCCCCCTTGTGGTGGAGCAGGAGGGGCCCCCTCCAGCCCCACCCCCAATCAAAATCCAAGGCAGACCAGTGGTAGCAGTCGGGTGGCGGTGTAGGCTGGGCTTCACTAGGCGCCTGACGCTTCCACTTCTCACCATCCTTATGCATGGAGGTGCACCCCACTGACGTTCCCACACTACCACTAGGCCTCTACCTGGTGGTAGTCTATGGACGGACCAACCAGCCTCCCCATCCTGGGAGAAGAGGGCTGTCCCTGGGACGTTCGGTCCTCTCCTGCCCCAGCTGACCCTCGACAGCCAGAGTCTGTTCCTGAACCCGGGTTGCTGGCGAGGCTGGAGGGAAAGCGCTAGCGCCTTAGCTCTCTACATCACTGGGCTGGCTCTGCTCTCCCAAACTTTTGCCAGCTGAGTGCTCCACACTGCATCCGACAGTGGTGCTGGTCCAACCAAGGACATAAAACACAGCACAGATCTGGTGCCCCCCTACCGAGTGGCACACATCCTTGGTGTCCCGCACCTCTTGCTCACCCACATCACCCATGCCCCCTCTCCACAGGTCAGGCTGTTGTAGTGGGAGCTCTGGAAGGCTGGAAACTATGCAACGGCATTGCTTTGCAAGTCCCACTGGCCCAGCGGGGTGGGACTGCGTCACACAGCAGCCTGGGCCAAGCAAAAGAAAAACATGTCAATCCTCTTGTGAAAAATTTCTTCTTGTCAGCCGATGTGAGGTAACCTGACGGCAATCCCCTAAAATTAACAGGTCAGCTATAACTAAAAGAAATGCGACACAGTTGAAAATGAGATAAGAAAAGTGAACTGTGAACATTGGGGGTGCTCACATTAACTTAAACATGCTGCCTATAGGTATAGGAGTGGTGGTTTGGTGATCAACCTCCTTTGTGTAACCTAGTCACTTAGAGCTGAGATGAGCGGGCTTGCAAATTATTGGCAGGAAAGTAGAGTGTGTGTGTGTGTGTGTGTGTGTGTGTGTGTGTGTGTGTGTGTGTGTGTGTGTGTGTGTGTATATAATATATACATACATACATACATGAATGTTCTTAGTTTTGTGAAAGCCATCGAACTTGGTGTACATACTTTCTTGTTACCCAGTTTTGAAATTATATTGTTTCATGGAACACAACGGAGTGTTTTTTCCTTCAAGTACAGTTTTTGTTTCCTTTCTTTCTTTCTTTCTTTTTCTTTCTTTCCGTAGGAGAATAATTACCTCAGAGGCAATCTCTTTGCACACCACTGAGTCAGGTGTGAGCTACTACTGCAGTGATTATGTGCTGGCATTGTACTATTCCATGAGATGACTTGCCTTATCTTGTTGTTTTTGCATCTTTTTGGCGCTGTCATTTTATGTTTAGGGTTCTTTAATTTATACTGTGTTATAGTCTTGTGGCTGCTGCTGTTGTATGCTATGCCTCAGCTCAGTGTGCCTTGCCCAGTCACTGGTTAGTGAATAAATAAAATAAATGCAGCTTACCTGAACCTCTGTCTTGCCCAGCTGATGGAGGCCCCCTTTGAGCCTGTGGCTGCTGCTGACTTATATGTCGCATGCAAAACCGTTTTCCTGATTGCCATGACATCTGCTAGGATGGCAAGTGAGCTGCAAGCCCTTTGCACAGAACCAAACAACATAATCTTCCACAGGGACAAGATAGTACTTGGAACCAAAGGGAAGTTCTTACCTTAGGCAGTATTGGAATTCCACCTGAACCAGTCGGTTGCCCTTCCTGTACTCTATCCTAAGTTCTTCAGACCAGGTGAGCAGAAATTGCACAGCCTAGATCTGAAGTAAGTACTGGGCATCTGTCTGGACCAGACAAAGGATGTCGGGTCTCAGGGCACTCAGCTTTTTATTACTTATGGTGAAGTGGGCAAAGGTAAACCAGCAGTCAAGGGTACTGTCTCTCGTTGGATAGTCTCTTGCATACAGTTGTGTTATGAAAAAATTGGAAAGATGCACCCCCTCCGAGGCCTGAGGGCACACTCAACAGGAGGAACCTTTGTGTCTGTGGCATCCCCAAGAGGCATCCCATTGTCAGACATTTGCAAAGCAGCTACCTGGGAAACCGTGCACATCTTCACAAAGTACTGTTGTCTGGATATACAGTCCAGAAGGGATGCCAGTTTTGGCACTTCCGTCATGCAGTACCTTTCTCGTAAGTAGGTTCTGGACCTAGCCTCCCAAGGTACTACAGAGTCTACGTAAGTGTAAACAATCAAGTGAGGGATTCCTAGGGTTAGATGAAAAAGTATAGCTGGCCAGCCAAAAACGCAGCAGTCGAGCCCTGTCGCGCTGTCGACGTCCCGTGTTGGAAGCGTGGCCCGGGAGTCAGAGGCCAGCCAGGGGAGGAGGATCGAGCATCCCCAGACCTGCCTCTTCCTCAGGGGAGGGTGGGAAAGCATCCAGTGCTTGACCGACTCCCAGTGGAGATCTGGGCTTTGATAGCCAGTGCTCAAGTGCTTCTGGAGGTGTGCCAGATGGCCGGCGTTTCGTGTGCCACCACATCATTGCACGTCACGCCTCCCTAGGGGGTCAGCTGTCACAAAAAATCATCGGCTGCCGGGAGGACATCTGGTCCTCTGCCAGACTACACTCAGCTAACTGAGGCACTCTCCTGGATCACAAACCAGTCTCCATATGGGGAGCGCCCCTTCCTGACCGCCCTGCTCTGGGGGGGTAATCCAGGGTGCATTCCGGGGGGGGGTAGGCAAGTCCCAGGGGATGGGGTCTGGGTGGTAGGGTGAACTGAAGATGGCTGGCTCTCACTATGTTTACACTCTAACCCTACGTCCTCTTCCGAACCTGAAAATAGGTTCACACAAGAATCCATTCTTGAGCATTACTGTTGCAGTTCCTTGGCAATTGTAAAATGTAATTAAATACTATTATTTCACAAATCTTTAAATATTTTCCAAATTGTGTCTGCCTTTTATTTGTTTGGTAATTTTCAAAATATGTTCAAAATTTGTTGGTAGCCATTTAGCTAGTTTTAATAGTTCAGCTCTCTAGCTATGGAAACAAATCTGTCGTGGGAAGCCAGATTGGAGCATGACCACAGTGCAGAGTTTGAATCTTCATTCTAAATTTCCATCATTGGCATAAGGTCCTATCTGTGGGGCATCATTCTCACACATGAGGGATCCCTTGGAATAAACAACATTACTGCAGTGAGTAATTTTTGCTTTTGGTATAAATCGAGGCCAGGGGTAAACTAACAAAGCTCATGTTGGTTGAACTTTGGCTTCAGCATGTGCCAAAAATCAGCTTGAAGTCTGAAAGTTTTGAAACCTACACTCCATGGACGTGCATGGACACACACACACACACACACACACACACACACACACACACACACACACACCACACACTCCATAGGGTGATATCACATAATGTTGGAGTGCTGGGGTGGTGCAGTGAATAAGAAAGCGGAAAGGACTAAGGGGCCAGCCCCTCGGGGGTAAATTATGATTGCTCCCCTAACTGGAAGGGCATAAGTAAAACATTTAGAACAGCCCTGGAAGGACTCCCATACAGGTAAGGGAGCTTCCTAGTTGTGGATTATGCTGATTTGTAGAGAGCATGAAAGGTGCTCTTTAAGGTGGCTATTATATGTGTTAATAAGGTTGTAATGAGGTTCAGAGTGTGTGTATGTTAAGGTGTTGTCAACACATTAATACAGTGGTAGCAGTTAATTGATGGCCTGTCTTCCAGTTGGGTATCATTAGAGACGGGGAAATATCTGTTGACGTTTTGTATGGGTCCGAGGCCCAAACATGCAGTAAGAAAGTATATACAGCATCTGGGCCAATGGAATGCCTGTAAGGCCAGTGGGTTTCCCAGCCCACAGAGTGCAACTTCATCACTACTGCTGCCTAAGATTGGGTGTGTGTAAATCCTACTGCTTGTGAAATGCAAGTACATTTCCTTGAAGGGCAAGTACAAAAGAGACCTAATTTCATTGTAATGAATAGGGGCAAGTGAAAATTCAGCTACAGTCATGGCTGGGCAAGTCCTAAAAGTTTTGCTTTGAACGCCCCTGCCTAAGACATAGATTCCCTGCAACATCCTGACACTGCTCAGTCGACTCGAGGTGGCCATTTTGAGCAAGGTTAAATGTAGAACATTTCGACTTGTATATAAGCTATGGGAGTTCAGCACTGGCAAATGCTGCATTTGCAGTAATGGGCGAGGTCTGTTGGTGACAGTTGTTGGGGGTGACTTTAGTGCTGTGTTCATGATAAATAATGGTGTTTATATCTTAACAGTAGCTCAGTGTCGGGGGATGTGGCCACAGTACAAATAATTGCACCGCTGTTCACCTGTTTCCTTGCTACTTATGTCATTTTTTTTTTTTTGTGTGTGTGAATGAATTGCAATTCAGAAAGTTGAGAGGCCTTGACATCAATGGGGAATCTTTACAAAAATCATAATTTTAAGACCATTTTCAGTTACTATTCCATAATTATTTGCTGGCCCTTGTAGAGGGGAAGGAAATGGTGTGCCCCTTTGAGGGATCTTTGTACCCAAGAGTTCATGTGCTGCTGCTCTTGATTCACGAAGTTATCACAATCCTGAGTATTGCCCCATTTCTTCTAACCTGCTGCCAGGTGCTTCTACCTCTTGCCCAAGCCCAGGTGCATTGCTAAGCACGAGGTGCCTGCTCTGAGTGCCTTCAGCCACCTGGAACTGCAGTTCAGGAATATTATAAAATGGGTAGGCTAAATGAAGCAATGTGATTGGCTAGTTACCCATGCATGAAATATGTTCCATGCATGGGTAAAAAAAGGGGCTGGCAGTAAAAAGGCCAGTATCCATAAGCCATGGAACGTTGGCATTTTTACTGTCTGCCATCTTTGTATTTCACAAGCCTGAGGAAAACTGAGTTGAATTAGTCAGCCTACCCGTTTTATAAAACGGAACGATGTTTAGAGCAAACAAAGTAGATTTTAATATTAGCATGTGGGATGAGTAGATGGAGAGGATTTTAACACAGTCACTTTGCCTGAATGTAAAAAAGTGTTGTGCTGTTGACAAAAGTGTCAAAATGAGCCCTGCTGTAGTAGTTTGCTTGGGATTACAGGACACCCGCTCCGTTTAAAAAAAAAAAAAAAAAAAAAAAATACTGCTTGTGCTGTGATCCTCGCCTGCTCCATTTACAAAAAATTTGCTTTCTTGTCCTGCCATCCTCGCCCGTCCCCAGACCTAACTACAGTTCTCCCCACTCCATACTTCTGCTGCTATTGGTTGCAGCTTTTATCCTCGCCCGCTCCGTTTAAAAAAAAAAAAAAAAATGTTACTCGCCAGCTACGTTTAAAAAAAAAAAAAAAAAAAAAAAAGGTGCTTTCTTGTCCTGCCATCCTCGCCCATCCAAAGACTAAATTCAATTCTCCCCACTTCATACTTCTGCTATCGGTTGCAGCTTAAATTAATCAGAAAAAAAATCTTGCCCACTTCCTCATCTTAGTATAACTACGGATCCCAATGGAGGACAAATGTACTAAAGCAATTACCGAACACAAAGGCGGAAGGACTATTTTACTATAAATACACTAACTTATGTCAGTGTATTCCTATCTAAATGTGTTTTTAACATAAAAAATTGTTAAAAAAATAAAATAGCCCATTTTATAAGCGCAATAAGACATTCCAGGTGTGTGCATGTAACATATTTTACCGCACCCAGGGGCTAAAGGCACTCGGCCAAGGCCTCGTGCCTTATTACTCCCCTGGCCGTGCGGTAAAATATGTTTCATGCACACCCTGTCATGTCTTATTGCTTACGTAACCCACAGCCTGGAAATGTCTTACTGCGTATTCAAAATGGGTTCACCTTCTTTGGAAGTTTTCCACCAATCGAGAAGCAGGATTTTCCCCTACCCATTTTATAATTTAGATTGTCTGACAGCAGATGGGTGTGCAGTGTTTTCTCCTAAAGCAGTTATGCATGGGGGAGCCCACATACTTTAATTTTGAACTTCCATTGTTTTGCAACACCCCCATCCTCCCTCGCTTCCATGGTATTCAGTCTTGTTACAGTTAACAGCATTCTGAAAGAGGAGAGAATGGATAACATAGAGAAGTGCAGAGAGCTGGAAAAATACTAGGAAACCGATAAAGTAATGCAGAGAAAAATTAAGGAACTGAGAAGGGGCAGTATGTATCATACCTGTGTCTTTCAACAAATAACACCATCTTTTTAATTTTTTCTAGGTGAAGCACTGTGTGTTTTTTTTTTGTCTTAAAAAGATCTAAATTGGCTGGCCCGGTGGCGCTGAGGGTTGAGGCGCTGGACCCCACACCGGCGACCCGGGTTTGGGAGCGAGCCCGGGACATCGGGGGTTGGCAGGGGAAGGAGAGGATTGAGCATCCAAAGGACAGCTCTCCTCACTCTCCTCTCCTCTCCTGGGTGGGAGGGGGATCCATGCCTTGGTGTAGGGGCGTGGCACTCCTCCTTGGAAAGCGCAAAAAAACACCTGTGGATGCCGGGAAGATGGTGCGCCCGGAGCGTGCCCCTGATATGCCCTCTCCTGCCTGACTACCCCCGATCCGACGCCACTTACAGTATCAGGGTGTCTGCTGCCCCACCTCTGCCCTGCTTGGGGGGGGCATAGCTACATGGGGATCGGGTGGTAAGTATTGGGCAGGGCGAGTGAGGCAGGGGGATGACTCCTTGGCAGCTCCCAAAGGGTCGGAGTCCGCAGGACGTAGGAGGGCTAAAATAGAGATTTAAAAAAAAAAAAAAAAATCTAAATCAAAAGGCACTGTATTCTGTTACACTTAAGATTTTGTTTAAATAAAAAAAGCTTGCCTATGGTAAAAAAGCAAAGAAATAAAGTAGTTACAGATAATTTTTGGTTATTTTGTCTTTCCAGAAAGGAAAGTAAAATGGCCTGGGGACCCTTGGGGGGTTGTACCAGCCTTTGCAAAAATGAACAGCTGATCCTGTTGTAGGTATCCCACATAATGCTGAAATAACTAATGGAATGAAATCCTTCTTTCTCTTTCAGAATGCTGCGTGCATAGTATGTGCTACAAGAAATGCATCCTCATCCACAGTAAGTATTTGACTTTTCTTATCTAACATACTAAAAGCCAGCAGAATAGGCCTGACTGTCTTTCGTGTCTGCTCGGTAGGCAGCCCCAGTTGGGCGCTAGCTCCTCCCCCCAGTCCCCGAGAGGGTCAACCTTGGCTTCAGTACACTCACGCATCTGTCCCACCCCCTCTTGAAGCCCTCCACAGTGCCTTGCTCGATTAGACTCCAGGCAATGCATTCCATGGCTCCACCACCCTCTCTGTGAAGTAATGCCTTCTACGTTCTCCCTTATAGGTTCCTCCCTTCAGCTTCCATTCATGTCCCCGGTTGTGCCCCTTTGCTTTAGCCTGAGCATTTCTTTGGCTCTACTCCTGTTAATCCCTTTTACATATTTGAAAACCTCAATCATGCCCCCGCCTCCGTCTCTCCTCTCCTCCAGCGAATACAGCCCAAGGGCTTCCAGCCTGTCCTCATAGGTCCTATCACTCATGCCCCGGATCATCCTGGTTGCCATCCGCTGGACCCTCTCCAACAGTACTATGTCCTTCTTAAGGTGCAGCCTCCAGAACTGCATGCAGTACTCAAGATGTGGCCTGACCAAGGCATTGTACAGAGGTAGGATCACCTTGCTTCTCCTGGACGTTATTCCCCGGGCTATGCAGCCCAGTATCTTATTTGCCTTTGCCGTCGTTCGTTCTTTTATCTACTATTTATATTTTTATTTTTGTGCCCTACGTACACCTGTACCCCTCTACTTCCTTGAGCAATTCCCAGTGACCATAACAGTGTTTGCCATTGGCGTCAGGGATTCCACACATGTGGGAAGTTCTTCTCTCAGTAGTGCACCCCCCCACCCCACGCAGATTCATCTTCTGGTCCCCCTGCCCTGCAGTTTTAGTAATCCGCAGGTGGGCACATCATATGAATGCCATGAGTGTCATGTGAAGATATTTGAAGGCAAAGAGACGAATTGGCTTTATAATGTCTGTGTAGTGCTTGTGGTGACCTGCTGTATTCCCCAAGTTTAAATTACTCTGATGTGACATTCCGAAGGGTTCTGGCTTAAGGGAAACATGTTTACATGCACACACCCGTGACTTTATAATAAAACAAACAGGACAAAAAATTTTAGAATGCTGCAGAGGAGTGTGTCTTGTATGTTGTGGGTTTTGAAATGACACTCGTGTCATGCTGAAATACTTTTATTTATTTTACATTTTTATTAACTTAGAGCAGGGGTCTGGCAAAGTGCTGTCATGAGGGGTTCGATGTACAAGGTGAATTGTAGCGGCAACAGTGGACTGCCCTGTCTGGTGCTGCGCTGAAGGGTAATAGGAAAAGATGATGAGCCATTAACTGAACTGTAGGGCAAGGGGTGTAAGAGCTAACAGGGCTACTAACCCCAAAAAAAATTTACATCATAACACTCTTGGCCAGATGGCCACGTTCAGTTGTTCCTTCTCCGCGCCATGTGGCTGGCCTGCTGTTGAGCAATTTATGCCGCCCATGCTTGCAGTCAAAAGAACAATGTTCTAAAAGGCAGCGCCTGGTAAATGCAAGGTAAGAACAGTTCTGGCCACTATTGTTGCGAAATAGCACTTGAACTGTGCAAAATGAAGAAAGTATATTGAAACGGCAGCGGAGCTCCGTGAGACGACGCTGTTGCCATCAGGTGTCAACCCCCGAAAAGAGTGATTTTATGACCTGTGGAGAGCCAGTAAAGCACTCTGAAAAGAGCTTGAACTAACAGCAGAAGACTTGCTTCCACCCTATTTTCAAGTCCCCCTTCCCCAGGTTACTAACAGTCTATACATGCCAGTGCAGCTCTGGTGTAAGGTATTTAAGCATTAAACAGTTGCATTCCACTACTTTTCTGTTAGGAGCTTGGAGCTCGTACGTATACTGAGCAGTTCACACCCGTCTGACATGATGACACACTTCAGAGGTGGAATAGGGTGGGGTTAAGTTTCCTCTTTCAATTCCTGAAGGGTAGAGAACACTCCTAATGTTTGCTAACTTGCAGCATACTCATGGCCTATGGCAAGCGGACTTACTCTGCTGTATGCAGGTGTGCAGTTAACAGTTATAGCAGTAGCCCTTGGATAAGACTGTACCTCTCTTTCATTATCTGTTTGGGGTGGGGGTGGAATACATTCTTCACTAACCTGGTCTCTCAGTTATAGAAAGCTGTTTATCAGCTTACTCAGTATTCCACAGATGGAATCTGTGGAAAGTGGGAGTTAAATTTAAGCAGAGTTAGTACTCCACAACAGTAGCAGAACTATATCGTGAACATCCACTGAGTAACAACTTCTCACATTTGGAAAGAATTCTTGTGGAAGACCGTGATTAGGTATGTTATAACTTCATATAGGCAAATTTACTCTCGAGGAGCGCAGTGCTGGCGAAGCTGCGGTTTGCTTAAGGTGACACACACCCACATCTTTTGGCAGTGTCTCCGCCTACTACCCTACTGGACCCAATTAACCATTGAATTGCAGGAACATTTTGGGGTCTCACTCTGTGAGTGTGAGTGAGAGAGAGCGCGAGAATGGACATTTGTTCATATACTGTATGTACCTGTGGATTTTTGGGGTTCATCAAGTTGTAAATTGCTTAGTACTCCTTTTTTAGTAGCAAAAAAACAACAAAAAAAAAAACCTATTACAAAGGCGTGGTTGTCCCTACTGCTCCAGTGATTCATCAGTGGCAGGATGTGATGTTAGCTGGCTGTCGCATGGAAACACTCACTGCAGTTTTGAACCACACTTTTCTCTGGGTGATATGTATGCTCTCAAGCCGTAATGACTTTGTCCCATAATTGTTAATTCTTACTGATGTATGCTTTCTAAGAACACTGTACCTGGAAATGCTTACCCGTACTTGTGCTTTGAACAACTTGTGCAACTGTTTGTTGTCTGTCTGTTTTTAATTGCAGAACTTGAATAAACAGGTTAAAATATATTATATTTATATAACATAAACTGTCTGAACCTGCCCGTTTCCAGAGCAGCTGTGTATGGGACCCTCTTTGCTGGACAAGAGCGTCTCACATGTAGCTGAGTGGAGTGCTCTTATTAGTTGTCAGTGTTCTTCTTTGCCCTAAACTGATCAATACAAACCTTGAACTTCCTTGGTTACTGCTACTTTGCGACATCTAAGATCAAACATCTAGTGACCTCTGTCTCTCTCTGATTACTTTTATTTCAACTCTCTCCCCGGGAGCCAGGGGCCTCATGTCTGTGACTCTTCCAGACTGGTCTGGTCCTGTTGGGGATTCTGGGGCTTGAACCTGAGTCCCGGTGTCCCAGTTTGTAGCATGGTGCATTGCCACCACACCAGTGGGCCAACCTCCTCGACTTAAAGGAAATTTTGGATATACGGTATTGGGGTTCATAGCCCAATACCTTGTATCATTCTGAGCTGACTGGTGGCAAAATTTAAATTTACAAGTGCTTACTTTTCTTCTGGAAGGGATCATAACTAGTTCTGAAGCCTCGGCCAGCTGATCCCTTCCAGCTTCCTGGTGCCCCTGCTCCGCCCAACTCTGCCCTGCGCTCTCGGAATTTGACTTGTGTCCAGTGAGAGCATGGGGTGAGCCCCATACAAGTCTAGGGGGGCTATTTTTAAAGCCAGTTTTTAGCCATTTTAAGCAGTCCTAGAGAAAAACCAAAGCAGTTGCTTAACTAAGAGGGACCCTACTAGTTGAGCGACTGCTTTAGTTTTTTTCTAGGACTGTTTAAAATGACTAAAAACCCGGCTATAAAAATAGCCCCCATAGACTTGTATGGGGCTTCCCCCCGCGCTCTCCCTAGCCACATGTCACAAATTCTGTGAGTGCGGGGGGCAGAGTTGTGGTGGAGCGGGGGCACCAGGAAGCTGGAAGGGATTGACTGGCTGAGGCTTAGGTGCCCCTTACGATCCCTTCCAGAGGAAAAAATAAGCACTTTTAAATTTAAATTTTTGCGCCGTCCGCTCACAGTGCTGTAAGGTATCGGGCTATGAAGCCCAATACCTTATAGCACTAGGTCAGAACATCATTTTAAAGAGCCGTGTTCACATGGCATCGGTGTTTTTGGTTCCCTTTTCCTTTCTGGTGATTTAGGTGTTCCAGTCACTGTTGGGATGGTGGGGACTTGTAGTGATGCGGGTGGTTTGTCTGTTCAGACGGCACAGGAAACCACCTACACCACTTCGCAAACCCAGGGAAAGAGGGATCATGGCAGCAATGATACACAGCGGAAAACTGCCAAAACGGGAAGGTTCACAAGTCGGCAGGAGCACTGATCTGGCCGCTGTGGGCCACTGAACGGCTCGCAGTTGGTCGTGTGAATGAGCCTAATGTCTTCATTGATCACTCTCCTGTTGTGTTGGAATTCTGAAAGTGTTTTGAAGACCGCCCCTAAATGTGAGGCAACTTCAGTACCCTGGGTGGGCCAACAGCTGTTAAGTGGCAGTGCTGGTGCCCTTATATTATCCCCGCCTCCACAAGGTGCTGGTTTACATTCTGTTTCGTGACATACTGAACAATTTACATTCTGTTTCGTGACATGCTGAATAAACAGTTAGCAGTGAGACTGATTGCATTGCATTATGATACACCAACATGTCTCTTTTCCTTGCTAGAATCTGAAAGACATCCTTGCAGACCTGATCCCCAAAGAACAGACCAGAATCAAGAACTTCAAGCAACAGTATGGCAAATCTGTCATAGGGCAGATAACAGTTGACATGGTAAGAGAACTTCCTAGTGGAGAGTAATGTTGATAGGTTCAGCAGCATGTAATTAATTGAGAAGTGAGGGTCAAGAGGGAGATATCTCCACACAGAATAAATAAGCCTTTCCATAGTATCTACTTGTAGCACTTCCCATCTAAATTGCTGTCACAATCGCTGTGTGACTATTTCTAGCGCCTGCATATATCTCATTGTGTAACTCACCAAACCCTGAACTTCCTCTGAGTTAGACTATGTCTTCATAGACTGCAGCTCCCTCCATTTCCTTCCTTTCTCTCCTCCCCACTGCTACCCACTCCCCTCTTGTTGTTCTCTGCCTGCCCCTCCACCCCCTGTAACTCCTTTATAATCATTACCATTGGACTATTCCTCTTCTCTCTGCTCCTTTTGCCTGAACCCCCACTAAAGTGTCTATTCATTGTTTCTGTATTTTCTTGCTTCTAGTGGTTTATACCTGTTGTTAACTCTGTGCCTTGCATAGTTTGTAAATTTGCTGTTTCATTTTAACTGTACCATGGTTGTATCCAGATTTTCATTTTATGCACCATTTGACGTGGAGCATTTGTAAACAAGTCCCTAACTCAAAGGTTTGTAATTCCGATACTCTCAATAAATAAATAAATAAATGGCTTTTAGATTTTTCATATAATACGGAATGGTGCAGCTGGGGCTGTCCTGTTGGTGTAGCGATAGTGCTACTGTTTACAGTGCTGCTGACTCGGCTTTGGAACGAGCCTGAGTCGGAAGGTCAGCTGGGAGGGGAGGATCGATCATCTTAGTGGACTTTCTTCCCCCGGGATCACAGGTCCTGCTGCAGCAATGCCACCTGGATGACCACAGGTAGTGGTGCTGTCAGGACTGTTAGCAGTGGAAGGAGGACTGACGTGTGGCTTTGTCGTGCATGGCCACGTGTTGGTGTGTACACTTGCAGTGAGTGCTCAACAGTCCTGAGGGACGGGCGGAAAGAAATCGGGGAAGAAAAACCCACAAGTGTGCAGGTTGAAACCACCAGCACTCTCTGGCCCCAAACACGCCAACTGGCCTCTGGGTGCCCTGGAACTGTATGTATGGAAGAGGGGAATCTGGCCATGTGCTGACCCCATTGGGTGGGGGGGGAGAGTCTGGGGTAAGATGGCATTCCAGGTAAGTGCCAGAGAAGTTGGGAGCTGGGAGGTTGCCTCAGAGTGTGCTGAAAGGGCTGCAGTGGAGAACAGGGGTATAAATGGGAAGTTTAAAAAAAAAAAAAAAAAAATCAATAAAAACTAAGATGAAGCATTCTGCTACTGTGTTGACCATTTTCAGTACACAGTACTGCTGTTGGATTGTTCGATATACTGGGGATATTTTCAGAGGTCATGTGTGTGCTGGGGATCCACCTCAGGGAGAAGATCAGACATGTTCATCGTCTGGCTCGTTGGGGTGCAGTATCGGGACAGTGCAGGAGGCAGTGTCGTAGGTCATCCGAGCACTGTAGTGCCATGGATGCATACTGAACCACAGCAAGAGCACACTGCACCTGATGAACCGCATTCAGCACCTGGGGGCAGTATCCGCATGGTAGAGCCAGTATCTCACAGCGGACAAAGTGCAGTCCCTCTCGCAGGCTTGGAGCAACTGCAGGGACAATCCTGTATTCCCTGGGTCTGATGGTAGCAAGCATCTATTTGGATCAGTGGGTCAGGCGTCACTCTAGGGCCCCCCCCCCCTCAGTTCCACTGACTACAAGTGTGGGATCCTCAGATAAAGTACCTGCTGACAGTGTCGCCCTGATGCCCTCTGAGACCATCCCTCAAATCATGGCCAGGATGAAGAACTTTACTCTGGGACTGTTCATACAGAACATGCAGTGGCTCACTGTCATGACAGCTGTTAGCTGGTTTGGCTGGGGAGTGATGGCAAGAATGGCATAGTCTCTAGGGACATGGAGCCTAGCGGAAAAGAAGCTTCCCATTGTGGTTCTCGAAATGGGTCGGTATTGAGGACACTGCCCACATTCCGAGTCCGATTGAGAAATCAACATGTCATGGTCTGGTTGCACAGTACGGTGACCATAGTATACATCAGTCATAAGGAAGCACTGAAAGCAGCACAGTGATGGCGGAGGCATGCAGGATAGTTCACTAGGGGTCAACAGCTGTACAGGATAGACGTGCACCGGGTCTGGTGTCCCTCTGAGATCAACTAAATGTACTAAATTGCTAGTTAAAAAAAAAAAAAAAAATTTAATAAATGTCTCAGTTGAAAGTACCCAGACTGGTAGAAAAAGAGTTCAGGTACTTGGTGATTGAGTTTGAATGAGCTAATTATGAGTAATCCCTGGAAAACTATAGCAGAAGGGAGGAAGGGCCATCAAGCATCTCTGTCCAGCAACATGGTGAAAGAGACAGCTGGTGCAGAACAATCCCCTCAAGAATTTAACATAAATTCTATCATGCACACGATCAACACCCTAGATCTGTGGGGCCCCATGACCAATATGAAACTGCGGTATTTTCCTGTGCGAGTCTCACCGGACCATGGTGTTTTCAGAGGCAAAGGAAGTAGCTAGGTCAGCATTTAAAGCGGCGACTACATCAGCAGGACTTATCACGGTAAATAAAGTGCTGACATTCAGGCTTGAGGTGCTAGAAAACAAGATGAGAGCAGCAGACAGACTTCTGGGGCTGGCTGGGGGAGCTGAACTGAAGGATCTCTTGTGGTGGTTTTGTGGCCCGTTGGCTGGGAGAGCACTTGGACTAAGAGCCCCCGTCCTACTGTGCTTTGTGCCAATCGGGTCTCCCCTCAGTGTGGAAAAGGAGATGCTTCAGGCCCACACACCATATTGGTAGTCCTGCCAGGAGAGCGTGAACAAGACGGTGGCGAGGAGGAAGGCACCCATGGAGTCTGTCGAAGGCAGCAAAATCTCAATAGTACTCTACCTCCATTCTGCCACCAGGGACCTGAAGGTCAAGTCCACACTGAGGTCAATGGGAGTGACAGATACCCTGCAGTACCCCACAAGACTTTGGAGTGATTTACTCTGGTAAATCCTACTTGCTCTCTGACCCACGGGAAGCAGGTTACTTGATGAATAAAATTAAACCAGGCGTTGGCAATACTGAACAGCCTGAAGCTGAATCTGACTAGAATAAATACGTTCACATAAATGTTTACATTCTGCTGTGCTTTATTAAATCTGTATGCATGATATGAGGAGGAGAGGAGTTTGAAAAGTTGCTGGTAGTGTCACATGTAGGGGAATACATGTCCACCTAGGGTAAATCCCCATGCTGGGAAGTTGGCGTGGGCTTCACTGTGTAGCATATTGGTAGTGGTGCTCACCGCGTGGCAGCTTGTCTCTCCGCCCTCTCTCCTGGCCTAACAAGCAGTTTGTAAGGTAAGATATGAATGCTCTGGCCAGTCCTTTACTGCTCGTGTTGCTAACTATTGCCTAACGTTAACTGTTGTTATGTGTGTGGGACTGTTCTTTGTTATTTTCCTATTGGTCACTGTTTCATACTTTAATAAGCTGCATGACAAAGTATGGATGCAGCCTGGATTATCAACGAGCTTTACCAGTATCAAATTGAATTGTTACTGACTCTCTGTTCTTTAAAGGGAAGGGGCCAGAAGCATACAATGTGTTTATGTGGGTAACCTAATTATAAAGCGAGACCACAAGACCGTAACAATAGCAGTTGAAGATATAATGTTAAGACTGTCAGTAAGAAACATAAAAGCATTGGCAGATGGGGACTGTGCAATCCATCTAGTCTGCCCTAGAAACTACCCCCCTCCCTATGCAGCCTTCATCGTAACTTGTCCTTTATGTCTGTTCCATGCGAGTTTGAACTCCCCGATTTGTCTTTGATGCTACCACCTCCTGGGGCAGACTGTTCCATGGGTCTATCATTCTCTCTCTCTGTTAAGACGTACTTCCTGAGGTTGCTTTTGAACCTTCCCCCTACCAGTCTCGTATCATGCCCTCTCGTGTGTGCTGCCATGTTCTGTTGAAATAGCTTGCCTGCCTGAGCTGTGGTTGGTTTCCATTTATGGCACTGTTTGATGTACAGTTAATTTTCTGAGCACGAGTCTGTGTGTTTCTACCCCCTGCATGATGTTACAACCTGTGGGAGTAGTGTAGGGTATCCCATGATAAATAACATATCAGATGTAACGTGATTACTGTACTCCATGTGAATGGTACTTTAAAATGAACATTTTAAAATCAACAACATTTAAAAAAAATATTTTATTAGGCAGAGATGAATCTGCTGGCATTGTCGTCATGCTCCAGGTGGGTACCTTCCACTGTCAGGCCAGCTGTCGTCGAGAAAGAAGCACACATGGCGGCTCATCAGAAAGTTCTTCTCTGAGCAGGGCCTACACAGGGTTGTCCGTCACCCTCGTCAGGGTGCAGGGGTGACCATCTCAGCTATTATGGGTTCATATGGGATTGTACTACTTGGGACCCATATCCAAAATATGTCTGCTTCCTTAAAGTGTGTCACCCCAGAAGCCTCCAAGTCCCCCTTCCTTGAAACTTAATGTGGTCCTTGAAGCTCGATAGCCCACCTTTCGAGCTTCTCGCAGTATCCCTGTGGCTCTTTAGGTTCTCTTACTTGTGGCGATCTGCTCGGCTAGGAGGATTAGCAAGATACAAGAAGTTTTTTACACAAGGAGGCATATTTGGTGGTCCACAAGGGCAGACTGGTCCTGTGATCGGTGCCCCACTTTTTCCCCCTAAATTACTCTCCATCTTCCCTGAAAACTGAGATAGCATTGTTCTACCTCTGCCTGATCCCCAAGAATGCCAGTGAGGACTGGCTGTATTTTCTAGAGTGTCAGAGCACCCTTAGAGTTTACCTGTGGCATGCTAAGCCATTCTCCACCACTGTAGCCTCTTTGTTCTTTTAGGTCCCAGGAAGAAATGCGGCATGTACAGCTAAACAGTCTGTTCCCTATAGCATACCCTTGCTTTCTCCACAAATTGGGGTTCATTCCGTGAGGACTATGGCAATTTTTACACTGAGGGAGCCTCTGTGTGCCTGGTAGATGTCTGTATGGCTGCTCTATGGGCTTTGGTTTATACATTCAGCGGGCATTAGTGCCTCTGTTCTCGGCTCTGCTGATGCTGCGTTTGACAGGCAAATGCGGAGCTCTGTTGTATAACACTGACCCTCCCAGTTACGGACTGCTTATTACAGCCCATACCATCCAACTGCCTATAGAAACCGACTCACAGGGGAATTATATTTGCTTACATGCAATTGTGTGTAGGCTCTGTACATAGTCAGTGAGGCTCTCCCATTTATCAGTGCTGTTCTTTTACCTATGGTATCTTCTGTCCTGTATTGCACACAGTTTCCTTTTTGGTGGGGGTTAACATATGATAATGTTTGACATTTATTATTATTTCCTATTTCTAATCAATATTGTACTACAGACTTGGACCTGGGAAGGATGTGTCCTAAGAGTTCTGTTACAGATTGTCGCAAGTAGAAGTGGAGGACAGCCCATAATATCTGACTGCCTATGCACAGATCTCACACAGCTGGAATTACCGGCAAGGAAATGTAGTTCCCCATTATGTAACCCCCACCACCAGCAAATTGCGTAGAGTGCTGAACAAACTAACACATCAGAATCAACATTTATGCTTATTAAAGTTTCCATGAAAATGCAGAGATCAGAAGTCTTCCTAAACAGATGTTTTTAAAAACGCCCTTAAAGTGACATGCACTGGAGGCTTTGCTGATAGTCATGGGAAGTGCATTCCGGGCTCAGGAGCAGTAACCATAAAAGAGCCACTGTGACAGGTGATTTCAACCCTCTGTAGAGGTAGAAGCATCACGCTGGAAAATCTTGGTTGGGGGGGTGGATGAGTGGCTCGAGGGGGGGCAGTTCATTAAGTTTTTAGATGTTGAAGACAAAATCATAAAGAAGTGTAAGCAAAGTGTTTGAGGTTTATTTCCCCAGGATAGCACAACTGAGATGTAACATCTCGATCTTATCTGTCGGTCTTCACCATTCATCATTAGTGGGTACAACGCTGGAGCAAGGACCCCGGGGGAGACCTCCCCCATGGTCTGAGTTGACGCAGGGCCGGCGCCACCTCGAGGCCGACGTTCTATGTGCGTGCTCGAGGTTGGCTGTTATCTGTTGACTCCGGCCCAGCCCCAGTTCTTCTTCTCCCGCTGTCGAGTGAAGACCTTGTGTGGAGAGACTGCTAGCAAGACTGCGATTGCGGCTTTGTTAGTCAGTCGGTGTGTGTGTGTGTGTGTGTGTGTGTGTGTGTGTGTGTGTGTGTGCGCGCCTCTGTTCTCTTCACCCTGCTCGATGTTGCTTCTGCTGGTAAGATCATTTCATTACTTTTAAGTGGCATAGAGTACTGTTTTTTTTTTTTTTTGATGGCCATACGGTCATGTCTCATCTGAGGGCAAGAAACCGGGTCAAGGCGTAGGGAGGTCAGCGCGCCGGTGCCCCTGTGGACCGCTTTATTCCGTGATTTGACCAGCACGACCGCTGCCTGTCCTGCCTCTGCCCGACCCATAATATGGACAACTGCAATACCTGCTTCTCCATGGACTGTCGAGTTGTTGAAATCTGTGCGTTTAAAGTAGGACGTGTGCTGCTGACTTTCGGAGGACGGGTTCGCAGTTGGCTCCAGCACAGCTCTGGGGCCGTTCACGGTGCTGGGGAGGGCGATGGCGTCGGGTGCCTTGCCTGACACCGGTGCAGTCTGCGGTGCCAGGGCAGAGGGCAGTCCAGCTTATGGTCCGGGAACTGGCAGGGATCGAGGGGTAGTCTGGCATTGGACCTCGGAGTCTACCTCCTCGGAGGGGGACTCCGGGTCTGATCCGGATTGGCTCCCAGATTCTTCGGAATCCTCCAATCCCTCAGTATCTAGCACCTTGGCCCCCACTCAGCCTCACTCTGGGGGTCAGTCATCGTTGGTAGGCTCTGGGGTCAGTGGTACTGACCAGCAGGCAGTGGTCCCCGTAGCCACTGTCGGGCAACCTGGGGCCACTGGCACATCTGCTCCTCCGGTTGAGGTGCCTCCTTCTTTGTTGTGTCTAGACAGTCCAAGTTTGGGACAGCCAGGGGCATGCCAGGATGTGGAGGGTACTGCCCCCTGGGTGGACTCCTCGGAGACTGCCCGGAGTTGTCAGCTGCCTAGGCTGGTGGCTATGAGGACGAGGTCCCTCTCCGAATCTGAAGGGTTGAGGAGTAGGGGTGTGAAGCAGCGCGTCCTTACTGGAGCCCAGCCGGGTTCTGGGAGGAGCCGCAGTGCGGACCCTCGCTCTTCCCTGAATCGGTCCTCAAGAGGGACTTCAACTTCTGCGGTCAGGGGCCATCCTTCTGGACTCACATGGTCTCTGTCACCTCACGGGGGGGGATTTCTTCCCATGGGCACAGCTTTGACCGTTCCGATCTGGTTGAATGGCTTTTAGCTGCTGGGTCTTTCGGATCTCCCTCCTCGTGGGGAGTTTCCTCTAGACCCTCCTGCCCTGACAGAGGCTGTTCTCCTGCTGCTAGGAGCTTGTCCCCTGTGCCTCTGTCTCCATTCCCGGCTATCCCAGGTATTCCTGGTCCTAGGGGACCTCTCACCTGGGAGCAGTTCAGAGGTTCGGCTGCGCATTTCCCTACCTGTCTCCATGCCCTGGACCAGCAGGTGTTCCACCATGCTTCTGTGAAGCCAGACCCTGAACCTTGGAGCTTGCCTGCATCTTCCTCCTCCTCCTCCTCAGAGGGAGAGGAGTCATCTGTCCATATCTCACCAGCGTCTAGCCTGTCTTCATATCAGCGCTTCTTTGCGAGGATGTTGGACAAGCTCCACCTTACCCCGGTCTCTGTCAGCAATCCCGAGCATGTGACACATGCCTTCTTGGGCGAGTTCAGTGCGGCCAACCTGGTGGTTCCCACCTGGCCTGTTCCTTTCCAGGAAGTGTCACATTGGCTTTGGCTATGTTCCTTCTCCAGCCTCAAGGGACGTACGCCAACGGTATTGTGCTCCCCCCGGATCTCCAGGTTCTCTGCCTCATCCCTCTTCGGGCTTGACCTCTCTGGACACCCCCTCTGGGCCTCGTGCCCCCTACCATGACTCACCCCCAGACTTGGACTCTGCGGACCTCGATTTTTGGGAGAGAAGAGTTTTCTATCTGGCACGGATACTCCTTTCTGTTGCTTAACATCAGGCCCACTTGGCAGCCTGTGATAGGTTCTTGTGGTCCAGGCTAGGACGGCTCCTAGCCTCAATGTCTGATACAGAGGAAACCAGGCAAGCCATTGCCCTTTCTGCTCAGGGCCTGGAGCTAGCAAGGCACCAAGCAAGGGCATCTTAGGATGCCAAATAGGTGGCATCCAGAGCGATAGGGACGCTAATGAGGTGGCATCCAGAGCGATAGGGACAGCGAGCTGCATTAGGCAGACCGCATGGCTTTGCTTATCCCGGTTGTCACCCCTGGCCCGGCGTAGGGTGATCTCCTCTGCATACCAGAGAACCCACCTCTTCTCCTGCAGAGTGAGATGGTGACTTTCGGGGCACCTCCCCTCCTCCACTGGGGGCTCCCCATCTTACCCGGACCAGTCTCAGGCCTCCCCAGGCCTGTAAGGGTTTTCTCCTCCACTGTCTCACCCACTGGAGGCTAAGGGACTTAGTCCCTTAAGGTAGTTTAGCACCCCCTTCCGGGGGGGGGCTCGGTACTCGTCCACTAGTGATGAATGGTGACGATCGACACAGATAAGATATGAAAATTATGTACTTAATATAATTGTGGCACTTTCTGTGTATCGTCACCATTCCCACTAAATCCCGCCCTCCTTCCCCCAGGGGCCTCGGTCTCTGGGCTCCCTCCTCCCCGCTGTGTGTGTCTCTGTTTTTTCTCCTCTCTCTCCTGTCCCGCGTGGTTAGGAGGAAGAGGAGCCTGAGACTCACATGGAGGAATGTTCTCCTGTAGGTGGTATTAAAAATGGAGGAGGGCTCTTCCTCTGTCTTTAGTCTTCTCCCTCACTTCTTCGGGAGTGAGCAGAGGGATTGGGCCCCCTCCTCCCGTTTTTCTTTATGAACTCAAAACTTTTGGGTTCATTTCCTTAATGCCCTCTTGGCAGTTTAAGTTTTTTCCCTATTTTGGGAGGGAGGGGGAGGAGTACGAGACACCTCCTCCCCTTATGGTTGGCCCTCTTGGGCGAATGCTGCTTAATAGTTCAGGCTTGTCTCTTGCAGCTATTAGACCATAATCTGGACTACCAAGGTTATCATTATGGTCAGAATCCTAGGATGCAGGATAGTCTCTGGGGGAGTGGTCCTCTTCTCCCCCCCCCCCCCAATCCCTCCCTTCCTTTCTTTCTCCTCCTTCCAGAGGTTGGGGCCCTTCCCTTTCCCCAGATTCCCATATCTGGTTTCTTTCTCCTGTCTCTCTGTTGTTTATTTCTCCTTTTAGTTTATATATATCCTTTCCTTTATCTATCCCTTGTTCTCTTGCCCCGCCCCACCTCCCTGCTCCCTACACCTCTCCAGCTTCAGAACTGGGGCTGGGGTGGAGTCGATTTACAGATAACGGCTAACCCGGAGCCACATAGAATGTTGGCTCGAGGCGTGCTGGCCCTCAAGGCCAACTCAGCCCTTAAAAAAAAAAAAAAAAAAAAAAAAGTCTCCCTGCGGGTCCTAGCTCTGGTGCTATACCCACTAGTGATGAATGGTGAAGACACACCGGAAGATCAACAATTTTTCACAGTGGTCCTGTTTTACAGCTGGGAGAACTGGAACACTGAGATGTTAAGTGATGCTGCAGAGGGCTATAGTGTGTGTAGGAGGCTGTGTTGGAACCCAAACCTGGGTCTCCTGTTTCCTAAGCTTGTACTTTAGCCCCTTGACCATGCAAGAACCATCGGTGGAACAGAATTTTGGGAGAGGGCCAAAATTTCAAGATCATTGTTGCTCGGGTGTGTGCGTGCATGCTTGCTTGTGTGTGTGTGTGTCCTGCTAAGCAGTAACAAATGGTGTGAGGGATAAGTGAATGCATTGATTTATTCCAAGTAACACTATGAAGGGAATCTAAATGGGGAGGGGCTTTGTTTGGTTTAATCTTTTTCAAGGATTTCCATCATCTTCCACTAACAAAAGGTTACTTTAGCTAAATCACACAGAATGCTGCCTTTGCCAATGCATCTCTCTCTTTCCCCCAGGTGTATGGAGGCATGAGGGGGATGAAGGGCCTAGTCTATGAAACTTCAGTACTTGACCCTGATGAGGTGAGGTTTCTGTTTGAAACTCCCGTTCTTTCTTGTTGTTGCATTTCCTTTTTATTCCCAGTTTATGCCAAGCATGGATGGGGTTATGAGACTGTATCATGTACTGCCTTTGTCTCTTCATTTAATTCAAGTGTTTTTTCTTTCCCCTTAGGGTATCCGTTTCCGTGGGTACAGCATCCCAGAGTGTCAGAAACTGCTTCCCAAAGCCCCCGGGGGAGAGGAACCCCTTCCTGAAGGTCTTTTCTGGTTACTGATGACAGGACAGATCCCCAGCCAGGAACAGGTATAGATATGGGGCTTGCCTGAATTGCTGCCCATAAAATCCATGTTACCCGAATGCAGACACACTCTAGAATTAACACTTTAATTTGGCCAACCCATTGGAAACTGCATAAGTTATTCCTGGCTGAGCTTGTATGGATTGGGAAAGTAACTTCTACAGCAGGAACTAGCTACATCTGAAAAAGAAACTGATGTTTGATTTGACCAACTATAACTCTGTTTAAAGTAATCAGGTGTGAAACAACAAACCTTAAGCTCTGTCTCTATGAGGGTCAGTCAAGAAGTATTTTTTTTTTTTTTGTGGCCTGCTTTAAATTCTGACCACTCGCTCTTCTGCTTGCCATTGCATGCACTTGGGGGGGTGTTAGTTGGTGCCAAGGGCTGACCTCCAGAAAGGGGAAGTAGAGGGTTTTACCAGTCAGTTGGGGAGGTGCCCCCAACCACACACACATACTTTTCCCGTTCTGGACAAGATCATCGTCCCAAACTGCTGAGAGTGGGCCAAGATGATCCTTGTGGCTCCAGATTGGCCAGGCAGGGTTGGTATTGAAACCTCAACAACACAGCTATATGTGACGCATAAATCTGGTCCCAGAACATACAGTAGGTTTGAACTCTCTTGTCTGTATGTCACTTCTCCCCCGCCCCCAACACCTTGTGCTTGCCCACCCAAAGCATTATACCTTTTCTGCAGGGGGGGGCACCAGGACCAAGGCAAACAGCACTAGTTAAGAGGGGAAGGGGACCGTGGATGAACAGTAGAACATGGCAGTATCAGGTAGTGACTTATAGATTCCTGACGAGTCTTCAAAGGGGGTATTACAAATTGTGGTTGGTTGCTCTCAGCTGTGCTGGATTGGAGCCGTTTTTTTGTGTCACCTTTTGGTGGTGCTGAGACTTTGTCCCACTGCTGTACCCAATTATTTTTTGATGCTACCCATGGTGCTTTGCATTGGATCAGGGGTACGTGTGTGTGCATGTGGCCGGCAGGTAAAACTATATACAGGGTTACTTGTCTAAAGACCTTGTTGGGACTCCTTAATGTTCAGGTGTATGTAGTGCCCTTCACAGGCACATTTCCATACATTGATGGGGCTAAGTCAGTCAAGGGAAAATGTCACAAGTATTGAGTTTCTACACTGTGTGAAATGAAAAGTAGTTGATATGGCAGAAGAAGCAGATGAGTGATGAACAAGAGTTTGTGTTGCCGATTTAGTGTTTATTTAGATTTTATTGACTAGGTAAGCACAATAGACAAATACATGCCTATTTTCAGGTATGACATGGGAGATTACAGTGAGGGGAAAAAAACAAGCTAACAAGTTGCAGGAAGGATCAAATCATACAGCACAAGGAGTGCCGAGTAGGCACACAAAAGAAATGAAGAGTAGGTATGCAGTAATCGGCGACAACAAAACTAGTGTCAGTCAGTACAATACAATAGCTTAGAAGCTGAGAGACTGCTTAGAAATACTATCACCTGACTGTTTTCTTTTTCCAGGTAAGCTGGGTTTCTAAAGAATGGGCAAAACGTGCCGCTCTCCCTTCCCATGTGGTGACCATGCTAGATAACTTCCCCAACAACCTGCACCCCATGTCCCAGCTGAGTTCTGCCGTCACCGCTTTGAACAGCGAGAGTGTCTTTGTCCGTGCCTACTCGGAAGGAGTAAACAAAAACAAATACTGGGAGGTAAGACCTGATTTCCATGCGTCTCTCTGTACCCACTGAAGCTGGTGATACCCAGTCAGTGTTAAGATGCGAAGTCTAAAACCATACATTTCTGCTGAACACCTGAACTTAATATAGCCAAATTAAAAAAACTGTTTCCTGGGTATTAAAAACAATAGATTTTTTTTTATCTGCTGCTTGTGGAACTACTCTAGCAACTTGGCAGCTTGAATACTTAAATATGGCAGCCATGGTTGCAGTTTCTAACTCATCTGGTGTTGCTGGGAATTGAACCAGTCCCTAACTGCAGCAGCTGTTTTGTGAGCTTCCCTTACTCAGTAAAAAATGTCCTGCCTGATTAGAACCACGGAAACATGGAAACACAGAATTTGTCAGCAGAAAACAACCGCTAGGCCACCCATCTGCCCAAGGGTTCCCTGCCTGTTTCTCCTCAGCAGACCTAACTGGTCTCTGGGTATCCTCCTCCTCCCTGTTCCTGTCATATGCCCCTGTAATCTGTCCCATTTATGCTTGCAGCATTGATAAGGCCTTCCACCATTCTGATCTCCACAACTACTTGTGGGAATTGTTTCCATGCTTCTGCCACTTTGTGAAGAAGTATTTCCTCTTATCCTTCCTGAAATGTCCCCCCTCCAGTCTGATTGCATGCCCCTTAGTCCTGGACCTAGTCTTCTTTTGGAAGAGGTTCCCTCCTGTACTCTGTTCACCCCTGTGAAGTACTTGAAGGTCTTGATCATGTCACCACTTGCTCTCCTGTCCTCCAGAATGTACATATTGAGATCCCTTAGTCTCTCCTTATAGGACTTGCCTTGCAACCTCTGCACAATCTTGGTTGCCGTTCTCTGGATCGCCTCCACCCTGTCTATGACAAGCATTTGATGACCGACTAATGGCACCAGTTGTCATGCTTACCCCTGTAATCAGCTGCTGCTTTTACGGTATCATGTGAGTCTCTGTAATTAGGGCAGAGGCGAAGGTTGCAACCTTTGAGCAGTAACTCCACAGTTGTAGGTTATTTCACCTCACCAGTCTTACGGAAACAACAGCGGTGATTAAAGATAAAAGATTTGTGCCATTTTCGGTTGCGAGTGACAATGGGATAGTGTGCCGCTGCTGAGCAGCTTCTTTCTATACGCAGACACATTAGGAAAATTGTCTGCTTCAGAAGTATTTAAGGGGGCCTCCTGTCGCACGTTTCTTTTGTATTGGTATTAAACTGCCCAATAATGTTAACTTATGAATTCAGTTTTCTTTTTCTTGTCCTGTCTTTCTTTCTGGAATGGTTCAAAACTAAATGTTATTCTTGCAAGAATAAATATTCTTTTAATGCTTGCTGTAAGCATATAATAGAGAATACTCCGTGCTGTCTAAGTATCCTAGTTATTTGTACATTTTTCCTCCTGGTGTTAACTTTACTCTGTTTTCATATAATTTATTATTAGATTCATTTGTAGTCGTTTTAGGGGACCTTATTTGGTTGGATATGAATTGTTCTTATGTTACAATTTTTTTTTTTGTTTATAAGATAAGTAATTTTCAAACGGTGATATTGGTGTTAATCATTTTACAGTTTTAATATTAAGGTTTTATCCTTTAGAACTGAAGATGTAATAGCTGTGAATATGACTGTGTGGTGTTTGGAATTTTGCTTAATAAAAATTTATGGAAGAAAAGTATTCTAGTTCTGGTTTAAAAAAAAAAAAAAAAAAACATTTGGACATCGTTATTGGAGACCCCTCGTAATAGAGAGGAAAAGAATGCTCACCTCTTTCCTCCGTCTGTCATCTAATGGTAATATAAATGTTTTCATTTATTTGCTTATCCTTTTACTGGCCAGCCCTCCTGCCCTGTCGCCACCCTCTGTTCCTCATGCCCCCCCCCCCAAATAATGGGGCCTTCGAGGATAAACCCCTTCGGATTTGGTGGAGGAGGGTCCCTGGTCAGTGGTATGGGGCCTGCAAGAGGCTGGTAGTCACCCTATATCGGCCCGAATTATTGTTCCCATTTTCCTTCCCCACAGCCCCAGGTGGCATGCAGGCGTGTGCGGGGCTTCACACTGCAGCTGCATGCTGCATGCTCCTGCTGGGAGAGCAACTTCCTCAACCCACCAGCAGGAGCCGCTGCAGCACTGCGGGATAGCTGCTGGAGCACTGGTGCCTGAGTTCGTACCCCAACCCTGGTCGCCATTAGGCAAATGCAACGTGCTTCTGTTGGGCCATCGGGAGAGCTGTTGGTCATCTGATTTGGTGTATTTCCTTTAGAGGGAGGGGATCGGTGGTCGGCATTAGCCTGGCTCCTAGCGGTGGCTGGGGGTTGGCGCACCATTACTTCACTGAGGAGTCGGAGACAGGGCAGACGTATGGCGTACTGCACAGAAGCGGCGCAGCACCACCATTGCATGTCCTTCCGACATGCCGGGGGGGGGGGGGGCCAAATGAACAAAGCATACAAAAATAACTTTTCTTTTTTGTTTTGTTTAAATATAGCTTTTTCTTCTGTCACGAGGCTGGCAGATGGCTTCGGCTTTTCCTCACTTGAGAGAGCTCCATTCAGCCCTGAAAGACATCATGAACCCTGCCAGCAGCATCCCTTGTCCATTTTCTTCTGTTCCCAGTTGCTGGGGTGTGTACATCAGTGTGTGTGTATATGGAGGCCCACGCACGCTGAAGTTCCGCAGCACCCTCCCTTCTTTGTCACCCTCAGACCCGCATTACCACCAGGCCTTCACCTGGCGGTGGTAGTTTTGGTGGGAACAGCAGCCCACCCACCCTGTGAGAGGAGAGCAGTTCTCCAGATGCTTGATCTTCTCCTTCCCCAGCTAACCCAGACGGCCCAAGTCCACCACTGAACGTGGGTCAGCGGCGTGTCAGGAGGTAAAGCTTCCAGTGCCTCAGCCTTCCATGCCACTGGGCTGGCTCCTATACAAAAAGAACTTAAAAAAAAAAAAAACTAGTGGAGCCAGAAGTCGCAGACAGGAAAATAATACAAATTTTGAGTAGTAGTCAGTTGTAACTTATTTCTAAAGTATTCGTCTTTTTCCTTTTGCTCATTAGAAAGTCTCCTCTGTGATATTATTATCCTGGATGTGTGGAACAGCTCTTAGACTGACAGCTGGTGCTGGTATATTTCTGTCTAGCGCCCCCCCCCCACTACATCATCATCATTGTTATCTCACGGACAGTGACATCACAGGTGACTAACCTGGCAGCTATTGAGTGACTTGTTAGTAAGCAGCTATGATGTCACAGTCGGTGAAGTCACAATGCTGATAATATAGTTGAGGCAGTAGAGCAAGATATGTCAGCTGCCAAGCAGAGTGCTGTTCTACACATCACACCTAGCAACATTAGGTAAACAATCTTCTAATTAATCAAGGGGAACAGAAAAAGTATCTCTGATATAAAAGGTAATGGTTGACTGCTTTTAAAAACTAATATTTGTTTTAGGCAGTGTACTGCCTCTTTAAAGATTTCTTCATATGGAAATGTAGGCTGTTTCTTCTTGTTTTTTCTCCTCTCCTTTCACCTTTATTCTGTACAGGTGAGGGGCTCTCACAGTGTACTTTGTAAACAGAGGAGGGTTCAGATTGCTTTACTCTATGCATTTGGGTTCACAGCACCTGTAAGACTCTGGGTGGGAGGGGGTGCATTTTTTAACTAGTATTTCAGCTTGTCAAAAATCACTTATTTTGTAGCTAGATATAAGTTTTAAAGGTATCCTGGAAAGGTTGCCTAAATGTATTTTAATACAACACACCACCCTTTTCATTTTTTTAACAATATATTTACCTCAGATAACACTACTGAGATGCAGCATCTCATTTACAGTGGGGTCCTTCTTCTGACTGTTTCTGCAGCAGAGCAGGGGTAGAAATTAAATTTTGCAGCCACTAGCCAGGGCTAGTGACTGGGAAAATCAGCTAGCCCCACAGATATTTCCACTGGCCTAGTTGGTGTACATACTGAAGTTTTGCCTTCTCCAGTACAAGTCGCAGGGCTAGTTAAATGAAACTTGGCCTCGTTAACCTGTTTTTACTCACCTGTAACAGTAGTTCTAGGGACATGGATATGTTGTTCAATCCGCACTTATTGGCAGGTTCCTTGCCGCTTTAAATCTTGCCGGAGGTCTTCATGCTGGCTCCTCCCACCCACCCGGGTGGTAAAACTCTCGGCTCCGCCCCATGGTGCCAGATCTTCCTTACCGCTTGGAAGCTCAGGTTCCCTCCTTAGCGCTCTGCGTTTTAGGCCTGGATCCAGACTCGTTGGTTAAACCAAAACTTATTCTCAAATTTTCTAGACTTAGGCCTGTTTCTTCCTTCGCGGCTGCGATGGATAAGTCGACTCCCGGATTTCGGCGGTGCCCATGCAGGCAGAAGATGTCTCTGACCGATCCGCACTGCACGTGCGTTTTATTGTCTTGGGCTTGAGCATGATCCGCAGGCCTGCGAATTGTGCAAGTCCTTCTCAGCCAATGTCCTCGAAGACCATGCTGCCAGACTCCAACTTGGGCGCCCCGAGAGACTTATTCCTCCGGTGAAGTCAAAGGAGGCCTGTTGGGCAGTGTCCACGGCGGCGGGCTTGGCTGAGCAACTTGAGCAGATGATCGCCCTCGAGGAGGAGGCGGCCCAGGCCGCATTATCGCCCTCGGTCGCGGCATTTATCCCGCTCTCCTGGGCTCCTCCTGCACTGCTTCTTTTAAGGAGCTTTGTCAGTCCTTCTCTACAAAAGGTGAGGGTCCATTGGGACATTCCTCTCGGTCCAAGAAGAAGGACTCGAAGGATAAGTCCCACCGTTGACATTCGTGGGAGCGGTCCCCTTCCCCAGACAGTCGACACTCTGCTTCGGTCGAGGTTGCGGCTAAGGCCGCTAGCTTCACGGTGTCACCGTCGGGTCAGCCGGCCGAGACACCCGTCGGACGGGCTGTCAACTGGAGAAGCCGACAACCCTTCTTCACTGGTTTCCCCCTGTGGAAACCGAGGACTTGCCTGTGCCGGAGTTCCCGGTTAAGGTTCCCGAGCCGAGGGAGGAACAGGTTTCCCCGCTCCCTCCCAGACCCATCATCGGAAATACCAACTGTCTCGGTCCAGCTGATCCCGCCGACACCGGCGGTCTCGGTCTCGGCACCGAGGAAAGCGGTGACGCCACTCGTCCTCGTCTTCTTCCTCCTCGGAGGAAAGGCTTCAGCGCATATTGCGTCAACGCTGCAAGGACTTGATGTGGCAGCAGCTCCTTCTGACCGGGAACAAGCCGACCCTGTCTCCTTCCCCGGCCATTAAGTGGCTGTCACCGGAACGGCTGAAACAAACAGTCGTGGTTATCGAGGAGCCCAAACCGGCACCGGTTGTTCGGCCGAAACCAGCTGCGCCACCCATTGTGATGGAACCCCCGCCTCCACAACCTAAATCTGGGGCTCCGACCAAGGATTCTCGGTCGGGTCAGGGGTTGCCCCATCGGTTGTCGGTCACCCTCACTCCCGATTGTCCTCGGCAAGTGGAGGGTGGCTCAGGCCCTAGGCAGCTGTTTGCAGACCTCGGAGTCTGATGATGACTCTTCCTGTTCTCCAGGCCCTTGACCTGGAGTCCACTGGGGACAGTCGGTGGACAAGAGCCCATCCTCGTTCATGGGTTTGTTGGCTCATCTCAGAATCGACTGGGATGAAGCTCGAACCCGTGTCTAAACGGGCCAAGTATCCCCTCACGGAGATACTGGACCGAGGGGATTCTCCCACGGAGGCCTTTCCGGTGGCTGAAGCCATTGTTGGCCCAGCTTTGGAGTTATGGCAGCGGCCAGCTTCTTGTCCTGCTCCTTCGGCCAAGATGGCCAGAAGTATGCGGTCCCCAACGGTTCACTATCTGGTTTTTCAGAGCACCCCTCTGCGGAAAGGCTTGTGACCGATAGTGTTTTCCGGCGTTCCGGGAACACCAGGGACATGGACAAGCCTCCCGACAAAGAGTCCAAGAAGCTGAACTACGCTGGGTGTAGGTACGCGCCCTCCTTAGGCTTCGGCCAGGCCAGTTCGGCCGCATTGATGTCACCACTTTCCCACACCCTTATGGGCTCCCTGATGAGGTGATCCCTCATCTCCCGGCTGACCTCCAGACTACGGTCAAGCAGGTGCGGGATCAGGGAAGGGCGGTGGCGAAGCAGCAGCTCCAAACTGCTCTTGATATTGGAGACTCTTGTGCCCGGTCAGTAGCAGCCGCAGTGGCCATGCGCCACAGAGCTTGGCTGCGGATCTCCACCTTCACGGCGGATACCCAGCACAAGCTGGCAGACGTCCCCTTCCTGGGTACCGACTTGTTCAGTCCCAGGGTGGAGGGCCATTTGCAGAGGATCAAGAAGTCCAATGCCACCTTGGACTCGGTCACGTCTGCCCAGAAGGACAAAGGCCGCCAGCAGCAGCGTAAGTCCTTTCGGCCTTCTGCCCCTGCGGCACGTCCGGCCCAGCAATGCCAGCATTCGCCAGCTGTTTGTCACCTATGCTGAAGCCGCACCTGGCAGACCTGCTGCCAAGTGGACGATAGGCAGGTGGGTCACCTCCTGCATAGATCTCTGCTACAGGTTGGCGGGCATGGAGCCTCCCAAAGGAATAAGAGCTCATTCTACCCGCCATACTGCTGCATCGGTGGCTGCTTCCAGGGATGTCCCTATCCAGGAAATTTGCTGGGCTGCTACCTGGAAGTCAGCACACACCTTCATTACCCATTACTACATCGACCTTGAGTCACGCCGGGATGCTGGTTTTGGGACTTCGGTTCTCCAGTCCTTGTTTCCTAAATAGGGGGTGTGCGCCTTGCCTCCCTCCTCCCGGAGAACTGCTAGGAGTCTGCCATGAAGTGTGGATTGAACAACATATCCATGTCCCTAGAAATACAGGTTACTCACCTGTAACAGGAGTTCTAGGAATGGTATATGTTGTTCATCCACACAACCCACCCGGCCTCCCCGGATTCGCACAACCTGGCTTCCAGCGGGCTAGATCTGGCATCATGGGGCACAGCTGAGAGTTTTACC
This sequence comes from Neoceratodus forsteri, assembly GCA_016271365.2. NCBI lineage: Eukaryota > Metazoa > Chordata > Ceratodontiformes > Ceratodontidae > Neoceratodus > Neoceratodus forsteri. The sequence goes on from JADMNL010000036.1 coordinate 16,106,640, forward strand.
ACCCGGGTGGGTGGGAGGAGCCAGCTTGAAGACCTTGGCAAGATTTAAAGCGGCAAGGAACCTGCAATGAACAACATATACCATTCCTAGAACTCCTGTTCCAGGTGAGTAACCTGTATTTCTACCCGACATACCGCTGCTTCGGTGGCTGTATTTCTAGGAGTGGTATATGTTGTTCATCCATGTGGACCCACCCGACCTCCCCAGCTGTGGACGCACAACACCTGGCTTCCAGCGGGCTAAGATCTGGCATCATGGGGTGGAGTGGAGAGTTATACCACCCGGGTGGGTGGAGGAGCGAGCTTGAAGACTTCCGGCGATCCTTAAAGGGAAAGGGGACATGCCAGTAAGTGTGGATGAACAACATATACCACTCCTAGAACTACTGTTACAGGTGAGTAACCTGTTTTTTTTATCTCCTGCATCTTGTTTCTCACTGTGAGGTATTTATATGTCTCAATCATTTCTCCCTTCTCCTTTGTCTCCTCCAGGGAGTACATATTATAATTCTTGAATGTCCTTGATAAGATGGTACACAGGTGCCCTCATCTAGGATCAAACCCCTGACCCTTTGCTTGTACAGCTAGGGACACATCTGTTGTGCCACATGAGGAGCAAAACTGTGGAGAGACTAGTTTTGAACCCAGGACTCTTGGGTGTCCTGTCCCTGTGCCCTGTTCTCTGTACCACAGAGGAACTATAAGATAGCAAATACGTTTCCTCACCTAAGCTCCGAACCTCTGACCTTTTACTTGTAAAGCAAGGACACATTAAGTGTGCCACCTGAGGAGCTTGTGCCACCTTAGACACTCTGGCTAACCACATGCATATTTTTTGGTTGTGTCCAACTAATGCCTCCTTTTGGGAGCAGGTTGGAGAACGACTTCATAGATTATTGGGGATAGAGGTAGTTTTAACCCCAGAAATGGGGCCCCCCCAATGTCAGATTCTGCTCCAGATCTATGATATATATGTATCTGTTGGCAGCTAAAAAGGCAATCATGAGATTTATGGCGCCAACCACAACCCCCTACTGTAGCTATGTGGTACAAGGTTATTAGTGAACTGTTTCCCCTGGAACAGCTTTCTGCTCGTTGAGTGGGAACTGAAACACGGTTTGAGTTAAAATGGAGGTCCTGTGTGTTCTGTATCTCCGAGGAGGACAGGTCCTTTATTCCATGAAGGAATTGAGGATGGGTGATTGGGGTCGGTTTTGGGAATGCTGATGCTGGAGCGGCCTGCTTCCTGAAAGGTTGGTCATGCACAAAGTATAGACCGAATATCTTGCTTGTAGTTTTTCTTTTCAAGGCTTACAGCCACTGAGATAGTATTATTTAGGAATGGAATATAAATACTGGGAATTTATATTTTAAATGTTCCTCTATATAACGACTTGATGCATAAAATAAAATCTTTTATGTATCTTTCTCTGAGATACTAAATAACAAAACAAAAAAATGGCAACTAAGGTTTAATGCAAAAATGTGCAGTAGAAACCCAGGGGTAAAGTACAAAATGGGGAGAGAGATACTTGCAACGACCAAGCAGGAAAGGGACCTGGGTTAATTATATCGGGTGACCTGAAGGTGACCAGACAGTGTGACAAGGCAGCTGGGAGAGCTAGTGGGATGCTGTTGTATATAGGTGCTGGGAAAGCTAGTGGGATGCTGAGGTGTATAGGTGCTGAGAGACCTAGTAGGTTGCTGGGGTGTACAGGTGCTAGGAGAGCTAGTGGGATGCTGGGGTGTATAGGTGCTGGGAGAGCTAGTGGGATGCTGGGATGTATAGGTGCTGGGAGAGCTAGTGGGATGCTGGGGTATATAGGTGCTGGGAGAGCTAGTGGGATGCTGGGGTGTATAGGTGCTGGGAGAGCTAGTGGGTTGCTGGGGTGTACAGGTGCTGGGAGAGCTAGTGGGATGCTGTTGTATATAGGTGCTGGGAAAGCTAGTGGGATGCTGGGGTGTATAGGTGCTGAGAGACCTAGTAGGTTGCTGGGGTGTACAGGTGCTAGGAGAGCTAGTGGGATGCTGGGGTGTATAGGTGCTGGGAGAGCTAATGGGATGCTGGGGTGTATAGGTGCTGGGAGAGCTAGTGGGATGCTGGGGTATATAGGTGCTGGGAGAGCTAATGGGATGCTGGGGTGTATAGGTGCTGGGAGAGCTAGTGGGTTGCTGGGGTGTACAGGTGCTGGGAGAGCTAGTGGGATGCTGGGGTGTATAGGTGCTGGGAGAACTAGTGGGATGCTGGGGTGTATATGTAGGGGGTATCACCAGCAGGAAGAGGTTTTGCCCCTATGTGGGTCATTGGTAAAACCCCACCTGAAGTACTGTGTCCAGTTTTGGAGACCACATCTCGGGAAAGACATAGAGTAGAGGTGGTCCAGAGGAGGGCTGCCAAGATGATGCAGGGTCTGCATCAAAAACCCTATAAGGAGAGGATAAAGGAGCTCAATATGTACACCCTGGAGAAGAGGAGGGATATGATAGATACCTTTAAATGCCTCATGGGGGTGAATGAGATACAGGTGGGAGGTATTTTTCAGAGGAACGGGTGCTCTAGAACAAGTGTTCATGATATGATGTTGGGAGGGGGGGTTTCAGGAGAGAAGTGAGGAAATACTTCACAGAAGGGATGGTGGATGCCTGGAATAGCCTTCCAGCAGAGTCAGTGGGGGCGAAAACTGGTGGGATTAAAAAAAGCCTGGGATAGCCACAGGGGAATCATAAAGGAAAGGAAGGGAGTGGAAGAGACAGTGGCGTAGACTAAGGAGGGTCTGCAGCAAATTCAGTCACAGTGAAACTGAGCAGACTGGATTGGCGAAGCGGCTGTTATCTGTCAGTTTCTGTGTTTCTAAATGTCACTAAACCTGAAGGATTCTTTTGAACCAGTGATTAAATGTTGATTTAAAAATCCCCAAATAGGGAGGCTATTGAGATCGACACCAGCATGCTGCAGTGTAGCAGGTAACCTTTAACATAGTGTTTCTCATGTCCTTGCAGGTGTTAAAAGTAAATTGTGCAGCTAGTAGCCAGCAGGGCTTGTGACTTAGAAGATCAACTCCCCCCAACAGCCATCCCATTGTCACCAACTGGTTTACTCTAAATATTGCCTCCTCCAGTACATACTAGCAGGGCTAGCTAAAGGAAGATGTTGCTGGCCCAGTAGAAAATCTGCAAGCATTTGGCTGATGTGCCAGTTTCTGACTCTGCTTTGTGGAAACACACTCAGTGCTGTAGTGCTTGTCACTCCTGGAATTGCTACGGCACTTTTCAGAATACTAGCATCGACAAGCATGTTGGGTTGTCCTGCTTTTCACTGTCCAGAACTACCTGATTTTAGACAGGGAAGGGGAAGTGGTCTGACTGGAGGCTGGGCAAATAATCCCAGCAGAAATTCTTCTCCCTCGTGTGTGTTCAGGAAGACAACATGTAGCCACTACTGTGGGAGATTAGTGTTGAGGAGCAGCCGCCCGCATGATTGTCTGGCATCAGCTGACACTTGCCAGGCCTTGTGACCCCTATGTTAAAATGTTACTTGATTGGAAGGGATGGAGTTCCAAGAGAGGCCGTCAATATTTACAAGCCATAGGATCCAAAAAGGGCTGACAGCACTAAGAACAGAAAAGGCCCCGGGACCAGATGGGTTGTATCTGAGGTTGCTCGGGGAGCTGGCACCCCTGGCAGGTCTGTTCAACAGCTCTTTAAGGGCGGAGATAGTTACAGGGGGGTGGAGGTGAGAGGTAAGGAACACGTGGGGAACTACAGCCCAGTCCATCTTACCCCTCTTGTAGGGAAGCTGATGGAGGCACTGATCAAAGAGGTCCTCGTGTGGCCAGCCCAGTGGCACTGAGGGTTGAGGCACTGGATGCCACACCGGCGACCTGGGTTCAGGAACGAACTCGGATGCCAGGAGTTGGCAGGGAAGGGAGAGGATTGAGCGTCCGGTGGACTGCTCTCCTCTCCTCTGCTGGGGGGAGGACTGTGGGGAAGTCTGGCATCCTGGTGACCCCCGATGGAGATTGGGGGGTACTACAGGATGCAGACTAGCAAGGAGGGGTGAGCGTGGCTGATGCTGGCAGGGTTGCCATGTGCCATGGCGTCATTGCCCGCCACACGCTGGGAGACTCAGAAGCAAAATCCTCCCTGCACTGCAGAGATGAAGAGGGCACCAGTGGTTCTTCCCACATCCCACCGCCGGCTCCCTCATATCGCATCTCCTCAGGTGCCACCTATGCTCAAATAGGCCTTTTAGTCTGTAAGGTCACCACAGGAGGGCGAGCCTTCCCTTGGGGGGGGGGGCCAAAGCAATTGCCGGGGGCCTGTTCTGACTAGTGGGGCGATCAGGCCGGGAGTGAGAGGCAGGAACTGTGTGTGCACCCCGAAAGAATGCCCGGTACAGGGGTGCCATAAATAGAAATGTTAAAAAGGAAAAAAAGGACCTCGTGGACTACTTGGAGAGTAGTGGACTTCAGGATAGTAAATGGCACTAATTTGTGGCAGGGAGATCTTGTGAGACTAACCTGATAGTTTACTTTGAGGGAATTGGATAGAGGCCACACAGTGGATTTGCTGTACTTTGACTTCAGCAAGGCTTTCGACTTGGTGAAGAAGATGGAAGATCTGGGTGCGGCTAAGGTCATAGTAAACTGGGTGGTGGGTAGGTAACTAAAAGGGTGGCAGCAGAAGGTTGTAGTCCGCAGGGGTCAAGTCAGGAGAGAGGGAGGTCACGAGTTGGTACCACAGGGATCTGTTCTGGGACCTGTCCTCTTCAGTATGTTCATTAGTGACATCGGTGAAGGTATCCGGGAAAGGCAATGTACACTAAGCTCTGTGGGAGGGTGGATAGTGACGAGGGAATCTGGAAAATGCAGAGTTATGTACGAAAGCTGGAGGGGTGGCCAAGGGTTTTGTCAGTTGAAAGTCGATACCAAAAAGTGCAAGGTGATGCACTTAGGGAACGAGAACCCCAGGACAGAGTAACTGGACGGCTGGGGTGAGACAGCACTATGGTTGAGGAACATGACCTTGGAGTTATTAGTGACTGCGTCAAACAGTCGAGTCAGTGCAACAAGGCATATAGCAAAGAGATTAGGATGCTGGGATGTATCGGTAGGTGTATTGATAGCAGAAAGGAAGAGGTATTACTTCCCTTATATAGATCCTTAATGAGGCCCCACCTGGAACACTGCACCCAGTTCTGGATTCCTCACCTCTGGAAGGATCGAGATAGGCTGGAGATGGTGCAGCGCAGGGTGGGGGAAAAAAAAAAAAAAGAAAAGGAATGATTCAGGGCCAGCAGGTCCAGTCCTATGAGGAGCATCTCAAGGCACTGAACACGTACTTGCTGGACACCAGAAGGGAGAGGGGAGCTATGCTAGAGACGTTAAAGTTTCTAAAGGAATTAATAAGGTGAACTGTGGGGAAATACTCAGCTCGAATACTAGTTCACGGTCACATGGACGCAAGTGGAAACTGACAGGAGAGAGGTTCGGAAGGGACATGAAGTATTATTTTACAGAAAGGGTGGCGAAGCTGTGGAACAAGCATGATTGGGATAGAATGAAGGGTATAGTGGTTGCTTCGGGTGACAGAAGGTGGGCGGGAAATGGGGGGGGGGGGAGATGAGGAGGGCTAAGACCCTGGAGGGACAGTAGGTCTGAGGGCTAAATGGGGAACGCAGGTAGACTGAACGACTGGCTTTTTTTTGCTGTCATTGCCTGTATTTCTGTGAGTTCAGTGCAGGTGACCCTGTTGTTAGCATTTCAGTTGCTTTTACTGCATGTTTATTGCCCCCTCCTTGCTAAAGTGGGGGGAAGTGGCATTGTCATCCCCACTGAGTTTAAGTTCAAGCTGGTTAAAGATCTACAGATTGTCACAGTCCCTGCCAAGGTCAGCTTCACCTGCACATGATGAGGAAGCTCACTAGCAACACAGGTTGACATTTACTTTGGGGGGGGGGGAAGCAGCTGACCTCTTAATCTGTTTCTCTGGCCAGATCCAAATAATTAACTCTTTGTAGATGTTTAGCTGGGACACCCTTACTAGAATGTGGAAAAAAAGTGAATATGGCTGTTGGACAACAAAAGGAATGAGATACTCTCTCCGGGTAACGCAGCTAGACGTGTTTTTATTTCGTTTGCAGAATGGGAATCACCAGTTAGTGTGTGTGTGGTGGGGGGGGGACAGTGAGGAGGCAGTTTGTAAAGCACTACTAATTTCACCACACATACAGTCTTTTTTTTTTTTTAATCATGTTTTCCAGCATCATACGCATGCCTGCCATCCCCTGATGTCCCTGGCCCGACCTGGCAGTATATCCCCCAAAAAAAAAAAACCACACAAAATGAAAAGTGAACTGGAGGCTGCCAGGCTCACCCTGCAGCTTGAAAGGAGGGCGATTGAGGGCAGGGCCAACTGAAGAGGGGGAGGTCTTTTTTCTCCCTTTGTTTCAGATGCTGTACATTTGGGTGCCTCTTATTTCTGATATGTTCACAGCTGCACATATGCCCTGCATTCTATGTAGCGGGTGATAAAAACCAAGGGCCTGTGAATTTTAACCTTTGTGATACAGGCCAGAGGTTACAGTCCTATTTTCATATTTCATTTATCATTTGTTAACCAATTCTCTGGCAACTTGGTCCAGGGATAGTTCAAATAGTTCTCTGCACAGTGCAGCGGAACCAAGTTACCCTGACCTTGGAATCAGTACAGGTGAAAGGTTATTCGTGTAAACTGTGCTGCTTCCCACCATTATTGAAACGTCATGCACTTGTTTCCACACATTCTTATATTTCATATTTACATTTTGTCCATTTTTTCTGTATGTTTGTGACTGGTTAGATTGGAACTTTACATGATCTCTTTCTGTCCATGTGTGAGTAGTTTGGTGAAATAGACATGTATCTAGGGGTCCTGTTGATCAGGATTTCTTTCAAACTTGATTCCATGTGTGGATCAAAAGCAACCAGAAACTGTCAGTCCCTTCTAAGAATAAGCGGCCAGATTTAAAACTGTTTGTTTTAGGGGGCAGGCTGGCTCAGTGGTGCAAGACAGGTTTGCATGTAATCCCAGAATCTCATAGTGGAGGTAGCTGATGGCCAAACATGTCCCGGAAGTAAGGCATCTGGCTCTAGGAGGGAGGTGCAGGCCGCTTTTGAGTTGCACATTCCCAGGTGATCAGAGCCACACTGGCTGTGAAGGTGGGTCCTAATCCACCCTCCTGGTCAGAGGAATGGTGTAGCTCAGTTAGCCCTGATCAATAGGGTAGAAGGCTGTGGGGAAACAGGTGTGTGTGGTGGGTGGGTGGGTGTGTGGACAGGCAGCAGACCATTTCCACTTTTGAGGCAGTGTGCCAGGGGTGTTCCCAGTTTTGCTTACAAGTGCCCATTGTCTGTGTTTCTTGCCAGCTGTTTGTGGCAGTGGGATGGGGATGCACTGTAACAAGATTAGTGCAGTTTTGATGGATTGACTAAAGCTGCTCAGGCAGGTCAGAACAGTTTAACCATGTTAATTCTTTCCTTCCGTCATCTCTCCACAGTTCATCTACGAAGACGCCATGGACCTGATTGCCAAGCTTCCCTGTGTGGCTGCAAAGATCTACCGTAACTTGTATCGTGAGGGAAGCAGCATCGGTGCCATCGATTCCAACCTGGACTGGTCCCACAACTTTACCAACATGCTGGGATATACGGATCCCCAGTTCACAGAGTTGATGAGGATGTACCTCACCATCCACAGGTGAGTATCTAATGTGTCATCCCAGACTCTTAAATCAATACCCCTTAGACGTTCAGATAAGGTAATCCATTACTTAAGAGTTAACCCATCAACAAACATCGGAGAGCTGCATAAAATAATTCCTACTCTTCCAAATACAAGCAGATCTAAAAACATAGGAGATGCTTCCTTCATCCTTGGTTGCTAAAGTAGAAATGCTTCGCATGAATGTCCTCCCCAGATTTTTATTAATATTTAGCACAATACAGATTGAAATACCCGAGAAAATCTGGGCACACCTTTGGAAACTTATTTCATGCTTTATCTCGGGAGAACAAGAGGTCTTGGCAAAACTTGGACATAATCTATAATAAATTATAGCCCAGAAAAGTTTTTGGGGGACGCATGGGTGTCATAAATATTAGAAAGATATTATGTAGCCACACAAACTACATTAGTGCCCTAGTGACTTTCTTAGCTTAGGAGGAAGAATTGGGCTGGAGACAGATGGCAGAGGATAAGCTGTTCATAACATGCCCCTGAACCACTCTGGGGATTGACGTAAACGCTGCAGAAATACATAAAGTAGCAAACCTCTGGACAAGAACCACTGTAAAGGTATGGAATCACCCAATGGCCATGTAAATCTGTCTTATACAAATATAGTTGTCATTCCTATAGTGGGCTGATCTCGTTTTTATCTGGCCAGGGTGCACTCCACCTTTAAGAGGTGGCAGAAAAAATGGTTAAGTTACCGTGGCAAAGCATTTGAGGGTGGGGTAGTAAAACCTGTGGCAGAGGAAAGGGACTTGGGGAATCACAATTAGTGACTCCATGAAACAATCAAGCCAGTGTAACAAGGTCTTTATTAGAAGGCTAATAGGATACACAGGGGTGTTTGACAGCAGGAAAAAGGAGGTACTACTGCCGCTATACAGGTCACTGATGAGGCCACACCTGGAATACTGCTCAATTCTGGAGTCTTCACCTTGGGAAGGACAGGCTAGAGATGGTGCAAGGCAGGATGACCGAGATGATTCAGGGCCATCAGGGCAGATCTTACAAAGATCGTCTCAAGGCACTGAACGTATGCTTGCTGGAGAATGAGAGGGGGGATATGACCTTTGAGTTCCTGAAGGGAATAAACTAGGTGAACTGTGGAGAACTGTTTAGTGTGAGTATAGCGCCAAGAACCTGTGGTCACGGGTGGAAATTGGTGGTGGGTGAGATTTAAGAGGGACGTGAAGAAGTTCTGTTTCATGGAAGGGGTGGTGGAGCTGTGGAGCAGTCTGCCAGAGGAGGTGGTGGGTGCCAAGACTGTACATGGTTTTAGGTATGGCTGGGACAAGGGGAAGAGTTTGATGGTTGCTCAGGTCAGTACCAGTAGGTAGGGGAGCGCAGGGTGTGGACCGGGGGAGAGAGAGCTTTGCATGGAGAGTAGGTCACAGGGCAGATAGGTAACTCCGGGCAGACTAGATCGGTCTGTGGTATTCTTCTGCCGTCAGTTTCTGTTTCTTTGTTTCTAAAAACTGTCTCAAGAACTCTGGGGAAAAAAAATGTAGAGTAAGACATTACCTTTTTAGATATTTCCAGATTAGGGATCATATGACTGTAAGAACCCCTTAACCCAACATTTGCCTAGTCGGCTTAGGTGGCACAGCCCATGGCTGCCAGAAATCACATTTCCAAAGTAGTGAGGGAGTTAGAAAATCTGAGTACCCTATTGGGGGCAGACGAGCTAGAACTGAGAAGGGAGGAGACAATGCTGATGTCTCTCACCTTGCCTCCATGAAAGACGATATGGGGGAAAAGCCTGCAAAAACCAGGGCTAGCAGCTCATCGGGTGAGTATAAATGGAAAGTGGTCAGCCGATTTCTCATACCGCCTCCACTAAGCACTGCAGTATAACAAATGCAAACATTGGCAAAATTGTGCAACCACATTGGACCACTTGTTTTGTGGCCATGCTTGGTAATCGTCCATTACTGCCAAACATTGCAAGAACTACTATATAAAATGTGAACTGTACAGTAGCAGGGACACTTAAGTCCCTGCAGTATAAATGCTAGGCCATCCACCAGCAGCAGCGGCCATAGCGTTCACTGTTAAATACTTTATTTAGAGTGTTCAGAACAGCAACAGCCAGTGTGATTTACATGTAGATGGCTCACCTCTCACAAATACCTAGAAAAAAATAGAGGGCACCCTGCCATAGTAGATAGCCAGATCATTTAAAAGAAATTCACTCCATAAATGGACAAGCATGGGAAGGACTCTTTATGATATATTTAGTCTTTTGTATATTAGCATGGATTGATGATGCAAGAGGCAGGTAATTGAGCAAAACCGTATTACCTGAGAAACGTAAGAATGAGGAGAGGTTAATAGGCAGAAATGTAGTGCTGTAGCTTTATTAGTGTGTGCCATGGAATTATTATTAAAAGTACCAGTAGCAGGTTTGAGACGTCAAAATGTTGGTGCATATTTGTGGCAAGAGTATAATAAGGAAATAAACTGTACAAGAAATGCATGAATTTGTAGTATCAGACATGTATTTCAAAATTCAAGTTTAAAAAAAACAAAAAAAAAATTTTTGTAAAATGTGACATATTTGATCATCAAGGCTAGGGACAGCGCAGGATCAGAGGAGGAAGGGAAAAGTTGCAGCCTTCCCAGCAGTGACCCACCTTCCAGTTGAGAGTGGGTCCCTAGCGGTGCGTCCAGTCTGTACAGGTAGCTGAAAGGTAGAAAACTGAACAATGAGTCTTTTTTTTTTTTTTTCTTGATAAGTTTAGCTTTTGTACTGATGAAATTTGTACTTTTGATTAGGTTTTTTTTTTTTTTTACACCTGTGGGTTTAATTTGACTCACATTTTAAAAGTACAGTCACAAGATGCAACAAAGCAGGCTGCCAGTTGTGGGAGGCAGAGAATGCAGTGCTTTTGGATTGATGGGAACACAGACAGAGCTGGCTTACAGAAAGGAAGGGTTCATCACCCTGCAAACTGCTGTGGTCATGGGGTAGATGTGCCTTATTTTCGTTTTGTTTTTTTTTTTTGGGGGGGGGGGTGATAACCACAGCGATGACAGAGGAGCTTGAAGAGCAATATCAAGTGGTTTAGTGCGGCAGGGTATCATGCCCTTCAAAGGTACACCAGGCCACTGTACTGTATTTAAACCCATTGCACTGCAGGAACTAGTTAATTATAAACCTCAGTGACTCACTTGTTGCCAAAGGAACATTAACCTTTAGAGGTAAGATGTCATAATAAAGGGGACACACCACAAGACAAGCTGGGTCCTGCATTCTAGTGATACAAGGTTAAGTCAAGAGTTTCCTGTTTGTTATTTAAAAAAAAAAAAACTAGTATTTTTCCTGTTCTTTCAGTCTTGACCCCATCCTCACACCATGCATTCTTCCTTAGGAATCTTGCTCCCTGAGATATCTACCATTTTACCCAATGCCTTACCCCCATAGCGGGCCTTCAGGGTAGCACCCATTCTTGTGTTTGAATCCAGTGGGTAGGAGTCTTCGTACTGGGTGAGCAGGTGACCCCAAGGCCCAAGATGCTTTGAGAGCATTATCCTGTTGTGACTGGACAGTTTTCCCCCGTTTATCCTCCCCCAGAGAAAGCCACTTCAAATACCTGATATATGTGTGCAACGAGCATGTATTGTACTGAGCTGAATGTCTCTCTCTGCCATATCACACCACTCATGGTTCCCCAGAAGGCACTGACCATTTTGCACCCCTGAGGGCGATGCTCAAGGCCTCCATTATCCCATGCTGTGTCTTGAACTTGGGTTGCCGGCTTCATGATCAGCCATCCCGCCAATAGGATTCCTACATGTATAGAAAATAACTTGGGAGGTTAATGGCACAAAAACAAAAAAAAATAGTCTCCCTGAGGTGAGGCCCTCAGTTTACAGGGAGAGAAAGTGAAGGTTGCATGGTATTCGTGTGGCCCCTGACTGGACAGTCCTAGTGGCATTGGCATTTGCTGTGAAAATGACTGTCCTCTCTGTGAGAGTAAGGTGCAGCTGTGGCGACACAAGGTATTCTTCGAGGATATCTTTCATCAGGCCATACCTGTGGAACTGTAGTCGCCAGGTGCTAGGACCACATGGAAACTTTTTGCAAGCAGTCCACTAGGGGCTGCCCACGATGACATCCTTCATCGGCACTTCCCATATAACCGTGTGCAGCCCCTTCCTTCCTCGGTTCTTTTCCCGGCATCAACCATACTCTTCGGACCCTCCACGGAAACACTGCCTTTATTGTCGACTGTTTTCTAACTTTTCTCACCTTGGTTAATTATCACTTTTTACATGGTGATTTTTGACGGCGTGTATGTCGACTAAAGAGCCATTGAAACTGTTTCGATTCTGCGACTGTGGTGGAAAAAAATATATTCAGGTGACAAGGACGTCGTCTGCATGTACTGCCTCGGCTCGGCCCATAATGTGAAGGCCTGCTAGATCTGCAGAAAATTCAGCACTGTTACGCTGAGAGAAGGCTTTAGAAATGCACCTGCTGAAGCAGCAGGTAGCCAGAATAGAGAAAGAACTCCAGGAGAAGAGCTCCACTACATCGCCGGCCCACTCCTCAGGCTCTCACTCCTTTAAGTCCTGGGAGAAGACCTCGAAGCAGCACAAACATAAGCACTGGGAGAGGGAGTGCAGCAAGGAAAAGGCCTTCTTGGTTCGCTCACGGTCACCCCTCCACTCCAGTATGATTACTTCAGTGCCATCAACTGCTCCACCAGCTGCCCAGACTGTCGACCTCCCAGGCCCGGGCAGGATACAGGCACACCAGCCCTATTATGGCTCGAGTCCCCGATGGGGATGCTTCTTCCCCATCGACACCATCCGGCATTCCCTGTCGACCACACGGGTGCTGACGTGCAGGCAGTACTGTCATCCTTCACAGACATTCTCAAGTGTCTGCTACCTCCTCCTCCTGTACAAGGAGATACATCGACTGGGCCTACACTGCAAAGCCCAGCATGGATGTCTGCTAAGTTGACACGCCATCTTCCATCTCGGGTGTCAACAGATTCACCTGCTTCCCATCAGACACGTTAGTGAGGAACAGGAGTACAATCCTGACGTCATTATGCAGATTGAAGAGGAGGATTATGTGGACTTCTGTGAAAGGACTAGCTACACTGTATCCACAGGGAGTGAGGACTCTGTAGTATATACACCCAGGTCCCCCCGAAGATCCCTCCTTTATCACCATGATGCAGGAATTAGACTGCCATGGGATTTGATTTGGAGGAACAGGACATTACTGAGAAAAACCTAGTGGAATTCTTAGACTTGCCTGATTCCCCACCCATCATCATTCCTCCCCTTCTGCCTGCATTGGAGGATGCCACCCTTGCTGTCTGGCACAGGCCCAGCATGATGCCTGCCATACCTAGGAAGGCAGACAAGATACATCAGGCTCCCTCTGGCAAGTCTTTTTTCACAGGCGAAACTGAGGCTGATTCAGCCAGCTCGCCAGCGTAACCACTTGCAGTGCTGACAACCTGTGTTTTGGACCGAGCCAGGGTTGTCAGAGGGTCAGCCAGCGGTAGGTAGGATGAGCATCCAACAGACAGCTTTTCTCCTCTAGGGTATCAGTGACACCCAGTGAAGGCTGAGTGTGCTTCAGCCGGGTCCACTGGGGGGAGGGGGGGGGATCGGTGGACATTTGCAGGTAGAGTGTGTGAGCACGCCTGACCTGTGCTGGTGCTATTGCACGTCCATGCCTCCAGGGCACACCAGAGAAGAGGAAGCACTCCACTGGCTGGAAGAAGGACGTTGCTCCTCAGCCACCACACCCACCACCGGATCCTACCGTTCTGGATCCTGACACACTCCGTCCTTCATCTCCACCTGCAGGGATTGATAATTGTACAGGAGCACTGTGGTAGAAGGCAGCCCCCTCCAGGCGATGACCCGGGGGAGGGTTACCTCACAGGGTGCGTTGCGGGTGGGACGGGGACCAGGGTCACATGCAGGGAGGGTCTTGGACCGGCCAGGAAGTGATCGATGGGGCTCCAGTCAGCCGGTGACCGGAGGAAAAGAAACTTAACAAAAAAACTCAGGCTGATTCTGTTTGTCATAAATGCTGCCCATGACCGATCTAAGGCACCAGAACACCTTAGTTCTCTCCATCCTGATAAGGAGTCCAGGAGGCTTGATGTCCCGGGTAATATAATCTTTGCTTCTGCCTCTCTGGGCTTGAGAATTGCAAACTACAGGGCCCATATGGTGAAATACCAAAATACCTTCTGGAGGAAGGCCAAAGCAGCTGCGTAGGACCTCCCAGAAGGTACACCTAAGCAGGAGATGCTGAGGGCTCTAACAGCAGGTGCAAACGTAGGAAAACATCTCCTATGTTACATAGATACTGTCTGCAGATAAAGGCCTATGGCCCACCCAGTCTGCCCATTTGAGCTTGTAAGATCACTTTACATTTTTCTAGAAGTCTGTTGCCCCTTACCCCTGACCCCTGACCTCCAGGATTCCCTTATGTCTATCCCATGCATTCTTAAATCCCTTGATTGTTTCAGCCCCCACTTCTTCAGGCAAGGTATTCCACTTGTCCACCACCCTTTCTGTGAAGAAATTCTCCCTCAGGTTTCCTCTGACTTGCCCTCCCTCCAACTTCATCCCATGCTGTCTAGTTCTGGAACATCTTTTTTGCTGGAAAATAGTATTTCTAGGGACATGGATATGTTGTTCATCCACACTTATTGGCAGGTTTCTTGCCGCTTTAAATCTTGCCGGAAGGTCTTCAAGCTGGCTCCTCCCACCCACCCGGGTGGTAAAACTCTCGGCTCCGCCCCATGACGCCAGATCTTCCTTACCGCTTGGAAGCTCAGGTTCCCTCCTTAACGCATTGCGCTTAAGACTGGTTCCTAATTCTTTGAAAAGTTCTAAATTGAAAAGTTTTTGCAAAAAGACTTCGGTCTTCTTCTCCTCGCGGCTGCGATGGACAAATCAACTCCCGGATTTCGGAGGTGCCCTTGCGGGCAGAAGATGTCTAGGATGGATCCGCACTCCACGTGCGTCTACTGCCTGGGCCTTGAGCACGACCCGCAGGCCTGCGACTTGTACTCTTCCTTTTCGGCCTACGTCCTTGAAGCCCGTGCTGCCCGATTACAACTGGGGCGCCCCTGAGAAAAGAATTCCACCGGTGAAATCTAAAGTGGCCCGATTGGCGGTGTCCGCGGCGGCGGGCTCGGCGGATCAGCTTGAGCAGATGATCGCCCTCAAAGAGGAGGCGGCGCGGGCTGCTTCTACCTCGGCTGCGGCATTTGTCCCGCTCTCTCTCGGTGCCTCTTACCGGCTTCTTTAAGGAGCTTTGTCTGACCCTCTCGACCAAGGTGAGGGTCCAACTTCTTCGGGACCTTCTTCCAGGTCCAAAAAGAGCAAAAGTAAGTCTCTCCGTCAATGCTCTTGGGAGCGGGGAAGATCCCCCTTCCCTTGTCGACAGTCTACTTCGGTCGACCCCTCAGCTTCGGCCACTGGCTTCACGGTGTCCCCGTCAGGCCAGTTGGCCAAGACGCCCGACGACGCGGTCGAGATTTTTCTCGACCCGTTGGACGGGTTGTCGGCTGGAGTAGCTGAAAATCCCCTCTCCCCGGTTCCCCCGGTGGGAGTTGAGGATCCCGTCGGCTCGTCTGTGCCTCCGGTTCCGGAGCCTTCGGTGGGATCGTCCGAGGGAGTGCCGGTTTCCGACACTTCTCCTCGCCTTCCTCGGCCTAGTCGAGACTCTCGGTCTCGGACATCCTCGCGGTCCAACCGATCCCGCCGCCATAGGCGGTCTCGCACCAGCAGCGCGCGCTCCGCTTCTTCTCGGTCGAGGGAGGCTTCGGCGCAAGTTGCGCCGGAGGTACGAGAACTTATGTGGCAACAGCTCCTTTTGACCGGGAATAAGCCGACCCAGTCGTCTTCCCCGGCCATTAAGTGGCTGTCACCGGAGCAGCCGAAACAACCCCTCGTTGTAGTCGAGGAGCCTGTTCTCAGGCCGGTTGTTCGGCCAATTCCAGCTGCCCCACCGATTCTGGTGGAACCTCCGCCCACAGCCATTGGTTGGGGCTCCGACCAAAATTCTCGGTCGGCTTTTGGGTTTGCCCCATAGGCTGTCGGTCACCCTCACTCCCGATAAACCTCGGCAGGTGGAGGGTGGCTCAGGGCCGAGGCAGCTCTTTGAGGACTCTTCTGAGTCCGATGATGGTTCCTCCCTTTTCTCCAAGCGCATAGACTTGGAGTCCTCTGGAGGACAGTCAATGGACGATAGCCCTTCTTCCTTCTTAGGGTTGCTTCGACTCATCTCGGAGTCCACCGGGATGAAGCTCGAACCCGTTTCTAAACGGGCCAGGTATCCCCTCACGGAGATTCTGGACGAGGATTCTCCCACGGAGGCCTTTCGGTGGCGAAGCCATAGTGGGTCCGCCTTGGAACTTTGGCAGCGCCCTGCTTCCTGCCCTCGCGCCTTTGGCCAGGTTGGCTAGAAGTATGCGGTCCCACCGTTCCCTGTCCGTTTTTTCGGAACACCCCTCGGCCGAGGGGTTGGTTACCAACAGCGTTTTCCGGCGTGCCGGGAACGCCAGTGATGTGGACAAACCTCCCGACAAGGAATCCAAGAAATTGGATTATGCCGGGCGAAAAGTCTATGCTGCGTCCTCTCTCGGCCTTCGTCAGGCCAGTTCAGCCGTCCTCATGGCACATTTCTCTCACGCCCTGTTGGGCTCGCTGGATGAGGTTGTCCCTCATCTTCCCGCAGATCTGCAGACTACCGTCAGGCAGGTGCGGGACCAGGGCAGGGCAGTGGCTAAACAGCAGCTCCAGACTGCGTTAGACATCGGGGACTCATGTGCCAGGTCTGTGGCGGCGCAGTGGCCATGCGTCGTCGGGCTTGGCTGAGGATATCCACCTTTACTTCGGATACCCATCACAAGTTGGTGGATGTTCCCTTTTTGGGGACTGACCTCTTCGGCCCTGGGGTGGAAGGTCACCTGCAGAGGATCGAGAAGTCCAATGCTACCTTGGACTCAGTCTCTTCCGCTCAGAAGGACAAAGGCTGCAAGCCACAGCCTAAGCCCTTTCGTCCTTCTGCGCCGCCGGCGCGCCCGGCCCAGCAACGTCAGGGCCAGCAGGCTCGACCTTGGTAGCCCAAGCCGTCGGCTTCCTACAACAGGAAGCAGGGAGGTAAAGGCCCAGGAGGTTCCTCGGCCGGTCCCTCCTCCAAGCCTGCCCAGTGACGGGCTGAGGGGTGTCGCCCCCATCCCTGTCACCTCACCCCTGGTTCCCCGGGGGACGGCTCAGACACTTCCTTTCCGCTTGGTCCACTGTTACCACGGACAGGTGGGTACTGGAGATGGTGGGGAAAAGGCCTACCTCTGGAATTTAAGCAGGCCCCGCCCTTCAGAGTCATCGCACCTCGGGGGGCCTCTGGGTCCGCAGCCTCACTGGCGGCTCGCCGAGCCGACATCGCTCTCCTCCTCCAAAAGGAGGTGATCACGGAGGTGGAGGACCCCCCTTCAGACCCGGGGTTCGTGTACAGGTATTTCCTGGTTCCGAAACAGACGGGGGGCTGGCACCCCATTCTCTAACTACACGACCTGAACAAGTTCCTAAGGTCTCGAACCTTCAGAATGGTCACTCTGGCGCAGATAATACCATCTCTGGAACACAGTGTGGTTCTGCTCTCTGGACCTACAGGACACGTTCTTTCCGTCCCTATCCGTCGTCACATCGAGATTCCTCCGCTCGAGCGGAGGGATCCTCTTACGTTCCGAGCCATGCCCTTCGGCTTATCTCCAGCTCCCAGGGTCTTCACCAAATGCATGGCAGTGGTGACAGCATTCCTGCGGCGCCGAGGGGTCCGGGTGTACCCTTACCTGGACGATTGGCTGATAGCAGCCTCCTCCAGACAGGAGGTGGAGCGGTCCAGAGATCTGGCCCTCCAGGTTTGCTCTCGAGTTGGCCTTCTCATCAACGAGGCCAAGTTGGAACTCGAGCCAAAGCAGGTGATCCTGTTCATCGGGGCAGAGCTCGACTCTCTTCGAGCCAGAGCACGACTCCCGGCGGACAGGGACGAGGTTCTTACCTCCTTTGCCCAATCATTTCTGGTTGGGCAATCGTGTCCTGCCCGGGACTTCCTGCGCCTTCTGGGTCTCATGGTGGCCTGTACCAGCGTGGTCCGTTGGGCCCGCTGGCACATGCGCCCCCTTCAGTGGGGACTGGCCAGCCGGTGGTCACAACGCTGCGATCCTTTGGACCAGCTAGTGATAGTGACCCAGGAGATGTGGAACGCTCTCCAGTGGTGGACCGTTCCATTCCATTTGCAGGAGGGCATCCCGTTTGTCCGCCCCGAGCCGACGGTCTCTCTATCGACCGATGCCTCTCTGATGGGTTGGGGTGCCCATCTGGGGGAACACCGAGTGCACAGCCTCTGGTCCCCGTGGGAGTCCCGATGCCACATCAACCTGCTGGAGCTTCGAGCGGTCCGCCTAGCTCTCACCGCCTTTGCTCAGTTTCTCCGGGGTCAAGTGGGCCAAGTCCAGATGGACAATACCACGACCATGTACTACCTGAACCGCCAGAGTGGGACGCGCTCCATGCTTCTATGCAAGGAAGCTCTCCGCATTTGGTCACTCGAGCGCAGCCTGGAGGCGGATCTCCTAGCCATTCATGTGGCAGGAGCCTCCAACACCCTGGCCGATGCCCTGAGCCGGATAGGGGCTGCATCTCACGAATGGTCTCTCCTGCCAGAGGTAGTACAAGATCTGTTCTCCCACTGGGGCACACCTCAGGTGGACCTGTTTGCCTCCAGGGGAACAAGAAGCTGAGGCGTTGTTTCATGCCCGCCCCCCTCAGCAGGGCTCGCTGCAGGGGGATGCCTTCTCGAGGCTGTGGACCCCGTGCCTCTTCTATGCCTTTCCCCCATTTCCCTTGATTCACAAGGTGCTTCTCAAAGCAAGGAGGGACAAGGCGCAGGTGATCCTGATAGCCCCAGACTGGCCCCGCCAGTTCTGGTACCCAGATCTCCTCAGCCTCAGCTCCAGGCTCCCGGCAGCTTTCAGTCAATCAGGGGAAGGTGTTCCATCCGGACCTTCAATCCCTGCACCTGACGGCCTGGTTCCTGAGCGGCTAGAGTTCCAGGCCTTGGGTCTTTCTGACGAGGTCCTCAGTGTTGTTGAGGCATCCCGTAAGGAGTTGACCAGAAAATGCTACGCCTTCAAATGGAAGAGATTCTCCATTTGGTGTCAGGGCATGGGCTTGGACCCTTCCTCCTGTTCTGTGGCAAGCATTTTGGACTATTTATGGTCCCTTTCTAGTCAAGGGCTTAGGTCGACGACCCTAAAGGTGCACCTGGCAGCCATCTCTGCTTACCGGGCGCGGGCCGGGAAGCAGTCGGTGGCGCAGGAAAAGGTGGTCGGGCGCTTTTTCAAAGGCCTTGATCACATTTCCCCTCCGCAGTAGAACCTCCACCTCCGTGGGATTTACTGCTGGTACTGGCAAAGCTCATGGGCAAGCCATTCGAACCATTGCACAGGTGTGATCTCTCTCTCCTGTCGTGGAAGACCGCCTTCTTGGTGGCTATCACGTCAGCCAGAAGGATGGGAGAGCTCCAGGCGCTTTGCATCGAGTCTCCTTGCCTGGTCTTCCACAGGGACAAGGTAGTCCTGTGCCCCCACCCGAAATTCCTTCCGAAGGTGGTGTCGGAGTTTCACCTTAACCAGGTGCTGACTCTGCCAGTGTTCTACCCCAATCACACCTCGGAGGCCTAATATAGGCTCCATACTCTGGACCCTAGAAGGGCGCTCGCTTATTATAAGGAGCGCACGGCTGAAATTCGGGGAGAGGTTCGCCAGCTGTTTGTCACCTACACTGAAGCTGCACCTGGCAGACCTGCAGCCAGCGGACGATAGGCAGGTGGGTCACCTCCTGCATAGATCGCTGCTATAAGTTGGCATGGAACCTCCCAGAGGGATAAGAGCTCATTCTACCCGTCATACTGCTGCATCGGTGGCTGCTTCCAGGGACGTCCCTATCCAGGAAATCTGCAGGGCTGCTACCTGGAAGTCAGCACACACCTTTATTACCCATTACCACATCGACCTTGAGTCACGCCGGGATGCTGGTTTGGGGCCTCGGTTCTCCAGTCCTTATTTCCCAAGTAAGTATTGGGTGTGCACCTTCCCTCCTCCCGGAGAACTGCTAGGAGTCTGCCAATAAGTGTGAATGAACAACATATCCATGTCCCTAGAAATACAGGTTACTCACCTGTAACAGGAGTTCTAGGAATGGTATATGTTGTTCATCCCACCACCACCGACCTCCCCGGCCCGGCTGGCACAACCTGAGCTTCCAGTGGGCCAGATCTGGCGTCATGGGGTGGAGCCGAGAGTTTTACCACCTGGGTGGGTGGGAGGAGCCAGCTTGAAGACCTTCCGGCAAGATTTAAAGCGGCAAGGAACCTGCCAATAAGTGTGGATGAACAACATATACCATTCCTAGAACTCCTGTTACAGGTGAGTAACCTGCATTTTCCTGCACCTTGTTCTTCCCCGTAAGGTACTTGTATGTCTCTATCATATCCCGTCTCTCCTCCAGGGAGTACATATTCAAGTCCTTCAGCCTGTCCTCATAGGAGTTGTGATGCAATCCCAGTACCATCTTTGTTGCCCTCCTCCGAACCTTCTCCACCCTATGTCCTTACGTAGGTAAGGTCTCCAGAACTGGACACTGTACTCCAGGTGGGGCCTCACTAGTGTCTTGTATAGTGGAATTATGACCTCTCTTTTCCACATATGATATTGGATGTTTCTGCTAGGGCAGTAGCCTCTGGAATATGCCTCAGGAGGTATTGCTAGCTCAGGGTGGCTGCCTTTGCGAGTGATGTCAAGCAGTTCATTCTCAATGCCCCATTCAGAGGATATAAATTGTTTACTGCAAATATGCAAGCTATCCTCTAATTTTACAGGCTTCAGGCAGAACACTGAACTCGCTGCATTCATTCCCTCTATCAGAGCCAAAGAGTCGACAGAGGGTGCCCTTTCGTCTGCCCAGTAGCGGACACTACTCCATTGCCAAACAGCAGGGTAAGGGTAGAATAGCAGCAGCCCTACCTCCCCCAGGAGCCACCCCAGGTGCCGACTCAAAAGCCCTAAGAGGTGGCACTGTGGCAGCAGCCGCAGCAACTGGCTGTGCCTGACTACTTCTCCAGCCCCCCGCCACCAGTGTCTCCAGGGGTGGTTGTTGAGGGTCACCTCTCCCTCCACCTGGACCAGTGAAAGAGAGTAACATCAGATACTTGGGTCCTGCAGATAATAGCACAAGGTCACGCTCTGGAACTACCTGTAGACCATCCACGAGTGCCTTCTCATTACCCTCCAGAGCACATCCCATTTCTTCGGAGGAGATTCAAATCTTACTTCAGAAAAGGGCAGTAGAACCTGCTCCTTGGGAACAAAGGAACACAGGGTTCTAGTCTCAGTACCCCCTCGTCCCAAAATGGACAGGAGATCTGAGGCCCATTCTAGATCTGAGAGCTGAACTTTTTTGAGTACAAGATGTTCAGAATGGTCACTCTGCAAGGCCTTCTTCCACTACTGCAAGAAGGGGACTGGATTTGTTCCCTGGATATGCAAGATGCCTACCTGCATATTAAGATTTGCCCCCCTCACAGGAAATATCTAAGGTTTCTGTTTCAGGGGGAACACTGCTAGTTCAAGATATTGCCCACGGGTCTTTACCAGATGTTTAGCAGTGGTGGCAGCAGCCCTTTGCAGAAAAGACCTATATGTCTTCCCCTACCTGGATGACCGGCTTCTCCAAGCTCACCCCAAGGAGCAGCTTTTTCACACCCTAGCACATACCAAACACCTGTTCGATTCTCTAGGGATTACCATGTGTGTGCCGAAGTCAGTCTTGGCCCCATTCCAATGTCTGCTGTACATGAGGGCAGTCCTGGATACAGCTCAAAGCTTACCCTTCCTGCCCCAGGACAGGGCCGAGTGTCTGATTGTGCAGGCCCAGGTGGTCTACAACAACAGGTATGTCACAGTCAGGACATTCCTGAGACTCCTAGATCTGATGGCAGCGTCTGCTGTCACAGTGCCACTGGACAGACTGCATATGAGAGTCCCGCAATAGACACTGAGTCGAGTGGGACCAACATACAGACGACTTAGAACCGAAGGTTCTAATAACCTCCCCTTTCCAAAAGGTACTTCATTGGTGGATGGAATCCAGCCATTTACTGAAAGGTTTTCTCTTCCTGATTCCCTCCCCTCATTAGATTCTTACTACAGATGCCTCGGGGGATGTGCTGGGGGCACATCTGGGTCACCATCAGATGCAGAGTTCATGGATTAAAGTGGGGAGCACCCTCCACATAAACATCCTAGAAACGAGAGCTGTTCTGTATGGCCTGCTGGCTTTCCAAACTCTTATATCCCCGGGTCCTCTGTTAATACAAATGGACAACATAAGCATGATGCATTACATCAGCAAGCAGGGGGAAACTCATTCCTACCCCCTGTGCAGGGAGGCAACGAGAATCTGGTATTGGGCTCTGGTACATGGTCTAGAACTGTCAGCAGTACATGTTTTTAGGGGCCCAAGATGTCCTGTCAGACAGCCTAAGCAAGTCACAGTCCAGGATGCATGAGTGGGAGCTGCTGACCTCTGTTGCAGAAGACCTGTTCGACAGGTGGGGTCGTCCAGAGTTGGGCCCTTTTGCATCCCCACACAATGCAAAACTGACGCTTTTCTGCTTGCTCGTTCCAGGGCCTGATGTTCTCTGGCAAGATGCACTGTTCCTCTCTTGGAAGGGGAGGTTCCTTTATGCCTCTCCTTCCGTCCCTGTAATTCATAGAGTACTAATCAATCTCCAAATGGAGGGTGCAAATCTGATGCTCATTTCCCACACTAAGGCCTCGTTAGATGTGGTTTCCCTTACTGCAGCAGTTGGCAGTGGAACCACCAGTACCTCTTCCATTATGCCAGGGTCTGCTGTCACAGGAACAGAGAACCTTGGTCCATCTGGACCTCAGGTCACTCCACCTTCATGCATGGCTCCTAAAGACCTAGCCATTGCTCGGTTTGGAGTGTCAACAAAGGTGGCTGATGTCTTGGTGGCTGCCAAAAAAACTCCCATCAGGGCCACTTATTCTGTGAAGTGGAAGCGGTTTGCCTTGTGGGCTGCTTCTCACCAACTGGCATACCTCTCAACTGTACCACATTACGAGGAACATTCCTCACTTTACTTCACCAAAGCTCCCTGTTCCACATTGTGAGGACTTGCTCCACATTCAGTATTAACATTTTAAAGTAAAAATCTATAGTAAATGATGCAAAAAATATATTTAATTAATAACAACCTTTCTGAACATAAATGCAAACATTTCAGCATTGTTCTGAGCTTCCTAGGTAATGATTTGATTAAGTGTTCCACATTTTGCTCATTTGTTCCACATTTGGGGGACAAAAGGTTGAGAGGTATGCCAACTGGATCCTTTTACCTGTCTGGTAAATCAGGTTCTGGAGTATTTGCTGTCCTTGTCAGATGCAGGCCTGCAGTA
The DNA here is from genome assembly GCA_016271365.2 of Neoceratodus forsteri. NCBI lineage: Eukaryota > Metazoa > Chordata > Ceratodontiformes > Ceratodontidae > Neoceratodus > Neoceratodus forsteri. The sequence continues at coordinate 16,129,945 of JADMNL010000036.1, forward strand.
CTCTTCTATCAAAGTGCACTTGGCTGCCATTTCAGCTTTCCATGTGCCTATTGATGGTCGTACAGTTGCTTAGCTGGAAGTGGCCAATACATTTTTGAGAGGCATTCTGCACTTAAAGCCTCCTATCCACAATCTAGTCCTGTCTTGTGACCAGAATTTTGTGTTGGAAAAGCTTACCTTGACTCCTTTTAAACCAGACGCAGCTTGTAGCCTACGTTTCCTTTCTTGGAAAGCATTATTTTTAGTTGCTATTTCTAATGCTCAAAGAATTTCAGAGCTTCAGGCTGCAATGTGTGAGCCTCCTTATTTGATTTTTCACTGAAACAGGGTGTCTTTGCGTACCAGTCCTAAGTTTCTACCAAAGGTGGTGTCTAAGTTTACTCTGAATCAACCATCCACCTGCCAGTTAATTTTCCTGAGCATGCCAATCCAGGGGAAGTGTTCCTCTGATTATGATCTCCGGTGGGGAACAGTTTGGCATTCAGGAGGTACAAGGAGACTTAGAGGGAGGAAGACAGGATATTTAATCTGGAAAAGCAGGGGAAGGTGGGGAAAGCAGTCAGAAGTGCAAAGGCACAAATGGAGGAAAAAAATAGCCCAGGCAATAAAGAGAAGGGGGATAAGAACTTTTTTAGGTATATTAGTGAAAGAAAAAAGCCCAGGGGAGGGATTGTGAGACTAAAAAGGGAAGCAAGGGAACCAAGGAAAGGCAGAAATCCTGAACAAATATTTTTTTCAGTATTCACAGAAGAGGGGGAAGGAGAGGGACCACAGTAAGTAAATATAAATTTATATTTGAAAAAGAGACTTGACAGTGATAAAAACAGAAAAAATCTGGTCAGGTCTGCACTCCTTACTTTATATCTTTCTATACCCTTCCTGCCCTTCACCCTTGGTGTCATGCCACCAATAAATGAATAGAAGCCAATGTTTTTGTGGCTTAATCCTTGCCACTGTGCTAGAAAGGGTTGGTGTTCATGTATACAAATAGATGTGAATTTTTCCAGTTCTTCACATCGTGAGGCCGGTACTACAGCTAACTGAGCATGTGCCATCTCAGTTCCTCACAAAAAATGACCGAGGGCACTGTTGGCATTTATTTCCTGCTGCTTCCACAAAAGGAAGTTGAGACCTGACCAGTTTTTTGTCATAACGAAACATGGAGTAAAGAAAATAATGAAAAAGAGTAGCTGCATTTTTACTTGTAACCAAACTTGTTTTGGGGAGTTCATGTAGATGTTATATAGTGGAAGCAGAGGCTGCTGCACTGATACTGTCTGAGCACACTGTTGGTAAAGAGGGGTCTGGGCAGGGGGAAAGAGGAATGATTTGACTAGGTAAAGAAAACAGCAACCCCAAAATGCAAGGGCCTGAAGCCTATAGGTTTACTTTGTTCCAGTGGGGTTTACCATTCCCAGGTTTACAAAACTTTTTTCCTCCCTTTTTTTGTTTCCCCAATATAGTGACCATGAGGGTGGAAATGTCAGCGCTCACGCCAGCCACCTGGTTGGCAGTGCCCTCTCTGACCCATACTTGGCCTTTTCTGCAGCTATGAACGGCTTGGCCGGACCTCTCCATGGACTTGCTAACCAGGTAAAAACTTTAAGACATGCGCGTCTAACTGGGTACAAACCTTGACACATGTTTGTTTAACTAGGTGAAAAGCATGAGACTTGGAATCTAACCTGGTGCGAACCTTGAGACGTGCATGTCTAACTGATGGATTGGGTCTGGTTTGAAAGAAAATTTTTTAATCCAGGACACGGGCATAGGAGTTGAACCCAAGTCATGTAGCTTTGCAAGAAGGTCATGATTCACAGTATAAAAGGCATCTTTAACAAGGTGTCCTTCATTATAAGGTCATTTATTATTTTAAGCAGGGCGGTGCTGATTGAGTGGTTGGTACAGAAACCAGATTGTGCTTCTACATACATGTTTAACCGAGTCAAAACCTTGAGACAAATACTTGTATCTGGGTAAAAACTTTGTGCAGAGTGATTGTCTTCAGTTGACTGATGAGGAAAACGGGGATTCTTATTGGCCTGCTTGGGAAGAATTTACTCTTAACCTGTGTCTTATGGTAGTTTTAAACATGCATCAGACGAGTATTAAAGAGAGATGTGCATGTGTGATATATTTTGAGTGGGTGTTCTGTTTTTATTAGGGGTGTATAATGTATTCTGTTATTTCCTGGGACCTGGTGAAAAACCAGGCCTTCGCTGTATTCTTGAGTTCTGGGTCTGCTCATTTTCATTAATGAATGTGCATTGATGTGCAGTTTTTGAGAGTGCTGCTGGCAGATGAGTGGGCTGTTGCACAGATGCTGCTTGAGACATTTTGCACCCTTGCTGCAGTGTGATGCAGAGCTTGTGTGTGAAACACTAGGCTGCTCCCCGTTTGTTTTCCTACTGTTTGCTAAAGTGCATACAGACCACTTCTAGGTAGCTGCTGTATAATCTTGGGGAGTTACTGATCCCCCAAGAGAGACTTTGATGATCTGTTAAGACATACTTTTACCCTCTCTGTGCTTTTTCATGAAGGTTATTAGCATGAAAGTTCTAATTCTATGTAATCTAATCCTCCACTTGTATTTGCCTGATGTTCATGTATGTACCTTGTAATCTCCTGGGTCGCACCTGAAAATAGGCATTCGGCTGTCTAGTGTGCTTACTCGGTTAACAAAAGCAAATAAAGTAAAATTTGGGTCTCTATTCTTGTGTGCCTGCCCTTTGCTTGTGGCATAGTAGTTTGTTGTTGTGGAACTGATTGTGTTGTCAGGAACAGGGCATTAGAACTTGAGGGGTAGTTGAATAGCAGGCGATTATCCCTCAAGGTTGTTTTTATACAGTAAAATTCATTTTTTAAAGCATATTTCATACAGGCAGTCCAACATAAAGATCTTCTTCAAGGGTATCTCTTTCATCCAGCCACAGCTATGGCACTTGGACCACACAGAGACTTTTTGCAAGCAGTCCACTAGCTGCGCCCATGACGATATCCTACGTCAGCTCTTCCTATGTAAACGTGGGCAGCCCCTTCCCTCCTCGGTTCTTTTCTTGCCGTTGACCATATTCGTCAGACCGTGCCACGGAAACGCTGTTGCTGAAATCATCATTTTTCTTTGTTACAAGCAATCACTTTTTTTAAGTGATTTTCAACAGCGTGTTTGTTGACTTCAGAGCCGTCGGGGTCAATACTGTTTTTCAGATATTGCGAGTGCGACAAGAACATTTATTCTAAAGACTTGCACAGTGTCTGTATGTGTTGTCTCTGCCTGGACCATAACATTAAGGTGTGCCAGATTTTGTAAGGGCTTTAATACGGCCACTCAGCGATGCAGAAAAGGCACTTTAAAGAAACACCTTCTAAAGCAGTGCTTAGCCCGAATGGAGGAGGAGCTCTACCAGGAATGTTCCATTGCGTCGCCGACCCACTCCTCGAGATCCAAAGACTCCATGTCCTGGGAGAAAATGTCTGGGTCTCACCATCATAAGCACAGGGAGAGGTAGAAGGAAAAGGCAAGGATCTCCCCAGTGCACTCCAGGTCACCCATACATTCAGGTATGACCGTTTCTGGACAGTCGACTGCTCTAGTGGCGACTCAGCCTGACACCCAGATCATCAACATAGTTAGATCAACTCCTGGCACCTCCAGACCTATTATGGTTGGTGTGTCACCATTGACGTCGGGGCCCTTCTCCCAAGTCGACCTCTGCTGGCGTTCCTGCTGACCATACGGGCGATGATGTTCATTTAGATGGTTCTCTCATCCTTTACGGACATCGTCAAATGCCTGTTACCTCCTCCTCCATCGAGCTTTCCATCAACAGGGTCCACACAACAAACCCCAGCGACAACGTCTACCAAGGTGACGTGCCAGATACCTTCCAGGCTGTCACTGGCTTCCTCAGCTCCATCATTTCATCCTCCCAACCATGTCGATGAGGGCCAGGAGTATAATCCAGAGCTTATGCTGGAAGATGAGGAGGAAGGAGAGGACTTTGTGGAACTCTATGATGGAACTAGCTCCACAATCTCTCCTGGGAGTGAAGACTCTGGTCTCTACACCCAGGTCTCCCCCAGAAGACCCCTCATTTGTAACAATGATGCAAGAACTTCAGTCTACAATGAGGTGTGATTTAGAGGAACAGGACATACTAAGAAGAACTTGGTAGACTTCTTAGAATTGCCTGATACCCCGCAGATTGTTATTCCTCCCCTCCTCCTCCCAGCCCTGGAGGATGCCACCTTGGCTGCTTGGCATAGACCCAGTATGGTGCCTGCCATACCAAGGAAGGCAGGTAAGATGTACCAGGCCCCCTCAGGTAAACCTTTTTTTGCAGGCCAACCCAAGGTGGATTCTGTTATCATCAGTGCAGCCCATGACAGATCTGAGGCACAAAAGCACCTTAGTTCCCTTCCTGACAGGAGTCCGGGAGGCTTGATGTCTTGGGCAAAAGGACATTTGCTTCTGCCTCTCTGGGCCCTGAGGATTACAAATTACTAGACGCACATGATCAAATACCAAAATACTCTTTGGAGGAAGGCCAAGGTGGCCACCCAGGCCCTTCCAGATGTACTTGTACTTGTGGTAGGGCTAGTCGTCCTGCCTGGTACTGCAGGGACCCTCTCTTCTCTCTGTTTTTTGTCTGTTGTAACAGCATTCTTTGTGCCTATAGAGTTTGCTGCTTCTCCTGGATTGATCACCCAGGAGAGCTCCCTTGTCTTTTGTGTTTCCTTCTTCTTCTGTTCTCCCGACGACCCCGCCTTCTTTTCTTTACACTGTTTTTCACGTCCCTCTAGAGAAATGCATCCTGAATAGCCCAGGGTGGTAAAACGTAGAGGCTGGCTAGCACAGTTTAATTTAATATACAATAAATGTGTGAAAGCTAGCTGCCATAGTGTTATTTGCCATATAAAAACAGATGTCTGTTGCTGAAAATGTGCACATTTGAGATTTTTTAAGATGCTGTTAGGAAGCACTTACCGTATAATATGTTTTAGTGCCAGAAGTATACCCAAAGTTACGCATGATGTAATGGTCTGGTGTCTGAAAAAGTGGATTGGGTATAAATTAAAAGTGCCCTTGCGAAGGAAAAGGCTGAGGGATGATGTAAAAAGATGTTTCTTCTCGGGCTGCTGAATGGGGAGGTGGATGTTTTGTGTTTTTTCTCTCCTTTTATGGGGGATGTGTTTTATTTTAAACATATGGAAGATATTTGAAGCATGCAGCCCAAAACGAGCCTGTCGGCTCAGTCTGAAATGCACTCCTGAGAAGGGAGCACTTCTCAAATGTAATAATTTCTTTGGCAGGCAGCTGCTCCATTTCAGAGCTTTCAAATCAAAGTTTAGAACTGGCTGGTCACTCTCATTGGACTTAAAAGCCCAAATAAACTAACCTGGCAGATAAATGAGCGAAGTGTTTGAAACTGTACACAGCAGTTTTACGGGACAAGAGGGAAGTGAAAGAGAGCCGCAGTAAAAAGCCTCCAGCCACCCAGACTGTTCTCTCAGTACTGCTTGGTACTCGTTCCATAGGTGTGGTCTGATGAGAGAGATCCTTGAAGATAGAACAGTCGCGTACTTATTGTAACAGTAGATCTTCGAGAGAATCTCTTCATTGGGCTATGCCATCCCACCCTTTGGCCCCCTTACATCCTGAGTGCTCCTTCTCCATAGGGCTTTACTAGTTGTTCTCTGCCTAGCCTGGTCAGCAGAGACAGGTTCTCTGTAGGGAGGTCTTCTGAGCATTATCTCCAGCGGGGAACTGAGGCGGGAAGGGCTGCCACGTTTATGTAGTAAGAGCTGATGTAGGACGTCATCGTGGATGGCCCCTAGTGGACTGCTTGTATTGTATTAAGGAGATGCACTTGACAGGACATAACAGCATACAAGATAAGGCAGGTAAATGACTAGTATGCAGCCTGAAATTAATATTTAACAAGGGCCTTGTTAGTTGATTGGCGACCTTCATTAAGCTCTAAGTGGCCATTCTTGAGCTTAAAAATGTAAGAGAAATCTAGCCCCATTCATTTCAGTGGGGCACACCCCCCATGCTCTCCCTGGTCACAAGTCATTACGTGTTTGAGCGCAAGGGCGTGTCACCATCACCGGGGCACCCGGACTGGATCGGGCTGCCAGGCACTATACAAAAGTTACAAGGGATATAACTCTGGTATGGGCTGCTATTTATAGTTGAAACCTGTCTAGAATAACTATTGCTGAGAGCAGTGATTTCATTTCTGTTTCATGTCAAGGATTATTTGATGTCTATACCTATATGTATCTATTTATTTTTGTTGTTGGAAAAAAAAAAAAAACAATAAAAACTCATTGACCAAAAAAAAGCTACTGCAATATGCTAGTGGCTCCCTTATATCAGAAATTACTAAAAAAAAAAAAAAAAAAAAAAAAAACCTATCAGAATGTTGGATAGATACTAAAAGAAAACAGGAGGACATCTGGAGATGCATTACAAATTAACATAATATGCACCGGTCCGGTGGTGCTGAGGGTTGAGGCGCTGGACGCCTTGTCTCATGCCACACTGGTGACCCGGGTTCAGGAACGACCTTTGGTCATCGGAGAGCCGGCACAGGGAGGGGGAACAGGATTGAGCAACTGAAGGGAGCTCTCCTTTCCTGGGGTGGTTGTCGCCCCCGTAGTTCTGCTTCCACTGGGTGGAGGTCTGGTGGGTAGCATAGGCTGTGGGGATGGAAAGAAGATGGGGGGGGCTGATAAAAATCTAAATATAAAAACAAATGAATATAATATTCGAGCTTGAATAAAAACAGAAACTGACTAATAATGCTAGCCAGACAGCTATAACTTGAACTCCCTCTTTTTTGTTGTAGGAGGTACTTGTGTGGCTGACAAACCTACAGAAGGAACTGGGGACTGAGATATCGGAGGAGAAACTGAGAGACTACATCTGGAACACACTCAACTCTGGCAGGGTAAGGGTTAAAAGTAGAGCTGCCACAGGCTGTTTATAGTGGAGGCAAGCATGGCAAGTGTTTAAAAAAAAAAAAAAAAAAAAAAAAAAAGGGGGGTTGGATCACGATGAAGAAATACTACAAAGCTTTATGTAGAATTTTGCCATGTTTGGAAAAACAGTACCCTAGCTTCACAGTGCTTTGGGCTGTTGGTGGGTGTCCTGGTTTTACCCAGTGGGCTGCAGTTATTCCTGTGAAACGCACACAGTATAAAATTACAGTTCAAATTTTTTTTTTTTTTTTTTGTGTGTGTTTTTTTTTTTCTTTGGACTGGAGAGGTGGTAGTTCAATAGCCATCACAAATAACAAGAAAGAAAGGGAGCAGTCCGGCCTCATGCCCCAATAGAGGCTGAACTCTGAGAGCTGTCCATTCACCGAGATCCTGACTTTGGGTGCCACAACCCACTCCATAAATGTCTCCCGTACACCAGATTTCCGAAGCACCCTGAACAAATCACTGCACTCTCTGCAGTCTAAGGATTTCTCTGTGTCCATTGACAGCAAACCTGCTTTGTCTGGACGCCGAGAGCCCCACTGGGGCAAATGCTGCAAGCTGTGGTAAGATGATCGTCCTCTTACAAACCTGATCTTGTCCAGGTGAATGAGATATGGAAGGATCTGTTCAAAACGGACAGCCAAGATCTTAGCCAAAATTTTCATATCGCAGTTCAGGAAGGAAATCAGTCTATAGGAAGAACACTCTGGGAGGGGGAGGGGCGCTTACCTGATTTGGGAAGTAAACAAATGGAAGCCAGGCAACATGAGGCTGGCAGTCCCCCCCCCAACCCCGGAACATTCCACCATAAACCCATGCGGCCCTGCCTTAATGATTTTACTGTCTCCAAAATTTCCTCGTGATCGGAGCCCCCAGCATTTCTTTTTGTGCTTCTGTGGCCTCAGGTATGTCAAGCTCCACCAGAAAACTTATTGTGTATAATAAGGATGGATTTGGATCTGAATGTATATAACCTGTTTTAATGTTTGTTGTTGTTTTTGTCTTGAGACTAATTGTCTTGTTTGTAATTGTGTTTATTACAAAACTGAATAAATATATGATGCAAAAAAAAAAAACACCATAAAAAGCGTCATAATACCGGGAGTGAATGGGAAAACTTCCATACTGCTCCCATTAATGTTTGAATGTCTTCATACAAGTCCCTTCAAGAGCATATTCAACAAAACAAGGGTGAGCATGTCAGGAAAGAGGTGCTCGCTAAGAAGCATGAGTCCTGGGCCCAGCCACAGCATGTACTGTCAACAGTCACCAACTCTATAATAGCCTCCAATTAGCCATTTGTTCCTCACCCATTTTTTAGCTCTGTCTGCAGGTAAGGCCTTGACATTATCAGTCTCCCAAAACATGTAGGTCACTGCTTCCCACTGGATTCAGACTACCACAGAGTATGCAAAAGTGAGGAGAGGTGATAGTTAACAAAGATACAGAAAGAAAGTGGGCCTAAGGGCAAAGTGTAAAATCACTGTACCTATCTGCATACTGTGAGTCTGTAGGGCAAGGTATTAGAGCCCTGTACATACAGTATTTGCAGTTAAACAATCCCCCCATCTTCCATGAAACTGGAATATTTTGCTTTATTAAAGTCTGCACTAGGTGCACAATGAGGAAAAATGCCTTTGAGACCTCTGGTCACAGGATTGGGAAGAGCTGCACGGGTGGCATGGTGGGGGGGGTAGGTCATTGTAGAGTTTCTGGGGGTTCCATGCACAGGGTAGGAAAGGAAGCAGAGCCTGGCTTAAGGTTGGACTGCATCCTCCGTGGTGGGGAATAGAATAAAATAAATAGAAAAAATACATTTTTATTCTGAATGTTTCTGAACTGTGTGGCCCTTCTACTGAACTGTTATTTGTTGTCCTGTTTTTGAGCCAACAGAATTGGTATGGTTACTGAAGCCTGCAGGAGTTAACCTTTTCTTCGAGAATGACCTTTGGGTTTTATTTTAGGTTGTACCTGGTTATGGTCACGTGGTACTGAGAAAGACAGACCCTCGCTACACTTGCCAGAGAGAGTTTGCTTTGAAACATCTCCCCAACGACTCTATGTTCAAGCTGGTGTCTCAGCTATACAAGATTGTACCCAACATTCTCCTGGAGCAGGGCAGGGCAAAGAATCCTTGGCCCAATGTGGATGCACACAGTGGTGTGCTGCTACAGGTAAGAGCCTCTGTCTTTGCACTTAAAGCTTTGGTGAATATAGTGGGCTTCTGAAAGCTCCAAACGTTGCGATGCAGGGTAGGAGGAGGTTTAACCAAATCTCAGAACATGGGGATGCAGTGTAGAAGGTTTATCCACACTACAAAATGTAGTGATGCAGGGTAGGAGAGGCTTATGAACACCTTACAATGTGGCGCTGAAGGGTAGAAGGTTTATACAAACTTCAGAATGTAGCAGTTCAGGGTAGGCAAAGCTTATGCAACCCTCAAAACATGGGAATGCAGGGTAGGAGAGAGTTTATTCGGTCTTCAGAATGTAGTTATGCAGAGTGGGAGAGGCTTATGCAAACGTTAAAACATAGCACTGAAGGGTAGAAGAAGTTTTATACAAACTTCAGAATGTGGCAGTGCAGGATAGAAGGTTTATCCAAATCTCAAAACATGGCAATGTAGGGTAGAAGAATTATCCAAATCTCAAAATGAGGCAATGTAGAGTAGAAGGTTATCCAAATCGCAAAACATGGCGATGTAGAGTGGGTGTATTCAAACATCAGAACTTGGCAATATAAGATAAGAAGGTATATCCAAGCCTCAAAACATGGTGTAGGGTAGAAAGTTTATCCAAACATCAAAACATGTTGATGCAGGGTAGAAAAGGTTTATCCAAACTTAATAATTTGACACTGTGGGTAGGAGAGCTTTATCCAAACCTAATAACATGGCACTGTAGGGTAGGAGAGGTTTATCTAAACCTAATTACGTGGTGCTGTGGAGTTGGAGAGAGGTTTATTCCTGGCACACTGTGTAAGTGAAATAAATCTGTTGTGCCTTAGGGACTACTTTTTGCGAAATGCTCTTCATTGTTCCTGTAACCCACTCTGTAGAAACCTATGGGGTAAATGTTCCGATTACCATCTGTTGTTAGGGTTGTGAGGTTGTTGTTAAAGAAGTGCAAAAGCCAAAAGCATTGGGGGGGGGGGGCTTAAAGCTAGACCAGTTGTGCAAGATGGCAGTCCTGGTAGAGATCTTTGTTGGTAACAAAAATAACTTTATAATTTAGATGTTTCACCAGATGCATAGGTTTTACAGCATAAACTAAAAAACTTGGGTCTCTTCTGGTCCCAAACCCAGATATAGAATGAGCTGAGAATTCCAGTACAGGGTGGCATGAGAAACTGAGAGGTCAAAAGGTCCCAAAACGGATGGGGGACTGGCGCCCCATTCTCGACCTGATCAAGTTCCTAAGGCCACGCACCTTCAGGATGGTCACTCTGGCTTAGATCATTCCATCCTTGGAACTAAGCATGTGGTTTTGTTTTCTGGACCTTCAGGACACGTTCTTTCGCGTCCCAATCCGTCTGTCTCATCAGCGATTCCTCCGCTTCCGAGCAGAGGGATCTCTTTGAGTTCCGGGCCATGCCCTTCGGTATCTCTCCAGATCCCAGGGTCTTCACCAAATGCATGGCAGTGGTGACAGCATTCCTGCGGCGCCATGGGGTCCGGGTGTACCCTTACATGGACGACTGGCTGATTGCAGCCCCCTTCAGGTTGGAGGTGGAGCGGTCCAGGGATCTAGCCCTCCAGGTCTGCTCTCAGATTGGCCTCCTCATCAATGAGGCCAAGTCGGAACTCATGCCATTGCAGGTGATTCAGTTCATCGGGGCAGAGCTCAACTGTCTTCGAACCAGAGCCCGGCTCCCGGGGGACATGGCCGAGGTCCTTTCCTCCTTTGCCCAGTCATTTCTGGTTGGGCAATTGCGCCCTGCCCGGTACTTCCTGCACCTTCTGGGCCTCATGGCAGCCTGCACCAGCGTGGTCCATAAATATTGGCATATGTGTCCCTGCAGTGGGGCTGGGCTCACCAATGGTCATAGCGCTCCGGTCCTCTGGACCAACCAGTGACAGTGACCCAGGAGATGTGGGACGGCTTACAGTGGTGGCTCGTTCCAGCTCATCTGCAGGAGGGTATCCTGTTTGTCCGCCCGAGCCAACGGTCACTCTGATGACCACCTCTCTGGGTTGGGGTGCCCATCTGGAGGAGCTCAAGGCCCACTGCCTCTGGTCCCCTCAGGAGTCTCGATGCCGCATCAACCTGCTGGACCTCAGAGCTGTGCGTCTAGCCCTCACCGCCTTCGCTCCATTTGTACGGGGTCAGGTAGTTCAGGTCCAGACGGACAACACCACGACCATGTACTACTTCCACCGACAGGGCGGGATGCACTCCTTGCCTCTCTGCAAGGAGGCTATCCGCACTTGGTCTCTCGTGATCAGCCTGGAGGCGAATCTCCTAGCCATCCATGTGGCAGGAGCCTCCAACAGTCTGGCCGATGCCCTCAGCCGGATAGGCGCTGCATCTCACGAGTGGTCTCTCCTGCCGGAGGTAGTACAAGATCTGTTCTTCCATTGGGGCACCCCTCAGGTGGACCTGTTCGCCTCCAGGGAGAATGCGAAGCTGAGGCTGTTTCACACCCGCCTCCCTTCAGCAGGGCTCGCTGCAGGGGGATGCCTTCTCGAGGCCGTGGACCCCAGACCTCTTCTACGCCTTCCCTCCATTTCCCTTGATCCACAAGGTGCTTCTCAAGGTGAAGAGGGACAAGCCGCAGGTGATTCTGGTAGCCCCAGACTGGCCCCGCCAGTTCTGGTACCCAGATCTCCTCAGCCTCAGCTCCAGGCTCCTGAGGCGGCTTCCAACCTGCCCAGACCCGATCTTAGTCAACAAGGGGAAGGTTCTCTATCCGGACCTTCAATCCCTGCACCTCATGCCTTGGTTCCTGAGCGGCTAGAGTTCCAGGCCTTGGGTCTTTCTGACTAAGTCCTCAACGTCATTGAGGCGTCCCGTAAGGAGTCGACCAGAAAATGCTATGCCTTTAAATGGAAGAGATTCTCCATTTGGTGTAAGGACAAGGGGTTGGACCCTTCTTCCTGTCCAGTTGGCTAGCATTTTGGACTACCTGTAGTCCCTTTCTCAGCTAGGGCTTCGGTCAATGACCCTTAAGGTGCACCTGGCAGCCATCTCTGCTTACCGGGCGCGGGCTGGCAAGCAGTCGGTGGCGCAGGAGAAGGTGGTTGGGCGCTTTTTCAAAGGCCTTGATCACATATCCCCTTCGAGAACCTCCACCTCCGTGGGATCTACTGCTGGTATTGGCTAAGCTCATGGGAAAGCCATTCGAACCGATGCACAGGTGCGATATCTCCCACCTGTCGTGGAAGACCGCCTTCTTGGTGGCTATAACGTCAGCCAGAAGGATGGGAGAGCTCCAGGCGCTTTCTGTCGAGTCTCTTTATCTGGTCTTCCACAGGGACAAGGTTGTCCTGCGCCCCAACCCGAAATTCCTTCCGAAGGTGGTGTCGAAGTTTCGCCTTAACTAGGTGTTGAGACTGCCAGTGTTCTACCCCAATCACACCTCGGAGGCCGAATATAGGCTCCATACTCTGGACCCTAGAAGAGCGCTCGCTTATTATAAGGAGTGGACGGCTGAAGTTTGGGGAGAGGTTCGCCAGCTGTTCGTCATCTACGCTGAAGCTACACCTGGTAGACCTGCAGCCAAGCGGACGATAATCAGGTGGGCCACCTCCTGCATAGATCTCTGCTATAGGTTGGCGGGCATGGAGCCTACCAAAGGGATAAGAGCTCATTCTACCCGCCATACCGCTGCGTCTAGGGACGTTCTTATCCAGGAAATCTGCAGGGCTGCTACCTGGAAGTCAGCACAAACCTTTATTTCCCATTACCACATTGACCTTGAGTCACGCCGGGATGCTGGTTTTGGGACCTTGGTTCTCCAGTCCTTATTCCCCAAGTAGGGGGTGCGTGCCTTGCCTCCCTCCTCCCAGAGAACTTCTAGGAGTCTGTCAGACGGTGTGGATTGAACAACATATCCACGTCCCTAGAAATACAGGTTATTCACCTGTAACGGGAGTTCTAGGAGTGGTATATGTTGTTCATCCACACGACCCACCCGACTTCCCTGGCTTCGACGCGCAACCTGGCTTCCAGCGGGCTAGATCTGGCGTCAAGGGGCGGAGCCGAGGGTTTTACCACCCGGGTGGGTGGGAGGAGCCAGCTTGAAGACCTTCCGGCAAGATTTAAAGCGGCAAGGAACCTGCCAGACAGTGTGGACGAACAACATATACCACTCCTAGAACTCCTGTTACAGGTGAGTAACCTGTATTTCTGGCTCCCTCAGAAACCCCAGCGAAAAGAGAGAGAGAACTGTCTGGGTTGAAGCATTTATCCCCTCTCTCTCTCCCCTAGCCCTGGTGCCTTGGTCAAGCGGGGCTGATGTCATTCCTGTACATAGGTTCATCCAGTTGACTGAAGTCACTTCAGACCTGGAATTTGGGGTGACTACCTTGAAATATGTCTGGCCTCTCTCGGACCCAGCTTCCTCTCGCAGATTATTTAGCATCTAAATCTCAGGCCTCTCTGGGGCCCAGCTTCCTCGCACAGATTATTTAGCATCGGGAATATGTGCTTGGATGCCACTGAGATAGAAGGTCTCCAATTCTTTTATGTACTAACAAACTTAACCCCCTTCCTGGAAGCCTGTTTAATGAAAGTGCACACTTTAAGAAACCCTGCTGTGCTGTTGAGACTTTCCCAAATAGGCCAGTTTTCTCACCTTTGAAAACTCTGCCTCCTGGTCCCTCGCTGCTACAGAAGTTACTGCAGTAGCATTTGACAAACATATTTAAAGTTGTCTGGTCATCATGCTAGCATTTTGAGGAAATGTCAGATGGGTTTGTTCTGACAGATATTTATTGTGCTGAGGGAGGGAAGTAAAGGTGTGCGTGCCTATGTTTAGATTTTCCTGTGTATTTACACTGGGAGTGTTGGGGGAAATTGTCATGCTATCAATCTGACTTCAGATTGATAATCGAAATGGGATGCTGATGTTCGATTTGATAGTTTTAAGAACAGGTGGAGGTTACAGTTTCTCGGTGGGGGGGGGGATGAGCCTGTGTATACAATACTATAATGCAATAACCTCTCTCCCTCCTCCTGTACCTTTTCAACCCTCTCAGTATTACGGAATGAAGGAGATGAACTACTACACTGTCCTGTTCGGTGTGTCTAGAGCTCTAGGCGTGTTGTCGCAACTCATCTGGAGCCGAGCCCTGGGCTTCCCCCTTGAGAGACCCAAGTCAATGAGCACAGACGGCCTCATGCAGCTTGTTGGCAGCAAGTCTGGCTAATGAATGAAAACGAAATGAAGGAAGAAACCACCAGATGTAGAGGGAACTTAAAGAGACAGTACCTTGTCCAGGGCCTTTGAGGACTATGTTAGATCTCAAAAATCAGAACTTTTTAAGCAACATGGCAAAGCACGGACTACAAATTAGAGTATTTAAGGAACAACAAATGCAGCATGAGTTGCACTATTTATTGTGAGCTTCTCCCTGTTTATTTTGTTACTGCATTATTTGGGCTGGTGGGGCAGAGATTGGGTGGTTTCTTACCTCCTGTGTACCAAACCTCCTACCTTTACCTTGCACATGGGTGTTTATTTGGACTTAAAATGTGTATTACAATGTTGTTAAACATTTTAGTTTATTTTGGCTCCTATTATTGCCATATCTTCTGCTAAATAGGAAGGGTCCTAGGAAAGGGGCAAATTGTTTAACCAGGAAAGTCACACTAAGTCAGTGCTTGTTTCCATGTGGGACCTGGGAGCACAAGGAAGTTAAGTGACTTGCTCAGGGTCACACAGTATGCAAGTGGGGGCCAATGGGATTCAAACTCAGGTCTCCAAGTTTATAGCTCAGTGCTGTTAACCACTATGCTATATTGTCACCTAGGTCCTAGGACTCCCTGATCTTTGCTCAAAGCCCTTGATCAGAAGTGCAGGGAGGTAGAGCCTACATCAGACCAGTACTGGCCCTGAAATGCTCCCGCATTCCAGTCACCCTGTGTTAGAGGTGCCTGCTAAGGTGTGTACCAGTACACACCTCTCAGGACACTCAAACACCTTGGTTCACCCATTGAGCTGTAGAAGGGTGCTGTCTACTTTGTTGGTTGCACATCGAGATGTAGAAAGGTGCTCTTCGACTGGCTGTCGGTTTGGGTCTGACTTTGATGGGAGCATCAGGGATCGAATGGTACAAGTCGACCTTTTATTTCTTTTTTTTTAATAATTAACAAAAAAACTTTAAGTAGGCCATGAAAGATGGTACTGGCCCTTTAAACAGATATTAATGCTATTATGTTGTACTCTTCAGTGCATTAGACACATCAGTTGTCTTCTATCGAGCCATGCTCCTCCCGGCAGAATAACCTGATGGATGTTCTTGTATATTTTATACAGATTGTTTTAAGTTTTGTTTGTTTTCATTTTCTTTGCATAGCTTTGGAGTGTGAAGGGACACATTTATCAATATTGAGTTACGCAGGAAAGGTTTTGTTTTAGTGTGGATTTTGAAAGGTGTCAGAAGTGGTTTGTTTTGATTCTTGGTTAACAGCTCTCCTCCCCACCCCTTTTTGTTTTTCTATTTTTTTTCTGCCTTTAATACAGTGTGTTAAATCATCATATCACCTGGGGGCGGGTCTTGAAATGATGCAGCGTTACCTCTTGCAGGAACCAGTGTGTGCAAAATGCCTTCATCATTTCATTTAGTAGCATTACAGCCGAGACCTCATAAACATAAAGCCTCCGTGCACAGCTGTTAGATACTGTCCCAACATAAGTGAGCGCATGGTAGATGTACTCTTGGTTCTGATCAGGTAACCCATTCTAGTCATTTTTGTCTGTATATAGGCCTTGTTGTTTTCATCATAGCTGTGGAGTGCCTGCACTGTTGCATAGTAAGCCTGTTAGGTTTTCATTGCAAGCAGGCTCAAATCTGATGAATAAAAGACTGTGGGAGGGTCGGATCATGAAATTAAAATCCCACCTAGCTGAATGGGTGGGGGTAGGAGGGTTGTCAGGAGGGTGTTAATCAATGTTTATCTAGCTACCTATCCATATATATACATTTACACACACACACACACACCCTAGTATCTCTCTACAGTGTCTATTATATATGTGTGTATGCATACACATACATATATATAAATATATATATACACACACACATGTATAAGTGTGTGTATAAGGATTATCTCATGAGGTAGCTTCAGACATGCATGTTATCTGGTTTGGATTGTTATTGCACAGCGGCAGTAACAACATTTCAAACAAGATAACCTGAATATTGGAAGCTACCTTATGGTATAATCGATGTATACCATGGGAATTCCTGCCTTTTTGTCTGTTGCAGGCAAAAAAAATACTATATTATGTAAATGGATTATTTATTTACAGGTTTTCTTTCTTTTCCACATTAAAGTGATTTACAGAGCTATTGGTCTGCCTTAATCAAGTGGTGCCCTTCATTAATCTAAAACTCGCCATTCTTATGTATGAAACAGATTTAAATGAACTCCGGGGTGGATCTGATCAATCGGGAAGTGAAGGGATCCGCTGGCTACTTGCTGGGGCCAAACTGTGATTTCTTCTACTTTCATACAGAGTTTGCCAAAAAAAATATGAACCAACTCTCAAAAGACTTCCGCCACTATGGATTTTCAGAGCATGTCAGGCTAGATTTAAAAAGCTTATAAAATCACTTCAGTAATGATGGCAAGCTGAGCCGTTTGCTTTTATTAAAGTGACAACACTGCAGTTGATGTGCTGCTCACAGGGAGCCAATTTGTGTGTAGAGCATGGGTTGTGGCTGCAATGCAGGTAACATAACCACTGTGGAAATAACATATTATTTGTACGGTAGCTATGTCTTCAGTGAAAATGCCTTTTATCTTCCAGATATATTTGCACTTCCATGGTACACATGTGTATATACAATATATGTGTGTATGTATGTGTATATGGGATACACAGTAGCCTAACTCAGAAGATGTTGTTTGTATTCATGAATTGAGGAGGCAGGACCATAACTCACAAGAGGTAGAGCCACAAGCGAGTCCTTAAAGTCCTGCCCCACATAAGAGATGATAAATGTCCTATTCTGAGTGAGGCCAGTGTGTATCCAGTTTATGTAGTTTTATTTTAAATGGCAGAGCATTCGGATTAGGTCTTTTAATGAAGACGTAACTGTTTCTCTTGGATTTCACTGCTCTGTTTTGAGTGCCACACAGGCCATTGTGATGTCATCAGGCATTGTTCAAGCTGCTCATTGGTTAAGAGCTCTTTGTGATCCACCTAACAGTGGACTAAATGATATATTTTCATTTAGAATGCTTCATTGGCTAAAATCATTTATTTGTAAGGTTTGATTCTCACATACATTGTATAAAAGTGTATGGAAGTTTTCTCTGGCTTCTCACTGGCTGTCATTAATCCCATATGGTGGCAAGAACACTTGGTTTCCATCCCCAGGTTATGTCCGTGGTCTGAAATGGCTCTTGTTTACCCCTGGCAATACCGCCAAAGTGTTCCAAATTGCTTCAGGTAAAATAAGGTCGTGTAAAAACAGTATAGAGATTTGGCATGACCTATGATGGATGGAATGAAGGTATGGAAAGCACGAAATACTGATTTCTGTTTTTAGTAGTGTATCAAGATGGAATTGTCCTCAGTGAGACCACACCTTGGTTTGATGCTGGTCAGTATTTACTCCCACAGTCCAGTCTTCTTAGTGAACTCGTCAGAAGCAGCACTTTGCTTATTATAGTGGAGTGCCAAACACAGTAGAGGACATTTAAAGGGGGTGAGATTGTTTGATGGCAAACTTTCTTATGAACAATTTTTCTGCACCCATGTCAGACTATCCTGGTAAGTGGGGAAAGCCTCTTAATAAGAGGATGATTTGTTTACCACAGAGGTGCACCAGTTATTTGACTCCTGCTATATGATTCTACCAGTGCGACAGTCCTGGGGGTCCTTCTAGGAAGTGGAGCTAATGGCTTTAAATGCTGCTCTGAGAAGTTAGGATATTGTCTGCCCTGCTGCCTGTGGACAGAACCTGTCTTGATGATTTGCCTTTTACTGAACATGGACGAAAGCGTTGAGCTTTGAGGTGCTTTATTATTTTTGAGGGTCTTCTGAAATCCAAAAAGACTAAAATTCCAATAGCAGTTGATAAGTTCTTTGCTAAATCAAGATTAAAACTAAACTGTAAGAGAAATTTTCCTTAAAAAAAAAAAATGATATACACTCCTTTTTAAACTGACGAAGGTCTGTCTTTTTTTGTGTTTTCCCCTCTTTGCCCTGTGAACACAGAAGCGAGTTTGAACACTGTAACAATCTCTGTAAATGTGTCTTATGATGTCACAGACTTCAGGTTGTTCTGTATAAATGGCAAATAAATGTTTTTATTAACATTTCTGTGTTAGAAATTTTCTATAATGTGCAAAGGTATTGTGTTCAGTAT
Source organism: Neoceratodus forsteri (assembly GCA_016271365.2). Classification (NCBI taxonomy): domain Eukaryota; kingdom Metazoa; phylum Chordata; order Ceratodontiformes; family Ceratodontidae; genus Neoceratodus; species Neoceratodus forsteri. The sequence continues at coordinate 16,148,480 of JADMNL010000036.1, forward strand.
ATAATCAGATTTTTTGTTGTTGTTGGAAGCTAAGTATACAGTATTTGTTGTTTATGCAAAACTGTGTGCTCCATGGATCAAAAGAAAAAATTACTCACCGAAGTAATGTTTCTTCTAATGAAGTCTTGCTGTATTCTGACTATATGCAGTTAGCCCCAGCACTTGAACTGCTCCAGAGAAGAAAGGGTTAACTCTATGCCAGAGCACAGAACGTTGAGCTCGGTTTTCAAACTTCTGTGTCTGGTACATCTCAGTGTGACCGTCCGATTCTTACGAGCACCATACTAACTACTAAGTGTAGAAATTGTTTTGAAATTTTAAGCCAAAAGACAATAACGGCTTGGGTCCATAAGACTCAAGTCGAGAACCCCAAAAAGAATCTATGTAGATAGTGATAAATAACAAAAAGCATAAAGCAAGAACAAAAACCCCTTCTAGAAAGGAAGGGTGCAAAGGTACATCTCGGGGGTGCAGCATTGTTCCTGCCAATCCACATCCCAAAACAAGACTAGGTTCTGAGAGGGGAGGCAGGAAGGGAGGTCAGAATACAGCAAGACTCCATTAGAAGAAACATTACTTGGTGAGAATTTTTTCTTCAAACATGAAGTCTTGCTGTATTCTGACCATATCTGAACTACTGTTGCCCCCCAGGAGGAGGGCTACAGAACCTGGTTTTGTAAACAAGCTCTGCCATACTGCTGTACCAAACCTAGCATCACTTCTGGACTGGATGGCAAGAGAGTAATGCCTGGTAAATGTATGAACAGTTTTCCAGTTGGCTGCTTTACAAATTTCCAGTAAAGGAATGTCTCTAGCTGCTGCACCTCTGGTGGAGTGAGCCCTCTGGCCTGAAGGTGGCTCTTTCCCCAACTTTGAATAGCAAAATTGGATACAGGAGACAATCCACCTGACTATGGTTATTTTGGTGGCAGGTTTACATTTTCCCACTTTTCCATAGTTGAAAAACAATTGTGAACAGTCATTTCTATGGGCCTTGGTGTGCTCTGTATAGTAACTGGATGTCCCTTTTTACATCTAGACTGTGTAATCTTCGTTCCCCAGAAGAAGAATGGTCTGTGAAAAAGACAGACAATGACATAGATTGATTCAAATGAAAGTCTGATACCACTTTGGGAAGAAACTTTGTTTGTCCGAAGGACCACCTTATCCCTGTGGAATGAGATAAAATCGGGTTCCACTGACAAGCCTGCATTTCACTGATTCTCCTGGCAGAAGTAATGTCTACCAGGAACACAGTCTTCCAAGTCAAGTACTTAAGCTCAGCTGAAGATAGTGGTTCAAGGGGGGAAGGGGACTGCATAAGCTGTGCAATACAGATATTCAAGTCCCAAACAGGAGTAAGCTCCCTAAAGGGAGGGTTGATATGAGCCAGACCTTTGAAGAATTTCATAAATACTGGAAGAGAAGCTAGGGAAGAGTCCTTCCCAGCCGAAATGAGCGCAGACACAGCTGCCAGATGAGCCTTAATAGTGATAGGCCTAAACTGCTAAAATGAACCAGATAATCCAAGGCAGTGGCGACATCAGCTGAATCTGGCTGAATTTGCCTCTGAGAACACCAAATGCCAAATCTCCTCCATTTGGAATTGTAAGTTTTCCTAGTAGAAGGTTTTCTACTTACCTTAAGGATATCCAGAGCTGACAGAGAGATGCAGGCCTGCATATTTTAGCTCCTCAAGAGCCAGGCTTTGAGCCTGAGAGACTGTAGGTTGGGGTACAGTATCATCCCCTGAAAGGATGTCAGTAGATTGTACATCTTGGGAGACAAGATAAATTGTCACTGATAGTGACAAATAGGAGGGGTACCATTAAAGCTACCAACTTTCTGAGGTCTAAAACTGGGACAGCTCATCCTGATCATGACCCCCCAAAACCGTGGTCACTTCCACGGACACCGCACAGTCAACGCTAGCACAATCAGTTAAATTTTGCTGCTTGCTCTGCCCATGCCACCCCTCAGTAACACCAGTAGCAAACTGATCAAACAATACATCATTCTGTTGCAGCAAGTTCCAAACCATGATGTACAGAAAGTTCATTAGAAGCAAACCTGCATTAAATTGTGATCAGACATTCGAGCTGCATATATTGCTCCTCCTGACAGTCCCATCCAACCCGCTTACACTCACCTCATTTGCTGAGCAAACTTCACTTCAGTGACTCCCACCACCACACCAGATTGTTTTCACACACTTCCCTACAGCTGATCAAGTTCAGGTACCTTAGTTCCCTGCTGCCGGTCTCTTCTCTGTCTGGAGTCCCTCTAATTTGCTGGCAGGCAGACGTCCACATGTGTGTGTTTGCACTACTACCCATCCTAATCTAACAGGAAGGAACATGCTTTACTGTGCTCCCACTGACATGCTTGCAGTGCAGCACAGGTGCAGGGATTGAAGTTGCAAACTGTTGTCCAGCCCGAGCAGTGCCACAGTAGTGCTGAAATAACTGTCACTCACGGATTAGAAGTCAGCAAAAAAAAAAGGGGGGGACCAAAACTGGGACAAGTAAGCAAAAACTGGGACAAAAGTGACATTTTGCAAAACTTGTGGGGACACTCTGCCAAAAATAGGGACTGTACTGGGAAAATAGGGACAGTTGGTAGCTTTAGGTACCATGGTTGCTTGGCCCAGTCTGGAGCCACTAGAATCACTTTGCAGGGCTGAGACCTGATCTTTATTAGCACTCTGAGAATTGGAGGAAAGGGAGGAAATGCACACAGAAATCTGTCCAATCCAACAGAAGAGCATCCTGAGGAACAGACCCCAAAAGAGGGGGCCTGCAACAGAACAGGGGAAGTTAGTGATTGTCTGGGGCTGCAAAGAGATCCATCTCTGGGGTGCCCCATCTCTTGAAAATGGCCTGAAGAATTTGGGGATTCAGGGACCACTCGTGGTGACCCTGAGAAATTCTGCTGAGTGCATCTGCTAACACATTGTCCTTCTCTGGGAGATGCACTGCGATCAGGGAAGCTTGAAGAGAGTAAGCCAACGACCATATTTTCATGGCTTCTGTGCACAAGGTCATGGACTGCATGCCCCCTTGCTTGTTTATATACCACATGGTTGTGGTGTTGTCTGTCCTGACCTGCACCACTTTCCCTTGAATGGATTGTGAGAATGCCTGAAGAGCTAAAAGGACAGCTCTGAGTTCCAGAAGATTTATGTGCAGAAAGGGCTCCTGGTGAGACCATGTCCCCTGAGCAGAGAGATGATCCAGATGAGCTCCCCATCCCACTAGGGAAGCATCTGTTGTGAGAATCACTGAAGGGGTCTGACTGAGGAAAGGGACACCGGTCTCATGGAACTGAATGTCCCTCATCTGGAACCTTGCCCCTTGCACCACTGTAGCGGAAGCTGCCATGTGGCCTAATAGTTGTAAGAAGTGCCTGGCTGGTCGAGACACCAGTGGTCGAAAAGAAGAAGCCAGAGCTGTAAGGGCCTTCACCCTCGAGAGGAGAAGAAAGGCCTTTGCCTGAACAGTGTCCAGTTCTGCCTGTATGAAAGAGAGGAGCTGAACCGGTTCAAGAATGGATTTTGCTAGGTTTAGGATGAACCCTAGAGATTCCAGAAGCTTTTGAGTGGTTTCTAGAGCTGACTTGACTTGGTCTGAGGACTGACCTACTATGAGCCAGTCGCCCAGATAAGGGAACACCGGAATGCCTTGTCTCCTGAGGAAGGCCACTACTACTGCTAGGCATTTTGTGAACACCCTTGGGGCAGATATTGGGCCGAAGGGCATTGCTCTGTACTGATAATGACCTGAGGGCAACTCGAACCTGAAGTACTTTCTGTGGGAATCTCTGATAGGTATGTGAAAATAGGCATCCTTGAGATTCAGAGGGGCTAGCCAGTCTCCTGGTCTCAGAGAGGGAAGAATTATTCCCAGAGACACCATTTTGAACTTTGGTTTTGTGATATGTCTGTTCAGGTATTGTAGATCTAGGATGGGTCGCCACTCCCCTGTCTTTTTTGGGGTAAGGAAGTACCTAGAATACAGTCCTTTTCCCCTGTGCTGATGAGGTGCCTTCTCCACTGCCTGCAAAAGCAGTAGAGAGGAGACTTCTGCTTCTAAGGCCTCTGTTTCCAAGGGAGTAGGAGGACTGAAGACTTTACTCTCATTTTGGGGAACCTTTTGAAACTGAGAGCAAGTCCCTGGCTTACCACTTCCAGGACCCATTTGTCTGAAGTGATAGACTTCCAGGCCTGGAAGAAGTAAGCCAGCCTGCCACCCACTGGGACTGAGGAGGCGACCCTGGCCGATACATCAGGATGTCTGCTTGGCAGGGGGCTTGGACTGAGAGGAGGATGCAGCTCTGCTCATCCCCCTTCTACCTCTTCCCCTAAAGAACCCCCTGTGCTGAAGAAAAGAGGAGGCCTGAGCTTGGTAGAAAGGTCTGTAAAAAGGCCTACCCCTGCCAGCCCTAGACTGCTGCTTTTGAGGAGTGGTCGCTTCTCTTTAGCTGCAGCAGTCCTGTAGGTGGTCCTATACTCTTCCATCTTTCTCATGTAAGCCTCTGTTTGTTCTCCAAACAGAGAATTACCCATAACAGGAAAATCCATGGCCTTGGTCTGGGTATCCTGAGACAAATTTGTACATCTGAGCCAAGTAAATCTCTGCATGGAGACAGATATAGCCATAACTCTGGAATGCACATCATTTGAGTCCACAACAGCGTGAAATTGGACCTAGGATGCCTCAATACCATCTGCAGCCACCTGCTCCAGCTCCTTGGCTAGCTGGGGAGGGGCATTCCTAGCCAGTTCCAGAACCATATCCCACCTAGATTTCTGGTACCTGGCTATGTATGCTGAATAGGCAGCCTGCCTGAGTCCCAAAGAGGATGCCAAGTATTGTTCTAGAGACGTGGATATGTTGTTCAATCTACACTTATTGGCAGGTTCCTTGCCGCTTTAAAACTTGGCGGAAGGTCTTCAAGCTGGCTCCTCTCACCCACCTGGGTGGTAAAACTCTCGGCTCCGCCCCATAGAAACATAGACTTTGATGGCAGATAAGGACCGCTTGGCCCACCTAGTCTGCCCATTTCCCTACCTACAGGATAAGCCGCAGATCCTAGTTAATTAACAGCCTATTTCTTCCTACCCCCCCCACAGGAATTGCATTATGTCTGTCCCATGCATTCTTGAATTCTCCCACAGTTTTAGACCCCACAACCTCCTCAGGAAGGCAGTTCCATGGATCCACTACCTCTCTGTGAAAAAATAGTTCCTCACATTGCCCTGTACGCGCCCCCAATCTTTAAATTGTGTCCCTGTTCTTGCATGTCTTTTTCTGAAAGATGCTACCCTCTTGGACTTTTGTTGATTCCACTGAGGTACTTAAACGTTTCTATCATGTCCCTCCTCTTCCTCTTTTCCTCTAGGGTATACATATTAAGCTCTTTTAGTCTCTCCTCATATGGCTTCTCTTGCAGACCCTGCACCATTCTAGTTGCCCTCCTCTGGACTGCCTCTATCCTGTCTATGTCCTTGTGGAGATGGGGTCTCCAGAACTGGACGCAGTACTCCAGATGGGGTCTCACCAACTGTCTGTACAGAGAGATAACAACTTCCTGTTTTCTGCTGGTGATGCCTCTCCCTATGCATCCCTGTATACCCCAGCTCTCCTACTGCCTTCTCACATTGCTTGCTAACCTTAGGTCATCTGATCAGATTACCCCAGGTCCCTTTCCTTTTGTTTTGTTATTACCTCCCCACCCCACCCCAAATTGTGTAATCTTCCCTGGTTTTATTTCTCAGGTGCATTATTTTGCACTTCTTTTCACTGAATCCAGATGCCAGATTTTCCTTACCACTTGGAAGCTCAGGTTCCCTCCTTAGCGCTCTGCATTTTAGGCCTGGATCCACACTCTTCTGCTAACCCAAAACTAATTCTAAAATTTACAAGACTTCAGTCTTCTTTTTCCCTTGCAGCTGCGATGGACAAATCGACACCTGGCTTTCGTCGGTGCCCCTGTGGACAGAAGATGCCCCGGACCGATCCGCACTCCACATGTGTCTTCTGCCCGGTACTTGGCCACGATTTGCAGGCTTGCGACTTGCAAATTCTTTTCGGCTTGGTCTTGGAGGACGCGCTGCTCGACTTCTTCAGGCGCCTGAAAAATGGTATCCGTCAAGTCGAAGGAGGCCCACATGGTGTCCGGCGGGCTCCATGGAACAAGTTAGAGCAGATGATTGCCCTCGAGGAGAGGAGGAGGAGTGCAGGCCAGCTGCGTCATTGTCTTCCTCCTCGGTCGTGACATTTATCCCGCTCTCCTGGGCTCTTCTATACAGCTTTTGAAGAGCTTTGTCAGTCCCTCTCCACCAAGGAAGAAGGACCATCAGGACATTCCACTCGGTCCAAGAAGGACTCAAAAGGTAAGTCCCACCGTCGACGTTCGTGGAAGCGGGAGAGATCCCCTTCACCGGATGGTCAACTTTCGACTTCGCTCAAGGTTGCGGCTAAGGCCGCTGGTTTCACGGTGTCCCCGTCAGGTCAGCCGGCTGAGACACCCGTCGATGCAGTAGAGATTTTTCTTGACCCGTCGGACGGTTTGTCGACTGGTGATGCTGACAACCCTACTTCACCGGTTCCCCCGGCGGAAATGAGGACTTGCCTGTGCCGGAGTCCCCGGTTAAGGTCCCTGTACCGAGGGAGGAGTGAGTTTCCCCTGTCCCCTCTCTGACCCACCCTCAGAATCCCCGAAGGTCTCGGTTTTGGACCTCTTCCAGGTCCAGCCGTCCCGCCGACGTCTGCAGTCCTGGCACCATGGAAAGCGGCGTTGCTGCTCATCCTAGTCGTCCTCTTCAGAGGATAGGCTCTGGCGCAACTTGCTTCGGCGCTATGATGATTTAATGTGGCAGCAGCTCTTATTGTCCGGGAATAAGCAGACTCCGTCGCCTTCTCTGGCCATTAAGTGGCTGTCACCTGAGTGGCCGAAATAACCCCTCGTAGTAGTCGGAGCTAAAACTGGCGCCGGTTGTTAAGCCAAAACCGGCTGCTCCCACCCATTGTGGTGGAACTTCCGCCTCTACAACCAAAGACTGGGGCCCCGACCAAGGATTCTCAGTCGGGTCAGGGCTTGCCCCATAGGTTGTCGGTCACCCTCGGCACATGGAGGGTGGCTCAGGTGCTCGGCAGCTGTTCGCAGACTCCTCGAAGTCTGATGACTATGACTCCTTGTTCTCCAGGCCGCTTGACCTGGAGTCTGCAAGGGGTCAGTCGGTGGACGAGAGCCCATCCTTGTTTGTGGGAATGCTTTGACTCATCTCAGAGTCCACTGGGATGAAGCTCGAACCCGTTTCAAAACAGGCCAAGTATCCCCTAACGGAGATACTGGACCGAGGGGATTCCCCTATGGAGGCCTTTCCGGTGGTCGAAGCCATTGTTGGCCCGGCCCTGGAATTGTGGCAGCGGCCAGCATCTTGTCCCGCACCTTAAGCCAGGATGGCGCAAAAGTATGCAGTCCCTACCGGTTCACTCTCCGGTTTCTCGGAGCACCCCTCTGCGGAGGGGTTAGTGACCGATAGCGTTTTCCGGCGTTCCGGGAATACTCGGGATGTGGACAGACTGCCCAATAAGGAGTCCAAGAAATTGGACTACTCAGGGCGGAAGGTATACGCTGCGTCCTCCCTAGGCCTTCATCGGGCAAGCTCGGCTGTTCTGATGGCACACTTTTCACGTGCCCTTTTGGGCTTCCTGGATGAGGTGATTCCTCATCTTCCAGCTGACCTTCAGACGACGGTCAAGCAGGTGCGGGATCAGGGAAGGGCGGTAGCTAAACAGCAGCTCAAACCCGTTGGACATTGCTGATTCGTGTGCCAGTCAATGGCGGCCGCAGTAGTGGCATCGCGCCGCAGAGCTTGGCTGCGGATCTCAATTTCACGGCAGATACCCAGCACAAGCTGGCAGACGTTCCCTTCCTGGGTACCGACTTATTCAGGCCCGGGGTGGAGGGTCATCTCCAACGGATCGAGAAGTCCAATGCCACCTTGGACTCTGTCACGTCTGCCCGGAAGGACAAAGGCCACCAGCAGCAACAGCATAAGCCCTTTCGTCCTTCAGCCCCTGCGGCACGTCCGGCCCAGCAACACCAGCGTCGGGGCCAGCAGGCTCACACTTGGCACCCCAAAGTCAAGCCTGCTGCTTCCTCCAGCAGGAAGCCTGGAGGGAAAGGCCCAGGAGGTTCCTCGGCCGGTCCTTCCTCCAAGCCCGCCCAGTGATGGGTTGAAGGGTGTCGCCCACAACCTTGTCACTCGTCCCCGGGTTCCCCCATGTGGGGACGGCTCCACCACTTCCTTTCCACCTGGTCCGGTATCATAACGGACCACTGGGTGTTGGAAGTGGTAGGCAGGGGTCTGCCTCTGGAATTGAAGCAGATGCCCCCCCATGAGCCATCACTCCCACGGGGGCTACGGGTTCGCGCAGCTTCTCTGTCGGCTCATCGAGCCGACATTGCCTTGCTCCTCCAGAAGGAGGTGATCAGCGAGGTGGCGGACCCCCCTCCAGACCCAGGGTTTGTGTCCAGATACTTCCTGGTCCCAAAACGGACGGGGGGCTGGCGCCCCATTCTCAACCTACACAACATCAACAAGTTCCTAAGGTCTCGCATCTTCAGGATGGTCACTCTTGCTCAGATCATTCCATCCTTGGGGTCAGGCGTGTGGTTCTGTTCTCTGGACCTTCAGGACGTGTTCTTTCACGTCCCAATCCATCCTTCTCACCAGCGATTCCTCCGCTTTCAAGCAGAGGGATCTCTTTACGAGTTCCGGGCCATGCCCTTCGCCTCTCTCCAGCTCCCAGGGTCTTCACGAAATGCATGGCAGTGGTGACAGCATTCCTTCGGCGCCGAGGGGTCCGGGTGTACCCTTACCTGGATGACTGGCTGATTGCAGCCCCCTCCAGATTGGAGGTGGAGCGGTCCAGGGATCTGGCCCTCCAGGTCTGCTCTCAGATTGGCCTCATCGAGGCCAAGTCGGAACTCGTACCATTGTAGGTGATTCAGTTCACTGGGGCAGAGCTCAACTCTTCTTCGAGCCAGAGCCCGGCTCCCGGCGGACTGGGCCGAGGTCCTTTCCTCCTTTGCCCAATCATTTCTGGTTGGGCAATTGCACCCTGCCTGGGACTTCCTGCGTCTTCTGGGCCTCATGGCGGCCTGCACCAATGTGGTCCATTGGGCCCGCTGGCATATGCGTCCCCTGCAATGGGGGCTGGCCCGCCAATGGTCACAGTGCTCCGGTCCTCTGGACCAGCCAGTGACGGTGACCCAGGAGATGTGGAACGGACTACAGTGGTGGCCGTTCCAGCTCATCTGCAAGAGGGTATCCCGTTTGATCCGCCCCGAGCCAACGGTCACTCTGACGACCGACGCCTCTCTGATGGGTTGGGATGCCCATCTGGGGGAGCTCTGAGCCCACGGCCTCTGGTCCCCTCAGGAGTCTTGATGCTACATCAACCTGCTGGAGCTTCGAGTGGTCCGACTAGCCCTCACCGCCTTCACTCTGTTTGTTCAGGGTCAAGTGGTCCAGGTCCAGATGGACAACAATACGACCATGTACTACCTGAACCGACAGGGCGGGATGCATTCCTTGCCTCGTGCAAGGAAGCTCTCTGCACCTGGTCTCTCATGAACAGCCTGGAGGCGGATCTCCTAGTCATCCATGTGACAGGAGCCTCCAACCGTCTGGCCGATGCCCTCAGCCAGATAGGTGCTGCATCTCATGAGTGGTCTCTCCTGCTGGAGGTAGTACAAGATCTGTTCTCCCATTGGGGCTGCCCTCAGGTGGACCTGTTCACCTCCGGGGAGAATGCGAAGCTGAGGCTGTTTCATGCCCGGCCCCCCTCAGCAGGGTTCGCTGCAGGGGGATGCCTTCTCGAGGCCGTGGACCCCGGGCCTCTTCTACGCCTTCTCTCCATTTCCCTTGATCCATAAGGTGCTTCTCAAGGTGAAGAGGGACACGGTGCAGGTGATTCTGGTAGCCCCAGACTGGCCCCGCCAGTACTGGTACCCAAATCTCCTCAGCCCCAGCTCCAGGCTCCCGAGGCTGCTTCCAGCCCGCCCGGACCTGCTCTCAGTCGACAAGGGGAAGGTTCTCCACCCGGACCTTCAATCCCTGCATCTGATGGCCTGGTTCCTGAGCGGCTAGAGTTCCAGGCCTTGGGTCTTTTCGACGAGGTCCTCAATGTCGTTGAGGCGTCCCGTAAGGAGTCGACCAGAAAATGCTATGCTTTCAAATGGAAGAGATTCTCCATTTGGTGTCAGGACAAGGGGTTGGACCCTTCTTCCTGTTCCTTGGCTAGCATTCTGGACTACCTGTGGTCCCTTTCTCAGCTAGGGCTTTGGTCGACAACCCTTAAGGTGCACCTGGCAGCCATCTCTGCTTACCGGGCCGGGGCCGACAAACAGTCGGTGGTGCAGGAGAATGTGGTCGGGCGCTTTTTCAAAGGCCTTGATTACATACCCCCTCTGGTGCGAGAACCTCCACCTCCGTGGGATCTATTGCTGGTATTGGCTAAGCTCATGGGTAAACCATTCAAACCGATGCACAGGTGTGACATCTCTCACCTGTCGTGGAAGACTGCCTTCTTGGTGGCTATCACGTCAGCCAGAAGGATGGGAGAACTCCAGGCGCTTTCCATCAAGTCTCCTTATCTGGTCTTCCACAGGGACAAGGTTGTCCTGCGCCCCCAACCGAAATTCCTTCCAAAGGTGGTGTCGGAGTTTCACCTTAACCAGGTGTTGACTCTGCCGGTGTTCTACCCCAGTCACACCTCGGAGGCCGAATATAGGCTCCATACTTTGGACCCTAGAAGAGTGCTCTCTTATTATAAGGAGTGGACGGCTGAAGTTCGGGGAGAGGTTTGCCAGCTGTTTGTCACCTACGCTGAAGCTGCACGTGGCAGACCTGCAGCAAAGCGGATTATAAGCAGGTGGGTCACCTCCTGCATAGATCTCTGCTATAGGTTGGCAGGCATGGAGCCTCCCAGAGGGATAAGAGCTCATTCTATCCGCCATACCGCTGCTTCGGTGGCTGCTTCCAGGGACGTCCCTATCCAGGAAATCTGCAGGGCTGCTACCTGGAAGTCAGCACCCACCTTCATTACCCATTCCCACATCGACCTTGAGTCACGCCAGGATGCTGGTTTTGGGACCTCGGTTCTCCAGTCCTTGTTTCCTAAATAGGGGGTGTGCGTCTTGCCTCCCTCCTTCCGGGGAACTGCTAGGAGTCTGCCATGAAGTGTGGATTGAACAACATATCCATGTCCCTAGAAATGCAGGTTACTCACCTGTAACAGGAGTTCTAGGAATGGTATATGTTGTTCATCCTCATAACCCACCCGACCTCCCCGGCTTCGACACACAACCTGGCTTCCAGTGGGCTAGATCTGGCGTCATGGGGTGGAGCCGAGAGTTTTACCACCTGGGTGGGTGGGAGGAGGCAGCTTTAAGACCTTCCTGCAAGATTTAAAGCGGCAAGGAACCTGCCAGTAAGTATGGATGAACA